>CM060904.1:303833048-306333048 GCA_030737815.1 Allium fistulosum | reverse complement strand
AGATTCAAAAGATTCGTATTTTAAAGTTTACACACAATTTGAAATTAATTTATATGTCTGAAGTTCCACAATTAAACATAAAACTCAATATTCTATCTTATTCCACTTTTATTTTGTTTTGAAAAAATTATAATTAGAATTGTGAATCCAAATAAATATATTAAATATGTTAGTATGAGTTAAATGTTTTTTCAACTTGCAGTTTGGACTAAGTTTGAATCAGAATGTAAATCGAATCGTTAAGGGAGGGATCCGATCTGATCGGGATATAAATTATAAGATTTTAAGATTTTTGACAAAAATGTTAATCAAATTACTTAAAAGACCATCTAATTACTTCATTAGATTTTCAATGCTCGCTATATATGCTCATCCTTTTTCCTTGAAGCAACTGGGTTAAGGAGAAAAAACATTTAGCAAGGAGGATGCTTCTATTTTTCTATGGAAGAATAATCTATTCCTCTACCTTCATTAGTAAATTACCAAAGCTAAATAAATAATAGTCTAGCAATCTATTCATCCACTACTGTCAAAGTTTTCATTTTTATCCTTAGTGTGACGTAACAACATTTAAAAAATTTATTAGTGAACCAGATTCTTTAAAAATTCAAAGTGATGTAATTATTTTATATAATTATTGCTAAATTTTTGAAGAAACATTATATTAATCCGTTATATACATTTATCTTTAATTCATGTTCAATCTTATGATTTCACTCTGTTTTGGCATTTGGGCTTGTGCTACTTAGTTTCCTATGCAAAGCTTAAGTTCATTTTGATTAATACATTACTTCAGTATACTTTGGATGTAAGACACTTCTCCATCTTTTTGGAGAGAGATATGTATGTAGTCCTACTCTTACATTTACTTTCTAAAATGATATATGCATATTCAAAAACTATTATTCATAATGCTCATTGTTAAAGATAATTTACATCTTGCTTGCATTTATTATTTAATGAAGAACCCCTATATTGTGCCATCATCATCGTTTTTTTTATCATTTTCATGTCTTAAATCATGTGCATTATGTCAACTAACTCTTTACTAAAGTTTATTAGAAACAATTAATTATAAACTATTTGATATTCTATGATAATTTATTTATTTATTACTAAAAAATGAAGATAATATAATTAGCCTATTACCCATTAAAAGTTCAACTTTATCAAACCGACCATTAGGGAGGTTTGTCTACTATAAGGCTTGCAAAATACAATTGCCATATTTTTTGGGGACAAAATCTACTTTCGTACTTCAAAACCTCCACAATTTCCGACTATATTTCCTCCTTTCGTATCTACGTTCTCTAATCGTCTATTTCTATCTTTATTTACTCCTCTAAAGTTTGCTACAAATTGACCTCCCAATTCTTCCTCACATACTAATCTCCTTCGATATTAGGGATGACAATAGAGCGGGTCTAGGGTCAAGACCCGGTAGATCCGTCGCTGTCTTGACCCATTAAGACCCGCCACATCGGGTTATCGGGACGGGTAGATCCATGATCCATTCTTAAGAGCTACGGGTCTAGGGTCGGGTCGAGGTTTGACCGACCCGCTCCAACCCAACCCACACAAAAAATCACTTTATTACTATAATGATGATTTATTAATCCTTTTATACATAAGTGGTTATAACTTGAATATTCTAACATTTCATTTAATAAGTTATACACACAACAAAATAGCCTTTTTACAACGGACAATGCCTGTTGTAATATGGATTTCGCAATGGGCATGTGCCCGTTGTAATAGGCCTCGTTGTAATAGGTCGATCGTATTTTACAACGGGCAATGCCTGTTGTAATATGGATTTCGCAATGGGCATGTGCCCGTTGTAATAGGCCTCGTTGTAATAGGTCGATCGTATTTTACAACGGGCAATAAACGTTGTAAATGGCCGTTGGAATACACCTTTTTACAACGGTCATCGGCCCTTGCAATAGACTCTATGACAATGGTTTCTGACCGTTGCAACATACTACCATACAAGTTGCATAGCCTGTTTCACAATATGCATTGACCGTTGCGAAATCCCTTTTGACAACGTGCATGGACCGTTGTAAAAAGCTCGTATAACAACATGCTATGACCGTTGCGATACCGCTTTTGACAACATGCATTGACCGTTGTAAAAAGGTCGTATAACAACATGCTCTGACCGTTGCAAAATAAATGCAAATTTTAAAAACAAATTACAGCAGCATCCATGCAGTACATCCATACCAATAATGATTAATTTAACGAGTAATAAATATTATCATAAAACAACCAAAATCACATACGCAAAGACTAAAAGATAGAGTCATAAAATTCCAACACATTCCAAAAAGTTAGATAAGTTTACATTGACATAGTTCTAACATACACATGACAACTAGTTTCATAACAGCCATATACATAAAGCATTAACACATAACAGTCAGCTACAAATATCATGTTCTAAGTATTATCATACTAGACCAAGGAGACGAAGTTTTTGTGCCACGCGACGGTTGATCCAGCGGCCTCTTTGATAGTGAACATATCTGAATTTGGCCTAAATAAAAAAGCTTCCGGTTCCACCACTACATTCACCCATACTTTCCAAGCATCTGCTCCAAGCTTTACAAAATGTACTGAAGCATCAGGATCAGTGCTTACTATCATCACCTCTACAACTATGTTCTTCTGCCAACCCAATAGCTTGCACTTTTTTTTCACCAAACCAGCCATAGTAACACGATCTTGCTGATCTTGAACCTGCATATTGTTACTCTCGCGGTGTGACTGCAAGCAAAAAAACGGTTGATTTAGTTATGCATTACACTAATTTGTGGTTTTTGGCATCTCCTGTCATTTAAAGGATAAAAATGCTAGACATTTAATTGTTTCTATGGAGCAAAATATCCTGAACAACAATTTTTTCTAACTTCTTAAACATTGTTTTGAGTTGTAACCTTTAATCAGTTTTAAGTGGGAGTGTTCCAAAAAATAAGCTCAAATTTGAAAGAAAAAAAAGCAAGTGTAGAAGATGAAGCAACTCATAAGCAAGTATTTGCTGCCTGTGTCATGTTAACTTTCAAAGTAATTTAAATATCCTCTTGTATAAATTGGTGCCAAACATTTGCACGGAAATAAGTAATCTATAAGCTGTTTTAATCACTTATAAGTAGTTGTTTGGCTTGTTTTAAAATAGGACGCTCTTCTTGCAAGTATAGCAGAAACAGAAAAGCAAACAGAGTTGGCTACCAGAGTTTCAACATGGAAGAAACGTATCGAACAAACTTTAGAAGAGCAATTGAATTCCAATTATTAATCTTACCAGTTATAAATCATGAAATTATATTATTTCAGTTTGTAGTCAATTAATTGCGATTTTAAAAAATTACTTTAAGTACTCCACCCACCATTTGACATACATCAATATGGCGATGTAATTTGGATAAAAAATCAGGGGGTAATCCAGTTCCATTTACTAAACTAAAACTACTTGCTACATTGATGAATATGATCAGTATTTTTGAAATGCAAGTCCAAGGCTTTGATTTCTCATGGTGATAGGGACCTAAAAGAAACATTATAACCAGATTGATAGGGCTTTGATGAATGTTCAGTGGATGCATGATTTCAGTAACGCGACAGAAAAAAATGTATGATACAGGGTACATCAATACATCTGGCAACACAACTTAACGGCGAAAAATTTTCAGCTGAGTATGTTTTGGAAGTATTTCCACCTTCTTACAATTTATTTCTAGTATTATTGTTTCAACAAATATTTCATGCCCAACAAACAGTTGAATGTATAAACCACTTTGTGATAGAGGGTAGACCAATGCATATGTTGTTTTTGGTTTTGCATCGTATGACTAGTGATTTATGTATTGTTTCATACGCAAACTATAGTTTAGTCACTAAATCTAACCCCTTTGTGAGCTCTGCCTTCTCTTGTTCAGGCGATGTATAGAAACACAAAAGTTTTCTTTTTATTAAAAAAGAATATATAAATAACAAAAAGGAGGAGAAAGCCTTCCTCCGGAGGCTCACAGCAGAAGGCGAAGTATATGGAGCACATATACCTCCCTAGAAAAAGCCAGCAAAAAGAAAAAAAAAGCAAATAAAAACAACTCAAAGACACAGGGCAGCCAAGAAGCTAAGACGAAGCCCAAATAATCAGAAATAATCTGAAAACCCTCTCTCCCACTCTCCCGCCTCAACCAAAAGGTGAAGGCCAGTCCACCCAACATACCACCACCAACCATCAAGCCAAACGAACAGCCAGACAGAAGCATCAAATCAAACTGAGAAAGATGCTAGGCATCCGCCCTCCTACCCACACCATCGAGCTCCGGCAAGGCCACCGCCCATAGGTGTGGACAGGGAAAAGTAATAGGAGATCATCAGAAGAGACGTCGAAGGAGAAACCAAGCGCTCAAGCCAGAAGAAACCAGTACTCAAAAGCGAATCCATCCTAAGCAAAAATCGCAACAGGGAGACAACAGGAGCACTTGAAACTAACACAAGCAGCTGAATTAAAAATAAAAGGGGGGGGGGAGGGAGAGGAACGGAGGGGGGAAGACACCACCCGAAGGCAGAGGCCTAACCAACGCCTAGTCTAGCGGCATTAGGAGAGCATGAAATCGACAGAAGTCCAACAAGCCGCCTAGAGCGATGACTTAGAGGACCCCTGAAGGGTCTACCTCGGAAAGCCAGGAAGACGTCATTCCTCACCCGATGGATAATAGACTGAGGATCCATCGAAATGCTCTCGAAAGTAGCTTTATTTCGCGCACACCAGACGTGCCAGCAGATGAGACAAGGAATCAAAAGGAACACGATAGACCGAAGGGATTTCCCAGAATTCCCATTCCACCACGAATTGAGGAGTTGAAGAGGATAAGATGCCGGACACCGAACACCGACTAGGTTGCCAAAATAATTCCAGCAAGCTCTGGCCGTGAAACCGCCAAAAAACAAGTGGTTCAAAGACTCTGTTTCACCGTTTCCGCAGCATCTACATCGGGAAACAGATGGAATGCCGATCTTTTGTAGATTCTCGTCCAACGGTAACCCATCATGTAGCAAACGCCACATTAATAGAAACACAAAAGTTATTTTTATTAATTTTGCACCTTAATATTGTTAGTATTCATAATGAGGGATGCAAAAACTTGATGAAAAAACCAAACAATAAAATTTTAGTAACAGGCATTGGGAAAATCATGTGAAACTTAGCAATTGTTGATACAGTAAAATGAAATGAAGATATATGAGTCTTTAAAGGCATATACAACATCTGTATCAAGGAGTAGAAAATCTGCTTCAGAATATCTTTTGTATGGTGGAATGTTACAGGTCTATATACTTATTTATGCTTATGAAAACCAAAATTTCATATACTTATTTAGGATTATTTATATATTCTAACCTGAGGTGTATGAGCCTGAGTGATCTCCATATCCGCCACATTATCATTTCTTCTCTGTAAAAGTACAAGAGATGACTTGGTAATTCATAAGCACATATCACATATTTATTAACAATGGCTAATTAACTATAAACTTACTGTCATATTCAAATTAGTTAGCTCTTCTACTCTAGCCGCCAAATGAGTTACTTGATTTTCCAATGCAGTCACCTTTTTTGAATTACTTGAATAAACACCCATTTGAGATGGTACTACACCAAAACCTAGTCCTCACACCCTTCCCCTATGTTCATTTCCAAAAACATGTGACACCCCATCTCCACTTACCGATGTTGTTCCATGAGAGCTCTGAGCACTACTGTGCTCTTTTATCTTAGCCTACAAATTAAAATAGACCATTTCAAGAAAAAGGAAATATGAATAAACTATTATCCCTCAATGTTCAGTTCAATGTATTTAATATCTGTAGTGAAATTTTGATACCAAATGTTTGATTTGATATATTCTGATGTATAGTTTGAGACACACGAGACAAGTCTAATAACAAGAATAATATGAACAAGCTCTAATATCCGAGGATGACGTCAAATTTTGCATACTTACAAAATTTTGCTCTTTTCCACAGGAAGATGAGCTGCAGCTCATCTTTACTACTAATAATGAGAATTCCTTCAACTAATTTCAACCGCGTCTGTTTGGATTACCAGAAATACCCTTCGCCAAAAATTGCTTTTCGTTACTTCCCATTAAAACCCTAAAACAGTATCAGATCCAAATCCCTTCCTCCTCCATCTGCCCTCTCTCCACCCCCATTTCTTTCCAGTGCCCTAAATCGAATCCATTGCACAACTACTATTGAATAGAACGGAAATCCCGCCTTCATCATCTTCCTACCGGATTGCAGCATATGATTTACCAACGTGGTACACTCATCGGAAAACACCACGTTGTTATACGATGGCTACCGTCAACTCAGTCGAAATCACGAAAGGAAATCTCATCGCCGTCATCTTCCTACCAGGTTAAAGAAGACGGTTGGTCGAAGTAGCACACTCACCTGAACACGCCCTGTTGTTATACCATGACTATTGCTTATTACTAAGATACATGTATTACTAAATAATGATTCATTCATTTTTGTCAGCACTACTAAAAAATTTGAAACCAAAAGCCTACATGTTTGGTTATAAAACAAAATTAGGAGTCAGTGAACACATGATAAAGAAAAAAAAGGGATCAGCAAATTCTATTATACAGCCTTAACTATGAAAGATATACATATGATATTGGTAAATTTAAAGGATTATACAATTATTCATGATTTTGCATAAAAGCTATAATACACCTTAACTATCAAAAATATACAAGGCATTTCAAATGTGTACAAGTTGTGTTACAGGAAGTTAGACAAGCTCCTTCGGTGTTGAAGTTTCCTGTCCAACTCACAACTCCTGCATACAAATTCATAAATAGGAATACACATTAAAGAGATAAATTATATTGATACAATTGACAACATTGAAGTTACAAAAATTCAAGATAAATGCACAACATAAAGTCAATTATTTGGAATTTAAACATACCTTCAGTATTCCATCTATGTTGAAAACACATCTGAATGTTATAGCAAAATCACTTTCTAACAACCATCCAACCTCGGTATAAGTTTTTCCATTTTCATTTTCTTTCAGGGAACACCATAATTATTTTTGGAAGAGCTATGAGTCATGCTTCATCCCTGAGTGATTTTTGAGGCGTGTCTTCACTAAGTTCACAGAGTACTCCTAAGTATTTATATTTTTATTTATAAAATACCGATACATTGTCTTTAAAATCGATGAAAATGCCCAAAGAGTCACGATGGAGAAGCTCGGAGAACCTGGAGACAGCTACAATGATTTTGCTGCCAGGATGCCTAAAGTTGAGTATGGATACCCAGTCTTTGATTTTGATTTCATCGCTGTTGAAAATTGCCAGAAGAGTAAAATCATTTTGGTTGCATGGTAACCATTTCATCGTTTCTTTTTAGTAATCTAATTCATGGGTTATAATTATTTAATTTTTTTTATAATGCAGGTCTCTAGATAAAACGAAGGTGAGGATGTGTTTTTAAACCTGTCTATTTAAATTTCCATAAATTAAGCAATGGGTTATAATTTTTTATTTTTTGCAAAATTTCTACAAAATAAAGAGCTTGATAAATTATTTAATTTATCTATCATATAACCTTTAAGCAATGGTTGAAGGATGTGTTTTTTTTAACTGTGTTATCGATAAATTAAGCAGACCTTTTGTAGTTAGTTGGTTTTAAAATTTTGATGGATTTGATGTGAAAAGCTGCATTGTCAATTGTCTCCTATACCAAATTTCTAATAATTGTGTCCATCCAAATTGATGCTCTTCAATGCATTTGTGGTACACCCAACTGAAATATTTGGTTTGGCTCATCTGCATGCACACTGTAATCATCAAACAGGTTGTAATCAACAATAATAACATAAATGTTTTGGTATACAAAGCCAAATTACCTAAGTGCCATGATGTAGGTTCACCTGGCATATATACTTGTTAGTGATAACTATAATTCCATTAATCTCGACTATTATAACTAGCTTGCTATTTGGATTTATTTTAATGCCTTGTCTCTTATTTCTATGTAACTGTCTCTCCATCTGTAATTCTACTAGTGGTAGACTAGATAGTTTCTTCATGCATGCAATCCTAACAAATTACTACTTAGTAATACTTATAATATGTATTATTATCGTAAGTTAAAAAACTTTGCAGATTCTTAATTATATATATTCATGTCTGGTCAGCTTTTTTTTCTTATCATTTATTTATTTAATTAATGCGTATGGAACTTTTGAAATAATTTGTTGCTTCATTTATAAAACGGGAATAATTTGCTTATCTTGCAAATAAGCAGTTAATTATTGTACATAGAACAAATCCTATATATGGGAAGACGAGCTACAATTGAACCCAACAAAACAAATTCCTTTCTTGTCTTTGAAAAAAGCGATCTATATGTGGAAAGTTTCGTACTGGTGCTGCAAAAAAATTCCTGGACTACGCAAAACAAGGGAATATAGTACACTGACATTTGGTCCATCAACAACTGGTTGACATTTAAAAAAATTTCTATAAATAATTAGATTTAGCAAGTTACGGAAGGAACAAAATGTCAAAGCACTGTTCGTTAACAACACCCCAGATCTGCATTCACCATAGCTTTGTAAGCATCGATCACATTCCAAGAATAAAAAACCCAAGGAAAGTGACTTAAACCTAGAATTGATGTTTTAAATTTTCCAAATATCTAAAAAAATTAAATTCATATTTTAAAGTGCTTTCAGAAGATGATTGAAAAACCAATTTCTAAAGTATTACATCTTTAAAATTTGTAGTTTTCTAATCGGTTCTAAAAAATAAAAATTTAGAATTCCAAACGAATGTGTTCTTAAGAGTATGAATACCAGCTTCACTATTGAGAAGGAGTAGAGTTTTTTATACGGCTGATTTTGATAATACATATGACTCTAGGTATAATAGAGATTTTCAAATACACTTAACTCTGTTTTCAAATTTAAATAAAAATGGCATGGTATATTACTAATTTCAAGTATGAGGATTATTTTTAACATATGCATAAAAACTTAAAACAAGTATTACCAAATAAGAAAGTTCAGATATCTATACTTGTTCTTGAAGTTTTCAAAAAAATCTTACATATATCAGTCTTGCAAGTATGCCTTGTTATAAGTTCTAATGATTCTTCCAAATTCTAAATGAATGAATTCTAGATACATGTTTATTTTTAACATAAGGGTTCACAAATTTTAAATACACTGACAACTTTGAACATAAACAACCTTGTACGTACACATAGATTTGAAATATATAAAATATGTGTTTGTATACACACATATATATAAATAGTGGATAAGTATGATTTCGAATATATATGAGATTTAATAAACATATGCAGTTTGAATACATATGCATGATGCTAATAAGTATACGATTACAAAAGTAAATCATATACAAACTTTGCAAGAATTCAATTCCTAATCAGATCTTTAGCTTCAAGTTTTGAGTGCGAATGTTTTTATGTAAATAGACTTTACGTATGCACAGTCATCATATGATACACTTCTTAGATATTATTTTTCAATATCATTAATTTTGTAAGTATGCAAAACTGTCAAGTACATACGAGTTTTGAATAAATATCTACACTCATATTTCAAAAGAATAAAAAAACTTACGATGCAATCGGCAACAACGGAGTTCAGTGAGTCTCCATTTTTCTTTGTATAGGCTTTTCACCATAGCTCGTCTTTGCTAATATCTGATATTCCAGTTTCCTTTTTCTGCAAATAATAATAGTAAGAAGAAGAATCAAAGAAAAAAAATATTATTGATGTAAACGTACATGCATTTCTTACCATATCTTCTACTAATCTCGCATAACCCTTTCTGCTCATTGTATGTGGAATTTTATTTTTATCTCTCAGTGCTTTGAATTTTTTGCTAGTTTCCTATATAGGAGAAATTCATTAATAAACTATAATTTACCTTTTAATTTATAATGAATAAAATACAACTTATTACCCAAAATTTCTCCGACAACTTTTCCTTAACAAAGTCGTTCCACTCTTGAACATTTTTTGTAGTATCCGGTTTTAGCATCGCTAATCTAGAGGAAGAGTCGGGACAAGTAGAAGATACTTTAATAGCAGAAACTAATCTTGATTTTGCCTCTCTTCATCGTATTCCCAGCATCTTAAGCAAAAAATCCTTGTATGCTTCATCCACCATGAATCTTGACTGCACAATAAAAATCAGAAAACTGAACTTTGGCATCTCAACTAGAATTCGGGTCCTATGATTTAACTAGTGCTAACAGAACTTGCCTTAATGCAAAAAGCAATAATAAACAACTGATTTAAATTAAACATGGAACTTCATTGCAAAACAACTGATTCAAATGTCTATAGGATGTAACTTTTTCTTAATACCCAGTACTTCTAGATCTTTACGTGAATTAATGCCATCTTTTGATTTTCCTTTAATATCAAGTAACGTACCAAGAATAATTTCACCAATATTTTTTTCAACATGCATTACATCCAGATTGTGACGCAAAGGAAGTACCTAAGAAAATCAAAAATAGACCATAACTAATTAATAATAAAGTATTGATCACATAGATAGAAAATAAGAAGCAATTTTGTTTCTAATTAAACTTTACCTGCCAATAAGGCAAATCAAAGAAAATAGACTTCTTCTTCCACATTTGACCTCCTTTTTTCTTCTCATCTCCCTTTTTTCTGTTTCTTTTTCTTTCTCTTTCTCTTTATCTTTCTCTTCCTCCTTTGGTTTTTTCCCCCAATCATTGCAAATATCTTTAACAATATCAAAGACTTGAGCACTGGTTTGTATTGGAGGCCTTTGTCTATTCTCTATGGTTCCATCAAACAAGTTTTTTCGTTAGCGATATTCATGATTTGGATCAGGGAATCGCCTATGGCCTAAATATGCACACTTCTTACTAAATGGTAACCATATTGAGCATGTATTAACACCACAATAGGACATGCCCTCTTACCCTTTACGGTGTAACCTTCTAAATTTCCATAAGCTGTAAAATCATTTATCGTCCATATTAGAACTGCATTTAATCTAAATTCGTTGCGAGTGTATGCACTATACGCCTTCACCCCTTTATCCTATAATTTTTTCAAATCTTCAATAAGTAGTTGTAGATACACATCAATATCATTCACTGGTTGTCGTGGTCCAGGAATTAATAAAGATAACATCATATTATCTTTGTGCATACAAAGCCATGGAGTGAAGTTGTATGCAACAAGAAATACTGGCCAACAACTATATGCACAGTTCCAATTCCCAAAGGGATTAAAGCCATCACTTGCAAGACCATGCCTTAAATTTCGTGGATCAGATGCAAAGGAAGGATACATCCTATCAATTGTAGCCCACTGAGAAGAATCTACTAGATGATGTAATTTACCATCTAAACTCTTATGATTGTTATGCCATCTTAATTGCTTTGATGTTTTTGTAGACATAAACATTCTTTTCAGTCTTGGTATTATTGGAAAGTATCTCAAGACCTTTGCAGTTACTTTGGTTTGCTTTCCATCTTTCTTTGTCTTGTTTTTTCCAACGACATTTTCCACATTTTGGACAAAAATCACTATGTGCAAGCTCTTTCCTAAAATGACAACAATCATTTACACATGCATGTATTTGTCTATAGCATAAACCAAATGATTTAAGTAGCTTCTTTGTTGCATACGTCGAATCAGGAAGCGTGTTTTCCATAGGCAGCATATCTTTGAGAAATTTAAGAAGTTCCGTAAATGCTGTGTCAGATACACCATTTCGAGCCTTGTGCTTGTAAAGAAGTATTGTAGCTGACAACTTTGTGTGGCTTGCACAACCAGGGTACAAAGGAATTTCAGAATTTTATATCATCTCTTTAATCTCTACCCCATGTCTTACATTAGCATGATCTTCCATCTCGTCATTACATATTTGTGTGTCTAAGTACATTCTATATGTATTTGTCACTTCATCGCCTTCATTTTCTGAAGGGCGTGCTTCCCCGTGAAAAATCCATACATCATATGTTGGGTCAATTCCAAAACAAACCAAGTGTGATACAACATCCCTTGACGGCTGGCGGATAAGATTCCTGCATTTTGAACAAGGGCAAATAATTTTTTTTGGATTTCCCTTCCTTTCTGCATGCTTATATACAATATTCCGTATAGCTTGCCTGTATTCTTCAGTCATTCTATGACACATAAAGAGATCAATAATCAACCCTGATAATTACATGTATAAAACTGATAATCAAAAATGACAAAACCTTGGTAGGTGGATCCATGCTTTGTCCATCTTGATAATCTTCTGATGTTAGAACCTAATGCACCGACATTATGCCCAACAAAAATATGAGTTTTTCTCATGACGGAATTGCCCAATTTCATAAAGTTCTGCATGTAATAACTGTTTTACAACATATTTAATGTTACTTGTTGCCTAAATAAGTTGACTCCTGTTGAAGTCAACATTAGATTATAAATCAATAATTCAGAGAAAATTAAAACGGTCATCTTCGAGTCTAAAGTGGAGAATGTTACATCTTTGTTTTCACAAATAATAATCAAATATAGAAAGAGCATATATGTTATTTCCCTAGTCCATTATGTTGTATGTATCTATTAGATTATGTTCATCCATCAAACGAGAATGCTAATTACACTATTCATTACAAAAGAGGGTGCTTATACTCGGTACATAATTGGTGGACATGTGGATCTATTAATCTACATGTTTACCATGTAAGCACAATCACACTACCTTTCCTATCTTTGCAATCCTTGACTTTCAAACAAAACTTCTTTAATATATATATCAGAAAAGACTGCTATATCAAATATTACAGGAAAGATAAATCCGTCAATAATTTTGCATTTTACGCAATGCACCATTCAGCTGCAAAATTCAGTTTTTTAAAGAGATTTCTATGTCATATAGATACTATAGAAAACTCTGTTCATCAACCAAGGAAGGAGGAAAAAAACATCCATCCAGGATTATGAGAGTGAAAGGAAATGAAATTACCTTACAAACAATATACTTACAAAATCTTCTTAATCTGTAACTATTACAGCTGGTTAAAACGAAAATGAAATAACAATAGAAAATGAGGCACGAATTCCTTTGTTTTCAAACTTATGTGCATCATTTTCATGCTTTGAAAAAGATGTATTAAAGAGAGAGATAAGAGAGAAAAATTGTAGGAATGCAATTTTGTGCTTGAAAGTCATCAAATTAAAAAGATATTTCCATGGTGGCTAATGGCAAGGGAAAGACCATCAAGTTCAGTAGCTTATTCATTTGATATATGGCATATCTAAGAAATTTTATAGCAATAAACTATTCGTCAATTAAACTACCATCCATAAAAATCATGCAGTATTCAAAAAGTAAAAAATAATGCAAGTTGTTTGAAATTAGCTTTAAAAAGTGTAACTTTGTAAACTTTTGAAAAATACCAAATTGATGTGTTCCTCAATACACTAGACACCAACGCCATCTGCATCAGAATAAATTAAAGCTGCGTAAGGGTTCGCAGTTAGATTGCAAATATGCTAAGGAGAGGGATGCAACATAACAAAACAATGTAAATTTAAAGGAAGAAAATGTATTTAGAGATATTTTGAAAAGATCCCAAAAATTGTTCCATATTCAAATGGAGAAAGATGATCCTCAATAGTGCCAAGTCTGAAAAGACGCAACCATAATCTCTAGAAAAACAGAACACAGAGCCACCATAGTTGTCTAACAGACTGTAAAGTAGAAATTATAACTAATAAAAGTATAGCATTTCATTAGTAGCTTTATTTCCCAAACAATTCCCTAAATTGTGCACAAGGATACTGAGATAACACATGTAAATTGAAACTTAATGTATCTTGAGGTTGTGAAAACGCATAGGAATTAGAGTTTGTTATAAATAATTTAAGGCAAAAAACATCCAGCAAGATAAAGGGAAAGTGATGCAAACAATGAGCTTAAATATATTTTCTGTTTCAATATGATAGCATGGTCATTAAACATGCATGTGGCTTCACTTTTATATAAATGATAAGTAAAAAGCCTTATTAAAAAAACCAAAGGTTTCAGACCGTCTATATTTTGTCCAACTCCAAGGGGGGTTAGGTTCTAGTCCTAACATGTACTACCAATTTATTGACCACCTTTTTTCATCATACAGTATTGACATTCTAATACTCAGTCTTACGAGATGCAATGTAAAACGCAAATGTAATTTTTAAATTGTTGCATATATAATTTATTTAATCATAAATAAAACTACTGTCAAAATACCATTTACAACTAAACTATCATTTGTACAGTTATCTACTATGAATGCCGACGAATGAATTCTTAAATCTTGGAACTCGTTGAAAACTATAATTCAATTGCTTTCGTCACCAATACTATCATCACTGGTCCATACCAGTATTCTCTACATATTTTCATTGTTATATTTAATTAATTGCTTCATCTGCTTGTCTACTTCACTCTTATTCTATTCTTTATTAGACTAGAAGACTGAATTATTTTTCAACCATCCAGAATTCTTTCTTTATTCTGCAATAAGCATGACCATACTTATATTGTGATTATTGTATTTTTATGCATAAACTCTTGTTTTGATAAGAGATGAGCTAATATACTGAGCACGTCATTTTGAGAAATATAACAAAAAACACCATTTTCTACTCTTGACTATAAATGGTTTGCTTGCAGTTTGCAAGGTGGATAATGTATAAAATACCCATCTAATAAATGCCAAAAAGAAATGCACATTGCAGAAAATATTCTTCTTCGGATTAAAGAAAAGTAATTGTAGAGTGGATCCGTATAAAAATAACGAGAACAAAAAAAGGTGGGGCTCTGTATAAAATCATTAAACAGACAGGTTCATTGATTTGAATATTTTAGTTTTAGTGGAATTCGAAAGGCAAAAATTTCCTTCTTAAAAACAAATATACAAACTATGGTCTTGCAGCTAGTTTTATATCTCAATTAATTACAAGATGTATGTAATACCATTAAAAACAGACTAAGCAATGGCAATAACACTAAAATAAAAAAAGCACCTACAAACAAGAATTTAATATCTCACAAACCATTAGTGAAATACAAACAAATTAAGCATATGTAATATTTTTTAAAATTAACAACCCTATATAAACATGTATGTAAAATCTCAAAAACAAACAGTGAATATGTACATAAACAACACTTAGACCTAAAGTATTATTAGCTAGACTAAAGGAAATACTAATCTTATAGTTTAATGGTTAAACAGAATTTTAGAAAAAGATAAACTATGCATGGTCAAACATTATAAATCAAATGACCAACCTGAAATATTTAAGTGAGACTATATATACCCTTCATTCAATAGCAAACCCAAAACAAAGAACATGTTACATGATACACTTAAATATTTCTAGGAAAATTCACTCAATCCTTCAGATTTGGTTACAAGGTATATTTTCAAGCTAAAAACGAGTCCAAAACCTTTTATAAATACCCCAACGCCAAAAGAAGAAAAAAAATCGGTTTTGGATGGTAAAAACTCTGCGAATTTTAGTTTTCTATAGCCCAATATATACAAAATCAAAGAGTAAATATCAACAAAAATCCTACTCAATGCCATTTCAACTCAATTTATACCTGATGCTACAATGTATATTTTTAACAAAACTTCATATCGTGCAAAAACTTTGTAATCCAAACACATACTTATATTGAAGGTTCTGCATTGTAATCCAAACCATACATATTCACTCTTCATCGATTTCGGCCCCTTAATTCCACCGATTTTGTCGATTTCACCTTGGAGTTCGTTCGCAAGCTTTTCGGTTAGATTAGACTACGATCTGGAGAGAAGTCGACGACAAACTGGAGAGAAGTCGACTGGGACAAACTGGAGATTCGTTTGCCCTAGATTTCGTAGGGAGAGTGTTTTAAAATTTTTGATGAAGTTTCACGAACAAAACTGCTAAGCGGCTATTTAAATAAGCGGTTATTTAATTGTTTGTAACCCCCTTTTTTTAACAAACTCATATATTGAAAAATACTTATGAATATAAAAAATAGTTAAGTAAAAACTTTAATAAATATATTATCCTATTAAATAAAATTACTACGGTGATATCAAACAAAACTGCTTAAATTATTACGTAAACACGTGTTTAACATAACACAAATTTTTCAATTTTGATTTTTTTTTCTATAATATGTTAGTTTTAACGAGATTAATTGTTAAAACATTCTCTTTGTATTTTATTTTGAAAAGCTTTGTATACAATAACGTACTAATAAGTGGAAGGTAAAACTAAGTCTATTAAAATACTGGCCGAACCTCTTATGACGTCTAGAACAATCAAAGATAATGATAATCGGTTCAGGGTTGTCAAAAATTGGTGTTTATTACATCTGGTAAACTATAAATATTGTAAAATATAACTTTACAACTAGCAAAAAAAAGTTGTAATAGTTGACATCTATTACAACGGGCTGAAGAAAGTAGTTGTAATAAGCATCTAGTAAAATGGGCGGGTGTGAATGAAAACCGGTTTTGAGTGCCGCGTATGAATTTTGAGTGCCGACATTTGTTAGTGTTTGTGGGCTTAACGTTAACCTCATTTTTGTTTGTAAAATTAATATCAGTCCTAATTAATTACTTATTAAATATTAATTAATTAATACCATAATGAAACTATTAATTAAAGAAAAATTTACGACTAATGAAAAAAATTATGAAAATTAATTATTAAATCATAATTATTAATTAGTAAAAATTAATTATTAAATGTTACTTCATATTTATTAATTATAATTTAATGTTAATTATTAACTGTTAATAGTTAATATGTATATATTATTAATTATTAATTTTTAATATTAATTATTAATTTTTAATAATAATTACTAATCATAAATTATTAATATTTATTGTTAATTATAAATTATTATATATTTAATATTAATTACTCGATATTACTTACTAAGAACTGGAAAGTAAAATTAAGCCTGTTGGAATACTGATTATATATAATAATTAGTAATTAGTGGTTATTTATTAATAATCATTAATTATTATAAATTATAAATGATTAATATAATATTATTAACGGTTAATTATTAAATATTAATAAATAATATAATATTATTAATGATTAGTAATTAGTAACATATGATTAATATAATATTATTAATGATTAATTATTAAATATTAACAAATAATAAATATTAATTTTAAGAAAGAATTGTAATTATTAATTATTGATCGTCGAAAATTGGCAACAGACATTTATTACAACGGGCATTTTATGATCGTTGTAAAATTGGCATCGGTTAAAACGGGCATTTTATGACCGTTGTAAGATTGGCACCTATTACAACGGTCATTTTTAGCCTGTTGTAAAATTGGCACCTATTACAATGGGCAGTATGAGCATTGTAAAATTGGCATCTCTTCCAACGGGAATTTTGTGACCATTGTAAAATTGGTATTTATTACAATGGGCATTTTGTGAAGGTTGTAAAATTAGCATCTATTACAACAGGCATGAAAGGACCGTTGTAATTGTTGAGTTTCGGCATTCCCGCGTACCGTACGCGTTCGCTTCACCATGTCTAGCCGGATTCAATGGTCAAAGTCTCCCATGCCGGCGTCCCAATTGAACATCCCTCAATCGCCTCCATCGAGCATATAATTTGGTCTTGGCAACACATTGTAATAAAAGGAATCCCCAGTGTTACGTGCCACCAATCCCATATATATACCACGATTATTTCAGATATCCTACGATGTGGAACTTTCAACCTGTTCAATCCACACACCCACTCCATTTACAATGCGAGCCACACCTAACAATCTCCACCTTGGCGAGCATTACTCAAGTCACATTGGAGTTATACCGAGTCCTCTTCGCAGTGGAGTCAAGCTGCTATTCCGAGTTCTCATAAGCAGGGGGAACGGCTGCTTAACCATATCTCCACCTTGACGAGCATCCCATGCTCAAGCCCCTTAAGAGCCATGCTTCGGTCACGTTGCATCATACCAGTCCCATCGAACCATGGAGCTATGATACCATGTTGAGTTTCGGCATTCCCACGTATCGTACGCATTCGCTTCACCGTGTCTAACCGGAGTCAACGGTCGAAGTCTCCCATGCCGGCGTCCCGATTAAACATCCCTTCATCGCCTCCATCGAGCATATAATCTGGTCTTGGCAATACATTGTAACAACAGGAATCCCCAATGTTACGTGCCACCAATCCCAATATATACCACAATTATTTCAGATATCCTACGATTTGGGACTTTTAATCTATTCAATCCACGCACCCACTCCATTTACAATGTGAGCCACACCTAACAGTAATAGCATTCTATTACAACGGGCAGTCATTGCACGTTGTAAAAAGGGAGTTGTACTGGGCATCTATTACAACGGTCTTGAATTGACCTTTGTAATAGTCATCTATTACAACGGGCAACAAATGCCCGTTGTAAAAAGGGCGTTGTAATAGGGTATTTTTGTTGTAGTGTAATTATATGATTTTTATGGTATTAAGTTGCATCACTAATAATTATATAATTACACATGCATGTTTTTCGTGAACCGTTATCATACATCTCATTCCTAACTTATCATAGGAAACACATTGATATCTATATTTATTGTATCATTTTATGACAATCCCTCTTACAGGTAAAATAAATAAATATATGTACATTACTACATAATTTGAAAGAAATATGTAAAGTCTCACCAGATCTTGGAGCGGGACGGGTCTATCCTGATCCGTATGGATTCCGAATACGGGACGAAAATTCAAACCTACACCGGATCTAATCCAAGGCAGGGTCTAAAACCCGAAACAAGTCTGGGCGACCCACCCATTGCCTTCCCTATTCGATATACTAGAATCTTACGCCACCAATGCCAATTTTATTTAAACCCTAACTCCCCAATCATTTTCCCTCTCAATCCACCCTCGATAACCACCAGCGTATACAATGCCTCCATCGACGTCTGATTCACTAATACGGCGACTCCATCGCCTCCTTCATAATTAAGGTACGGTTTTGAATTGGTATGTTTTTTGTCCAAACTATTTCCTCATCCCGTAATTTCAAACATTTGCTTCATGTGGGCTGGAAGAGAGGTGGTAGGCTGGAAGATTCTCTGACTTCTGATTATTTTGACTCACACGTAGAGTTTTGCAAACTGAAAAACGTAATTTGTTCAAACTCACTGTTTAACCTTCCATCTATCAATCGAGTTGATTATCGATACACATTCTATATCTCTACTATTAATAAAGAGAATTCACTCCATTGATTTACTCGGTGTCTTTTTGAAATACCTATAATACCCTTCGTCCTTCTTTCATTTTATATCTAGATGCCCTTCGCCCTTTACTTATAACTTCAACCATGATTTTTTGAAATCCCGAAAATGCCCTTTGCGTATATATGGCAGCAGTAAAAATTAAAGCAAATGCAAGGTGAGCAAGGTGAAATTTTGTGGGCTGAAATATATACGTTGAAAAAATGCATCAATTCATTTGTACATGCCATCCAAGTTAGGGGCATGCTACGTTTATCAACATCATTTTGATTGCTGCTTCCTCTATTAGCTTATATTCACTAAGAAAAGATATGTCCTGGACGATGTGACGACCGCCCATGACCCCTGCACCGAATCTAAAGATAGAGCGCTGTAAAGTGTGCCAGGCGACCATGGGCGATTGTCAAGGTAAGATTTAAAACAACAGAATCTATCGTATTACTCACAGCGCATGGACAAAATACAATAGAACATATGTATAGTGAAGCTTTACAGAACAAAATGACATCATATAAAACTCCATAATAGTTGAATACAAGCATCCACATAGTCAATACATCTAGCCTCACTACATATCTCTCAGAGAATACAAAACAGTGGAATATCCAGTACATATAATAAGAAGATAATATGCAACCCTCCAGCTCGTCTTCGATATCAGCATCGTGAGAAGAGAACAGCACCTGTCACCTGCTACCTAGTCTGCCCATCCCAAAATGGACGAACAGCCCAAGGCAATAAGAATTAAAACATAAAGCCTTGAGTCAGACAACAGTCTTAGTGAGCAGTAAATTAACTAACAACATACTAAAAGAGCATAAAGGAAAAGGAATAGGAATACAACCCTCCCACTCCAACCTCATTCTACAGTGATAGCCCCCAGACACACACTAAGCAGAAGCAAACATAGCAGAGCATACAATTTAAAGTAAAGCTATTATCACTCGAGTCAAGGGCGATGTTTTCCAAGTACCAAGGCCTAAATCAGATAAGCACCCAGAAAATACCGCTCTTGAGTCCGAAATGACGTTACAACCAAACATCCATGACTCTGGCTATCACTGTTATCATTGCTTTGATATCACCGTTAATTGAATGACCGGCACATTCTTTCAGCCGTCCGTCAAGGGCTAATGGAAACCCCGGTTGTGACGCCCCACCTCTATGCTCACAATAACAAAGGTTATTATAAGGAATAACGTCTGCTATTGCGAAGAATAAGGCTTGTGAGGAGCGACCATCTGTAAGTTATGCCTTAGACGAGTATTGATTACATCGATAGGAGTTGTATAAATTACTCCCAAAGATATATATTCAATCCAAATCTAAAACGAAACTACAGTGGCTAAAGAAAAATTCAGAACAACTCATAATAACAACAACACTGATAGTATAATCACATCAGAACAGAAATATCAGATATATAGCGGAAGACAAGTCTGGAATATATGCTACAACAGTCGATGGTTCACATGAACCAAATGTACATAAACATATACATCAACATACATAAGATGAGAGTCGAATAACCAAAAGAACTCCTCGAAGGCTAGACAAAAGATGATGCGATATCCCAAAAGCTGAAGCTGCTACAGAATCAGAGATAGAGACTACCCTGAAATAACTCGGTCTGACCCGAGTATTATTCAAAAAGAAATAATAAACGGATCAGTCTAATTTATTCTTATAAGTGAGTGCATCATAAATAACATCAAAGTAAAATAATAATAATCTCGAATGAGACTATTCAACATAAGAAATCAACCTAGTTAAATGAAGAAATCACATCAAACTTCATCAAAATCAACTTTCAAATTCACAATTGAATTCAAAACAACAATTCATCAAAATCTAGAAATCAAAAATAGACAACTAGAAAATCAACATAAAAGTGGATCGATCCCATCATATGGCGAGTCTAAGCTACGCCGCACGTGCATCTCATATGGCCGAAGCCTACCAAGTACTGTCATCATAATTTTTGGCGCCCAACATATGACCCGAAGGTCCAACATATGACCCGAAGGTCTAGTACTGGTATTTGACCCGAAGGTCCATCATATGACCCGAAGGTCCATCATAGTCGCTCGAAAGCGCACAAAATCATCAAAATCATCAAACAACAAATATTTCAATTAACGAGTCCGGATTTAACCGAAATAGTAAAAGTGTGGTTCCATACTCCGCACTTTTGCTAAATCGTTTAAATCTCTTCATCGTTTCCTTGAAAGTGCAAAATTGTGTATTTTATAAAAATACATTTTACGTTCTCAAATGGACAAGTCCGGAATTAAGCGAATCAGTAAAAGTAAGGGTTCATAGTCCTCAATTTTGCTGAATCGTTTAAATCGCTTCCTCATTCTTTTGAAAGCGCAAACTGTAGAATTTTTTGAAAACAATTTCAATTTAAAACCATTTTTAAAACACGTGATTAAAATAGTAGCATCTATAGCAATTTCGACAAAGAAATTGCGCTTCACAAAACACCGTAAAAACGGATACCAAATCAATGTTGCGGAATAACCGTTTAAAAATTAACTTTAAATTGACGGTTACCGAAGTCCAAAAATAACAGAAATTTTTATTCGTCAAAAATCTCATCAAAACAGTACGTTCCAAAAATATAATACCGGTGTAGAAATCCGTAAAAATAACGGTAACAAAACGCATTTTAAACGAAATGCCGGTTCAAAATAATTTAATCCGTGAATTGCACTGCTACAAATTCATCAAAACATTAACTCACGCCTGCAACCTGAACCGAGCTTCTAACATGTACAATAACAACACGCATGTAACTCTCTTAAATTATAAAATACACGCATGCAACATGTTTAGTATCTTTTCATGCGTGAGCACAACCTTACAGGGACTACAAGTATTAACGCAAATCTAACTTCATGAGTAAACACGTATTCAACTACATGAATAGCCAGAGACCTGGCATAACCACTTAATTATTGAAAAACAAAATTTACAATCAAGCTATAAAATTTGTAGGCATCAGGGACCTTATACACGTATGTATTCAAAAGTTGTATACTTGCATGCCTCTGGAACAATGCACATGCATATAGTGAAATAATGAACCAGAGTATGAATAACCATCAAAGGCTAAAGTATATAAAAAAAAACAGGGTGACCACTAAACCCACCGATTCAAGTAAAAAGGTAAATTATACACATGAAGTCCAGGTGATCAAGGCAAGCCAACCTGAACTAAAACTGTACGCATACTACTACAGAAGGGACAGAGCTCAAAATTTACTACCTAAGCATGCTACTGAGATGTACGCATGAACCACAGGCATGCTTTGGAAGAAATGAATCAATCTGGGTAACAAAGTTTTTACACAAAAATGGGATAGAGAATAAACTAGAAATTGTGAGTATAGAACTCACTGTTAGTTTTGAAGCCAAACACACCCTAGATCTGAAAGAGGAAGTCATCACTCGGCCATTAATGCATTCTTTAATTAGCTGAAAGTAAGCAGGGAAGTTGCAGATATTCTTTTCTTCCTCTCTTTTTTTTTCAAAAATAAAAGTATAAGTCAAGTACACGGCTGGCTTACAGTTGAGTACACTTTCATTTAATGCAACATGCTATTGTGAATATAAAGGACACGCAGAAAAGATGTGGGCAGCTTTGAACAGGTTTGAACAGGTGTGCAACGAAAATGTGTTTTCACATCTTTAACTTAGTTCAGGAATTCATTTTCCATGTGTATAATAAATAAAGAAGGTGCCTAAGTATTCTTATCATGCATGCACGAAATAAGGAGCTGCACGCACTCAGTTATTTTTTTTTCAAATGCCACTGCCTCCAAGTAATTAGCATTGGTATATGAAAGATAGTGCAGTCATTGTACCAACTAATTGAAAAATGTAGCGACAACAACATGAAGGTGAATAAAAGTGTAACGCAATACGACCGACTTTGCAACCTTATATTTTCTTCAAAATCTAATATAAAATTTTCTATTTAAAATATTCGCTCCGACAGTAATTCAAAAATTACGGTCGTTATCGATTTTGAAAACATTATTTATGACGGTAATATAATCACTGTCGTTACAGACTCCTCACCTTATAAAAATTGCGTCCCCGCAATTTTCATATTAGAAGCAGTCAATAATGTACACGATTCATCACAACAAAGATTAAAAAGAAAAGATAGATACGAATGCTCACCTCCACCCGAAGAGGAGAGAAAACCGGGATAAGAACGCTCGATGAATTCTCTGGTTTCCCAAGTGCAATCCTTGGGGTTTGCGGACCATTGAATCTTTACGAGCGGAACCTCTTTGTTCCGAAGGCGTTTAACCTCCGAAGCTAGCACCCGAATAGGATTTTGCACAATAAATAAGTCGGGTGAGATCTCAAGATCTTGTAACATAGGAGGATCAATAATAGAATCAGAATCTCGAAGGCATCGACGAAGCTGGGACACATGAAATACGTCATGAATTCCCGAAAACTGAGCAGGCAGCGATACACGATAAGCAACTTGGCCAATGCGTTCCGTAATAGGAAACGGTCCAACATATCGAGGAGCCAATTTCCCGGAGTGACTAAAACGCACCACACCCTTCATTGGGGAAACACGAATGAATACGAGATCGCCAACAGAAAATTCCAAAGGCTTCCTACGATGATCGGCATAAGATTTCTGCCTATTCTGAGCCTCTTTCATTCTCTGTCGTATAATATCAATCCTCTCCGAAGATTCACGAATATAATCGGGGCCGAGAATTAACTTTTCCCCCGATTCCAACCAACAAGATGGTGATCGACACGGTCTTCCGTAAAGAGCCTCGAAAGGAGCCATGCCGATACTGGATTGAAAACTGTTGTTATAAGAAAATTCAACAAGAGATAAGTGGTCTTCCCAACTACCACCAAAATCAAGAATGCAAGCTCGAAGGAGATCCTCTAAAACCTGATTCACCCTTTCAGTCTGACCATCAGACTGTGGATGATAAGCTGTACTGAGATTGAGCTTAGTGCCCAAGGCTTTCTGAAGACTCCGCCAGAACTCACTAGTGAAAAGCGGATCTCTGTCACTAACAATAGAACTAGGAACACCATGAAGTCGAACGACTTCTTTAATAAACAGCTTAGCCAACAAAGGAGCAGTCCGATTGGACTTGATAGGAATAAAATGGGCTGATTTAGTCAATCGGTCTACAATCACCCAAATACTAGTATGGCCCGATCTCGAACGAGGTAGACCATCAATGAAGTCCATGGAAATCTGATCCCATTTCCATAATGGAATCTCAAGAGGCTGCAAAAGACCACTGGGACGTTGATGTTCTGCCTTAACAAGTTGACAAGTCATGCAACGACTTACGTAACTTGCAACATCACGCTTCATACCTTCCCAATAGTATAAGCGTTTCATATCAGCATACATCTTGCTACTGCCCGGATGAATAGTATACTTAGAACGAGGACAGTCCTCAAGAATGTCATTTCTAAGATTAGAAATATCAGGCACGATCAATCTACCCTTCTTCCGGATACAACCATGAAGATCAATATCGAAATCCTTTAGATCATCACTTCGGAATTCCGATTTACAACTCTGAATAAGATAAGCAAGATCTGGATCTTGTTTCTGGGCATCGGCAACACGATCCAACAAACTAGGACGAGCTCCCATGCTAAATAAAAGCACGGGAGAATCAGAAACTGAAGGACGGTCTCTAATATCACAAAGAGATAAGGCTTCCAAAATATTCCACTCTGCTAGCATCATGGAAACAACAACTTGCTGCTTGCGACTAAGCGCATCAGCAACTCGATTACCCTTACCAGGGGTATACTGAATATCGAAATCATATGAAGCAAGAAATTCGAGCCAACGCTGTTGCCTCATATTAAGCTCTTTCTGAGTAAATAAATACTTCAGAGATTTGTGATCAGTGAAGAGAATAAAACGCTCGCCCAATAAATAGTGTCGCCAAATCTTTAGAGCAAAGACTATGGCGGCCAACTCCAAATCATGGGTAGCATAACGAATCTCGTTAGGCTTTAGTTGTCTAGAAGCATAGGCAACTACTCTATCTTTTTGCATAAGAACCGCACCGAGCCCAAAACCACTGGCATCAGTATAAACAACAAGATCATGATTCCCTTCGGGAACCACTAAGATAGGAGCATGAGTAAGGAGATCTTTTAACTTCAGGAAAGAAGTCTCACACTTATCCGACCAAATAAAAGGAACAGCTTTTCTCGTGAGAGTGGTAAGCGGTAAAGCAATACGAGAAAAGTCCTTAATAAACCGGCGATAATAACCCGCCAATCCAAGAAAGCTACGGATCTCAGTAACGGTCTCGGGCCTCTTCCAATCTTGAATAGATTCGATCTTGGAAGGATCGACAGAAATACCATCGGAAGAAACAATATGACCGAGAAATTTCACCTTATTCTCCCAGAATTGACACTTGGAGAATTTGGCATAAAGCTGATGATGACGAAGAGTGCTCAAAACAATCTCCAAATGCTGAATATGATCGGCTTCAGATTTGGAATAAATAAGAATATCATCAATGAAAACCAAGACGAACTTATCGAGATATTCGCGGAATATCCGATTCATAAGATCTACAAAATACGCCGGAGCGTTCGTCAAACCGAACGGCATAACAAGCCATTCGTAAGAATCATAACGAGTACGACATGCGGTAAGAGGAATACTATCTTCCGCAACTCGTAACTGATGAAAACCGGTAGCAAGATCGAGTTGGGAGAAGACCTTGGCGCCACTTAACTGATCGAACATGTCATCGATCCTAGGTAATGGATACCTATTTTTGATAGTAAGCTCGTTAAGCTTGTGATAATCAATGCAAAGCCTAAGAGTACCATCTGGCTTCTTAACGAAGACAACGGCGGCGCCCCAAGGAGACGAGCTAGAACGAATAAAATGCTTGGCTTCCAACTCAGATAATTGTTGCTTGAGTTCCTCATTTTCCTTAGCAGACATCCTCGTGGGAGGACGACTGACAGGATGTGCACCAGAGATAAGATCAATACGGAACTCAATTGCCCTCTTCGGCGGCAAACAAGAAACAGGCTCGAAAACATCAGAAAAATCACAAACAACTGGAATATTAGCAATGACATCCTTCGACTCGAGAGAAGAAATGAGAGCACAAGAAGCATGATCTATGTCTCGCAATATAATAGATAACTGCTCGCTAGCATCGGGATGCTTGAGATACAAAGTTCTTTCGGGACATAGAATTTGAACTTCATAACGAACGAGCCAATCCAAACCCAAAATCATATCAAAACCAAGATGATCCATAACAAGAAGATTCGCATGAAAGGTAAAATCACAAAGAATAATCTCAACATCAACACACAACAAGCCAAGAGTAGCAGATCCACCAATAGGATTTACGATCCTCAAAGGGTCACGAAGAGTAATAACATCCAAAGGAATAATATCAACAAGCTCCTTCGACACGAATGAATGTGATGCACCCGTATCGAAAAGAACTCTAATAGAACGGCCATGAAATAAAATAAAACCTTCCAAAACAGAAGGAGTAATACCTTTAGGCTGAGAAGAATCACCAGAAGCTTTAGCAACATTAAGCTTCCCAGATTTGAAACCCTTAGGAGCAATAGGACAATCAGAAACCCAATGACCTTCTTTCTTGCAATAACGACAAGTGAGAGGCTTAGGACAGCCACGAAGAAGATGATCCAACGAACCACAATTATAGCACGCCCTCTGAACAGAAGGTGTACTACTAGGCTGAGAACTAGAGGCAGCTTGCTTCTTCTTCTTCTGGTTGAAAGAATTTGGCTTACGAAATGGAAACCTCTTCTTGTTGGGGTTCTTAGAAACCTCAACATCATCACAACTATCACGTTCCTTTTCAACAGCTTCAAGACAAAGAGCCGAATCAACAAGCTCCTCAAAAGAGAGCTTAAGCTGAAGCAAAAGAACTTTCTTCAAATACTTCTTCAAACCATCAACAAAACGAAGATTCTTCTTACGTGGAGTATTAATGAATTCAACTCCATATTTGGACAAGGCCTCGAATGATGCAACATAATCAGAAACAGAGGACTTTCCTTGCTTCAACTCAAGGAAACTACGAGCAAGATTAGCCTTTTCCGATTCAGGAACGAACTTAAGTTCGAATCGTTCCTTAAACTGAACCCAAGAGAGAGCGGACTCATCAACTTCCGAAATAAAGAGCTCATACCAATCAAGCGCACGCTCTTGCAACATACTAGATGCCACGAGAACGGATTGATGATCCGAAAGATCCATCCGAGAAAATATGCGATCACAAGTGCGCAACCAAGTCTGAACTTCCATAACACTTTCCGATCCCTTGAAAGGCTGACCTCCAAGGTGGGAATAGTCACTACACATGCGGGCGAAGGCAGACTTGTGATTAGGAGCTGCGGGAGTAGCAATAGGAGGCTGAGTACCCCGAAATAGCTCCATAAACTGATCAGCTGACATATAGACACCGTCCGGATGAGAACTACTAGACGGGCCTGCAGAAGAACGCTTCCCTCTACCTCTTGCAGCCATAAGCTGAGAGACAAGAGAAGGTAAAGATTAGTTAAACAACACACAATTGATAAGAAGTTTAACAAACGGAATACTACGGAATATAAAATTTATTCCTAGACGTACTCCATATTTTAAGTGGAACGAATAGATTAGAAAGGCACGAATAAAACTCCCGAATTGTTGTACACATGTTCCATTTTTTTTTTCTGTTCTGTGTTTATTACAATTTATTCTGAATTTCAGCTCTGATACCAAGCTGTGACGCCCCACCTCTATGCTCACAATAACAAAGGTTATTATAAGGAATAACGTCTGCTATTGCGAAGAATAAGGCTTGTGAGGAGCGACCATCTGTAAGTTATGCCTTAGACGAGTATTGATTACATCGATAGGAGTTGTATAAATTACTCCCAAAGATATATATTCAATCCAAATCTAAAACGAAACTACAGTGGCTAAAGAAAAATTCAGAACAAATCATAATAACAACAACACTGATAGTATAATCACATCAGAACAGAAATATCAGATATATAGCGGAAGACAAGTCTGGAATATATGCTACAACAGTCGATGGTTCACATGAACCAAATGTACATAAACATATACATCAACATACATAAGATGAGAGTCGAATAACCAAAAGAACTCCTCGAAGGCTAGACAAAAGATGATGCGATATCCCAAAAGCTGAAGCTGCTACAGAATCAGAGATAGAGACTACCCTGAAATAACTCGGTCTGACCCGAGTATTATTCAAAAAGAAATAATAAACGGATCAGTCTAATTTATTCTTATAAGTGAGTGCATCATAAATAACATCAAAGTAAAATAATAATAATCTCGAATGAGACTATTCAACATAAGAAATCAACCTAGTTAAATGAAGAAATCACATCAAACTCCATCAAAATCAACTTTCAAATTCACAATTGAATTCAAAACAACAATTCATCAAAATCTAGAAATCAAAAATAGACAACTAGAAAATCAACATAAAAGTGGATCGATCCCATCATATGGCGAGTCTAAGCTACGCCGCACGTGCATCTCATATGGCCGAAGCCTACCAAGTACTGTCATCATAATTTTTGGCGCCCAACATATGACCCGAAGGTCCAACATATGACCCGAAGGTCTAGTACTGGTATTTGACCCGAAGGTCCATCATATGACCCGAAGGTCCATCATAGTCGCTCGAAAGCGCACAAAATCATCAAAATCATCAAACAACAAATATTTCAATTAACGAGTCCGGATTTAACCGAAATAGTAAAAGTGTGGTTCCATACTCCGCACTTTTGCTAAATCGTTTAAATCTCTTCATCGTTTCCTTGAAAGTGCAAAATTGTGTATTTTATAAAAATACATTTTACGTTCTCAAATGGACAAGTCCGGAATTAAGCGAATCAGTAAAAGTAAGGGTTCATAGTCCTCAATTTTGCTGAATCGTTTAAATCGCTTCCTCATTCTTTTGAAAGCGCAAACTGTAGAATTTTTTGAAAACAATTTCAATTTAAAACCATTTTTAAAACACGTGATTAAAATAGTAGCATCTATAGCAATTTCGACAAAGAAATTGCGCTTCACAAAACACCGTAAAAACGGATACCAAATCAATGTTGCGGAATAACCGTTTAAAAATTAACTTTAAATTGACGGTTACCGAAGTCCAAAAATAACAGAAATTTTTATTCGTCAAAAATCTCATCAAAACAGTACGTTCCAAAAATATAATACCGGTGTAGAAATCCGTAAAAATAACGGTAACAAAACGCGTTTTAAACGAAATGCCGGTTCAAAATAATTTAATCCGTGAATTGCACTGCTACAAATTCATCAAAACATTAACTCACGCCTGCAACCTGAACCGAGCTTCTAACATGTACAATAACAACACGCATGTAACTCTCTTAAATTATAAAATACACGCATGCAACATGTTTAGTATCTTTTCATGCGTGAGCACAACCTTACAGGGACTACAAGTATTAACGCAAATCTAACTTCATGAGTAAACACGTATTCAACTACATGAATAGCCAGAGACCTGGCATAACCACTTAATTATTGAAAAACAAAATTTACAATCAAGCTATAAAATTTGTAGGCATCAGGGACCTTATACACGTATGTATTCAAAAGTTGTATACTTGCATGCCTCTGGAACAATGCACATGCATATAGTGAAATAATGAACCAGAGTATGAATAACCATCAAAGGCTAAAGTATATAAAAAAAAACAGGGTGACCACTAAACCCACCGATTCAAGTAAAAAGGTAAATTATACACATGAAGTCCAGGTGATCAAGGCAAGCCAACCTGAACTAAAACTGTACGCATACTACTACAGAAGGGACAAAGCTCAAAATTTACTACCTAAGCATGCTACTGAGATGTACGCATGAACCACAGGCATGCTTTGGAAGAAATGAATCAATCTGGGTAACAAAGTTTTTACACAAAAATGGGATAGAGAATAAACTAGAAATTGTGAGTATAGAACTCACTGTTAGTTTTGAAGCCAAACACACCCTAGATCTGAAAGAGGAAGTCATCACTCGGCCATTAATGCATTCTTTAATTAGCTGAAAGTAAGCAGGGAAGTTGCAGATATTCTTTTCTTCCTCTCTTTTTTTTTTCAAAAATAAAAGTATAAGTCAAGTACACGGCTGGCTTACAGTTGAGTACACTTTCATTTAATGCAACATGCTATTGTGAATATAAAGGACACGCAGAAAAGATGTGGGCAGCTTTGAACAGGTTTGAACAGGTGTGCAACAAAAATGTGTTTTCACATCTTTAACTTAGTTCAGGAATTCATTTTCCATGTGTATAATAAATAAAGAAGGTGCCTAAGTATTCTTATCATGCATGCACGAAATAAGGAGCTGCACGCACTCAGTAATTTTTTTTTTCAAATGCCACTGCCTCCAAGTAATTAGCATTGGTATATGAAAGATAGTGCAGTCATTGTACCAACTAATTGAAAAATGTAGCGACAACAACATGAAGGTGAATAAAAGTGTAACGCAATACGACCGACTTTGCAACCTTATATTTTCTTCAAAATCTAATATAAAATTTTCTATTTAAAATATTCGCTCCGACAGTAATTCAAAAATTACGGTCGTTACCGATTTTGAAAACATTATTTATGACGGTAATATAATCACTGTCGTTACACCGGTTCTAGACATAACTCCCGCACGTCGTCGCAGCCCATGCCTAGGACTATCGAATCTGCCCAGAGTACTCGACCATCAACAGTTAGTCATTGGGACTATCGAATCTGCCCAAACGTACTCTTGCTTAGAGCATGCTAGAACCTTCAACAACGATGCTATCCAAACCTCCTAGTCATCCTCCTCGACGACTATTCTCATATCCATTCATTATCCTCAACTCGAATCAAATCACCAAGTTATCAACATGCTTGGAATGATCCCGTCTGGATTAGACCAAGTCTTCATCACATGATGACTCGCTTCATTACATCCTCGCAAAGCCTCATCTCAACATCACATCATCGAATCTATGCATAAGAGCTTCATCATCCCGCTACATATGCCACGAGCAGCTTTCCCAATTCAAGAGCCTTTCCCTTAGCTTTTGAATCATCTTCGATCTAAATCTAATCATCAATCATCTAGTTCATAACAATCAACCAAATCAAACATCAATCCAAGCAATCAAGCATTCAAAAATGATCTAAGTAGATAATTATAACAATAATGGCATTTTCGTAATTAAAGAGTTGAAAGTCCAATAAGCATGAAAACATGGATTATATCTCTACAAACTTGAGGAATGAACTTGCATAGGTTAACATATGATAAAATGGATGTAACATCATCATGAACAATGGATCTATATGGATCTACACTTTGGATGAAGAAAATGCATGGAAATCACTATCTTAACACCAAATCGGGCCAACAATCCGATATACTCCTTTGGATCCGTGTGAGAGATAATCACCACTCACAAAATCACCTAAACAAACCCAAATCAACACGCTTCAGATCTGGACAGCAAAGGATGAAGCTTGATCTATCACGAATCCGCTTCAAACGAAGAACTCTCTCTTGAAAAAAGATGAAGATCTTCAATATAAGCTCTTGGATCTTCAATTTGATCTTCAACTTGGATGGATGGAAGCACTAGATTAGAGTGGAGAAAAGAAGTGAAGAAGTGTAGAAGTCGAGCTCCCAAAATGGCAGCACTTCGTCGCTTCAAAAATCCGGATCCCAAAAAGTGAGAACAACCCCTCCTATTTATAGCTGAAATTCCTTAAGTCGAAATCTGGCTATCTCCCTAAGTCGCTTCCGACCTAAGCCTCTCCGACCTAAGCCTCTCCGACCTAACAGATGCGCGACTTAACTCCTCAGCGACCTAACACTTGGCGACCTAAAGCAATGCGCTTTCCTTCGACCTACGACTTAGCCTATGCGCGACTTAGCGACTTACGACTTAGCGTGCCTTAATAACTCAACACGCTGGCACGCGACCTAAAACTTACGCGACTTAACAATCTCGCGCGACCTACGACATAACGAGGTTACGACTTAATACCTTAGACTCTCACGCGACCTAACACTTAAGCCAACCTGCGACCTAACAACTTACTAAGCTACGACCTAAGACTTACAAAACCCTGCGACCTAACAACTTAGCACCCACGCGACCTAACATAAGTTGCGAACAAACTGGGATACGACCTAACTACTAAGTCATCTACGACTTAACCATTAAGTCGTTAACTAACTTATTCCTTAGGTCGGTCAATCCCATAGGTCGCTCACTCTACTAAGTCGCTAACCTGCTACCCCAGCTCCCCTAGGTCGTTGCCGACCTAACTATGCTGACCCGGTAACCACTAGGTCGCTAACCCCACTAGGTCTGCCTACCCTTGAGTCGCCATATCCTTAAGTCGTTCAGTTCCTTAGGTCGCTAACTCACCCTGCCGACCTAACACTTAACTAAATCCTAGGTTGCATAATTCTATAGGTCGCTACAACTAACCCACGACCTAACACTAACTCGTCCAGAACCCATAAGTCGGCTACGACTTAGGACATAGACAAAATTCTGCCAAAATCTGAAACTTAACAGAAATGCAACCACCTTTACGATGTTTCGATCCGTGAAAATACGGGTCGTTACATTCTCTCCCCCTTAGGAATTTCGCCCCCGAAATTCCAAGCAACAAAGCAATCGAAGACTATTCTGTACGCCTACCATCCATAGCAATCAACAAACCATACATCCAATTCTATCTTAGCGTACAGAATTCTAAAACTTAGAACAAGTCACAATATCGTGAGATGAGACGACACCTTAGGGCCATACCTTGAAGAGTTCAGGATGAGCTGCCTTCATCCTCTCTTCCACCTCCCACGTACAGTCGTTATCATCATCACTCCATTGAATCTTGAGTAACTTAACTACCTTCCTCCTAAGCTGTTTCGTGTCGGTTTCGACAACACGAAGCGGCTTACGATGTCTTCTTTCGACTGGATAGACTTCGAAATCTTCACAGCTATCAGCTGAAACCACTGTATTCGAGTCGTGCACATACTTCCGTAGATATGATACATGAAAAACATTGTGCACACTCGACATCTTCTCCGGTAACTCCAATCTATAGGCGAGCTTTCCAATTCGCTCGATGATTGGGAATGGTCCAACAAATCTCGGAGTCAATTTTCCTTTCTTCCCGAATCGAATAACATTCTTCAATGGAGAAATCTTCACAAAAACCATATCTCCTACGTCGAATTTCAAATCCTTTCGACGCTTATCAGCATAACTCTTCTGACGGTCTTGGGCTGCCTTCATTCGTTGCCGAATGATCTATATACAATCTGAAGTCTATCGAATCATCTCTGGCCCAAGTATCAGCTTTTCTCCAGTTTCCAACCAACATGTTGGAGAGTTACATGGTCTTCCATACAATGCCTCATACGGTGCCATACCAATACTTGACTGGTAACTGTTGTTGTACGCAAACTCCACCAAATGAAGGTGATCTTCCCATGATCCTCCGAAATCCAAAACACAAGCTCTGAGGAGATCTTCCAAAACTCGGTTGACTCTCTCGGTCTGACCATCTGTTTGAGGGTGATAAGCTGTACTCAAACACAACTCGGTTCCCAAAACTTCTTGGAAGCTCTTCCAAAATCCACTAGTGAACAATGGGTCTCGATCACTCACTATACTCTTCGGAATACCATGGAATCGAAATATCCACTTAACATACAACTCAGCCAACTTTGATGCAGTCCTAGTCGATCGAACAGGAATGAATCGTGCACTCTTAGTCAGACGATCCACAATGACCCAAATCCCTTCATTTCCCGTTCTTGTTCTAGGCAATCCATCAATAAAATCCATCGATACTTGCTCCCACTTCCATGTAGGAACTTCTAACGGCTGAAGCAATCCACTTGGCTTCTTCTGTTCAGCCTTTACCAACTGGCAGTTCATGCATTTGGAAATAAAATTTCCAATATCCTTCTTCATGCCTTCCCAGTAGTAGGTTCTCTTCATATCCCGATACATCTTATTCCCACCTGGATGAATTGTTAACTTTGAGTGGTGACTTTCCTTCAGAACTTCACTCCTCAATTCATCTATATCGGGAACAACTAGTCGTCCTTGCTTTCGAAGCCAACCTTCTCTATCGACCTCGAATCCTTTATCCTTTTCTGGCTCCAATCCAGATTCCAAATCACGGATAATCTTGACAAGCTTATCATTTCGCTTTTGACTCTCGCCAATCCTTCCCACAAGAGTCGGTCTTATCGATAAGTTTGCCAACATCTCAGGTTCCAATTCACATCTAGGCCTGAAGTCAAATCCAACTAAATACTCGAGACTCTTCCATTCTGAAAACATGGCTCCCAATCCTGCATGTCTTCGACTTAATGCATCTGCCACTGCGTTACCTTTTCCCGGAGTATAAGCTATACCAAAATCATATGATGCTAAAAACTCTAGCCAACGTTGCTGCCGAAGATTCAAATCCTTTTGGGAGAATAGATACTTCAACGACTTGTGATCCGTAAACAACTCGAATCGAACTCCCAATAGATAATGTCTCCACATCTTCAGAGCAAATACAATCGCCGCCAATTCCAAATCATGAGTTGGGTAATTCCTTTCATGCGGCTTCAGTTGTCGACTGGCATACGCAACAACTTTATCCTTCTGCATCAGCACTGCTCCAAGTCCCGTACCACATGCGTCGGTGTAAACCACCATCTCATCATTCCCACTAGGAATAGTCAAAACAGGAGCACTTGTCAATCTCTCTTTCAGGATTCCGAAAGCTTGCTCACACTTAGCATCCCAACTGAACACTTGGTTCTTTTTCGTCAATCCTGTTAACGGTGCAGCTACCTTGGAGAAGTCTTTGATAAACCGCCGATAATATCCTGCTAATCCAAGAAAACTTCTCACATCAGATGCATTCTTAGGTCTAACCCAATCCTGGATTGCTGCCACCTTAGCGGGATCAACCGCTATTCCACTTCCAGAAATCACATGGCCTAAGAACCTCACTTCACTCTTCTAGAAGTGACACTTCGAAAACTTAGCCTTCAGCTGATGTTTCCGTAAGATCTCCAAAACAATACGCAAGTGCGTCTTGTGCTCTTCTTCCGTTCTGGAATAAATCAGAATATCATCCACGAACACAAGTACGAACTTGTTCAACTGATCTCTGAACACTCTATTCATAAGATCCACAAAATATGCTGGCGCGTTAGTCAATCCAAACGGCATTACCAGCCACTCAAAGAAACCGGATGGTGTCCTAAAAGCAGTCTTCGGCACACTATCCTTCGCTACTCTCAACTGGTGAAATCCCGTTGCCAAATCCATCTGAGAAAACACCTTAGCTTCGTGAAGCTGATCAAACAAGTCATCTATCCTCGGCAATGGATACTTGTTCTTCTTAGTCACCTTATTCAGCTCACGATAATCCACACACAATCTCAACGACCCATCTGCCTTGGTTGCAAACACAACTGGTGCACCCCACTTGGACACACTACGCCGAATGAATCCTTTTTGTAAAAGGTCATCAACTTGCACCCTCAACTCCTGCTGTTCCCTAGGCGCCATCCGCCTAAGAGGCATCACAATAGGTCTGGCTCCTTCAACTAGATCTATACGAAACTCGATCTCTCTATGTGGCGGAAACCCTTTGACTTCGTCAAAGACATCCTCGAATCCATTTGCGATTGGCACTAAAGACAGTCCATCCCGTGGAACAACTAGCGAATACATGAAGCTCATGAAGACGCCTTCCTCATGCTTACATCGTATCACAATCTTTCGCCCTTCCACATTCTCGACTGTCACCTCCAGCCTCTCACAATCAACCTTAGCCGCATACTTCCTAAGCCAGTCCATACCCAAAATAATTCCGAACCCCGCAAAGTTCAGAACAAAACAATCACAAACAAAAGAGCAACCATGACTCGATACAACTAGACCACGGCATAACATACACAAACAAGACGAACCCCCTACTGGATTAGTCACAACCAATGGCCTATCAACAATATCCGGTTCCAAACCTAACCGGTCTACGAGTTCACTACAAACAAACGAATGCGACGCTCCAGTATCAAACAAAACTCTAACTGGAACACCACATAGGAAAAGAGTACCTTGAACAACCACACTCTTTCCCTTCTCTTCAGCAGTAGGAGCTTTTGAAGACGACGGAACAACTCCCAAAGCATAAGCTTGCACAATCTGCTTGTCCTTCCTCGGTTCTGGACAATTCTTCCTGATGTGCCCTGGCTTGTCACAGTTGTGACACTTCATCGGCACCTTAGGATTCTTACAATCCTTCGAGAAATGGCCCTTCTGCTGACAGTTGTAGCAAGTCACCTCGCCTTTCGGCTTCTTCTGACCATCCTTACCCTTCTGCTGCTGCTGCTTCCTCTTCTTGTTTCTACCCTGCTGGGGTTTAGACTCTTCCCTGGTCACAGCAACAACAGATCCATCCTTAGGAAACAGACTCTCATGCCTGAGAGCTTTCTCCACAAGCTTCTCAAATGAATCGTCCAAATGATCCACCAACTGCCTCCCAAGATAACTATCCAAGCCGGTCACAAACTTCTCATTCTTCTGATAAGCAGACTCAATATAAGACCGGGCATACTTGGACAAAGCTTCAAACTCAGAAACATACTCCAGAACTGATCTTCCACCTTGCTTGAGCTCCACAAATCTCTTGAACAGAACAGACTTCTGAGCTGTAGAAATGAACTTAGCTTCAAATCTAGCTTGGAATTGCTCCCAAGTAATCTCTTCCTCCGCAGTATTGATGGTAATAGAGTTCCACCAATCAGAGGCTCTCCCTTGAAGCTGCCTTGATGCCAACTTCCTCTTAGTTGCATCATCAATTCCCAAATCACCAAAGATCCTTCTACAAGCATCCATCCACCTCTGGACTTCGATAGTTGATTCTGTTCCCAAGAAAACCTTCCCTCCAAGAGCAGTATAGTCCTTGCACAGCTTAGCAAAATCCACTGGTTTCGGAGCCTGAACCTGAATTCCAACATCAACTGCTGCCCCCGGAACTGGTATCCTTCTCATGATCGAAGTCATCATAGCTTCGAACATGGCTGCATAATCAGCAGTCCCTTCGGCAGCTCGGCCCTCTCTAGCAGCTGGTCTCCCTCTTCGACTCATTCTCAATATCTATAAAAAGGAATGATTAGAACATCTAGAGAAACAACTGCATAAAGGACTAACTTACTGCTAAACTACTATATTATATATAGTAATCATCCATCAAAATACAATTACGTCTCTCATACGTAGTTACGACGGCGAGCGTTGGGTAAAATCGATTAACCAATGCTCTGATACCAAATGTGACGACCGCCCATGACCCCTGCACCGAATCTAAAGATAGAGCGCTGTAAAGTGTGCCAGGCGACCATGGGCGATTGTCAAGGTAAGATTTAAAACAATAGAATCTATCGTATTACTCACAGCGCATGGACAAAATACAATAGAACATATGTATAGTGAAGCTTTACAGAACAAAATGACATCATATAAAACTCCATAATAGTTGAATACAAGCATCCACATAGTCAATACATCTAGCCTCACTACATATCTCTCAGAGAATACAAAACAGCGGAATATCCAGTACATATAATAAGAAGATAATATGCAACCCTCCAGCTCGTCTTCGATATCAGCATCGTGAGAAGAGAACAGCACCTGTCACCTGCTACCTAGTATGCCCGTCCCAAAATGGACGAACAACCCAAGGCAATAAGAATTAAAACATAAAGCCTTGAGTCAGACAACAGTCTTAGTGAGCAGTAAATTAACTAACAACATACCAAAAGAGCATAAAGGAAAAGGAATAGGAATACAACCCTCCCACTCCAACCTCATTCTACAGTGATAGCCCCCAGACACACACTAAGCATAAGCAAACATAGCAGAGCATACAATTTAAAGTAAAGCTATTATCACTCGAGTCAAGGGCGATGTTTTCCAAGTACCAAGGCCTAAATCAGATAAGCACCCAGAAAATACCGCTCTTGAGTCCGAAATGACGTTACAACCAAACATCCATGACTCTGGCTATCACTGTTATCATTGCTTCGATATCACCGTTAATTGAATGACCGGCACATTCTTTCAGCCGTCCGTCAAGGGCTAATGGAAACCCCGGTTCTAGACATAACTCCCGCACGTCGTCGCAGCCCGTGCCTAGGACTATCGAATCTGCCCAGAGTACTCGACCATCAACAGTTAGTCGTTGGGACTATCGAATCTTCCCAAACGTACTCTTGCTTAGAGCATGCTAGAACCTTCAACAACGATGCTATCCAAACCTCCTAGTCATCCTCCTCGACGACTATTCTCATATCCATTCATTATCCTCAACTCGAATCATATCACCGAGTTATCAACATGCTTGGAATGATCCCGTCTGGATTAGACCAAGTCTTCATCACATGATGACTCGCTTCATTACATCCTCGCAAAGCCTCATCTCAACATCACATCATCGAATCTATGCATAAGAGCCTCATCATCCCGCTACATATGCCACGAGCAGCTTTCCCAATTCAAGAGCCTTTCCCTTAGCTTTTGAATCATCTTCGATCTAAATCTAATCATCAATCATCTAGTTCATAACAATCAACCAAATCAAACATCAATCCAAGCAATCAAGCATTCAAAAATGATCTAAGTAGATAATTATAACAATAATGGCATTTTCGTAATTAAAGAGTTGAAAGTCCAATAAGCATGAAAACATGGATTATATCTCTACAAACTTGATGAATGAACTTGCATAGGTTAACATATGATAAAATGGATGTAACATCATCATGAACAATGGATCTATATGGATCTACACTTTGGATGAAGAAAATGCATGGAAATCACTATCTTAACACCAAATCGGGCCACCAATCCGATATACTCCTTTGGATCCGTGTGAGAGATAATCACCACTCACCAAATCACCTAAACAAACCCAAATCAACACGCTTCAGATCTGGACAGCAAAGGATGAAGCTTGATCTATCACGAATCCGCTTCAAACGAAGAACTCTCTCTTGAAAAAAGATAAAGATCTTCAATCTAAGCTCTTGGATCTTCAATTTGATCTTCAACTTGGATGGATGGAAGCACTAGATTAGAGTGGAGAAAAGAAGTGAAGAAGTGTAGAAGTCGAGCTCCCAAAATGGCAGCACTTCGTCGCTTCAAAAATCCGGATCCCAAAAAGTGAGAACAACCCCTCCTATTTATAGCTGAAATTCCTTAAGTCGAAATCTGGCTATCTCCCTAAGTCGCTTCCGACCTAAGCCTCTCCGACCTAAGCCTCTCCGACCTAACAGATGCACGACTTAACTCCTCAGCGACCTAACACTTGGCGACCTAAAGCAATGCGCTTTCCTTCGACCTACGACTTAGCCTATGCGCGACTTAGCGACTTAGCGTGCCTTAATAACTCAACACGCTGGCACGCGACCTAAAACTTACGCGACTTAACAATCTCGCGCGACCTACGACATAACGAGGTTACGACTTAATACCTTAGACTCTCACGCGACCTAACACTTAAGCCAACCTGCGACCTAACAACTTACTAAGCTACGACCTAAGACTTACAAAACCCTGCGACCTAACAACTTAGCACCCACGCGACCTAACATAAGTTGCGAACAAACTGGGATACGACCTAACTACTAAGTCATCTACGACTTAACCATTAAGTCGTTAACTAACTTATTCCTTAGGTCGGTCAATCCCATAGGTCGCTCACTCTACTAAGTCGCTAACCTGCTACCCCAGCTCCCCTAGGTCGTTGCCGACCTAACTATGCTGACCCGGTAACCACTAGGTCGCTAACCCCACTAGGTCTGCCTACCCTTGAGTCGCCATATCCTTAAGTCGTTCAATTCCTTAGGTCGCTAACTCACCCTGCCGACCTAACACTTAACTAAATCCTAGGTTGCATAATTCTATAGGTCGCTACAACTAACCCACGACCTAACACTAACTCGTCCAGAACCCATAAGTCGGCTACGACTTAGGACATAGACAAAATTCTGCCAAAATATGAAACTTAACAGAAATGCAACCAAAGGTCAACTCCTTTACGATGTTTCGATCCGTGAAAATACGGGTCGTTACAGACGATGTGGGACTAACCTAATTTATAAACCCAACATTAGCTTCAATTCTTTTTGGGTCTAACCTAATTTATAAAGAATTAGGTCAAGCATCTACAAGGCATTGTAGTGAAGCATACTACAATAAATTCAAATTAAGAACCACCACGGCTCTCATTCACCCATGTCATCAAAGATTAAACGTCTATACACTTCGTCAATCCCACGTAAGTTTATTTTAAATAGCCTTTGATTTGGCTCAGAAACCTCCTACTACTCCACTCACCATAATCATTTATGTTAATTCATTTTCAAAACAGTTTTAAACACACCACTGTTGTGTCTACTATTGATAATTTTGTGGGCTGAAATATATACATTGAAAAAATGCATCAATTCATTTGTACATGCCATCCAAGTTAGAGGCATGCTACGTTTATCAACATCATTTTGATTGCTGCTTCCTCAATTAGCTTATATACACTAAGAAAAGATATGTCTTGGACGATGTGAGACTAACCTAATTTATAAACCCAACATTAGCTTCAATTCTTTTTTAGGCTAACCTAATTTATAAAGAATTAGGTCAGGCGTCTTCAAGTCATTGTAGTGAAGCATAATACCGTAAATTAAAATTAAGCACTACCACGGTTCTCACTCACCCATGTCATCAAAGATTAAATGTCTATACACCCCGTCAATCCCACGTAAGTTTATTTTAAATAGCCTTTGATTTGGCTCAGAAACCTCCTACTTCTCCACTCACCATAATCATTTCTGTCAATTCATTTTCAAACGGTTTTAAACACACCACTGCTGTGTTTACTATTGTTAATTTTAAGCAGTTTTCATCTATTAATAGTCTTTACTCTTCGACCATTGTTTTAGCAATGTTGGCATTTCTCTTAATCTTCATTTGAGTGTTTCCTGTTTTCTACTATCGTCGATCTTGATTTAATATGATAAGTTTTAAATTTTCATGCTTCCTAAATCACTATATTTTAGTTGACTACTACTGAAAGTTTGATAATGGTTGTTTATAAATTGGGAAGTTCCACTGCTAATAAATTTGTATAGGTTGATGTTGAAGTTTTTTTGGTTTTATGTTTTCATTCATATTTGTATACTCATAAAGTGTTTGAAAAAATGATCCAACTACTATTCTCCATTATACGATTCATGTACTGCTTTGTAACATCAAAGTTCTAAAATGTGTTCTTTCCAAGTTCTTCACAGTGAATGGTGTATACCGAAATGTGCAAAATTATATGCTTAAGAATTTAAATTATAAACTTTTCTGACATCCACAATCATATTATTCCTATTTGTTCACTATAATTTGTTAAGCTTTTGTTCATATTTTACAAGTTATTATCCTTGAATAATAAACATATACCTAAAAACTTTTGACCCAATACTGTATACTCATTTAGTAATTGAAGCAATTATAATAACTAAAGCATAAAATTTCTAATATACTAAAGATTGGTTATTCTTCTCTTGATGACCTTGTTATCCCGCCTATTGGAAAGGCTGTGACACCAAGAACTTAATTGGAAACCGAGGACAGTCCGTCCCGAAAATTGGTTATACATAGGTTCACTATGGATGCCGACGAATTTTATCCGAGTCCAGATCGAGCTACAATTGACAAGGCACGACAAACAAAGCTATAGAAGCCAGTGTTCCAAATTTCAAATCAATCCGAGTTCGTATGCTCAAGATATGATCGATGCAATTCAAGTGATCACCTTGTTCGTATCCATCAAGCAACTAGGGAAAACCTTTCTTCGTATCGATCTGATTCGAATCCATCAGATGTGCATGGTTTCGTATCGATCAGGAGAGCAGCGTTCTTCGTATCCATCCTTCCTCATACCGCTTCGCATCGATCATCTCCAGCTTGTTCGTATCGATCAACCAACGTCAACTTCGTATCCATCCGTGACTGTCTACTTCATATCCATCGGTAAGTAACACAGGAGTCTATTTCGTATCGATCTGTTTCAACATAATTCGTATCGATCGGCCATAGGTCGATACGAAATCAATATCTTCCATCGATACGAAAGCAACTACTCTGTGATCGATACGAACAAATTGTCCATCTATCAATACGAAGAGGCCATTAAGCGATCGATATGAAATGGCTACAGTGGATCGATACGAACAAGGCCAAGCCGGGTCGATACAAACGAGGTGCATCCATAGGAAAGACTCGATCGTTCGGCATGAAATGTGGATCGATCCAAAAAGTTAGTGCCACATCACTAGGCAACATGTGTAGAACCATCGATGCGAAGCTATCAATACGAACGACATCAATACGAATTCAACAGCCATTGAAAAATCCAAACTTGCATCGATCATAACTCAAAATCTACAAGTCTAAATGCCACCAAATTTTCACAGGAGCTTGCGTACATCTTCAAGAATGTTCGTGATCGATCCTGACTCGATTGAACCAAATCCTGATTGATACGAATTGCGTTCGAATCGATCACGGATCGACTCCAAATGGTCAGGGATCGATCGCGTGGGCCTACCCACGTGCGAGAAGAGGTCTTCCGAAATCTGAGCAAGATATTTGTAGCCTACGCCTATAAATAGTAGCTCGGGACCTACAGAAAAGGGACTTTTGGCTCTTCTACGTCCAGACTCTGCCGAAATCACTGTCGTACTCAAGTTTTACTGTTGTAATTCGTTGTAACCAGTAAGCAAAAGTTAATAAAAGTCAACCATTTCATAGTGGATGTAGGCCATACGCTGAACCACTCTAAATCTGTGTGTTTCTGTGCGTTTTTCCTGTTTATTTTTGGTGTGTTTGTTAGATCTGCCTCCTTTTTCATTTATATTCTTCATTTGATCTCTTCAAACACATCTGAAGGGTGTTGTGCCCAATTTTGGTACAAACACTTTGGTGCTTTCACTAAGAGAACCCAGTTTTTCTCCTGCTCGTTGGATCTACTATCGATATCGAGTTGCATAAATCTAAGAAGAAGATCCAGATTTCTAGTTTAAAGTTCTTCCATCCTATTCAGATTTGCATCAAGTCTAGGAAAGAGCTTCGCTACCCATCATGGTTAACACTAGGACCACCTCAACTGCTGCACATCCAGAGGGACGGGACAGACATAACCCCGTACAGCTACCTCTTGTCGATCAGAATGCTGTCGGACCATCAGATCCGCAAGGCCCTGTCACCAGGGAAGAATTTCAATTGCTAATGCAAGAGCTTGCTCAAAGCCGCCAATAGCTTACTCAGCAACTGCACGCCAACGTAGAACTAACCAACCAACTAAACCGTCAAAGACAAAGGAGATCTAGAAGGGATCAGGCTTCCTATTCATCCACCGAAATTTCGGCCTCTTCAGATTTAAATCATAGATCCACGCGCCCGCGACTGGACGGAAGTTACACACATGCCACTGGGCATCAACACACATTAAATCTTGGGCAACCAAGAGTTGGCCCGTCAACCAGCCATCAGACTGGACCCTTCTCCCGAGAAGGTGCTACCCCATATCACCTTACCGATAACCGCACTACCACTGCTACTGATTTGGGAGTTGATGCTCGAAACCGAACAGATCTGACCCACCGCAAACGCAACCATACTCCAGAGCCTTATGTCCCTGAAGACATAGAACCAAGGAGGTGAGACATGGACCGTCGACCGCGACCGGCCCCTCCTTGCATTGTGGAACTCGACCACACCTTGGCCCAACATGCTCAAAATGTCCAGATGTCGGACATCCCGACGATGATCCGTCAAATGATCCGTGAAAGTCAGGGTCTTACTAATGACGACTAGGAAATCTCCCGGAGTCATACCCTTTTACTAATGAAATACTCTATGCTGAACCACCTCGGTGATTTAGAATGCCGACTTTACCGGTTTATGACGGGAGCTCTAACCCTAATCAACATATCTTGAAGTATGAATGGTTAATGAATGCTGCATGAGCTGATGATGCAGTTAAGTGCTGAAGTTTCCCGATCTCTCTAGGGGCATAGCAACTATGTGGTTTACCCGTTTACCACCACGATCTATCTCTTGTTTTGACCAGTTGGCAACAAAGTTTATTGAGCAGTTTCGGATGCATGTCGCCAGGCTGAAAGATGTTAATACTTTGTCTAGTGTCACTCAAGCTCCTGGAGAGACACTCAGACGTTATCTATAGAGATTTCATGCTGCATGCGCTGAAATTAGTAACCCCAATGATAATTCGATTCTAATGGCACTAACTAAAGGGATCGACCCCGACTCCGAGTTCGGCAACTGGTTGGCCGGAAAACCTCATGCGTCATTGGACCGTTTCTATTCCAAGGCAGCCCAATTCTTGAGAAGGGAGGATGCAAAACAGTCTAGGAAGAAGGATGATGTAGGGCCCAGTGTGGAAGGAATCCAGAGCAATGTTGCAGTTAAACAAACCGGGGAGAGTTCCAAAAAAGTACAACTGAATATACAAAACAAACAGAATCAACAGAAAGGTAATGGAAACCAAAACAGGAAACGAGATCAGAATCGTGGGCCGCGACGTAGGGCTCCCATGTTTGACAATTATACCCCTTTGAATACGTCGCTGGAAAATGTGTATTTACAGACCTGCAATACTTTTCAGTATAAGAAACCTGCTCCAAAAAAATCATCGAAAAACAGATCCAAACAGGGAAGTTTTGTAGATTCCACGAGAGCTATGGGCATAACACAAATGAATGCCATCATTTGCAAGATATCATTGAAAAATTGATACGTGAGAGAAAGTTGGAGCAGTTTGAGCGGGCGCCGCATTCCGGAGGTGTGGGCCCATCGAATCAGAACCATATGCCAAATCAGACAAGACAGGAGGAACCCGCTCGTACTGGCGGGAGGTTGGTGATAAATACTGTTGGTGGTGGTCCACATCCAGTAGATCGAAGCTGGAGGGAAATGGAGTCGTATGCCAGCTCTATTAGGCATGCAGACTTTGAATGTTGTAGTAGTTTGGAAGATGGGGCTCCGGCCAAGCAACAGAAAACGATGACTGACGACATCATGTTTCGAGACCGAGATGCCGATAGAGTCGAATCCCCAACCATTGATCCACTTGTCATTTCAACCCAAATAGGTCCTGCTTGGATGAAGAGGATCCTGGTGGACAGTGGAAGCTCAGTAAATATATTGTTTAAACGAGCTTATGACCAGATGAAAATGGAAGCAAAGGATCTGAGGCCTTGTCAGTACCGCGTCCATGGCTTCAATGGAAGTGCGACAATACCCACTGGGATGGTGGAGCTACCAGTGGAATTGGGAATCACAGAATGCCGGAGAGTCCGGACACTGTAGTTTGTTGTATTGGATATAGATTCACCATACAATGCCTTTTTGGGCCGACCGGCCCTAGTCGAGTTCATGGCTGCCATTGCCCCTTGGTGTCTGACTTTAAAATTCCCTACCGACAATGGAGTCGGAGTTGTTCAGGGAGACCAGGCTGCTGGACGAGCCTGTTATGTTGCTGAGCTGCGAGAGGCGCAGCGAAAAGAAAAGGAAAAGGGTGTAGAGGAATCTCTCTACATCCGCTTTGCTGAGAATTGACAATTGACGTCTGGGCCTAGGCCCGGGCACCCTAACCAATTCCCAAGGGATCTTGACCTGAGAGATACTGAAAATGAAGGAGAAAGTAAAGATAGTCAAGCTTCCTCGGCCGAACTGACGATCGATGTTCCGATCGACGATAATGACGATTCTAGAATGATAAAGATTGTATCTCAGCTAAGCCAACAAATGCAAGAGGAATTGGTTGAATTTCTCTGGGCAAACCTCGACGTGTTTGCCTGGACGCACTCTGGCATGTGTGGGATCTTGCCAGACATCGCGAGCCACGCATTGAATATTTACCCGCGACATGTCCTGATCAAACAAAAAAAGCATGGTATGGATCCAGAAAGATTTGTCGCCCTTAAAGAAGAGGTAGAAAAGCTCAACTCATACGGGTTTATCCGAGATGCATTATATCTGGAATGGGTGTCAAATCCTGTACTTGTCCGAAAGCCAAATGGGAAATGGAGAACATGCATCGATTACTCAAACTTGAATAAAGCTTGCCCTAAAGACAGTTTTCCACTTTCCCGGATCGATCAGCTCGTAGACTCAACAGCTGGGCATGAGCTCTTATCCTTCATGGATGCGTATTCTGGCTATAATCAAATACCCATGCACTTGCTCTACCAGGAGCAGACCAGCTTCGTAACCAATATGGGGCTTTACTGCTACAAAGTTATGCCTTTTGGACTCAAGAATATTGGGGCAACTTATCAACGGTTAGTTAATCGAATGTTCGCTAACCAGATTGGAAAAACCATGGAGGTATATGTGGACGACATGCTCGTGAAGTCATGATTCTCCACTGATCATATCAAAGACCTGGAGTCAATGTTTAATATCCTCCGAGAATATAGAATGAAGCTCAACCCGTTGAAATGTCACTTTGGGCTCGCATCCGGAAAATTCCTTAGGTTTATCGTCAATGCTCGAGGGATCGAAGCTAATCCTGAAAAGATCTGGGCAATCAGAAATCTTGAGACTCCAAAAACTATAAAGCAAGTCCAAAGCCTCAACAGGAAAGTAGTCGCACTGAGCAGGTTCATCTCAAAGTCCACTGACAAATGCATTCCCTTCTTTGACCTGATCAGAAAAGGGAAGCGAAACTTCGAATGGACTACGGAATGTGAGGGCGCATTCCGAGCACTAGTTTAACATCTTTCTACACTACCCATCCTGTCAAAGCCTATTGATCACGAAAGGTTGTACATTTACTTGGCGGTGTCAGAGAACACTATCAGTTTTGCCCTAGTTCGGGAGGAAGATCGGATACAACGGCCAGTATATTACATTAGCAAGCGACTGACCGGGGCAGAGAGAAATTATCCAAAGCTGGAAAAATTGGCTTATTGTCTCGTTATTGCCTCGAGGAAGCTCCGTCCGTATTTTCAGGCTCATCCCATCGTTGTCTACACTGACCAGCCGTTACGATAGGTCCTTACGCGGCCTGAGACGTCTGGAAGGTTTCTTAAGTGGAATATCGAGCTAAGTCAGTTTGACATTACTTACACTCCATGGCGAGCCATTCAGGAACAAGTCCTGGCAGATTTCATAGCTGAATTCACTATCTCGGAGGACCTGCCCGAAACCAGTGCATCTCCCAAGTATATCTAGAAGCTGCATACTGATGGTGCATCAAATGATCGTTGCTCAGGTGCTGGGGTTGTACTTGAAACTCCTGAAGGTCGATCTACATGCTATGCTTTAAAGTTTGATTTTCATGCGACCAATAACAAAGCCGAATATGAAGCCCTGCTTGCCGGATTGAGACTCGCCAGAGATTTAAGAGTCATTGCCCTGGAGATTTATTGTGATTCATAGTTGGTCTTATGTCAAGTTCGGGGTGAGTACCAGGCCAAAGACCGAAGGATGGCTGCTTACCTAGCTCGAGTCCAGGAGATATTGAATAAGTTCGATTATTATGTTATTTATTTTATACCCTGAGAGCGCAATCAGAAAGCCGACTCATTAGCAAAGTTAGCTAGTACAGGTGAGGCACAACAGATGGGAATCGTTCCCGTGGAAACATTGTATTCCCCAAGCATCGATTAGATGGAAACGGATTGGGTATTTGAGCTCATTCTCGATAAGGAGTCATGGATGACTCCGTTCAGAAATTATCTCGAGCACGGGACCCTGCCAGAGCGCAAGAGTGAAAAGAGACAAGTTCTTCGAAAAGCTTCGTGGTTCACCATACAGAATGGAGTCATGTATAGAAGAGGATATTTTGTTCCTTTGCTCCGGTGCATCGCTCACGATGAGATCAGACAAGTATTGTATGATGTACACGAAGGAGAATGTGGCGATCACACCGGGGGCAAGCTCTTGCCAAGAAAGTGCTCTGATATGGGTACTATTGGCCGACCGTAAATTGCGACGCATCGGATTACGCCAGAAAATGTGACAGATGTCAGAAGAACGCTCGAATTCCAAGAGCCCCACCTACCAAAATAACTCAGATGGTCAGTCCATGGCCGTTTGCAGTATGGGGCATCGACATTATTGGCTCTCTAACTCTGGCCAAAGGTGGTGCGAAGTACGCCATCGTTGCGGTTGATTACTTTACCAAGTGGGCGAAAGCTGAACCCCTTTCTATAATCACAACAAAGAAAGTGATCAACTTTATAGTGCGCAACATCATATGCCGATTTGGTCTCCCACATACCATTATCACAGATAATGGAGCTCAGTTCGACAGTGTTGAATTTAAGAATTTCTGTCAAAGGTTCCACATCCAGAAGAAGTTCTCCGCAGTTGCACACCCTCAAGCGAATGGATAGGTCGAAGCTGTTAATAAAGTTATAAAGTCTATTCTGAAGAAACGACTGGAAAAGCCCGGGGGCAAATGGGCTGATGAACTTCCTATGGCTTTATGGGCTTACCGAACAACCCACAAGTCCACGACCGGCCACACTCCATTCTCTCTTTCTTATGGTTCAGAAGCCGTTATTCCAGTTGAATTAGAAGTGCCTTCTCATCGTGTGACATATTATGATCCAAAGACAAATGCTATACTACTTGCCGAATCTTTGGATTTATTGGATGAGAAGCGTGAAGAGGCTGATTTGAGGGCAGCCGCATATTGAAGTTGAGTCGCCTGATTATACAATGCCAAGGTACGACCCCAAAACTTTGAACTCGGCAATCTCATCCTCAAGAGAATTTACCCGGTCCCTTCACATATGAAGCCAACCTGGGAAGGGTCGTATGTTATCGAACGAAAGCTAGGAGATGGCACATTCAAGTTATCGACCATTGACGGTCTCACACTTCCAAGAGCCTGGAACAGCGAGAGTCTTCGTCGCTACTACACATGACAGGCTCTGTTTATTTATCCAGTCTATTTTTCATTTGCAATTTGTTTATGCATTTCAAAATTTGAATTTGTAATAAGGCAACTGACTTTACCATATTTTCTTATTTCAGCAATAAAATGCAATCTCTTCGAGCCAGTGCTATGGTTTATTCGAAATACATCATATGACCATCACTATGCACGGAGAGCTAAGTTCCACCATACGGTGGGATTTATTCAAATAAGGAGTAACTGTGATACGACCGGTTACTCGCTAAGTGAAACCCGAGCTCGGGGACAAGTCATCACGCTAAAGCCAAAAAAGGATTGATACACGACAATCCTCTGACCAAATCTAGATTCCCAGAGTGCGAACTGGAGTATAAATCTGTAAATGCGGTTTCGAAGAAGGTGGATCTGTACACCTAACGACTTCGCCTGTATTCAAACCAAGTTCGAGGAGGATGGACCCATCCGTCTAATGACCTTGCTTGTTAACTCAGGGTGGATGTGAGTCAACAATCCACGATCCTGATAAATTCGTCGTTCCTGGAATGTGAACAAAATCCTAAAGCCTAAACAGATTTGACTGACCATCTGTTGGCTAACTCCAGATTCCCGGAGTGCGAACTGGAGTATAAACATCAACTAACTCCGGATTCCCAGAGTGTGAACCGGAGTGTCAACACCAACCAACTTCAGATTCCCGGAGTGCGAACTAGGGTGCGAATGTCAACTAACTCCGGATTCCCAGAGTGTGAACCAGGGTATCAACAGCAATTAACTCTAAGTCCCCAGAGCATGGATTGGAGTATAAACTTCGACTAACTCTAAATCCCCAGAGAGTGGATTGGAGTTTAGACACAAACCGGATGAGAATTGATTATCCGTAAGACAACTCTGAATCCCCAGAGTGCGGTCAGAGTATAAACATCGAATAAATATAAATCCCCAGAGTGTGGATTGGAGTATAAACGCAAACTGGGTGTGACTGACCACCTGTGACAATAGCTTAAGTCCCCGGAGCGAGAACGTGTCTAAAATACCTTGTGCAGGTATGACAGACCACCGATCTACAAGTGCAATCCCCAGAGCGTGGATGCGATCACCGATAGACGAGCAAGTGTGATTCGACCACCTGAACTCGTCCTGTTTCAATTCTGCTTCAGCGAAGTTTAGCTCGATATATTAAAGGAAATCAACGATTGTTAATCAATCTTTTTAATTTCTCCCCAGAGCTGGGGGCAGAACTTAAGTATCAGCCATTGGTCGGGATGATGCAATATCGGAATTCAACTTAGCGCTCGATCGCGACCCAAAATCGTGACTCTAGAACTTAGCAACTAAACCCGGGTCTGGTTTAAAGGCTAAAACTCCATAAGTGTGTTGAATGAAAGTTAAAACGTTGAAACACTTTAACAAATGAACACAAATCGAGCTGAAGACAAAATGAAATTTTATTTCAATTATTCTTTGGAGGAAAAAAGGTAAGTACAAAACTATACCAAAAGTCCTACTAGCGGGTGCCGAACCCGCATCTATGCACGGCCTACAAAAAGAAAACAAAAGCAGATTCCTGCCTATCTACCAAAAATGAGCCGAGGAGACATGTCTATTCTTTCTTCTTTCTCGACTTCTTCCTCGACGTCAACCCGCTGGATTCGCCGCTTGGTTTCCTTTTCGAACCCTTGCCTTTTGGCGGTCGATCTCCAGTTGGTGGCATTATATCAACTTCCTCCTCAGAACTCAAGTGAAAAGGAATGTTTCCTGAAGGTGGAGTCGGAGGAATAGGATCAATGTTAGCAGGTGGAGGAGGCACACTTTTATCAACGACCGTCCCCCCTGGGAAGATCATCCGCAAGGGGGCTGGGCCGGGTCCCACCATTCCACCTCCAAAGCCACTGCCCCGCGCAGCTGCCTCCATCTCAGCATTGATTTCGGCTATAATCTCCTCTTCATGAAGTGTTTGCGCATCGCCGGGGACTACCGCAGTTGGGGCCTAAGAACTAGTCATTGGTGCGCTTCCACCCATAACGAACGGCAAATCGGCAAAGGGGTCACTGTGATGACCGAGAAGTTCCTCCATCATCTGCTCATCGAAAGTAAGTGTGCTTCCCTATGCTTCGTCAATTGGTATCGTGGTCATTGTGGTGGTCGCTTCTGTTATGATGGTTTCCTGCGCATGATGTGATTCTTGAGTTGCAGGAGGCATGACCTATGTGGCTCTAATCACTGGATAAAAACAAAGGAAGGACTGTTAGTAATTATTTCAAGTGACGCTTCCGATTTTGGATGAGCATAAAAAATGTTCAGAGTACCTTCCTCAGATTGGCTCGCGGGTGGCAGAATAGCTTCAGAGACTTGCTCGCGAGTTGGAGATAGCTGCGGTTGATCCGGTTATAAGCAGGAACGGGCTGAGGATCAACCGCAGATGTGGATTCAGGCAGAGTTGGCACAAGAGTTTCAGAACTTATATCGTGGTGCTCGACACCAGAGCCTTCTCCAACCTCCGAGTGTTGAGCGCCAAGTTTCCCCTTTTCATACGAGATCATCGTATCGTGGAGAACTTTCCGTTCATTTTCGTTCAACACCCGGTTCTCGAGCTCGAACTCATCAACTGATTCCGCTTGTTGTTCAGTTTTCTCATCCTGCACCAACCGACCCCAAGCGTTATACAGATGTGTTGGATAATTGTCGAGCCAGGTTAAATCCCTATACTTCAGTACTCTGGCATTGTACGTAATCAGGAGATCTTCAATATCGGCCTCTAACCTGGCCTCTTCCATCTTAACTTCCTCCTCAACCTCGGCCTCGGCCTCCCGAACTTTAAGTATGACCACATCCTTTTCGTCCCGGAGCACTTCCGCTTGTTTGCACGCCTCCTGGACTGCTTTGTTTGCGTCATCCTTTTCCTTGACAATTCAGAAAAATTGGCTTTAAGCGCGTTAAGTTCCTTCAACGCAGCATCCCTTTCAGCTGTGACAGTGGTGTTCCGGTGGCCCATCTCCTCGACCAATGCGAAATGTGTTTGTCGCATCCTTTCCATGGATTGGTTTGCCTCATCAGCTTTTTAGGCGGCCTCTATTTAAGATTTCCGAGAGGATTCAACTTCATCATTGAGCACTTGGATAATACGGTCTTTTTGGGCGAGGTCGGTTTCTAACTTCTCAATTATTTTCGTTCGCTCAAAAGCCACCACCGATGCTTTATCCGCGGCTTTCATCCACTCCTTATATTGGGTATAAACGTCATGGATGTAGTCGTGCATCATTTGTTCAACCTTAGATGGGATTTTATTTAAGTGAGGAGGGAAGATAAAGCCGTCGAAGCAAATGTTCGGAAAATCTTTTCTCAACTGGGCAATTTTAATCACTCCTTCCCCAATAGGCTCGGTAATGGCTTGTTCGGTGACAAGGGGAGTTTCAGCCTCGGTTCTACGACGTTGCAGATCGGGCCTGGGAGCTTGAAAAGATTGTTTTCGATGTGGAGGCTCTAATGGTTGTTTTCTATAACCTGAGGGTTGTGTAGGAGCTCGAGGAGGTGGAGAACGTGATCGGGAGCGATATCTGTATTCTTTGTCTCTATCCCTCTCCCTCTCGTAACGTTCTTGACTAGAATAACCGTGATCGCGGTTTCTATCATCCTCCCTCCGACGGGACTCATAGTATGAACATGATGACTGGCATGCTGAGCGAATACTTCCAAGCATAGAATCTCGCCTACTCATCGTATCTGTAAAGTAAAAGAAAAACAGAGTTAGTAATCTCCCGAAGCGGACAACTTAATACTGGAAACCGTGTAGTGCCATGAAGTGTATATGTGTGTGCAACCCCCCAACCAACCGGTATGTAGGCCGCACTTGTGGGAAGAGACTCGCTTAAATCTAGAGCACTTTGAAGCCCCTCCAATCCGGTGTCGTGTAGAAGTGACACATAGTCCAGAATCGGAATATCGGCAAGTCCTTCAAAAGGGTTCTCTACTTGAGAAGGAGGAGCCTCTGAAATTCTAACACCGGAGGCTGGCAGGGACACAACTATGGATTTTCATCTCGAGGATTTATGACGCTTGTGTGCTACTGCCTTGCCTTTTCTCCTTCCCTCTGAACCCTAAAAACTGTTAGAAGGCCCGGCTACGGGTTCATCGTTCGTGGGTGTATTTTCTATATCGCCCACCTCAGCTATTACAACCTCGGGTGCTTTACGCTTCACCCGCCTCGTCGGGGCTGCCCTAAGCGCTCCTTCAAGACATGCTTTGGTTTCGCTCGATTAGCCCAACGATCCTCAAGTTTCTATCTGTTAGCACCGAGTCCATATCTCTCATTTCGCTCGGCACCTCCTAAAGAATTCGTACTATGTCTTTAAAATGAGCGCCTTTAGGTCGTGGAATTGTGGATGTAAAGGAAAGAAAATATTAGACTTAGCATCGGTTACAACAAACTCGTAAACTACTGTAGAAATTGTGTCACTTATGTCTAACTAGCCACCGGCTGGCAAACCTTGGAGGTCATCGGACATAGAACCACTCCCTCTTGAAATAGCCGAGCCTAGTCCAAGACCCCATCACCACCTAACAGTTCTTGCTTCCAGGAATGTGAATGAAGGATTGTCCCCCCGACTTTTGACATTAAATAGATATCTGACTTCTTCCGGGGTTGGGGGTCGAAAGAGATGTTCCATGAACACGATGAACAAACTGTTCAGCAGTGTGTATCCGTTCAGATGTAATTGTGACTGGGAGATTCCAAAGAAAGCTAGCACCTCTTGAATGTATTGGTTGAAGTGAGGGAGAGTACCCGTTGTGCACGAATGTCTGTTAAAGGCAGTAAACCCTTCCAAGGGAGCATGTGGCCTATCATTCGATCCCGGTAGTAAGACGTCGTCTAATGGCAAACCGTGTCTTAGGCATATCCGCCCCCAACATATCTTCGAAAACGTTGGACGACACAGAATCTTGTGGATTCCTGATAAACCTGGCCCCCGGCAGCTCGTTCGGAGCTAGAATTATAACTTCGGCCGCGATGACTGGTGTCTCTATTATTAAGGGAGGTGAACTTTAAGGCTCCTGCTGTTGCGAACTTGTAGGTTCCATAACTAGTCAACTCATCAAAAACCATCATTAGAAGATAATAAGCCCATGTGTTCCCCAGTGTGAAGTGCATAAACGTGTTGTGCAGTGCAGTGCTACATATTACTTAAGAAATTCTACAAAATTTAGGGAATGTTTGAACGACAAGAATTCAAGATTCAACCAGAGTGACCATCATCGTCGACCGTCACAGCTGTACCATCCAAACTTCGGAGATCGATCCAAGTTACAGTTCAAAGAGTTAGCCAAGTTATAGTTCCATCAACGAGCTTCGAAGGGCAGTCAACTATGCAGTGAAACGATTGAATCCTATTATGCAAGGCAGAAGCTTGTCGGAGTCAAATGTTTGAATATGCAAAAAATCTCATATTTGTCAAGGTCAAGACTTGGATCAATCGCCAGAAGCTCCATTTGCATCGATCGGAGGGGAAAATACTTCGTATCGATCACCAGGAAGGAAATTCGCATCGACCCCCAAAGTTCGTATCGATCATGGGCAACGTCTTCGTATCGGTCAACATACCCAATGCTTCGAATCGATTAGGCAGTTAGTCTTTTGTATCGATCGCCCCAGATCGATACAAACTCACACCACCTCCTATCGATACGAAGCCAATCACTTAATTCAACACGAAATTCTGCTGCATTTGATCGATACGAACTCCATACACTCAGACCGATACGAATCACTTTCCTTCGATCGATATGAATGTTGCTTTCCTAATCCTCGACACTTCTCCTTCTTCGATCGGCCAGAACTCCATGCGCTTCTTCTTCAACTGTACTCCGACCCAATTCCGGCCTTGTCATCATTTGAATTGGCCATAATTATGGACACATTGGCTTCAATCTCAAGTCTCATCGTTCTAGAAAGGATTATTTCAATTAATTACCTAATTTAAGCAATCGATTCGAAGGATTAAAGTTTCGTTTGGTTTGAAGACAAAGGGCGGTTTTTCTTCTTAGTCTTTCGATCGATACGAATACAGTTTGTAGAAATGAAAACAAGTGGGAATTTGGTTAAGTCCAAAATGTATTTATATGGACTCGAACCCAAGGGAAAGAGACGATTTGTCTCCTAATTAAATGAACCGGCTGAAATGGTCAGAGCCAGAACGATACGAAAGAGCTTTCTTCGTATCCATCTACGGTCGATCTTGGGAAAAGCTTTTCGTATCCATCAATCCATCGATTCGAAAGGAGCAGCCAGGTTGCACTGGAGCCATGTGACTCCATCGATACGAAGCATTCATTTCGTATCCATCAGTGAAGATTTCATCGATACGAAACTCACAACAAAGTTTTACCTGAAACATTGAATTTCATCGATACGAAACACTTATCTCATATCCATTTGCTCGAAGACCTAAACTTCATATCCATTGAATCGATCTAGGAGAGGATCGATACAAAAGAAGTTACTTAAAACGACTATCGATCATTGCTACAACTCGAATTTCACATCGATTCAGGAGAGGATCGATACGAAACCCGATCTAAACAAGAACTAAAGAACTCAGCAATGACTCGTGAACGAACAAATGTTGACGGGAGCCAAGTTTATATATATATTCTATATGCCATAAATTAACATTTAATTCTTAAATTTTACAGGAATTGAATGCTCACCTAGTGACAATTACAACGACGAACGACAAATTACTATCATACAACACTCAGCTACAACAGTACACGGTACAACAATTGGCAGTCAACAATTCATAATTTATGTTTCTAAAGATCAATCAAAAGTCATAGCTTTCGACGAGAAGACAACAACCGTTCAGATGAGTCAGATAAAACTGTTCGGGATGAAGGTTGCAACTTTTCAAAGCATGTCATGTTCTCACAAGACGTACTTTGGGGGGCAAATGTTATCCCGCTTTTTGGGAAGGCTGTGACAGTAAGAACTTAACTGGAAACCGAGGAAAGCCTGTCCCGAAAATCGGTTATACACAGGTTCACTATGGATGCCGATGAATTTTGTCCGAGTTCGGATCGAGCTACAATTGACAAGGCACGACAAACAAAGCTATAGAAGCCAATGTTCCAAATTTTAAGTCAATCCGAGTTCGTATGCTCAAGATATGATCGATGCAATTCAAGTGATCACCTTTATCGTATCCATCAAGTAACTAAGGAAAACCTTTCTTCGTATCGATCTGATTCGAATCCATCAGATGCACATGGTTTCGTATCGATCAGGAGAGCAGCATTCTTCATATCGATCCTTCCTCATACCACTTCGCATCGATCATCTTCAGCTTGTTCGTATCGATCAACCAACGTCCACTTCGTATCCATCCGTGACTGTCTACTTCGTATCCATCGGTAGGTAACACGGGAGTCTATTTCGTATCGATTTGTTTTCAACATAATTTGTATCGATCGGCCATAGGTCGATACGAAATCAATATCTCCCATCGATATGAAAGCAGCTACTCTGTGATCGATACGAAGAAATCGTCCATCTACCGATACGAAGTGGCCATTAAGCGATTGATATAAAATGGCTGCAGTGGATCGATATAAACAAGGCCAAGCCAGGTCGATACAAACAAGGCGCATCCATAGGAAAGACTCGATCATTCGGCATGAAATGTGGATCGATCCAAAAAGTTAGCGCCACATCATTAGGCATCACGTGCAAAACCATCGATGCGAAGCTATCGATATGAACGGCATCGATACGAATTCAACAGCCATCGAAAAATCTAAACTTGCATCGATCATAACTCAAAAATCTACAAGTCTAAATGCCACCAAATTTTCACAGGAGCTTGTATACATCTTCAAGAATGTTCATGATCGATCCCGACTCGATTGGACCAAATTCTGATCGATACGAATTGCTTTCGTATCAATCACGGATCGACTCCAAATGGTCAGGGATCGATCGCGTGGGCCCACCCACGTGCTAGAAGAGGTCTTCCGAAATCTGAGTGAGATATATGCAGCCTACGCCTATAAATAGCAGCCCGGGACCTACAGAAAAGAGACTTTTGGCTCTTCTACGTCCAGACTATGCCGAAATCACTGTCGTACTCAAGTTTTACTATTGTAATTCGTTGTAACCAACAAGCAAAAGTTAATAAAAGTCAACCATTTCATAGTGGATGTAGGCTATACACCGAACTACTCTAAATCTGTGTGTTTCTGTGCATTTTCCCTGTTTATTTTTAGTGTGTTTGTTAGATCTGCCTCCTTTTTCATTTATATTCTTCATTTTATCTCTTCAAACACATCCGAAGGATGTTGTGCCCAATTTTGGTACAAACAGACCTTATATGTTTTGACAGTCTTTTCTAATGGAATAATTTATTTTTTCCTTCTTGATGTATAAATATTAGTTTCATAAATTAATCATTTACTGTTTGGAAAATAATGTTGTATAAATCATCTGTGGATATGATAAAGTAATTTATTTGGGTGTGTATGAAGTCACAAGATGAGTTATTCTTCTACTGGAAGTTATTTCTCATAATTATATTATTTTTGTGGCTTACAGGACATTTCAAGCGTGGACAGTTGTTTGGCTTATGTAATTTGTTTGGACAGTGCTATCTAATCTTTTTTTCTGATGCATAGTTTAGCAATATTTTTCGAGTTAGCTATTTGTTCAATGTATTATACCCTCTTATGTAATACTTTTGTTCTCTCATTGTATTTTATTTTTGCTCTAATTCTTTAGTTGCATTACTATGTAACTTGGTTTAACTTATTTCTTTCTCTAAATGTTATGTAGGAAAACCAATCACGATCAACCAAATTTGGAAGGCAGATCATGGCACAGTTGATGGAGCAGATTAAGATATGTAAGTTACTAATTATACAATACTATAATTAAGATATTATACAATACCATTAAACATCAGCTAATTGATATGGACATGCCAGACTTTTGTGATACACATTCTCTCTTCGTTTTATTATATGTGGTTTCCATAATATGACGGTACATCCATCTATTTATGGTCTGATTTTTATTTTATTTATTGGAAGGTGTATAAAGATTCTGGATTAGCATTACTGAGCATTCAAAATAAATAAATAAATTTGATGTATAGTGACTCTAAACCAATGCTCTGTGCATGTTATACTTTACTAAAACAGCTTATTTAAGCATAAAAGGTGATATCATAGTATTTGAAAGTATTGACGGTAACTCTTTTAAGCATAAAAAGATATATATCTCTATTATTAATAATGTTAATTTCATCCATATGATTTTGATTGTTTGAAAATTTTGGAGCATTTTGATTGTTTTAACCATGCATTTTGTTTTCCCTCCTGCCACATAAGATTGCGTTGATTAAAGTTGTATTCATGAATAAGTATAAACCGCGTATATCGGCGTATGCATCTAATAGTTAGAGATGTTCAATTTTTATTTAATAAAAAGTTAATGGATGGTTGTGTGCTATAAGTATAAAAGCTTTCGTAGTCACAACACTTTTATTTAAAGCAGTTTTGTTGGCGGCAAATTGATTGTGAAATTTCATTGATGGATGATCAGGAACGGTATGGTGGTAGAAGTTGTAAACCAATGGTGAGATTTCGGTGATGAATGAGGGTATTTTCAAAATTTCACAAAGACAGTAGAGATCCTATTTATTGAATTTTCGCTATTAATAGAAGAGATGAAGCTATGCCGTGAAGTGATCATATATTCAGATACATTTTCGCTCAGAGCCCATATTAGCTAAAAGCCTAAAAAAGCATATGTAGGTAAAAGTACAAGTATGTTTCCATTTTCAATGATATAAAAATAAACTAAAACAAAAGAAAATAATGATAAAACTTCAGTATTATAAAAAAACTGGTTTTATGACCGTTCTTAATTGTCCCGGTCTTCTCGGGTGCTGCTTCAGGTTCAGTTTATGCTGACAATGGTACTGTCAAATCTACTACCGGGGGTGCAACAATAAATGCATGCACATTATAATTAAATGTAAGTGCACCTAGGCGTGCATATATACTCGTATGTTTAATTTCAGTGTATTTAATTGTGTATTTTTTTCACTTGGTGTTTGTCGAGGGAATATAATGTGTTTGTTGAAATCTTGGACTCAACTAATCCCATCCATTTCTTTAATTTAGTTTTTAGACCTCTTTAATCTAGTATGGTTTTCACATGCATATTTCCTTGAACTACCACACATTTTTTAGGTGCTTAAAACTTTCATAAAGTTGTAATTATATAACTGTTGCAGACTCTTAAATTTTGTTAATGGTTTGATGTATGATTTATAAATATAAATGGAACAGAAATATATACGAATAATATAAGTTTGATCTGTTGGTGCAAATTTGAGTTGGAACATTTGAAAAATTAGAAGTTTTTGTGTAGAAAATTTAAAATGCAAATGGAAACTGTGTTTTGAATTTATAAGTTTGACTGTTGCTGCAGAGGTATGCGAATTCTAGAGAAGTATTTCCCGAAAGCTATCTATTAGTCCATTGAGTTGGTTTTCCTTTAGTAGTTAGTAGTAATCTCTAGGTATACTGAATCGCCACTAAAACTTCAGTGAGTTTCCAGTCTTCTGATAAACAAGTTTTTGTTTCCTGTCTATCGTTTGTATTTCTTCTGCTTGTTAACTACAATTGATACCGTAATTTCATTTTATCTGGTTATAGGATTATGCCAACCTCAGTTCATTAATTAGTACTGCAGCTAAGATGGAAATGATCGTGGTACTAGAATACCAACATGTATTATACTCTTGAAGATATTTTATACACTTCTCCGACTCTTCTGTAGTCTCATCCAGTGGTTGTATGCAAGAATAAAGTGCTCAAACATTTATTGTTCAACACTAATTGTTCAAGCCTACCTATGCTAGTTAACTTATTTATATTTTATAATTCATTGTTATTGTTTGTGAAATATACACTAATTTTTTAATTATTTATTTCAGCAACACTAGGAACACCTTTGGCTAGGCATCATTATACTATACTATACTCAGTAATGCAAATAACATTATTAATTATCAATATTAATGCTTCGGTAATGCTTAAGAGGAGATGGACTGCGTTTAGATCTTCTGGAATGGACGGTCTATTGGTTTCAACCAACCCATCATGGTTCGACAAACTAAAATGGTGTAGTAATGGTGGTCCTGGATTGAAAGGTGACACTGCTTAAGTGGGTATAAAGTCATCTTATGGACACAAATTTATTTGTAGATATAACTTTTGTTGTGAACATTAGAGATGATATATTGGTCATACAAGGGTTGGGCCACCCCATGATCCAAGCTTAATCATTATATATGTATCTTTTAACTGTTTATTTGTTCAAAATAAGTGTTAATTTTGTATCAACAAAACAAAGCAGAATAGAAAAGATCAGGAAACGAGGAAATTAGATCCATGGCAGGTATTCTTCAGAGAGTGGAATTTTGACTAGCCTTCCCTCGTCGGATTCGCCATCACTGGCGCCATCGTCACTTAATTCACCGCCGGTTGAGGAAGATGCTAACAACTCCAAGTTCATGCAAGAACACAGTAGAAGTTAATGCTTGGTGGCTTCTGCATTGGTTACTGTTTTATGGCACCGGTTTCGTTGGTGGCCTTTTGTAAAAAAAAATTCTGTACATGTATTTGTGCTATACCAGGATGATTCCTGGCTTGGACACTGTTTGTGCTATGAATTCTAATGATTGGTTCTTTGTTTTCTCATCAACTCTATAATCTATCAATTCCTTTCCTTTCTCAGATATATATTACATATAAATATGTATGTCTACGGACATGTATATCTCTCACCACTTAATCATTTTTTAAAATATATTACAATTGTATGTTTAATTGAACCAATGAATAATTATGGTAAATGTTCGTAAAAAAATTATAGAATCCGACGATCGGCTTCTTCACCGTTTTGTACAGTTATACTAGTATAAACTAGTACATTAAGGTGTGTTGTATTTGTTGGATTAAAATTCAATTATGGGCACATATGTATTATTTTATGATGCTATTATAATTAATATAAGGTATTAATATCATGGAATAAATGTGCAGAAAACATAAGTCATATTTACAATTTGATGAGAGGTCAAATTGCAAATATCTAATAACTAATTATTACGAGTTAATAAAAACGTTTGTGGTCCCCAAGAAATAGTACGTCTCTTATTTCTCTTTTTTCCATCAGAGAGAAATTAAAACAAAAGGGAAAACTGTTTTCTTGGAAGATCGTAGTCTTTGTAAAATCGATTTCATTGACTCCGGTACGCTTTCGCTAATTTTTTTTGTCTATTGTTTGTTTTCTCATGAATTGATTAGGGCTAAATTCAAATTGTTTAATTAACAATTGGTATCAGAGAAACCCTAAATTGATTCTTCAGGATTTACTGTAGTACACATTATTTTTACTGTGTAGAGAATAATAAACTTGAAGCCTGAGAAAATCATACATACAAACAGACTTTATTTGCAGACTTTATTGTTCAAACAGACTTTATTGTGCAACAAACCAAACATTTCGCTTTTACAAGTAATGAATAATAAATTGCCTAATCTAATTTAATGTATTATTTATTTAGATTGTCCAATTGCAATTGACTGATAAAGTCCTTGTGCAAATATATCTTGACAACATCAGTATGCCTTAATGACTGATGCCTAGTTACCATGTCTTGAATTAACACAAAAATAATAATTCAAAAGTGTGGTTTGACAATTGATAATTCTCCACCATCTTGAAATAGGACATACTACTATACTCCATGAGAACATGTACTGACAGAATTTGTATGCTCAAATTGTTATATATCTTCAGTCAATGAACGTACAAAATAGTAACTATTGAAATAATTCATTGCATAAAAAAACAATTTTATATTCAAATTTGGTTTTAGTTTTTCTTAAGGATGTCTAATATTTTAAATAGATTAATTGAAACAAAATATCACCAAAGTGATCACTTTTGTGTAGATTAATTTAATTAAAATATCAAAATAATTGTATGTATGTAATTCATGCATTTATTAACGAACCCAAAGGTGAATTGGTATTTGGCCAAATTTCATGCATACTTGTGCCGATAAATGTATGACAATTATAAGGTAATTTATGTGAGCAATATGTTAGTCCAAAGATTGCATATTGTTTGACATAATTTATTGTCAATGTTTGATCGCTACAACAACAGTATCATTTACAGTTAATATTACTATCCAAAGACTTGATATTAATGATGTGTTTGGTATCTTGAGATGGGATAAACCATTATTTAAATTTATTGTTTTATATGGATTCTTATATTAGCGTGTTATTGATATAATTGTCATGTTCTCTTTTTCATCCGTTGCTACTGTATCTGCTAACCTTAATTTAGTATCGGTCCTTAATGGTAATAACTTTAAGGACTGAAAGGAGAACATTTTCATTGTTCTTGGCTGCATGGATCTTGACCTTGCATTAAGGATGGATCAGCCTGCTTCTCTTACGGATGCTAGTTCCTCCGAGGAAATGAGGATTTTTAAGAAGTGGGACCATTCAAATCGCATGAGTCTTATGGTCATCAAGCGCAGCATACCTGAGACTTTTAGAGGTGCGGTGTCCAAGGAGATCACCGATGCCACAACTTTTCTTACTGAAATTGAGAAACGCTTTGCAAAAAGCGATAAGGCGGAAACAAGCACTCTTTTAAAGAAACTTATTTCCATGAAGTTCAAGGGTAAGAAAAACATAAGGGAGCACATTATGGAAATGTCTAACCTTGCTTCAAAGCTGAAAGCACTAAAGCTTGAACTTTCGGATGACTTGCTTGTGCATTTGGTGCTTATCTCTCTTTCTTCATAATTCAGTCAATTCAAGGTCAGTTAGAACTGTCAAAAGGAGAAGTGGACTCTTAGTGAGCTCATTTCATTTTGTATTCAAGAGGAAGAAAGACTGAAGCAAGAGAAGACTGAAAGTGCTCATTTGGCAAGCACCTCTAAGGATAAGGGAAAGAAAAGGAAATTTAAGAATGAAGCTGCTAAGGATCCAGCTCAAAAGAAACAAAAGAAGGAGGGTTGTTTCTTTTGTCACAAGGTTGGGTATGTGAAGAAGGAATGTATCAAATATCATGCATGGCGTGCAAAGGAAGGTATGTTTCTTACTTTGGTCTGCTCTAAGGTTAATTTATCTTCAATACCTAGGACCACTTAGTGGATAGATTCTGGTGCTACTACTCACATAAGTGTTTCTATGCATGATTGCCTGAGCTACTGAAAGCCAAGTGATGGTGAAAGACACATCTCTATGGGTGATGGACAATCAGTAAAAGTGGAAGCAATTGGGCATTTTAGGTTGTTATTAGGAACTGGTTTTTATTTGGATTTGAAAGACACTTTTGTTGTACCGTCATTTAGACCGAATTTAGTTTCTGTTTCTGTGTTGGACAAATTTGGATATTGTTGTTCATTTGGAAACAATCAGTTTACTTTGTCTTTGAATTCGAATGTTGTTGGAACTGGTTATTTAAATGCTTATGACAATCTTTATTTGCTGGAACAGTTACATCCTATAATGAAATCTTGCATATGGAATCACGCGGTACTAAACGTAAATTAAATAAGGAAAATTCAGCATCCTTATGACATAAGCGCTTAGGTCATATCTCAAAAGGTAGAGTTGAGCGCTTTGTCTGATGGCATTTTAGAATCTCTCAACTTCACAAACTTTGATGTTTATGTAGATTGCATCAAGGGAAAACATACCAAAACTAAAAGATTAGATGCCAATAGATCTTCAGACGTCTTAGAATTAATTTATACAGATATTTGTGGGCCATTTTCTACGGCATCTTGGAATGGTCAACAATATTTCATATCATTCATAGATGATTACTCACGTTATGGGTACCTATATCTCATTCATAAAAAGTCACAATCGCTGGATGTGTTCAAAACTTATAACGTTGAAGTTGAGAATCAACTCAATTAAAATATTAAAAATGTCAAATGTGATCATGGTGGTGAGTACTACGGTCGATATGATGGCTCAGATGAACAACATCCAGGACCGTTCGCTAAATTCCTAGGGTATTATCCCACAGTACACCATGTCAGGATCAACTAGCATGAATGGTGTTGCTGAAAGATGAAATAGAACTCTTAAGGATATGGTAAGGAGTATGATTGTTCATTCCACCTTACCAGAATCTCTCTGGGGAGAGGCATTAAAGATAGTAGCTTACATTCTCAATAGAGTACCAACTAAAGCAGCTGCAAAACCGCCTTATGAACTTTGGACGGGTCGAAAGCCTAGTCTAAAGCACTTTCACATTTGGGGATTTCCAGCTGAGGCAAGGTATTATAGGCCACGTGAAAAGAAATTGGACTCCAAAACATTGAGCAGCTACTTTATTGGTTATTCCGAGCGTTCTAAGGACTATAAGTTTTATGATCCCATAGTTAGGAATATTTTTGAGACGAAAACTGCAATATTTTTTGAGGATGTTGATTTTGGGGGAGAAATAAAGTTAAAGACATTACTTTTGAGGAGAAATTGGATTCAAACCTAGTTTCCACCATCACTTTTGACAATGTTCAGTTTCCTACACCTATCATTGATCACGAAGTGAATCCAGAACCTCAACAAGACAATTTTGTACAACCCCTTATTCAAAATGAAACAATTGTTCCAAAAGAACAAACTCAACAACCTCTAGAACCTGTGCCATTAAGGAGGTCTATGAGAGAAAGGAGAAGGAATATTTCAAATGATTATATTGTATTTCTCCAAGAACATGAGAATGGAAATGGAATGATGGAAGATGATCCAATCAACTTTCATCATGCTATGAAAAGTTCTAACTCTCAAAAGTGGATAGATGCCATGAATGACGAGTATAAGTCCATGTAAGACAATAAAGTTTGGTAACTTGTCCCATTACCGGAAGGTGCAAAACCAATTGGTTGTAAATGGATATTTAAAACCAAGAGGATGCAAATGGTAATATGGAAAGGTATAAGGCACGCCTTGTAGCAAAATGCTATACTCAGAAAGAAGGCATCGATTTTATAGAGACTTTCTCTCTAGTTTCATCGAAAGACTCTTTTAGGACAATTATGGCACTTGTTGCTCATCGACGACATTGATGAAACAATTTATATGGTACAACCAGAAAACTTTGTGTCGAGAGATCCAATGGTTTGCAAATTGACGAAATCCTTCTATGGTTTAAGCAAGCCTCTCGTCAACGGTACTACAAGTTTCATCGAGTAGTCATTTCATTTGGTTTTGAGATAAATGTTGTTGATGATTGTGTGTATCACAAGTTCAGTAGGAGTAAACATATATTTCTGATTTTGTATGTCGACGACATACTGCTTGCCACTAACGACATAGGCTTATTGCATGAAACCAAGAGATTTCTATCTAAACATTTTGAAATGAAAGATCTTGGGGACGCCACTTTGTATTAGGTATTTAGACACTTCGAGATCGTTCTCGAGGTATTCTTGAATTATTACAAAAGAGCTATATTGATAAAGTACTCAAAAGGTCTGGCATGCAAGATTGTAGACCAGGAGATACCCCTGTTGCTAAAGGAGATAAATTCAGTCTTAGTCGGTGCCCTAAAAGTAACCTTGAAATTCAAGAAATGCAAAATATTCTCTATGCTTCAGCTGTTGGGAGTTTAATGTATGCTCAAGTATGTACGCATCCGGATATGCGTACATTGTTGGGATATTAGGAAGATACTTAAGAAACCCTGGTATAGACCATTGGAAAGCAGCCAAGAGGGTTATGAGGTATCTTCAGAAAAAAAAGATTACATGCTCACTTATAGAAGATCGGATCATTTGGAGGTCATAGGGTATACTGATTCTGATTTCACTGGGTGCCAAGATAGCAGAAAGTCTACATCAGGCTATATTTATCTGTTAGCTGGTGGAGCTATATCCTGGAAAAATGTTAAACAGACACTTGTAACTTCTTGCACTATGGAAGCGGAATTTGTAGCATGTTATGAGGCACCAAACCAAGGAATATGGCTATGAAACTTTGTATCTGGGCTGCGCATTTTGGAAAATGTAGAAAGACCACTGAAGTTATATTGTGATAATAAGTCAGTAGTGTTGTATTCCAACAACAACAGGAGCTCAACTAAGTCAAAGCTTATTGACATAAAATTCTTGGTTGTGAAAGAGAGAGTGCAGAGTGGTCAAATATCCATAGAGCACATTGGGACAAACTTCATGATAGCAGATCCGCTCACAAAAGGTTTACCATCCGAGATCTTTCATGAGCACACTGCTCGTATGGGTGTTAAATTATTTGAGGATATTATGGTTTAATGAGAGTTTGTATTTTATTCGCTTTATGTTTGTTTTAAGACATTTGTGTATTTGGTTGGTTTCTGATCAAAAGTGAAGTATTCAGTTCATTCACTCTGTTTTATAATTTTGATTCTGACCTCACTTAAGTTTAAAGAGGACTAGTTGAAAATAGACATGTTTGGTTCACATTGCATGTAATTTTCATGTTGTGCATCCATGATTGATATATGTCATTTGACAGTATATATGTATGTGACCATTGATGGATTTAGTCATGATTAATATGGCGAAGACCACTTTAATCCTATATGATATGGTTGATGGACAAGATTGTTAAAGAATACCTTTATTTAATAGCAAATTTTAAGCTCATAAAGTGGTACATTTATAAGGAAACATATGTTGCCCAAGTGGAAGATTGTTGGATTAAAATTCTATTATGGGCTCATATGTATTATTGTATGATGCTATTATAATTAATATAGGGTATTAATGTCATGGAATAAATGTGCAGAAGGCATAAGTCATATTTACAATTTGATGAGGGGTCAAATTGCAAATATCCAATAGCTGATTATTATCGGTTAATAAAAATAGTTATGGTCCTAAGAAATAGTACGTCTGTTATTTCTCTTCCTCCCATCAGAGAGAACTTAAAAAAAAGGAAAACTGTTTTCTTGGAAGATGATGCAGTGCATACCTTGGTGGATGAAGTCGAATGACCTAACGAAGCTGCTCGGCAACGACATAACTTCAGCTTCAACGACCTAACACTAAGTCGCGTCCGACCTAACTCCTCACGACCTACCAATCCCCACGACTCAATTTTATCCTCCGACCTAACCAGAAATCGCGACTTATCCTCTCCTCCACGACCTAATTCTCCATGACCTAACATCACCGACCCAACTCCACTTCGACCTAAACTCCACATCGATCCAATTCCACGACCTAAAAACAATCTCCGACCTATCAATACCACGACCTACCAGACCCCACTTCCCTAAGTCGTTTCAACGACCTAACTCCACCGCGACTTAACTCCACTTCCCTAAATCGCTCCGACCTAATTTCCTTTCCCCAATCATTCCCGACCTAACACTGACATGAGCCAAAGCCTCGACATAATTTTCCTCGACCTATTTCCCTTCCCGACCTAACCCTAAGAGAAAATCTTCCTCCGAGCTTCCCCTAAATCGCATGCCGCCTTCCTTAAGTCGCTGCCGAGTTATAAAGTCGCGAACGAGATACTTTAACTCGCGAAATACTGATAAGTCGTGAAATATGATAAGTCGTAAGATAATATTGATAAGTCATTGTACAGTGCTGTTTTGTTAAGACGTGTATTACTGAGAGTTGTAATTTCTTTAAGTCGTATACGACTTATATGTGTTGTGTTGTAAATGTTGTGTTGAATGCCTATAAATAGGCGAGTTATATCATTTGTAAAAGGTTGTTGATTTTGAAATAAAATTTCCTTTGTTAGCTTTGTGCTTTCATCCAATTGGTAGTCGAGTGTGATCTCCTATTTCCACCTTCGGTCAATCGATTGCGCTCGATTCAACGATCGTGAAGTCAATTCGCGGCATCAAGTGCGCTTGATCAACGCTCGAAGAATTGAAGATCTACTTTCACGGTATCGAGATCGATCAACGTGACGTAGATAGCTAGAATTCGGTATCTTCAGATCAACGAATTTGGGCATTTCAGCATTCATCAATCCACCGATTGCTACGTTCATCGTATCATCAACTTTTGTATTCCGCCGCTGCGTCAGAAGATTATAGTCTTTGTAAAATCGATTACATGGACTCCGGTACTCTTTGTAAAGCCTCATGTCTCAAGATTTGGACAAATAATTCCTACAGTGCATGTACAATGAAACCATACACATAGATTAGTAGTGGTTCTTTGGTGCTCCATTTTGATGATGTATAGGGAATGCAATGCATATATATAAACAATTAAAGAACAAGGACACTACAACAAGAGCAGAATATTATACTTAAGCATTAGAAAACTGCCCTCCACAGTAGAACCTTTTAGATTAGAGTCTTATTGAGCCTTACTCATATTCAAATTAGTCTGGACTGTTGGTCAATTTTCAGTTTAATGCCCATGAAAATGTAAAGTTGACCATTAGAATATCATCAAAACACAGCCGTAGCCAATAGAGATGTAGTTCAAGTTCCTATGCACATAAAGCTTGGTGAAGCAAGGAGGTTAAGGCACTATGGCCACAGCGATAGTGAGTTACTGGCATGGAAATTGAAATGGAATGAAATGAAAAATCGACAGTTGAACGGATGATGTAATTCTGCTCTGTTTATTAACTTTAGCCTCCTCTAATTCAAAACTTACTAATACTAAGTTCTAATTACTCCATTGATTCTTCCTCCAACTTTTCAGTTCAACAGTTTATGATAGTCTATCAGGTTTATTACTAATCTTGAAGTTGGAAATTTTATTCCAATCTCCCATTTACTAATCAAAACAATAAAAGAGGAGTTGTGTTGCAGTTGTATGCCACACTGATGGAAGCTAGATGTGCGTTAGTAGTCATTTTTAGCTTAGGTCCTGCATCAGAAGTGTCAGACGTGGGTAAGGGTTTCATACGACCAGGATGAAGAGTAGAAGCACACGGGAGATTCACCCGTGTTTGATAACAGCCACGTCCCTGTTAAAAGTACCTCTCCACTGATGAGATACCAACCAGAAAGAAGAGCGAAAGCAAGTTCCCATAGAGATACAGTTCATACTAGAATCCACTCTTGCTCTCCAGAGTACATGAGCAGGCTAAGGCATTGAAGTTTAGATGGTTTAAATTAGTCTGATAGGTTTCATAATTTCTGTTCTCAATATTCCATGGTTAAACCAAAGCTTGAGTGCTCCTTCTATTGCATACGTTGTTACTTTTTTGTGATAATTTATTGCATCTCTTATTTTTCTTTTTCCTGCGTTACTTTTCTTTTATCTTACGTTGCTCTGATGATATTTATATTGGCAAGTAGCAGCGTAGAGAGAGAGAGAGAAAGCTCACACACATTCACGTACATATATACGCATCTCTGTGCTGTATGATATCTCATCTACATCTCTCTTATTTTTCAACATACATAGTTCAAAATCAAAGGAAAATTTGTAATGCTTTTTTTCATCGTAGTGGGTAATGCTGTAAAACTATATAATGAAAGTATCAATTAATAAATTGACTATGAGATTTTACTTTTTAGTATGTAAGATGAGTAATATTTGCAAAGCTGGCATTTTCATCACCTACAAGTAATTTTCAAAATAATTTTCTGGCAAATAATAGGTGGTTTGCATTCAAGTACTATTTTCTACTACTATATGTACGTACTCCAGATATCAGGGAAAAAAATTCAAGGCCATGTCTAACTAAGAAAAAAAACAGAAGTCACACTGTATGAACAATGATTCAACATAAAAGCAATGAGTCAAATACTAATGAATGAACAATCATAATGCAGTCTTCTACATTACAAAGTACAACAGCTTAATTATTGGAAAGGTAATTGATTACAAAGTTTTTTTTATTTCCAAAAATCATCCACATCACCCAATAACATTTTACCGTGTGGAAATCTTCTATCAACCATACTTATTTGTCCTTCCATACATATATTATAATGTCACATAATTAGCATTTCAACAACATGCAAGAAAACTAATTTGTCATAAGTCTACAAGATACTTATAAACACAGAATCAAAATGATATCTTCACAAATTTGAACACCATAACGCATGTTTATACAATATCTGACCTGAAAATGGCTTTGGTTGCGTACTAACCACATAGAATTCAGTTCTTATGTAAATATGTTTACATATGAATGGGTTATGTTGCACTTTATATCTGTGTAATAACTGTATTTTATATGGTTTAAAAATGGTAAGTTGGATTATGTTTTTGTTGGAATTCCTTAAAATTGAATGAAATATAAAATCCCACATCTTCAAATTGTGATTGGTTTAAATATAGCTTTCTCATGAGGAGGTTGGGGGCCTGGGGCTCCCAAATGTATGCTCCGTTGTGAGGAGGAAGATCATGCATCCCCACCACGCGCCGCCGCCGTCCGTCCGACCGGGCCGGGTACGGGTAATGCGAGCGGGTGCGACACGACTCCTGAAATCATATTGTTATAAAATTCTTAAGGACGCGGGTGGGAGAATTTTAAAATAAAATTCTTAAGGAAATCGTTACGACGAGCCTCAGACATATTCCGGTTAGAATTCTATTTTATTCTACATTCTATACTTTATTTTGGTTATACTATTTATTCAAAATAGTATAACGCTGTTGTTGTAATTTATTTACAACAATCATATTGTTATAATAATTAGAGCAACTCCAACAGTGATTCAGATTTCACATTTTCTGAAATGTACACCGAAACATCGCTCCAACAGAGTGTGGAAAATGTGATAGTGTGGATTTGAGGCAGCATGGTTCGAGAATATAGAATTGTGATGGGCACTTGTTCAACAAACGCTTGTATCTCAGACGCTTGTTGAACAAGCGCCATATTGTCTATTAGCGTTCGTATCTCTGCCGACTCAACTAGCACACTTCATAACAAGGCTTTTCCTCAAAGTCTATTAGCCACAGGATCTCTTACTATCCAACGGCTCCTATTCTTCCAATATCTCCTCCTGAATTGCCAAGCTGTCTAATGGGCTGATACCTGTTTAAGCCCAACTCTCTGTTTTATATAAAAAGACAGTTCTTGTATTATTTAGATAATTCGAATCATTGTTACAAATAGTACAATAAATAAAGATAAAGTTCACATTATCTTTTACATTTCTGTTCTTAATTCAATTTCTATTATGGTATCAGAGCATAAATCAAAGGCTTAACAGCCATTCAATCGATCTCTCAATCCTTACTCTTCTTTCTCCTTCCTGAAACTAACTGAATTCAAGAAACAACATCTATCATCATTTGGTGTTCTTTCTTTTTCTTTTTCCCATCAGATTCTGTTTCATCATTTGGGTTTTATCAAGAAATCCAGTGCCATCCTAAAAGAACGAATTCTTGGTTGCATCAAGGATTTCTTAAAAGAAAATTAGAGTGTGGAAATCATTCATCCAGTACAAGCAATATCTTCTCCTCTCAAGAAATCATAAAATTGTCAGTGCCATCCTTAAACATTAAAGAAAATCATCTTTAAAGTTGGTTGCATCTGACCTACACCATTACTGGTTGCTCATCATTTTTCTTGAAAAGAGAAGTCTCATACCTGCAGGCGTAAACCATTTCCACTGCTTCTTCTCTCAACTTTCCTCATTCACTCATCATGACTGACGACAGCAACTCTGAAGTTGGCAATGCAAGTAACCCTGCCCCTCCAGATCTGATAACAGAAGCCAACAGCCTGATCAAGACTATCATCAGCCGTCAAAGCCAGTTGGTTACAGTTCAGCTAGATGAAGACAATTATCTCCTTTGGCGTGTGCAAGTTGAGACAGCCATAGAAGGATATGGTTTGGAGGGTCACATTCTTGGTACTTCTATCATTCCTCCCAAATTTGTCACTGATGCACAAAACAAGGTTATCAGCAACAATGAATACACAAAATATCATCGGCAAGATAGATTGATAAGTTCTTGGCTCATGGCATCTATCACTCCCAAATTGCTACCTCAAGTAATAAGTTGCAAAACTGCAAATGAAATTTGGCTCACTACTGAAAGAGTATTCAACACACAATGAGGTGCAAAACTAATGCATTACAAAAGAGAACTTCAAAGCATTAGGAAACAAGAAGAGCCCATGAGAGATTATATAGCAAAAATTAAAAGACTATATAATCTCCTTGAAGCTGCAGGACGTAAAATACCTGAAGATGAACAAGTCTTGACTGTCTTAAATGGATTAAGTACAGATTACGAATCTGTCATAGCAGTTCTCACAACTCAGAGAACCATTCCTGATATGCAATTTGTTGAGTCTACTCTGCTTGCGCATGAGGCAAGGATTGATCACAAAAGATCAACTGATTCTGAAATATCAATAAACTACACTACAAAAAATAAGAATCTCAATCAAAATAAAAGTGATCAATACAATCAGAGAGGAGGCTCTGCCAATAGATCTAGAGGCAGGGGGAGATGGAATAATAATACCAGACCCAAGTGTCAAATTTGTGAAAGAATGGGCCATACTGCTGCAAAATGCTACTTCAGATTCAATCAAAATTACATGCCTGGACAGAATTCCAACAATCAAAGGAATAACAACAATGGCAGTGTTAACCTTGCTCAAACTCAAGGTGATTCTGATAATACCAAAAGCTGTCAGTTAAGTGAAGGCACCAAGCCAGATCAGGTCCAAGATGATGCATGGTACCCAGATACTGGTGCCACTAATCACATAACCAGCAGCTTGGAAAACCTTAATGCAGGCAACAGGGAGTATAAAGGTAATCAATTAATCTCTTTGGGTAATGGTGACTGTATAAACATCACACATATAGGGGATGCTCACATTAAAGGAAAAAGAATGATGTACCTAAATAATCTTCTAAGAGTACCAAAAATAAAAAAGAATCTCATTAGTGTGTCTCAATTTGCTAGAGACAACAATGTGTTTTTTGAATTCTATCCCAAATATTGCTTAATCAAAGATATGCTAACTAAAGAAATTATATTGCAGGGTGAAGCTGATAAAGGCTTATACAAGTTTAATTCTGTAAATTGTAAAAGGCCTGTAGTTAAAAATTCTTGTAATGCTACAATGTTGAGCAAAACTGATGATCAGATTAATAAATCAGTCATTGATGTTAAAGTGTGCAATAATTCTATGATATCTAAAAATAGCACTAACACATTTGAATTGTGGCATAACAAATTAGGACACCCTAATGAGAAGATAATTAGGAAGATACTCTTAGAAAATAAAATTTCCTTTAATGAGTGTGCATCGCCTTTTGTATGTACTTATTGTCAACTTGGCAAAAGTCATAAACTGCCATTTGCAAACTCTGAAACTGAGTATAAACAACCTCTTGATCTGATTGCCTCAGACTTATGGGGACCAGCACCCTATAACTCTGACTATGGGTACAAATACTATATCTCCTTTGTTGACTCTTACTCTAGACACACATGGATTTATTTTCTTAAAGCTAAGTCTGATACATATAATGCTGTTGTACAATTCATAACTATGGCTGAAAAACAAACAAATTGTCAGCTGAAAACTTTTCAGACTGATGGTGGTAGTGAATATAAACCACTTGATGAGTTCTTTAAAAGAAAAGGTATAATTCATAGAACCACTTGCCCATATACTTCTGAACAAAATGGGTTAGCAGAAAGAAAACACAGACACATTGTAGAGTTTGGCTTATCACTTCTTGCACATGCTTCAATACCACTTAAGTTATGGCCTGAAGCATTTAGTACAGCTGTTTATCTAATTAACAGGCTTCCAACCAAAGTATTGAACAACATGTGTCCCATAGAAAAATTATTCAACACTAAGCCAGACTATAAAATGTTAAAAACCTTTGGTTGTTTGTGCTTCCCATGCCTTAGGCCTTACAATAGGAACAAATTAAATTTCAGATCAAAATCTTGTACCTTTCTTGGATATTGTACAAATCAAAAAGGGTACAAGTGTCTGGATGAAAGTGGTAGAATTATCACTAGTAGACATGTGGTATTCAATGAATTTGTGTTTCCTTTTAGCAATTCAGATATAAAGACTACTGCAAAGGTCTATAATCCAAGTAAGTCCATTCCAGATTTACCTCTGTATACTGACATCCAAAAGGATGTTGATCACAATGCTAACAAGGATGCTTTAGATCCACAACTCACTATACCACCTAGGTCAGGTTGTGAACTTCAAAGCTCTCCAAATCAGCACAATTCTGCAGCAACATTCAACAATCACAGTCAGAATAAAGATCAAGACCTAGCTGAAGAAATTAGTAGTCATGGCAACAACATACAGCAAAACAATCAAGCTGAATCACCATCTATAAGGAATCAACCAATTGAAGGTCACCCCATGATTACAAGAGCCAAAAGTGGCATCTTTAAGCCAAAAGCTTACACTATAACATTCTCTTCTGACAAAGAACATGAAAACTTCATTCAAGCTGCTAGTAACAAAAATTGGAAAGCAGCCATGGATGAAGAGTTCAATGCTCTTGTTAAAAACAACACTTGGAATTTGGTCACACCTCCAGGTAATAAAAATATTATTAACTGTAAGTGGACTTACAGATTAAAGAAAAATCCTGATGGCACAATAAACAAGCACAAGGCTAGGCTTGTTGCAAAGGGATACACACAGGAGTATGGATTTGATTTTGGTGAAACTTTTTCACCTGTGGTAAAACCTTCTACCATCAGACTTGTTCTTACTATTGCTTTGTATAAAAATTGGCACTTGAGACAATTGGATGTGAATAATGCTTTTTTAAATGGTGTCCTGCAAGAAGACATCTATATGCAGCAGCCACAAGGTTACATACAAAATAATAATCTTGTATGTAAACTTAACAAGGCTATATATGGTCTCAAGCAAGCACCTAGAGTATGGTTTGATAAATTAAAAACCACTCTAACAAATAAGGGGTTTCAGTTCACAAAATCTGATAACTCACTTTTCATCAAAATCACAAATGAATCATCTATATATATACTAATATATGTAGATGATCTAATTATAACAGGTGACAACATTGATGAAATAAATGAGTTAGTTAAATATCTTCATAAACAATTTTCTATCAAAGATTTAGGTGAGCTAAACTACTTCTTAGGTATTGAGGTTTTAAAATTGTCCTCTGCAGATATATTTCTCAGTCAAAAGAAATATATCTTGGATATCTTAAACAAAACCAAAATGGACAATGCAAAACCTCAACCAACACCTATGATCAGTAACCAAAGATACTCCAAAAGTCAAGGTGAACCCATTTTAAACACTAAGCAATATAGGAGTATCATTGGTGCACTGCAATATGTTACTATAACTAGGCCTGATATTGCCTTTAGTATTAACAAATTGTCTCAGTTTATGCAGAATCCTCTGGACAGTCATTGGAAAGGAATTAAAAGAGTTCTCAGATATCTTAAAGGCACTATCAATTTCAGTCTTCATATCAAAAGGGGCAATGATCTAAACTTAGTGGGTTACAGTGATGCAGACTGGGCTGGAGATCTAGATGATAGAAAATCTACTACTGGTTACTGCATATATCTCGGTGGCAACTTAATTTCATGGAGCTCAAAAAAACAGTCAACTATTTCCAAATCTAGCAGTGAAGCAGAATATAGAAGTGTAGCAAGTGCTACAGCCGAAATTATGTGGCTTCAATCAATGTTATCTGAACTAAGAATTGAAAATAACAGCAAAGCAACGTTATGGTGTGATAATCAAAGCACAATCTACATGTCTGTTAACCCAATTCAACATTCTCGAACTAAACACATAGAAATCGACCTACATTTTGTTCGAGAACAAGTAGATAAGGGAAAATTACAAGTTTGTCATGTTCCTACATATTACCAGAAAGCTGACATCCTTACCAAAGCTTTATCAAGCTCGAGTTTTCTCAGGCTAAGAGAAGATTTAAAGGTCAAAGAAATCAAACCAGAGAAGATACAAGAGTCGTAGCTGATTTCAGATCTGACTTCCTCCAACAAGGTCTTCCTCAAATATCTTTCATCCATGGCGTCTCGAAGTTCAGCTTCAAAGAAAATTTAAGTTTTTTTGCAGAATCGCCTTATCGCCATGACTTGAGGCTAACCCTAGTTTGAATTGAGGGGAAGTATTAGCGTTCGTATCTCTGCCGACTCAACTACCACACTTCATAACAAGGCTTTTCCTCAAAGTCTATTAGCCACAGGATCTCTTACTATCCAACGACTCCTATTCTTCCAATATCTCCTCCTGGATTGCCAAGCTGTCTAATGGGCTGATACCTGTTTAAGCCCAACTCTCTGTTTTATATAAAAAGACAGTTCTTGTATTATTTAGATAATTCGAATCATTGTTACAAATAGTACAATAAATAAAGATAAAGTTCACATTATCTTTTACATTTCTGTTCTTAATTCAATTTCTATTATTGTCAGGCGCTTGTTCAACAGACGCCCAGTGCTCAGGCGCCTGTTTAACATGCGCTTGAATTATATATTTTATAATTATTTAATGCCAGGCGCCTGTTCAACAGGCTCCTGAACATCAGGCGCCTGTTGAACAAGCGCCTGGTTAAATTCTGTTGGAGAAAATAGCAAATTACAAAATTGAAGTGCATATTTTGTGAAATCTATACTCGTATTTGTTGGAGATGCTCTTAACACAGAATTCCAGTGTAGTGGAAATCTGAGTTATAAACTTGTGCGACGAGTTTATAATTGATTATTCTTTGTTTTGGTATACTAGACGTATAACAGTTTTAACCTGCATAATTTTCCAAATATTTCACCTGTTATATTGTCAAATTGTATAGAACCAATTTCACTTTTACATACATCAAAATTCATTGTCCATAGAAACTGTATATGACTTTTTTAATTATCATCCCTACAAGTAATTAGAGGAAATGAAGTCATGATACAAAAATAATCTAAGAAATGATACTACAAACACATAATAGATAAAGGAAACAATGATGGAAACTGTTCTATAGCATTAAAAAAATAACATACAACAATGAACTTTACAACTGTCCGTGTGCGTAACACATGTCACTCACTAATTAATTAGAGAGTGAAACCTTTCGTTTCTCTCTCTGACTAGATTGATAATTTGTTAAACGTCACTGATGATCAATTTAAACATGACATGAAAAGTAAATAAATCCAAATATACTAACATTGTATGCTATGTAAGTGCAACAAATAAGAAGTATGTATGTGTGTAAATAAAACATGTTTAAATGAATTTAGAGAACTCTCTCTCTTATTAATTAGATTAAATAATATATTAAATGTCATAGTGTATAACTAAATTTACACATGTCTTTGTTGTCCAAGTTTTGACTATATGCGTGTGTGTGTGCAAGCACATGTAAATAATGATCAAATATATTTAAAATTCAAAATAACATACTTATGTAAAACATGTAATCTTATATGTTTACCATTTAAAATCAACAACTTGAAAGATGGTTTTGACTTATAAAAGAATTCAATATTAGATTTGTAATTTTCCACTAAAGTCCTTCTATGATTTCTAAATAAAATAATATAAGTATGTGTTTGTATACATATGTAAATAATAACAAATCAAAAGGCTAGAATCAAATGGGTAGTTATCGGTGACTCTAACTCTAAATTCTTCCATTCCTCTATTCGTAAGAAGAATAATCTCCTCACGATCCGTGAGGTTTTGCGCCCGGATCTATCTTCGGCCTCTTCGCCAGAAGATGTTAAAGAGACCATCCTGTCCCATTTTCAATCTTTTTGGGTTCTCCTTCGGTCTCGGTATCTGACCCGTCTCTGCTGGCATTCATTCCTCGTGTTGTTCTATCTCCGGAAAGAGACGTTATCGCAGATCTCCCTACCACTGAGGAGATTCGTGCTTCTGTCTTTGCTCTAAGCAAGGATAGTGCCAGTGGTCCGGATGGTTTCAACGGAGTCTTTTTCAGGAGTGCCTAGTCTATTATTCAGGAGAATTTTTGTCTTGCTGTCCAATCCTTTTTTTCTGGGGGGACCCTTCCTTCGGGATGGACATCTACCAACCTTATCCTTATCCCAAAATGCGAGAACCCTAGGTCGTGTTTGGATTTTCGGCCTATCAGTCTCTGCAACTTTTCGAATAAAGTGATTTCTAAAATCCTGGCTTCTCGTTTGGCTCCCTTCCTTGAACGCATTATCTCTCCTTCTCAGGCGGGTTTTGTAAAGGGGCGTTTGATTACTGACAACATCCTGCTCGCTCAGGAACTTATTTCTCAGATCGACCGGAAGATCAGGGGTTCTAATGTTGTCTTCAAACAAGACATGGCTAAGGCCTACGATCGCATGTCCTGGTTTTTCATCATCAAGGTCTTAAGAGCTTTCGGCTTCCCGGAACCACTTATTGACTTGGTTTGGAGGCTCATCTCCAACTGCTGGTTTTCGGTGCTCATTAATGGTTCGGCTAATGGGTACTTTAAGGCAGCAAGGGGCTTGCGTCAGGGAGACCCTCTGTCGCCATCTCTTTTTGTGATCGCGGCAGAGGCTTTCGTTCGCGGTCTTCAATCCTTAACTATCTACGGCCAGATTCAGCGCTTCGGGATTCCGAGGGGTTGCCCCCTAGTCTTTTCCTTGTCCTTCGCTGATGACATTGTCATTTTCTCTAATGGTAGCGTCTCGTCTGTCCATCGGCTTCTCAGGTTTCTCCATCAATATGAACAGGCATCGGGCCAGTTAGTCAACCCCGCCAAAAGCTATTTCGTCCATGCGAAAGATTTGCCCCCCGCTCGTGCTATCTGGATCGAGTCGGTATCGGGCTTCAAGGAAGCCTCTCTCTCCCTCTTCCGTACTTGGGTGTTGTCCTATACCGCGGAAGAAAGCTCAATGCAATTTTCGACCCTTTGACTGATAAAGTAAGGGGTAAGATCTTACGTTGGAATGCTTCTCTAATCTCTCAAGCTGGTAGACTTGTTCTTATCAAGTCCGTTTTGGACTCGATGGGAACTCATGTTTTTGCGGCTATGACCCCTAATTTCTCTTTCTTTCGTTCGTATCGGTCTCTGGCTTCAGCTTTTTTCTGGGGCAACAAGGACAGTGTCCGTCGACACCATTGGGTGTCGTGGGACGTGGTCTGTCGACCCAAAAATGAAGGGGGATTGGGTCTACGCAATCCTAAGGACCTTTGTGCAGCTTTTGCCTGTAAATTATGGCACAGATTTGGTGCTAACAACTCCCTATGGGCTACCTTCCTCCATGCGAAATACCGCAGTCTTGCGGGCGCAAACTACACAGGCTCTCCGTCTTATGCTAGTGAGACCTGGAAGCACATGCAGTCGGTGAAACCGTTTTCCGACACTCATGGTGGATCTTTAGGATGAGATGGCTCTTCCTTTTCCATTCTGAAAGCTTGGTCTTCGATTAGAACCCAAGACCCCATTCGCCCAGCTTTTTCCTTTATTTGGGATTCTCGTATTCCCCCTAAGGTCTCTATTTTGATGTGGCGTATTCTCCATGATGGATTGCCACTTGACGAGAACCTCCAATCAATCGGAATTCCTTTCGTATCTCGTTGTAGATGCTACGGCAACGGGGACTCCGAATCCCGGAATCACTTGTTCTTTAGTGGTTTTTCGGCCAGATGTTGCTGGTATTACTTCGGAAACCTTCTTGGCATTCGTCGGTTGGCCAGCTCGCCTTCAGATCTCCGTAACTCATGGTGGTCTAGGAATGCTGGTAAGTCTCTTCGTGCTATCATTTTCCGCTTGATTCCCTGCCTCATCTGCTGGCACCTCTGGCGCGCGCGGAACAAGGCAACCTTCGAGAATTCTAGTATGGACCCTCCATCTATTATTCAGTGTGTGAGGAACGACGTTTTCCTTGCTTTCCGTGGTAGACCATTCAGGGGTCGTTTGAGTTCCCGAGCGGAGCGTCTTGTTGGTCTTCTCTCTATTTCGTGTGATTTGTCTCACGCACGTTTGGGAGTAGGTTGATCACTGCGATCGAGCGTTGGCCATCACTCGACGCTCTCCCCCCTCCTCCTAGTTTTGGTGTTTAATGTGTTTGTTAGTTTTCCAGATTCAGGTTTCTTTGGCTTATTCTTTGGCTCGGCTTGTGATCTGGTTGTCTAGTTTCGGGGACGGGCTTTCTTTTATTCCCTGGTTCTTTGGTGGTTTTTCTACGGTAGTATGGTTGATACGGATGGTCTTCTTATATCTTTTTGCTGCTCATTGTTTGTTGGAGGCGTCTTTGCTGCTCCGATTGTCTTCGTCCCCTATCGGCGTCTTCTTTACGTACTTACTGGGAGTTTTATATTCATAGCTTCTGGCTCCCTTCCTTGAAGTGAGCTTGCCCTGGTCCTATTGGTATTGCGCCTTACTGTTTGCTCTCTTTATGGATTGGCTTGGTGGTCTGGCTTTTTCCTCTGGGTCAAGGCGGGTTTGTGTATGTTGGTGGACTGTTTATCCCTGCTACTGCTCTTTCTTCGGGTGTTGTTGTTGTAGACTGTTGTTGTTTTATCTATTGGAGTTATTGGTTTTCTTTTCCGCTGTTTTTTGGCGGTTTTTATTTTTGGGAGTCCTTCGTTATTCCTTGTTTCTTGTTTTCTTGTAAGCCATCGGAGAAAGGCGCTTTTTCTCCTTTTAGTTATATATTGCTTTTCTTAGAAAAAAAAATAATAATAACAAACCATATTTAATTTGTAATAACATACATAATGAAACTTATAGTCTTATATGTTTTACAACTTGAAACAACGATAGGAAGTGTAATTTTAGTTTTCAAATGAATACAACATTAGATCTATAATTTTGAAGTCCTCTTATAATTTTCCATTGAAATAAAGAAAATAACAACAAAATACATGGTAATCAAAATAACAAGATTGTACCTAAAATTTATACTCAATTTCATAAATAATTTCAAATAAATATGTGTTTTTCACTTATATCTACATATAGTGTGTGTGTGTATACGCACGCGCACACACATACATATATACATAGATATATATGCGTGTGTGTGTGTATGTGTGTGTTGTAAAAGATGTGAGATCCAAATTTAATTAACAAGATGTGACCTATTATCATAACAAGATAAGTAGGGGATGTAAGCTATCCAAACATGTTGTAATATAAATTAAAAGTGATTGAAAATTACCATTTGATGATGCTAAAAGGTCACACCTTAAATGATGAATCTAGAGCTTCGAGATTTAAAAATCAGTCGCAGATGCAAAGATCAAGAGGGATAAACCAACTTCTATAAATTAATTTGATTTTAATCTGTTTTGGAAATTATTTTTAGCCATGTTTCCATGTTAATTTCGCCCATGACTCATTTAGGACAGAGGAAGAGAGAATGGAAAAAGGATCAATGAATAATGAAGGCACTCAATTTTTAATTAAGGCTAGAAATTATTTTCATTCTTTCATTTACTCATTTGCCCTTACAAATCCAATTTGAACCATTTTCTCTCCCTTCATTTGGCTGTCCAAACATATAGATGCCACATGGGTCTTAAAAGACCCCAAACCCACTCAACATTTACACCATTAAAATTCAATTTAAACAATCTATCGATATCGTATATTGATACGTACGTTTATAACTTTTATGTACGCGTTTTATTAAATGCTAGTGGTATTCAAATCAAATAAAATTTTAATAATTAATATTTCATAAATATTAATTAATTTATAGTATTTCTTCTATTTAAATCCAATTTAAATATTTTACTGACATCATATATCGTTATGTACGTTTATAACTTTTATATACACACTTTGTTAAATACTAATGGTATTTAAACAAATCAAATAGAACTTTATAAATAAAATTTCATAAATATTAATTAGTTTAATTAGCTTACAATAATTATAAATAATTAAATCATGTGGTTTATTCGGAGTACTCATCATTTTGGTTGTGCGACTCAAAATGTAAATTCAGTCAGTAATTAATATCGAACAATTCAAATGTTAACATTCACATATTACCTTAGCTAGTAGTGTGGTATTTTGGTTGAATTTATTGCTTACACATCTTTTGGTAAAATCCAATTTTATTTACGAGCGTAACGGCATGCGCTTCGCGCGTGATAACGACACGCGCTTCGTGCGTGAATTGTTGTTCTACAAATATTGTGTATTTTACACATGCAAGGAGAAATTTAGTACTTCATCCAATTAAATGATACAAAATTGCAAACAAAACACTATGTGTACTTCTCTAGCAAATCAGAAGCTTTGACAATTGTTAAATTAAATTTTAGCACCAAGTTGAATAATAATTTGACATTGTGAAATCTAATGAATTAGAAAAGGATTATAAAGTACATATTTATTAGGGGATTAGTTGGCGTAAAATGATTAAGCAGCAACTTGTTGTTGATTAGAAAAACAACACTGCTAAAATATGTTTACAGTCACACCATACACTTAAAGTACTTTAAGAATTGCAACAATTAAGGTTATTATTTGAAGTTTGAAGTCATCAAAGAAGCATAAACAAAATCAAAATAAAAATCAAGTTAGGTACTCGTACAGATTAGATATTTGACTCTGGTTCATCAACTCGTACTGTATTATTTTAGCCAGTCAGTTTAAAGGATGTTAATAATACATAACATAATATATTAAATAATGTATGGGTATGGGATATAGTTGTAAGACATAGCAGTTTATGTACCCGAGAAGCTTTCTCACGACACTTTAGTCAGGAGAAGTGGAGAATATTTGAATGATATAGTATGATTGCAAAGCTTTCTCACGCCACTTTAGTTTGGAGAACTGGAGGGTACGTAAATGATGTAGTATGATTGCAGTGGCTGAAGGGGAGAATGTGATAATTGTTTTTGTGTAGAAGAGGAGAAAATATGGTTCTATATTTATAGAGAGGAAAGTGCGGTAGTTTAGGAGATGGACCGACTCAAGATATTTATCTGTTTATTCAATCGTAGCTTTAAAATAAGCATAGAAATTGGTCAATTTTTTTACTTAGTTAATATATGTATGGATATATTTAAGCATAGAGTTATGTGGATACTTTCAAAGGGTAAGACCAATTCAATCGTAGCTTTAAAATAGGCGTAGAAGTTGGTATATTTAGTTACTTAGTCAGTATATGTACGGATATATTTAATCTTAGAGCTGTGTGGATACTTTCAAAAGGTAAGACCAATTCAACTGTAGCTTTAAAATAGGCGTAGAAATTGGTCTATTTATTTACTTAGTTAATATATGTATGAATATATTTAATCTTAAGCTGTGTGGATACTTTCAAAGGGTAAGACTAATTCATACATGTAATTAATGCGTATTGAATGGATTATTTACTCAGGTAATATGGATATATTTAATCTTAGCACAAAAATAGGCATGGAAATTGATCAATTTATGTACAATTAATGCGTATTGAATGGATTATTTACTCAGCTAATATGGATATATTCAACCTTAGCACAAAAATAGGCATGAAAATTGATCAATTTATGTACTCAATTAATATATGGATTCAAAAAAAGTTTAAAGGGCATTTTGGAAAGTTCACGTCTACACCAAAAAAATGTGACACCAAAGGTATTACAACTATTAATAAAGATAATTAGTGGTCCTAGTAGTAACGATTATTTACACCAATTCTCTTCATTAAAACTATATCACTTTTGACTTATAGAATTTTGTAATGGCCAAAATTATAATATCGTCCATATTTAACTTTATAGTCCAAACAAAAAGTCTTTGGTTCAATAATAATAATTATTATTAACCAAACTACCATGACCAGAGATTTTGATAATGAGTTGACTTTAGTTGATAGTGATACTAACCTCATATAACTGAGAAGATGTGTAACGATCCATAATTTTTAAGTCTTCGAATTTGAATATTTAATTTATTTAATATTTGAATTTAAATATAATAAAATCTATGTTTCAAATAACTATGATTTTTAGTGTCGTGATTTTAAATGAAATTATAAGATTTTTTTTCATAATTTTTAATTTGGAAAATAATTAAACTTTCATTTGATGCATTTTGCGGCAAACGTTGGTATTTTTGAAACTTCATAAAATTAGATAACTAGTGTGTTTTTATGTTATTTTGTGATCGTGTCGCATTATTGTGTACGATTGTATTTTTAGTTCTGTCGTTCGCGGTTTGTACGTGAACGTGACATTGTTAGCAAAGTACCAGAATTCAAAAAATGCCTACTTTTCATTCCTAAACCAAGCATGCGTAGCCACCAAACTTTATCTTTTCTTGGGCAGCATGCTCCTTGTTGTGCCATGAAAAATGGATCTTGGTTTTATTTTATTGACTCGCACCATTTTTTTTGAATTGATGGTTCCTTTTTTTCGTTTGCCTATATATCAACTCAACTCAACTCAACATAGAGGAGTACAGAATACTCCAACCCCCCTCTTCTTCCTCTTTTCTTCTTTTCTTGTAAGTGAAGATAACTCCACCTCTCCTCTTCAAAATTCAATACCTCTCAATCCATTCATATTTAGCCAAAAGTGTAAACATGAAAGTTGTAGAGGAGAGTCTGCAGTATTTTATAAAAATAGTTGCATTGAGTTTCGATGGTTGGAGCAACCGCAGTTGCTCAATGATCATCGATGGTTAGAATTTCATGAAAATGAAGTTCAACGAATTAGACATCGGAAGATATGATTGTATTCGTATCGACGAACCATGATGTTTAGTGCTATTCGCAGGGTCGTGATCGGAGTTGGCCATGATTGGGCGATGATCTATTTTTGATCAAGTTGAAAGTGCCTACGTTGTAGGTGGCTAAAGAGAGATGGGCGGCATAGGAACGAAGCTTGGGTTGATACGAGGTCGTGATCAGAGTTTGGGGTGGTTCAGTGGACCATGGAGGCGGCGAGCTTGATTAGGGTTTCGTCGAATTGTTCTGGGAGGTTACGCCTTTTGTCATGCTGCAGGCGGAGGATGCCATCGAGTTCGACGTGATTGGGCTCGAAGGTGAGGCATTGGGTTAGGGTTCTGAAGGTGGTGGCCGCATGGGCCAAGACTGGTTGTGGCGGCGGTGGTCGCGAATTGTAAAAGGCGTGCACGAATTTAAAAATTAAAGCGGGTATTTAATTTGGGGATGATGCACCGTTGAAGGCAGGTTCGGTTGTGGAGTTTGGGCTTGGGCCTTATTGGGTGAGATTTTTATTTTATTTAATTTGAATTTGAATTGCTATTTGAATATCCCAAATTTTGAGATGCCATAACTTATTCGTTCGGAATTCGATTTACCCGCATTTTCTGGCATTAGACTCATATTGACGAGTATAACATTATAGTGCAACTAATTATTGATAGTTTTAATGAAGTATAAATTAATGATAAAATAATAGTGATTGAATATTATTAGGTCAATTTAAATAATAACTTGGTTAAATAAATTATACTTCGTTTGTGATATCATTTTGGCAGAACAAATCACCGTTCTATTATTTAAATTGAATAGATTATTCTGGACATCTTAGTAGCAGAATAAAATACCGTTCTACTATTATATTAATTAGATTATTTATTATATATATGCTATTTAATTCTGATTTATGTGTTATTGTCCATTTACAATTGTTGATAAAAATGTGTTTGTCATTATTTATGGATTGTTGAAATGTGCTCGATCAGCTTATGAGTAATTACCCTTTTTAATTGGCATGGGTTGAGTAGAAAACAATTGTAAGCTAACATCTTATGATTAATTTCACAATTTGACTATGAGGTGGTTAGCAATAATATTGCTTTATTAAATTATTATTATAATAATTTAATATTAAGTATTTGAAGTAAAATTTAATAAAGTTGTTTGAAAGGTGATTTTTCATAAAAGAAATTGTTTACAAAATATTTGTAAATGTTCCACTTATGGAATTTGAGGTAATCTCACTATAAAATAATTTTTAAAATTGACAAAATGTTGTCAAATATATGTGTGATTTATTGGTTGTCTATGAAAGTGTCGATATAGCAACTATCGCTATACGGACACTTATGAAATCTTCTTTTCCAATCTTTGTTCGTTTCTATTGTGCTTGTGTTTGCATCATTAAATATTTGATCGTGCTTTTATGCTTTTAAAATGCTGTTTGAACCAAGTTTTGATTTCTCGAAAAAGGTTATAATACCTAACTCCAAAGTGTTTAAAAGTTAGAAAGGATTTGGTCGCGGTTTTGTAGTTCAAAAGTCAAGTTTTAAAAGACCTTTCAAATGAGTTTTATTGACTTCAAAGTCTCTAAATTTTTGTGAATGCATACTAGACCGATAGCATGTTTTTCTAAAAATAAATATAGTTTCATACTTTGTAAAAATATGAAGAAAATTCCATTTTAAAAAGAATCGATTTAAAGAAATTTTCCATGCTCTTTTTAGCGGCAGTTTTACATCACTATTTTCAACTTTTATAAAATGGTTTTAACTTGAATTTCTTCTTCAATCTTTTTTGTGAACTTTTCTAATACATATTTACCTGTTTTAAAATTTGTTTGGAATTTATACAAATATTTAAAAGAAGAAGTTTTTAATTTGAAAATAAGGAAAGGAAATGATTTTGAGTTCTAATATATATATATATATATATATATATATATATATATAACTTGAGATTATCTTTTTAAGTAATATTTGAAATGGATGTTTAAAAAATATATTTCAAATAATTTTGTAGTTTATTGAAAGTGAAAAGAAGGCTTGAATTACAACACCATTGTTGTAATAAATACTTTTTTTGGAAATTGAGAAAGAATTCATGGATTATAACACTTTTGTTATAATAAATGATTTCGTAAAGTTATTAAGAAACTTGTTACTTGACTTAATAGTGTTGATATTCTTAGATCTTTGGAGGAGTTTTATTTTAAAGATGATAATAAGTTGATTTCTAAACGATATTTTATATATGAAAAGATCTTTAAAAAGAACGTTTTCAAAATAAAGCTAAGTGTAATTAGTTTTGGGTTTATAGTAAACAATGTTTTGATGACATTTGTTTTTTATCCTTCTTTTTAATATACTTAGAAATATAATTAGCTCTTTAAAAAGAATGTTTTTAAAGTATTTACAAATATTTGTAATGTGAAAATCAAGTACAAGTGTGAATCAAATGTTTTAAAAGTTTGATTTGTTTATAAATATAATTAGTGTTACAATTAGCACTAAACGTTGAGGGAACCTCTGCTATCTTTAAAGTTAAGAATGTATGTCGAGGCAAGGAAGGAAGCATCACTACCCTAACTTGTCCGGCTTATTGTTAACCTCGGGATAGTGGCTTGGTTTAGGATCGACAAGTAGTGATAAATGTAAGAGATTTAATTTCTATAAGTGATATCACCTATATGTAAATAATTTAGGCATATGCTTAGCACTAAATGTTGAGAGAACTCTTGTTATTCTTAAAGTTAAGAATGTATGTCGAGTCAAGGTAGGAAGCAACACAACCCTAACTTGTTCGGTTTCATTGTTTTCCCTGAGGTAGTACTAGTTTGAGATTGACAGGTTGTGATAAGTATATGAGATTTTAATTTCCATATACGATCATTTTTGTTATTCTTGATAGTTAATTCATTGACTATTGATATTGATATCCTTCTTTGTGCTTCATCGATCCAAGTCGATTTTTTGCTCGTTTGGAGCATTGATATCCTTCTTTGTGTTTCTCCAATCTAAGACGATTTGTAGCTCGTTTTGAGAATTGACATCCAACACCAAAGATAACTAAAACCAAAGAGCGAGTGGGAGTCAAGCTATGTTGATCGCACCCATTAGGTATATTCACATTTATCTAAAGAGGTTTAGATTGCATGCATGTGGTGATTTGGATATACTTGGATTCCCGTGTTTGGCGAGGGTTAAGCTTGGAAGTTCCCGAGAGTGATGCATGTTTGGTAATGAATCTTAAGTATATTTTATCTAGAGGTATACTTTCGGTGTAAGGGGATGCGCCCTCCTAGTCATTGTTGGAAATTCTTTCTTTTTTTTTGATTTGACCCTTTTAGTTGATTCATTTTTCATTACACCAAGAAGTGTCTTAAGGTCTCCTCGATCTTAATCTTCCCTTGTATTTTCATTTTGTTTTATAGGTTATGGTTGTTTTATCTTTATATATCTTTACCTGCATTTCCATATTATATTTGTTTTGCTTGTTTGTTTGTTTATATCTGTTCTTTTCACCTATTCACTATATGTCTATAGCGCTATTTGTTTATCGCATATTTGTTGGATGTATCGTAAATTACCTTGGAGTTTATTAGCTCTGTTGTTTGGCTTGAAGAACTACGTTTGGATTTGATCATGTTCTAAATTAGGTGCACCTAATTTGAGCAGGTACGTATGCAGTCGCTTCATGGTGACCCGATCCAATAAACAGACTAGTTTTTCCTTGTCTTGTATTAACATTTTCATGTTCAGTGTATGTTATTTATCATGTTGATCTATCTTTCTTGCCTACTATTTATTCCACATGACGCATTTATTGAGTTTGTAGGAAAGTATGTTGTTGTCTCTCTCTCATCAGAGTTGTGTAGAGGAAGATTTATAGTATTTAAGATTAGTATGTATTAAAGTACATCCAGTATATATATGATTTCTCTGATAAGTTGTATTATTATAATTGTATCCGATACATTTAGTTTAGTGTTGTATATTTATGGAAGTGATGATATCTTTAAAATTGGCAGATATCATTTGTTTGTTTTTAACGGATAGATTTTCGACGATTTGACTAGTCCAAAAATCAGGGTCATCACATTGAATCCTATCTTGAATTGAATTTCACTTTCAATGCTTCCACTCGATCCAACTATAGTCGTTTGATGGACACCATACCATGATTTAATTATAATCAAAGCAAAGCTTTCATATTAAAAATCTAGTATTCTCAAGTCAGGAGAACTGTATAAATTAGTCACTTTGATATTTCCTGTTCGATCTTAGTAATATTAACCAACATAAAACTATCTAGTGAGTCATTCCATAGTTATTCAATAATTGTCAGTACTTAATCAATTGATGTCCCGAGTAGCCATGAGATACACTATCCAACATTTGGAGAGCGTTAAGTACTCTTGTCTTAACGAATGCATTGATTTCTAGTCTCGATACATCTTGACTAGGAATATTTGAAATGATGTGCTAATCATATTGTGATGTAATACTCGTGGTTGCAACTATTTGTAACTATTATCACAAACACTTCATTTATGGACTTTGTGACAGATGTACTTGAATTAACTAATTAATTATTTATAACATTTTATAACAAGCATATAACAAAAAGAAAACAACTTTTATTTCAAGTAAGATTAGTTATCATGTTAGATTTATGTAATAAATTACATAATTGCCCGTAGGACAACCCCTTAACTCTATTAAAAAGTCATTGAAACTTCTTAAATGGCTAAACAGAATAGCAAGACCTCGTTTTTTATTTTGCATTCAAAGCATTATTAAAATCTCCTGCTAATAACCAAGGACTTTTATTATTATTAATCTCTTTATCCAAAAAGTCCCGAAGCATATCCCTATCTTTTAAAAAATTGGTTGCATATATAAAAGAGATTAGAAACTCACAAGCACTCTTATTTTTCATACTATAGCTAATATGCTGTTTACTTTCAGAAATAATTGCAGTAAAGTCCCAAATTAAAGAATTCCAAAAATTTATAATCCTTCCCTTGGTACCATAATCATTATTGTGTAGCTTTTTCCAATTCACAAGGGCAATGAATTTTCCAATTTTTACGCTAGAAAGTTTATTTTCTAACTGGCTAATAATGCTAAGTTTATGAATGCTTAGTAGTTTCTTTATGTCATTCCATCTAAAGTTCGAGTTCCCCTAACATTCCAACTGATTATATTTATTTGAATTTTCTTTTGCTCCTTAAATTATCTCTTTTAAAAAGGTCATGGTGTGTTGTTTGTAATCAGTTGTAATCGGCCCGAGTGTTTCTAGCCACTGTATTCCACATACTGCATCGGATCCAACAATTTCCAATAAATGGAAATCGATAAAAAATTCGTTGCCCTGTATATCCACTTGTACTTGAACGCAGTAACCATCGCTTCGATGTTTCTCGCCATTGCCTACTGTTACGATGAACGAGTTTCCAGCGGTTGTTTTCAAGCCTAGAAATCGCGCCGTCTTCGGATGTATATAGTTGTGTGTGGATCCCGTGTCGACAAGAATTGATATTGGTTTGTTGTTTATGGTGGCAGATAGTCGGATTGCGCGTGGATGGGAAGAGCCGGTTAGGGCGTGGAATGAGATTTCCTGAGGGTTATCTGGGTTTGGATCTGTGGTATCTGGAAAGTCGATGGGGGTTGTGGTATTGATTTGAGGAGCGTCATCTGGAAGTACATCAGGAAGAATCATCAAAATATGAGTGGGTTTACATCGATGGCCAAATTGATACTTCTCATCGCAGTTGAAACAAAGACCCTGCTGTTTCCGACTATTCATTTCTGCTGGTGTGAGTTGTTTGATTGGTATATGTGGTTTGGAGGAAGATGTGGTAGGTGTTTGAGGTAATGCCTGGGTGGGATGTTGGTTGTTTACTTGTTTTTGGAGTGGAAATTGAGTTCTGAGGGATGGAAAACGTGGGTTGTCAGAGTTTTTTCTTTCGATTTGTTTGGCCAAATCAATTGCTTCAGAAACATTGGTGGTTTTTAAAAGAAGTAATTCATTTTGAATGGAAGGTTTGAGGCCAGAAATAAAACACTGTAGGATGGACTCGTTGGATAGTGTGGTGACACGATTACAGAGGGTTTCGAAAGTGGCTTGGTAATTATCGACAGTGGAGAGTTGCTTAAGTTTGAATAACGTGGCTTGTGGATTGAGAAAAGTAGGGGGTCCAAACCTTTGTTCGATGGATCTTGCCAAAGTTGGCCATGAAGTGAGATGGTTGTTTCTGTGCATCCAGTGGAACCAAGATAATGCTTGCCCTTGCATGTGAAAGCTCGCTAGATCTACCCGTTGGTCCTCTGGAGTGGCGTAGTAAGCAAAGAAACGATCAGCCTGAAAAATCCAGTCATGTGGATTTGAGCCATCAAACTGAGATAGAGAGCATTTGGGTGTTCGTGGTGTTGATGGTGTTGTAAGCAGTAGAGGCTGGCGGTTACTGGATGTTTGGTGGTAAGTTGTGGTTGTTTGGTTTGTTGGTGTAAGTGGGTTTGTGGAGTCAAGCTTGCGGTTTATGTCAGCGATGGTTTTGGTAAGGTCTTGAAGTGTGGCTTTGATATCAATGATATCAGTGTGTTGAGTTTCTAACATAGATCCATGGTTAGATTGAGTTTGTTGAATATCGGCGATGGTTTCTTGTTGTTGGCCAATTTGCTGGAGGGCTTCGTCCAGTTTAGTCATGGTGATGGAAGAGTTTGGATATTTCGGGAGGAAAGGAAAAGATTAGGTGGTGAAGTTGAAAGGAGGGGGGAGGAGAGGGAATCGATGAAAGCACCAAATTGATGCAGTTCGACTACAGCTAGAGAGCAGACATTAAAGAAACTGAAAAATAGAGAAAGAAGAGAGGAAGAAGTAAGAATTAGCAACTATTTTTCTCCCTCATTACCATTGTTTCTCATACATTTATAATAATACTCTAACAAACTTCCTACGTGGACTGCCAGGTATTCATTTCCAGGCATTCTACTTTTAGCAAAGATAACAGAAATTGCAGAAAAGGAAAATACAGTAACAGAAACTGCAGAAAGAAAAGGACATATTTCAGAATTGCAGAAAAAAGAGCATCTCCATTGTTTTCAAACCAGGAATCTTTTGGGTAATTGTATGGTTCTCCTTGGCCGTGTATTAGTATCAGCATTATTGGTAGCCTTAGTTGTAGGTGCACCACCAATAGTCGTATCAAATGACATTGGCAACATTTTCAATAAAAAGTTATTCTCATCATTAAGATTAATTTCTTTATCAGACGAAGCATCACAATAAGTACAAGATATATCAGAATTATTTAGAGTAATATCCCATTTCTATTTTCTGCCAGCAACTCCTCATCTACTATAATTGCTGGAATACCTTCCAAGAGTGCTGGAGGTTGCACCTCTGCTCTATTCACACAGTTATCCTTACTTGAAAAACTAGGTATACTTTCTTGCCCCTCATCTTTGGTCATAAAGATTTTGCATTTCTCTGTTGGAAAACGGCTATCAACTTTGCTGGCTAACTTTTCACCCACGGTTTCCTTTTGTATGCTAGGTTCTATACGAATATCGTGGGATGCAAAGACCGAAAGATTCTCATTACTGTCACCTGTATTGCTAGTGATATTTACACTAACATTTTATTTTGTGATGTTATCATGTAACACGTATCTATGTTGCTTTCAGAGTGTAAATCCCTATCTTCTTTACAACAAGTTTGGCTTGTAACGTGTGTATCTGTTTTAGCATGTAAATTAACCAAAGACTGCTGTTTTTCCTATTGTACACGATTTTGGACTTCATGGTATATTACTTCGTTGTTTGAATCCACATCTACAGATGCTGGATTGATGAAAGTATTATTGTCTTTCCCGATTTCTTTTAGTAGGCCTTTGCCAATAAACTGTTGCATTAATTATTTTGTACTAGTTCAGCGTCCTCCATGGTTCCTCGTACGCTTTCCACTAGAATTTCATCCACTGTATTAAGAATCTCTTGGTTAAGAGCTCCCTGTTTATCCTTATCACACACCATTTTATTATTATCTTTTGAAATCCAAGTGAACATTACCTTTTTATTACATTGAGAATTAGTATGTCCAAAAAGTTTGCATACCTTACATCTACTAGGCTTATATTCATATTTTGCGTTAATTTTATTCACTGCCATTGTAAAGAACTGCTTCTATTTCATTTGGGAACTCGGTCGTCACCTCCATTTCCGCTAGAGCTCGAGCAAAAGCAAGTCTTGATTTTTAGATGTTACTTCATCTAGCACAATTGGTTTCCCTAGAGCACTAGTAATTGTATCGATAGCTTCAACATCCCATTATTCCAGACCTAGATACATTAATTTCACCCAAACTAGGACTGTAATTAGTAAATCTCTGTCAAATTTGAGTCTCGAGATCCATCTCTTCATAATAATGATAGTAGAGTAAAAAAGGTGTGGTCCTCCTTCCGGTATTCTTTCACATCGTTAATATCCTCAAATCTAATAAGGAAGAAACCATTTTGTCTACCAAATAATTCATATTTACCCTTTGGTCTCCAAACTTTATCTATATATGCTCTGAAGTGGGTATAATATGGTCTTATTCTAAAGACATATACAACTATAGAGCTACCCTATTTTAATTCAGATCTTTAAAAAATATTTTCATTTAAAATAGGTTCCAAAAATTCCCTTTGTTGGAAGTTGTTTAATATATGACAGTTTCTTTCCTCCTTTATTCACGTTGGATGACCGTTATCATTTTTTATTTTTTTAGGAAATTATTGTCAAGGACAAAATTTCTTAGCATTTTAGCCTCAAAGGCAGACCTTCAGTATTTTAGCCTGAAGGACAACTTTCTTTATGTATCAGTTTTTAGTTATTGATAACAATTTTTAGGTAGTGGAAATTACGTTGAAGGGCTTCTATTTTCAGGGTAATAAGTTTTAAGGACAACACTTCTAAATAATTAGTTTTAAGGACAATTTACAGGATAATGATAGATTCATTTATCTTTTTAAGTTATACATGAAAATGATAAATCTTTTTATCATTATTTCTGTATAACTGAAAATGATAAATTCTTTTATCTTTTTCCTGTAAAATGTCCTTAAAACTAATTTTTTAGAAATATTGTCCTTAAAACTTATTACCTGCACAAATAAGCTCTTAAAGTGAAAATCCCCTTTTAGGTATCAGTTTGTAGTTATCGGTAGCAGTTTTTAGTTCGGTAACAGTTTTGAAAGAATGTTTGTCCTTATGAATAATTTTGAAAAAATGTTTGTCCTTATGAATAATTCTTATGAGAATGTTTGTCCTTGTGGTTAAAATATTGGGGTCGTGTCCTTGAGGCTAAAAATATACAAATTTTCGTCCTTTAAATTAATTTCCCTTTTTTTTCCTTGTCCTCTTGCCATATCACATAATGTAGTCAGTTTGCTCCGGTCAACATTGTTAAAATTTAGCGTATAAATCCTTCTACCCTCGGATAACATTACCAAAAAAATATTATTTCAAAGACCGAAAAATTTGGTCTATTGTGAAGACCGATTCCAAAATATAAAAACTGAAATTTTAGTGTTAAGTAATAATGTTCCGGAGGTGGTCCCTATTTTACCCTCTTTATTAATAATGCTCTGGAGGTGGTCCCTATTTTTACGATAGGAAACTTATGCTGATGAAAAGTTGGACTCCGGATCTTAACTTATCCAAAGATGTTGCAATCGATTCCAGTATTGGTTCGATTATCGAGCCTTAAGATGGAGTTTTGGTCTGAAGAGGAATCAGTTGAATCACCCCCAACTTGGGTAACCCAAGTAAAATGGACCACTACACCACGGGTATGACCAAAATATCGTATGCTTGGGTGTTAGTAAAAATTAGAAATCATTTTACTTCCCGAAAGAGGTGACAATAGTGATTGAGGATAACAAAATGTCCATTCAACCTATTGAGTACGAGTAGAAACCAATAATTTGTCCAAATTGCTACTACTTTGGCCACACATCGAAATTCTATCCCTTCGAAAAAGTATAGGTAACCAAAGAAACAGCTAAGCAAAACTAAAGAAACTAAAATGTGGATATAGGACAACCGAGCTCATCTCATGCATAGTAGGATCCCACAGGCTATAATAGTGATACCGAGATGGATTTAGACTGCCCAGAAAATATAGATGACATTGATATAAATAAACAGATAAATTGTGAAACTTTGCAACCGCATGAAAATTCCTCTCAAAATAACTCAAATCACTTTCACTGTTCAAGTGCAGATCGAACAACATCATTTAATTCAAACATGGTAAATGCAACCACCCATTCTGTTAATCAAGTACACGGTGCTAGTCTAGGTCAAAGCACTTTATTGACTCCTAACATAGAAATCGTAGCAAATAATTCTAATAATAATGTACACAGTTCAAGTTCAGTTCAAACAACCTCTTTGAATTCAAACATCACAAATGCAGTTACTAATTCTAGTAGTGATAATTTTGTACATCAAAAGGCAAACATGAATGAATCTTGCATGATACATGCGGAAACTCTGAACCCACTGAACATGATAACTGCACCCTCTGTTGAGAATTACTGAAAGCAAAAATGATAAGGATAATAACAGTTTTAATAAATTGCACTTCCTAACTTTCTTTAAAAAACAAGCTGGCTTATATAGCCTTTACAACTTAAAATAAAATGACCTATTAAACTGCAGCACTTTTAGCATCACAGCGGTGCTTTTATTTGAGAAGACTAATTCAAATTCTAACAACTAATGCAACTAAAGATAATAACAAATACTACGGTACAATTTTGAACCGGTAAACTTATTTATTTCCTGCTTCATTTCCTCCCTTAAACTAACTGTGGTACAGCAGCTAGTTTATTGCAGCTACAGACTCCCAACAATCCTCTAAGCTTCTGAAACACCTCCAATTTGAGAGGTTTTGTCATAATATCTGCTGCTTGTTCATAAGTTCCACAGTGTTCTAGCTTAATGCTTCCATCTTTCACAAGCTCCCTTAAAAAATGAAATCTGACGTCGATATGCTTGCTTCTCCCGTGCATTACAGGATTCTTTGACAATTTAATCGTCGAGCTATTGTCACATTGTATTACAGTGCACTGCTCTTGTTCTTCACCAAGCATCTTCAAAACCCTTCTCATCCAAATGGCCTGACTTGCACATCCAGCGGTAGCCACAAACTCAGCTTCTGTTGTAGAAAGAGTGACGATAGGCTGTTTTTTTGACAACCAAGACACAACACCAGAACTCAACAAAAAAACGTAACCCGATGTGCTTTTGCGATCCTCCAAGTCACCAGCATAGTCACTATCCGTGAATGCTATCAATTCTTTAGTGTCTCCTCTTTTGTACATAATTCCACGGTCATATGTTCCCTTCAAATATTGTAGAATCCTTTTGGCAGCTAACAAATGCATCTCTGTAGGTTTTGTCATAAACCTGCTAATGAGACTGACACTATACATCATATCTGGACGTGTGGCAGTGAGATACATTAAGCTGCCCACAATCTGCTTGAAAATAGACTCATCAACTCTCACACCATGCTCATCCTTGCTAAGTCTGTGACCTGGAACAATTGGATTGCTAACAGAATTGCATTCTTCCATTTTAAATCTCTTCAGTACATCTAGAGCATAAGCCTTTTGACACATGAAAATGCCATCTGACCTCTGAGAGACTTCAATTCCAAGAAAGAACTTCATTTTCCCCATATCAGTCATGTCGAAGGAACTCATCATGGATTGTTTGAAATCCTCCAATAACACACTGTCATTTCCAGTATAAATAACATCATCAACATATATGCTTACAATCAACAATTTACCACCAGTGCCCTTCTTTGTGAATAGAGTCTGCTCGTTTGCGCATCTCTCAAAACCTTCATTGATGAAACAAGCTTCTATGTGACTAAACCAAGCCCGTGGGGCTTGCTTTAGCCCATATAATGCTTTATGAAGCTTGTACACCTTGTCTTCGGCTCCTTTCTTCTCATACCCCTTTGTCTGCTCAAAAAATACGTCTTCACTGAGCTCTCCATGGAGAAACGCTGACTTCAGGTCCAATTGATAGATCTGCCAATCCCTTTGAGCTGCTAGTGCCACTATCATTCTCACTATCTCCATTCTTGCAACAGGAGCAAACACTTCGTTGTAGTCGATCCCATATTCTTGAAAATAACATTTTGCCACCAAACGTGCCTTAAATTTATCCACCTCTCCATTTTCATTAAATTTTGTTTTATATATCAACTTAACCCCAATCCTTTTGCTACCGACAGGCAGGTCCACTAGTGACCAAGTTTTGTTTTTCTCTATAGCTGCAATCTCTGCGTCCATGGCCTTTCTCCATTCCATCTTTTGCACTGCTTCTTCATATCTCACTGGATCAACTACAACAATCATAGCCATGTTGGCTATTATTTCCTCCTCTGAACAGTCCTCACCACTTGTATATTCTTCCAAGTAACTTGGGGGTGGTGATTGATTTTGAGCAGAAACAACGTCATTTGTAGTATTCTCACATGCTTCATCTTCTTCGCTGTCTTCGTTCAATACAACCATCCATGTAAGCTCCTTCCCGTTGTTGGATCTACTATCATCCCAATTCCATTGCTTGTCTTCCTCAAAAACTACATCTTTGTTAATCACCATCCTTTCATTAATTGGATCATACAATCGATAAGCCTTAGACTTGTCACTTACACCCATCAACACACAAACATGACTTTTATCTTCAAGTTTATTTCTCTTAACATCTGGAATATGAACATGCCCCAAACAACCAAAAACTCAAAAGTGACTTACTGATGGCTTGTTGCCAGTCCACATTTCCTCAGGTGTAACATTTTCAACAGCCGCAGTTGGACTTCTATTCAGCACATATGTTACACTTATGTTATCCATTTGACTGCTTCTGCCCAAAATGACTTCGGTACAGCCTTTCCTGACATTGTGGAACGAACAAGATTCATCAAAGTTCGATTCTTACGTTCAGCAACTCCATTCTGTTGTGGAGTGTATGCAGTAGTGAGTTGTCTCTTGATTCCATGCTCTTCACAAAAAAGATTGAATTCCTTTGAACAGAACTCTCCTCCTCTATCGGTATGCAAGCACTTGATACTCATGTCTGACTCCTTTTCAACCATACTTTTAAAGCTTTTAAAGAAACTAAATGCCTCTGATTTCTCAACAAGAAAGTAAGTCCATGCTTTTCTACTATAATCGTCAATAAAGCATAAAACATACCTCTTCTTGTTGTTAGATTCAGGAGTAATTGGACCATATATATCAGCGTGTATAAGTCGAAGCTTTTGAACAGCCCTCCAAGTGCTTTCTTTTGGGATTGAGTCTCTGTGTTGTTTTCCCACAAGACAACTTTCACACACATGCTCAGACGGTGTGAGTTTTGGCAGCCCATTCACCATATCTTTCTCCTTTAGTAGTTTCAATCCCTTGTGACTCAAGTGAGCAAAATGATAGTGCCACAAACTTGATGATTCTGTCTTTTATGCATGAGTGTAATGACACCTTCCTTCTATAGACTTGGTAACAATCACAAACATTCTATTGTTTGTCATTCCAGTTTGAACAATTATCTTTTTGTCTAGATGATATATTCTACACATTCCTTCACTCATAAGAACTGTCAGCCCCTTTTCTTGTAGTTGACCAATACTTAACAAGTTGTTAGTCAAGCCTGGAACATAATACACTTCAGAGATGCAATAGACAATACCATTGATTAACACCTTAACCTTGCCTCTTCCTTGCACCATCATTTTGTAGTTGTTGCCTAACTTGATATGATGTCGAAACTGATTATCAATTTCATAAAATTTTGATATATCTCCACACATATGGTTTGAGCAACCAGAGTCCAAAAACCAAACATCTTCTTTTCTTCCTTCATAGGTGTCAACATGAGCCATGAGTAACATTTCTTCTTGCTCCTCTACTTCAGCATAGTTAGCTTCCCATGTTGGACAATTGAATTGAAAATGACCAATCTTATGACATTTAAAGCATTCTACCGTAGCCTTGTTGAAGTTTCTACATCTTCCATGCCCTCATTGCATTCCTCTACCACGTCCTCTGTCTCCTCTCCCTCTACCAAAATCAGCCGTGACATTCAACATTTGCTCTTCTCCATTGCTGACATTTCTCTTTTTAAATTTTTGCTCATGAACCAACAACGAACTTCGAAGTTGGTTTACTGAAAGACTTTTGATGTCTTTAGATTCTTCAATAGAGCAAACCACAAAATTCTAGCTTTCAGGAAGCGTCCTTGGTATCTTTTCAAAAAATTTCTGATCTTCCATTCCTTCTCCAAGATTGCTCATATTATTTGACACTAGGACCACCCTTGAAAAATAGTCAGTAATTGATTCACCAACCTTCATTTCAAGCACTTCAATTTCCCTCCGAAGAGCCTGCAGTTGTGCCGATCGAACCTTTTCATCACCTTGGAACCTCTCCCTCATTGAGTCCCATAGCTGTTTGGCAGTGTTCTTCTGGGTGATTGTTTTCAGGGTTGTCTGTAACAATCAAAGTTTAATTGCCTCAATAACTTACAGCAGCTTGCGGCCATCACCTGGCAGAGAAATGCACAGGTGGAGTTCACCAGATAATTCGTCGGAGATGATCCGGGAGGAAGACCAGAACCAGACTGAAGACAATCAGAACAAAGATAGAGCAATAGGATGAGGTGGAAGGGATAAAGCAGTACATACATGCATGTGCATGAGTGTGCACGTGCACAGTCCTTCTTCTATTTTATGTTCTGCAAGTTAGGGGTTGTATATTTGGTTGATTAGGTCAATTATCATGCTAGGTGGAAATGTATTGACAAAATATAGCCGTTATAATTTGCAAGCATATATATATATGATGTATGTGCAGTGAAGAAAAAACAGAAATAATAAGAGTATCATTTTATTCCACATTCTTATTCTCTGTTCTACTACAACAATTTACATTTATTTTCTCTACTCCTTTACAATACACTCTCTGATCATCTTCTTCTCCCTCTCTCTGATCTTCTTGACAACCCTTTGCTCTTCTTCCAGTAACTGTGCTCCTCTCTTCTGAATCTCTTTCTATCCTTCCCATAGCCTACTTCTCCTCTTCAATTCCCTGTAACTCTTCAAGAAGTCTTTTTGTAACTTCCCTAATCTTGTTGCACTATTCCTATCAGTTATGATCACCACATCAGAACAACAAGACCACCACAAAATGGTATCAGAGCAACCGACTGGGATAACCTCTGACAACCAGTCATCCTCAAACAACCATGGCGATTCAAAAATCGAAACAATGATTCAAGAACAAGAAGAAGCGTGGAAAAGACAAGAAGAAATCAATCATAAAAATACCTTCTCTTTGAGAAAATTAGAAATATCCACCCAAAATCTGGAACACAACAATCAAAGATTGGAACAAGCCACACAAAGTCTGGATCATACAACAAAGGAGATATTCACCAGATTTAAAGGAATGCACAACGTTCTTTCTGCATTAGCGCAGGACATGCAACAGCTCAAGCTACAATCAACTACCAATCTATCACCCACTGCAACTACAAATCTACAAGGTATTCTCGCATCTAGTCCTCATCATCATCCTACTTCAACCACAACACTACCAACTTCAAGAAATGGTAATTTAACCCCTGCACCCAATCTTCATAACAACTCAACAGTACCCATTCCTCACCCTCTTCAAAACAGTCCTCTACCCAATCAAGAAACAACTTCTTGGAATCAAAATTCACCATTTCCCCACCTCAAACAAGATTTTCCTACCTATAATGGTGATGACATGGTGCATGAATGGTTGAACCAGGTAGAGCAATTTTTCAAATTTCATTAAACTGAAGGATGCTTTTGGGTAGAAATATCATCTTTTTATCTCAAGAAGGATGCTCTTAAGTGGTATAATTGATATACTCGTAATATCCCTAACCATGAGTCTTGGGCAATTTTTAAAGAAGAAATATTAGTAAGATTTAATCCGGAAGACATGGAAAGGCCTTATGAGACCTTGGCAAAACTTAAACAACAAACAACTGTTTCATCATACTTGACCAGATTTGAAGGCTTACAGGCTACTATTGAAACCTTGCCCCCACAATTCCTCCTAGATCGATTTATTGGTGGACTTAGAGAAGAGATTAAATATGATGTTATGTCCTCTAGACCTGCAGATTTCAGGGAAGCTGTATCATTAGCAAAGATGTTTGAGAGAATCTGGAATCAAACCAAGAAAAGTGGTAAAACAACTAGAACTTTTCCTTCTTCTAAAAATAACCAAACCCAGCCTACTTCTTATTCCAAGAATAATATCACTCCAAAGGATAGTGGTGTTGCTAATCTAGAAAGTTTGGCAAGAAGCAAAGGTCTGACCCCACAGCAACTCATTGAAATGAGAAGGCAAAATATCTGGTATGGATGTAAGGAAAAATGGTTTAAAGGCCATAAATGCAAAAGTCCTCAAGTACTAATTTTAGAGGGTGTGATGACCTTTACTAATTCACAAGATAATGAAGAATATCCTCTGGACAGTGACCATGAAGACAACAATGAAGGAAACAAGGAGGAAACACATGCTATTACCCTGCAAGCTATGTGTGGTATACCCGCACATTCAACCATCAAAGTACAAGGCTCTGTTAAAGGTAAACCAGTTCAAATACTCATTGACTCGGGGTCCACTCATAGCTTTATTAATGAACAGCTAGCTCATAAGTTAAAACTGAAGATTGATCAATCCAAAAATTATGAGGTTATGGTAGCTAATGGAGAAAGATTATATGGATCTGGAATATGTAGTAATGTGATATTAAGCTGCCAAGGATGCAAGATGCCTCTAGATTTATTAATTCTACCATTAGAAGGGTGCCAAATAGTTCTTGGAGCTCAATGGATGAAGAAGCTAGGGGAAATCACTTTGAATCTAGATAAACTCCAGGTGAAATTTACATATGGCAGCAAAGCTTATACATGGCAGGGAATACAGCAGTAAGAAGTCAAAATGGTGGACAAAAAGACATTAAACAAAGAACATGCATAAGGACAAATAACTACGATGTTACGCTCTGCAGAAGATACCAGACCCAAACTTCAACAAGAAATACAACAAACTCTCCCTTCTGAAATTCATAGACTTCTGCAGCAATACCCTGAAGTGATTTCCGCACCCACACTCCTTCCTCCCAAAAGGAAACATGATCATGAAATTCCTTTAAAGCCTGGAGCCAGCCCAGTCTGTTTGAGGCCTTATAGGCATTCAAATCACATCAAAAATGAGCTAGAGAAAATCATTACAGAGATGTTGGATAGTGGCATAATCAGACATAGTAGTAGCTCATACTCTTCTCCAGTGGTTATGGCGAGGAAAAAAGATGGCAGCCGGAGACTATGCATTGATTACAGGAGCCTAAACTCCCTCACAGAAAAAGATAAGTTCCCTATTCCCTTAATTGATGATCTTTTTGATGAGTTGCATGGATCAAAATATTTTACTAAATTAGACCTTAAGTCTGGTTATCATCAAATAAGAATGAATGAAAATGATATACACAAGACAACCTTTAAGACACATGATGGTCATTATGAGTTCATGGTAATGCCATTTGGCTTAGTTAATGCCCCTTCGACTTTTCAATCACTTATGAATGACATGTTTAGGCCTTATTTGAGAAAATTTATATTTGTTTTTTTTGATGATATACTAATCTATAGCTAGACATGGTCTGAGCATATACAACATCTTAGTTTGACATTTCAGGTCCTCAAGGAAAATTAGTTGGTAATCAAATTGTCTAAATGCAGTTTTGCAAAAAATTCTCTTGAATACCTAGGCCACATCATATCATTTCAGGGGGTAGCAGTCGATCCAGAGAAAGTTAAAGCAGTGATGGATTGGCATTTACCAAAGGATATAAAGGCATTAAGAGGCTTTTTAGGACTAACTAGGTATTATAGGAAATTTATTAAAGGCTATGAGCTCATTGCCAAACCTCTGACAGATATGCTAAAAAAGGGTTCTTTTCACTGGTCTGAAGAGGCTATGGAAGCATTCAATCAGTTAAAACAGAGCCTAACGAAACCACCAGTGCTTGCTATGCCTGACTTTTCCCACCCATTTACCCTCGAGTGTGATGCCAGTGGGATAGGTATAGGTGCAATGCTTCATCAATATGGGAAACCCATAGCCTATCTTAGCAAGGCACTGCATGGCAGAAACTTAGCATTATCTACATATGAAAAAGAATTGATGGCCATTATCATAGCTACAAAGAAGTGGTCACAATATCTCTTGGGTAGACAATTCATCATTAAAACTGATCATCAAAGTCTAAGATATTTGCTGTCTCAAAAAATACACGCTGGAATCCAAAATAAATGGCTTGCTAAACTTCATGGTTTTGACTACAAGGTTGAGTACAAGAGTGGTAAAGAGAATACTGTAGTAGATGCCTTGTCTAGAAAAGAAGTCAGTAAAGAAAAAATGCAGGTACTAGCCATATCAATTGTTCAAACACCTTGGTTACAAGACTTAAAGAAGGCATTACTAGCTTCAGAGTGGTACCAGCAGCAAGTAAAAAAATTACAAAGTAAAGAATTGCATGAAAACAAGTACAAGCAAGTGGATGAATTGATATTTTATAAAGGGAAAATAATCATAGACCATCACCTTGGGGAAATGCTGCAAACTCTAATTAGTGAGCATCACTCTACTCCTTTAGGGGCCACACTGGCATTAAGGGAACATTGAAAAAGTTAAAGCAGGTATTTTATTGGAAACATATGAAAAGAAGTGTTGAATACTATGTGAAGACATGTGACATTTGCCAAAGAAATAAGAGTGAGAATGTGATGATGCCAGGACTATTACACCCTCTACCTATACCTAAAAGAATATGGGAAGACATTTCAATGGATTTCATAACTTGTCTCCCCAAAAGCCATAAACACACAATTATTTTCGTAGTAGTAGATAGATTGAGCAAATATGCTCATTTCTTTTCTCTGGGCCACCCATATACTGCAAAAGAAGTCGCCAAAATATTTTTCACTAGAGTATTCAAGCTTCATGGATTGCCAAAGATAATTGTAAGTGATAGAGATTCTATGTTCACTAGCAAGTTTTGGCAGGAGATTTTCAGATTGCAAGGCTGTAAATTAAACATGAGCTCCTCTTACCATCCCCAAAGTGATGGGCAAACTGAAATTATTAACAAAGTGCTCGAAGGGTATTTAAGGTGCTTTGTATGTCACAGGCCACATGAATGGAGTGACTGGTTATCTTTGGCCGAATATTGGTACAACATAACATGGAAGTCTTCCACCAATACAACCCCCTTTAAAGCCGTATATGGAATAGAACCGCCAAATTTGCTTACCTATATTCCAAACACTGCTAAAGTAGAACAGGTGGAGGAAATATTGTTTAGTAGATATATTACTATTGAATTTCTGAAAGACAGTTTGAAGCCGGCACAAAGCAGGATGAAAAGATATGCAGATATGAAGAGGACTGAGAGGGATTTCCAAGTAGATGACTGGGTATTCTTAAAACTGCAGCCTTATAGACAGATAACAGCCAGGAATCAAAGAACTCACAAACTATCTCCAAAGTATTACGGACCTTATCAAGTAGAGAAAAAAATTAGAACAGTAGCATATAAATTAAGGCTGTCTGCTCACATCAAAATTCACCCTGTATTTCATGTCTCTCAGCTCAAAAAAAGAATAGGGGATGGATTAATTATTCAAGAAGATATTCCTAGTTTTGAAGAAGAAATAGTAATGAAACCAGAGATCATCTTGGATCGAAGAATTGTGCCTAGAAATAATAAGGCAGTGGTACAAATTTTAGTTAAATGGAAGGGAAAGCCTGAGGAAGAAGCAACTTGGGAAGATTATTGGCATACTATTAGAAAATTCCCTATCCTAGACCTTGAGAAAAGGTCTATTTTTGAAGAGGAAGGGAGATGTAACAATCAAAGTTTAATTGCCTCAATAACTTACAGCAGCTTGCGGCCATCACCTGGCAGAGAAATGCACAGGTGGAGTTCACCAGATAATTCGCCGGAGATGATCCGGGAGGAAGACCAGAACCAGACTGAAGACGGTCAGAACAAAGATAGAGCAATAGAATGAGGTGGAAGGGATAAAGCAGTACATACATGCCTGTGCATGAGTGTGCACGTGCACAGTCCTTTTATTTTATGTTCTGCAAGTTAGGGGTTGTATATTTGGTTGATTAGGTCAATTGTCATGCTAGCTGGAAATGTATTGGCAAAATATAGTCGTTATAATTTGTAAGTATATATATATGATGTATGTGCAGTGAAGAAAAAACAGAAATAATAAGAGTATCATTTTATTCCACATTCTTATTCTCTATTCTACTACATCAATTTACATTTATTTTCTCTACTCCTTTACAATACACTCTCTGATCATCTTCTTCTACCTCTCTCTGATCTTCTTGATAACCCTCTGCTCTTCTTCCAGTACCTGTGCTCCTCTCTTCTGAATCTCTTTCTATCCTTCCCATAGCCTGCTTCTCCTCTTCAATTCTCTGTAACTCTTCAAGAAGTCTTTTTGTACCTTCCCCAATCTTGTTGCACTGTTCCTATCAGTTATGATCACCACATCAGCACAACAAGACCACAACATTGTCTTGTCAATAGCCTGAAACAAATAGTTTTTCACTTTGAGGTCCTTCAGCTTCAGATCAGCTAGATGGGCTCTCTGCTCTTCATTCAATGCTTCTTTTCAGATTGGTTCTGCATATCCAGTCTCCAGCAAGTGCCACCATTCCTTTGAATGCAGCAGGTTTTCCATGAGCATCTCCCAGTGCTCGTAATCACCATCAAATTTAGGAATACTTAGCAAGCTGTCTTTTTCTACCATCTCTCTCTTGCCTTCTTGTCCTTACGTGAGGAAATTGCACCTCTCCTTTTGTCTCAGATCACAACGTTGCTTCGATACTAGATTGTTGAGAATTACTGAAAGCAAAAATGATAAGGATAATAACAGTTTTAATAAATTGCACTTCCTAACTTTCTTTAAAAAACAAGCTGGCTTATATAGCCTTTACAATTTAAAATAAAATGACCTATTCAACTGGAGCACTTTTAGCATCATAGTAGTGCTTTTATTTGAGAAGACTAATTCAAATTCTAACAACTAATGCAACTAAAGATAATAACAAATACTACGGTACAATTTTGAACCAGTAAACTTATTTATTTCCTACTTCACCCTCTCGACAATCTCTTATAAACCCTATTCAACAGCAGTATCTGAAGGCATTAGTTCCTATACCAGGTTGTAGCAAAATAGAAGCCAGAGACCAGAGACGCATACACACTTGCGCAGAAAGCACAACAGTAGGAGGAAGTTGTCGATAATTCTACATGGAACCATACCACTAGTCATGTGAAAACAAAAGGAAAAAATGAAGAAAACTAAGACAAGCATGAGTGTTCCCTCTCACATTAATATAGGGAACAAATAATCTCAACCTAGTCTATGACTTTCCTCATTTGGAACGTTAGGTGATTGAATTCCCCATCTAAACAGTTGGATGTCTCCTAAACTATTAAACAAAGTCGTTCTACTTTGGTAGGACTATTAGAAATTAAACTATCAACTAGTAAAACAAAGGAGGTGGCTTAATTTCTAAATAAGTAATGCGATTACAAAAGCAACTCCGATCTCATAAAAAAAGCCAGAATTATGTTGATACGGGATAATAAGCAATGAGACATTAACATCATAAACAAGAGTGAACATAATATAACCTGTTTTGTTCGCAACAGACTAGGGATGAAATTTTATTATACTTTATTTTACGCACACAATAATGTTGAAAAATGAATAAAGCTATGGGATTATATTAAGCAACAGGGAACTTCTCTAGAAATACCATGGGTGATTGCAGGGGACTTCAACCTATTCTGTATAGCCAAGATAGAGTTTCACAAGGAGAATACAACTCTACGGAAGATACGGACCTGATCGAATGCATTGGGTCAGCCAATCTTTTTGAACCACATGGGACAGGAAACTACAAGACATGGCCAGGCGGTCCTAATTTCTTAACTCACATCCAAATTGATAGACTCTTTATTAACTGGGAATTTTTCACTAAGTTCCCATGTTTCTCAGTTCACTTTGTTAATCATTCCACGATCGACCACACCCCTATAATTCTTAATTTTGATACCAAACATGAGTGTGCCAAAAACATCCCTTTCAAATACAACAACAGGTGGTATTATAAAACAAGATACAAGAAAATTGTTGAAGAGGAGTGGAATTGTTCTTATATTGGAAATCCCTTACACCAACTTCTAACAAAGCTAAAAGTTGTAAAAGCAGAACTTAAAAAGTGGAATGGAGAGGATAACAACTCCTAAAATAAAGTGGATGCTCTTAGAAAATGTAGAATATTGGCGACACTATATGGAAAATTGAAGTGGTCGGAAGTAGCTTGGTGACGGAGAAGATGTTCGCAAATTGGAGCTCGAAGGAGGAACATATGGCAAAGAGGGTGGAGTGATGTGGTTAACATTGGGCGGCAGACGTTTGTCGTAAAGTGACAAACGTCTATGATGGCAGGATTTGGAATCTGAGGCTTGGGATAGACGTCTGTCAGTTTATGACAAACGTATGCGGTTTCAGGAAATGCTTTTCTAAAACTTATGACAGACGTCTGTTATGATGTGATAGACATCTGTGACGAGTTTCAGCTTATTCTCGGCTCGGGTAGTTTTGTGAGATTTGTGAACCTTCAAGGGGCATTTAGAGAATTTGTCAAGGAAAGATCTCTCCCTATATAAGCTATTTTCAGAATTCAAAGGAAGTAGACAGAATCACTTCAAGGGTTTAATCAAGGGTTTATCCTCCATTGACTAGGGTTTAGCAAAACCTAGTTTTCTTCAATTATCTTCTCCAACAATCTATTTTATTTGAATATTGATCATTGTAATCAAACTCTTGTACTCTTCTCATTGGTATTAATAATGGCTATCTTTCAAAGTGGATGTATACTAACAAGACATTAGTGGAACCACTATAAATCGGTGCATGGTTTATTTTATTGTTATTTTATTGCTTGTCTGGTGATTGTGATTGGTTTTGGATTGGATTGAGATTTGGATTGAGATATTGATTGGTTATTTTTGCACTTCTTACCACGATCTCGTTTTCCGCTGTGCTTTCGGGTTTTGATTTGAGTGGTCTCGAGTTAGAATTCCCATAACATTTGGTATTAGAGCTTTGGTGTGGTAAGTGGTTGTGGAAATGCCAAAATCAGATAATACCTCAGGTAGTCCCTCAATGGTTAGTCCAAGTAGTGTAGCGCCGTATGTACGTGGATCGTACATAGCTTTGGATTACAATTGGTTATAGACAAGTGGAATGGCGATAATGATTTTGAAAAGTGGCAATGGAAGATGAAAGCGGTTCTTAGAGGGCATCGAGTGCATCGAGCAGTGTTTGGTACACATTTGTTGCGACAGACATCTCAGATATTGGGAGAAGGAAATAGAAGAGTTGGCATTTACTACACTTCAACTTGATATGGGGGAGAATGTTATCTCCGAAATTAGTGGTGAGACTAGCGCTAAGGGTATTTGGGACAAGTTGGAGGAGTTGTATATAAAGAAGTCGCTAACTAATCGTTTCATCTTGTTGCGAACGTTCTTTACCTATAAGATGAAGGAGTGTACATCACAAAAGGTGCACTTAAATGTCTTTGATGATTTGCTAATGAAGATGAAGGCAGTAGATTTGAAGATTAAAGAAGAGCAAAAGTCGATGATATTGTTGTGTTCATTGCTGGACCGCTATACGGGTTTCTCAAATAGTTTGATCTATAGCCGAGATACTTTGACTCTTCATGATGTCAAAACGGGTCTTTTTAGTGAGGAGTTGGGTGATGGAAGCAGTGGTGCTAGTAGTAGTCACGGTTTATCTGTAGAGAAGGAGAGATATGAGAAGAAGGGAAACCAAGGGCATTCCAGATCAAGAAAGCCCGGTTGGAGAGGAAAGTCGAAGGAAAGAAATGCCATGTGCTTTATTTGTAAGAAACCTGGTCACTGGAAGAATGAGTTTTCGGATGAGGAGAAGGAAAAGCAGGAAGTAGCATCTTCATTCATGGCGGTGGAGAGTAGAGTTGGTAAGGGAGACGTAGATGTTTTAACGGCGGTAGCATCGGATGTTTCGGGTAGCGAATGGGTGCTCGATCTGGGGGCGTCTTATCATATGACGCCAAATAGGAATTGTTTTTCTTCTTATGTCGACAAATAAGGAAATTCAATTGTTATGGGTAATGGTACTATTTGTAAGTCGAAGGGCATTAGTACCGTGCAAATTCGGATGTTTAACGGAGTGGTTCGTACTCTCACTAATGTATGCTATGTTCCGGGACTTCGGAAGTCTCCTATCTCTTTGGGAAAGCTGGATTCTTTAGGATGTAAGATCATTATTGAAAGTGATAGCTTGTGGGTTTCGAAGGGTGCGCTTATGGTGATAAGGGGTGCAAGGACTCATGGAGTTTATTTGCTTCAAGGATTGACTATAGAAGGTGAAACTTGTATAGATGTTGATAATTCTCATGGCTTGGATGCGACTAGATTATGGCATTTGAGGTTGGGTTATGTCTCGGAGAGGAGTTTGGATACTCTTCAGAAGAGGAAGATGACTGATGGAGAGAATTTCAAAAAATTATAGTTTTGCGAGGAATGTCATGGGGAAGCAAACTAAAGTTTCATTCGGTTAAGGAAAACATGATTCAAGAAGGGTTCTTGAGTATGTTCACATGGATGTTTGGGGACCGTCACCTGTAGCTTCTTTGGGAGGAGCTCGCTATTATATTTCTTTTATTGATGACTTTTCTCAAAAGGTATGGGTGTATGTAATGAAGGCCAAGTCGAAGGCATTTGCAAAGTTCAAAGCATGGAAGCTCTTGGTGAGAATGATAGTGGTAAGTCTTTGAAGGTTCAAAGGTCCAACAATGGCAGAGAGTATGTTTTCGGAGAGTTCTTGGAGTTTTGCAAGCATCGTTGTATTCGAAGGCATTTTACTACACTGGGAGATCCGCAGTCGAATGGAGTTGCGGAGAGGATGAACCATACTCTGCTTGAGAAAGCTTGATGCTTGTGATTGACATCGGGTTTGTCTAAGGGATTTTGGGCCGAAGCTTTGTCAACCGCGATGTATATTGTTAGTTGAATTCCATGCTTGGCTATTGATAACAAAATTCCAGAGAAGTATGGAAGGGAAAGAGCATTGACTTGAGTTATCTTCATGTGTGGTCATCCGGTTTATGTGCATGATTCGGGAAATGATAAGCTTGAGCCTAGAGCTTTCAAAGGAGTCTTGCTGCTATACGGATGGAGTAAAAGCCTATTAGATATGGAATCCGGAAATGGAGAAGGTTGTGAATTCTCGTTATGTTACTTTTGATGAGTCGGCTTTTTTCAAGGAGAATGAGAGCTCATTGGATGTTCCGGATTTGGTTCATGGTGAATCAAAGGAGAAGGAAGTTATTCCCAAATTTCGTCCAAGGAGTAGAGTAGTTGGAGATGCTTGTGAGGAGGAAGCGGTTGATGTTACATCACATAGTTCACATGGTGCCTCTAGTAGTATTGGTGATGCACACGATTCTAGAGAGGTTTCGGTTCAAGGTGGAGCCAAAAGAAATTTGGATGATGGTATCGCTACTCGGGTGGGTCGTCGTGCGATAAGGCCACCCGAAAGATATAGTGATTGGAACTATCTTAGCCTTCGTGATAATTTGGACTATGCGCTTCATGTAATTCAAGATGAACCGATGGACCTTGATGATGTCATGGAGTCGAGTGATAGCTTGAAGTGGATTTGTGCCATAGAGGAAGAGATGCAATCGTTATTGAAAAATCAAACTTGGGATTTGGTTCCACTTCCTAAAGGAAACCGTGCTATTGAGTGTAAATGGATATACAAGGTGAAGGACGATGGGAGATACAAAGCTAGATTAGTGGCTAAGGGGTTTGCACAAAAAAGAGGAAGGAGTAAGTTGAGATATTCGCACTGGTTGTGCGTCATACTTCAATCCATATATTACTTGCTATAATTGCTATTCACGACTTGGAGTTAGAGCAAATTGATGTGAAAACTGCTTTCTTGCATTGTGACTTGGATGAAGACATCTACATGGAGCAACCAGAAGGTTTTGTTGTACATGGTAAGTCAAATTATGTTTGCAAGTTAAAGAAATCACTACATGCTTTAAAGCAATCACCTAGACAATGATGCAAGAGATTTGATCATTTTATGCTTGAAAATGGTTTTGGTAGAAGCATCAAGGATGCTTGTGTATATTTCAAAAAGTTGGAAAATGATTGTTGGGTATATTTACTCTTGTATATGGATGACATGCTCATTGCTTCAAAAGATAAGAATAAAATCAATAAGTTAAAACTGAGTTTAAAATCGAAATTCAAAATGAAGGATCTTGGAGAAGCAAAGAAGATATTGGGCATGGATATAGAAAGGGTTCGAAAGCGATTTGAGTTGAAATTGACTCAAAAGGAGTACATTGAGAAAGTGCTTTGTCGGTTTAGCATGAAGAATGCAAAGGCATCAAATACACCTTTACCTTTGCATGTGAAGCTTTCGAGTAAGGGATCACCTATCTTGGAGAAAGACAAGGCTTATATGGCAAAGGTGCCATATGCTAGTGTGGTTGGAAGTTTAATGTATGCTATAGAGTGTATAAGGCTCGACACTACAAATTTCATCGGGATGGTTAGTCGGTATATGGCTGTTATCCCGCCTTTTGGCAAGGCCGAGATATCAAGGAATTGGCAGCAAACCAAGTATCGCTCGTCCCGAATATCGAGTACGCACAGGTTCGCTATGGATGTCGGTGAATTTTGTCCGAATCCAGATCAAGCTACAATTGACAAGATAAGACAAGCGAAGCCGTGGAAGCCAACGTTCAAAATTTCAAGTCAATCCGAGTTCGTATGCTCAAGATATGATCGATGCAAATTGAAGGAAATAACCCCATTTCGAATCCATCGATAAGCCTTTGTTCGAATCGATCTGGTTCGTATCCACCGTCAAGCCTCGGTTCGAATCGATCTGGTTCGTATCCATCGTCAAGCCTCGGTTCGTATCGATCGCCTTCGAATCCATCTTTGAGCCTTGGTTCATATCGATCGACTATGGCCCACATTGCATCGATCAGTCTTTCTCTGGTTTGTACCAATAAAGCAAATTCCACTTCGTATCCATCGATGGATACGAATCCACATTTCGTATCGATTGGGCTCTAGACATGTTTCGCATCGATCGACCACGGATCGATGCGAAATCAACGTTTCTTATCGATACGAAGTGTGCTTCGATCTATCGATGCGAACAAAACCCTACAACCAATACATGTCGTACATTTGGATCGATACGAACGAGCAGAGATCCATCGATACGAATGATACAACTACCATCTATTCTAGCGTGACAGCAACCTTCGATACGAACGAGGCAAGATCTCTGGAAACGACTCGGTCAACTCGGCGTCGAAAGTGGATCGATTCATAAATCACGCGCCACGTCTTCCCCAGGTCACGTGCATTGATCGATTCGAAATGATCGATTCGAAATCATCGATTCAAATTCGACAGACTAGAGGAAACGCAATCTTGCATCGATCATATCTCACAATCCACATGTCCAAATGCTATGAAATTTTCACAGGAGCTTACGTACAACATAAGGAAGACTCATGCCAAGTTTTGACTCGATTGGATCAAATCTTGATCGATACGAAAATCATTCGTATCGATCACGGATCGAGCCGAAACTTTATCGGCTCGGTCGCGTGGGCCCACCCACATGCCAGAAGAAGTCTCCTGAGATAGGCGAGATATTTGCATCCTACGCCTATAAATAGAGCCCCAAAGCCTACAGAAAAAGGATCTTTTGGCTCTTTGACATCCAGACTCTGCCGGAAACACTTTTGCACTTAAAGGCTGCTACTATATTCGAATTTCATTACTGTAATCTATTGTAATCTGTTGTTAACCGCTGAAATCAGTTGTAATCATCAAAGAAACATCAATAAAGTCATCAATTTCATAGTGGACGTAGGCAATACGCCGAACCACTCTAAATTCTTGTGTTTCTGCGCACTTTTATCATTTGTTTTTGAAGTGTTTGTTAGATAATCATGGTCTATGTGTCTTCGAGTCAAGAACAAGCAAGCCTAGAGTGCATTCTTTCCAATAACCTACCTGCTAGCACTAACGAAAGAGATCATAGACCCTTTAGAGCAAAGGGCTACCAACGGGAGGCCCTATCAATTAGTATTACACAGAAGAAATCAATTATAGAAACTAATACAATTAGATCCACTCTTCATAGACAAACTTGGGATTTGCGATCCCATGTAAGATCGGTTCAGGACAGGCTGCGTATATTGACTTCCTCCTTTTCCATTTAATTTCTTCATTTTTATCTCCTTAAACTCTTTCGAAGAGTGTTGTGCCCAATTTTGGTACAAACACTTTGGTGCTTTCACCGAGAAAAACCCAGTTTTCTCCTGCTTTTTGGATCTGCTATCGATACCAGATTGCATAAATCCAAGAAGAAGATCCAGATCTCAAGCCTTAAAGCCCTTCCATCCTATTCAGATTTGCATCAGATCTAGGAAAGGACTTCGTCAATTCATCTTGGTGAGCACACGAACTGCTTCTACAGCTGCTGATCGGGAAGGACGGGATAGACAGAATCCCGTACAACTGCCTCCATCCAACCAGAATGCTGCCGGACCATCGCATCCGACCGGACCTGTTACCAGGGAAGAATTCCAAATACTTATGCAAGAGCTAACTCGGAGTCGTCAACAACTTACTCAGCAACTCCGTGCTAACGCGGAACTGACCAACCAGCTCCAGCGTCAACAACAAAGGAGATCCAGGAGAGATCAAGCTTCTTATTCTTCCACGGAGAGTTCAGCCTCATCTGATTATCATCACCGATCTACACGCCCACGGCTGGACGTAAGCTACACCTAGGCCACAGGACAGCAACCTGCCCTAAATCTTGGACAACCCAGGGCTAGACCATCCACCAGTCATCAGACCGGACCCTCCTCCCGAGGGGGTGCTGCTCCTTACCATGTCGCAGGCAACCTCGCTACCACCACGACTACCGAACAAGGAGTTGATGCTAGAAATCAAGCTGATCTGCATCGTCGTAGACGAGAACACACTCCAGAACCTTATGTCCCTGAAAATCTTGAACCAAGGAGGCGAGACACGGACCGTCAACCGCGTCCGGTCCAGCCTCGCATTGTGGAACCCAACCACACCTTGGCATAGCATGCTCCAAATATCCAGATGCCAGATATACCGACGATGATTCGTCAGATGATCCGTGAAAGTCAGGGTCTCACTAATGACGACCGGGGGATTTCCTGGAGTCATACCCCTTTCACTGATGACATATTATATGCTGAACCACCTCGGCGCTTCAGGATGCCAACTTTGCCAGTCTATGAAAGAAATTCTGATCCCAATCAACACATCCTGAAGTATGAATGGCTAATGAATGCTGCGAGAGCTGATGATGCAGTTAAATGCCATAGTTTCCCCATTTCCTTAAGGGGCATTACTACCATGTGGTTTACTCGTTTGCCGCCACGATCCATTTCTAATTTCGACCAAATGGCCACCAAGTTTGTTGAACAATTCCGTATGCACGTAGCGAGACCTAAAGATGTTAATACTTTGTCTAGTGTCACTCAAGCTCCCGGAGAGACACTCAGACGTTACTTGGAGCGATTTTATGCTGCGTGTGCTAAGGGGATTGATCCTGATTTCGAATTTGGAAATTGGTTAGCTGGGAAGCCACCTACGTCGTTGGACCGTTTTTATTCCAAAGCAGCCCAATTCTTGAGGAGGGAGGATGCGAAACAGTCTTGGAAGCAGGATGATGCAGGGCCCAACATGGAAGGAATTCAAAGTAACATTGCAGTTAAACAATCCAGGGAGAGTTCCGGAAAATTTCAGTTTAATATACAAAACAAACAAAACCAGCAGAGGGACAGTGAAAATCAAGGTAAAAAAACGAGATCAAAATCGTGGTCCATGACGTAGAGCTCCCATGTTCGACAATTATACTCCATTGAATACGTCGCTGGAGAATGTGTATTTGCAGACCTGCAGTACCATGTAGTACAAGAAACCTGCTTCGAAGCCGTCAACGGAAAGACAAATCCGACAGGGAAGTTTTGCAGATTCCATGAAAGTTATGGCCATAATACAAATGAGTGTTGTCATTTACAAGATCTCATTGAAAAGCTGATACGTGAACGAAAATTGGATCAGTTTGTGCGGGCGCCGCAGTTAGGAGGTGCGGGCCCATCGAATCAGAATCGTGCACCGAACCAGGAAAGACAGGAGGAACCTGCTCGTACCGGCGGGAGGTTAGTGATAAACACTGTTTGTGGTGGTCCTTATCCAACAGACCGAAGCTAGAAGGAAATGGAGTCGTATGCCAGCTCTATTAGGCATGCAGACTTCGAGTGTTGTAGTAGTTTTGATGAAGGGGCTCCGGCCAAACAACAGAAGACGATGACTGATGACATCATATTCAGAAACAGAGATGTTGATAAAGTCGAAGCCCCCACTGTCGATCCACTGGTCATCTCGGATTAAGTAGGTCCTGCTTGGATGAAGAGGATCTTAGTTGACAGTGGAAGCTCTGTGAATATTTTGTTTAAACGAGCTTACGACCAAATGAAGATGGAAGCCAAAGATTTAAAACCTTGTCAGTCCCGAATCCATGGCTTCAATGGAAGCGCTACTATACCCACTGGAGTAGTGGAACTACCGGTGGAGTTGGGGGTTGGAGAACGCCGGAGAGTCTGGATGTTGCAGTTCGTTGTGTTGGACATAGACTCCCCTTACAATGCTTTCTTGGGTCGACCGGCCCTTGCTGAATTCAGGGAAGCTATTGCCCCGTGGTATTTGACTCTGAAGTTTCCCACTGATCATGGAGTGGGAGTCATTCAAGGAGATAAGGCTGCTGGGAGAGCCTGTTACGTTGCCGAGCTGCGGGAGGCGCAGCGAAAGGAGAATGAAAGGGCGTAGAGGAATCTCTCTACGTCCGTTTTGCTGATAATTGACAATTAATGTCTGGGCCTAGGCCCGGGCACCCCAACCAATTCCAAATGGATCTTGACCCAAGAGAAACTGAAGGTGAAGGAGAGTCTAAAGAAGTCAAGCTTCCTCGGCCGAACTGACGATCGATGCACCAGTTGATGATGATGATGATTCAAAGATGATAAAGATTGGATCTCGGCTAAGCCAGCAGACTCAAGAGGAATTGGTTGAATTTCTATGGGCGAATCTTGACGTATTCACCTGGACGCATTCAGATATGTGTGGGATCTCACCGGACATCGCGAGCCACCCTTTGAATATTGACCTGCGGCATGTCCCGGTCAAGCAAAAAAGGCGCGGTATGGATCCAGAGAGATCTGTCGCCCTTAAAGAAGAGATAGAAAAGCTTAAAACGAATGGGTTCATTTGAATGCGCTATATCCCGAATGGGTGTCGAATCCCGTGCTTGTCCGAAAGTCAAACAGAAAATGGAGAACATGTGTCGATTACTCCGATCTGAATAAAGCCTGTCCTAAAGACAGTTTCCCGCTTCCCAGAATTGATCAGCTTGTTGACTCAACAGCCGGACACGAACTCTTATCCTTCATGGATGCGTATTCTGGCTACAATCAGATACCAATGCATTTACCTAATCAGGAACATACCAGCTTCGTAACCAATCTGGGACTTTACTGTAACAAAGTTATGCCATTCGGACTCAAGAATGCCAGGGCTACTTATCAACGATTGGTCAATCGGATGTTCACCAATCAGATTGGAAAGAACATGGAATTATACGTAGATGATATGCTTGTGAAATCACATTTTTCCACTGACCATATCAGAGATCTGGAATCGATGTTCAACATCCTCCGAAGGTACAAGATGAAGCTCAACCCATTGAAATGTCATTTTGGAGTTGCATTTGGAAAATTCATGGGTTTCATCGTTAACGCTCGAGGAATTGAAGCCAATCCTGAAAAAATCTGGGCAATAAGAAATCTTGAAACCTCGAAAACTATAAAGCAAGTCCAGAGTCTTAACAGGAAAGTAGCAGCACTGAGCAGGTTCATTTCAAAGTCCACTGACAAATGCATTCCCTTCTTCGATCTGATCCGAAAAGGAAAACGAAACTTTGAATGGACCACAGAGTGTGAGGGCGCATTCCGAGCATTAATTCAGCATCCATCCACACCGCCTATTCTGTCAAAACCTATTGATCATGAGAAGTTGTATGTTTACTTGGCGGTATCAAAAAACGCAATCAGTGCTGCCTTAGTTCGGGAAGAAGACTGGATACAGAAGCCAGTATATTACATCAGCAAACGATTGACTGGAGCTAAAAGGAATTATCCGAAACTAGAGAAGCTGGCTTATTGTCTTGTTATTGCATCAAGGAAGCTCCGTACATATTTCCAGGCCCATCCTATTATTGTTTACACCGACCAGCCGTTACGACAGGTCCTTACGTGGCCTGAGACGTCTGATAGGTTACTCAAGTGGAATATTGAACTGAGCCAGTTTGATGTAACTTATACTCCGAGGTGAGCTGTTCAAGGACAATTCCTAGCAGATTTCATAGCTGAATTTACTACCCCAGAGGACTTGCCTGAAACCAGTGAATCTCCTGAATACGTCTGGAAGTTGTACACTGATGGTGCATCAAACGACCGATGCTCGGACACTATAATTGTACTCGAAACCCACGAAGGCCGATCTATATGTTATGCTTTAAAGTTCGATTTTCGTGCGACCAATAATGAAGCTGAATATGAAGCCCTCTTAGCTGGATTAAAACTTGCTAGGGATTTGAGAATTATCACTGTGGAAATTTATTGTGATTCATAATTAGTTGTGTGTCAAGTTCGGGGAGAATATCAAGCGAGAGATCGAAGACTGGCTGCTTACATAGCTCGGGTTTAGGAAACACTGAATCAGTGTTATTATTATGTCATTTATTGTATACCTCGAGAACGCAATCATAAGGTCGATTCATTGGCAAAGTTAGCCAGCACTGGTGAAGCGCAACAAATGGGACTCGTTCCTATAGAGACGTTATCTTTCCCAAGTATTGACCAGGCAGAAACAGATTGGGTATGTGAAGTCGCTCCCGATAAGGAGTCGTGTATGATTCCATTCAGAAATTACCTTGAGCATGGAATCCTGCCGGAGCGCAGGAGTGAAAAATGACAAGTCCTTTGGAAGGCTTCACGATTCACCATCCAGAATGGAGTCATGTACAGAAGAGGGTACTTTGTTCCTTTACTCCGGTGTATCGCTCACGATGAAATTAAACAAGTATTACGCGATGTGCATGAGGGAGAATGTGGTGACCACACCGGGGGGCAAGCACTTTCCAAGAAAGTATTTCGATACGGATATTTTTGGCCGACTATAAATCACGATGCGTCGGATTATGCTAAGAAATGTGATAAATGTCAAAAGCATGCTCGAATTCCTAGAGCCCCACCTACCGAGATAACTCAAATGGTCAACCCATGGCCATTTGCAGTATGGGGCATCGACATCATTGGTTCTCTACCTCTGGCAAAAGGTGGTGCGAAGTACGCCATCATTGCAGTTGATTACTTTACAAAGTGGGCTAAAGCTAAACCTCGTGCTAGCATAACGACGAAAAAAGTGATCAACTTTGTAGTCCGCAACATTATCTGTCCATTCGGTCTCCCACACACCATTATCACTGATAACGGACCCCAATTCGACAGTGTTGAATTTAAAGATTTCTTCCAACGGTTTCGCATTCGAAAGAAATTCTCTGCAGTTGCACACCCTCAAGCGAATGGATAGGTCGAAGCAGTTAATAAAGTTATAAAGTCCATTTTGAAGAAACGACTGGAAAAGGCCGAGGGAAAATAGGTCAATGAACTTCCTATGGCTTTATGGGCTTACCGAACAACCCACAAGTCCGCGACCGGTCACACTCCATTCTCTCTCTCTCTTATGGTTCAGAAGCTGTTATTCCAGTCGAGCTAGAAGTACCTTCTCATCGTGTGACATACTATGATCTGAAGACAAATGCTATATTACTTGCTAAGTCTCTCGATTTACTAGATGAGAAACGTGAAGAGGCTGATTTGAGGGCAGCCGTGTATCGAAGTCGAGTCGCCCGATTGTACAATGCCAAGGTCCTCCCGTGAACCTTTGAACTCGGCAATCTCGTCCTAAAAAGAATCTATCCGGTTCCTTCGCATATGAAGCCAACATGAGAAGGGCCGTATTTTATTGAACGAAAGCTCGGAGATGGCACATTCAAATTATCGACCGTCGACGGTCTTACTCTACCTAGAGCTTGGAACAGCGAGAGTCTTCGTCGCTACTACACATAACAGGCTCTGTTTATTCATTCAGTTTATTTTTCATTTGAAATTTGTTTCTGCATTTCGAAATTAGAATTTGTAATAAGGCAACTGACTTTGTCATATTTTTTTATTTCAGCAATAAAATGCAATCTCTTCGAGCCAGAGCTGTGATTTACTTGAAATACTTCATATAATCATCACCATGCATGGAGAGCTAAGTTCCATCATATGATGGGATTTATTTAAATAGGGAGTGACTGTGATGCGACCGGTCACTCGCTAAGTGAAACCCGAGCTCAGGGACAAGCCATCACACCACAGTCAAAGGAGGATTGATACACGACAATCCTTCACCTAACTCCAGATTCCCAGAGTGCGAACTGGAGTATAAACTTACAAATACGTTTTCGAAGAGGGTGGATCCGTCCACCTAACGACTTCACTCGTATCTAAACCAAGTTTGAGGAGGGTGGACCCGTCCACCTAACGACCTCACTTGTTAACTCAGGGTGGATGTGTTCCGACCATCCACGATCTTGATACACCTTTCATTCCCAAAGTGCGAGCGAAATCCAAAAACATGCAACAGATGTGACTAACCGTCTGTTTACCAACTTCAAATTCCCAGAGTGCGAATTGGAGTATAAACATCAACTCCGAATTCCCAGAGTGCGAATTAGAGTATAAACATCAACTTCGAATTCCCAAAGTGCGAATTGGAGTATAAACATCAAATCCAAATTCCCAGAGTGTGAATTGGAGTATAAACATTAACTCCGGGTTCCCAGAGTGCGAAACGGAGTATAAACATCAACTCCGGATTCCCAGAGTGCAAAACGGAGTATAAACATCAACCCACTCCGAACTCCCAAAGTGCGAATCGGAGTAAAAACACCAACTCCGAACTCCCAAAGTGCGAGTCGAAGTGTAAATGTCAACTCCAAGTCCCCAGAGCGCGGACGTATAATAAAATCTTAAACCGGCATAACCAAGCGCCAGTAAACAATGTAAATCCCCAGAGTGCGGATATGATCATCGATAATCGTACAAGTGTGGTTGAACCACTCAATCTCCGCTTGTCTCAAACATCCATTCAGTGGCACTAAACTCGGCATGTTATAAGTGAGATGTAATCACAAGCTGATGTGCTACAACTCATCCCCAAGACTAGGGGGCAGAACTTAAGTGTCAACCATCGACTGAAGCATTGCGGCATCAAAGTTCAACTCACTTCCCGATCATGAATCGTACCCGCAATTTCCGAACCTGACGAATAAAACAAACTTGACTCGAAAGCTGAAACTTCACAAGTGCACTTCAAATATTGAAACACTTAATTAAATACACAATAACGGAGAAGAAGCCAAAAAAGAAGAGTTTCATTTCTACTGTCTGTGAAAGAAATTCATATATAAGTTTATTCCAAAAAATTCCTACTAGCAAGGGCCGAACCCGCATCTATACACGTCCTATGAAAGGAAAACCAAAAATAAATCCCTATCTACTCAAAACAAACTAAAGAGGCCTATCTATTTCTTCTTCTCTCTCGGCTTCTTCCTCGGTGTAGATCCGCCGGAGCCGCCACTAACTTTCCTCTTTGAGCCTTTGCCTTTCGGTGGTCGGTCTCCAGGCGGGAACATGATCTCGACGTCCTCCTCCTAGCTCGAATGTATAGGGATGCTTCCTACGGGCGGAGTCGGAGGAACGGGATCAATTGTAGGAGGCGGAATGAACACACTAGTGTCAATAACTGTACCACCAGGTGATATCATTCTAAGCGGAACTGGACCAGGTGCCGCCATTCCACCTCTAAAACTACCACTACGAGTCGCTGCTTCCATTTCAGCATCAATTTTGGCTAATATTTCTTCTTCATGAATCACTTGGGCCTCGCTAGGAGCATCAGTGGTTGGCATTGAAGAGCCTATAGCGGGGGTGCTTCCGCCCATAACAAATGGCAGGTCCGCAAAGGGATCACTGTGATGACCGAGAAGTTCCTTCATCATCTGTTCATCAAAAACTAGAGTGCACCCTTGCATTCCGTCGGTCGATGCCATGGTCGTTGTGGTAGTGGCTTCAGTTATTATTGCCTCCTGCATATGATGTGATTCTTGAGTAACAGGAGGCAAGACCGGTGCATCATCAGACACTGGACAAAAACAAGAGAACTGTTAGTACTTAATTCGAATGATGACTCCGACTTAAGATAGACATATAGGAAGTTCATAGTACCTTCCTCGGTTAGGCTTGTAGATGGCTGAATGACTTCAGCAACTTTCTCTATAGCCGGAGATATCTGCGGCTGATCTGGATTGTAGGCAGGGATAGCTTGGGGATCAACCGCAGGTGATGGTTCAGGCTGGGTTGACACAGGAATTTCGAGACTTGCATCGTGGTGTTCAACCCATGAGCCTTCTCCTACTTCTAAGTGCTGGGTGCCAAGCCTCTCCTTCTCATGCAGAATCATCGACTCATGGAGAATCCATCGTTCATCTTCACTCAGCAAACGAGTTTCAAGCTCAAACTCGTCGACCGACTCACCCAGATGCATCGCCTTCTCCTCGTCAACCAATCGGCCCCAGGCGTTGTGTAAATGTGTCGGGTAGTCATCGAGCCAGGCTAGGCCTCTATGCCTTAGCACGTTAGCATTGTAAACAACAAGGAGATCTTCAATATCGGCTTCTAGCCTGGACTTAGCCGATTTCACCTCCACCTCAACCTTAGTCTCCACCTCGCGGACCTTAGCCATGGCCGCATCCCGTTCACCCCGAAGCAAACAGCCCGTTCGCACGCCTCCTGGGCTGCGTTGTTCGCGTCATCCCTTTCCTTGGCGATTTCGGAAAATTTAGCTTTAAGTTCGCCAAGTTCTCTCAGGGCGGCGTCCCGTCCGGCGGTGACAGTAGTATTTCGGTGGCCCATCTCTTCCACCAAGGCAAGATGTATTTTCCTCAATCTCTCCATTGCCACATTCGCTTCATCAGCTTTTTTGGTGGCCTCAATTTAAGATTTCCGAGAAGACTCGGCCTCGGTATTGAGCACTTGGATGATTCGGTCCTTTTGAGCGAGTTCAGACTCCATCTTTTCAACCACTTTAGCTCGCTCAAAGGCCACTTTGGAAGCTTTTTCTGCGGCCTTCATCCACTCTCTATATTGAGCATAAATGTCATGAATGTAATCATGCATCGTGTTTTCCGCCCCCGATCGAATTTTCTTTAAATGAGGTGGAAAAACGTAGCCGTCGAAGCATATGTTTGGGAACTCTTTCCTCAACTGAGTGGTTTTAATAGCTCCTTTCCCCGTGGGCTCAGTTATGACCTGCTCTGCAATTATGGAGGCCATAGTTTCGACTCTCTAGTGATGAGTTTCGGGCCTAGAAATGTGAGAAGACGGTCTGTGTCGCGGAGGCTCCGGTGGATGTGAAACGTGAACAGGAGGTGGTGAGGGGATTCTAGTAGGTGGAGAATGGGACCTAGATCGGTATCTATAGTCTCTATCCCTATCCCGCTCGTATCTTTCTTGATTGGAGTACCCGCGATCGCGGTCTCTATCTGAATCTCTCATGCGGGACTCGTAGTAAGTAGAGGACTTTCGAGCCGAACAGAGACTCCCTAACATCGATCCTCTCCCAGACATCGTACCTGTAAATGAGAAACGAAAGAAAAGTTAGTGATCTCTTGAATTGAACGATTTCGATTGGAAATCATGTAGTGTCATGAAGTGTATGTATGTGCAACCCCCCGACCAACCGGAAATGTCGGCCGCACTTATAGCAAGCGACTCGCTCAGATCAAGAGCACTGTCAAGCTCCTCCAACCCGGTGTCATGTTGAAACAACATATAATGTGGAATCGGAATATCAGCAAGCCCTTCGAAAGGATTCTCTACTTGCAGGGGAGGAGCCTCCGAAATTCTAATTCCAGGAACAGGCAAAGACACAACCACAGATTTCAATCTCATGGATTTAGAACGCTTATGAGCAACTGCCTTGCCTTTTCTCCTTCCTTCCGAGCCCTGAAAACTGCCAGATGGCCCGGCTATAAGTTCGTCATCAGTAGGTGTTTTTTCTGAATCAAACCCCTCGGCTATTACGACACCTGGCGTTTTACGTTTCACCCGCTTATTCGAGACTGCCCTCAGTGTCCCTTCAAGCCTTATGCTTTGATTCCACTCAATCAGCCCGACGATTCTCAAATTTCTATCGGTTAGAACCGAATCAATGTCCCTCATTGCGCTTGGAACTTCTTGAAGGACCCTTACTATCTCTTTGAAATACCCGCCTTCAGGTCATGAAATTACGGTTGTAAAAAAGAAAAGAAAATGTCAGTTTATATCAACTACTATCATCTGGATAACTCTTGAAGAATACTGTAACACTTACGTCTGACTAGCCATCGGCTGGCAAATCCTAGGGGGCACCGGACGTAGAACCATTCTGTTTTAAAGTAACTCAGCCTTCTCTAGGATCCGGTTACTACTTGGCAGTTCCTGACTGACTCCAAGAAAGTGAAAGACGAGCTATCTCCCCTACTCTTGAAGTTAAAAAGGTATCTAACCTCAGTCAGCATTGGTGGTCGGAAGAGATGCTCCATGAATACGATAAATAGGCTATTCAGTAGAGCATATCAATTAGGGTGTAGCTGGGACGGGGCGATTCCGAGAAAAGATAGCACTTCCCTAATGTATTAGTTAAAGAGGGGAAGTCTTCCCGCTGCGCACGCATGTCTATTGAAAGCGGTAAAACCTTCTGGGGGAGCATGCGGTCTATCGCTTGGTCCCGGCAATAATACGTCATCAAACGAAAAACCATGCCTCAGGCATATCCGTCCGATCATGTCTTAAGAAACATTGGACGGCACTGAATCCTGTGGATTTCCAATGAACCTAGCCCTAGGCAGCTCGTCCGGAGCTGGATCTATAACTTCGGCCGCGATGGCCGGAATCTCTAGGACAGAAGAAGATGAATCCTAAAGCTCTTGCTATTGTGTACTTGTGGACTCCATAACTAACTAACTTATGTGAAATCATCATTAGACGATAATAACACCCGTGCTTCCCCCAGTGTAAAGTGTGTGAATATGTTGTGCAAGTGCAGTGCTGCATAATACTTAAGAAATTATACAAAGTTAGAGAAAATGTCTGAACGACGAGACTTCAAAATTCAACCGGAGTGACCGTTATCGACGACTGTCACAACCGTGCCATCTAGACTTCAGAGACCAATCCAAGTTAAGGTTCGTTAAAAGTTTATTATAATTCAGTCAAATTGCAGTTCCGTCGACGAGATTTTAGGAGTAGTCAAGTATGCAATTCTACGGTCAATTCCAGTTATACAAGTTTGAAGCTCGTCGGAGTCAGGTTTTCAAGCATGCAAGAGATTTCAAGTTTGTTAAAGTTCGATTCGTATTGGTCGCAAAAGCCCTGGTTCGTAACCGTCATTCGTACCCATTAGGATACGCGTTCGAATCGATCAAGGCCGAAGACTTCGAATCGATCCAGAGTGACCATTTCGTATCGATCAACCCAGCCTCCATTTTGTATCGATCATTTTAACCCCTATTTCGTATCGATCTATTAACATCCATATCATACCAGTAGAACGTTGTCGACCTCGCATCGATCGAACTAACCATCCACGTATCGATCAGAGACGTATCGATCAGAGGTGTATCACCTTTACATCGACCGATAACAATTCGATGCAACTGGTATTAAGTGTTCGTTCCACGATCGATACGAGAAGCCAGATGGCCATACGAGATTCCCAATCGATACGAGAATAAGGTCGATAGAGGTCGATACGAAACGAAGTGCCTTCTTCTTCCCCAATCAATCAATACGAAGGCCAAACCACCATCTACCAAATTTTTTGTAACCCTCCGGGAACCTTCTTCTCCAAATGACATAAATGCCATTGCTCTTCCTCCTTCTTCCCTCGACCATGCTCCGAACCAACTCCGACCTCAACATCGCCAAAAATTGGCCATGTATGAGAATAGATTAGCAATTGGACTCAAGTCTCATCGTTCTTAACGCGAGTTCATCGATCAATTACCTGATTTTGATAATTAGTTCAAGGGATTGAAGGATTTGGTTCGATTCGAAGGCGAGAACAGTTTTCTTTCTCTCGGTCTCTCTATCGATACGAAGGCAAGGGTGAACGAAAGCAGAGAAGTGAAGAATGACGAAGTACCGAGCCTATTTATACTAAAGAAATGTCCATTCACCTCCCAGTCATCTTGACCGGTTTCAACCGGTGTCATCCCGCATCGATCCGAATTGGCTATTTCATATCCAATAACACTGGATCCATCGATGCGAAATGTATATTTCGTATCCATCAGAACTCGACCCACAATAGCATAAGTTCATCGATACGAAACGAAGTCCACTGCAATGGAGTCCACCGAAGCTCGTAACAATCGATACAAGCGTTTATTTCATATCCATCGATGTGAACCACATCGATACGAAAACCACCTTTCAGTTTTTACATCGATCCAGGAGAGGATCAATATGAAGGGGCATTTCAAAGCAACCATCAAGTGTTGTTGCAACTCTAATTTTACATCGATTTAGGAAAGGACCGATATGGAATTCGATGCGAAAAAACTGACAACGACTTGTGAGCGTGCGAGTGTTAACGAGAGTCAGGTCAACATATACGCAAGTATGTTAGACTAATTTACGCTTTTCAATTTTCAAAATTCACAGGTTGAATGCCTACCCGATGAACGATTACAACGAAAAACAGCTAAACATTATCATACAACAATCAGTTACAATAGTACACGGTACAACAGTTGGCAGTCAATGATTCACAGTACTGAGGAAGCCAGTCAAAGATTACAACTTTCAAATGAAAAGACGATAACTGTTCAGAGTGAAGATTATAGCTTTTCAAAGCACGCCATGTTTCCACAAGATGTACTTTGGGGGGCAAATGTTATCCCGCCTTTTGGCAAGGCCGAGATATCAAGGAATTGGCAGCAAACCAAGGATCGCTCGTCCCGAATATCAAGTACGCACAGGTTCGCTATGGATGTCGGTGAATTTTGTCCGAATCTGGATCAGGCTACAATTGACAAGATACGACAAGCGAAGCCGTGGAAGCCAACGTTCAAAATTTCAAGTCAATCCGAGTTCATATGCTCAAGATATGATCGATGCAAGTTGAAGGAAATAACCCCATTTCGAATCCATCGATAAGCCTCTGTTCGAATCGATCTGGTTCGTATCCACTGTCAAGCCTCGGTTCGAATCGATCTAGTTCATATCCATCATCAAGCCTCAGTTCGTATCGATCTCCTTCGAATCCATCATAGAGCCTTGGTTCATATAGATCGACTATGGCCCACTTCGCATCGATCAGTCTTTCTCTGGTTCGTACCAATAAAGCAAAGTCCACTTCGTATCCATCAATGGATATGAATCCACATTTCGTATCGATTGGGCTCTAGACATGTTTCACATCGATCGACCACGGATCGATGCAAAATCAACGTTTCCTATCGATACGAAGTGCGCTTCGATCTATCGATGTGAACAAAACCCTACAATTAATACATGCCGTACATTTGGATCAATACGAACGAGGAGAGATCCATCGATACGAATGATACAACTCCCATCGATTTGAGAGTGACAACAACCTTCGATACGAATGAGGTGAGATCTCTGGAAACGACTCGGTCAACTCGGTGTCGAAAGTGGATCGATCCATAAATCACGTGCCACATCATCCCCAGTTCATGTGCGTTGATCGATTCAAAATGATCGATTCGAAATCATCGATTCGAATTCGACAAACTAGAGGAAACACAACCTTTCATGGATTATATCTCACAATCTACAAGTCCAAATGCTATGAAATTTTCACAGGAGCTTACGTACAACATAAGGAAGACTCATGCCAAGTTTCGACTCGATTGGATCAAATCTTGATCGATACGAAAATCATTCGTATCGATCACGGATCAAGCCAAAACTTTATGGGCTCGGTCGCGTGGGACCACCCACGTGCCAGAAGAAGTCTCCCAAGATCTGGGCGAGATATTTGCATTCTACGCCTATAAATAGAGCCCCAGAGCCTATAGAAAAAGGATCTTTTGGCTCTTTAACGTCCAGACTCTGCCGGAAACACTTTTGCACTTAAAGGCTGCTACTATATTCGAATTTCATTACTGTAATCCATTGTAATCTGCTGTTAACCGCTGAAATCAGTTGTAATCATCAAAGAAACATCAATAAAGTCATCAATTTCACAGTGGACGTAGGCAATACGTCGAATCACTCTAAATTCCTGTGTTTCTGCACACTTTTATCATTTGTTTTTGAAGTGTTTGTTAGATAATCCTCATTTTCCATTTAATTTCTTCATTTTTATCTCTTCAAACTCTTCCGAAGAGTGTTGTGCCCAATTTTGGTACAAACAATGGCTAATTCGAGGAAATCACATTGGGAAGCTGTGAAGCTTTTATTGAGATACCTTAGAGGTACATCATCTCATGGTCTTATTTTTGGCGGTAGCGAGGGGATGAATTATAAGTTGGTTGGTTATTGTGATTTGAACTACGCTGGTGATAGGGATCGAAGAAAGTCAACTTTCGGATATGTCTTCACACTTGGTGGTATGGCCATAAGTTGGAATCGAGATTGCAGACGTAGTTGTTTTATCCACTATGGAGGCAGAGTTGATAGCCGCGGTGGAGGCGGCAAAGGAGGCACTTTACTTGAGGCGATTGTTGTGTGACTTAGGATTTGAGCAAGATTGTATCGATGTTCGATGTGATAACAGAGTGCTATTCACTTGGCTAAGAATTTGGTGTTTAGCTCTTGTACCAACCATATTGAAGTGAGAGAGTCATTTTTAGTAGCCATGGATGAAGATAAGCAAGTATATCTTCGAAAAGTGCACACAAAGGATAACGCAACAGATATGTTCACGAAGGCATTGCCGGTTGGGAAGTTCAAGCATTGCTCGAACTTGGTACGCTTGAGGAAGTGCTAGGTGCGACGAGGTGGCATGGTTGAGGGAGGAGTATGGTAATGGATGATGAAGAGTATCGGTGAGAGATTGTGGTTCGATCTTCTTGCTGAGTACTAGTTTACAATCTTTAGTGCTTTTGTCTTTTAGTGAGACGGTTTTGGATTTGGGTTCTTTCAACACTTCATTAACGGGCGGGGGCTTTGGCTGAGCTCGTTGATGGAGTGCAATGGGCAGTGGCTTTTCCAGAGCTCATTGAGAAAGCATTCAAGCTTACTTGGTTGAAGGTGGAAACAATGATAGTTTGTCACTATCGGTTGTTGGTGATGGAGATGGATATAGTATCAAGGTGGAGTGTTGAATTTTAGCCACACTATATGAAGAATTGAAGTGGTCGGAAGTAGCTTGGTGATGAAGAATATGGTTCACAAATTAGAGCTCGAAGGAGGAAGATATGGCGAAGAAGGTGGAGTGTTGTGGTCAGCATCAGGTAACAAACTTCTGTCATAAAGTGACAAACGTTTGTGATGGTAGGATTTGGAATCCGAGGCTTGGGACAAATACCTATCACTTTATGACAAACGTTTGTGGTTTTAGGGAATGCTTTCCTGAAACTTATGACAGACGTCTGTCATAATGTGACAGATGTCTATGACGACTTGTAGCCTGTTTTTGGCTCGGGCAGTTTTATGAGATTTGTGAAGCTTCAAGGGGCCATTTCGGGAATTTTCAAAGGAAAGATCTCTCCCTATATAAGCTATTTTCAGAATTCAAAGGAAGTAGACAGAATCACTCCAAGGGTTTAATTAAGGGTTTATCATCCATTAACTATGGCTTAGCAAAACTTAGTTTTCTTCAATTCTCTTCTCCACAAATCTATTCTATTTGAATATTGATCATTGTAAACAATCCCTTGTACTCCTCTCATTAGTATTAATAAAGGCTCTCTCTTAAAGTGGATGTATACTAACAAGATATTAGTGGAACCACTATAAATCGATGTGTGATTTATTTTATCGTTATTGCTTTGTTATTCTATTGCTGGTTTGGTGATTGTGATTGGTTTTGTATTGGATTGAGATATTAATTGGTTGTTTTTGCACATCTTACCATGCTCTCGTTTCCTGCTATGCTTTAGTGTTTTGATTTGAATGGTCTCGAGTTAGAATTCTCATAATAGAAAAGAGCCAGATAAGACCTACAATCAACTTCTTATCTACTCAAATGATGAATAGGTTAATAGATTATATAAACGACAATCTGATAGTCTAACCTGCGAGCTATATAGACAAGCTACATATATTAGACGATGGTCCAAAATGATGTGGCTAATGCAAGGAGACAAAACTTCTTAATTTTTCCCTACAAGTGTCTCCTACCCCAAGTCCAATCAAAGCAAGAAACCAATGATGTATTCAGAAGAAAATTGTGTAACGACCCTAAGTTTGAGTAACATTATTTAGGACATTTAATAATTAAATTAAATTAAATAATTTAATGATTAGAGGATTGAGATTTGTGATTAATGGAAGGGTAGCCGTGCCATATAACAAATGGACTAAAATAGATTAAATAATTATAGAAAAGGGTAAAATAGGAATAGATACATTCTTATAACCTAAACCCATAGGCCATTCATTTTACACGTTCATTTCATAATCAAAAACAAAATAGAGGCTGGTCACCACTAAGTAAGAACAAGAGGAAGATAAGCTGAAGGAAGCAGCTAAATCAACATTAATCCATTCTCAAATCTCAACTCCTTAATCTCAAAGCTAAGGTGAATAATGATTACATCTCATGTTTTCTATTGTTTTCGGTTTTAAGTTCAATCCGAACTATTTTGCAAGGTTTTGCCATGTTTTTGAATGTTGAAATGATTATATATGTTTATTGATGATTTATGCTGATTCATATAGATTTTATGATATGTTTTAATGTGAAAACCCTATTAAATGACAACCAAATGGCTTGCGATTTTGGTAATGATCAGAAATGATATTTTAGAGTTGGGTTTCAATTTTCTCAATTTTCTGAATTAATGTGGATTTAATATTAATTTTCTAATGAAGAAAATGGTTATTTGTGTTTAAAATTAATAATGGATAATATAAGTATGTTTTGGGTCTGAATTAATATATGTCAGAAAACATGTTATAAATGATTTATGGGAACTTTTATGGATTTTTCCTAAGTGTTTTAATAGATATATAAAATTATTTAAGGTATGAGACTTAAATGTTTTATATATTTATAAAAGGAAAAGGGGTATTTTGTAAATTATTTAATTTGTTATTTCTGAAATTTCGACAGTGCTTTTAGAAAAGAAATCAGCAACCAATCATGTTTTGACAAGCAAGGCAGGTTAGTTAAAAAGAATTACTTTAAAAGATCAAAAATCAAATTATACATGCTTTTTACATGTTTAGCCACTTTCAGCACCTATGTTTCGACCTAGTACCCCTGCCTTCATCACCATCAAAACCAATGCGCATGGCATCAAAGGCTTGGTGCGTAGTGAATTGGACATAGGTTAAAGGTATGCGGTCGAAACAAGGAGTTCCGAAGGGGTTGAAGTTTTACTTTTCTTTTAAATGAAAACGCGCCTGCTTTGCTTTTGCTTTCGACTTGGTTGGCTTCCGATCGGGTCAAATTGTTTTAAAGGAAATGTTTCAAAAGTGGTTGCACCTTTTGTTTTAAGTAAATGCTTTCGAAGGGGGCGAAACCACAAGCTTTGTAGACTTGATGAACCGAATTTTCCAAGAGCACTTGGATAGGTTCGTGTTGGTATTTATATATTATATTTTGATATACTCTAAGGATGAAAGGGAGCATGAAGTTCATCTTAGAGCGATGCTTAAGAAGCTAAGGTAGCATCAGTTGAAGGCGAAGTTTTCGAAATGTCATATTTGGAAGAAGGAAGTGAAGTTTCTTTGTCATGTAGTCTCGAAGAAAGGGTTGTCTGTAGATCCGGCTAAGATCGAAGTGGTGAATAATTGGAAGGACCCGAGACAGTGACTGAGATAAAGAGTTTTCTTGGATTGGTTGGATAATATAGGAGGTTCATTAAGGATTTTTCACAGATAGCAGCATCGAATACCAAGCTAACGCGAAAGGGTGTGAAGTTTGTTTGGACCGATAAGTGTGGGGAAGCATTCCAAAGCTTGAAACACTTATTCACTCCTGCACCTGTAATAGTTGTTCCAGAAGGGAATCATGATTTGGTAGTATATACAGATGCATGTCGAACTAGATTAGGAGCTGTGTTAATGTAGAGAGGTAAAGTGATTGCCTATGCTTCTCGACAGCTTAGACCGCATGAGGTTAGATATCCAACGCATGATTTGGAATTAGCTGCGAGGATATTTGCATTGAAGGTATGGAGACATTACCTTTTGGGAGAGAGGTTTGAGCTTTACATCATTGAAATATTTATTCTCTCATAAGCAGCTGAATATGAGACAGCAGAGATGTTTGGAGTTTATTGCTGCTTATGACTTTGGTATTAAGTACACACCGGGAAAGGGCAATAAGGTTGCATATGCACTTAGCAGAAAATTTCAGAATGCAATGTTGGCAATGATAGTTGAGTGGAAGGATTTAGAAGCGTGGACGACATGTAGGGTACAGTGGAGATTTGAAGCTGGATCTAATGGAGAAACTGTAGTGTTATCATGTCTAGAAGTTCAACCGGTGATGATAAAAAAGGTTACTTCTGAACCGATGGAGGATCCAGTATTAGCTGAGCGGATCAGGAAGTTAAGGGATGGAACATAGAGCGATGACTTGAAGGATTTTAGTCTTGACCAGAATGGGTGGTTAAGAAAGAAAGGAAGATTGTGTGTTCCGAATGTAGGAGACATTAGGAAGGAAGTTTTGGAGGAATGCCATCGTTCGAAGTTCACTATTCATCCAGGAGGAACTAAGATGTATCAAGACATGAAAAGAAGTTTCTTCTGGGAAGGTATGAAGAGAGATGTATGCTTATGGGTGAAGCAGTGTTTGAACTGTCAACAGGTAAAGGCTGAACATCAGAAGCCAAGTGGGTTACTTCAGCCATTAGATATTCCAGTATGGAAGTGGGATTCTATTTCTATGGATTTTGTAGACGGGTTTCCAAGATCAAATCGAGGAAATGAAAGTATATGGGTCATAGTGGATAGATTAACCAAGAGTGCCCTATTTATTCCAGTTAAGTCAACTAGGATGGCACCTTTTTTGGCTAAGTTATTTATGAAGAATATAGTTAGACTTCATGGAATTCCTAGTAACATAGTAAGTGGTAGAGATTCTTTGTTCACCAGTGAGTTCTGGAAGAGCCTACATGATACTTTAGGAACAAAGCTCAAGATGAGTACCGCTTACCATCCACAGACCGATGGGCAAACGAAAAGAGTTAACAAAGTCTTGAAATATTTGTTAAGAGCTTGTGTATTAGATTCTGGAGGATCATGGGAAGACCATCTACACTTAGTCGAGTTTTCGTATAACAACAGTTATCAGGCTAATATAAGGATGGCACTGTTTGAAGCTTTGTATGGATGGCCATGCAAATCTCCAGTTTGTTGGTTAGAGACTGGGGATAGGTTGGTTCTTGGTCCGGATTTAGTTAGAGAAGCTGTAGAGAAGGTTGAGTTGATTCAGGCTAGGATGAAGGCAGCTCAGTCTAGGTAGAAGAGTTATACTGATTGAAGATGGAAAAACAGAGTTCTCGGTGGGAGATCATGTTTTCTTCAAGGTATCACCGATGAAAGGTGTTATCAGATTCGGGAAGACAGGGAAATTGCATTGAGATTCATTGGACCGTTTCCTATTATAGAGAGGATCGGGAAACTCGCAGATAGAGTAGAATTACCGAACAGTTTGGCAGGAGTCCACGATGTTTTTCATGTTTCTCATCTTAGAAAGCGCGTTCGAGACCCGTAGACTACTATAGCACCAACTATGTTAGAGGACTAGTAGTAGAGCCGAATTTGACTATAGTCAGAAAGCCAGTTTGTATAGTCGTGAGAGATGAGAAGAGGCTAAGGAACAAGACAGTCAGATTAGTTAAAGTCTTGTGGAGCGACGATGAGAGAGACTGTACTTGAGAGACTAAGAGAAGGATTAGAGACGCTTATCTTGATTTTTTGATGGTATGTTTTACCTTTTTGATTGATTTGTTAAGAACCTTATCGTAATTTTGATGACGAAATTCTTTAAGGGGGGGAGTCTGTAATGACCCCAAGTTTGAGTAACATTATTTAGGACATTTAATTAGTTAAATTAAATTAAATAATGTAATGATTAGGGGATTGAGATTTGTGATTAATAGAAGGGTAGCCATGCCATATAACAAATGAACTAAAATGAATTAAAGAATTATAGAAAAGGGTAAAATAGGAGTAAATACATTCTTATACCCTAAACCTTTAGGCCATTCATTTTACACATTCATTTCATAATCAAAAACAAAATAGGGGCCGGTCGCCATTAAGCAAGAACAAGAGGAAGAAAAGCTGAAGGAAGAAACTAAATCAACATTAATCCATTCTCAAATCTCAACTCCTTAATCTTAAAGCTAAGATGAATAATGAATACATCTCATGTTTCTATTGTTTTCGGTTTTAAGTTGACCCGAAATATTTTGCAAGGTTTTGCTATGTTTTTAAATGTTGAAATGATTATATATGTCTGTTGATGATTTATGCTAATTCATATAGATATTATAATATGTTTTAATGTGAAACCCCTATTAAATGACATCCAAATGCCTTGCGATTTTAGTATATGATCAGAAATGATATTTTAGAGATGGATTTCAATTTTCATAATTTTTTGAATTAATGTGGATTTAATATTAATTTTCTAGTGAAGAAATTTTTTATTTGGGTTTAAAATTAATTATAGATAATATAAGTATGTTTTGGGTCTGAAATTAATATATGTCAGAAAACATGTTATAAATGATTTGTGGGAATTTTTATGGATTTTTTCTAAGTGTTTTAATAGATATATAAAATTATTTAAGGTATAGGACTTAAATGTTTTATATATTTATAAAAGGAGAAGAGGTATTTTATAAATAATTAATTAGTTATTTCTAAAATTTCGGCAGTGCTTTTAGAAAAGAAATCAGCAACCAATCATGTTTTGACAAGCACGAGTTAGTTAAAAAGAATTGCTTTAAAAGGTTAAAAAACAGATTAAACATGCTTTTTACATGTTTAGCCACTTTCGGCACCTATGTTTCAACCCTGTACCCCCACCTTCATCACCATCGAAACCAATGCACATGGCATCAAAGGCTTGGTGCGCAGCGAATTGGACATAGGCGAAAGGTATGTAGTCGAAACAAGGAGTTCCAAAGGGGTTGAAGTTTTACTTTGCTTTTAAATGAAAACGCGCCTGCTTTGCTTTTGCTTTCGACTTGGTTGGCTTCCGACTGGGTCCAAATGTTTTAAAGGAAAGGTTTCGAAAAAGGTTGCGCCTTTTGTTTTAAGTAAATGCTTTCAAAGGGGGCGGAACCCCAAGTTGCCGCATCTTACCTTTCGAAGCAATGCCTTCGAAAGGGTTTCTTTGTTTTAAAACCCAAGCCGCTTCTCCAATGCTTTCGAAGGTATGGTTTCAACACCATCACTTCTTTATTTAGGAAATAGCTTTCGGAAGAGTGCTTTCGACTTAGTTGTTTTATGACCCTTTGTTTTCTTGAAGGTAAAACCTAAAGGTTTTGAAGGGAAAGGTTTTAAATAGTTTCTAAAGGTTTTCACATGTTTTACTTGAACCCAAATGCTTTCGAAAGATTTGATGTTTACAAAGGGTTTTAAATGCTTTCGAAAGGTCTAAATGAAATTTCGAAGGGGTGATTCCCCAATGGTTTCGAAAGCTTTAAAAGGAAGGTTTCTAATGTTTTCGAAAGGCAATGTTAAGTGTTTCAAAGATAGGGTGTCAAAGGTTTTAAAGCTTTCGAAGGTGATGTTTTTCAATGGTTTCGAAAGGTTTACTATGAAGGATTTCGAAAGGGTATGTTTTGGCTTTTGGCCTAAGGTTATAAATCAAAGTGGTTTACTTGGTTTCGAAAGGGGTACTTTCAAAGGTTAAAATGTTTTCATCAACAAAGTTTTGTGTAAAGTATATGTACATGTCAAGGTGATTTGAGTAAAGCATAGAGAGTATTTTCCTTGTTTAAAGTATGATTTAAAGGTTTAAATCAATTTGAAAGAAGAGGTTTTCAAGGAAAATTTAAGGGTAGATGACCCTAAGTAAAACGACTCAGATATTAGAATACCATATGGGACTGATATAGAGTCGCACCCTATAGATTAGCTATTAGCCCCTAGTTAATTTAGTCCAAAATTCCAGTTTGTAGGGCTTTGTCACAGGTAAGACTAAAATGATGTTACACACAGAAAGGAATATATATGTACAGAGATAGATTATTGGTGAGCCCGCAAAACCATTAGGATCAGTTGACCCTGGAGAAGTAAATTAGGGATAGACCATCCAGAAGAGGAGTATCTAACAGAAGTTAGATTATTTGTTTATTTTGTCTGGTAGGCCCGAGTCAGCCAAAGGTTAGTAGTTAGCCAAACAAAACTATAGTATTCGAACAGGTAGTCCATTTGTTACCTGATTTATATGCTTTCATGATATTGATGATATTGTTTTTACTAGTTTTGGTTGCAGGATTAAGATTTGCAAAAGATATGTTTTAAAAGGATACTAGTGAGGGGAAACCCGTTCCGCTAAGCGGCATGGTCTCACTTATTATAAAATAACCGAGATGTATAGTATTATTCATACCATGCTTTATGTTTGACTAGAAGTTCATGTTTTCCCCTTAAACTCTCGAGTGCTTAAAATTGATTTGAGTAGGCCAAGGGTTAAGGATTTACAGGTTTAGTAGGTTGACGAATAAAGCTTCCGAAGACGAGCAAGAGGCTGATGGCTAGCTATTTAGGAGTTGTTATGTTTTTATTTTTGCTATTTTGTATTAAGTCTGTTGTGACTATTTATTACTCTGGTCAACCAAAGGGGCATCTTCATATGTCGCTCTTGGCGTATTTATGTAATAATTATATTTGATCTGAACCTGGGAAACGTTTGGGATTATGTAACTTGGAATATGAAATGTTGTTTTGAGATGTAATCAGAAAAGTGTTATAATTTTATGATGATCTTATTTCATATTCAAGTGCTTCTGATATTATAAATACCATTAACAATACCATATTCGGTCACCTAAAGTTCATACTATGGATGACTGCAGCATCTGTAGCGCTTAGCTTTGGACCTCCAGATATGGGATGTTACAAAATGGGTTAACCCAAACAATAAGATAAACAAAGAAGCAATTCAATACTTTTTAGACTTATTTAACTCTAATAATTTGACCATTAACTTTCCACATGTGACTTGTAAAAAAATAATTACAGGTAAAGCTAGCAAATAGTTCGATGAAGCATTTGAAATGGAAAAAATAAAGCAAGATGTGTTTTAAATAGATGACAATAACTCCCTTGAACCTGGTGGGTTTAATTTGAAACTCTTCAAAATCCATTGGGACTTAATCAAAGATGATTAATCTAAAGCAATGTTGGTCATACGGCAATTAAGTAAGATTATAAAAGAAATCAATCATACCATTCTTTGGTTAATCCCAAAAAATGTGTAGACACAAACTACATCATATTTTAGACCAATATCATTATGTAATGTTGTTTACAAAATCATGGCAAATCTAATTGTAAATAGGATGAAAAATTATCTAAATGATCTCATTCAATTCAATCAAAATGCTTTCATCCCAGGTAGAATCATTACTGAAAATTCTTTGCTGGCATATGAAGTGGCTAGAGGGTTTAATAGGAAGTCCTCAATAATATGTGCATTAAAGTAGACCTACACAAGGCATACGACAAAATCAGCAGAGAATTTATAAAACACATTCTATATTGTATGGGATTCCATGAGAAATTTACAAATTTGGTGTATGAACGTAATTCAACCACTACTTTCTTGATCTTAATAGATGGATGTCCCATGGAACACTTCACCAGCAATAGAGGTATTAGGCAAAGGGATCCACTATCCCCTTACTTGTTTGCTATTGCGATGAAGTACCTCATAATACTCCAAGATTTGGAGTATTACGAAAGTAACATAAATCCAATCCTTCCCATTGAACCCATTATAACTCATTTATTGTATGCAAATGACATACTAATCTTTACCAAGGCAGACATTATTAATGATGAAAGTATTGCCAAAAGTTTTTGAAAAAGTTAAAAAGTTTGTGGGTCTTACAATAAATGAATAGAAAACTACCTTGATCTTTAGCAAATGGGCGAGAAACAAACAACAAATCAATGACATAAAACAAGTCCAAATAGGGAATCCTTTAATTACATACTTAGGGATTACCCTATCTACTTGTAAACTAAAGGCAAGAGACTTTGGTTTTCTATTAGCTAAAATTCAAAAAATGATCAAAATTGGAAAAATAGAATTCTACATATAGCGGGAAGAATTGAATTGATCAAAACATTGACTTATCCAATAATCATGTTTTGGATGCAAGTTTGCCAACTACTAGTATCCATCATAATTAGAGTAAATTCTATTTGTTCTAATTTTGATTGGAAGAGAAAAACCAAAACTTAAAATGGGAGGATATGTAAACCAATAAGTGAGGGGGAGTGGGTTTGAGAAGACTTGAGGACATCAGGAAAGCAATGTCTCTTAAACACACCTTGAGATTTTGACAATAAGATTATTTATGGGCTAACTAGATGGCAAATAGATATGGGAAAGGAAAAAAATTTGGACTATTTTGGAGGATAATAACGCATCGTATACACAAAAAGTGATTTTGAACAAAGGAATCAAGTAAAGGGATAGTTAGAAAAGAAAATTGGGAATGGCAATAATATGAGTCTATGGTTCGATCCATAGATAAATAGGCAATCTCTAACTGATATTTTAGGATGGTATACTATCATTATTATCGAAGACCCCGCCATAAAGGTTTCCTTTGTCATCTCTGATGAGCAATAGAGAGTAACTGATTCGTGGTTGGCCCCACATATATTCAGCTTATTAAATCAAACCACATTTCTCAAGACAACGGGGATGACTTATGGCAGTGGAAGGGACAATCAGATGGTAACTTCACATTTTCATCGCCATGGAATCATGTTTGGGAGTAATATACTAATTCCGAGTGGTGTACACACATTTGGAACAATACTTGTGCCCTGAAAATGTCAATATGCTCACTTCTTGCCAAGCTGGACAAACTAAACATCAAAGATGAAATCATTGTTTGGAATCCGAACATAGATTTACAATGCAGTCTTTGCAGTCAAGGAATGAAAAATAAAGATCATCTCTTTTTCAAATGTGAATATTCTAAATTGCTATGTCTCAACATTAAATCCAAGCATGCGATTTAGACTAATCTCAATGCAAACATTGATGAAATATTTACAGAAATCTTAACAGGTAATGGGGGTAATAAAGCCATCAACACTCTAACCGACATGACAATTACAACATTGGTATGCATATTTGGGTAGAAAGAAATTCCAGATTATACAATGGGGTTGAAACAACATAAAACAGCAGAAAACTACTTATAATGCAAGACAATAAACATCTAATGAAGCATGCAAATATAAAAAAAAGCATAAAAGGGAAAGAGAAAATCTTCTATGAATTCGGCTTTCTAGATGGTAATTATCAGAATCGACCAATATGTGATTTCCCAAGAGAAGTCATGAGACCAGTAACTTTGATGAAGTAGCAGCACTTGTTTTTTAGTAGCAAGGCACAACAACCGTTTGAGTGTAATTATTAGTAGATAATGCAAGTGAGTTGTTTGATGTGTGTTTAGTGTTTGATGATAACAAACTATATATATCGTATTTTAGATATGTTTACAGATTATACACATATAGGAATAACAGAAATTTTATCAACACAGAATTTGAATTCAAACTGAAATTTTATTCAAACAATCTTTTTATTACAAATTTTGAATAGTACAAATTCTGACTCTCACTATAACTGTACAATTTCTGAATACATCACAATTCGATTTTACATCACAATCCTCACTACATCACTCATACACTCAGTTGTTTGTCTGAATCTGCATTTTCCAGCTTCAGTGTTTGTCTTATCTCTTGAGTACCTGTATAATTGAAAATCTACAACAGTAATCTGAACAGAAACGAATTTAATTTGCAAAAATATAAAATTTGTTTTTTAAAAGCTATCTCAGATATATGGGTTATTGTCATCATCTTTGATTGTGTAATACCTGTGCATATCAGTATTCATATCAGGGACAGGTAATAATGAGTGGCTGCAATACACACGTGCACATTTGTACACGTGTGCACTGCCTCGCCAACCCGTGTGCACAGTCAACCAAACACAAGGTCAAATCCAGATCAGATTCAACTCAGGTGAAATTTAAAAAATCAAGTATTACTGCAACAATAAACTGTGCATGTACACGAGTCAAGGAATCAGTACAACTACAAGCAGTGCAGCTACTACAGTGAAATGTACACGAGTCAAGGAAGCATGAATCACCAAGCCAACACAGTAAGGATGCAAAGAACAGAGTGATACATGCATATCAAAACAGTAACAACAATTTGAAATGTGCATATACACAGCACACCAAATCAAATTCAACACAAATGCACTGATGAAGTCTGTACACATGGTACAAGATGAAAAGCATCAACATGTATAAATTGAAACAGGTACAAAATCATCAAAACAGCAATGTCAAAAACAGGTGAAACAGCAATGTCAAAAGCAGCAAGACCACCAACATAAATATGAAGTGCATCAGACAACATAGTGGACCAGACTAAGACATCAATGATCAGGGAATGTGCAATAGGACAGCATCAATGATACAAGTCAAATGGTCAGAACAGTATATATACAGTAGCAAAGAATAAAGACACAACATGGTAAGAGCAGAGTTTGACAATGACGACCGAGTCAAGCATCAACATTCAAAGCCGTATGATTTTTGAAATAGTCAAAGTTTAAAAAAGAGGAAAGTTTTGTTGCCGTGAAAATCAAAGAAGAATCGCACGTTCAAAATCGAAGTCGTGGGCAAAAAGTAATTTCCAAAAATATCAAATTAAAACAGGAAAGTCTCAACAACGTGAAGAACACGCTGATCAAATCAGACGTTTATATAAAGGACCCAAATCATCATTGACGAAGTCGTGGTGAAGAACAGAAAGAAAAACCCAATCATCACCGACATAAGAATTGAGCAATCAGAGAAGAATCAAGCAAGAAGTACATACCAAGTCAAGATCGCAAGCAAATAAGCACAAACGAAGCCGAAGTCCAATTCGCAAGAGCTACAAAGAATCGACTTCGCCAGAGACCCAAAACCCTAATTCAAAAGCTTCAAACTTACCAGAGCAAGTGATAAAGGGGATCGGGCTAAATCACCAGAGAATCAAATAGCCGAAGCTAGCTCGAGGAGTCGGTCGATCAATCAACAAATTCAAGCCCTAATTTTTTCCAGATCGAAGTCGCCATATTTTCTCTGAGGATCGAACTGAAGATAAACGAATCGGGCCGATAATAATCAGGGGGTCGAAGACAAAAGGAAATGGGCTGGGCTTCTATAATTTAAAAAGAGGGTTTTTATTTTTAAAATTAAGTCTAGGGTTTTAATTTTGCTTTTATTGGGCCAGGTTTTATTAATCTATTTTTAGGCCAAGTTCATTAGAGGGCAAAAGTTTTTTTAAACTGTCGATTTAAACTTTGCCCTGGGGTTCAAACTGTATTTTGTATTTTCAGTTTGTATTGTCAAAGTCTAGTCAGAGTGAATCACCACCTAGGGTTTAGGTGTTGTCAGATTGTCTAGTTTGAATTAGTTCAGTGAGCAGGGGAGCTGCGAGTTTGCAAAATTCTACAGGCGGGAGCAGAGTTTGCAAGTAAGCGAAGCTCTATAGGCGGGAGAAGAGTTCGCGAGTAAGCGAAGCTCTATAGGCGGGAGCAGGGGTTGCGAGTCTATTAGAGTGTTTGTGAGCGGGAGCGAGTGTCTGCGAGTCTAGTAGAGTGTTTGTGAGCGGGAGCGAGTGTCTGCGAGTCTGTGTGAGTGTTTGTAAGTGGGAGACTGTTTAATTCTAATAGAAATCTGGGAATGCAGCAGTAGGCAGGGGTGGCCGAAGCTGGGTAAATTTTGTGTGTGATTTACTTTACTGCATATTTATTTATCTGCTGATTGCTTCCGCGTTTAATTTGAGAAAATTTGTGATAACCCTATTCACCCCCCCCTCTAGGGTTAATCTAGATCCTACAAGTGGTATCAGAGCGAGGTAAATTTTTCTTTAACTCTAGAGTCATGAATCTGTCAAATAATGCTTTTTCTGAGGGGCAATCTATTGCTAGGCCACCGATGTTTAATGGTAATGATTATGCTTACTGGAAAGTTAGAATGAGTATCTATCTTAGTTCTGTTGATTACGATGTTTGGGATATTATTGAATCTGGCTATAAAACTCCCACTATAACTGTAGGTGATACTGAGATTCCTAAACCAAAGGATAGGTGGGATGCTAATGATAAGAAATTAAAAACTACCAATGCTAAGGCCATGAATGCTCTGATCTGTGCTCTTGATAAAAATGAATTTAATAGAATTTCTCATTGTAAAACAGCACAGGAAATCTGACATACTTTGGAAGTGACACACGAAGGAACTTCTCAAGTCAAGGAGTCTCGTCTAGCTCTGTTCAGCAATGAATACGAGAATTTTGTAATGGACAAAGGCGAGAGCATTAAAGACATGTTTGGACGCTTCTCAACATTGGTATACAATGCTAGAGCGCTTGGAAAAGAATTCTCTGAGGTAGAGCTAATAAGGAAGATACTATGAATCCTACCGATGAACTTTGAGGCAAAAGTCACGGCAATACAAGAATCGAAAGATTTGAGCAAACTGAGCATGGAGGATTTGATCGGAAATCTGATGACGTATGAGCTTGAGTTGAAAGCAAAGGAGGAGCGCATCAATTCCGAATCAAAGAAGAAGACGATTGCCTTAAAGAGCAGAGAAGAGAGCGATGATGAAGAAGAAGCAGATCCAATCGAAGTGCTTGAAATGGCTATCAATAACTTCAGAAAATGGTCGAAATTCAAGCCACGCAAGAAGAAAACAAGTGGTAATAGATCTAAAAATTCTGACAACTCTGAAAATGAATTAATCTGCTATAACTGCAACAAGCCTGGTCACTACAAACAAAATTGTCCACTTCTCAAAACATCAAGGAAAAGAAAAGGAAGAAAAAGGCCTTCGCAGCGACTTGGGATAATGAGGAAGGAGAGGAAGTTTCGGCTGATAGCTCAGAGGAGGCTAACCTGTGTCTTATAGCCAGATTAGATTCAGAAGCTGAAACAGATTCAGAAGTAAGCCCAGAGGTATATAATGAGGTAAAAAACTTTTCTTATAAAGACCTTGCTTATTTCTGCATCGATCTCACTAAAACAGTTGAAGCTCTTGATTCTAAAAATGAAAAACTGAAATCTGATAGAAAAAAACTTGTTCATGAAAATTTTAGGTTAGAAACTGAACTTGAAAAAATTCAAAAACTAGAATGTAAAAACTGTAAAGCTTTAGATTCAGAATTATCAAAATTGAAGAATAATTTTGAGGATCTTGAAAAAGAAAATTTGAATCTAAAGGAAACTATTGAGACTAGGAAAAAGGATTTTATAAATAGATGCACCTCACTTGTGTCTGAAAACTCCACACTGAAAACCAAAGTCCAAGATCTTGAGAAATCACTGAATAACTTTTCTAGAGGAGAAAAATCATTCAATATGCTGTTAGGAAATCAATTGTTTGCTAACAATAGAAAAGGACTAGGCTTTGGAAAAACACAAGTTGAGGATAGTGCTAAAGGAAGGAGTGTCTTTGCTAGATGTGTAAAATGTGGAATAATTGGACATCATGTTGAAAATTGTAGTCATAGGAACAAGAACACGAAATTTATAAAAGTTTGGGTTCCTAAAAATTCTACAAACAAATTTCAAGTCTATTGGAACAAGAATGAAAGGACAAATCAAGTTTGTGTTCCAAAGGGATTATTTATTCACAATTATTCTGCCACTAACAACCATGGACCTTTAAAAACAAATAGGTCACATACATCTTTAACCGTGTAGGTGTGGTGGCAGGCTGAGGAACAACATTGGTGTTATCTGGATTCTGGCTGTTCTAGATATACAACGGGTGTCAAATCAACGTTCCTTAGCCTAGTATAAAGGTGACAGATTCACTATGAGCAAACAACGAATGATTATCGTACAGGTAAAACAGGTAGTTATCTTTGTTTTTCACACGATAGATAATCGATAAGAATCTGCACCATAATCTGAATTAAATCAGCCAGTTATGACTGATGATGTTAATTCTGATTTTTAACCAATTATCTTGCTTGAAGTAATTGTGATGGATCTAACTTGCTTGATCTTTAATGACTTGACTTTAATCAGTGGTTAAAAATTGATCAACCATCTTCTTCTTGAACTTAATCTATTTGGTCAAACTATGATTGATTTCTGATTGCTCATGCTCTAAAAAGTATTTTGAGAAGCTGCTGAAACTGATGCTTCACTTATGAAAACTTTAAATTGCTTTTGAAATAATCTTGATTTTTTAACTGTGATTCTACGGAAGGTATTCACACTCGCTCTTCAATTGATAAAAGTGTGTGTTTGTTTCATTGTCACAGTGGTTTGTTTCTGAAGTTGAATCTGAGTCTGTTGAAATGGCTCTTAACTGCTTCTAGACCCCGTATTATGTTTTCTGTGTGTTTGTGTTTGCACGTTTTCAATCTAACCCTAAAGAATCACATTTGAAAGCCACTAAACGAATTCTGAGATATCTTTCACACACACACAAATTTGGACTATGATATTCTTCGTGTGAAAACTATAATTTAGTTGGCTATTCTGATGCTGATTATATGGGTTCATTAGTTGACAGGAAAAATACTAGTAGGACATGCTTCATGCTAGGACACTCACTAATTTCATTGTCTGATAATCATGTTCATCATTCACTCACGATACACATTGATGTGATATACCATTTTCTTAGAGATCACACTACTAGGGAAGATACTTGCATCGAAAACATTTCAATTGAGGATATTTTCACAAAACTCCTCCCCGAAGATAGATTTTCCAGATTACGTTTGAATTTGGGGATTATGGAAATTGACTAATCATTTTTCAATTTTTGGTTGAAATATTCTTGAATATTTATTTTCAACTTCATTTTCTAGAATTCAAACCTATTTTGGATATCATTCAAAGATTGATTCGAATATGGTATTCAGTAGTGGAAATACGTTTGGTTTATGAAATTTCATAATATGATTAATTTGGTAACTTATTCCACGACCATTTCTATTTCTACCATCTTTCTATCATTCATAATGATTTTGAAAAATGAGAAGAGTAAATTGCTTTTTAAATTAAAAAGGAAAAATCAAAGAAAATTTTAAAATATTCCTCATGCATCCATTCTCATTTAAAAGTCCTTATGGTTATGCATGGATGGATCATTAGAGGTTATCATCACTCCATTCTCATTTAAAAGTCCTTATGGTTATGCATGGATGGAGCTTGATAACTAATGAGTAACTGCTAATCCCATTTAAAAGTCCTTATGGTTATGCGTGGTTAGTAAGTGCTTATTACTTTTGTGCTTAAATGTCAAATCTTTTTAAAAAATTATAATAAATAGAATAAAACATCTCTCTTCTCATTATAAAAACCAAATCATTGATCCATTCTCTAAAATGTGGAAATTGTTATCTTGTTATGATATATTATGGTTTTTCCCTATTTTTTCCATTTGTTTTCCCCTACTGTTTCATTATTTTTGTCAGTCTTTTGATGATAACAAAAGGGGGAGAAGGAAGAGATTTTGATAAGAAAATAAGTATTTTTGGAATACTACACCAAATTTGTTAAATGTTGTTAGTTATTTTTTATAGTTCTTTTATTCGTCTGTAATTTCCTAAATCTTCTAAATAGGGAGTGGTCTCAGTTGTAGGGGGAGTATTCATGTAGGGGGAGTATACATGTAGGGGGAGCTATATATATATTCAGGTTTAAACACATCTACTGAATTTCAAAATCTTTAATATATATGTTTGTCATCATCAAAAGGGGGAGATTGTTTGATGTGTGTTTAGTGTTTGATGATAACAAACTATATATATCGTATTTTAGATATGTTTACAGATTATACACATATAGGAATAACAGAAATTTTATCAACACAGAATTTGAATTCAAACTGAAATTTTATTCAAACAATCTTTTTATTACAAATTTTGAATAGTACAAATTCTGACTCTCACTATAACTGTACAATTTCTGAATACATCACAATTCGATTTTACATCACAATCCTCACTACATCACTCATACACTCAGTTGTTTGTCTGAATCTGCATTGTCCAGCTTCAGTGTTTGTCTTGTCTCTTGAGTACCTGTATAATTGAAAATCTACAACAGTAATCTGAACAGAAACGAATTTAATTTGCAAAAATATAAAATTTGTTTTTTAAAAGCTGTCTCAGATATATGGGTTATTGTCATCATCTTTGATTGTGTAATACCTGTGCATATCAGTATTCATATCAGGGACAGGTAATTATGAGTGGCTGCAATACACACGTGCACATTTGTACACGTGTACACTGCCTCGCCAACTCGTGTGCACAGTCAACCAAACACAAGGTCAAATCCAGATTAGATTCAACTCAGGTGAAATTTGAAAAATCAAGTATTACTGCAACAATAAACTGTGCATGTACACGAGTCAAGGAATCAGTACAACTACAAGCAGTGCAGCTACTACAGTGAAATGTACACGAGTCAAGGAAGCATGAATCACCAAGCCAACACAGTAAGGATGCAAAGAACAGAGTGATACATGCATATCAAAACAGTAACAACAATTTGAAATGTGCATATACACAGCACACCAAATCAAATTCAACACAAATGCACTGATGAAGTCTGTACACATGGTACAAGATGAAAAGCATCAACATGTATAAAATGAAACAAGTACAAAATCATCAAAACAGCAATGTCAAAAACAGGTGAAACAGCAATGTCAAAAGCAGCAAGACCACCATCATAAATATGAAGTGCATTAGACAACATAGTGGACCAGACTAAGACATCAATGATCAGGGAATGTGCAACAGGACAGCATCAATGATACAAGTCAGATGGTCAGAACAGTATATATACAGTAGCGAAGAATAAAGACACAACATGGTAAGAGCAGAGTTTGACAATGACGACCGAGTCAAGCATCAACATTCAAAGCCGTATGATTTTTGAAATAGTCAAAGTTTAAAAAAGAGGAAAGTTTTGTTGTCGTGAAAATCAAAGAAGAATCGCACGTTCAAAATCGAAGCCGTGGGCAAAAAGTAATTTCCAAAAATATCAAATTAAAACAGGAAAGTCTCAACAACGTGAAGAACACGCTGATCAAATCAGACGTTTATATAAAGGACCCAAATCATCATTGACGAAGTCGTGGTGAAGAACAGAAAGAAAAACCCAATCATCACCGACATAAGAATTGAGCAATCAGAGAAGAATCAAGCAAGAAGTACATACCAAGTCAAGATCGCAAGCAAATAAGCACAAACGAAGCCGAAGTCCAATTCGCAAGAGCTACAAAGAATCGACTTCGCCAGAGACCCAAAACCCTAATTCAAAAGCTTCAAACTTACCAGAGCAAGTGATAAAGGGGATCGGGCTAAATCACCAGAGAATCAAATAGCCGAAGCTAGCTCGAGGAGTCGGTCGATCAATCAACAAATTCAAGCCCTAATTTTTTCCAGATCGAAGTCGCCATATTTTCTCTGAGGATCGAACTGAAGATAAACGAATCGGGCCGATAATAATCAGGGGGTCGAAGACAAAAGGAAATGGGCTGGGCTTCTATAATTTAAAAAGAGGGTTTTTATTTTTAAAATTAATCTAGGGTTTTAATTTTGCTTTTATTGGGCCAGGTTTTATTAATCTATTTTTAGGCCAAGTTCATTAGAGCGCAAAAGTTTTTTTTAACTGTCGATTTAAACTTTGCCCTGGGGTTCAAACTGTATTTTGTATTTTCAGTTTGTATTGTCAAAGTCCAGTCAGAGTGAATCACCACCTAGGGTTTAGGTTTTGTCAGATTGTCTAGTTAGAATTAGTTCAGTGAGCAGGGGAGCTGCGAGTTTGCAAAATTCTACAGGCGGGAGCAGAGTTTGCAAGTAAGCGAAGCTCTATAGGCGGGAGCAGAGTTCGCGAGTAAGCGAAGCTCTATAGGCGGGAGCAGGGGTTGCGAGTCTATTAGAGTGTTTGTGAGCGGGAGCGAGTGTCTACGAGTCTAGTAGAGTGTTTGTGAGTGGGAGCGAGTGTCTGCGAGTCTGTGAGAGTGTTTGTAAGCGGGAGACTGTTTAATTCTAATAGAAATCTGGGAATGCAGCAGTAGGCAGGGGTTGCCGAAGCTGGGTAAATTTTGTGTGTGATTTACTTTACTACATATTTATTTATCTGCTGATTGCTTCCGCGTTTAATTTGAGAAAATTTGTGATAACCCTATTCACCCCCCATTCTAGGGTTAATCTAGATCCTACATGAGTGTCAGCTACCAGATCTGGATGGAGAGGTGGAAGGATATTGAAATCACCGATGTTAATTTATTTTACTTTTCGAGAATCTTGGAGACAAATGATTTTTTGTTATTGATGTCTGTGGGGTCAGTTTCTTATATTTCAATTTGTCTTGGTTTGTAATGCGTAGAAGTATATAAGGGTTCGTATGGTAGTTTTTGAGTACCTCATATTTTACACTCCTACTACTAGTTGAACCATGTGTATGTACAAAAGTCATGTACTATCTCTATTTTACATTAATTAAGTACCTATGTTCAAAAACATGGAATATTAATCTTCAAATCACTTCAACATCGACCACTTTATAACACTTGAATCAACTTTGCGTACACTTTATCGTCAAATGAATATGCAAAAGTATAAGTTTTATTATATCAATAATCCAACTTAGTGCTTTCATTCTTTAGAAAATTGTACATAAGATAAACAAAAATAATTATTAAAATGATTCTTTTTTTATCCATGCCAAAATATGTCTCAAAGAATCCGAAATGCTCTTCTTAGATATCCAACCTTACTTCAGTCCTAGTTTTATACACATTAGAAGATATTTAAATAACTCAAAATTTAATTTATTAACCCTTTCTAAAAAGACTGAAAAGGAAATCAAATTCAAAATTCCCATTTACTAGCGAGTAGTCTTCATTTTATATAACCAATTCACTTCATTGAGCAGTTGTACATCTTTTTGGAAATAAAACAAATTTTATACATCAAAAGGCAATTATTTTAACCATGCTTACCTCAAAAGAATATGCAGGCAATGACTAAAAGGTAGGAAAGGCGAGCAAGAGAGAATATGGAAGCTTCACAATTGAAGATAATTTTCAATGTTTGGTTTCACTAAGCAAAGAAGAAATAAAATGAAGTTACCATCTCATTTTTAGTGCGTTTAGTGGAGAACAAGCTTTTGTTGGAAGATGAGTTTTCTCTCTCACGGGGCATAATATTTGGAAATTTTATAACTTAGGGATCACTAAGAAGAATAAATACGAACCATTGGATGTGTAGTAATTAAGAAATGAAGTTTTGTAAGAAATTAAAGACTGAGAATAGGTCTCCAAGTAGTGCCAGATTATAAAGATTGAATAGCAACTTAATTTCAATTTCTAATGTTTAAAAATAAAGACTGACTATTTCAGTCTTTATTCCATTTTAAATTAAAGACAAATAAACATTAGTCTTAAAATTGCAGTCTTAAACATGTTTTTTTCCTGTAGTGCAAATTTCGATCTCCCACTTTTTATTGATTTACATTGTTCACTCATTTTGAAGACCCTCCATCTCTCCTTCTCCACACTCGCACACGCTTGGCTCTGCCCTCATAGATTAAGGGTTAGTCACAGACTAACACATCCCTGATGCAAGGATATCATGGTCGGTAAAGCTAACCTCTCAAGGCCAGCGATGCATCTATCACCTCCATCCGATCTAATAATGGAACCATAAGAAACGAATCGATTTAAAGCCTCATTATTCTCCATTCAATTTATGCACTTTTAGTTGGAGCCTTCCCTTTCAATTTCTTTACATCTTTCAATCTTATTTTATTACAAACTCTGATTAAGTTTTTGAATTAAAGAATTCCGCAATTTAAAATTTGTCAGAAACGGCCAACACGAAAAATAAAAACATATAGTTTAATTCATACGAACTCAAAGAATTTTAGGCTAAATTTTCCCTTTTCCCCACTTTTGAAAAAAATTCTTTAACATACGTCCTCTATAAAATTTCTTAACAAGTTTTTAAATTCAACAACCCAGGTTTAGTATTAGGAAAGCCTGACCCAATATTTAACGGTCTTCTATCTAATATATGAAATAGGGCTATCGAATATCTAAAGTGAAGTTGTTACACATATATAGCTATCGAGCCTCTTAGATGAAATGATCACATTTTTAGAGCATCGAGCCTCTAAATTAAAGTTATTGCATGTATAGAGCTATCAAGCCTTTATATTAAAGCTATCGCACATTTAAAGCTATCAAGCCTTTAGATTTAAGCTATCACATGTTTGGAGCTATTAAGCCTCTAGATTAAACTATCACATATTTAAATCTATCAAGCCCTTATATTAAAGCTATCGCATGTTTAGAGCTATCGAGCCTCTAGATTTAAGCTATCGCTTGTGTAGAGCTATTGAGCTTGTATATTAAAGCTATCGTATGTTTAAAGCCATCGAGCATCTAGATTTCAGCTATTGCATATTTTGTTATCAAACATCTAATATGGAGCTAACGAACTTCCATACCATATGTTATCAAAGGTATAAAATTAATCTACCGAGTGTCTAGCCAAGCTATCAATTGTATAACCATCGAACATCTAAAATGGTAATTTTATAACTAACTTTGAAGCTGGTTTATTTAATCTTAAATAATTACTTTTGACCAAATATTACAATATATTAAATATTCATTAAACACTATCTTTTTAGATTTCTTTTTAGAAAAATTCCAGGAAAGATTTTTCCTTTGCATAAAACTTTAAATTAATTAATTAATTAATTAATCAATTTCATTTTTGTCTAAATTTTCCCTCCGTTAAATAATTTATTTAATCCAAATTTACATGAGAAAAATCATGAAAAGTTGTCAAAAATTAAATTTTATAAGTTCTACCATGTACAAAAGTTTTTGAAAAATAATAATTTTCCCATATTTTAAATAATTAAAACTCGAATTTATACCTTTTTCCATCTTAGAAAATTTGTAGAAAATTCATATTAATTCCAAAATTATGGAATTAACAATTTGTTTCCCAATTAATGTTATAAACAACATATTAGAATTTCAGAGTAGTTGGAGATCATTAATATTGGTTTTAAATCCGACAACCCTTTTTTCCCCCCATAATTTCACATATATCTTACAATCTTTAAATAGATATCTCTACCAAAACCAAGCTCTATCCATATAAAAAACATCACGAGTTTTAGTTAAATCCGAGACTCAAAATATATAACCTTGGGGATGATCATATAATTCACCTTGATTAGTTTATTATGGTGAGCATTTTCCCTAAGCTTTAATTATCTTTCTCTTTATTCAGAAGGATAAAATTTTGTCGAGGTATTATTTTCTTTCTTCTATTATGAAGAGTGAATGAACATAAGAGAGGAGGAGAGTAGTACGGGAATATATTAAGTTGGTCGGGCCTTAGATTCTCCCTTCCTTATTCTTCCCTGGATTAATTAAAACCTTTAATTCTTTCACCACATACCATGTTATTGCTCTTTTATTTAATTAGGAGATTGGAAAATTTGTTATTATGGCTTGTCTCCATACCTATTCCATTTTCCTCACATTATTATCTAATTATCAGTTAATTGAATTTACATAGTAATATATCTTAAAAATAGAGGTGTTATAGGCTCCACTCCTTATAAAATTTCATCCTCAAAATTCTAATAATGTATAATCAATAGAACAATCATATTCATATGTGGCACAAGCACATACAAATTAAAAAATATCACTAGCGTAACTACTAGCCAAAAGTATGTACAACCCTATATGTATCATACATCAAACTACTCAGGATGAGTCCCTCTAATCTTATCCTCGGTATATGCCAAGTACAATATCTTTCATTGTCATTCCACTGGACTTTCATTGGTTTGACTTTATTATTTTTGAAGTCCTTAATATCCCAGTTCACAATATGAATTGGTTGTCTAATGATAATCATATTAGGTTCCACTACTAAATCTACTAAAATCGTTGGTTCAAGAACAGTCTCCAGATTATGTATAAACTTTCTCAAATGACAGACGTGAAACACATTATGGACTCTTACCAAAGTATTCGGTAACTCGATACGGTTGTGACTTTTATGTTCCTCTCTTTAATAGGAAATGGTGCAACATATCTCTTCCAAATTCCCTGAATTTTCGAATTGTGTATTACCCTTCATAGGTGATATCTCTACAAAAATATGATCTCCAACATAGAACTTCAAATCCTTATATCTTTGTTCGGCGTATGTCTTCTACCTTGATGAGTTTCCTTCATCTTTTCTTACACGAGCTCAATCTTTTTAGTTTCTTCTTTTGCCAAATTTGGACAAAGAATTAGCCTATCTCTTATCTCTAACCAACATGCTAGTGACTTGCACGGCCTTCCATAAAGAGCTTCAAAAGGTGAAATTCCTATACTACTATAATAACTATTATTATAGGAGAACTAGACTAAGTGCAAATAGTCATCCAATGACCATCCAAAGTCTTGTACATAAGCTCCTAATGGATCTTCAACTACCTTATATACCCTTTTCGGTTGCCAATCAGTCTACAGTTGGTAAGCGATACCAATCTTCAGCTTGGTACCCAATACATCTTATAAACCCTTCCAAAATTTACTATTACACAAAGGATCCTGATCACTTACGATGTTACTCAGTATTCCATGAAGCCATATAATATTTCTTATAAACAGTTTTGCCAAACTTCTTGTCATTATTGTCGACTTAACAAGGATAAAGTGTGAACTCTTGGTTAGCTTAATGACTACCACCTATTTACTTTCATTTCTCCAATTTGACCTTGCAAACTCAATCAAAAATTCCATTAATATAGAATCTCATTTTCATAGTTGTACTTTTAAAGGTAAAGTAATCCATTCGACTTTTACTTATTGGCAATTTAGAGATTGCTCCACCCATAAGGCTGGATATTTCTTCATTCTTTCCTACAAGAAACCCTCTTCTTTTCTTGATATTGTACCTCCACGATGAGTAGTAAATTATTATCTTTGAAATTCTCTGAGAACTTCATTCTTTTGATTGTCTACCTTTGGAACATATAATCGTATACACAACACAACCTTGATTTCTATTACATCCCACCTCTATACCCATATTATCCAAGAGTATTATAGAATAATACTGTCAAATATTATGGAGAATGAGGCTATATGGGGTACACACTTGAATATTCCCTTAGACGAACACTGTTACATATTTAAACATCAAATAAATAACTCACCTATACGTACGTAGTAATGGTACAAAGTAATAGATATGTGTGCCTCCAGGATAGAATAACACACAATATACAATGAATAGTAGAGAATATAGAGTTAGTCACAACGATAATAATATATAATACAATAATGTCATAAAAATACAATACAACTCAAATGTTAATTATATAACTACATGTAGTGAATCAATAACATACAAATATTGGGCAATCATCCATATATAATACTCCTCTAGGCCCAAAGTAAACAAATGCTGGTTGTATCATCCCTGTGCTTAAAATGTCTTGGACTGACTAGAGTATTATACAATAACACATGGGTCAGATTATGTCTAATCAAGGATCATAAATAAGAGTAATAGCGTATGCAAATAAAAAAATTATATCACAATCAAATATATCAAATCATTAATCAACATGTCAAGATAGAGAAATAAGTATAGAAATGTATGTCTGAAATATCTATATAATACAATATATATTTATCAAGGCATCACGCCTCACAAATAACTCAAATTCATATGAAACAATCAACACTCATATATAAAGATGTCATCACCTATATGGAAATACATCGAATTAGAAATCAAAAATTCAATACATTAGGTGAATCATACATATCCATAAATCATCATTAAATCCAAAATAATAAGTAATGAGACATCCTTAAGCGAAGTTAGGCGGTAATGAAGCAATGCCCACTATCTCTCTCAATCTCATATTCTAAAATACCAATACCAAATAAATAAAATTAGTAAGAAAGATTTAAGCCAGCTCATAACAATGCCGCAATGTGCAAAATCATATATCTCAACCCACAGCCCTTGGAGAGGCGAAACTCTTGACTGAAAGGTCCTAAGGGATAGAAACAACAAATCAATAATAAGTATGCCATCTTCCTGAGAAGGATATGGGGATGATCATACTCTAGATACAGTCTCAAGTATAATCTCATCCATACATAATATATGTCTATCTACCACCCATATACACACTCATACATCCACATATACCGAAACCAGATGGGAGACTGACAGTACGTTTGCTTACTCTAGGAGCCACACATGGTCCATATGACACGACTTCTATAGTCATCGGTTTCCATTACCTCTCCCCTCTCGGTGTCGTGATAATGATCTACCATAGGATCGACAACGAGTAGAGTCTTCGACCATGGCTACCGATATGTGCACCTATGGTAACTGACTGCTAACCAATATGACACAAGGGCAACCAACTACCAATCTCGTGATGTGCATCAAATAATATAAACAACAATGGTGTTGTGGATCAAGGGCGTAACCCGACAATCAGGCGGCTAGGGTGGATATGGACAAATCCGGTTCACTCCCGAAATATAAAGTGAGTTGGAAAAAGGTAGACAGACACACGATATACACAAACTATATAGCTAACAAGTAGCCTCCATACGTGCTCATCGTAGTGACTCACCCACACACCACATACCTCCGTATAAGTGTCATCCACGAGCAAAAAATAACTAAATAAATAACACATCGACATCCCATACCATAGTGTGATATTAGTCTATTTATTTAGTCCTCACATGTCACACTCACTCCTCCAATATATTCTATATAACGAGTCCAAAGAATAACCCAAAAAAGTATTACCGAATGCCTCATCCTAAACTGACTAATCTGCTTATTCAGATTTCTCACTACACAAAATAGAAATCATCACAAAATCACATAAAAGTAAGTCGTCACCTTATCGTACCAAATCACCAAAAAACTCATCATCAACGGTGAATCACTCATATCACTGGGATCAACAAAAAGAAGATAATAAATCAGAAATTAATATAAAAGGAAAGATTATTCAAATACATAAATGAAACAGTACTTTGTAATGAATCATTAAAAATATATATAATAAAATAAATACTGGGAAATGAATAATAAATATATATCCTAGGATTAATTAAATAATTATCTATACTTAAATATAGTTTAATATCTACAATAAATAACTAATAACTTAGTCTTATGTATAATTAGACGATTATTAGATGTTTACTAACAACATTAGGAAACCCATTATAAATTATCAAAATAATTTATAAAACCGAATATCATATATATATATGTATATATATATATATAAATAAATAAATTATTTCATGATTCACATAGTCAAATAATATTTGAATAGTATAGTAAAAATCACTTTATTATCTTGTTAAACTTATATTTACATTCATATATCTAAATAGTATCCGTTAAATATTTACTAAAATATAAATATATTCAATTTAATTTACTTCAAATATAAATATATTTATAACACATACACAACATAAGGAATTATAACTTTCCAAATTAACAAAACTCCTAACCGAATAATTTAGACTTATAGTCAACTTTACCTAAATTACCAAAACATATACAAAGCTTATAGATATTCATCTTTATCTAATGTAACAAATTTAAATCATACACAAGCCACTGCAACTTAAACAATGAAATAATGGGGTTAAATATGTCCAAATATGGAAGATATTCATTAAAACAAGGTCAAGAGTACATGCAAGCAAGTGAAACTAAAGGAGCAATTAAAATATACTCACAAAAGGAATGCACTCACCAATTATAATAAAAGAAATGTATATATATATATATAATTTAACGCATACGAACACGTACTCTAATCCCACTATTACTGATGAAAACAATGCTCCAACACATGCAAGATAACAATAGCAGGATAAATTAATATATGCTAACAATCCCACTATTACTGATGGCAACGCATGGTCACATCCACAAAACAAATGACAGCAAGACCAAATATATAAATACGCAAACATACTTACCTCCATGTGTCACCTTACCTTCTCACTATTCTCTCATATACATAAAACTAAACATATGCTCATACACAAAACAAGTATATATAGATGCAGACAGATGTGTATATATGTATACAAGTGTCTACGTTTATTTATCTTAATCTATTAAATAATAGTAAAGCGGAAGAATTTAAAGCTCTCTTATTAATTTTAGGAATTTCCTCCTCTCTCCTTAATTCTCTCTAGATATTTTATTTTCATATTATAATTATACAATGTTTCTACCGGTTGTCTCTTCTATCGTTAGAATTTAATACCAAATTTTGCAATTATGCATAGATTTCTTTCAAGTTTTTAATGTTATTTTACATTTAAGTCCATATATATTAAATTTAGTTAGGTGAACTTAAATTTAAGCTTTTTAAATAAATACAATTAACGAATATTCATTAATTGATCAAATAGATTTTTTAAAATAACAATTCAATATGCGTACTGAGTTCATATTGACAAAAATAGTAAAACTAATTTTTCTTTCAAGTCCGGATAGTTTTAAATTTCTGCAGTCATATACAAGCCATTACAATTCAACTAATATTTTCTCCTATCATTTCGCATCTAAATGCCAACATTTAATAATTTTTACAATTATTTACGAATTTCTACTAAGTTTTCTTATATTATTTTACATGCAAGTCTATATATTTGAATTTATTAATTGATCTTGAATTTAATTTTTTTAACTAAATCCAATTAACAAATATTTATTTATTAATCTAATAAATCATAAAAAATGATAATTCAATGTATATACTGCATTTGTAATGACATAAATTGTAAAATTATTTGTTCATTCAGGTCCATATAATTTAATATTTTCACAATTATATACAAAATTATCTTTGATACTTTTACATTTTTCTACAATTAAGTACATAAAATTTCTTTCTTTCTAAAATTGGTTATTTAGTACAAAGAAATATATATACATAATTTTTTCTTTCTAAAGTTGGTATTTCATTACAAACAAATATATACAAAAAATTTGTTTTCAAAATTATCGTTACAAACATATTAACATTTTTCCTTCGTAAAATTAGTACATCAAATGGACTTTTTATCATTATTAAATTATATTTTGTGAAGAATAACATTACACTTATTGATAAGTAATGAGTGTTTGTATTTTGTAATATTGGAAAAAGAATAAATATTTTCAATTAGTACGTTTTTGTACAAAAAGTTACATTTTAATTATTTATATTCTTGATCTAAGTTAATCAATGGACAAAAATTATACCATATTTTGATTAGAAATAATTTTCTTTCATATTTTATATCTTTTTTACATAAATGTTAAGTATTTTTTGAAAAGTTTTATTATAAAATAAAGATAGTAAGGTATGAAACAATGAACTAAAAATCATTTTTTTACATAATTAAAATGACAATGTGATTTGTAACGTTTCAGATCTTATTTTCACTTAATATTTCTTTTAGTAGTTAAATAAATATTTTTTATAACCCTGATAATATCATATAATTATTTTGATAAATATGTGCTAACAGAACTATATATGCATACGAATACCTTGAGTCTTTGATATTATTACACTTTTATTTTTAGGTATTTGTCGTCATTCTCCCATTTAATATTTGAAATTTAATGTACACATCATTTACTTTTAGTCAAATGTATCAAAACCTAAATGTCAATTTCAGAATATACATACATGAATATTTCTTTATGAAATATTATAAAAATATTAATTTCAATATTTATTAAGAATACTTATTTTCATTTATTTGATTGATAAATAATGAATCCTAAAAATTAATAAATCGGTATATAACTCATTTTTATCAACAAAAATGATAATTTAATTTTTATTCAAGTATAATATAATATACGAATCTCATAACAAAAATACACAGTTATAAATAATATAGTAATTTAAATTTACAAGTCATTTATCCTAACAAAATTCATCGGAGATTACATGATAAATTATATTCTTCAAACGCAGTTATAATATTATTTTTCTACAACATACCGTGTGCAACGCACGGGTTACACACTAGTTTATATAATAGAAAGATAAAAAATATTCTGCTTATTAAAATTTTAGTACAATATATAAACTTATATAGGCAGCTAGCACCTATATACTCTCATACATATGAGCAGAGTGAATATCTAGGCTTGTGAATGAAATCAAAGGCGAAACAAGGAGTAACAGACCAAAGAAACATATATGAAGGAGGCAAGCAAAATTTAGTTCAAAAATAAAAAAGAACAGAGCAAACTAAAAATATTATATAAACACGTAAGGCAAGACACTCACCTAAATGAAATCACATACACATGCAACATTGGAAAAAGAAACGCATGCACACATGTTCCTATGACTTGCAAATAACAGCACACGTATTTATTTTTATACTCATAGATGTTGGCATATGCGCGCGCATATATACATATACATATACATACACACACACACACACACACATATATATATATATATATATATGCAGGTTGAGTGGGCAGAGAAAAATAGATACCGATGGTATGTTGTCTGATCCAATGGTTGCTGTTTTTTCCATTCCAATTCCATTTCCATCTTTGGTTTCTTTTCCTTGGTCCACACAGCTTTAGTTCTTTTATTTTATTTTTTGTTTTTTTCCATTTCTCCTTTGTTCACAGTTCTTCTATTTGTTGTATGTAGCTACTTTTAATGAATGAATTATTTTTGCATGACTTCTACTTCCTGTTTCTTATGTCTCCTACTGTGCAAGCGTATTTTACCAATTTGACAAGTACATGATAACTTTGCCCACCACGTCATCCAATCATTACAAATAATGTATATTGTTGCTCTATATTTCTATACAAACAATGTGTACTCAGCTTCTTTGTTTTTGAAAAAAATGGAACAAGTTGACACAGCTTACAGGATCACACAACTCACGAATTGATGAATTCGTGGAAAATGAATCGATGATACAAGACGAATCGATGAATTGATGATACCCAAGTGCCCAAATCCATTGATCTCTCGAGATACCGGATTCTAGCTATCCTCAACACGTTGATCGCGCACGATACCGCGTTAGAAGATCTATGATTCTTCGACGTTGATCTCGCGCACGAGATTCCGTGAATCGGCTTCAAGTTCATTGATTCGAGCGCACTCGAATATCCGAAGATGGAGAAAGGAGATAACACTCAACTTCCAATTTTAATGGTGACACAAAGCACAAACCAAATTTTATTCAAAAATCAACTCCTTTTACAAATGACAACACACCCCTATTTATAGGGAAAGTACAACTCAACACACGTTACAACACTTCACACGACTTAAGAAAAATACATCACAAATAGTACAAACGACTTACAAAAACATATAACAACGACCTAAACAATACGACCTATCAACATACAGGAATTCACGACTTAAAATCAATATATGACTTATGGAAGCAGACGATCTAGCATCAGCGACATAAGTGTTCTGGAACGAGCGACCTAAGAAATGTAGCATAGCGACTTAAGAAACAAGGCATTAGAAAACAGCGACCTAACAATCAGCGACTTAAAGAATCTCGTTCGCGACATAACTGGATTTCAGCGACATAAGGAAATGCTCGCAACCTAGGCTGGAAGCAATCAGTGACATAAGACTTTCTCGTTCGCGACTTAGGAATTTGGCATCCAGGAGCGACTTAAAGAGGTGGCGACATAAGAACTTCGCGACTTAAGGAGGTTCGCGACCTAATGAGTTCGCCGCGACTTAAGGAGGTTCGCGACCTAAGGCGTTTTGCTTCGCGACATAAGGAGGAGCGATTTAGGAGAAGCTTCGCGGCCTACTGTTGCGCGACATAAGGAGAACACGGCAGCGACTTAGGGCTAAGCTTCGCGACATAAGGAAGCAAGCGAGTAAAACTGGAACGACCTACTGGAATCGTGAATTAGAAGCTCGAGCGATCTAGGGCTTCGGCGATTTGGCTTCTTCGCCTTCGCGACCTAGGGAAATGCGATTAAGGGGCACGACTTAAGGTAAGTCGTTCATCTTTATCTCGCGCTGCATCATCCTCCCCTGGTTGAAAAGAATTCGTCCTGAATTCACACTTTTTTCTTCTTCGAGACGCTGTCTTCCATTCATTATCTGGTCTGATGCGGCTCTGGTGATAACCACTCTTGAGATTGATCTTGTCTTGACCCTTTGAAGATGCGGCTCGACATAAGGAACGCATGGCATAAAGCAGACGTGGCATTAGGCAGGCGGCATAAGAAAGTGACCTGAGGGAGATGACATCATGATGCTTGTGCCAATAGGAAGGTGTGATATAGAACCAAATCGTGACGAAATTGCGAGACGATATAAGGAAGTTTAAAATCACGGAGCGACTTAGGAAGTCATGACTGAAGAAGTGTGATGACTCATGCCCAGATTCTTGTCTTTTCTTATCTCATTCAGGTGTATCATCATTTAGAATCTTCTCTTGATGTGTTTCATCAATTTACCCTGATTGACATGAATTCCCACTCGCTTCTTCTTTGACATGTTTATTTTCATGAAACGGTTCCAAGCAGTTGGCGTTGACAACGTCAGCAGTGCGGACATGATCAGGCAACTCCAACTGACAATCATTCTCTTCCTCTTGTCTTTTCAACTCTTCCTGTTCTTTCAAATTCACAAGATCATACGATCCCCGCAGTAAAATAGTATCTGGTACTAGTTCAGTTTGATGCTGAATGTCCTGTAGTGGTGGTAACTTTTTGGGTAATTCCTCAGGATATTCGACTTTAGACTCATCGAATTCTGATCCAACTTCCTCAAAATCCTCAAGATCTTTACTCGTTCCTTGCCCGGTCAACACAAACAATTCATTACTATTTTTTACCTTTTCAACAGACTCTTCCAAAAATACAAGACTAGTTTCTTCAGGCAGTTCCTCAAAAATCTCATCTTCAAACTCTTCAAATACTTCAACCTCTTTAGGATTCTCTAAATCAGAACTTTCTCCAGATTCAATCAACATTGATAATTCATCACTATCTTTCATTTTATTGACGAACTCTTTCAAAGACAATAAACTATCTGATTCTGCCTTCTCTTCTGTTTCACTTTCACTTTGTTCGGGCTTTTCGGAAACTAAGGAATTTACACTTGGCTGGCTCTCATCCATAAGCTCAGGTGTTAAGCAAGAATCCTCCATCATCAAGTTATTTACCTCAACTCTGAACACAATTTCTTCTTCCTTACTATCGACATCAATCTTCGGCGGTGAAGAGTAATCAACTTCTACATCCACATACTTTGACATTGAATAAAATCCCATCAACAAATTACATTCATCGTTCTCTAACTCGACCTCTTCATCTTCGTTGTAAAATTTTGGTGGTAATTCTTCGAATGATTCCGTAGGACCGACCTCTTCAAACTCTTCTAACATTGGTTTAACTTCCTCAGGAATTTCAACCGCTTCACTACTTTCACGTCCAATCAACAGAAATACTTCAGGGCTATCCTCTACTTCTTTGACAAATTCCTTCAAAGATAACAGAGTCTTTAGTTCCTCGATTTCCTCCAACTTGCTTTTACTTTGTTGTCGCCTTTTAGGAACTAAAGTGATTCTAGTGCCATCAAACATGAAACTATAGTAGTTTGTCCTACCATCGTGTTGCACGGCTCTATCGAACTGCCACGGTCTTCCCAACAACAAATGACATACATCCATATCCACCACGTCACACCAAATTTCATCCTTATACTTCTTTCCGATGGAAAAAGTTACACAAGCTCTTCGACCAACCTTCACTTCCGCACCTTTCCTCAGCCAAGCCAATTTGTAGGGTTTGGGATGCTTCTCTGTCTTTAATGCCAATTTCTTTACGACTTCTGTAGAGATGATGTTATCACAACTCCCTGCATCGACAACAAACTTACAAACTTTCCCCAAAATAGTGCATGTCGACTGAAAAATATTACTCCTCAACCAACTAGTCTCCTCTTCCTGCTTTGGCGTCAAGCAAGATCTCCTCATCATTAAAGAATATCCCTCGTCTCCCGTCAATAATTCTTCTTCCTCCTCAACCTGTGGTGAATTGAAACATTCTACTTCTGCATCCTCATCCTCAACCTCAGCAACCATCGCTCGCTTCTTAGGCTTCGGTCATTCATTGCTCTTATGACCAAACTCCTTATAGTTATAACACTTGAAATTGTTGTTGACCTTGGTCTTAGCAGCTTCATTAACAACCGGTTTACTAATAGCCTTGGAAACATTAGTATTGCTACTAGCCCCTTTCACTTGATTGCTCGAACTTGTAAACGCACCACCTCCTCTTCTACCTTGCTTCTCCCAAGCTAGAGCCTTCTGGTGTGCTTCGGCAACGGATCTCGGATCAAACATATTAACCATATCCTGAATTTGCATTCTAAATCCTCCAACAAATCTGGATGTCAACTGTTCCTCCGTTTCCATGATATCGTTTCTAGCAATCAGTTGATAAAATTCATCTGCATAATCATTTACCGACTTTGTCCCTTGTCTCAAATTCTGTAAGCGCTGATACATAAGAGACTGATAATTATAAGGCAAGAAAGTAGCCTTCATCATCTTCTTCATCTTTTCCCATGAAACAATCTTCGATTTTCCCATTCTTTCCCGTGTAAGTTTAGTTTGTTGCCACCATGCCATAGCTCTTCCCCTCAATCGTGTAGCAACCAACTTAACTCTACGATGCTCGGGTACTTCCTTGAAGTCAAAATTTTCTCCAACATTTGATAACCAATCCAGAAACTCTTCCGCTAGCATTCCCCCTTTGAATTCTGGAATCTCTGTTTTAATCCCTGACTCCCATCGACGATGATCTTCGGAATATCTATTTCGATTTCGCCCTTGGCCACGGTTTCGACAAGAGCTACTACCACTATCACTGGATTCCTCCAAATCTGACGTATGTCGATGTCGATTCTGACCATCAACATTTCTTCTACCACGCACGTCTCTTTCTCCCGAAACTGACGGTTCTCTTCTTTCCCGATCCGAGGGTGGTGACATTCTTCTCCTTTCAGAATTTGACGGCGAAATTCTATGTCCACCTTGATTTGAACCTGGCGATGCTCTTTGTCGAGTTTGATTCATATCCATCATGAGCCTTTCCAATCTACCAATTCCCTCATCAAACTTGTCATTGAATTTATCACTAATTCGTTGCTCCATTTGTTCAGCATCTTCTCTTCGATACACATCTGCAACATACTGATGACGATTAACTCTTCTTGGAGGCATTATCAAATCTTCAACAAATTCAAACACAAACTTCAAATCTCGAAACTTCACACCCAACGAACTTGGAAAAGTTCGTCTCCAAGCTTTGATACCAAATGACGCAGCTTACAGGATCACACAACTCACGAATTGATGAATTCGTGGAAAATGAATCGATGATACAAGATGAATCGATGAATTGATGATACCCAAGTGCCCAAATCCGTTGATCTCTCGAGATACCGGATTCTAGCTATCTTCAACACGTTGATCGCGCATGATACTGTGTTAGAAGATCTACGATTCTTCGACGTTGATCTCGCGCACGAGATTCCATGAATCGGCTTCAAGTTCGTTGATTCGAGCGCACTCGAATATCCGAAGATGGAGAAAGGAGATAACACTCAACTTCCAATTTTAATGGTGGCACAAAGCACAAACCAAATTTTATTCAAAAATCAACTCCTTTTACAAATGACAACACACCCCTATTTATAGGGAAAGCACAACTCAACACACGTTACAACACTTCACACGACTTAAGAAAAATACATCACAAACAGTACAAATGACTTACAAAAACACACAGCAACGACCTAAACAATATGACCTATCTACATATAGGAATTCACGACATAAAATCAACATACGACTTATGGAAGACATAAGTGTTCTGGAACGAGCAACCTAAGAAATATGGCATAGCGACTTAAGAAACAAGGCATCAGAAAACAACGACCTAACAATCAGCGACTTAAAGAAGCTTGTTCGTGACCTAACTGGATTTCAGTGACATATGGAAATGCTCGCGACCTAGGCTGGAAGCAATCAGCGACATATGACTTTCTCGTTTGCGACTTAGGAATTTGGCATCCAGGAGCGACTTAAAGAGGCGGCGACATAAGAACTTCGCGACTTAAGGAGGTTCGCGACCTAATGAGTTTGCCGCGACTTAAGGAGGTTCGCGACCTAAGGCGTTTTGCTTCGCGACATAAGGAGGAGCGATTTCTGAGAAGCTTCGCGGCCTACTGTTGCGCGACATAAGGAGAACACGGCAGCGACTTAGGGCTAAGCTTCGCAACATAAGGAAGCATGCGAGTTAAACTGGAACGACCTACTGGAATCGCGAATTAGAAGCTCGAGCGATCTAGGGCTTCGGCGATTTGGCTTCTTCGCCTTCGCGACCTAGGGAAACGCGATTAAGGGGCGCGACTTAAGGTAAGTCGTTCATCTTTATCTCGCGCTGCATGACAAGTTCAGAAAAGTTAAAAAATTACTCTCTATCTTTAACAGCAGGAATAATAGCCTCTATACCGCTCTATTGTAGATGCTACAATTATGGAAAATCAATTACCATTAATGTAAAATAAATTAACCATATTTACCATCTAAATGCATAGAAGATCTTTGTTTCTGTGGGATGCTTTTGTACTTGCCTCCTTTTCTATATAATTACCACTGTTACATGCATGCCCAGTCAATGTGAGATAAATATCATCAACAGTATATTTGTGTATCATGTTTCTGTTCAACATTAGGAATAATTGCCTCATTAACCAAATAAACTCTTTCTAGGTTTAAAGGTATTCACGTGTGTGTTTAGTATTTGAAGAAGTAAATATATTGAATACCTTGTTGTAATTAATGTGATGTATATTAAATGTGGTTAGGGTCCCCTTAGTCACTGCTAAAGAATAATCAATTAAGGATTGCAAATTAAAAACCGATGACATAAAATTAGACAATCAGTCAATTAACTATATACCTATTGTCACATTTTAAATATATATATAACATGAAAATACTTGGACTGCGATATAACTGATCACATAGCAACATGCTTATACGATTTTACTTTTGAATAGAGAAAAAAATCATACACGGTGGCTCGGTATTGTGTTTATGCACAAACAATAAGTCGTTAATCTTTCTTCCAATGTACACTTTAACTAATACCCAACCTTAATTAAATTGACATGAAGGTACAATTATTTTTGCTTGGTTTAGGCGTTAGCTAACCCCATATTAAATATACTTGAACGTTAAAATAAATATTATTTATTTAAAATAGAAGAATGTACATAATATAAATATCATTTTATTTTATCGCATGAGTGTCCTTTTTTCAAACTCGGATAATTAATCATTTTCCGATAGGAATGCATAAGAATTTAAATTTTTGGATATTACATAACGATTTAATATACATCGTCATAAGTTTTATATAATGTAAATTTTGCTTCCGTGCATCGGCACGGGCTTCCCACATTTAGTTTCTATTCCCTAAAAAGATTAAACAAAGGAAATGTGCCACAAATGCAATATCTTTGGGTATCACAACGGTTTTATTTCCAGTGGTTGGCGATGGCACTGCTTCCAAACTTATAACGAGATCTGTCGATGAATGATCGCACAAAGAATGATACTTCGCACACTACACCAACCGTGAAATTGAAGAAGGAATTTTACAAATTTCAAACAGACATCGCCAACCCTCTATTCGTTGAATTCAATTATTTACAACTGTATACGGGTAAAATAATAACAAGTATCATGTTGGATAAATATACCTGCTAATTGAACTGAAGTAGTTGCCTTACTACATTCCCCCCATCAATTTCCCATAAAAAATTGACAAAATATGCAGACTGGACAACAAAATGAATTCACACAGTAATATTTTTTCCACAGTACACATTCCACACAGTTATCTTCACCCCCACCCAATTTTACACCAGTTTGCGTTACTCACATCCATCGGACGTACCTTCGTACTTGTATATATAAATATATATATATATAAGTCACAACAAAAGTGATTAACATAGGTTTTTGAGATAATTCTCACCTAAAAATCACGTTATCTTCTTCTTCCTTCTCACGCTCACCACAGCTAAGCATCACACCAAATTCAATTCGTGCTGGAGATGCTAAATGATATATAAAAGCATCTATTTGGAATTCTGTGAATTTATTAATTTATATAATTTTTTTAATTTGAATTTTACAGGGGAGGCATGCATGAGATTATAAGGTGATGAGAGATAATTCTAGAAAATAGTTTTGGTTAGCGCTTCATAGGCTTGGGCCTAAAACAAAATTAAGTGAATAAAAATATGTTTTTATTTTCCTCTCTTTCAACCTTTACAACTAGATTTAATTTAATTTAAATAAATACAAATTTTCATTTCAGGTTCCAAATAAATATTATATTTTCTCAATTTAAAATCTTTTATTAAATAATTTCGAAACCTATTTTCAAATAACTTCCCAAATTCAAATTTAATTATTTAATTTTCTATTATTAACATTAATTAATTATTGCTTAAAATCGGGTTGTTACAGACTTTCCCACTTAATAAAATTTGCCCTTGCAATTTCCCATAATGAAAAATCTATAACAAACCAATTATACTAAACTTAGTCATATTATTTAAATTTATTTATATTCCAAAATCAATTTATCTAATGAAAAATTACTTTAAAAATTAAAAAAATCTTCATTTAATAATTTCCCAATTTTTTTAATCCATTACAAATCAAATTTAATTTAAAATTTGAAATTCAAAATTTTCATTAAGCAACCCATAAAATATTTTTACCAAAAGCCAAATTCTTGTTGATTTTTTTAAATGGAATCACATTTCTCTAGTTTGTAAAATATTTTATAAGATATATACTTATATACACAAATTCTCAAATACTGTAAAAAAAATAGAGTGATATTGCCTCGCCGTTTGATATAATGATTACTAATATCAATTGGCCGTAGTATTGACCACACCACCAATACTGCCTTGCTAATGATCACATCTATGCACTAATATCCAATGGCTGCAATTATCACTTATCACTTACATATAAAATATTATTTATAAATATAATTTCAAATATCACTCTTACCAAAATAACTAGCTCTATCCAGAACACTTTAATTATTTTTTTTCACAAGATATTTACATTTACAAAAATTTCATGTTCAAATGTCTCATTCAAGTGTTTAAGAATATCTATCGGCATACATATGCACCTGCATAGATCAAAATCCTAAACACACTCAACAGACAAGTTAACACAATTCCATTTCAAAAATTTATATAAATATTATTGTTGACCTTATTTTTCGTCACGGGTACGGAAATCTTGGCCGAACCTCGGAATGCGATCGCGCCAACTAGGATACCACCATGCCGACGCTAGGCTTACTTTTTGGATGAGTCGACCCCAGAGGGAAAGCTCACCGTTGGTGGTGGGCACGAACTCGTTTGAGCCCCAAGGTCGGTTGCGGGCCGACCACCCCCAAGCGGAGGGCGGTCGGATGGGCCCTTTACTCTTAGGCCATTGCTTGGGGGAAATATGGATTGAGATGGGCAATGCGGATGGAGGTTCTTGCGCATGGCGGGAGACGGTAGAGGATGATCCTAGAGAGAACTAAATACAAAAAGTAAATACACAACGATATATAGTGGTTCGGCCTAGTACGGCCTACATCCACTATGATGTTCCTTTACTATATCGACCTCTTACAATTTACAGACCCTTACAAGAAATTAATAAAGGAGACTAGACTAAATATTACAATAGTACAATTTCCTAGTCTAAGGGTCTCGCGGGGAGGAGACCTGAGGGAAGACCCATCCGGAGGGCCATCCCTTGAGGTGGAGTCTCTAAGGCGGAATAGCTCTTGAAGGAGGGGTTGCTAGCGGTGGTCGGGAAGTAGGCGGAAGAAGGAAGGTTCCGCTAGCTGGAGTGATAAGCTTATTGTTAGAGGCAATGATGGTGGTAGAGCACGGCGGATGGAGCACGGTTGGTTGAGTGGTAGAGATTGATGGAGGCTCGCTCTAACGGATGTCGACCGAATCCACCACTAGAGAGGTTTTGGAAGAGGAGAATTGGTGAGGGAGATGGGTTGCAGAAGTCGTTCTCCTCGTCCATCCCTTTCATCACGTCCCTTTGTCATATGGTATGGCATCGGGTATATATATAGAGGGTGTAAGGTGTGAATGGATGGTCAAGATTATAGAACAACAATGCAAGAGAGGCTCTAGGCCGTTGATAGGAGGGGACGTATGATGGGAGTCAGCTAGAAAGCAGATTCGACCCTACGGCTCAGATTGCTTACTAGCTGGAAAGAAGGATCTATGGCAAACCTAGGAGAGGCGGTAGGCTTTAGCAGGTAGGGGTGTAGGCATTCTGATCGGCTATTGGAAAGATGAGGGAGAGGAAAGGGCTACGGATGGAGTACTTTTGGCAGAGGAACGGTACTTTTCTCTGATGGCGTGTACTTTAGAGTAGTTGGACTGGGAATGATTAGGGTACTTCGCGGTAAGCTATTTCGGGTTAAACGGGCGGTCCTATGTGGTAGGTTAATGATTGCTAAGGACATAAGGCGATCGGTCCATCGCGGTCGAGCGGATCCCTGTATAGGAGTAGTTAGGTCACATAAGATAGCCAGTCCGGTGTCGGCTCTGAACAACCTAGGCATCCGGCGTAGGGCGAGCATGCAGAGCCTGATTGTAGTTGTTTGGAAAGCGAAGTCGACGGACGGTCACGTGAGAGCGGAGCTACTTTTGATACTAGGATCATGTGGAGGGTGGACCCAGGCCTTAGAGGGGGAGGAAGGCCCCTAAGGCATGACATTGCATGGAAGGTGTGGTACTTGACATATGGATTGGGTTGAAGGACCGGATTTGGTGAGTGCCAAAGAGGCCGGGAGCGGCTCTGGCTGCTAAGGGAAAGGATACCAAGGAAGGCCCGGGGGCGCAACCTTAGGCTTATGCTTCTAGAAAAGAGATTGGCTGAGGGTTGAACTTCTATCCGTGGTGTCTCCAGATGCAGAATAGGCACGGTGGGCCGCTGAAGACGATGTACTGGTTGCTCGATGATGGGGTAACCAGCTAGCTGAGCAAAGATCCGATGGATGGACCTACTTCGAGAGCTTCTTCAGGAAGTTTTTATTTACCCAAAATTTTGGGTAACAATTACCTTTACAAACCATTTAATATAGTAGTTCTAATGAAACTTTACTAATTTATTTTCAAATCCTTATTTAATACTACACTTATAATATTTATCTCTTAAAAGATATATGATTAAAATATTCACTTGACTTCCAAAAATGTTTAAATATAACAATAATCAATATTAGGAAATATTATAAATCTTTACTTCTTTCAAAAACTTAATAAGCTCCAAAACATTTCAAAATTACTTTTAATTACTATTACATACATACATATACACACACACACACTTTATACTAAACCATTTCAATAAACATTCTTCTTCATTTATAATGAATATAAATCAATAGTTGAATTCATATCATAACTTTTAAAACACAATAAATATTCAAATTTAAAATCAATTATAATAATTCTAAATACCTAGATAAACATAAGAGACTAAAGGAAATGCATTCAACGAAAACAAACAAATAAATTTTCCGCTGCACACTCCAATCAAAATCAAATCAAAATCTCAATCATAATACCAAACCAAACTCTAAAATGTAATAACAAACCATCCAAAATTATAAATACAAATACTATTGGTTGGACTAACTCCTTTCATCCTTGCTACTCCAACCACTTTATTACAAAGTCAATAGAAATAAATGAAAAGTAACTATATAATTTCAAAATATCAAATACGTCCCTTGATGATTACCTTCCAGTATTCATCTTATACTAATATATATATATATACACACACACACACACTCATATTATATCTCACTATAAACTAAATTCCCAATACAACCATGGGAACATGGACTTTAGGTCTCATCTAACGTCAATGACATGTGTCTCTGTTATACAATGTACTGTTCTAAACCTGCAATGATACCATTTTATGACACCCCACTTCTATATGAGTAATACTGTCAGATCATATGAATAATGAGGCTATATGGGTACACACATGAATGTTCCCTTAGATGAACACCAGTATGTATTTAAACATCAAATAAATAACTCACCTATACATACACAATATTGGTACAAAGCAATAGACACGTATGCCTCTAGGACAGAATAATACACAATATATAATGAATAGCAGAGAACATAGAGTCAGTTGTAGTGATAATATATATAATATATAATACAATAACGTTATAAGAATATAATACAATTCAAATGTTAATTGTATAAATACATATAGTGAATCGATAACATACAAATATCAGGTAATCATCCTAATATAATACTCCCCTAAGCCCAAAGTAAACAATTGCTGGTTGTATCGTTCCTGTACATCAAATGTCTCGGGCTGATCCGAGTATTATTAAATAACACATGGCTTGGACTATGTCTAATCAAGGATCATAAATAAGGGTAATGGTGTATGCAAATAAAAAAATTATATCACAATCAAAGATACTCAAATCATCAATCAGCATGTCAATAAAGATAAATAAGTATAGAAATATATGATTGAAATCTCTATATAATACAATAGATATTTATCAAGGCATCACGCCTCACAAACAACTCAAATTCATATGAAACAATCAACAATAATATCTAAAGATGTCATCACCCATATAGAAATACATCGAATCAGAAATCACAGGATCAATACAAATGGATGGATCATACGTATCCATAAATCATCACTAAATCCAAAATAATCAGTAATGAGACATCCTCAAGTGAAGTCGGGCGGTAATGAAGCAATGCCCACTATCTCTCTCAATCTCATATTATAAAATATCAATACCAAATCAATAAGAAAGATTTGAGCCAGCTTATAAGAATATCGCAATGTGCAAAATCATATATCTCGATTCACAGCCCTTAGAGAGGCGAAACTCTCGTCTGAAAGTTCCTAAGAGATAGAAACAAAAAATCAATAATTAATAATAAGTAGGCGTCTTCCTAAGAAGGTTACGAGGTTGATCATACTCTGGACATAGTCTTAGGTATAATCTCATTCATACATAATATATGTCTATCTACCAGCCACATGCATAAACATAAGGTTGCAAAAATCGCTAGGCGAATACTAGACGGAAAGTATGGATTAGGGATTAATCATCTAGGCGAGGATTAATTGAATTAGGCTTTTTTGATAAACTTGAGCATTTTGGATCAAATTTTGGTATTTTGTTTCGTATTAATCGATCCAAAATGAGATTTTATTGGTGTGGATGGTTTTGGAAGTAACCATGAGGGCAAATCAGATGAATCAAACATTTTGAAACTTACAAGAGGAATCAAGTGCAACGACCCGTAATTTTATCACTTTGAATTGGAATATTTAATTAATTTTAAATATTTAGACAATTGTTTTAAATGATGAATAATTCACTTTAATTGTTATATAATGATAATAAGTGGTTTATAATGGTTTTATAAAAATATAAACTTCATCGCTTTCTAGTAGTTCGACGTCATATTTTTAATAAATGGATTTTTAAATTATTTAAAATAGTTTTATAGCTTAAATAATCTTGTTTTAATTATTTAAAGATGATAAGAAATTTATTTTCAAGTTTCGTTTACATAAATACATAGTTTGATTAAAAGCTGTAAATATGACCGGGATCGGATTTTCAACGGTTTAACAAATAAAAGTTATATTTGAATATTGTAGCATTAAAAGTTAAAATGATGAATATATGCACAAATAAAAAATTAATAACATATAATTTAACCATAATTAATTAAAACTAAGTGTTATTAGTAAAAGTAAGTAAAGAAGATATTTTTCACAAAAGTTAAAATGAAAAATCAAACTTCAAATCAAATCACCATCACTTATGCACCTACACACCTAAGACATCATGAAGTGATGGAATGCACATGGAAGGGGGTTTGACCGAAGCTATGATGGGATGGGAGGGACATTCTAGTAATTCCATGCACAAGAATTTCTAGCCTATAAATACACATGCATATCCTCTTCATTAATTCACAAATTCACTTCACTTCTTCTTCTTAAGCTTTATAATATCTCTTCTTCAATGGCTTCCTAAATAGTAAAAAATATTTCAACACCGCATTGAAGTTGTGCTAAAATTATTTCCACACACATACGATATCAAATCGCTTCAAAAAGTTAGTCAAACTCCGCCTCTTCCTCACTAAAGTGCACGGCCCACACCACCACCTCAAAGCTGAGATTCCACCTCCATACAAGCTTGGCTGAGCATCACCAAGGTCCAAGGGCAAGTTCCATAAGCTTCGGCACGGAGATAGGGATCGTTTCGTTAATTAAAAAACATTTAGAGTCGGATAACATGAAAGTGAGAACACAACTTTCATATTATTTAAATTTATCTTAAAATCATTTATGATTTGTGCTATGCAAGTATACTTGGTTGATTAGCATAGTTTGGATGCTAAATTGATTGATTATTGGATGATCGGTTGATAATATGCTTGCTTGGTATGTAAATTTTTTATGGTAAAATACACGTCGAATTTACACCAAGGAATCACTTTCCTTGATGAATTATAATGGAAAATATAGCATTGTTAACTTCTTTAAAAATAGATAAAAATAGTTTAGAAATGTTTTATAAACATTAAAACTCATTTCGGCAAAGTTTGAAAAAGATTTGAAAATAGAGTCAAAAAAGCGCATCGCGTAACGGTAGTTCGCGATTCGTGCCTTAAAAGTTATATCCATGTATAGAATGGAATATAGTCGGAATTCTTTGGAATAATAATTTTCTGAACCCTTATAACTATAGTTTTCAAATGGAAAAGAAAAAATTAATATTTCATTTAGTAAAGCTTAAAACATGTCCAAATCAAGTTTTTAAAATCGCCACGTTTTGGCAGTTCGAAAAATATTGATTTCAACACTTTAAAATGGATATTTTTAAATCCATAAAATATGAAATATATTCCATGAATATGTTAAAATATTTTAAAAGGGATTTGAGTTTTAAAAATGGACATAAATATATAATGGAATAAGTGTTTTGATCTACAAAGCTTTAAAATCACTATTCACCAACTATTTGACAACTGAATTTGGCAATTTTTGAATAAATGATTTAAACTTGGATTTCTCTTCCCAAATTATTTGAAAATGTTTTCTAAATAACCATACAAGTATTTTAAAGGTTTAGAGTCAATCAAATAACTTGACCGCCTTATCGGTGACAGAGAGGTAGTTTCTAGGCTGGAGTTTGAGAAACCAGTTGCCTGCTCACCCTAGCTTCCGGACTGGCCCGACGGAGGGGATAGTTAATTTGATTTACTCGGACTTCATTTTTCATAAAATGAAAAAAAACGATTGGGATTTTTTCCAAAAGTTAAACAAGATTTAAAATAGAATTTTGATGGTAAAGAAAACGTTCTTGTTAAACTCTGTATTAAATTCCGAGGAGGGAACCCATACTATCCGTGTGAATTTAAAAGGCGATTTCCCTGTTATTTGACGAATAGTACAGGTTGAATATGGAAATTAGTATTGAGTATAATTAATCTAAAATCTATGAGTCTTTTTTACTCAGTACTAATTTGTTTGGGTATATAGTAAACGATGTCTTACATAACATTATTCTTAACCCATTAAAGATATGTTTTGGAAATTAGTAATCTCCACTAAGATTGAAATTATACCAATAATAGAATATTGAAATATTTTTCCTAAGTAATTTAAAGGAAATGATTTGGTATTTCCAAAGTTTAAAAAAAGGTTTAATAATTCTGTATATACCAAGAAGAAATGGTTTAAAATATATCTCTAAAAATATTTTATTGGATACAAAGATATTAATTGATCGAATGATGATCACCAATCACCTACATGCTTAACATCGTTTCATCAATAACTAGTTCGGAGAGACCGGGATCGGATTTGGGTGATTCCTATCTGAAAACCACTTCGAACCAATATACGCGTTTGAAAGTGAAGACATGTTGAAGACAATAATTTTGAAGACGGAGATCTTCATAATGTAGGGCTGCTTGCCACTAACCTTATGATTCCCATATTAATAAATATGCTGGCAATAGTACCTTCATTTCAAAATCTTCAATGTAAGGACTACTCGCTACTAATCCTAGGGTTGATTCCCAAATAGGATGTAGTAGGAGTATCTTTAGTTTGTCCTGTTCGTGGACCACTTATATGGACGAATATCTGACATTACATTTCTAAGACCACGTACATTGGTTTTTACAAATGTACATCTGTTTGGTAGTGTAGGAGGTAACCCCTCTTATACTTGAAACCTTCCCTAAGGCGTATGAACTTGGGGGTTGTGCTTTTGTGGAAACCAATTAATATGTCGTCGGAAATGGCAATGTGGCATTCAAAGTGGAATTTGTTGTCTTGAGAAACGTAAAATGTTACCTCAAGCCTTATACATCGGTAATGACAAAAACGTGATAGATGCGGCGGGGCTATGTGGGTCGCACCCATTAGGAGATAATCACCACCTTTCTAGATTTCCCTCTATAAACCGGGTTTGTTGTGTATGCTATGGCCACAGATAGGTCGGGAACAACTGGGGTAATGACATATTCGGTACTATCTATGGTAGAGGTATGTAAGTTCTGTATTTGTAGTGGGAGCTGGGCTGTGCCTCAGTACATTCCTCTAGAGATTACCGTATGAAAGTAGTCCCTTACCTTGTCATTGTTAGAATCCATCCTCCAATACGTTCCTTTGACGGACTTGATTGTATACCTAAATATGCCGTCAAATTTAACAAATCTAATAATTTCGGCTATTTTAACATTTTATTTGAAAGGATTTTCAAAGCACTGTCATTAGAAATAATATCAAATGATTTGATAAAAATGTTTTAGTTATCATATGGTAAAAACCCGTCTGTGTTTATATGCGGCATGGTCTTATGAGATACTCTTCTTTTCAAAGGTTTTGTTTGACATCAACGTTGATCTATGACACTATCATATATATTTATAACAGGAAAATATGCACAGGGAAGAAGTTGCAAAAAAATTTAGTCTCAGGGACAACAAGTTTGTTTTTTAGTCTGAAGGACACTTTCTAGTGTAAACAGAAAATGATAGTTACAACTATCATTTTGTGATTTACATTAGAAAGTGTCCTTCAGCCTAAAAAGCAAAATTCTTGTTCATAAAACTAAAATTTTCTTCAACTTTTTCCTTGAGCCCAAAATCCTCTATTTATAATTCATGTCTCACGATGGTTTTCCAAGCCAGATCTGGGAATTTTTAATACCCGACTCAGATCCGAGTAGTTTTAGGATTAGCTGGAGACGCTTGGAGTTTCTAAAGGAGAGTTGGAGATCTTCATCAACGTATGGACGTAGCTTAATTTCCTGTTGTGTTTGTTGTTTTTCAGCATTTATAAGGACATGTATTTATAACTGTCTAGGATGAGCTTAGGATACTCTGATATATGTATCTAAAAGTTTTTATCCGCCGTAAAGGTTATTGAAATAATATATGTTATTCCCTTCATGTAAGGTTCTATTCTGTCTTCTTTTTTTAACCCTTAACCATCAACCTTTTCGTTCAATTTGGGTTGGCATGTGTAGTTTATATTAACTTATACTGTATGGAAGTGCGGGTCGTTACACGTGGTATCAGAGCTTAGGTTGAGTGAAAATCTGAGCCTAATATGGGTAAAGTCTCATCAGAGATAGGGTTAGTAATACCCTAGGATGAGTAACTCATTAGATATAGGATAAGTAACACCCTAGAATGAGTTGAGAGTATTATATATAAGCGTGTATTTCTTAATTCTATATATAAATGATTTTTTTTGGAAAATTAATAGATGAAATAATTTTATCTAGGATTATATTTTGAATATAAAAGGGTCATCTTTTCAAATGATATAGTTAATTATGGGATAATAATATTTAGTTATTACCATGGATTGGTTAAAAGACATAAATTGATATAAGAACATCTTGTGATTAGAATTTCACAGTTTGACTATAAGATGTTTCATAAAGATGATAGTTTGAGAAGTTAAGTTAGGAAGAAACTTGTTAGATTATAATGTTAGATTCAAGTTAGAATATTTAAAAAGCTTAGTATATGTTTCTAAGTATTTTTTTGTCTATTGTGGAAGCCTTCCAATTATGGTAGGAATTATTCCAAAGGAGAATCCTCAAGAAAAAATTGGAGGGAAAATGATGACTTAATAAACCTTTCTAGTAACGACGAGGGAATAGAAAAAGGGTCACCTGAAAACCATATGCCATAGGTAAAGAAGAGTTTGATGAACATACCCGTTATGATGAGGATGGATATCCCATGGCTGCGATGCTAGTAGAACCCAAGACTCCGGAACTAGTATTATTATCCAATGACAAAGAAGTTGTAATGAACGCCCTATACCTACGGTGCAAAATGGTAGTCAAAGGAAAGAAAAAGAAATAGAAGAGAGAAGAATGGAAAAGAAGAAAAAGGAAGCATCAAATAACCAAATTACCTATCGCATTTCTCACATCGCATCAGAGTAAATATAATAATCAATACAAGTATAGAATGATAGAGACAGTAATAACAATGTGAAACAATCATCTGAGTATAAAATCCACAAAATTATACAACACCATAGTAGATTATTATATTAGTAAACTCAACTAATATAATAGTAAATCAACACCGTCAAGGCTCCACATCATTATACAGCGGAAATATTATAACAAATGCACATATAAGTATAAATAACTGTCACCTCCTGTTGGTCTACTTGTAGATTTCGATAATCATCCACATGTTCTCAATCTACTCATTTAAGAGTATCCAAGATAATAAGAAGCAAAACATAAAACCTCGGGTCAGACAACAGTCTGATGTGAGCGATATCAAATCTTAAAATACTACAAAACTCAATAACATACGGAATAAAGGGTATATAAACCATACCTGACATGTCCCTACAACCACAGAGTCAGCACATAAACATAAGTAATTTGCTACTCTATAATATCGTAAAAAGGGTATACCATACTCAATATCTATCAAGGTGCCTAGGTATCTCCACATACAGTCTTTTACTCCATACTAAGTAAACTTCAGGCATCTAGGTATCTCCATCCATACCTACACCACACTAAGTAAAGTCACGGTATTTAGGTATCCCTACCACAATATCTACCTAGTGTGACATCCGTAGGGCGACAAGTGACTAGTGAGAAACTATAACAAACATAACATCCATCAAACAATACTAACTATCACCCAATGTGCCAAATATATAATGACTCATATGACCTTCTGCGACTGTCTAGGACTAATGGAAATCCCGATTCTCTATCGTACTCATGTATATACGGGTATACGGGTCTATTTCAACCCCAATGCGCAGCCACGGCCCAGTATTTCCAGTACCTGCTTGACAATAGACCCCCTCGGGGCGGTCTAGGGTACACGACCATCAATACCAGTCCTCGGGTATTACCGGCATATAGTACCCCTGCTTTGAGCACAACAGAAAACACTCTGAGTCATCAATGATCCCTAGGCACAAACACATCCATCGAGCCCTATTAACTAGATATAGATTCAAACCCTACTGACTCACTACAGTTTCTAGGCATGAGCCCTAACACACGACCCAGTCCACTATCCCCAGCCTCACTCCAATCCGAGCTGCATCCTCGATCCTTCTCTCTGTCTGAGCTCTCGATCGAAGAACCCTACTATCATACCATATGAAGTCTGAGGTCCAGCATGATCCATACAGTCCTGATACTATCATCCTGGAGGCTACTCCATAGATCATCGAGTCACTATCTGCAGTATCAGACTACCACGTCGAAGCACCGCATCCCTACCTCACCATCAAAAGCACCTAGTCGAAGCCTCACACCTTTGCACCATCAGTATCACTCATCATAGGGTAATAACATCCAATCTCTAAACCGGTTGCATGAACAAACCATCATGTCGCGCACCATGATATCTTATAACCATCCAGGCCACATATCGGCCAAATCGCCAATCGACAATAGTGATGGACATTGACCACTCTACTATGGTTAGTATCATCCACTCTGAAAAACCCTCTTCTACGGCTCATCCCATTCATTAGATTTCCACGTGTGTAGAACACCAACGTACAAGATGCTACCTAAAATCAAATCACTACTAATCAGCGTTTTCAATCAAAATATCCAAATAACAGACAAGCCAAACAATCGAACATGCATCCATACATCCAAACAACCATACATCCATACATCCATCCAAAATTTCATACATACGACATAAATAATCCATCCATAACAATCAATGTAGGAAATAACATCAATAATAGATCTAATCTAATAATTCCCTAACTATGGCACAATGATGGAAAATATATGATATTCTTTATAAATCATTTAAAAATAATTGTATATTCTTTTATAAAAATATAGCGGTTGTATATATATAATCATATCACGTTTTAAAACCAAAAACCATTCCCAAGCGTCAATATAAAATAAACAACCAATCATAGTAAAGTGAGAGACAGTATCTCTTACCTCAGCCAAATCTGTCCATACCAGTGCTAAAGGATAAATCTCGCCAATATGATCCAAACGCAAAGAACCGCATCCAAAATGGACCTCGTATGCAAAAGATATGATCGATATAAGAATCGCGATTAACGAGATAATTAATTAATCAATTAAATCCTTAATTACCTTATTATTTGTTAATCCTTCTTCTTATTTTAGCCTGTACGTGCATAATTGAATGGCCGTGCATATCCAATTCTTTCACCCTTCGATTTCTTGGTCGATAATTGATGAAATCAAGATCCATCTTCGCCAAGTCGCTTCTCCTCTCGATCTCTTTGATCTACATCCATTGGTTCAAAACTTGGCCTCAAGGATGAAATCACAACCTGCTCATCAAGCATTCGACAATGGCTCGAATGGAAATTGCCACGGTTGATCGGCTATACCCAAAATTAGAGTGGAGATGTGTTTCCTTAAGAGAAATACGATGATCACCTTCGACTTTCCAATCGTCGCTCCAATCTCCAGAAAAGTAAAACCCTAGTTCGGCCAAGAATGGGTCAATCTCGACCAATGAGGTCGATCCTTAAATCTGGCATATGAGGTCAAAGATCTCTTCAATGCGATCTCAACGAATCCGACATTGTATTTTTTCGTCAAGCAAAATAGGAGAAATAAATTTTTGAAGAGGACGATATGGGTTTCGGCCATGAATTTCTTTCAGTAGGCATGAACAGTGAAATGAGAAAATAGAAATTGGAGGAAAAGAAACTTTGAAGGGTATTTATAATATTTTATTATTCCACTTATTTAATTCATAAATAAATGGCTGTACGATTCGAGTCCGTATGATCACACGACGCGTCCGATCGCCACGAAACTCATCTACATACACCACCTCATTTTTCGGATCCAATGGCACTAACCACGTCTTCATCGGAGGCTGCACCCTGGAAGACTGATTTCGCGTATTTTGAGACCATTTTGGCCATCGGATTGTCCGATCTCCAAATATAGCGACCCATATACCCATTTTAATTCGCAACGTCAATCCAAACTCAACGGAAGTGGTCTCGATTCCTGATTAGGTCGTATGCGAAAAATCACATTTTCGGGCCTTAATTTAATTAACGATTAAATATTTAAATAAACTATTTAAATATTCGATCATTAAAAATATGGGTCATTACAGAAGTGATCCAAATAATAGATGATGTCGAAGTAAGTCAGGGCTCAAAAGACAAAATGATGTGGGTAACAGATCCAGAAGAATCAGAACCTAAAGAAGTTCCAGAAGAGAACTCCAATATGATGGTAGAAAGGAATAGCCTAGATTCAGTAGCATATGATGCATGGATGGACGAAATTCCCAACAAATCAACAGACAGCAACGACGATCACATTATCTGGGAGATGTGGGTTACCATATCTAAGAGAGAGTCGCACGTTTCAGGTATTGATTTGAAAGGAATGACAGAGAATGAGGAAGAAGAAGAGGTTCCAGACATCCTTCCTAGAAACCCTGTTACTCAGCCTTAGGTTCCTCAGGGACAACCTTGGCGTCCTATAGGATGGAGTCTTGAGAAGGAAGAAGATGACAGAAATGAAGCAGATGATGAACACGAGGAAGAAGAGTTTGAAGTGGTAGTGTTCTCAGATTCGGATGCTCCGTCGAACTTCGAGTCCAATTAATTTAATATGCATTTTGGTAGGGTTGGACGTTGCTAGGGAGCAATTGTATTTTAGATATCCTAAGTATATTTGGAACATGTTAATGTAATTATCATGCGTATGTAAAACAATTAATTACGGTTTAAGTATGGTTGATTGGCAAATGTAATAGTTCAAATTATGATATATATCTATGCATGATCCTTATTATGGCTTCTTTTATCTTATGTTTAAATGAATTAGAAATTTTTTTACACAAATTTTACTTCTATGATAATTTTCTTTATGAAGTAAAGCTATATCTTTATAAAAATGTTTAAATAAAGGATATAGTTATATTTTGAAATAATAAAATTGGTATTTGAATTCATAAGAAAGATGATTCAAAATAAAAGTTATTTTGAAAAATGAGTGTTTTAACAAATAAGTGTTTTGATAAATGAGAACTTGATAAGTTAAACATAGCAAAATATTTTAGTAAAGCATGTTTTATTAAAAGATGTATTTTTGTGAAACTTTTAAAAAGAGTATTTAAATAAAAAGAATTTCTTTTAAAGATATCTTCTAAATGAGGGATAAAAATATTTGGGATATACGAAAAGGTTTAAAACATTTTGATGGGATTTTATGAATGTTTTCATAAATTTTTTTGAAAAAGGAATTTAACATAACTACGTACGTATGAGATAGATAGATCATTTCGTCGCATGATTTTGATCTAAGATTCGAGTATGGAACTTTGAGGTTTTTACACCGATCCGAAAAAGGATTTATCACTTGATCTTGGCAATGAACTTTGATGAAGATTTGTGGTTTGATACTTGCGTTTTCTATCATAGTTGTCATCTATGTAAGGGATGCAAGGGTTTCTGATCAAGAAGCCTGATCAGAGTCTGCATTAGAGGATCGAGGGATCAATACTAGCTCGGAAATAAAGTTGTGTATTTGAGAAGATCGAATCAGATATTATGGATGATCTATGTATATCATACAGAATTAATTTTAAAGATAATATTTTGGGTAAACTCTTTTGAGTTTTGGGTTGTGGTGAAATCTCAAGGCCGAAATTATTTTAAGGGGGGAGAATGTAACGGCCCATAATTTTATCAATTTAAATTGGAATATTTAATAATTTTAAATATTCAGACAATTGATTTAAATGATGAATAATTCACTTTAATTATTATATAATGGTAATATGCGATTTATAATTGTTTTATATATATAAACTTGCTTTGTAAAGATATATAAACTTCGTTGCATTCTCGCAGTTCGATGTCATATAAATGGATTTTTATATTATTTAAATAGTTTTATAGCTTAAATAATCTTGTTTTAATTATTTAAAGATGATAAGAAATTTATTTTCAAGTTTTGTTTATATAAATAAATAGTTTGATTAAAAAAATGAAAATATGACCGGTATTCGGATTTCGGATTTTCAACGGTTTAACACATAAAAGTTATATTTGAATGTTGCAACGTTCAAAGTTAAAATTACATATATATGCACATATAACAAATTAATAACATATAAGTTAACCAAAATTAATTAAAATTAAGTGTTATTAGTAAAAGTAAGTAAGGAAGATATTTTTCACAATAGTTAAAATGAAAAAACAAACTTAAAATCAGCTCACCATCAATTACACATCTGCACACCTAAGACTTCATGAAGTGATGGAAGGCACATGGAGTGGGGTTTCGACCAAAGCTATGGTGGGAGGGGAAAGTAATTTGGTAATTCACTTCACTTCTCTTCTTCTTCTTATTGAGCTCTCTAATAGCTCTTCTTCAATGGCTTCCTAAATAGTAAAGTAAAAAATATTTCAACACCACGTCAAAGTTCTGCTAAAATTATTTCCATACACATACAATATCAAATTGCTTCAAAAAGTTAGCTAAACTCCACCACTTCCTCACTAAAATGCACGACCCATACCACCACCATCTCAAAACCGAGCTTCCACCTCCACACAAGCTTGGTCGAGCATTACTAAGGTTCGGTGGCAAGTTTAATAAGCTTTGATACGGAGATATGGTTCGTTTCGTCGATTAAAAATCACTTAGAGTCGGATAGCATGAAAGTGAGAACACTACTTCCATCTTATTTTAATTTACCTTAAATTATCTATGATTTTTGTTGTGCAAGTATACTTGTTTGATTAGAATATTTTGGATGCTAAAATGATTGATTATTGGATGATTGGTTGACAATATACTTGCTTGGTTTGGAAAATTTTCATGGTAAAATAAATGTCGAATTTACACAAAGGAATCACTTTCGTTTATGAATTATAATGGTATATATAGCATTACTAAATTCTTTAAAAATTGATTAAATGGTTTATAAATATTTTATAAACATTAAAACTCATTTTGACAAAGTTTGAAAAAGATTTTATATTCAAATTAAAATAAGTGCATAGCATAACAGTAATTCGCGATTTCGCGTCTTAAAAAGTTAAATTCATGTATAGGAGGAATATGAGTCAGAATTCTTTGGAATAAGAATTTTCTATACCCTTATAACTATATTTTTCAAATGGAAAAGAAAAATTAAGATTTCATTTAGTAAAATTTGAAACATGTCCGAACCAAGTTTTCAAAATCAACGCATTTTGGCAGTTCGAAAAATATTGGTTTCAACACTTTAATATGGATATTTTTAAATCTTTAAAAATATGAAATAAATTCTATAAATAGGTTGAAATGTTTTAAAAGGGATTCGAGTTATAAACATGGAAATAAATATATAATGGAATAAGTGTTTTAATCACTATTTACCAACAATTTAACAACTGAATTTGGCAATAGTTGAATAAACGATTTAAACTTGGATTTCTCTTCCCGAATCTTTTGGAAATGCTTCCAAATAACCATACAAGTATTTTAAAGGTTTAGAGTTGATCAAATAACTTGACCGCCTTATGGGTGACAAAGAGGTAGTCTCTAGGTTGGAGTTTGGATAACCAGTTACCTACTCCCCCTAGCTATCTGGACTGGCCCGACGGAGTGGATAGTTAATTTGATTTACTCGGACCGCATTTTTCCTATGATAAAAGAAAAGAGATTGGGAGTTTTTTTTCCAAAATTTAAATAAGATTTAAAATAGAATTTTGATGGTAAAGAGAACGTTCTAGTTAAACTCTGTATTAAATTCCGAGGAGGGAACCCATATTATCCGTGTGAATTTAAAAGGTGATTTCACCGTTATTTGACGAATAGTATAGGTTGAATACAAAAATTAGATTTGAGTATAATTAATCTAAAATCTATGAATCCTTTTTACTCGGTACTAATTGGTTTGGGTATACAGTGAACGATGTCTTAAATAACATTGTTTTTAACTCATTAAAAGATATGTTTTGGAAATAAGTAATCTCCATTAAGATTGAAATTATACCACTAATAGAAGATGGAAATATTTTTCCTAAGTAATTTAAAGGAAATGATTTGGTATTTTCGAATTTAAAAAAAAAAGTTTAATAAATTTGTATATACCAAGAACAAATGGTATAAAATATATCTCTAAAAATATTATATTGGATATAAAGGTATTAATTTATTGAATGATGATCACCGATCACCCACGTGCTTAATATCTTTTCATCGATAATTGGTTCAGAGAGACCGGGATCAGATATGGGTGATTCCTATTCGAAAACCGCTTCGAACTAATATATGTATTTGAAAGTGAAGACATGTTAAAGACAATAATTTTGAAGATGGAGATCGTCATAATGTAGGGCTACTTGTCACTTACCTCATGATTCCCATATTATATACCTATGGTGGCAGTAGTACCTTTATTTTGAAATCTTCAACGCAAGGAATGCTCCTTACTAATCTTAAGGGTGATTCCCAAATAGGATATAGTAGAGTGCCTTCGGTTTGTCCTATTCCTAGACCACTCGTGTGGACGAATGTCTGACATTGCATTTCTAAGACTACGTATATTAGTTTTTACAAACATACATCTGTTTGGTGGTGCAGAAGATAACCCCTCTTATACTTAACACCCTTCCTTGAGACGTATGAATTCAAGGGTTGTACTTTTTTGGAAACCAATTAGTGTGTCGTCGAAAATGGCAATGTGGCATTCAAAGTGGGATTTGCTGTTTTGAGAAAGGTAAAATGTTATCTCTAGCCTCACATTAGGAGATGATCATCACCCGTCTAGATTTTCCTCTATATATTGGGTTTGTTGTGTTTGTTTTGGCTATAGATATGTCAGGAACGACCGGGATGATGACATATTCGGTACTATATATGGTAAAGGTAGGCCGATTTTATGTTGGTAGAGGGCAGCGGGGCTGTGCATCGGTACATTCCTCTAGAGATGTACTGTATGGAAGGTATTCCCTTACCTTGTCTTTATTGGAAATCATCCTCCAATACGTGCCTTTAACGGACTTGATTGTATATACCTAAATATGCCATTTAATTTAACAATTGTAACAATCTGGCTATTTTAATATGTTATTTGAAAGGAGTTTCAAAGTATTGTCATTAGAAATAATATCAAATGATTTAATAAAAACGTTTTAGTTATCATAAGGTAAAAACCCATCCGTATTTATGTGCAGCGTGGTCTTATGAGATACTCTTCTTTCTAAAGGTTTTGTTTGATATCAAAGTCGATCTATGCCATTATCATATATATTTATAATTTGTGTCTCATGCTGGTTTGCCAAGCCTAATCCGGATATTTTTAATATTTAGGTCAGATCCGAGTAGTTTCAGGATTAACTGAAGAAGCTTGGAGTTTTCAGAGGAGAGCTGGAGACCTTCATCAACGCATGGACGTAGTTTACTTTTCCACTGTATTTGTTGTTTTTCAGCATTTTTAAGGACTAGTATTTAAAACTGTCCAGACTGAGCTTAGGATAGATTCTAATATATGTATTTAAAAGTTTTTCTTCGCTGTAATGATTATTGAAATAATATATGCTATTCCATTCCTGTGAGATTCTGTTTTTCTTCCTTTTCTTTTTACCCTTAACCATCTTCAATTTCATTTAATTTTGGTTGGACATGTTTAGTTTATTGTCAACCTAAACTGTATGAAAGTGTGGGTCGTTACATCAAGCCTAAATTGGTGCATAAGCGGTGCCTATGAACCTGTTTATATGCTTAAATAATATGGTAAGTCTAATCTAGGCGGATTAGTAAATAGTTAGGTGTAAGGTTGGCCCAGGGCCTAGGTGGGAGCCGAAAAGGATTTTTACAATAGGGCATACACATACATCCACATATATCAAAACTACACGGGAGACTGACAGCATGTACGCTTGCTCCAGAAGCCACACGTGGTCCATATGACATGACTCCGATAGTCATCAGTTACCATTACCTTTCTCCTCCCGGTATCGTTACAATGATCCACCATAGGCTCGACAATGCGTAGCCTCTTTGGCCATGATTGCCAATGTGTGCCTCTATAGTAACTGACTGCTGGCCTATGCGACACAAGGGGAAACCAACTACCAATCTCATGATGTACATCAACTACTATAAATAACAATGGTTTACGGATCGGGGGCATGACCCCACGATCAGGCCGCTAGGGTGAATACTGGCCAATCTGGTTCACTCCTAAAACATAAAGGGAGTTGGATAAAGGTATATAGACACATAATGTACACAAACCATGTGGCTAACAAGTTCCATCCGTGCTCACCGCAGTGAGTCAGCTACACACCACATACCTCCGTATGTGTGTTATCCATGAGCCAAAAATAACCGAATAAATAACACTTCGACATCCCATACCACCGCACGTTACTAATCCATTTATTCAGTGCTCACATATCACACTCGCTTCTCCAATATTCTATATAACATGTCCAAAGAATAACCAAAAAATTATTACCGAATGCCCCCATCCCAAACCGAATTACTAATCTGATTATTCAGATTTCTCACTACATATATTAGAAATCATCATAAAATGGCATAAAAGTATGTCATCATCGTATCATATCAAATCACTAAACTACTCATTATCAACGGTGAATCACTCATATAATCGAGATTAATAAAAAGAAGATTAGAAATCAGAAATCAGAAACAAATATAAAAAGAAAGATTATTCAAGTAAATAAATAAAACAATACTTTGTAATGAAACATTCAAAATATATATAATTTTTATATAATAAAATAAATATTAGGAAATGAATAATAAATATATATCCTAGGGTTAATTAAATAATTTTCTATACCTAAATATAGTTTAATATCTATAATAAATAACTAATATCTTAGTCTTATGTAAAATTGGACGATTATTAAATGTTGTACTAACAACATTAGGAAACATATTTTAAATTGCAAAATAATTTATAAAACTGAATATTTTATATATAGATTATTTCATGATTCACATAATAAAATAATATTTGAATAGTATAGTTAAAATCACTTTATTATCTTATAATTATATTTGCATTCATATATCTAAATAGTATCCATTAAATATTTACTAAAATATAAATATATTTAATTTAATTTACTTCAAATGTTAATATATATTTATAACATAAACACACAAAAAGGAGGAACATAAGGAATTATAACTTATCCAAATTATCAAAGCTCATAACCAAATAACTTAGACTTATAGTCAACATTACCTAAATTACCAAACATATACAAAGCTTATAGATATTCATCTTTATCTAATGTAACAAATTTAAATCATACATAAGCAATTGCAACTTAAACAATGAAATAATGGGGTTAAATGTGTCTAAAATTGGAAGATATTCATCAAAACAAGGTCAAGAGTACATATAGGCAAGTGAAACTAAAGGAGCGATTAAAATATACTCACAAAAGGAATGCTCTCACGAATTATAATAATAGAAATGTATATATAGTTTAATACACACGAGTACATACTCTAATCCCACTAATAATGATGAAAACAATGCTCCAAAACACGTAAGATAACAACAGTAGAATATATTAATATATGCTAACATGAGAATTGGATGGCAACGCATGGTCACGTCCACAAAACAAATGACAACAAGACTAAACATATAAATATGCAGACATACTTACATCCATGTGCCACCTCACCCTCTCACTATTTTCTCACATACATAAAACTAAACAACTGCTCACACACAAAACAAGTATACATAGATGTAGACACACGTATATACGTATATAAGTGTCTATGTTTATTTATTTTAATTTATATAATAGAAAGAAAAAAATATTCCGCTTATTTAAATTTTAGTACAATATATAAACTTATATAGGCTGCTAGCACCTAAATAATCTCACACATTTGACCAGGGTGAATATCCAGGCTTGTGAATGAAATTAATGGCAAAACAAGGAGTAACAGACCAAAGAAACATATATGAAGGAGGCGAGTAAAGTTCAGTTCAACGAAAAAAGAACAGAGCAAACCAAAAATATTATATAAACATGTACAGGCAATACACTCACCTAAATCACATGCACACGCAACATTGGAAAAAGAACTGCATGCATACATGTCCATATAGAGCTGTTATGGTAATGGTTACCGTTACCATTTCACAAATACCGTTACCGTACCATTTTTACTGGTAAGCGAAAATTGCTTACCGTTACCGTTACCGATAGGCTGGTATACCGAACATTGGTATACCGATAATCTGGTAACAGTTACACTGGTAATGGTAAATTACCGTTTTTCTAAAAAAGGTTAGTAACATAACACGTATTCACATTATAACGGTGCTTCATTATACAATTTATAATGTTACTTAATAAAAGTAATAAATGAGAAAGAAGTGAAGTATATTTAACATTATCTCACATGGTTAATAAACTAAATTTAATCATTTGCTTGGTTTTAAATGCCTATAATAAAGAATGTTACATGAATATACATGTATTATAAATTGACTGGTAAAATTACCGTTACCGCTGGTATTGAAGAAATGTTACCGATGATTTACCGTAGAAAATGGTAAATTTACCGTTACCATACCGATTAAACTGGTATACCGATTTCACTCGAAAATGGTAACCGATTGACTGGTAATGATATGGTAATGGTAAATTTACCATTACCGTAACAGCCCTATGTCCATATGACTTGCAAATAACAATACACATATTTATTTTACACTCATAGACGCACGCACACGCACGCAGGCACACATACATGCATAGATACATATATATGTATGTGTGATGTGTGTGTAAGTTAGAATAAAAGAGACTACCATAGGTTTGTGAGAGAATTCTGATCTAAAAATCACGTTATCTTCTTCCTCCTTCTCTGGATTTATACTCACGCTCACCACAAAAAAGCACCGCACCAAATTCAATTCATGATGGAGATGCTAAATGATAAATAGAAGCTTCTATTTGAATTCTGTGATTTTTATTAATTTATATAATTTTTTTCTATTTTAGATGATGTAGGAGATGATGATGTTAAGCTTCAGCCAGAAGAAATTTTGTAGGTGAGGCTTGCGTGAGAGTGATATAGTGATGAGAGAATTCTATAAAATAGTTTTGGTTAGGGCATCATGGGCTTGTGCCTAAAAAAATTAAGCGAATAAAAATATGTTTTTGTTTTCCTCTCTTTCACTCTTTAAAACCAGATTAAATAAATACAAATTTTAATTTCAAGTTCCAAATCAATATTATATTTTCTTAATTTGAAACTTTTTATTAAATAATTTCAAAACCTATTTTCAAAAAACTTCCCAAATTTCAATTTAATTATTTTGTTTACTATTATTAATGTTAATTAACTATTACTTAAAATTGGGTTGTCAGAATTTCCATATAGCATAGCTAACACAGGTGCATTGTCAATAAATGTTTTAGCTTTAGAAATGTTTCTTCACGTTTTTCGGTCAAGAAATTTCATGTCCTACCTTGTTATTTTAGTCATAGATGGTGCTATGCGGCGCAGTGGAAATGAGGCTTGGTCTCTAGTAAAAAGACCCAGGTTCGATTCCTACCATGCGCTTCCCCATCCTATATAAATTTACCCGGGGGTATGGGGGCTTGGATCAGCGGACGGCTTTACCATACCCTCCTCAGGAGTTTACCGGTCCGCCGGGTTATCCTGGGTTTTAAAAAAAAAAAATTGAGAAATCCGTAATGAATCTCTAGTAATAGCCAGCCAGCCTCAAAAAACTTCTAATCTAGTTACGGTCTCAGATCTTTTCTAATTACTATTAGCTTCGACCTTTGATGGATCTACGGACATACCCTTCTCGAAAACCACATGACCGAGAAACTTCACTTCTCTCTCTAAAATGACATTCTAAAAACTTCACCTTTAGCTGATGTTATGTTAGCATATCCAATGCCATTCTTAAATGAAATTCAGGATCATTTTCATTCTTCGAATGTATCTAGAGGTCATCAAAAAATAACCAAAATGAATCTATCTAAATGTTATTAGGAGATATGATTAATCAAATCTACAAAGAAAGCATGAATGTTGGTCAATTCGAAGGGCATGACTAACCATTCTTATAAACCATATCTTGTTCGAAATTCCTTTAAAGCGATACTTCCTCCTTATCAATCTCAATTGATGAAAATCTATTGCTAAATCCAATTGTGAAAATACTTTGGCTCCACATAGTTTATCAAACAAATCATCAATTGTAGGTGAAGGATACCGTTTCTTCATAGCCTTCTCATTTATCTTCGTATAACCAATTCATTCTAAGTGATCCCTCTGGTTTCTTCGTGAACACCGCTGCAGCTTCCCAAGGAAAAATACTTGGTTTAATAAATTCTTTCCTTCCAACTCCACTAGCTACACCTTTATTCTTTCATCTCGATAGATGTCATTCTACAAGGAGATCTACTTATGGGTTCAACTCCAAGTACAAGATATATTCGTAGCTTAATTGCCCATTTTGGCGGTTGTCCTATAACCGGCTTAAAGACATCTACACATTCCTTTACTACAAAACCTTAGTAAATTTCATTTTTCACATTCTCCATAGCACATAACAATGCACATACATTGAAAATCGGTTTTTCTATTGAGTGAGTGCTTAAGAATATTAAGTTATCTTAATAAAATATCCTAACACCACATAGGTAACCATTCCAACCCAAGATTATCCCAAAACCCATAAAATCAAACACCGGTAAATTGCAGGTAAATTATGACCTAGCAATTCCAATAATCAGTGGTTACATCTCATTCTAAGAGTTGCATAGCCTCCTATTGGATTCATAAGAGGTTTAGGTATGTCGGTTCAAGGTTTAATCTATACACTAAAGATCTAGACATAAAGTAATGTGATGCTTCTGTATCAAATAACATTTTAACAGGTATGCTATGTATCAAAAGTGTAATTCCTAACATAGCATTTCTTTTTTCCTCAAAAGTTAGTCTGGAAGTTGTAGGTTCCAAAGCATAAACCTTTACCTTCTTGGCTTAGACTAGCACAGGACAATCTCTCAAAATTCCCTAAGTTGTTGTAATTATAACATCTTACTCCTTTCTTACCGACAATTTTCTTATTGGCCCTGACATGACACTTAATGATAAAGTGCCTCTTCTTATTAAACTTGTAACAAGTCACCTCCGTTATTTTCTTTATGGAAACTCCAACCTTCTAAGTTCCCTTTTCTCCTATCAAATTAAATAACTTCCTCTTCTTACCTTGAAAACCAAAAGGCTTAACTCCCTCCAATACATACTTATTTTCTGCGATAAATGCAAGATCATCTTCAATCCTTAAAGTCGTGTCTACAACAACATTGAGAGGTTCCCTAAGGCATGGTATAGCTGCCTTGGTAATCTCCGCTTTAATCCTCGATTGAACTTCTCATTTTTCTTTACCAAAATACTAATGATGGCTTTCCCATGCCTTGAGAGTTTATTAAACTTAGTTGCATACTCCAATACTAACATATTATTGTTCGAAATCCTAAACTTTCTAAACGGAGTATTTTTGATTCTTTAGGTAGGAACTATTCCTCAAACCTTCTCCAAAAATTAGCCTAAGTTATTTCATCTTTTGGTACATCCATACTAACTATATTCAACAGGTAAAAAGTAGCTTCTTGCAACTACTTAGAAGTCAACCACCTATTTTTTTCATCAGTCAATCCTAAGTCAACAAAGATCTCTTCACAATGGCTAAGCCAATCCTCCACTTTGGTGGGATTCTCCATACCCATAAATGGCTTTCCACCCAAATTGGTGTCATCCCTATTTAGTGCTACAAAGTTATTGTGAGTAGCTATTTTAGGTAGGAAAGCTTCTACATTACCACCTACATTAACTCTAGCATTTACTTTAGTCATCCCACCCACTACCCCGACTTGCATCATATTCACAAAGAATTGGTACATCGTTCTCTATATCAAATGGTGCTGTTTAAATATCCACATTTTTATTAGGATTGGTAGTTCAGATAGCATTTCTTCTTGCATTAGGCTCAAGGTTTCCAATTATCATAGTGCTACCTCCTTCCAAATTATGTTTTCCACTTCTATTGCCCAATTATCATAGTGCTACCTCCTTCCAAATTATGTTTTCCACTTCTATTGCCCATAACTTCTTTTATTGTATTTTGCATACAAGTCTTTAAGTGTGACCCGTAATTTTCAATAATTTAAATTAGTTAATTTAAGAAGATTTTGGTAATTTAACATCGAAAGAAATAAAATTTTGTGGTATATTAATGAAAAATATAACTAAATTAAAATGAAATAAGGTTAATTCAAGTTAATTGTTAACAATCTTAATGGGAGTCCAATTTATTGAAATAATTAACAACTTTAATGAAAACCCAATTAAATTGAAATAAGTAAATGTTACACTTGGTTATAAATGAGACATAAGAGAACTAATATAAATATTGAATAAGTTATTGAAATAGTTTGTAATAAATGGTAATTGAGTAAAACCAGTCTTATGTAAGTAATTATAATATTGGTTTGTAAAAAATAAATTTATAAAAGTGTTGTTAAGAGTTAATGGCAACAAATTATTATAAGTTACCTACATGTTTAATCCGTTAAATTTAATTGGAAATCAATTGTAATTAAATGGAATAAAAAGCTACTTTGATGTGATTTAAGACAATAACTGGAATTTGGGAATGTAATAAAATGAATGGAAATGTTAATTTTATTCATAAGGTAATAATTGATGTAATAAAAAGAATGAAACCAAGATAAAATAATTAATTGGGATTTTATTTATAATAAATGTGTAAATTGACAAAAATACTATAAAATTGAAATATAATAGTTAACGTAAATAAAAGATGGAGATTGGAGTATATTAATGTAATGAAATGTAAAACAAGTGTTAACTATGTTATTAGATTTTTAACTGGTTGAAATCAAATTAAAGCAATTTATTGAAATTAAATTATAATAAATTGGATTTAATTATGATGGAATTGAACACTATAATTAGTGTAATAACCAACATTGAAATGGACATATAAACTTGTATTAAGTCATTGTAAATGTATAAGTGATTTAAAAACGATGAAATTGGTTAGTTTATAAATTTTGAATTAAAAAGTGATTAATTAATTTAATATTAATTTATTTAATCAACCTGAAATATAGCCATTTTGGTAACTGTCTCGGATTTCGACGAAACCAGTTTCATCGGATCCGTAACGGTGAATTGTTGTAGGATTTCAAGTTTCGTAGCGATCGGATTTGTCGTTTGATCGTATGAGATCGAAACGCCTAGAAATTAAATCAATTGAAATCAATTGAAATCAATTGAAATCAATTTGAAATAAGCAGATTTTTTCATAACTTTTTCATACGATGGAATTCATACTTGAAACCTGTTCCATTGAGTTTAAAAATATCGAAAACATCTATTTTGATATATATAACGACCCATTTTCGTTCCGGAGGCAAAACTGGCTTTACGGATCATTTATCGTTCAACCTTCAAATAAATCTTGTCCATTCATTTTATTTTGGATCTGCCTATAAATAACCTATTATAAACCCTAGCAGTCTTTCTATTTCTTATTTCTATACATACATTTCTCTGTGGCTTCTCCTTTCCAACGGCAGAAACAAATTCCAATTCCCAAACCCTCAAATTCAATTTAAAAACAAATCCAAAATTCAAACTCCTCAAACTATATCAAATTATATATCAATTCGAAGCTCTCGACGAGCATAACCCAGATTTGCAATTCATTTCTCAAATCGGATCATCGTTCATCAAGAAATCATTGGATTAGTTTAGGCCATTCATATAGGGTTGTTGTTTTTAACAGTAGATCTTCGATGATGGCTCGATCTGATGGTGCTGCGTCGAAGAGAAAGCGTAGGGGAGTCAATCGGTACGGTTACTTCGCCTCAATAGTTCACCAAATCACCATAAATTGACGTGCTAGTTGTCATTCTCAAGCGGCGGCGGAGGGAAGAGAAGCGGTCAGAACATGGGCGCTTGGCTGGAGGACGGTCGGGTGGAGGGTGTGGGTCGAGCGGCGTGGTCAGATGGGCGAGGCGACGTAAGATATGGCGTGTGTCGATGGCAAACATTGGCGGTTGTTCGTGTAGTAGTTGTTTGCGTGCGAATTAGGGTAGTGACGTGTAAGCTGATGTGTAATTGACAATATTATTTTATTTGTTTTAAAATTGAAATTATATAACTTCTAACTCGTATAACTTTTACATACGAGGTCCAATTCACGTGCGTTTTATTCCGCTAGGATCGTATCAAAATTCCGGACATTTTGATGCTAGCTTGGACGAATTCTGAGACTGTTCAATTTTGGGCTTAAATTGGATTTAAATTCAATTTAATTCAAAGGTGAGTGTTTTGACCCACTCACAACTTCTAAAATTTCTTATGTTTGTTAAATAAAAATTTATGATGTGATTGGAAATTTATTTATGACTGTTTGGTATATTTTAAATCGTCATCTTAGTAAATTTGAATTTATTTGAATTAAATCGTTATTTAATTTATTATTGAAATTAAATTGCCACTTAAATACGTGTTATTGTAAATTTGTTAATTGCTGATATTTATTTGGTTGATTTGGATGATGATTGTGATGGATGTTTGATTTTGATATTGGATGAATGGATGTTTTATTTTATATCGTTATAAACTGCAAGTTCACTATGGGTTGAAATGATACATACCCGAACGATCTATAGATTAAGGAAAAATCGTTATGGGTTGAAATGATAGACTCAAGCTATTTTATATATATCCTTATTAAATTCGGGATTGCGGTTTGAAATGATATATAACCGTAAAATTGTAAATTCGGATTGAAATGATAAATATCTGTATCACTTGACCCTAGGGTGGAGAATTATATACGGACACCGGATTGGTTAAATTAAATGATTTTAAATCCTTAATTTTTGAATTTAATTGAATGATATTTTGGAATAAACTTGTTTTATATAAATTGAATTATTATTGAAATCAAGTTATGTTGAAATTTGAATTGGTTAAAGGAATTGTTTGAAGAAATTAGATTTAAAATTTCAACTTGAATTTTGGGGTATAAATGGAATTAAACGGAATTGAGTTATTGAATCGTTTGAAATATAACTTTGAAATATATTGGAATGTGAGCGAGTTAAATTGATATTTCGAACATGGTTTGGAAGTAATATAAAATTTAATAATTTTATTGTAAGTTGAATTGTGAAATTGGGTTGAGTGATTTGGAAATGTGAAAGGGTCCAAATATGTTGAAATAAAATGAATTGTCAAATTTAAACAAATTCCAAATTTATGTTTCCAAAAATAAACAGTTTTAAAATATATTATTATAAAGATTCTAAAATTTAAGATTTTCAAATTATTAAACTATATTAACCTATATTAACTATATTAAATCAACTTAACCTATTTTAAACCATTTAATTTATTTTAAAGCTAATTAACCCATCTTAACTTGTATTAAATCTAATTAATCTAGTTTAAAGCTATTTAATCTATTTTAATTATATTTAATCTATTTTAAATCTATTCAACTATTTAAAAATCTATATTAACTATTCTAGAGTATTTTGACTATTAAAAGTTTATTTAAACTATTTATAACCATTTTGACTATTTATAACTATTTAAACCATTTCTTAAACTTCCAGACTAAGTAAAGTAGAAGGGTTTATATTCAATTCATTGGTTTAAAAGAGAATATGGTTAAATGATGTTTTAACCTAAGTTGGGATTTAAATGTTACGTAATGTTGAATATGATGATTTTGAAGCAAGGATTTAACCTATTTTGGAAGTATGTGTTATCCTGCCTTTTGGCAAGGCCGTGACACCAAGGAATTGACTAGTAACCAATGACGGTTCGTCTTAGAGATCGGTTATACACAGGCTCCCTATGGATATCGACGAATATTTTCCGAGTCCGGGTCGAGCTAAAATTGATATGACACGACAAGCGAAGCTATGAGAGCCAACGTTCCAAATTTCAAGTCAATCCGAGTTCGTACGCTCAAGTTACGATCGATGCAAAATGGAGGGAATAACTCAGTTTTTGTATCCATAGCTAAGCCTCTATTCGAATCCATCCCTTTCGTATCGATCAGAATAGCAGCGACCTCGCATTCGTCCAAGAGCCTAAATTCGAATCGATCGAGTTCGAGTCCATCACAAAGCCACTGTTCGAATCGATCGAGTTCGACTCCATCACACCATTCGAATCGATCAAGTTCGAATCTATCAGGGAAGCTTACTTCGACTCGATCACCTGCGCATCCACCACCAAGCCTCTGTTCGACTCGATCAAGTTCGCATCCATCAGGAAGCCTCTATTCGACTCGATCAGCCAATGACCACTTCGTGTTCATCATAGATCCTTTGTTCGAATCCATCTAGGTGGAGCGCCTTTATCGATACAAACTAAGCCACACCATCGATGCGAACAAAGCATAACAAGCGATGCGAACTGAGGAGCCTCCATCGATGCGAACTGCGCATCTCTTATTGATACGAACGAGGCAATACCATCGATATGAACAGGGCGAAAGTCCTAGAACGACTCGATCAACTCGGCATCAAAGGCGGAGTGATCCAGAAATTCAAGCGCCATGTCATCGAGTCGAATAGGATTGAGTCAAAATGAGGGAGTCGAAGGAAACAGCCAACCGAAGATCCTAATTCGTATCGATCATATCTCCTAATCTACAAGTCCAAATGCTATGAAATTTTCACAGAAGCTTACGTGCATGCTAAGGAATATCCATGCCAAATTTCGACTCCATCGGGCACAATCTTGATCGATACGAAATCCGTTCGTATCGATCACGGATCAGACCGAAACTTCGCGGGCTTGGGCGCGCGGGCTTAGTCACGTGTCAGAGGGAGCCTCCCGAGATCTGAGTGAAATATCAGCCTCTTACACCTATAAATAGAGCCCCAGGGCATATAGAAAAGGGGCTTCTTCTTCTTTGAATCCTCCAACGCCTAGACTCTGCCGGATCCAGATCTAAACTCCATAACTACTGCCAATAACGAATTTCACTGCTGTAAATCATAATTATCTGCTGTAACTCGCTGAATTCACTTGTAATCATCAAAGAAACATCAATAAAGTAATCAACTTCATAGTGGAAGTAGGCAACACGCCGAACCACTCTAAATTCTTGTGTTTCTGTGCGTTCTTATTACTTTCATTATCTGTTTTTGGAGTTTTTGTTAGATAATCCTCTTTTTCCATTTAATTTCTTCATTTTTTCTCTTCAAAAACTTTCGAGGAGTGTTGTGCCCAATTTTGGTACAAACACTTTGGTACTTTCACCGAGAACAAACCCAATTTTTCTCCTACTCCTTGGATCTCCTATCGATACCAAATTGCATAAATCCAAGAAGAAGATCCAGATCTTAGACTTTGAAGCCCTTCCATTCTATTCAGATTTGCATCAGATCTAGGAAAGGACTTTCACTAATTCACCATGGTAAGTACACGAACTACCTCTACAGCTACTGATCAGGGAGGACAGGACATGCAGAATCCCGTGCAATTGCCTCCATCCAACCAAGATGCCGCCGGGCCTTCAGATCCATCAGGCCCGGTCACCAGACAAGAGTTTCAGATGCTGCTTCAAGAATTGACCCAGAGTCGCCAACAGCTAACTCAACAACTGCGCGCCAACACAGAGTTGTCCAACCAGCAAAATCGCCAAAGGCGAAGAAGATCCAGAAGAGACCAAGGTTCTTATTCTTCCATAGAGAGTTCAGCCTCATTTGATGGTCATTACAGATCCACACGCCCACGGCTGGATGTAAGCTACACCCAGGCCACAGGACACCAACCTGCCTCGAATCTAGGACAACCCAGAATCGGACCATCCACTAGTCATCATACCGGACCTTCATCCCGAGGAGGTGCTGCTCCTTATCATGTCACAGGTAACATTGCTACCACCACCACTACTGAACAAGGGGTTGATGCTGGAAACCGAACTAATCCTCATCGAAACCAGCGAGAGCATACTCCAGAGTCTTATGTTCCAGAAAATGTTGAACCAAGGAGGAGAGCCACAGACCGTCGACCGCGTCCGGTCCAGACTTGTGCTGTGGAACCCGACCACACCTTGGCACAACATGCTCCAAGTATCCGAATGCCGGATATACCGACGATGATTCGTCAAATGATCCATGAAAGTCAGGGTCTCACTAACGACGACTAGGGAATCTCCCGGAGTCATACCCCTTTCACCGATGACATATTGTATGCTGATCCACCTCGGCGCTTCAGGATGCCAACTTTGCCAGTATATGAAGGAAGTTCTGATCCTAATCAACATATCCTGAAATACGAATGGCTGATGAATGTTGCAAGAGCTGATGATGCAGTAAAGTGCTGTAGTTTCCCCATTTCCCTGGGGGGTATTGCTACCATGTGGTTTACTCATTTGCCACCACGATCCATCTCTAGTTTTGACCAGATGGCCACGAAGTTTGTTGAACAATTCCGTATGCACATGGCAAGGCCTAAAGATGTTAACACTTTGTCTAGTGTTACTCAAGCTCCCGGAGAAACACTTAGAGGTTACTTGGAGCGATTCCATGCTGCATGCGCATAAATAAGCAATACCAATGATAACTCTATCCTGATGGCATTGACTAAGGGGATTGATCCTGATTTCGAGTTCGGAAATTGGTTAGCTGGAAAACCACCTGCGTCATTGGACCGTTTCTATTCCAAGGCAGCCCAATTCTTGAGAAGGGAGGATGCAAAACAGTCTAGGAAGCAGGATGACGCAGGGCCCAACATCGAGGGAATCCAGAGTAACATCGCTGTTAAACAGTCCGGAGAGAGTTCTGGAAAAGTTTAGTTGAACGTACAAAATAAACAGAATCAGGAGAGGGACAATGGAAATCAAAGCAAAAAACGCGATCAGAATCATGGTCCACAACGTAGAGCTTCCATGTACGATAATTACACTCCATTGAACACGTCGTTGGAAAATGTGTATTTGCAGACCTGCAATACCATGCAATACAAGAAACCTGCCCCGAAACCACCAACTGAAAGACAAATCAAGTCATGGAAGTTTGTAGATTCCATGAGAGTTATGGCTATAATACAAATGAGTGTCGTCATTTACAAGATCACATTGAGAAACTGATACGTGAGCGGAAGTTGGATCAGTATGCGCGGGCGCCGCAGTCAAGTGGTGCGGGCCCATCAAATCAGAATCATGCACCAAACCAAGAAAGGCAAGAGGAACCCGCTCGAACTGGCGGGAGGTTGGTTATTAATACAATAAGTGGTGGTCCTCATCAAGCAGACCGAAGCTGGAAGGAAATGGAGTCGTATGCCAGCTCTATCAGGCATGTGGGCTTCAAGTGTTATAGTAGTTTTGACGAAGGGGCTCCAGCCAAGCAACAGAAGACGATGACAGATGACATCGTGTTCAGGAACAGAGACGCTGATAAAGTCGAAGCCCCCACTATCGATCCACTGGTCATCTCAGCTCAAGTAGGTCCCGCTTGGATGAAGAGGATCTTAGTTGACAGTGGAAGCTCTGTGAATATTTTGTTTATGCGAGCCTATGATCAAATGAGAATGGAAGCCACGAGCTTGAAACCTTGTCAATCCCGAATCCATGGTTTCAACGGAAGTGCTACTATACCCACTGGAATGGTGGAACTGCCAGTAGAGTTAGGAGTTGGAGAACGTCGGAGAGTACGGATGTTACAGTTCATTGTTTTGGACATAGACTCCTTTTATAATGCTTTCCTAGGCCGACCGGCCCTCGCTGAATTCAGGGCAGCCATTGCTCCGTGGTGTTTGACTTTAAAATTTCCCACTAACCATAGAGTGGGAATCATTCAGGGAGATCAGGCTGCTGCAAAAGCCTGTTATGTTGCTGAGCTGCGAGAGGCGCAGCGAAAGGAGAAAGGAAAGGGCATAGAGGAATCTCTCTGCGTCTGCTTGGCAGATAATTGACAATTAACACCCGGGCCCAGGCCCGGGCACCCCAGCCAATTCCAAAGGGATCTTGACCCAAGAGAAACTGAAGACGAAGAAGAATCTAAAGAAAGTCAAGCATCCCCGGCCGAACTAACGATTGATGTCCCAATTGACGATGCCGATGATTCAAAAATGATAAAGATTGGGTCTCAGCTAAGCCGGCAAACTCAAGAGGAATTGGTTGAATTTCTGCGGGCGAATCTTGACGTATTCGCCTGGACGCATTCTGACATGTGTGGGATCTCGCCGGACATCGCGAGCCACACTCTGAATATTGACCCGCGGCATGTCCCGGTCAAACAGAAAAGGCGTGGTATGGATCCAGAGAGATCTCCCGCCCTTAAAGAAGAAGTGGAAAAGCTTAAAGCGAGCGGGTTCATTCGAGATGCGTTATATCCTGAATGGGTGTCGAATCCCGTGCTCGTCCGAAAGCCAAACGAAAAGTGGAGAACATGTGTCGACTATTCCGATCTGAATAAAGCTTGTCCCAAAGACAGTTTTCCGCTTCCCAGAATTGATCAGCTAGTAGATTCGACAGTTGGGCATGAGCTCTTATCCTTCATGGACGTGTATTCTAGCTACAATCAGATACCGATGCATTTATCTGATCAAGAACATACCAGCTTCTTAACCAACCTGGGACTTTATTGCTACAAAGTTATGCCATTCGGACTCAATAATGCCGGGGCTACTTATCAACGATTAGTTAATCGGATGTTTGCCAATCAAATCGGGAAAACAATGGAAGTATATGTAGACGACATGCTTGTGAAGTCACGACTCTCAACTGACCATGTTAAATACTTGGAAACTATGTTCAACATACTTCGAGAATACAAAATGAAGCTAAATCCACTAAAGTGTCACTTTGGAGTTACATCCGGAAAATTCCTTGGGTTCATCATCAACGCTCGAGGGATCGAAAATAATCCTGAAAAAATCTGGGCTATCAGAAATCTTGAAACTCCAAAAACCATAAAGCAAGTCCAGAGTCTCAATGAAAAAGTAGCAGCATTGAGCAGGTTCATTTCAAAGTCCACTAACAAATGCATTCCCTTCTTCGATCTGATCCGAAAAGGGAAACAAAACTTTGAATGGACCATGGAATGTGAGGGCTCTTTCCAAGCACTAGTTCAGCATCTATCCACACCACCTATCCTGTCAAAGCCTATTGATCATGAGAAGTTGTACATATACTTGGCGATATTAGAAAACGCTATCAGCGCTGCCTTAGTTTGAGAAGAAGACATGATACAGAAGCCAGTATACTACGTCAGCAAGCGATTGACTGGGGCTGAAAGGAATTATCCGAAATTAGAGAAGTTGGCTTATTGCCTTGTTATTGCATCAAGAAAACTCCGACCGTATATCCAGGCACATCCCATATTTGTTTACACCGACCAGCCATTACGATAGGTCCTTTCGCGGCCTGAGACGTCTGGTAGGTTACTCAAGTGGAACATCGAACTGAGCCAGTTTGATATTACTTACACTCCAAGACGAGTCATTCAAGGACAAGTCCTAGCCAATTTTATAGCTGAATTTACCGTTCCAGAGGACTTGCCCGGAACCAATGAATCCCCCGAATACGTCTGGAAGCTTTACACCGACAGTACATCAAACGACCGGTGTTCGGGCGCTGGTGTTGTACTTGAAACTCCCGAAGGCCAATCTATATGTTATGCTTTGAAGTTCGATTTTCATGCGACCAATAATGAAGCAGAATATGAAGCCCTCTTAGCTGGACTAAATCTTGCCAGAGATTTAAGAATTATCGCTGTGGAAATTTACTGTGATTCGCAGTTAGTTGTATGCCAAGTACGGGGAGAGTACCAAGCGAGAGATCGAAGGCTGGCTGCTTACTTAGCTCGAGTTCAGGAAGTACCGAACCAATTTGATTATTATGCCATTTATTGTATACCTCGAGAGCGCAACCAAAAAGCTGATTCATTGGCAAAGCTAGCCAGCACAGGTGAAGCTGAACAAATGGGACTCGTTCCCGTAGAAACATTAACCTCCCAAAGCATTAACCAAACAGAAATAAACCGGGTATGCGAAATCGTCCTCGAAAAGGATTCATGGATGACTCCACTTAGAAATTACATTGAGCACGGAACCCTGCCGGAGTGTAGGAGTGAAAAGAGACAAGTCCTTCGGAAGGCCTCACGATTCACCATCCAGAACAGAATCATGTACAGAAGATGGTACTATGTTCCTCTGCTCCGGTGTATCGCTCACGATGAAATTAAATGAGTATTGCACGATGTACACAAGGGAGAATGTGGCGAACACACCGGGGGGCAAGCACTTGCCAAGAAAATTCTTCGGTACGGATATTACTGGCCGACTGTGAATCGTGATGCGTTGGATTATGCAAAGAAATGTGATAGGTGTTAAAAGTATGCTCGAATTCCAAGAGCCCCTCCTACCAAGATAACGCAAATGGTCAGCCCATGGCCGTTTGCAATATGGGGCATCGACATCATTGGTACTCTACCTCTGGCAAAAGGTGGTGCGAAATACGCCATCGTCGCAGTTGATTACTTTATAAAGTGGGCTGAAGCTGAAGCTCTTGCTACCATAACGACGAAGAAAGTAATCAACTTTGTAGTACGCAATATCATCTGTCGATTTGGTCTCCCACACACCATTATTACGGACAATGGAACCCAATTCGACAGTGATGAATTTAAAGATTTCTGCAACCGACTTCATATCCAAAAGAAATTCTCTACAGTTGCACACCCTCAGGAGAATGGATAGGTCGAAGCGGTTAATAAAGTTATAAAGTCCATTATGAACGACTGGAAAAGGTCGGGGGCAAGTGGGTCGATGAACTTCCTATGGCTTTATGGGCTTACCGAACAACCCACAAGACCGCGACCGGTCACACTCCATTCTCTCTCTCTTATGGTTCAGAAGCCGTTATTCCAATCGAGCTAGAAGTACCTTCTCATCGTGTGACGTACTATGATCCAAAGACAAATGCTATATTACTTGCTGAATCTCTCGATCTACTGGATGAGAAGCGTGAAGAGGCTGATCTGAGGGCAACTGCGCATCGAAGTCGAGTCGCCCGATTGTACAACGCCAAGGTCCGCCCGCGAACCTTTGAACTAGGCGATCTCGTCCTGAAAAGAATTTATCTGATTCCTTCGCATATGAAGACGACATGGGAAGGACTGTATGTTATTGAATGAAGGCTCGGAGATGGCACATTCAAATTATCGACCGTTAACGGTCTTACTTTGCCAAGAGCCTGGAATCGCGAGAGTCTTCGCCACTACTACACATGACAGACTATGTTTATCCATTTAGTTTATTTTCCATTTCGCAATTTGTTTCTGCATTTCGAAATTAGAATTTGTAATAAGGCAACTGACTTTGCTATATTTTCTTATTTCAGCAATAAAATGCAATCTCTTCGAGCCAGAGCTGTGATTTACTTGAAATGCTTCATATGATCATCACTATGCATGGAGAGCTAAGTTTCACCATACGGTGGAATTTATTCAAATAGAGAGTGACTGTGATGCAACCGGTCACTCGCTAAGTGAAACCCGAGCTTGGGGACAAGCCATCACATCAAAGTCAAAAATGGATTGATACACGACAATCCCTCACTTAACCCCCGGTTCCGAGAGTGCGAACTAGAGTATTAAAAATACATCTACAAAGAGGGTGCATCCATCCACCTAACGACTTCGTCCGTATCTGAACCAAGTTTGAGGAGGGTGGACCCGTCCATCTAACGACCTCACTTGTTAACTCAAGGTGGATGTGATCCGACCATCCATGATCCTGACACGACTCCGAATTCCTAGAGTGCGAAACAGAGTATAAACATCAACTCCGAATTCCCAGAGTGCGAAACGTAGTATAAACATCAACTCCGAAATCCCAGAGTGCGAGTCGGAGTATAAACAACAACTCCGAACTCCCAGAGTGCGAGTCGGAGTATAAACATCAACTCCGAATTCCCAGAGTGCGAAACGGAGTATAAACATCAACTTCGAACTCTCAAAGTGCGAGTCGGAGTATAAACAACAACTCCGAACTCCAAGAGTGGGAGTCAGAGTATAAACATCAACTCCGAATTCCCAGAGTGCGGAACAGAGTATAAACAACAACTCCAAACTCCCAAAGTGCGAGTCGGAGTATAAACAACAACTCCAAATTCCCAGAATGCGAAACGGAGTATAAACTTCAACTCCGAACTCCCAGAGTGCGAGTCGGAGTATAAACAACAACTCTGAATTCCCAGAGTGCGAAACGGAGTATAAACAGCAACTTCAAGTTCCCAGAGCATGAATTAAAGTATAAATATCAACTTCGAACTACCAGAGTGCAAGGCGGAGTATAAATGTCGATTCCAAGTCCCCAGAGCATGGATGTATGATTTAAACTTAAGCCGGCGTGACCAACCTCCAATAAACAAATGAGAATCCCCAGAGTGCGGATATGATTATCGACAATCGAACAAGCATGGATGAATTACTCAATCTCCGCTTGTCTCAGACAACCGTTCGGTGGCACTAGACTCAGCATGTTATAAGTGAGAAGCGATCGTCGACTGATGTTCTACAACTCACCCCCAAGACTGGGGGGCAGGACTTAAGCATCGACCACTGAATGAAGCGGTGCGACATGAAAATTCAACTCGCTTCCCAGTCGCGAACCATGTCAACAATTTCCGAACTAGGCAAATAAAAAACAAACTTGATCCAGAAGCTGAAACTTCACAAGTGCACTTCAGATATTGAAACACTTAGACAAATACACAATGCCAGAAAAGAAACCAAAAAAGAGAAGTTTCATTTCTATTGTTTGTAAAAGAAGTTCGTGTAAAAGTTTGTTCCAAAAAATTCCTACTAGCAGGGGCCGAACCCACATCTATACACGGCCAACAAAATGAAAGTCAAAATACACCGAGTAAGCATGTCTAATCCTTCTTCTTCCTCGGCTTCCTTTTCAGTGCAGGCCCGCTAGAGCCGCCACTATCTTTCCACTTTGAGCCTTTGCCTGTCGGTGGTCGGTCTCCAGGCGGGGGCATGATCTCAACATCCTCCTCCGCACTCGAGTGAATAGGAATGCTGCCTACGGGCGGAGTCAGAGGAACATGATCAAGTGTAGAAGATGTAGTGGGCACACTGGTATCGAAAACCGTACCGCCGGGCGATATCATTCTGAACGGAGCAGGACCAGGTGCCGCCATTCCACCTCCAAAACTGCCACCATGTGCTTCTGCATCCATTTCAGCGGCGACCTGTGCCAAGATTTCCTCTTCAGCAACCGCTCGAGCCTCTCCGGGAGCGTAAGTAGCTTGCATCGAAGAGCTTGTAGCAGGAACACCTCCGCCCATGACAAATGGTAAGTCAGCTAAAGGGTCGCCATGACGGCGAAAGAGTTCCTTCATGAACTGCTCATCAAAAACAAGCATGCTTCCCTGCATATCGTCAAGTGGGGCAGTTGTGGTTACAGTGATCGCTTCAGAAACGATCGCCCCCTGCGTCTGATATGATTCTTGAGTAGCAGGAGGCACGACCGGTGCAGCGTCGATCACTGGATAAAAAAAATAGAACTGTTAGAACTTAACTCGAGCGAATATTTCGACTTAAGAAAGATATATGGAATGTTCAGAATACCTTCCTCAGTTTGACTTGTGGGAGGCAGAACGGCTTCAGTAACTTGCACTGCAGCCGGAGACATCTGCGGCTGATTCGGATTGTAGGCAGGAACAGCTTGGGGATTAACCGCAGACGAGGATTCGGGCTGGGTTGACGCTGGAACTTCAAGACTCGCCTTATGATGGTCAACCCCTGAACCCTCTCCTACTTCGAGGTGCTGGGCGCCGAGTCTTTCCTTCTCATGCAGAATCATTGACTCGTGAAGAATCTTCATTTCATCTTCAGTCAGAATGCGATTCTCAAGTTTAAACTCGTCCATAGACTCACCCAGATGCGCCTCCTTCTCTTCTTCAACTAAACGGCCCCAGGCGTTGTATAGATGTGCCGGATTCATCGAGCCAGGCTAGACCCATGTGCCTTAGCACGTTAGCGTTGTAAACAACGAGAAGGTCTTCAATATCAGCCTCTAGCCTGGACTCGGCCGACTTCACTTTCTCCTCGACCTCAGTCTCCACCTTGCAGACTTTAGCCACAGCCGCATCCCATTCACCCCTAAGCAGAACAGCTTTTTCGCACGCCTCCTGGGCTGCGTTGTTTGCATCATCCCTTTCCTTGGCCATGTCGGAAATTTGGCCTTGAGCTCGTTAAGTTCCTTGACCGCCGCATCCCGTTCGGCGGTAACAATAGTATTTCGATGGCCCATCTCTTCCACCAAGGCAACATGTGTCTGCCTCAACCTCTCCATGGCCACATTTGCTTCGTCCGCTTTTTTGGTGGCCTCAAGTTCAGATATCCGAGAAGACTCAGCCTCAGCGGTGAGCACTTGAATGATCCGGTCCCTTTGAGAAAGTTCAGCCTCCATTTTCTCAAGCGCTTTGGCCCGCTCAAAGGCCACCTTAGAAGCTTTCTCTGCAGCCTTTACCCACTCTCTGTACTGGGTGTAGATGTCATGAACGTAATCATGCATCGTGTTTTCCACCCCTGATGGAATTCTTTTTAAGTGTGGTGGGAAGACATAGCCATCAAAGCATATGTTCGGAAAATCCTTCCTCATCTGAGCCAATTTAATGGCCCTTTCTCCTGTGGGCTCAGCTGGGACCTGCTCTGCAATTATGGAAGCCGTGGTTTCGACCCTCTGGAGATGAGTCTCGGACCTAGAAATATGAGAAGATCGCCTGTGACGTGGAGGCTCTGGTGGGTGTGGAACAAGAACAGGAGGTGGAGATGGAAGTCTAAGAGGTGGAGAGCGAGATCTAGATCGATGTTTGTATTCTCTGTCCCTGTCACGCCCATACCTATCTTGACTAGAGTACTCGCGATCGCGGTCTCTATCTGAATCCCTCCTGCGGGAGTCATAATAGGTAGAAGCCTTTCGGGCAGAGCGAAGGTTCCCCAGCATCGATCCTTTCCCAGACATATTACCTGAAAATTAGAGACGAAGGACAAGTTAGTGATTTCTTAAGTTGGACGATTTACAGTTATGAAACATGTAGTGTAGTGAAGTGTATGCATGTGCAACCCCTACCAACCGGAAATGTTGGCCGCACTCATAGCAAGTGACCCGCTAAGTTCAAGAGCATTATCAAGCTCCTCCATCCCAGCGTCGCGTCGAAACAACACATAATCCGGAATCGGAATATCAGCAAGTCCTTCAAAAGGATTCTCTACTGGCGGGGGAGGAGCCTCTAAAAGTCTAATCCCCGAGACGGGCAAGGACATAACCACGGATTTTAATCTCATGGATTTAGAACGCTTGTGAGCAAATGCCTTGCCTTTTCTCCTTCCACCTGAGTCCTGAACATCGGAAGAAGGCCCAGCTTAGAGCTCGTTATCGGTAGGCGTTCTCTCCGGGTCAACTTCTTTAGCTATTACAACTCCGGGTGCCTTGCATTTCAACCGCTTCTTCAAGACCGCTCTAAGCGTCCCTTCCAGCCGTATGCTTTGCTTACGTTCAATCAGCCCGCCAGTTCTAAAATTTATGTCGGTTAGGACCAGATCAATATGCCTCTCTTCACCCGGAACCGTTTGGAGAATCCGAACTAGCTCTCTGAAGTATGCACCATCAGGTCGAGAGATTGCAGCTATAAAAGAAGAGAAGTATTTCATTTTTGAAGTCGGTTATGATTATCTCGATAATTCAAGAGAAAGGTTGCAACGCTTACGTCTATCCAACCATCGCTTAGCAAATCTAGGGGGGCACCGAACGTAGAACCATTCAGTCTTAAATTAGCTTAGCCTTCCCCAGGAGCCCGTAACAATTTGGCAGTTCCTGACCGCTTCCAAGAAGGTGAAAGACGGGCTGTCTCCATGACTCTTAACGTTAAATAGATATCTAATCTCGATCGGCTTTGGTGGACGAAAGAGAATCTCCATAAACAGAATGAAGGTGCTATTCAACAAAGCGTACCCGTTGGGGTGTAGCTGGGATGGAGCTATTCCAAGGAATGATAACATCTCCCTTATATATTGATTGAAAGGAGAAAGTGTCCCCGCTGTGCAAGCATGACGGTTGAAAGCAGTAAACCCCTCCGGGGGATCATGTGGCCTGTCATTTGGACCAGGCAGTAACACGTTGTCAAGCGACAAGCCGTGCCTTAAACAAATCCGTCCCAGCATATCTTCAGAGATACCGGATGGCATAGAATCTTATGGATGACAAATGAACCGGGCACCTGGACGCTCGTCCGGAGCTGGGACTATAACTTCGGCTTCAATGACCGGTATCTCGATGGTTGAAGGAATTGAACTCGAGAGTTCCTGCTGCTGTGAACTTGAGGGTTCCATGACCAACTAGCTTATGAAAAATCATTGTTAAACAGACAATAACGCTCGTGCATCCCCCAGTGTAAAGTGTGTGCGTGTGTTGTGCAGTATTGTATATCACTTGAGAAGTTCTACAGAATTGGAGAAAGCATGTAAACGACGAGACTTCGAAATTCCGTCGAAAGGACCGTCATCGCTGACCGTCACAACCGTGCCATCCGGATATTAGCAATCAATTCAAGTCAAAGTTTGTTAAGATTTCGTTGAGTTATAGTTCCATCGGCGAGCTTCGAAAGGCAGTCAAATGTACAGTTCTATCGTCAGGTCCAGATATGCAAGGATGAAACTCGCCGGAGTCATATGTTTTATTAAGTTCGTATTGATGACCCGAGGAATCAAGTTCGAATCGATCGCCTTAAAGCCCGATCATTCCAATTTGAATCCCTCATTTCGTACCGATCGTGGCCTGTGTTCTCGTATTACTCGGAAAGAATGACATTTCGAATCGATCGGAGCTCAACACTTTCGTATCGATTAACTGGGTCGCTTTCGTATCGATCCCCTGGCGCATAATTCGACTCGATCGAAAAACTCTGGGTTTCGAATCCATCGGATGCAACCCCTTCGTATCGATCAACATACTCGAGGTACTCGCATCGATCATCAAGACTCGATGCAAAAGCTTAGCCATCGATCGATACGAAGGCCTCCATCTCATCATCTTGAAGCCCTGACTTCTGATCGATGTGAAAACGAGGACCAGAAAACCACTTTATCTCCACGCTCCTTCTTCCCCAGATCGGTTCGAACAATGTTCTATCCTTCCTCGACCTCACACATTATCTACTGCCTCGAGCAATGTTCAGGCACGAGTTCGAATGGAATGGCAAAATAATCTGGATCTCATCGTTTTAGGATTGATTTTGTTCAACTGATTACCTGATTTCGATAAATGGTTGAAGGGATTAAAGATTTTGGTTCGATTCGAAGTCGAGCAGTTTTTTCCTTTCTTGGTCTCAAAAGCGATACGAAAACAAAGCATAAAAGTAAGAAGTAAAAAGTGAAAAGTGGCTAAGTCCACAGTATTTATAGGAAAAGGGAATAAACGATTCGCCTCCCAATGGGTTCAACCGGTTACCAGGCATCACCAGGGGATCTATTCGAACAAGCTGTTCGAATCCATGAACTCGGGTCTGCATCGATACGAAGCCTTCACCAAATCCATCGATGCGAAGCCCTTCTCTATATCGACCACTTTCAACTCCATCCCCAGTTTAGCGACATGAAGTGTGCATTTCGAATCCATCGAACCATGGCATCCAGAGGTCAATATTCATCGATACGAAGGCACGTTTCGAATCCATTTTAGTGGCTCACGCCGATTCGAAAATGAATTCCACCAAAGTTCGTAACCATCGACCCGAAAGTTAATTTCGTATCCATCGAATCTTAACTCCATCGATACGAACGACCGCTTCGTATCCATCGAACCCCACATCCATCGATTCGAAATGCTCATTTCGTATCCGTTAATGCAATGAAAGTCGATGCAAAGGCAGTATTTCGACCCTTCACATCGATTCAGGAGAGGATCGTTATGAAGGAACATTCAAAAACAACCATCGAGCGTTGTTACAACGAATTTCACGTCGGTTCAGGAGAGGATCGATACGAAATTCAATATAAGATAAACTGACAACGACTCGTGAACGTTGTGCCACAACTCCAGCGGGGCACGGGCAAGCGCCCAACCCAACACGAGCGGGTGGGAATCCCATCAACCCACCCACCGCCGTTAATTTCTCTAAGCTTTGTAAGGATTTTGCGTGTTTGGGTGGAAAGACTTTTTCTAGTAAGGAGACTTTTGTGGAGGCGAGAGCTTGGCTTAGAGACACAAAGAGGATATTCGGACTATTGGGATTGGACGATCAGCAGCAAGTTCAGCTAGCATCTTGGAAGATGAAAGAGGAGGCTTTGTATTAGCGGGAGGTCATTGAGTTAGAAGGAAGAGAGGTGACTTGGAATGGGTTCCGGGTGCGATTTGATAGAAAGTTTTTGACTCAAGTAGAGGAGAATGTTCAACTGGAGCGATTCATTAATTTGAAGCAAGAGAGTCTGTCGGTGAAGGACTACATCAACTAATTTAATGAATTGTCTCGGTTTGAAATGGAGTTGGTGAATACACCACACAAGAAAGCTATGAAGTTTGCGAAGGGATTGAATTAGCCCCTTCAGGGATTGTTGTTGACTCACGTACTGATGGGAGCTACTTATGAGTCTTTTGTAGAGATGGCACTTATGTCTGATGCAGTCAAGGAAGGAGAGTCTAAGGAAGTTGTTAAGTCGGAAGGTCCAAAGAAGAAACGGTGGAGGAACAACAAAGAGAAGAAGAAAGGCGATGGCCCTCAGAAGCAGATTAAGAAAGGATTGAGGTGCAATAGCTATGGAATTATAGGACATATCGCCAAGGATTGCAAAAGGGAGAAGACGAAGGGAAAGTGCATTAATTGCGGGCAGCCCAGTCACTTGAGTAGGAGTTGTCCCCAGAGGATGGGACAGGGAGCTAGTACACCAGCTGCGTAGATTCAGGCGTTAGACGCAGCACCTTTAGACGGCATTCTGGATAGAGGTAGAAAAGTCACAGTTGAAGGTTTGATTTCCATTTCTGATTTTCCCATTCGAACTTTATTCGATTCTGGAGCATCACACTTTTTTATCTCTAGTTCTCTTGTGGATTATTTGAACTTAGACATTTCTTTAGTAGTGGACCCCATCATTGTTTCAAACCCCATAGGAGGATCGACACACTTATCTATGGTTTGTAGGGGTTTGAAAATTTATATCCTAGGTGTAGAATTTGACTGCGATGCCTATGTATTGGAATTTTTGGGGTATGGGATGATCTTGGGGATGGATTGGCTATCCACATATGGAGCTATATTAGACTACGAGAGCAGAGTCATTAGACTATAGACATGCAGCGGTAGGACTCTCGAGGTTTCTTGTGACCCGCAAGGGTCGGTCATGTTGAGTTTCCTTTATTCCCTCGATTCTTCATCGTCAGATTTAGATTCGGTTCCTATCGTCAGAGATTTTTCTACCCCCTAAGAGAGAGATTGACTTCAGGATTTATTTAACTAAGAATACTAAGCCAGTAGCATTACCGGTGAGGCACATGGAACCTAGGGAGAGGAAGGAATTGAGCAAGCAGATCTGTGAGCTTTTGGAGAAGGGTTTCATAAGGAGGAGCATATCGAAGTGGGGAGCACCAGTCGTCTTCGCTACTAAGGCGGATGGTTCTTGTTACCACGCCTTTTGGTCAAGGCCGAGATATCAACAAATTGGCTAAAAAGGATGGATATAAGGATTGGAGATCGATTGGAAACAAGGCTATGATCGATACCGTCAAAATTGGATCAAGCTCTAATCAAGGTGGAATCGATCGGGAATGATAAACAAGGTTCGGTGAGGCTACACACTGGAATTTCATGAAATTTGGAGAGCAAGAACTTGGCACTATTGTCTTTCACCATGATCGATCCCAACCTAATCGGGGCGATTCCTGATCGATACGAAACTGATATGGATCGATAGGGGATCGATCTCTCCACTTGCAATCTCAAAATTGGATTGATCATATCTCACAAACTACACACTAGAATTTCATGAAATTTGGAGAGCAAGTACTTGGCACTATTGCCTTTCACTATAATCGTTCCCAGCCTAATCAGAGCGATTCCTGATCGATACGAAATTGATATGGATCGATCGGGGATCGATCTCTACACTTGCAATCTCAAACTTGGATCGATCATATCTCACAAACTACACACTAGAATTTCATGAAATTTGGAGAGAAAGGACTTGGCACTATTTTCTTTCACCATGATCGATCCCAGCCTAATCGAAGCAATTCCTGATGGATACGAAATTGATATGGATCGATCGGGGATCGATCTCTGCACTTGCAATCTCCAACTTGGATCGGTTATATCTCACAAACTACACACTGAAATTTCATGGAATTTGGAGAGCAAGGACTTGGCACTATTGTCTTTCACCATTATCGATCCCAGCCTAATCGGAGCAATTCCTGATCGATACGAAATTGATATGGATCGATCGGGGATCGATCTTTGCACCTGCAGTCTCAAACTTGGATCTCACAAACTACACACTGGAATTTCATGAAATTATGAGTGCAAGGACTTGGCACTATTTTCTTTCACCATGATCGATCCTAGTCTAATCGGAGCGATTCTTGATCGATACGAAATTGATATGGATCGATCGGGGATCGATCCCAAACCACCTTGGATCGATCATGTGGGCCCACCTGCGCATGAGAAACGGTATTCCAGGTTTTGAGGTAGATTTTTCCAGATCTACTCCTATAAATAGCAACTCCATGGAAACTAAAAGGGGATCTTCTTCTACTTTTCTAGGCGAGACTCTGTCATTTTGGTTTTTGATTTCAAAGGCTTGTAACTGTAATGACAGTATAAAAGGAATAAAGGATTAATTGAAAGTGGACTTAGGCCGGAGGGAGCCGAACCACTATAAACTTATGTTCTTTGTTTTCTTGCTCATTTTAATTTTCTTATTTCTTCATTTCTGCTCTCTACATCATTTGGATCTGAGATCTGTGTTTGGATATTGAGGATTTGTGTGTAAACATTGGTGCTTTCACTACTTCTGGGGTTTGTGACCAATTTTGGCGCAAACACGTTGGTGCTTTCATTGAGAAAGACTAGCACCCACTATACCGGATTTGGAGTTCAGATTTGGAAAGCTAAAGGATCAGATCTAAAAGGAGCCATGACAAAGCAATCAACAAGGAGACAAAGAGCGAAAAGGAGTCAGCACGAAGGGAGTCAGGAGGTTTCCTCAGGAGCAAACCAGGACTCATTTTTCATCACCAGAGATGAGATGGAGATGATGATGGGAGCTATGCAAGAAGAATTGTTGAAAAGGCAAGAGGAAATGATGTAGAACCTTCTCAGACAGTTTGGACAGGCAGGAACAGCTGGAGCTGCTGGAGTTCAGATCCACGGAGCTGGAGCAGAAGGACTCAACAAGCAAGCAGATGGAGCAGCTCAACAGGGCGCAGCCCCCAATCAGCACACAGTTACCAATTTGGATGGATCCAGACTCGGAGGCACACCACCATGCAATGATAGACCAATTCATGGAGGGATTCCAGGTGACACCACACAACAGGATGCCGGCGGGAGCACAAGAGTACGTGATGAAGAGTATGTACCAGAATTCCCTCGGGAACTCGGGAGGAGAAACCCTTGGTGGACAACACTGGATTAGCTGAGATTATCAGGCGAACTATGTGCGGAGGTTTAGCAAACAGAGATCTGGAAGGAGTAAACAGGAGTTCGTTTACCCATGACATCAGAATTGCTCAGAATCCACCAGAGTTCAAGCTACCTACTCTGGAGGTATACAACGACAGGGCTGATCCTACTAATCATTTGATGAGGTACACGAGACACATGGAAGTGCTGGGGGCATCGGAGGAAGTTATGGCCTAGAGTTTCCCTCTGTACTTGACGAATATAGCTGTTATGTGGTTCAGGCGGTTGGAAGATGGATCTATTAGGACATGGACAGAATTGGTGGATAGGTTTTTGAAGCAATTTCGGGTTCATATCAAGAGGTCGAAAAATGTGATGACACTAAGATCAGTGAAGTAGAGGATAGGGGAATCGCTCAGGACATTCTTAACTCAGTTCAATGTAGTGGTTGCTTCAGTGGACCGGCCGGATCCATCGATGGTTATAATGGCGGCAGTATCAGGAGTCAGGGACAATTCGGATTTCAAGGTATCATTAATACGGGATCCACCAATGGATCTCGAGGAATTCTTTCACGAGGCCGAGAGATTCCTTTGGCAGGAGGATGCAAGTTTGGATATGAAATCAAAGGAAGTAAACGTGGTTAAGGATGGAGGACCATCCGATGAGAGCTCGGATAAGGATAAGGATAAAGGGAAGAGGAAGTCGGATAACGATTCTGGCATGGTAAGGAAATGCAGGGGAGAACCAAAATTCTCCACTTACACAGGATTGAACGAAACGTAAGAGTGGATCTACATGGAAACCCGAGATTGCCTTCCCTACCGAAGGCCAGAAAGGAGAGAACCCTCAGAATGTGAGAGGGCATTAGGACGGCATTGTCTCTTTCATGACCTGGACGGGCATGATACAAATAGCTACAAGCATCTAAAGGATATAATGGAGGAGCATGTAAGGAGTGGTCAGTTGCGGAAATATGTTGGGTCTCAGAATGCGGCGGTGGAACAGGAGCAGCCACCGTCTACCTTAAATGACGATGGTGCAAGGCCCAGGAATGATGGTCGATTGGTTATCGATTGACAGGGATGATACAGAATAAGTAGCAAACTCTGGGCAAACGGCCAAGTCACTTACTCATGTACGGGGATGGAGATAGCCCCTAGGCATGCTCTGAGATGATGACAAACCACGATGCTCTAGTTTGTGAAATCTTCTTTTTCTTTTTGGTTTGGACATTTGCTTTTTTCTGGTTTGGTTTCGGAGTTTGGTTTGAACTCCTGGTTTGTTTGTTTTTTGGTTTGGGCTTTGGTTTGGATGCCTGTTTTCCAGTTTGGATTTCTGGTATGGATTTTTGGTTTTCTAATTTAATCTAGATTTCGGATTGGATTTTGACTGGATTTTTATCTGGTTTTTGGTAAATGATCATCGGGTATGGATTATGCTTGGCAAGGGTAAGTCGCTTCTTCCGAACATGGCGAGACGGCTTATTCAGGTCGTCGAGTATGGACTGTGCTCGGCAAGGGTTTGTATTGACCAGAATTCGGCTTAGGACTTAAGCCACAACATTACTTAGCGTTCAGGAACAACGAACCAAGATCAGTGTTGAGCAAGGCGTTTCTTGACACAGGTCGTCGAGTGTGGATTGCGCTTAGTAAGAGCCCAAAGAGGTTACGGATTCAGATATTGACTATGAATAGCTAAGGATTTGGCTAAGGGCCCGAAGCGGTCCTGGATTTGGATATCAACCCGGAGAGGTCATGGATTTGGTTATTGATCACTAGATATGGATGGATTTGAACTCGGTTGTCGGGTTCGGTTGGGTATGGAATTGGCTAAGGATTTGTTTGCTGGATTCGGAATTGGATATCGACTCAGAGAAGTCGCGGATTTGGATAAGGATATGGAACTCGGATAGAATGGCTATGGATGGAATATGGACTTTGAATGTAGGATTTAAAGCTATTCAAAACACGCCTTCCTACCGCAAGGCATGTTTTAGGGGGCAAATGTTACCCCGCCTTTTGGTCAAGGCTGGGATATCAACAAATTGGCTAAAAATGATGGATATCAGGATTGGAGATCGATTGGAAACAAGGCTATGATCGATACCGTCAAAATTGCACCAAGCTCCAATCAAGGTGGGATCGATCGGGAATGATAAACAAGGTTCGGTGAGGCTACACACTGGAATTTCATGAAATTTGGAGAGCAAGAACTTGGCACTATTGTCTTTCACCATGATCAATCCCAGCCTAATCGGAAGGATTCCTGATCGATACGAAATTGATATGGATCGATCGGGGATCGATCTCTACACTTGCAATCTCAAACTTGGATCGATCATATCTTACAAACTACACACTGTAATTTAATGAATTTGGATAGCAAGTACTTGGCACTATTATCTTTCACCATGATCGATCCCAGCCTAATCAGAGCGATTCCTGATCGATACGAAATTGAAATGGATTGATCGGGGATCAATCTCTACACTTACAATCTCAAACATGGATCCATCATATCTCACAAACTACACACTGGAATTTCATGAAATTTGGAGAGCAAGGACTTGACACTATTGTCTTTCACCATGATCGATCCCAACCTAATCGGAGCGATTCTTGATCGATACGAAATTCATATGGATCGATCGGGGATCGATCTCTGCACTTGCAATCTCAAACTTGGATCGATCGTATCTCACAAACTACACACTGGAATTTCATGTAATTTGGAGAGCAAGGACTTGGCACTATTGTCTTTCACCATGATCGATCCCAGCCTAATCAAAGTAATTCCTCATCGATACAAAATTGATATGGATCGATCGGGGATCCATCTCTGCACTTGCAATCTCAAACTTGGATCGATCATATCTCACAAACTACACATTGGAATTTCATGAAATTTGGAATGCAAGGACTTGGCACTATTTTCTTTCACCATGATCGATCCCAGTCTAGTCGGAGCGATTCTTGATCGATACCAAATTGATATGGATCGATCGAGGATCGATCCCAAACCACCTCGGATCGATCATGTGGGCCCACCTGTGCATGAGAAAAGGTATTCCGAGTTTTGAGGCAGATTTTTCCAAATCTACTCCTATAAATAGCGACTCCATGGAAACTAAAAGGGGATCTTCTTCTGCTTTCCTAGGCGAGACTCTACCATTTTGGTTTTTGATTTCAAAGGCTTGTAACTGTAATCACAGTATGAAAGGATTAATTCAAAGTGGACGTAGGCCGGAGATAACCGAACCACTATAAACCTTGTGTTCTTTAATTTCTTTCTCATTTTAATTTTCTTATTTCTTCATTTCTGCTCTCTACATCGTCTGGATCTGAGATCGGTGTTTGGATATTAAGGATTTGTGTGTAAACATTGGTGCTTTCACTGCTTCTGGGGTTTGTGACCAATTTTGGCACAAATAGTTCTCTTCGACTTTGCGTTGATTATAGATAGTTAAATAAGCTCACAAAGAAAAACCCATATCCACTCCCTACGATTGATGATCTTTTTGACCAGTTAGTTGGCTCTTTGGTATTCTCCCAACTTGATTTAGCAATAGGATTCCATCAGCTTAGGGTCTCCGATGACAGCATAGATAAGACTGCGTTTAGGACTCCAGATGGATTTTATGAGTGGTTGGTTATGCCTTTTGCACTAACCAATGCCCCAGCCTACTTTGTGGACTTGATGAGCCACATCTTTAGAGAGGTCCTAAATAAGTTTGTGGTGGTATTCATGGATGACATCTTGGTATTTTCCAAGAATATGGAGGAGCATGCTGTTCATTTAGAGGAGGTTCTTCGCACACTTTGTAGTCATCATTTGAAAGCTAAGTTTTCAAAGTGTTACTTCTGGAGAGAGGAGGTACGTTTCTTGGGGCACGTGGTCTCGAATGAAGGTTTGGCTATTGACCCCGCTAAGGTGATTGCAGTGCAAGATTGGAAAACCCCCAAGAACGTCACCGAAGTTAGGAGCTTCCTAGGATTGGTGGGCTACTATAGGAATTTCATTAGAGACTTTTCCAAGATTTCTACACCACTCACGCGCCTTACTAAGAAGAATAAAACTTTCGTGTGGCACGTGGATTGTGAAGATTCCTTCACGAGACTTAAGAGAGCCTTTACTAGTGCACCGGTGTTAGTTCTACCTAATGGAGCCAAGCCTTTTACTGTATACACTGATGCATGTGGGACGGGTCTAGGAGCGGTGTTGATGTAAGAAGGAAGGGTGGTATGTTATGGTAGTAGGCAGTTGAGGAAGTATGAGAAGAACTACCTTACCCATGATTTGGAGTTAGCTGCCCTAGTTTTTGCACTCAAGTCTTGGAGGCACTATTTGCTTGGAGAGAGGTTTGAGCTTTTCACCGACCACAAGTCATTGAAGTACCTATTCTCGCATAAGGATTTGAACTTGAGGCAGTAGCGGTGGATGGAGTTTTTCGCATCGTATTATTTTGAGATAGCTTATACCCCTGGCAAGGGTAACGTGGCTGCAGATGCATTGAGTAGGAAGAAAGTAACCCTTAGTCCTTTCTTCGTAGAGTGGAAAAGCTTGGAGTTTGTTTCTACTTTTGATTTTAAGCCCTCTACGGACATTACCCCTGGATTGTTAGCTACGCTTGAAGTGAGGCCTACCCTTATGGATCAGATTGGCTCAAGGCAGCGAGAGGATCCGAAGCTCATGGACATTATGGGTAGGATTAGCTGAGGAGAGGTCTCTAGACATCTCCAACATTATTCCATGGATGGCAAAGGATGGCTTAGGAGAGATGGGAGGCTTTATCCGGGTGATTTGTCAAAAGTAGTTTTAGAGGAAGCACACCATTCCCATATGACTATTCATCTGGGTGGTGACAAGATGTATAGGGACATAAAGAGGATGTTTTATTGGAATGGCATGAAGAAGGATGTGGTGGAGTTTGTAGCCAAGTGTCTTATTTGCTAAAGGGTTAAGGCGAAGCAGCATAAACTCGGTGGATTACTTCAGCCCTTAGATGTGCCAAAGTGGAAGTGGGACAACATTTTGATGGATTTCATAGATGGTTTACCCCGTTCTAGAAAGGGGAATACTAGCATTTGGGTAATTGTAAACCATTTGACCAAAAGTGCCCATTTCATTCCTATTAAGAGCAAGAGGACGACATCTTATTTGGCATCCCTATATGTTCGTGAGATAGTTCGACTTCATGGAATTCCCTCTAGTATAGTGAGCGATAGAGGCCCTATTTTTACTAGCGAGTTTTGGAGAAGCTTGCAAGAGGCTTTAAGGACGCAGCTTAGATTGAGTACGGCCTATCACCCTCAGGCTGATGGCTAAATGAAGAGAGTTAATAGAGTGCTTGAGGACTTGTTGCGGACGTGTATTTTGGATTTTGGGGAGCTTGGGAGGATCACCTTCCGTTGGTGGAGTTCGCGTACGATAACAGTTACCAAACAAGTATAGGAATGGCTCCATTCAAGGCTTTATATGGGAGACCTTGTAAGTCACCTTCATGTTGGGTGGAGTCTACGGAGAAGTTGCTACTTGGGCCTGACATGGTTAGGGAGACATTGGAGAAGGTGGATTTGATTCGACGGAGGATGAAGACAGCTCAAGACAGGCAGAAATATTATGCGGACAAGCGGAGGAGAGACATCGTGTTTGAGCTTGGAAACTTAGTTTTTATTAAAGTATCCCCGCTTAGGAAGGTGGTAAGGTTTGGGTCAAATGGAAAGTTAGCCCCCAGATTTGTAGGACCATTTCCTATCTTAGAAAGAATTGGGAAGATGGCCTACCGAGTGAAGCTACCAGAGAGGCTCGCAGGAGTGCACGACGTTTTCCATGTTTCGCACTTGCGAAAGTGCTTACATGACTCAGCGGAGGTTGTAGAGCCTAGTCAGTTAGAGGAGGTGGAAGTAGAAAGGGAAGCATCGGTTTGGTGTATTCCTACGAAGATCATTGGACGAGACACCAAGCGACTTAGGAATAAAGAAGTTCCGTTAGTAAAGGTGCAATGGGGAGACGATGTTGCAAACGCTTCATGGGAGACTGAAGAGAAGATTCGTACTTCTTATCCTCATCTCTTCGATAGTAAGTTTTTGAATTTCCTATTTTCCATCTTTAGTTCTGAATAGTTTCTTTCCTTTATTATCCTTTGGGAGGGTAGAACTTAGGATTTAACCTATGGATGATAGGATTTGATGTAAACATGTTAATAGAAATTGTTATGAATGATGTATGCCAGTGGTTGCAAGTGTTTGCTAGTGGATGCTAATGGACGCATATACTTACACTAGGCACTATTATCTCTTAGGGATCGGCCTAACTAGGACACTAGAGCATATGCATATGGATGTGTGCGCCATGATTGCTATAGATGGATGATTATCACATGATTGTTGCATTTGGATGATGTTTGAAGCACGCATATAGAACTATCAGTTATCATTAGGAATTTTTGCATTCATTTGGATACATAGCACGTTCATGATTACATAAAAGGAGGTCAACTGAATCAGTGGACCGCCTAATCTTTTGCATTAGTTTGGGACATTAGCACTACACTAATTGCATAAGTAACATAAATCGCATTAGAAAACTTAAGGACAATGGATGAATGGTTGATGATTGAGTGGTTGGGTGTAGATATTGGATGAAAACATTTAATTCATTTTTTTATTCTTAGAGATTTCGGGGACGAAATCTCTTAAGGAGGGGAGAATGTAACAACCCAAAATTTAACCCATAATAATTAATTCATTAATTAATGAAATAATAAAATAACTTTTTGAAATGATTAGAATCGAGCCACAAGAGTTGCACCGTTGTGTCCGAGGTAATTTTTTGGTCAATTTCCATATATAGAACGTCAGAATCCAAGCTAATATGAGCTAGAAACAAAATAAACAAGAAATAAGAGATACATATATATGTTGGGCTAGGTCGACCAAGAGGTCGACCTAACCACGCCCTGGGTCGACCAGCCGATCGACAAAGGAGGAGGGCGGTCGACCACCCGGTCGACCCGCCTACGGGTATGGAACGAAGAAAATTTTCTTCATTCCAGAGGTTTTCGAACACGTATTTTTCATTCTTTAGCCCCATGTGGTGCCTTCGTGCTTCCATCTGACGGCTCCTATTCAACCTATGACGTGGTTGCATCCTATTCAATCTCCAAATCCAACGGTCTGGGATCCACTTCTACCCCTATAAATAGGACCCTAGGCCTAAAACTTTTTCTCTTTCTAGATTTTCTCCGCTTGGGTTCACCTTTTTAGGAAGGACCCTAAAAGGAATAATTTTACAAGGAGATAATATTTTTTATAAAAATATTTTAATACCCTCAAGTGGATCCGGGAAGACCAAAAGGGAAGAGCTTAAGACCACAGGTGAGTGATGTAATTATTTAGATTTTTAAGTAATTTAAAATAATAGGGTTTCCAATAGTTGTAGTTTTACTATGATTTTTGGAATAACCTTTTTAGTAGTTTATTTATAGTTTTTAGAATTATTTTCAGTCTATTTCTTTTAGCTATTCTTTTCATTTAATTTTAGTTTATTTCTGTTAATTATAGTTTTTCCATTTATTCACAGTATTTTAATTTATTTACTGTTATTTATGCGTTATTTACATCTTTTCCTACGCTTTGGATTTTCTTTTATTTTCACTTTTCTTTTATTTCTTCCTCTTCTTCTTGTATGGATTAGAATAGATTAAACGCGAACATGGATTAAAATCATAAGAATACTGAAATAAAAATGGAATTAAGACTGAAATTTAGCCTAATTATGATATTAATGTTATAATTGGACTAATTAAAGATAATTAGCCTAGTTATAACTTAGCATTATAACTAAAACGAGTATATGATAAAAGAAGCTTATTATTACACTTAGACCTTAGGTTAAGTTTAAGCATGATTATAACGTAGGTTATAATAAGAAATAGAATAGAGTGAAGCTTATTTTAAGACTTAGGATAAATTAATAAGCACAGATAGCAAGAACAAAAGTAAAGGCTTATTTAAATAATTTATCTAAGTTAATAAGCAAGAATTAAATAGGGCATGTACCAAACAACATTCCCCTATTATTTCTATGTACATGGTGTTTCACATAATCCTGTAGTGAGACGAGGGGCACACTTATGCTAATAAAGGTAGTAATTGGTCAATAAGTAGAAGTCCAAATCATGGGGATTTGGACAAGGGGTGCAACTAGATATTGTTTGGATGACGGGCCAGTACCAACGGCATTTCCCCTATTTTTTATGACACGGTGATCTCACATTAGCCTGAAGTGGGATGAGGGGCACGCTTATGCTGGAGCTTGAGGTAATAAGAAGACCCAATAGGTGGAACAACAGGTAACATGAGCATGGTGGCGGGTACACGTGCGACTTCCATTCGGGTGCTCAGTAATCGTTATAAGTTCCAAACGCTTAGTATGTGTGCCTTTCGTAGACACCATTGCCTTTTGTGTAGGGAGCTATATAATGCCTAGTCCACTGTAGATACTTTGCGTGTCATTCGTAGCACCATTTATGTGTAGGGAGATATAGCGTCTAGTCTGCAGTAAGGTCAATGGAGTAGCATGCCGTCAAAGGGTAGAATTAGGATTTCAGCCTAATTATAAGATTAGGAATTCAGCCTAATCAAACCAGCTACCAAAGACAAGTGCAAACAATCAAAGTTAATCAATTATATCAATTAAGTTAATTCGTATTCCTTCTCTCTATTTCCTTTGTTTCCTTTTATATACTAGAACTGTTGTAAGGTCTATTACTTTTACTTTGCTTAAAGATTCTAGTAATTACTATCATTCACCAGACTTTTAGTCTAACCCACTCCTCTATTTTCCCCTTTTTCCCCCATAGGCAATCAGGGGCAAGGAAGATAGACCATAGCTTCTTGGTGACTTGGAGACCCTTTCATGTATTCCTCCTTTTTATTTCCAGCGTTTTGTTCTTTTATTGTACTAGCACTGTATTGAGGGAAATTTTGTGTTTGTACTCTGGTTTTTTTTGATGAGACTGAGATTTTATTTTCATAAGACAATTGTATTTGGTACTTGGAACATACATGGTTTGTCTGAAGTATTTATGAAGTATTAATTTTTAAAATCACCTATTGTTTTTAATTACATCCGCTGTGTTATTATTTATCTATTTTGTCTTGTGAATCTTAGTCTCTACTAGTTTTAGTTATACTTACAACTTACCACATCTTTTAGTGTCCTTTTGGGTATACTAAGGGGTGTGGGGTATTTTAGGAGAGTTTTTAGGCCAGGTCTGTTCCCCAACTACTCACAGATGATCATAGGAAGGTCCATTGGAGCTTGCCTCGCGACCTGAGCCAAAACCATGGATCGGTAGCGACCATAGTCTATGGATCGCTAGCGATCCATAGTGTTTTTCTGGGTGCAAGCCAACTCCTTAGTTTTTGCCCTTTGCTTTGTTTTGTATGAATCGCAGTGACCCTATGTTAATTTATGGATCACCGGTGATCCATAGTGTATGGATCGCTAGCGATCCATGCACTTAGCCTATTTTTGGACTTTGGTGTCTGGAGTATCTTTGTTGTCTTGTGTCGATATGGTTCATGTAGTCTGGTTGCACGCTGCCTTGTTTTGATGACGGTTTACTTCCTAGTTATATTTAGTTGCTGATTGGACTAGACAAATGCTTGTCCCTTGATCTAACCAACTAGGAATCTCATAAAACCTATTAATTGCTTCTCGAATATGTGCTTGGATCATGATGCAAGATACTCGATGAACTCATGGGTTAATCCCATTGATCACTAGCGATCCATGTCCTTAGTGGATTTTCTCGTTCTTTTTCCCGGCTTCCTTTGGCTTGTTACTCTAGTTCTTGCGGTTCACTTCTGGGCTATTCTAACTTGACCAAGTTGTCCCGACATCTCTTGGATCCTGCTGGGTTAAAGACTCGGATAACATTTGTCCCCTAGAGCACGTCTTCGTTGAAAACAAGGCGTGCTCTAGAAGTAATCGCATTTTAGTATCTGCTTGTTGAATTTCAAGTAGTCCTGCCAGGGCCGCACAAATTTGAATTAGACTAGTCTGTCGCTTGCTAAGTTTTGCCTGGGTTGCCATTGCTTACTAGAAAAGACCAAATTTCACACTATAGCTTTCCGGGCTGTCTCGAAGTAGTGGGTAGACTTTGCGTGGCAAATTTGAGGTAGCAGGCACGCAACCCTATGGATGGCTAGTGACCTGAGTACTTAGCTTTTATTTTTGCTTGTTTTCCTTTCCTATTTAAACATTTGAGCTGATCTTCTCCATCCTACTTCATGACCCGAACTTGAAAATTCCTCTAGCGATTTGAGCTTCCTTCAACAATTTAACTCATCTTCCTTAGCGACCCGATCCTCCGAGCTACCTCTGCGATTCGATTGCTTAGCGACTTGATCCATCATCCAAGCGATTCGACTAATCGATCCCTAAGTTGATCTATCCTTCCAGTGCTACTATCGACTTCATAGCCTCGCCACCGCCGTTTCGCCATAACTTCTAGTCCTCTTTTGCCGCCGTCAACCAAACCCTAAATTAGGCCGCCATCTTAGATTTCCACCGATCCATCTCTTATCTCACCGACTTGCATAGGTCGCTAGATCGAGAACTTCAACCGCCTCTTGATTACTGATTCAAGGTGGGTTTGCTGATCATGACGTTGGTTTGTCATTTTGGCGACGAAGTTGTATTTGTTGTGTTAGTCGTGAAGAGCCGAGTCGATTGCGGCTTAATGGAGGAAGATGGTAAATCAAGTCTTGAGTTCTTCACAGAATGACATTCGGGCCTTGCCTCGGTGCTTGACATGTTTTGCTGTCTTCGTCCATTGAGCCAGAATTAACTTGTGTCAGGTCCCATAGCCGATACCGCACGACACATCGTGAATTTGTTTCGTCCTTCCGGAGGATTCGGACTGATTTTAGTTTCTTTTGCACACACGGTGTACCTGTATTAGAAGGGACTTTCCACATCATTTCGAACAACGGATCCCTTACCGATCGTCAATCGATAACTGGTAAGTGTAGGAGATGTAATTTCAAAAGAAAGTGATATGGGAAGTCCTTTTACCTCTTGATTGCGAGCGTACTATCTACACGGGGTAGAGCGTTTGTAGTGTTCAGGACACCGAGCCCACAACCACTAGATAACACATTGCACTTGCCCCGGTATAAACTTGAAGCCCGACACATCAGTACGAGCCGATATATCTTCGGAATTCAAGAGTGGTATAGGGAGTTCTTATTTTAGAGTTGAATTACCTGACCGTTTCGGATGTAAGTTTCGTTGTTTAGAATGAAGTACCCATCCTCTCATCGCAAGTGTAGCAGATGAAGCCCTATGCTTTCGAAGGCCGAGTCGTCATCCGTTGCCCTTCCTGCTTCTGCTCCACAGGCCGAGTATGGCCAGCAAGTTCAGGTTGGTCCGATAATGGACCGGAATCCTCCTAATTTTAGAGTTCTTCTAAATCCACCGAAGAGAGCTTCTTTCATGATCTCTGCCAAAGTCTTGCATGATATCTGCCTACAACATGACATCCTGGAGGAAGATGTGCGCCTCCCAGAGAAGGATGAGCTCGCTCATATGCCAACCCTGGAATATACCGCTTGTCATCGTGATATGTGCTTGAACGGAGCTATGCCCCCTTTTAACGATTTCTTGAGAGAGACCCTGTAACGACCCGTATTTTTGATAATTAAAACTATTAAATTAAATATGATTTTGAAATTTAATATTGTGAGAAATTAAAATTTATGATTTATTAATGAGAAAAACAATTAGAATATGATTTAATAATGTTATTTGAATGTTATTGAAAACTATTTTTATGTAATTTCAATCGATTGAAATAATCGTAAAGTTAATTTAGTTATAATTGTAAATAAGGAATAAATTAAATGTGGGATTCAATGTTTAAATTATCTATTATAAATTGAAATAGGTTTATTATAGAATATGAAATAAATTAATTAGTACATAAATTTATTAGCTTTTGTTTGTAAACAATAGACTTGGAAATGTGTTTGAATTACTAATGTGTAATAAATGCTTTAATTATTATTTTATTATTTAATCCGTTTGAAATTAATTTGAAAATCAATGAAATTTAATGTAATTAAATATTGCAGTTATTATGAGTTAAGATGATAACTGTAGAATATAAATGTAATAAAATGTAAACTAATGTTAATTATATTCATAAGGTAATAATTGATTCACTAATAAAGGTGTAAATCAAAATAAAAGAATTTGATTGGAACTAAAATATAATTAACTGGGTTTTATTTCATAATTGAACGCTGAAATTAGTGCAATATTTAAATATTAGATTTAACATGGAAAATTTATTTAAAAGATTATAAATTTCTTTGTAATCAAGAATGATGAAAATGATTTACTTTTAATTTAGAATTTAAAAGCGGTTAAATCAATTTAATAATAATTTATTTAATTAAAGTGTAAAATTGAGTTTTTGGGCATAGTCTCGGATTTCCACAAAACTAGTTTCATCAGATCCGTAACAGTGAATTATTGTAGGATTTTAAGTTTCGTAGCGATCCGACTTATCGTTGGATCGTGCGAGCTCGAAACGCGTAGAGATCGATTGATGGAATTTAAATGAATATAATTCGATTTTAAAAGCTAACTTCAATATACAATGGAACTAGGGTTTGAAACTAGTTCCATTGAGTTTAAGAATATTGAAAACCTATATTTTGATATATTGGATGACTTACTTTCGCTTTGGGAACGAAACGGGCATTTCGGGTCGTTGTTATCGTTTCGACCCAAATCGATCTGTCCATTCATTCTTATCCATCTATGTCTATATAAATAGTTTTTTCCTCTAACACTAACAGTCTTTTATTCTTTTCCTGTATGTACAATTCTATTTCTCATCTGTTCCTCCTTCTCAATGCCTGAAATTCCAAAACCCTAATTCCCAATTGCAAATCAATCGAAAATTCAAACTCCTCAAAACCTATCAAATTATATATCGTTAGAAAGCTCTCGACGAGTGTAATCTATGTATGCAATCCATTTTTCGATTGGAGGTTCGGTTTGGCCAGAATTTGATGAAGAAGTTTTGGCCGTCCATATTAGGGTTTTGTTTTCAACGGTGGATCTTTAACCATATGGCAATCGGGTGGTGCTGCGGCGTAGAGGATGACGAGTCGAGCAGATCCATGTGGTTGGAATGCTGAGATCATCAGTGAGTTCACCAGAATTCGAGCATATAGGGGGCGGCGACGGTTTTCTCTAGGCATGGCCGGAGGTGGCCGCAAGCATGCTAGAGGGGCGCTCGACCTAGGAAGCACGGTGGTGGTATTGGATCTGGTCGTTGGCGAACGTATAGGTGGCAGTGATCAATCGAACACTGGCGGCTATTGGGTTGTACGTGTTGTTGGGCGCGTTCTCACCTAGAAGATCTCGAGACCAAGGAGCTTGACCCATCCATCCAGGTTTGCCTAAACCCATTCGGCATTCTCATCCCACAATGTCCATTCGGCAGTCTCGTCCCAAGGAACTCATCCGACGTTCTCATCCCACAGTGCCCATCCGGCATTCTCATCCCACAATGCCCGTCCGGCATTCTCATCCCACAATGCCCGTCCGGCATTCTCATCCCACCATGTCCATTCGGCAGACTCCATGACCGGACCAACCTTCCTAACTCCATAACCGGACCAACCTTCCCAACTCCCACCGAACCACCGCCTGCCGAACCAACTCATTTCCGGTCCAAGCCTCATCTCCAACCACCGAACCAAAGTCCTACCGAGCCAAAGTCCTACCGAGCCAAAGTCCTACCGAGCCAGAGCAGTGCCAGGCCAGATTGTAGCAGCCCAGGCCCACCAGCTGCTATATACCTCCAAGACCCCTACCCCCAGCTTCACTCTATAAATAGAGGGGCAAGGGTACAACAATGGGGGACAAGTTTGAGAGCTCAAGCACGGAAGGAACTCTTCAAACAACTTTCTTTTACTTGTACCAAAGCTTTGTACTTGTAATCATAACAAAAGAAGAGAAATAACATATAAAGTGGACGTAGGCACATTCTGGCTGAACCACTATAAATCTGCGTGTCTTTTTACAGTTTAGCCCCTGTTTTTTACGTATTTGCATAAATTGCTCAAATTACTAAGAATAACATAAGATCTACTAAATCATACAACTTTGAGGTGTTTGTCCATTTTTTGTGCAAACATTTTTGGTGCTTTCATTGAGAGCTAGAAGCTCGAAGCTTCAGCTTCATCTACTTAACAAGTTTTCCTAACAGCATCGTCCGCCACTTGGAAAACATGCCTCCCAAACAGAGAAAAGATGTTAACAAAGGAAAAAACATCGCATCCAGCAGTCTTCCAGATCCAGCTGTCATGAATCAAGTAAATCGTCCTCCTCCAGCAACGGTAACAAATGAAGGACAGGCTAACCCAACCACTCCTGCCACAGAACAGCCTACAGCAATTACTAGGGCAGATTTGGACAGAGTTGTTGTTGAAGTAACTAACCGCTTCACGTCCCAGCAGGAAGCCTTGGTGGACCATCTCATGTCACGCTTGAGGGACGCTGAAGAATCCAACCGCAACACTGAATCATGGGGCGAGTCCCAGTCTGGAGGATCTCAGAGACAACAAAGATCTTCCTTCTTCGAAGGAGCTAACGGCAGAAGTAGCCGTGGTAGGAGCCGAGACCGAGCACAGCCCGAAGTTAGGCCTGAGGAAACGTTTGGTACCGAACCCAACGGGGAAGGTACCGGGCGAAGGTCAACTGTAGCTGAGCCTGTCATGCTGCCTAACCACAGAAACACCAGTGAACGGGGCCGAGCTAGAGTTCAGCCCGAAGTTGGACCCGAGGAAGTGCTTAGATCAGAACCCAACAGGGGGAGATCAAGGCAAGGGCCAACTGTAGCTGACCCAAGCGTGCTCCCAGAAGATCAAAGGCAGCCACTGGAAAATATGAGGAATGATAGACGATACCATCCCTACAGGTCGTCTGGACGGAATCAATCCCACAGAACAGAACCAAACTCATTTCTATCTGCTCCAAGTTCTGATGAAAGGATGGCACGCTTATTTAGAGAGTGTGTCCAACGGGAGCAAAGAGATTGAGGGATAGGCGCTAGGGTAACCAGCCCTTTCGCCCGCAATATCGAAATTGCTATCACCCCCCGAGAATGGAAGATGCCAACAATGGAACCCTACAAAGGAACCTCCGATCCCGTTGTACACTTACAGAGGTACACGCAGCATATGCTCATGAGTGAAGCAACAGAGGGAGTACTGTGCAAATGCTTTCCGCTCTTCTTAGCAGATCTTGCTACCTCCTGGTTCTGTCATCTACCCCAAGGATCCATCAGCTCGTGGGAAATGTTGAAAGAAAAATTTATCAGTCAGTTCCGCATTCATGTGGAGCAACCTAAGGACGCTTATTCCTTATCCAGCGTCAAACAGAAACCTGGAGAAAAGCTGCAGCAATACCTAACCAGATTCAACGCCGCAGCAGCCGCAGTTCAAGATGCCGATGAGAAGCTTATCCTAATGGCCCTCTGCAGTGGAGTGCATCCGGACACTAAATTTGCTAGAAGATTGACAAAAGAAAAGCCAGCTACTTTACCCGATTTCTTCCACGAAGCCGGGAAATACATGAGGCTTGAGGATGCTGCCGTTGAGGGGCAGTCAGGACAGCAAAATAAGACGACCCATGGCAACACCCCTGCTGTGGCGAGGGACGTTCGAAGAAATGATTCCAGAGACAATGCTGGGGGCAAGAAGGTAGAAAAGCGCCTATGTCGGCCAGGACCAAGATTCGACACTTACACCCCTTTGAACGAGACCGTCGAAAATATCTTCCTTGCTACCCAAGGCGAAGTTAGATACAAACGCCCACCATACAAGAAAGAATCAGATAACGCACAGAAGTCTGGAAAATTCTGCCGCTTCCACGAATCTCACGGACATGATACCAACGAATGCCATCATCTCCGAGATCTGATTGAGGAACACATCAGAAGGAAGAAACTGGAACGTTATGTAAAAAGTCAAGACAGGACTCCAGCTCCTGCCAATGAAAACCCAAGGCTACCCTCACCAGGGACCGACAGAGGAAACTGCAACGCTAGCAGCTCTAGTCAAGAGAAGATAGTGGTCCATACCATCTCAGGAGGTCCGCACATCGCAGACAGAAGTTGGAGAGAGATGGAAAGATATGGGAAGTCGCTTAGAGACAATAAAGACTGTGTCAATACGGTTATAGAGGAGCGCCACCCAAAGCGGAAAGAAAGTGATGACATCACATTCAGTAAACGTGACCTAGAAGGAAGACAGTACCCTCACATGGATCCCATGGTTATCTCTGCCCGACTCGGTCCCGTCGAAGTTTACCAAATCCTGGTAGACACTGGAAGCTCTGTAAATATCCTGTTCAAACACGCATTCGACAAAATGAAGCTATCAATGAAGGATGTATCTCCCTGCGATAAACCACTGCACGGTTTCACTGGAGATGCGAAGATGCCCCTCGGGCAGCTGAACCTCTTTGTTGAGATTGGAAGCCATCCCCGCTCCGTTGTGAGGAAACAGACGTTTGTGTTGATAGAAAACCATTCGGTCTATAAAGCCTTCTTAGGAAGACCAGCCTTGTCTGACTTCCAGATTGTCCTAGCCCCATGGTGCCTGAAAATGAAATTTCCAACAGACAATGGGGTAGGGGAAGTGGAAGGAGACCAGGATATTGCACGAGACTGCTATGTAACCGAACTTCGCAACAACCACAGGAAAGATAAAGGGAAAGGTGTAGAGATTGCCCTCTGCACAAAAAGCCTTGAAGCATAGCAACTAAAGAAAGCCCCTCCTCTTCGATACACCAGCGACCCTTTCAACGAATTAGACCCTAGGGACAAAGAGGAGGAGGCCACCGCCGAGCCTGCAGAGGCTATGGAGTTTATATCTGTAGACAAGCATGACTCAAGTAGGCTACTGAAAATTGGGTCCCAGCTGAAAGCTGAATTGAAGGAACAACTCATTGATTTTCTCCGCCACAACTTGGATGTGTTCGCTTGGTCACACGCTGACATGACCGGAATCTCCCCCGACATAGCATGCCACGTATTAAACATTGATCCTACCAAGGCGCCTGTAAAACAAAAAAAGAGAAGTATGGGGGCAGAGCGATCAGCAGCCCTCGATGAAGAAGTAAAGAATCTACTCGCCAATGACTTCATACGAGAAGCTGTTTACCCAGAATGGATCGCCAACCCGGTACTAGTAAAGAAGGCTAATGGGAAGTGGCGGACCTGCATTGACTTCTCCAACCTAAACGACGCCTGCCCAAAGGATTGCTTCCCGCTTCCCAGAATCGACCAACTTGTAGACAGCACAGCCGGGCACGAACTCCTATCTTTTATGGATGCATACTCAGGATATAACCAAATTCCTATGCATGCTCCCGACCAAGACCACACTAGTTTCATCACCGACCGGGGTTTATACTGCTACAAAGTGATGCCTTTCGGACTTAAAAATGCAGGAGCCACCTACCAGCGCCTCGTCAACAAGATGTTTGCAGGGCTAATAGGACAAACTATGGAAGTATATGTGGACGACATGCTGGTGAAATCACGGAAAGCCAAAGATCACGTAAGCCACCTAGGCGAGATGTTTCAAGTACTTCGGCAATATGGAATGAAGTTGAATCCACTAAAATGCTCCTTCGGTGTGTCGTCAGGGAAATTCTTAGGATTCATCGTTCATGCCAGAGGGATAGAAGCAAACCCTAAACAAGTCCGAGCGCTAAGGGACATCAAGATACCTTCCACCCGAAAGGAAATGCAAAGCCTAAATGGAAAAGTGGCCGCCCTAAGCCGATTCATCTCCAAGGCAACGGACAAGTGCGTCCCCTTTTTCGAAGCTCTAAAGAAAGATAAAGGAAAGTTCGAATGGACGGACGAATGCTTAACCGCTTTCCTTAACTTAATCGAACACCTCCAGAAACCACCGGTGCTCTCAACTCCAAGCGAAGGAGAAGAATTATACCTATACCTTGCTGTGTCATCTCACGCTTTAAGCGCTGCCTTGGTAAGAGAAGACAACCGCACGCAACGACCAGTTTACTTCGTCAGTAAAAGGTTTACTGGGGCAGAAGTCAGATATCCTAAACTTGAAAAGTTAGCATACTGTTTACTAATCACTTCACGAAAACTACGTCACTACTTCCAATCCCATTCCATCAAAGTTCTGACCGATCAACCACTAAGGCAGGTACTCCATCGTCCCGACACTTCCGGGCGACTACTTAAATGGTGTATTGAGCTGAGTCAATATGATATCACCTATCACCCTCGCACCGCCATCAAGGGACAAGCCATGGCTGATTTCATTGCAGAGTTCACTACCAGCGAGGATAGGGAGCAACTGGAAATAACAGAAGATATCAAGTGGAATCTCTTTGTGGATGGTGCATCTAACGAACAAGGCTCGGGGGCAGGTGTGGTAATAATCACTCCCAGGGGAAATAAACTGCACTATGCTATAAGGTTGGAGTTCGCTGCCACCAACAACGATGCAGAATATGAAGCAGTGATAGCTGGACTAGAAATTGCCATAGAAATCGGAGCCAATTCTTTGTGTCTTCACAGCGATTCTCAACTTATTGTTAATCAAATACTAGGAGAATTCCAAGCTCGAGAGGAACGACTCATAGCATATCTAAAGAAGACCAAGTTGCTTCTCAGCCGATTGGATCAGTACTTAGTCAAACACATCCCTCGGGAAGAGAACCAAGAGGCCGACGAATTGGCAAAGCAAGCAAGTGTGAGAGACATCACCATCTTCGGGGCAGTAACCATCTCAAAGCAACTGGCCCCGAGTTTTGAGCAAGTGAATCTGATAGCTGCAATCGAAGAAGCAACTTGGATGACTCCCATCCGAGACTACCTACAAAGTGGCACCCTACCCAATGGGCGTAGTGAAGTCAAGAAAATCTTGAGAAAAGCATCCCGCTATACAATACAAGAAGACATCCTCTATCGGCGCGGTTTCTCTAACCCATTATTAAGGTGTGTCGCTGGAAGGGAAGCCAAGGAAATCTTATCCAACATCCATCAGGGGAGCTGTGGAGATCACACCGGGGGGCAAACATTAGCAAAAAAGATACTCCGATACGGATATTTATGGCCCACCTTAAGCAAGGACGCCTTAGATTTCGTCAAGAGATGTGACAGATGCCAAAAATTTGCTATGATTCCACGGCTACCAACAACTGAGATTACTCAAATGACCAGCCCTTGGCCCTTCGCAATATGGGGAATTGACTTAATCGGTGAGCTACCAATGGGCCGAGGCGGGGCCAAATATGCTATAGTGGCAGTTGATTATTTCACCAAATGGGTGGAAGCAGAACCTCTGAATAAAGTATCTTCAGCAAAAGTTATTAACTTCTTGATCAAAAATGTTCTATGCAGGTACGGAGTCCCACTCAAAATCATATCAGACAATGGACTTCAGTTTGACAGCGAGGAATTCGCCAACTGGTGCCAAGAACACAGAATTCATAAAAGCTTCTCATCCGTAGCATATCCCCAGGCAAACGGACAAGTCGAAGCAGTCAACAAAATTCTGAAAGCTCTGATCAAAAAGAAGCTCGAAAATTCAAAGGGCGCTTGGGTGGATGAACTCCCTACGGCACTATGGGCCTACCGCACATCTTTCAGAACATCGACAGGGCACACTCCTTTCTCTTTGGCATACGGATCGGAGGCTATGCTACCAGTAGAAACTATTGTGCCTTCCCACCGTCGATCCACTATAACCCAGAAGAGAACGAAGAACTCCTTCACATGTCTTTGGATCTAATCGAGGAGAGAAGAAACGATGCAGTCCTCAAAACAGCAGCCCACAAGCAAAAAGTGGCAGCACAATACAACTCCAAAGTCAAGCATCGTACCTTGCAGGAAGGGGATCTTGTCCTCAAACGAATCTTCCCTCGCCCTGGAGCACTAGACCCAATCTGGGATGGACCATATGTAATTCATAAAGATCTCCACAACGGAGCCTATATTTTGTCAACAGTGGACGGAGAGGTGTTCCAGAGGGCATGGAACATCCAACACCTCCGTCGATACTTTTCTTAACTTGTATTGCCCATATGAAGTGAATTAACAAAGAGAATCAGTGGACGTAGGCCTTTTCGTGCCGAACCACTTTAAAAAACCTTGTCTCTTTTTTAACTTGTTCCTTTGTATCTTGGCTGCTTGTTAACTTTATCCTTTTCTGTTGAACAAAATCCTGATTATACAGCATTTCTATTCAAAGCACTCCACAACACAACTTCACCTGGACAAGACCTAACAGGTACTATGCGAATCTATGCCCTCGCCAATGAGACACTTTTACTCCAGCATCCCTCTGCTGCGGGTTAACTCATTGCTCGCGACGGCCCTTAAAGCCAACTGTAATGAGCCGATTATAAGCCACCGAGAAGGCCGACTATAGCCGAGGCAGCTCATTACGGCGTTAGGCTCGCCGGCAACTGTGAACCGACTATAAGCCCCAACATAAGGTGTGGCCAGCCAGGGGCAGTTCACAGTTGACGATCGGCACCCACGCTAGCCGGCCACAGTAAGTCGAATAATACCCACGATTGCGGGCCATAATGGCCCGGGTAGTTACTGTGCGCGATCTCGGCTCCGATGTGTCTTAAGTACGGCTGTGGTAAAAAAGAATTAACTCCCCGCGGAGGCGTAAGATGGGTGGCGAATGTCTCCAAGACCCACAACTAGGGAAAGTGACTACAAAACCCGTTTGCCACGAACTTAAGCACATCGAAGGCCTTCCGTGATTGGAAGTTTTACTATTTCACATATTTCAATTTTACTTAAAAAACTTTCCTCCTATCCTCTATAACAATCCATCAAGTACAGGATACGGAGTAGAAGACACTCGCCAATGGATGCGTGGATCCACAATCAGATGGCAGGGCATTCAACTACTTTCCATGCTCAGTCATACAAGATATTCGAAACTGCCATCTACAAACATAACATGAAAGGCGGTATTTTCTTCCTTTATGTACAAATGCATGACTATAATTTGTTCACACCACACACTAATATTACAAGACATGAAATTATGTTTTAAAACCAAAACCTAACATCAAACACAACTCAATTGCAAGAATACGCATAGCTATATTTCTCCTACAACATGTCGAAAAAGCAACAAACATTCAAGAAAATCAGCCCAAGTTAAAGAATTACACGCCAAAAATAAGACTATTTATTACAAGTGGCAAAATATTATAACCCAAAGACTACTTTACTATTTTTCGATTAACATATACAACCCTGTCAAACCCACAAAAAGAGTTTTTTCAGATATAATCAAGGGGCCGGCTGCAGTGGAGCTTTATCCTTGTCCTGTTGACCCCCTGTCCAGTCAAAGAAAGGACTCATTAGCAATAAGAAACCAAGTTGATGGAGAAACTAAAAAGAGAGACTTACCAGCGCCTGCTTCCTGACTATCCTGATCGTCATCCTCTACCTGCACGCCTACCTCCTCAGCGGCAAGCAACCGCATACCTTCCTTCACCGCCACCTTCTCCTCCTTGGCAAACTGGGCAGTGACCACATCCATGCTGAAGGCCACGCCACCATCTTTATCCGCATCGGCCTTGGCCTCCTCCAGAGCCCGAAGATAGATCTTAGCCATGATCCTGGGATAATCATCCATCCAGGATAGGTTGCCCTGCTTCCAGGTTCGGAAGTACATATCCTGGAGCATTTCGTCCATCATCCCCTCGTTCTCCTCAAACTCCCTCATCCGGGCCTCGGAAGCCAACAACCTCCCAACGGCAGCATCTCTCTCCGATCGGTATCTCGAGCAGTCGGCTAGAAGGGATCCCCGCATTGCCTCCATCTCCTCCCTCAACTTAGCTTGAGCAAGCTCTGCAGCCTCAAGTTTCCCGAACAATTCCTCCACCTGCTCGAGATCCGCTTTCCGAACCTCGTCTTCCGTGGCAATAGCCATGTCAATCCGCTCTTTGCAAGTAGCTTCCATTTTCCGCAATTCGGCCCGACTGGCCTCTTCCATGTTTTTCCTTAATCGTCCAGTAGCAGCCTCATGCTGAGAAATCTGAATAGCCTGATCCGCAAGCTGTTTGGCCTGATCCGAAACCACCAATCGAAGTCGGATATTGGCGCTCCCAATCTCCTCTCCGGCCTTAACCAGCCGGGCATGATGCCCCATCAGCTTCTTGGTCTCCTCCGCCACCCGATCAATATTAGCCTTGGCCTCGTCTCCCATAGTGACTATACGAGTAGTGAGTAAATCGAGATCTAAGGACTTGGCTTCATCAAGTACTCGTACCATGGGGTTATGGGGGAGAAGGTGTTCACCAGTGACTTCGTCAAAAGTAATATCATGAGAGCTTGGATCCAGATCAGGATGACCCGCAAATGGATTACGAGCCAAGTCGGGACGGTCGATATGAATAACAGAAGGGTTTCCAGACGGGTGCAGAGAAGGTGCAAACTCGCTACCCTCCTCAGTGATATCATGAAGAGGCTGAGCCGGAAACTGAGGACCGGGCAAAGGTTCAGATAAAGGATGACTCCTCTTCCTCTGCTGAATACCCTCTTCGATGACCCCAAGAAGAGGACGGTAGCCGACTACATCCCCGGAGCGTTGGGTCAAGGGCTTCGGCTTAGCAAAAGTTTTGGAAAGCTTATATTGCTCAAGCCTGTGTCGAAGATCTGAGGCCTTGGACGTCTTGCCTGCTCCTGATATAAAGAACAAGTGTCACAAACTTACATCACTATATGATTCGAGAAACGCGGTAAATTACAAGTAAAAAAAAGGAAAAAGAAACACAGCTGTGGTTGTACAAACCCTGGGGAGGAGTAGGATACTGCAATAAGTCCTGGATATCATTCCAGGACGGGAGCGGGTCATAAAATATTCCTAAGTCCCTATCATTAATGAAGCATGCAGGAGTCAAGAGTTCACCTTGAGTCGTCGGAGCCGCCTTGGCTGGAATAGTCTGAGAATACTCGCTTGCACCGGTCCCGGCCTTGTCCGCTTTCCCGGTTTTCTCTACCAAAGCCGGATTTTCGTCCAGCCCCTCGAAAGCCTGGTGGAACGCATCATCCGTCCACTCCTGAATCTCGCCTGCTTGCCCAGGAAGCAAGGCCCCGATGCCATCACCACCTTTATCACCTTCCCGACCATCTCCACCCTCACCTTTTTCCTCCTCTATATCTTCCTCCTCCTGGGTAAGTGGACAGTTGCTGGGGGAGGGACCATCCGACTTCTTGAGTTTCTTACCTCCGACGGCTGGAGGTTTCGCGAAAGGTTTCCGCTTGCTACTCTCTACCGTAACACCTTCCTTGGTCTGAGCAGCCGCCCTCTCCTCCGCCGTTTCCCTCAGCTTAACTACTGACTGCTGTGGGAGGATTAAGTTGTACTCCAGAAGGATCGCATTTCTGATCAGGAAGGCAGATGATCTATATTTCCCAAGAATAGCTTCTATCTCGGCCGCCATCTGAACCAGGCGGTCAGTCTCCACAACCGCAAAGCCACCTGTCGCTAGCAAAAATAAGAGAGTATGAGAAGAAGCATCGCAACCGGAATAGAAATTATAAGCGAAAACTCAACTTACATCCAGAGGTGAAACACCTAAAAGAAACTGAGTCGTCCTTGACGAAAAACCACTCCTTCTTAAACATGCTGAATTTGGAGTACAGATCCAAAACCGGCTTGAAGGTCACAGCCGACTCCAAGCTAATGTATGGGGACCCTTTCTTATAGCCCCTCAGATTATATACATACTGGATCTCCCGATTGGAAGGAGCGCGACCATACTTCCTCTGGAAGATGACGAAGAGGCTCACCAGTATAGCGTAAGAGTTGGGTTGAAGTTGGAATGGGGCCACCTTTAGATATGTGAGGAAGTTGGCTATCCAAGCGTTGAGAGGAGGAATGGCACCACACATGCAGTGGTATCTGCTGTAGGCGAAGTACCCTTCAGGGGGATCGTACGGCATAACTTCTCTCCCCGGCAACAGCAAATGCGCCCTATCAATTCCGAAAGACCAGGAAATGACGTCGAGCTGCTCCTCCTTAAGGGAGCTAGGAAAGCAATCAGGCGGGGAGTTCAGAAGTTCCTGAGGGCCATACCCGTCCACTAGTGATCTCGGGGTTGGTCCATGACGTTCGGGATTCGGCTGAGCTGGGGGCACGGCAGAGGAACCTCCTTCGCCCCCGGATTTCTTTTTGTCTGATCGAGTTTCTACCTTTCGAGACATTTATCTGCAACATCGGAAAAACATGTTGTTAAAACGGGGGATATAAACAAGCGAGTCTATGTAAAGTCCATCCAACGCAAAAGTCCGTCTAGTAAAACAAGGTTCATTCGGTACTCCCGATACCGGAGTTTCGTTCGGTATTCGAGTAAAAGGTTCATTCGGCACTCGGTTGAGCCAAGCTTCGTTCGTCATATTCCATTCGGTAAAAACTGAAGAAAACTCATTCGGCAGAATATTCACTCACCTGATTCGGCAAAAATCTTTGGTTCGGCTAGCACTGTGATTCGGCAAAGGCGAGGGAATGATTCGCCTGATAAAAAAAAATGGTGACGTGAGGTTCGTACTTATAGGCAAGCACGAGGCGACCGGACCAAACGGTTGGCACTTTGGACCGAACGGGCTATCCAAATAACAAAGCACGGCACACACTGGCGTATGCCCCACTTTGGGGGGCAAATGTTGGGCGTGTTCTCACCCAGAAGATCTCGAGACCAAGGAGCTTGACCCATCCATCCAGGTTTGCCTAAACCCATTCGGCATTCTCATCCCACAATGTCCATTCGGCAGTCTCGTCCCAAGGAACTCATCCGGCGTTCTCATCCCACAGTGCCCATCCGGCATTCTCATCCCACAATGCCCGTCCGACATTCTCATCCCACAATGCCCGTCCGGCATTCTCATCCCACCATGTCCATTCGGCAGACTCCATGACCGGACCAACCTTCCTAACTCCATAACCGGACCAACCTTCCCAACTCCCACCGAACCACCGCCTGCCGAACCAACTCATTTCCGGTCCAAGCCTCATCTCCAACCACCGAACCAAAGTCCTACCGAGCCAAAGTCCTACCGAGCCAAAGTCCTACCGAGCCAGAGCAGTGCCAGGCCAGATTGTAGCAGCCCAGGCCCACCAGCTGCTATATACCTCCAAGACCCCTACCCCCAGCCTCACTCTATAAATAGAGGGGCAGGGGTACAACAATGGGGGACAAGTTTGAGAGCTCAAGCACGGAAGGAACTCTTCAAACAACTTTCTTTTACTTGTACCAAAGCTTTGTACTTGTAATCATAACAAAAGAAGAGAAATAACATATAAAGTGGACGTATGCACATTCTGGCTGAACCACTATAAATCTGCGTGTCTTTTTACAGTTTAGCCCCTGTTTTTTACGTATTTGCATAAATCGCTCAAATTACTAAGAATAACATAAGATCTACTAAATCATACAACTTTGAGGTGTTTGTCCATTTTTTGTGCAAACACGTGCGCATCGTTCTGAACAAGGGTGTGAGGAAGGTAGCGATTTTACAAATTTACCCCCGAGTTTTATTTTATTTAATTTAAAATTTTAAACCTTCTAATTATCATAACTTTTGCACATGAACTCGTATTTGGACGCGGTTTCTTCTGTTGGGATCATATCGAAATTCCGAACGATATGGAACTAGTCTGGTTGAATTCTGGGACTGTTCAAATTTGGGCATTCTTTTGGATTTTAAATCGACGATAAATCAGTGAGTGATTTAACCCACTCACAAATACTAAACCTTCTTATGTTAGTTGAATTAAATTTATCAATTGATAAGAATTTTACTGATTGCTGTTTGGTAATTTAAATTGTCATTTAAATTTAATTTGAATTAATTAGCCATTTAAATTAATATTGAAATTAAATTGATAGTTAAATACCTGATATTGATAACCAATTAATTGTTGTGATTTGTTGACGGATTTTGATGTTGATTTTGATGGATATTTATTTGTTGACATTTTGGATGATTGGATGTTATGTTTATTATATATGTTGTTATCACACTACAAGTTCCCTTAGTTTGTTGTTAGGAAAATCACTATGGGTTGAAATGATACGTACTCGAATGATCTTATAGATTAGGGAAAATCGTTATGGGTTGAAATGATACATACCCAAGCGATTTTATTGATTTGGAAATTTTTGGTTCGGGATATGGGTTGAAATGATATATACCCTGAAAATTTAACTATTTTGGGTTGAAATGATAGATACCCAATCACTTGACCATAAAGTAGAAAATCATATACGTACATCGTTGGTCGGTTTTACATTATTTTCTAAATGGTAAAGTGTGTTTGATTTATAAATTGATTTTTAAATTTAATTTAATGATTTTGTTTAAAAAAATTATATTTGGAAAATAATTTATTTTATATGTTTTAAAGCTTCAAATTATAAGTTAATATATGGTTTTAAATGTAAATTTAAGATTTTAACTTATAATTTTATTTAGTGTTAAATATATATTTTAAATAGTTTAAAATTAAATTTAATAAAATATTTAATATAGTTTTAATATATATATATATTAAATTTAATTTAATATAATAAATATAGTATGATAAACAAGATAATATATTATATAAATAAGATAATATATTATATAAATAAGAAATTTAATATAATGAATATAGATATAAAACATTAGATAAATGAATAAAATAAAAAAGATTACAAGTAATAATATAGTAGATGTTAATATAAAAAATAAATATGTAATAGAATAATGTGAAATATTGAAAAATGAATAAGAAATATAAAAAAATAATGTATATAATATAGATGTAAATATACATAATAAAATGTATGATAATAAATTAAAGTAAAAGTTAAAATTTATGAAAATAAAAAAATTAAATAATTAAAAAATAAAATGGAATAGAAAAATAATATTATATATATATAATAAAAAATAAATTAAAATAAAAAAGAATAATATAGAAAAAATTAAATGATATAAGGAAAAATATAAAATATATAATTAAATATAAAATAAAATATAAATGATATAAAGAAAATGATGATATGAAAAAAAGGAAAAATATTAGTGAAATAGAATAATATATAAAATAATGGTATCAAAGCTTTGGTTTATAGATACCATAGCCTGTTCGGGGTTAACTCATTAGATATAGGGTTATTAATACCCTAGAATGAGTTTGAGTGTATATATATGAGAGAGCGTATTTGTTAGTGCTATAAAAATGTTTTTGTATTGTGTTAATATGTTCTGTTGAGTATTTATAAATTCTAGTCGAAACATGGGATGCCATGGCATCGATAGGGATTTCTAAACACTTAATAAGGCAGACCGACACAATATTATTTTGAAATATAGGTAAATGAAATAATTTTACCTAGTATTATATTTTGTATAAATAAAAATATATGTATATAATTTTTCATAAATCGATTTATTTTATTTGGTGTGTGTGTTGTTAGGAAATGATAATATTCAATTATTGTCATTTATTGTTTGCATATTCAAGGTCCTTAAACTATTGACTATTGTATGGTATAAGAAAAGTAAGTTTACAAATATGGATTATAAATATATTTATAAATAAAATGAAGTTAATTGCAAATTTGAGAACTTAAGTTTCGGAGTTTTGAAATTGGTTTTCAAAGATTTTGGAATACAATATTAGTATTATTTGGAAATATTTTCGGATATAAATATTTTCAATGTTATTTGAAATAAATGTTTTAAAAGAAGTTTAAAAGGAAATAAGTTATGTACTCCCCTCTTCTATCGCTGGAAAATAATCTCGGTGATGATCGCGACATCATCGACGTTCGTTTTCGAGTTTCATTGTGGAAAGACCACTATAGTAGCTTTGCTACACATTTGTCTTGATAAACAAATTTTAATTTTATTTTCTTAAGTATGATTTGATATATATAAAAGATATGAATACACACACACAGATATATATATATATATATATATATAATTTCAATATGATTTGAAATGAACCCGGTATTTAGTTCTTAAGTTCCTTTTAAATTTATGATTTTCAATTGTAGAAATAAAGTGAAATTTTAATAGTTGGAAACTTCTAAAATGAAAATTAAGAAATTAGAAGCTAAGTGATTAATGAAATTGTAAAGAAATTGGAGATGTGCCACTTGAAATTAAAAGATAATGAAATTTAGAAGATGTAAATTATTGAATATTTTTGCTAACTAAAAATGAATAAGATAAATTTGTATAACACTCAACTACATTCTAAAAACATATATAAAACTTACAAAAAATGTTTAAAAGTTGAAATTTTAATATGAATATGTAATAGAATATTATACAAATAAAAGCTTAATAACAAAAGTGCTTCAAAATAGACATATATTTATAACTGAAAATTCAAGATGTACAAGGAATGTTATAAACCTAAGTTAATATTTCGAAATGCTAGTAATTAAATTAAATAGTAAAAATTGAATATTGTTTAAGTAAATGATTGTAAATTCAAGAAAATGACTGAAATGATTCATTTGATGAATATTAATATTAAAATGGATATCAAGTTTATAAGTAAATGATAAATGTGAAATAAACTGCAATGAAATGTAAGTAATACTTTAATAATGGATTCATTGATGATTTCAAATACTGAATGGGAAATAAATTGTGTAAGTAATGAAGGAAAATTAATAAAAGATAATTATTGTATGAATGAATTAAAACAAATGAAAAGTAAATAATGATGTGAAAGAAACCAATGGCATAAAATATGTAAATTGTGCATATATTATTTTATTCGCATAACAGTTCTGATTCAGATTTGAATACAAGATTTGTAGTAATTCACACCAGTTCGAATTAGGATTTTGCGCTCGATTTTTTACAGTGAACAATTAATACGAATTTTTGATATGAATTTGAAGTTTTCCATCATGGTTTATGGCTATGCAAGGAAAACGGAAATTTCGAATCAAGAAATCGGATCAGAGTCTGCACTAGAGTGGTCGGGTTAACAACACTAGTTCGAAAGTGGAATGTGTGTATTCAAGCAAGCGGTTAGAATTGATATTGTGTATAAAAGATTTATGTACATCGTGCAAATTTAAATAATACTTAAATTCTTTGTTGTTTTGGCTGATGGGAAGTTTGGGAAATGATACTTCAATTTTTTTAAGGATGTATGAATAATCTATTAAGAAATTACCTAAGGGCTGTTGAGCGTAAGGTACACTTGGTAGTTTATTTATCACTCTTGGACAATGAGAAGTTTCTGAACCTGAACAAACCATTAGTTTTGGTTGCTATAAATGGTTTATGGATTCTTTTGTTGCATATAATGGTTGTACTGCATTTGTTCATATATAATTATTATATATTGTATATTGCTTGTGCTATTGATTTGAAACAACAAAAATATTATTCTTTCACATCATTTTAACTCTTTGGATTATATAAGTGAGATACAGGTTTATGGAAGCAATAGCTACTACTTTTGGTTTCATAAATAAAGTTTGTTTGCTCGACAAATAGGTACGTTTTCGGATTACGATTTTGGAACGATATTTATTGTTTTCCCATGGTTTGGGATATTTTATTATTGAAATATGATATATATATATATATATATATTGTAATTATTGATATTATAATTTTTTCGGACCTAGCCGCGTAAAGGAGATTCTGTCGAAAATTTTCGTAAATTTAGGACTTAGATTTTTTTTGTGAAAACGTAGTTGTTTTCAAAGTTATGTTAAAACTTAATGATGTAAATTTAAAGTGTTTATAAATTTAATAATTTGAATAAAATTATATCAAGTTTCTTAATTCGTTCTTTTCCTTTTCGAGGACGAAAAGTTTTGAGTGGAGGACACTGTAAACCCGTATTTCTGATAATTAAAACTATCAACTTAAATAAGATTTTGAAATTTTATATTGTGAGAAATTAAAATTTATGATTTATTAATGAGAAAAACAATTAGAATATTATTTAATAATGTTGTTTGAATGTTATTGACAACTATTTTTATGTTTTCAATCGACTAAAATAATGGTAAAGTTAATTTAGTTATAATTGTAAATAAGGAATAAATTAAATGTTGGATTCAATGTTGAAATTATTTATTATAAATTGAAATAGGTTTCTTATAGAATATGAAATAAATTTATTAGTACATAAATTTATTAGCTTTTGTTTGTAAACAATAGACTTGGAAATGTGTTTGAATTACTAATGTGTAATAATTGCTTTAATTATTATTTTATTATTTAATCCGTTTAAAATTAATTTGGAAATCAATGAAATTTAATGTAATTAACTATTGCAGTTAAGATGATAACTGTAGAATATGAATGTAATAAAATGTAAACTAATGTTAATTATATTCATAAGGTAATAGTTGATTCAATAATAAGAGTGTAAATCGAAATAAAAAAATTTGATTGAAATTAAAATATAATTAACTGGGGTTTTATTACAGTTGTAATTGAACGCTGAAATTAGTGCAATATTTAAATATTGGATTTAACATGGAAAATTTATTTAAAAGATTATAAATTTCTGTGTAATCAAGAATGATGAAAATCGTTAACTTTTAATTTAGAATTTAAAAGTGATTAAATCAATTTAATAATAATTTATTTAATTAACGTGTAAAATTGGGTTTTGGGCACTGTCTCGGATTTTGATGAAACCAGTTTCGTCGGATCCGTAATAGTGAATTGTTGTTGGATTTCAAGTTTCGCAGCGATCGTACTTATCGTTGGATCGTGCGAGCTCCAAACGCGTAGAAATCGATTAATGGAATTTAAATGAATATAATTCTATTTTAAAAGCTAACTTCTATATACAATGGAACTTGGGTTTGAAACTAGTTCCATTGAGTTTAAAAATATTGAAAACCTATATTTCGATATATTGGATGACTTACTTTTGCTTCGGGAACGAAACGGGCTTTTCGTGTCGTTGTTATCGTTCCGACCCAAATCGATCTGTCCATTCATTCTTATCCATCTCTGTCTATATAAATAGTTTTTTCCTCTAACCCTAGCAGTCTTTTATTCTTTTCTTATACGTACAATTCTTTTTCCATCTATTCCTCCTTCTCAACGCTAGAAATTCCAAAACCCTAATTTCCAATTCCAAATCAATCAAAAATTCAAACTCCTCAAAAGCTGTCAAATTATGTATTGTCGGAAAGCTCTCGATGAACTTAATCTACGTATGTAATTCATTTTTTGATTGGAGGTTCGTTTGGCCATAATTTGATGAAGAAATTTCGGCCATCCATATTAGGGTTTTGTTTTCAACGATGGATCTTTAAAGATATGGCGATCGGGTTGTGCTACGGCGTAGAGGACGATGAGTGGAGCAGATCCATGTGGTTGGAATGCTGAGATCATCAGCGAGTTCACCAGAATTCGAGCATATAGGGGGCGGCGGCGATTTGCTCCAGGCGTGGCCGGAGGTGGCCGCAAGCACGTTAGAGGGGCGTTCGACCTGGGAAGCACGGCGGTGGTGTTGAATCTGGTCGCCGGCGAACTTATGGGCGGCGGTGATCGATCGAACACTGGCAGCTATTGGGTTGTACGTGCGCATCGTTCTGAACAAGGGTGTGAGGAAGGTAGCGATTTTACAAATGTACCCCTAAGTTTTATTTAATTTAATTTAAAATTTTAAACCTTATAATTATCATAACTTTTGCACATGAACTCGGATTTGGACGCGGTTTCTTCCATTGGGATCATATCGAAATTCTGAACGAAATGGAACTAGTTTGGTTGAATTCTGGGACAGTTCAAATTTGGGCGTTCTTTTGGATTTTGAATCGACGATAAAACAAAGGTGAGTGATTTAACCCATTCACAAATACTAAACCTTCTTATGTTAGTTGTATTAAATTTATGAACTGATAAGAATTTTATTGATTGCTGTTTGGTAATTTAAATTGTCATTTAAATTTAATTTTAATTAAATTGCCATGTAAATTAATATTGAAATTAAATTGATAGTTAAATACCTAATATTAATAACCAGTTAATTATTGTGATTTATTGACATATTTTGATGTTGATTGTGATGGATGTTTATTTGTTGACATTTTGGATGATTGGATGTTATGTATATTATATATGTTGTTATCACACTACAAGTTCCCTTAGTTTTTTGTTAGGAAAATCACTATGGGTTGAAATGATACATACCCGAATGATCTTATCGATTAAGGAAAATCGTTATGGGTTGAAATGATACATACCCAAGCGATTTTATTGATTTGGCAATTTTTGATTCGGGTTACGGGTTGAAATGATATATACCCGAGAAATTTAACTATTTTAGGTTAAAATGATACATACCCAATCACTTGACCATAGGGTAGAAAATTATATACGGACGTCGTTGGTCGGTTTTAATTTTTTTTCTAAATGGTAAAGTATGTTTGATTTATAAATTGATTTTTAAATTTAATTTAATGACTTTATTCAAAAAAAGAATATTTTGAAAATAATTTATTTTATATGTTTTAAAGCTTCAAATTATAAGTTAATATATGGATTTAAATGTAAATTTAAGATTTTAACTTATAATTTTATTTAGTTTTAAATATATATTTTAAATAGTTTAAAATTAAATTTAATAAAATATTTAATATAGTTTTAATATATATATTTTAAATTTAATTTAATATAATAAATATAGTATGATAAATAAGATAATATATTATATAAATAAGATAATATATTATATAAATAAGAAATTTAATATAATGAATATAGATATAAAAGATTAGATAAACGAATAAAATAAAAAAGATTAAAAGTAATAATATAGTAGATGTTAACATAAAAAAGAAATATGTAATAGAATAATGTGAAATATTGAAAAATGAATAAGAAATAAAAAAAAATATATATATATAATATAGATGTAAATTTATATTATAAAATGTATGATAATAAATTAAAGTAAAAGTTAAAATTTATGTAAATAAAAAAAATAAAATAATTAAAAAATAAAATGGAATAGAAAAATAATATTATATATATATAAAATAAAAAAATAAATTAAAATAAAAAATAATAATATAGAATAAAATTAAACGATATAAGGAAAAATATGTAAAATATAAAATATATAATTAAATATAAAATAAAATATAAATGATATAAAGAAAATGATGATATGAAAAAAAATGGAAAAATATTAGTGAATAATATATAAAATAATGGTATCAGAGCTTTGATTTATAGATACCTTAGCCTGTTCAGGGTTAACTCATTAGAGACAGGGTTATTAATACCCTAGAATGAGTTTGATGTATATATTTAAGAGAGCGTATTTGTTAGTGCTATAAAAATGTTATTGTATTGTGTTAATTTGTTCTTTTGAGTATTTATAAATTCTGGTCGAAACATGGGACGCCATGGCATTGATATGGATTTCTAAACACTTAATAGGGCAGACCGACACAATATTGTTTTGAAATATAGGCAAATGAAATAATTTTACCTAGTATTATATTTTATATACATAAAAATATATGTATATAATTTTTCATAAATTGATTTTTTTTATTTAGTGTGCGTGTTGTTAGGAAATGATAATATTCAATTATTATCATTTATTGTTTGCACAGTCAAGGTCCTTAAACTATTGACTATTGTATGGTATAAGAAAAGTAAGTTTACAAATATGGATTATAAATATATTTATAAATAAAATGAATTTAATTGGAAATTTGAGAACTTAAGTTCCGGAGTTTTGAAATTGGTTTTCAAAGATTTTGGAATATAATATTAGTATTATTTGGAAATATTTTCGGATAAAAATATTTTCAATGTTATTTGAAATAAATGTTTTAAAAGAAGTTTAAAAGAAAATAAGTTCTGTACTCCCCTCTTCTATGCTGGAAAATAATTTCGGTGATGATCGCGACATCATCGACGTTCATTTTCGAGTTTCAAAGTTGGAAGACCACTATAGTAGCTTTGCTACACATTTGTCTTGATAAACAAATTTTAATTTTATTTTCTTAATTATGATTTGATATATATATATATATATAAGATATGAATATATATATATATAAAATTTCAAAATGATTTGAAATGAACCCGGTATTTAGTTCTTAAGTTCTTGTTAAATTAATGATTTTCAGTTGTAGAAATAAAGTGAAATTTTTATAGTTGGAAACTTCTAAAATGAAAAATAAGAAATTAGAAGCTAAGTGATTAATGAAATTGTAAAGAAATTGGAGACGTGCCACTTGTAAATTAAAAGATAATGAAATTTAGAAGAAGTAAATTATTGAATATTTTTGCTAACTAAAAATGAATAAGATAAATTTGTATAACACTCAACTACATTCTGAAAGCATATATAAAACTTACCAGAAATGTTTAAAAGTTGAAATGTTAATATGAATATGTAATAGAATATTATACAAATAAATGCTTAATAACAAAAGTGCTTCAAAATGGACATATATTTATAAATGAAAATTCAAGATGTACAAGGAATGTTATAAACCTAAGTTAATATTTCGTAATGCTAGTAATTAAATTAAATAGTAAAAAGTGAATACTGATAAGTAAATGATTATAAATTCAAGAAAATGACTGAAATGAATCATTTGATGAATATTAATATTAAAATGGATATCAAGTTTATAAGTAAATGATAAATGTGAAATAAACTGTAATGAAATGTAAGTAATACTTTAATAATGGATTCATTGATGATTTCAAATACTGAATGGGAAATAAATTGTGTAAGTAATGAAGGAAAATTAATAAAAGATAATTATTGTATAATGAATTAAAACAAATGAAAAGTAAATAATGATGTGAAAGAAACCAATGGCATAAAATATGTAAATTGTGCATATATCATTTTATTCGCATAACAGTTCTGATTCAGATTTGAATACAAGATTTGTAGTAATTCACAACAGATCGAATTAGGATTTTTCGCTCGATTCTTGACGGCGAACAATTGATACGAATTTTTGATATGAATTTGAAGTTTTCCATCATGGTTTATGGCTATGCAAGGAAAACGGAAATTTCGAATCAAGAAATCGGATCAGAGTCCGCACTAGAGTGGTCGGGTTAACAACACTAGTTCGAAAGTGGAATGTGTGTATTCAAGCAAGCGGTTAGAATTGATATTGTGTATAAAAGATTTATGTACATCGTGCAAATTTAAATAATACTTAAATTCTTTGTTGTTTTGGCTGATGGGAAGTTTGGGAAATGATACTTCAAATTTTTTAAGGATGTATGAATAATCTATCAAGAAATTACCCGAGGGCTGTTGAGCGTAAGGTACACTTGGTAGTTTATTTATAACTCTTGGACAATGAGAAGTTTCTGAACCTGGAAAAACCATTAGTTTTGGTTGCTATAAATGGTTGATGGATTCTTTTGTTGCATATAATGGTTGTACTGCTTTTGTTCATATATAATTATTATATATTGTATGTTGCTTGTGCTATTGATTTGAAACAACTAAATTATTATTCTTTCACATCATTTTAACTCTTTTGATTATATAAGTGAGTTACAGGTTTATGGAAGCAATAGCTATTGCTTTTGGTTTCATAAATAAAGTTTGTTTGCCCGACAAATTGCCTTTATTGCTTCAACCTTCTCCTTTTAAATGACAACTAGTTGTTCTTGAGATCTATGTGGCTGCTCAATCCGAATTTCTTGCTCCCGAGCTTGTCCCGCCATAAAGTCACCCTCTAAAGATACAGACGAGTCATCCAAACCATGTAGTGCGGCGATCTTCTCAGATTCTTGCCCCGGCTGTGAGCCAGACACAGGGGCGTTAACCGGAGCAGGTATAGAAACAAGCACGAAAGCGGTAAAGATAGCAAAAGGCCCAAGCAATGAGAGAACCGGCGGATAGGCAGATAAGGAAGATGGACCTATAAGATCAAAAATGAAAGCTTTAAATTCGTCATGCTCTTGCGGCGTGGTATGAAAATTCTCAAACTTGAGAGAAGCAAGTATATTACATGTACCAGAAGATTGACCGAGACTGTCAACCTTATATTCACCGCCTTCACCCTCCTTTGATGGTTCCACAATCCGAGTGGAAGCTTCAAGGCCAGGACTTGCTGACGGATCGCGAGCCTGCCCCGATGGTTCGCTAGGACCGGAAATAAAAGGCTCTAGTAACACTTCGACGGTTGTTACCACGACAGCATTGCCAGCTTCCTTCTCTCTTTCAATTCGCAAAAACAAAGGGCGAGTCTTCCTAAAAAGTTATAGAGCAGGAAGAGGACATCAGCACTAAGGAGATCATCGACATCACTGGCAGGGACACCACTCCGAGGCGAATCAAAAAAATTTCGAACAAAAGGCGGGAAGGGGAGTGGTGGAAAGAAGCGATGAGAAGCTTGGGTGGTAGCTGATCTGGTTTTGATTCATTTTGCATTGTTTTGTTCAAGTGCAGAGTCTGCACTTACTGTTTTTGTTGTGATGTCTTTAATTTTCTTTTGTTGGTCAATATTGTGTAGGTACGGCCCCCACGTTTGACCTTGTATAGAAGAAAATTATAAGTAATATACTATTGATATTTTTATTGTACCTTTACTTATCTTCTCATATGTGTCATGTGCACTTATGTCTATTTTTTCTACTTCCATTTCACTTTATCTAGTCCTGTGATTACTGTTAGAATTCTTTGTTTGAAGTAACAGAACTTGTGAAATGTGAAATTTTTGTTTTTAAGCATAACATTTTTATTTAAGTGCCGGTGTATGCCCCCCAGTTCACAAGGATGTTTACTTCAAACACTTGACAAACGACCGGTAACTTATGGTTCGAATAATTTGCATGCCAAAACTTGGAATTTGACTAAGTCATAAGTCGATTTTTTTCCTTTTACAAGTTTTGGAACTTATGTTTTCATGCGATTCTTGAAAGTATATAACGCATGCTTGTTTAAAATGTGTACGAAAACGTAAACTTAGTGCAGAACATACAGTTATGAGATTAACTATTACAAAATTCATAAGCGTACAGGTACGAGATTAACTTGATGAATAATCTTTGAAATTTTTTTGAAGTTAAACCACTTATCACTTCTCAAAAGCGTGAATTGGTACTTATGGGTATCATTTCTTCGGATTTTTGCAATCTTCCATTATGCACTTCATTGCCTCGGGCATGCACATCATACGAGTTATATGTAAGAAGTTAAGCGTTATTCACGTTAAATGTTACAGTTTATTATGGGGTGTCAGCAATTGGCCTTTTTTGCTGGTTCGTAGATATTCCAATTTTGTTGGAGTCGCGCCCGTTACTCCCGATGATGGGAGTAGGTTAATCTTCACAATTCCTGTGATAGATGAGTTTCCTGGTATTGCCGGGGCAATTTCGGTACTTAAAATACTTCTCAATGTTGCTAATCTTCGGGCAACGTGAGGAGTTTATGTTTTAAGAGCTTGATTTCATAGCTTGGAGAGTTAGTGCACGGCTTACGGGATGCGCGGCTTTTTATGCTTCTCAATGTTGCCTATCTTCGGGCAACGTAAGGAGTTTATACTTTACGAGTTAATGCACGGCTTATGAAGTGCACGAATTTTAATACTTCTCAACATTGCCTATCTTCGGGCAATGCAAGGAGTTTGTGTTTTAAGAGTTAGTGTGTGGCTTACGAGATGCGTGGATTTTGGTACTTCTCAGCGTTGCTTATCATCGGGCAACGCGAGGAGTTTGTGTTTTAAGATTTAGTGCACGACTTACAGGTTGCGCGGCTTTTTTATTTGAGCCTTCCCAATGTTGCCGAGGCAACACTAGTTCTTATAAGGCGGGGTTCAGGGTCCGTTGATCCAACAGCTTGAGTCAATTTGCTTCCGTCAACCCAGTAGGTAAGTGGAGCGTACTTGGGCGTGATTCCACTTTCTCAAGTAGCAATTGTATGGTTTTGAGTTAATTTGACCCCGTCGACTCAGTAGGTTACTATTAAGAACACAATTTCGTTAGTTCAAAAAGCGAATCAATTTTATTAATAGAAGTTGGGAAAGTTTTTGCCTATTTACAATGCCCCCGGCATCCTGGGACAACTTATTTGCTGAAAGATAGAAAGTACATATGGTAGTTTTCAAGTGAAGTAGCGGCACCGCAATTCGCTATTCCATGCTCTAGGAATTTAGACTTCGTCGATGGTTGTGAATTTGAAAGTTCTGTCCCTTAGCTTTTAATTGATCATATATGGCCCTTCCCAGTTTGGTTCGAAGGTTCCGGCACGGGATAGATCCGTTTGAGGATGAGGTCTCCCACTTCGAAGGTTTGGTTGTGAACCTTGGAGTTGAAGAATCATGCGACCCTTTTTTGGTGGGCGATGGTCTTTAACTCGACTTCTTCCCTCCTATTATCAAACATACCCAGTGATTCGAGTAGGAGCTACTCATTTTGCTTCTGATTATAGTTTTACCTTCGGTGATAGGGGACTTCTAGTTCGACGGGAATCGTTGCTTCTGAGCCATATGCCAAGGCGAATGGAGTGTGTCCAGTTGCCGCTTTGTGAGTTATCCTGTAAGCCTATAGTGCGAGTGGAAGTTCATCAACCCAATTTCCTTTTGCTTTAGTTAGTCGCTTTTTGATAGTGGACTTGATGATCTTGTTTATAGCTCCCACTTGCCCATTTGCTTGTGGATGAGCAACTGCGGAGAAGCTCTTCTCAATTCGAAAGCGTTTGCAGAAATCTTTGAACTCAACGTTTTCGAACTGGGTCCCGTTATCGGTGATAATTTTTTGTGGCACACCAAACCTGCAAATAATGTTTTTAATAACAAAATTAATGTCTTTCTTTGTAGTAATGGTGGCCAGCAGTTCCATTTCAACCCATTTCGTGAAACAGTCAACAATAACTATATCGTATTTGGCTCCTCTTTTACCTATTGGCAATACGCCAATCAAGTCGATTCCCCATATCATAGATGGCCACGAGCTGACCATCTGTGTTAATTATGTTGAGGGAGTTCTTTTAATTTTTTTCAACCTTTGGCAACGATCACATTGCCTGGCATAGTATGCTGCATCGTGGTTTATTGTTGGCTAGAAATATCCATACCGGAGAACTTTCTTTGCAAGGGTTTGACCCTCAGTATTTTCTCCGCATTCGCCTTCGTGGACTTCCTTCCGGATCCGTCGAGCTTCATCGTCGGTCACGCATCTAAGAAGGGGGGTTAGCAATCCCCTTCGGTAGAGTATTCCATCCCGCATCATGAATCGCAGCGCCTTCCGAAGAAGCTTTTTCCGTTAATTCCGGTCGATTGGAAGGGTTCCTGTAAGAAAGTAGTCCCTGATTGGCGTCATCCATGTTTCCGGTTCGGCGGTGGTCTCGAGAATCCAGTTGATGTCCATTTCGTCTATACTCGGGGCAGTCAGAGTCTCAACCGGGACTAGTCCCAACGATTGAGCTTCTCCGGAGCTTGCCAACTTAGCTAAGTAGTCAGCTTTGGTTTTCTGCTCCGGCGGAATATGAGCTATGGTATAATGTTCGATGTCACTCAGCAACTCTTGTACTTTAGACAGATATGGTGCAAGTTTCTCCCCTCGAGCCTGGTACTCGCCTTTTACTTGGCAGATGACTAGCTGGGAGTCACTGTAGATGTGAACGGATTTTATTCCAAGTTCCTTCACAACTTTCAACCCTGTTATTAGTGCTTCATATTCTACTTCGCTGTTTGTTGCAAGAAATTCCAAGTGTAGGGCATAGAAAATGGCTCATCCCGTATGGTAACCTCGACGATGAAATCTTCCAACGCTTGCCCACTGATAGGCTTTCTTGGATTATAGGTAATATCATATTGGCTCAGTTCGATGTTCCACTTGAGGAGTCATCCGAAAGTTTCAGGTCGGTATAGTACTTGTTTCAGAGGCTGATAAGTCAGTATTTTGATTGGATGTGCTTGGAAATACGACCGTAGTTTCCTAGACGCGATCAGGAGGCTATATGCTAGTTTTTCCAGCTTTAGGTAATTTTTCTCGGCTCCAAAAAACTGCTTGCTAATGTAGTATACGGGTCGTTGAATTTTCGCTTCTTCATGCATAAGGGCAGCGCTTAAAGCATGAGATGAGACTGCTAGGTAAATGAATAGGTCATGTCCGTTCACCGGCTTTGACCGGATTGGCGGGGCTTCCATGTGTCGCAGCAATTCTTCAAATGCAGTTTGACATGCCGAATTCCATTCGAAGTTTTTCTTTTCTTTCTTTAACGCATCAAAGAACGGTATGCACTTGTCGATGGATTTCGAGATAAATCGGCTTAAAACTGCAACCTTCCATTCAAGCTTTGCAATTCTTTCTTATTCTTTGGGGCTTGGACTTCTCGTAGGGCCGTTATCTTCTCTGGATTTACTTTAATGCCCCTCGCACTTATGAAGAATCCTAAGAAGTTTCCGGAGGCTACTCCGAAGTGACATTTTAGTGGGTTGAGCTTCATCCCATACTTTTGGAGTGTTTCAGACATTTCAGTGAGATTATCCAGATGATTGGCAGCTATTCGCGATTTGACAAACATGTCGTCCACGTAAACCTCCATAGTTTTCCCGATTTGGCGCTTAAACATGGTATTTACCAACCTTTGATAAGTTTCCTTAGCATTCTTTAAACTGAATGGCATTACCCTTTAACAGTATTGTCCCAGATCGACGATGAAGCTGGCGTTCTCTTGATCAAGTTCGTGCATTAGGATTTGGTTGTACCCGGAGTATGCATCCAGGAATGATAGTAGTTCATGTCCTGCCGTTCCATCTACAAGCTGGTCTATTCTGGGCAGAGGGAAGCTGTCTTTCGGGCAAGCTTTGTTTAAGTCCAAGTAATCGATACAGGTTCGCCAGTTCCCATTGAAATTTTTGACTAAGACCGGGTTAGATACCCATTCAAGATAGGTTGCATCATGGGAAAAACCGTTGGCCATTAACTTGTCCACCTCTTCTCTTAAAGCCTTGGACCATTCAAGGCCCAGGCTACGCCTCTTTTGATTTACTGGTGTGAACTTGGGGTTAATGTTGAGCGTGTGGTATGCGATTTCTGGTGATACCCCACACATATCAGAATGTGTCCATGCGAACACATCCAATTTGGCGCGAAGAAATTTAGTAAGTTCCAACCGCATCTTGTTTCCAAGGTGCGATCCGATTTTCATGACTCTTGTTGGGTCTTCCATATCGACTGGGACAGACACCGTCAATTCTGCCGGTGCTACCCGATCCTCCCTCGAGCTCTTCTTTCCAAGGTCCAAAGCCTTTTTGAATTGGCCATGGTCCTCGAGCTAGAGGCGGCTCTGTAGTTTCTATTCAAAAGGTTCATGAACGTGGAGATTTCTCCCCACATCCTTCCCCTTTTCCTTTCTTCAAGATTCACGTAACTCGGCAAGGTAACATTCTGGTGGCGCATTGATCTCCTTTGACCACCCCGATTCCGTTTGCAATTGGAAACTTCATAGTAAGGCACCATTAGGCCGGAGTGACTTTGAAATCAGCTAAGGCAGGTCGTCCCAAGAAGACGTTATACGCAGAAGTTTCATCCACAATTATGAAGGTCTGAACAAGGGTAACTCTTCGATCACCCTCTCCAAGCTCCACTGGCAAATAAATTGTCTCTTCTGTTGTTTGGGTTCGCTAGTAAACCCTTGGATTTTTGTTTGGCATGCAGACATGCTTTTCATGCCGACCTTCATTTGGTCAAAGGTACGTTTGAAATGTACATTGACATAACTACCGCTATCGACCAATACTTATCGAACCACATCGAGTCCGATTCCAACCGTCACCACCATCAGGTCAAGAGTTGGAGCTTCGATCCCTTCGATATCTCGGTTTCCAAATACAATATCATCATTCAAATTTTCTGTTGCTTGGTTGGATCCCCATCTTCTATTGTGAGACATGATTCCTTCGGAGCATGCTTTAATGAACTTGCATACCGCTCCATCTCTCCCCAACTTCTCTTTGCAGGATGTGGGCCTTCAAATATCGTCCTGATAATGAGTCTCTGGTCAGTTCGCTTTGATCCCTTTTCACTGGTTCCAGCTTGAATTCTTTGAATCTTAAGGGCTTTAGGAGCTGCTGGCTAGTAAGGATTCTATGGCTTTCTTATGTATTATAGGAGCTTGTTCTCTCGAATCAGCTCCTCAATCAAGTTCTTTAGGTGTGGCATTCGTTTGTGTTGTGACCGTTCGTCTCGTGGAAGCGGTAGAACTTCCCTGAGCGCTTCTGTTGCTCGGTTGCTTCCTTCTTAGGGAGTTTTTTATATTCCTCAGTCCCTTGTGTTGCAAGATAAATATTTTATAGAGTTTCGTTGAGAGGTGTGTAATCTTCAGGCCTGAATCCTTTAAGGCGTTTATTGTTTCCATTTTTCTTATTGGAATTCTGATTCTTCCTTTTTTGATTTCCACCCTTCCCTGTGATTCCTTCAGTAGTTCCGAAAGCGTTTGTATTCTAATTCATCACCATGCACTCTGTCCGATATTCAATGGTTGCATGCCAGTAGACTTCCTTTCTTGCTCCTGCGCCTCCTCCAATCTCAAGTATTGACTTCCTTTGCGATTGAAATCCTTCATTGTAGTGGGTTGCTTCATCTTGATCCACTTTCCAAACTCAGTTTCAGTATGAATGGCTCGGACCAAAGCCATGAAAACTATGTTCTCATTTGGATTGCTGACTTTTGTCACTGTGGTATTGAACCAGTTCATGCAAGACTTCAGCGATTGGTTTCGTCCCTGAAATAATTCAGACAGGGACATCACATCTTTAGGTTGCGCGGTATGGAGCCTGAAATGATCGAGGAATCTCATAGCTAGTTGATCAAAAGTAGAGATGGATTTTGACGAGAGCCTAGTGAACCACACGGAAGCGATTCCTTCTAAGAAAATGGGAAAACATCTATAAAGAATAGCTTTTGAAGTGGTTGCTTCGTCCATGTACCAACTATACTTGTGAAAATGAGGTTTTGGGTTCTTCGTCCCGTCATAGGATGGGACAGTTGGCATCGTGAATTTTTTCGAATATCGTTCATTCAATCTCTCATCAGTAAAGGGAGTCCGACTTGGTGCGGATCCCCACTCATCATCTCTTCTGTTTTTATTTCGTCCATCAATCGCTTAACCATATCCGCGATAAATGCCTCTGATGTCTGGTAATCCTGGGGATGGCTGTTAGTCACTGCACCAAATGTTTGACTTTGCAAACAGTCTTGGTGAGTGGGCTGAAGCCTAGGCTCTCATGTCTTTGGGAGAACCACTCCCTCAGGATCTCGTTGGCTTGCGATTGTTTTGACTGGGCGGTTTTGACATTTCTAGCATTATCGAATGCATTGGCATTCTCTTCCAACTTATCATCATTAAATTGTTCTCCATCCTATGAATCAAAGAGATCCATGGCTACATCCTCTCGTGGTGTCCCCTTAGTTCAAGTTCAAAGTTGGTTGCCTTGCGGCCAGTGGGGTACTTGTATTTCCTTTTACATTGATTCCCATGGCTCCTGCTATCACCCTTTTCTGTGGCTACTTCCCGTTTCTCCCGTTTAAGCCTGAAACGGAAGAATTTTCATGCTCTATGGCAGCTTCAGGTTCAACCATAGTCCTTGGAGAAGGATTTGACTGTAAGGTTAAGAGAGCATTGAGCTTATCCATCAAAGCTTTCTAACTGTTTTCCATTTTCTGGTTGATATCATCAACCATTTTGTTTAACTCATCCCTTGTAATGACTTCGCGTTGACTAGAGGATGCTAGCGCCTGATCTCCAAGTTAGCATCGCTTACTTCAGTTAGCTGGTGATTCATATCTTCTCCAACTATCACTGCCCCTATGGACCTTCCAATGGCGGTTCTCTTCTTCCCTGGAGCCATTAATTCCAAGCAACATAATTTTCAAGCAAAGATTAAGGACCTAACTTCTGGACCTAGCTGATCCAAAGTAGATAGCTAGACCTGAACCCTGAGTTGGGTTCTCAGTGAAAGCACCAAAATGTTAACCCAAAAAATAGATCAACGCCTTTGTTTGAGTGAGAAAGCACCAGCCCTGTTCTTATAGAGCAATAATATAGAGAATAAATGTAAAAGAGCAGAAATAGAAAAAGAACAAGTGAATTTTTATAGTGGTTCGGCTGTTAACAAAGCCTACGTCTACTTTATAGTTTTTATTATTGACTGATTGCTGTTACAAGTTGTATTTGATTACAAAGCTCTTGAATATCTCTGGCTAGATTGGATCTCCAAGGTTGGAATCCATTGGAGAATCATAGTGAATTCCTTTAAAGACCGTTCCGAATGAGGTGAGGAGTGAAGAAAGCTTCCAGCAGAGTTTCAACAACCAGTCCGGAGAAGATCCAGTTTATGTTGCAGATAGGAGAGTATTTATAGAGATTGGAGAGCTTCTGGACCAGGCATGTTTGCCAACTACTCACAGATGATCACAAGAAGGTCCACTGGAGCTTGCCTCGTGACCCGAGCCAAAATCATGGATCGCTAGCGATCCATAGTGTTTTCCCGAGTGTGAGCCAACTCCTTAGTTTTGCCCTTTGCTTTGTTTTGTGTGAATCGCAGCAACCCTATGTTTATTAATGGATCGCTGGTGATCCATGGTGTATGGATCGCTAGCGATCCATACACTTAGCCTATTTGAGGACTATGGTGTCTGGAGTGTCTTTGTTGTCTTGTGTCGATGTGGTTCATTTAGTCTTGTTGCACGCTACCTTGTTATGATGATGGTTTACTTGCTAGTTGTATTTAGCTGCTGATTGGACTAGACAAATGCTTGTCTCTTGATCTAGCTAATTCGGAATCTCATCAAACCTAGTCATTGCTTTGTGAATATGTGCTTGGATCGTGATGCAAGAGACTTGGTGAACTCACGGGTTAATCCCATGGATCGCTAGCGATCCATGTCCTTATTGGATTTTTCTCGTTCTTTTTCAAGGCTTCCTTTGGCTTGTTACTCTAGTTCTTGCGTTTCACTTCTGGGCTATTCGGACTTGACCAAATTGTCCCGACATCTCTTGGATCCTACTAGGTTAAAAACCTGGATAACAATATGCACATTTATTACGTTTTTCTTACCTTTTGTCATCAACAAAAGTGGATGAAAAACTCCCCTTAAACAAAATACTTATTAACTATAGAGTCAAAATCAATAATCAAGAATATGCTAAATTAAAATGGGTTTTAACTATATAATTGTAATTTGGACTAAATTAGTAAAGCATAAAAAGCATTATATGTGACATATAAAGATGTAATATGAGAGACATACTGGATAAGATATAATCATGACATATATTAATATATACAATGATCAATCTTTATATACTAAATACTAAGAGCAACAAGTAAGTAAAATAATGCAAATTTTATTTATTTAATTCATACTATAATACAATCAAATCAAATCTTAATTTAATGCCAATCTTAATAATAATAATAATTACACAAAGTCAAATAAATCCAAACTTAAGGGTTTCAATAAATATACATACTTACGAATTAAAACAAGTAGAAATTTAGACATTCCTAGGTGTTTCAAACCAACATCAGACCCAAAGATTAGATTTGCTTAAATGGCATCCCAATCTTTATTGTCTATGGTGTTTGAGCATTCTACTATGTTGGTTTGATCATCTTTGATCAGGGAAGAAATTAACCATTAAAGAACATCAAAGTGCTTCTCTTGTTCTTTTATCATCTGCATTTGGCTTAGTTCCTAATGCCTTTGATTCCCGAGGATAAAAGAGAGAATATCTTTGAATGATTGGAGTGTTTCTTCAAGATTTTCACAATGTTTTTAGTATGGAGAAGACATTTATATTAAAAAATGTTTGAGAACGAAAGAGGATTGAAACTGAAAATGATGAGTAAACTTTTCTGAAAGAAACATGCTTACATAGGAGTGGAAATTAGTTTTAATGTTTGAATAGATCGTAGTTATTACATTTTTAAAATTTAAAATTCTTCCAAACAGCTAGGATATGTCGACATATACCATATATGCATGTCGACATATATGCCTAAAAATGCAAATTTAAAGTTTTTGATTTTTTTTACTTAATACCATTGTAGAACAATATAGAACAACAAGAAATAGATTTCATTACTTATGATAGAGAAATACATAAAAACGGCATGAATAAAACTAGATAAACACAGAACAAGTGTACAAAGATAGAATAACTAGATCTAAAAGCATGATGATGAAGATGGAGAGTTTCCACTAAGCTTCCTAATGATTTTCCCAAAGTAATTGTCCACTTTGTTAAAGACTGAAGTGAACTTTTTACTACAGGAACATTTAAGCTTCTTTTGGTTTTTGAGAAGCATCTCTTAGTTCTTTAGAATCACTTTGTTGGAAGGGTGATAATGTTTGTCGAAACTTTCTAAGAAAGTATCCATTCCCTTTTGTTCCTCCTTTTTAATTTCCATCTTGTCACCTCCTTCTTCTTGTTGTTGAATTTCTCGCTCCTTTTCCCATGCCATTCTTTCTTCTTTTTCAGCAAGAGTTTCATAAGTTTTGAAATAAGGGGGAATATGCATGAGAGAGAGATGTTAGCCTTGTCGAACTTTTCGAGGCAAAATGGATTCTGCTCGTAAATCAACACCAAAATATTCGAACACTCTAGTAAAATACACACTAGGTAAAGTGCGTTCTCATGTCTAGAATTATTCTTTTGAACCAAATCATCTAAAATGACTTGTGTCCAATTTATGTTGTAGTTTCTAATAGATGGAAAAAAGATCTTTAAAAACCGTTTGAGTCGAGATATTGTAATTTCCCGTCTTCGGTGTAATGATTTGTTATGAAATGAGACTCATAAGTCTCGATTTTGGTCTAAGTTTTTTGTGTTTGAAATCAAATTCTTCATCTATTTTAAAAATATCACCATAAACTTCATGATTTTATCCATCAACCACTAAATTTGCAACTAAGTATTTGACCTGAAATTTCACAATCTGAAACAATAATAGTGCCTTTCACACTATTCCAAACTTACCCCTCTTTTCCTTGTAAAAATTCGAATTTGCATAAAATGTTTTAACCAAATCCGGATAACACACAAGATCATTTTGGGGAGAGTTGACTAAGCCGAGAATATCATTTTTTAAACAAAGATCTTGAAGACAATAATAAGAGAAATCATTAAACTTTGCACATCTTCCTGGAGAAACATTTTTGGAAGTGGCATATTCAATATAAGTTTCTATGACTTCTTTGTCATTGAAAAGAAAGCCTTTGATTCTTTTTGAGAGCCTTGTGATTTTTGATGGTTGGCTTAAGGAGTCCATTGTTGAGTTGTTGAAGAGATAAGAAAGTGAAGTGATACTTTGAATTTTGAAATAAAGTGAGTGAATGAATGGATAAAGACATGATGACTTAATAGAGAGAGAACTGACATTTCAGTTTTAAAAGATGCCTTTCAAATTATTGGAGTTAATGCAAAATAGAGAGAAATTCAAAATTTGAATTTGAAATGAAATTTCAAAATTTTGGCATGTATGTCGACATATGGGCTATGAGTATGTCGACATATGGGATGAAATGTTCAAAATTAAAACTAAGCTAAAATATTCCTATTTATACACACACACACTCTTGTATGCATCCAATATTATTGTTAATCTATATTTTATTACAAAAAAATAAAGTAAAAATTAAATATAAAAAGTACCGTTTATTTTTCCTTTCCTTTGATCGGTTTTGATTAATCTATTATTGCCATGAAACACATGTTTGCACCCTCAGTATTCGATTTATTATCACTTGAAGTAGTATCTAAATCATCTAATTTTGTTATGTTAGCCCCTTTTCTTTTTATGGATGAATCAATAAAAGGCTAGATCCTTGACTTACTCTGATGTAGGCAGTCTCTTTGCATATGACCAAGTTCATCACAGTTAAAATATCTAATCATAGTTCAAGCTTCAGAGTCTTATTTTCAGGTCTCTGAAAGTTGTTCATTTTCTATACATCGGAAACTTTTTGAAATTTCTGGTCATGAAAGCAATCTCCTCATCATTATCATCATTTGAATCCTAATTGTCATTTATCGCATTAAAAGCAATGGATTTTTTTTTCTATTTCCTTTCTTTCTCTTTTATCCTACAATTGTGCTTCATAGGACCTTAAATTACCTATTATCTTTAATTTTAGAGTGCTAATGTTGTTAGTCCCTTTAATTGCTAGTATCTATTGATCCCACTCTTAAGAGAGTGAATTGAGGATTATTCTAAGTTAGTCCTCTTTAGAAATTTTTTTACCCAATGATACTAAAGAATGTACTATATCTTGAAACCTACAATGCATATATAAAATAGACTCATTCTGATTCATTTTAAACAATTGAAACTGATTAATTAGCATAGAAATTTTAGTTTGTTTGAGTTTACTAGTGCCCTCACGAGTAACTTGCAATGTTCTCCAAATATCATATGCAGACTTATAAACAGGGACTCTATTAAATTCATTTATATCCAATGAGGAAAACAAGATATTCATGGTCTTAGAATTATTAAGTGCTTGCGTCTTTCAATCAACAGTCCAAGTTAAAAGTCAGTCTAGGGTTCAGTGTACTCATTCCATGTAATATTCCACATATCTAAGCCATTAGACTATAGATAAATATTCATCCTACATGACCAATAAGTGTAATTACTACCATTAAAAGTGGAGGTCAAGCAGTAGATTATCCAAAAGTGTTAACAAGTGTACAAACAATGTTGCTAGCAATTTAAACTTTTCAAAAATTAAATTACGAGTTTTTGAAAACCTAGTGCTCTGATTTTAAATGTGGGTTGCGAAATTATGGAACTTAGGGCTAATTTAACACTAGGGGTTGAATAGTGTTTTATAACTTATGTAAATCTTTTTAATTTTATTTTAAGATTTATTAGTCACTGATGCAATTATTAGTCACTAATGCAATCACAGATATTAATAAAAGCTAGAGAGATGACACTGGGGATTATATACTAATTTAGAAATATCCTACATCTGATCCCATACAACTGCTTGTAAGGAATTTTTTCAAATGCCAATCTTTAAATGGGTTGAAGGCAAATCCAAATACAATCTCAATTTCGAGGCTACAAGACACACCCTCCTGTATTCCAAGTCTGGGGTATCACTTGACTTGACCGGGCTACATGCACACCCACTAGATTTGAACGTGCTACTAAGCACAATCACTTGATTTGAATGAGCCACAAGTACACCCAAGCAAACATAAATAGAGTTCATAGTTTTTGTAAAGATAAATACTTGTACTTTGGATACCATGGATCCTGTAGCCTCTTGGATAACACTTTAATCTTTGAATTAAGGGAGAAAATTTTCCAAAACAGTAAGAAAGTAGTATTGAATCAGTACCACGATGTATGGAATAGAGAGAATTTTCAAGAGAGTAAGGAGTCAGAAGAAAGTAAGTTACTAGTTAGTTGAAAATTCGTTTGCACTCCCCTTTATATAGTAAATTAATAGGTGTGTCCATTCCTGAAGAGTTTTATCAAATAGACACTTCTTTTCAAATTTAAAAAACAACCCAATAGTCCATATGTTGACATATAAGGACCATGTATGTCGGCATACCTTTGTGAATTTTGAAAATTCTTGGCTTTTAAATTGTTTTTAAAATCCTATACTTTGTAAAATAATTTTGAAAATAGTTTACAAATATTATGAACTCTAAAAAACTTTTACAAGATATTTTAAAATTTATTTCTAAATTTAAATAATCTATTTTTATTTATAATATCAAAAATCAGAAATTTGAGATCGAGATCAGAAATTGCTATCATGGACTTTAACAATATATACTAATGACTCTATATACTAAAATATAATCTTGAGATTTTCATTTCTTTGTCTTTGAACTCTTTAGTCTTCATATCTTTATCTTTAGTCTTTATATTACAGAGTCCTCGATTCAACACCTAGGTAATATTATGCACTATATATTATATAACTTGGTAAAACATTAGTATCTATATTTTATATGGTTATATATGGTTGTTGTTATCAAAATCATTAATTGAGATATTAAAAATCTCTCCCTTTGATGATGACAACCATTAAATATTCATGTATAAAATATGATATAACTCCCTCGGATTTACATAATTCCCTTTAAAATATGCATATTATTTTATATTTCCTCCCCTTTTGCATCAACAAAATGGGTGAAAACTCCCCTTAAATAAAATACTTATAAACTGTAGAGACAAAATCAATAATCAAGAATATGCTAATGTAAAATGGGTTTTAACTATACAATTGTTATTTGGACTAAATTAGTTAAAGCATAGAAAACATGAAATGTGACATACAAAGATGCAATATGAGAGATATACTGGGTAAGATATAAACATGGTATATATTAATATGTACAATGATCAATCTTTATATACTAAATATTAAAAGCAATAAGTAAATAGGATAATGCAAGTTTTATATATTTAATTCATACTGTAATACAATCAAATTAAATCTTAATGTAATACTAATCTTAATAATAATTTTTACACAAAGTCAAATAAATCCAAACTTAAGAATTTTAATAAGCATACACACTTACGAATTAAAACAAGTAGAAACCAAGACATTCATAGGTGTTAACCCAAAAAATCGATCAACACCCTGGAGTGTGATGTGAAAGCACTAGTCCTGTTAGAATGGAGCAAATATAATAGAAAACGGTAGAAAAGTAAACGAGACATAGGAATTTTTATAGTGGTTCGCTATTAACTAAGCCTTGTCCACTTTATTGATTTTTTTATTGATTTGACTTGATGGGGTATGATTACAAAGTGATTGAAGGAGAATTAGTCACAAGTAAAAGTGTTCTACAGATTCTAAGTCCTAGAATTTCCTATAGGAACTACCTTGGTGACTATTGAGTAAAGAGAGTTGAAGAAATGACAGGGCTTCCACTTAGTAATAGCAGAAACCAGCCCCCTCCTAGTTGCTTTTTGGTTTGTATTTATAGCAATGGCAGTCATATTAGATCAGAGGCCCACTACCAGAGAAGTCTAGAGCGTAGCCCAAGACTACACAAAAAATGTTGTGTCCATTGGAGCTAAGGAATAGACTCTATACCGAGCCTTAATTCAGGGTCGAATCTAACCCTTAGGTATCAGATGGCTGAATACTTTTGTATTGAGTTTTATAATTCATCAAGATGTTCTCAATGTAATTCGGTAGATTGTTGATGAGTTTTGATCATCGTTCTTCCATGACTTAGATTATCCTGCTGTTTGAAATGTTACATTTTTATTCTTGATGACAGGCTCTCTAGAAATATATGAAACTTCATTAATATGTATAGAATGACTAGGGGATCACTTGCCAAGAGTATGAAAGTCCCAAGCCTTAGTACCTAGATTCGTGCCGAATTAGGGGGTGCTAACTTGGACCGAATATAGAACTTAGCCCATTTTGCTTCCATATTTTCTTAAGCCCCTTCTCTTGTCCTTCTAAGTGTCTTTGTCAAGTTTCAAGTTGTTCTGTCTTCATATCGATGTTGTAATTCATATTGATTTATCCATGGTTAAAAATCCAGTTAATATTTGTCCCCAAGAGTATGCTTTCATTGGAAACAAAGTGTGCTCTGGAATGAGATAAGTTTAGCTTACTATCCTGTGAAATTCAGTTGATTGTCGAATTTTGTCTTGAGATGTTGTTTTCAATTGATTGACGTCTGATCAGCTATCTATCTTTGACTTCAATTTGAATTTCAATTCCTTGCACTGAAAATGAAATTTTGGCTTCGAAATTTACTCAAGGCTTTAGGTCGGCATGTAGTTCCAATGTGATGAGTTAGAGTTGACCATGGTGAAGGGGTAAATTCAGCACTGAGTTAAACATCTTAATTCGGCTCGAATTATGGACTTAGCAAAATTTCCAAAGAGAAAATTTTCCTTTACTTATATTACCTTTTGTACCAGCTACCTTACTAGCTCTATTTCTAACCGAATAACCTAATCTAAACCCTACCTTTGCTAATTCAAGCTCCATCGTCGCCGCCGTTCAACTTCGGCCATCACCGCCAAACTTTGTCTCCTCCACGCTACATTCGCCATCACCTGGAAAGATCGCCGCTATTACCTATAAATCCAGACCCAAACCGATCAAACCCTAGGCCAACTATCTTTGAGTCTTGACATGGGGCTGGGGAAGATGCACTTGTACTTCGATGGTGATGGTTACAGTGATTGGCTTTGGTTGATTGTCATTTGTAGAGGGAGAGATGGTTGAATTCAATTTTGACTTATTGATATAATTAGGGTTTATTTTTCATATTGGACATGTATGACTCCAGACAAGTCATGCCCTCTAGCTTTAACCATCTACGTTCACGAAATCGACTAAAACATGATCACCGGATTTATTCCGATATGACGATCCATCAAAAATTAAGACATATCGGATAACTTCATTGCATTGTATTTCTGCACATGTAGTGTCTCTGAAAAAGAAAGAACTTTCCATGTCGCTTCAGATAACGGATCCGATAACGAGTAAGTAAAGAAAAAGTGATTTCAAAGTACAATACAGATTGTTTTCTACTACGAGTGAGCCATCTACAAGGGATGAACCGTTCGTTATGTTTGGGGGCACTGGACTCATTCCACATAGATAATACACTACACTTGCCCCAGTCAATACATAAAACCCGATTGGTCAGTACACACTGATTTCCTTTGTATTTCAAGAATTAATCACAATGGAATTCTAATTAGAATTAAAGCATACCTGACCGTGATCAATAAGTTTTATTTTCTAGAATGGTGCGTCAGTCAGCACACTACAAGTCCGTTGATGGAGCGTCCACATATTTAGGAGCAGAGTCAACGACTGATGCCCCGGTTCCTCCATCTATTCTTAAGGGATCAAGATAACCCATACCTTCTAATTTCTGTGGCCCAATAGTTCCGGTCGGACCTGTACTTAACCAGTTACCTCCTGGATTGAGAATTCCAATAGATCCTCTAAACCCAGCGCTATCGATTCTAATAGCTAAAATACTTGGGAATATATGCGTACATCATGGCATCCTTGAGGGTGACGTTCGTATGCCCACTTGAGCTGAATTCGCTCATAACCCACCAGAAGGTTTTATTGCTTACAATCAGTGTATGTGCTTAAGTGGTGCTGTAAAAATGTTCAACCGATTCTTTTCCATGGTGCTTTAAGATTTTATGTTGGCGCTGTAACAAATCCATCCCAATGGTTATGCGCTCCTAAGTTCCCTATATATTCTATTCATGAGAATACTCGGGTGTTCCTCAAGGCTAAATGAACTTGCATTTATCCAACCCTTTAAGAGGAGGCAGGACTGCCCATCTTTTTTAACTATTGATGCCTGGAGGGATTTTAAACTTATTATAGATCTACATAACAAGGGTTTAACTTTTAAAAACAAATTCTTCTTTGTTAGGCATCCAGAGGGCTTCAACCGCTTCTGGTTATCTAGAAGTAAGTTCTGTTTCCCTAGCATTTGCTATTTCATTTGGTATTCCAGTTTCTTATCCTATCATGTTTTATTGCAGTTATCCCAAGATGAGAAAGTAACGATGAGCTCAAAGAGATGCTCCAGACTCTTAAAGCTGTGAGAGCTTCCGAGAGCTAATTGGAGTCTCTTTTGATGAATAAGAATATCCGGCAGTTTGGGTTGCTTTATCTGATAGATTTGCTGTGGATAATGAGCCATCAATGTCAAATGGCCCTCGGAGAGACACTAATTCTTCTGCCTATGCTCGTGACTCTGTCGAGGAGGCTTAAGAAGAAGTGGTCGGTCTGTCAAAGGAAGCATAGTCCGAAGAGATTCCTAGAGCTGATAAGACTTACCCTCCGAAATAGACATTACGAGGAATATGGATAAAGCCCAGAGGATGTCTTCGATCCTCGAAGTAGAAGACGAATTGTTTCAAAGGAGAGATGGGAATTAGCCCGTCGTTGAGAATGGAGAGGAAGAAGGCTCGGATGGAAACGATAGCGACTTTCGCATCTCCATAGAAAGAGATGAATATTTCGGTGAGTCGCCGGAAATGAGTACCGATCTTCCTCAACTGCCTTCTCAAGACTCGTTAAATACTGAGACATTAAGCCTCGAACTCCCAATTTCTCCTCCTAAAGAACGACCTGCTATCGAAACTCCCCAGTCTACTGGAGGTCAAGCTACTTGGACCCCCGCGAGAGATACATCTACTTTCGATTTCATGAGAGATGTCGCCATATTTTTTATAGATGAATATGGGTATATCTCCATTAGCGAAATGATGGCTGTGATCGGCTCAAAAATCGACATTTCCTCAGGCACATTTATGAGCAGTGGTAAAAAGACTCCAACTCTTAAACCCTTACGATACGGTTGGTAGAGTATATAGGGGGTCGTTAGCAGTACACACTTCACTTTAGGATCACAAGCACACAGTTATGCATCTCGTTAAGTTCCTAAGTTCGAGTATCAACTTCATTCTTGTTTTCATTTTAGGTACAATGGAACGTGGACTATATCACTAGTTACACCAGGATTCTCGCTCCCGGAAGAGTAAAACTTCTAATCCGGCCTACTATCTTCCTCGTGAAGCAGACAAAGAGAGAAGGAAGAGGAAGGACGATGAGGCTCGCCACTTGGTGTGAGAGCACGAGAAAGGAGAAAAAGGAAAAGAGATAATGAGAGTGGTGCCCCTGAGATGCACATAAATGCCAAAGAGACTCTCATGACTGTGGTAGGTCCTCGCAATCGATTACTCCTTGTTCGAATGTCCCTGCTACTATGACTTAAGCAATTCCACCTTCTCAGGAAATGGCTACCGCAATAGCTCCCACCTCTTCCAACAAAAGGGAAAAGTTTATGCTTCTTTTTGGTCCACCCTTGCTTCAGGCTTCTTTTCCAAATCTATTCTTGAAGGGAGTTAAGTTCGACAAAGCGATAAAGCCACTAAATAGAGTTGCTTCCCTTGGTTACTTAGATACGATCATTAAGACTTGGAGGCTGGATGCGATTCTTAGCATCTCATAAAGGCCTTATCGGATGTAAACCACATCAACTATCAAGAAATCCTCTCGTTTGATGCCGAGAGAGAAGATCATGCCAGGGAAATCAGGGGTCGTGATGAAGAAATAGTTAAGTTAAAGATTGAGAGGGATGTAGCCTTGAAGAGCAAGGCTGCTATTGATAACTTGATGGTTGAGGCAAATCAAGCCCACAACTAAGCGATCCTAGTAATCAAAAATTAGCTTAAGGATGCTCACATTGAATCTTGGAAACTAAAAGAGGAGATCACCGAAGCCGAGAGGACTATTAGGTCCCGGGACCAAATCATTGCTGGCCATGCCACTATTATTGCCGAATAGGCTCCTGAGCTTACCCGGCTTCGAGAGGAGAATGAATGGTGGTAATGGAGAAAGAACAAGCCATCTCTACTAAAGTAGCCGAAGAGATCGATCATTTAACCACAAGGGCAGAGCTTGCTGATTTTTGAAAAGAATATGGTGATTCGATAGGAAATATGGATGGTAGTGTGCTCCACTTCTACACAAGCTGTTTGATGAATAAGGGGAGCTAGTAATGGCTTGGTGTCAACTACCGCCGGACCCTTTCTGTGTTAGGGGTGGAGGTGTTGGTTAGGTCAGAACAAGCTAATGATATGCGTTCAGAAGAAGAGTTGATGGCAGACTCTTTGAATTTCAAAGACATAGATTTCCTAGCCGCTGGCAAAGTTATGCTTTGGGAAGGGAGGGAGAAGGAAGCCATCGATGCTGAAGCAAAAGCACTTGCTACCTACGCTCTTTGGGTCAGCACCAAACACTTGTTCCTACTTCTTAAGAGCAAGCGGCATCCATCCCTGCATCCATAACAATTTTTTCTAAGGCCACCTATATCCATGGGGAATTTAAAGCCTTGGGTGAGCTACACCAAGTTCCAGCTATAGTGCGACCCTCCAAAATGGGGACTAGTGGTCAGGCTTTCGAAGTTCAAGTTCATAACCAGTGTCCCAAACTGGGTATTTCTCTCGTCTCTCTGATGCTCCAGGAAATTCGATTTACTACGGAGTCCTTCTCTAAATTGTGCGCTTCCTTTTTCAAACATGTAGGTCAGTCATCTCTCCCGCCTCCACCTTTGGCTATGCAGGGCTAAGGAGCCACCGCTACTTTCACTGCTTCCACCACCATTTCCACACTAGCATCTGGAATGATCCCAGTTTCTGGATCTGAGCCTGGGCCCAATTCTGAAAAGATAGGGGCACCACAGTGTCAAGAGGACGTCTCCCCATACGCTAACAAGGAGGTGGTATTACTAGCGAGTTGGGGCCGACAATAAAATGACAATGGCGGAGAGATTGGAGGTGGAAAGGAACGGGCTGGAGGTGGAAAGGAAAGGGCTGGAGGTGGAAAGGAGAAGCAGAAGCACAAGACTTCCACTTCCATCACGTTGAAGGTACCCCAGGAGGAAAGTGCGATCGCCAGAGGATCAAGGGGTTCTGATCCTTCTACAGGAGGAGAGACCTATAAACATGGCAGGAAGAAGATTCCAATCCGCCCAGGTGCGGGCAGCAAAGGAGGAGATGAAAGAGGAAAGAAATAATTGGCTCGAGCATCAGTGGAGCTGAGTTTTGGTGGTGTTTTGTTCATGTGTCTTTTGATTTTTGGGTCTTTTGATTTTTTGAGTCTTTTGTACAATTACAGAGTCTGTACTTTTTCTTTTTGGTGTCCAAACAGGCCGACATTGTGTGGGAGTGGCTCCCGTTGTTTGATTCTGTATATAAGTGATAAAAGCAATGAAAGACTAGTATTTCTACTATTATCTTTTCTATGTACTTTTTACATTATAGGTACTGTGTCTATTTATGTACCATTGTCCATGAGTATAATATGATTGCTTACCTTGCAATTTCCATATTATACCCTGTTGTGCTATGTTATATATAACGTGTTTATTTACCGCAATTCTATGCATGTTAATGTTGTAAATAGTGTAACTTGCAGTTATTTAGTTTTACCTGTTACTTGGCTCTGTTGTAGCGTAGCAAAACCGTAGAGTGACTTTTACTCTGACCAAGTGTTAGTATGTTGTGTGCCCCAAGTACATAGGGCGGGTTACTTCAAACACAGGATGCGAGACCGGGCGCTTCGAGCTACTCTCTGGTTGTCCCCATTCAAGGATGTGTTATAGCTACTATCACCCAGAATTTACAGTTTGAATGCTCGATTCTGAGCACTGTGTACGTTGGTTACACCTGATTTTCTTCGAGTTAGGTATTGAGGTTCTATCCTTACATCAGCCTCTATTTCTTGAGACATGTTGATAGCTCAATTACTTAAATTTTCCTCCAATGTTGCCGATATCTAGACGATGTTGAGTTTTGTGCAGTAGGGATTGATTTCCATCAATCCTACAACCGACAAATTTCTTGATATTGCCAGAGCAACATCGGTACTTAGGAGGTTTTGACAAACTAACAATATTACTGAGTCAATAATGATGGTCCAGAGCATGCTTGAATGCGGTTCTGTTGGTTCAAGCGATAAGGGGGTGGATGCTTGCTTGGGTGCAGTTTCATTAATCTAAGAAGCAAAGGAGTTCAGCACACTTAAACCTAGTTTCATCGGTTCAAGTGGATAAGGAATGATAGCTTACCTAGATGTGGTTTCAAATCTCTAAGAAATGAAAGAAGTGGGGCGCACTTGAATGCACTTCCATCGGTTTGAGTGGCTAAAGAAATGGGTGCTTACTTGGACGTGGTTCCATCGGTCCAAGAAGCGAGGCATGGCTTATCGATGCACATGAGGGTTTGGGCCTTCCCAATGTTGCTGGAGAAATATCGATTCTCAGAGTGCAGGGATCGATTTTCCCCATCGATCCGGTGTTTTGAGTCGATTTTCTTTCGTCGACTCGGCGGGTTGCTTACTTGAACGCAGTTCCATCGGTTCAAGGGGCATGTGGGTGGAGCGTACTTGGACATGGTTTCATAGGTCTACTAACGAGTGAATGGTTTTCGAGTCGATCTAAGCCTGTCGACTCAGCAGGTTGCTTACACAAACATGGTTCCATTGGTTCGAGAAGTGAAATAACTTTAGTGATAAAGTAAAGAGAAAGGAAAATCCTGCCTATACAAAATTCCCCCGGTATCCTTGGGTAGCTTATTTGCGAAAATAGGAAATATATAGATAGAAATTCAAACAAAAATCTACTGCGGCGAATCGCTATTCGAAGTAGGGGGATCTGGATTCCATCGACCATTGTGAGCTTGAAAGTTCCTTCTCCAAGTTTCTGGCCGGTAACGTATGGTCCTTCCCAGTTTGGGCGAAGTGCCCCCATGGGTAGATTCATTCCAGGATGAGATCTCCTACTTCGAATGTGCGGTTGTGAACTTTGGCATTGAAGTGTCGTGCCATTCTCTTTTGATAAGTAATAGTCCTTAGCTCAGTTTCCTCCCGCTTCTCATTGAGTTGATCAAGCGATTCGAGCAGGAGCTGCTCATTTTCACTTTGCTTGAAGTGTCATCTCCGATGAGAGGGGACTTCTAGTTCCATTGGAATCATTACTTCTGAACTGTATGCCAAGGCGAAAGCTGAGTGCCCGATCGTTCATTTATGAGTCGCTCCGTAAGCCCATAGTTCAAGCGGAAGTTCATCAACCCAATTTCCTTTAGCTTTTGTCAGCCATTTCTTAATGGTGGACTTGATGGTTTTGTTCACTACCTCCACTTGCCCATTTACTTGTGGGTGTGCGACCATGGAGAAGCTCTTTTCGATCTGGCAACGCTCGCAGAAGTTCTTAAATTCAGCACTCTCGAACTGAGTTCCATTGTCTGTAATGATTTTTGCGGTTCTCCAAACCTGCAAATTATATTTTTAGTAACTAAGTTAATTACTTTCTTAGTAGTGATGGTGGCCAGTGTTCTGCTTTGACCTATTTGGTGAAGTAATCAACTGCAATGATAACATATTTGGCTCCCCCTTTAGCTATTGGTAATATGCCAATCAGATCGATTCCCCAGATTGCAAATGAGCACGGGCTGACCATTTGCGTTAGCTTTATGGATGGGGCTCTCGTGACTTTGGAAAATCTCTTGCATCGATCGTAACGTCTATTGTAGCCAGCTGCAACTCGGTTGACCGATGGCTAGAAATATCCATAACGGAGGACCTTCTTTGCTAGTGTCCGCCCTCGTGTAGTCTCCGCAGCTGCCTTCATAAACTTCCCAAAGGATCCTCTTGGCTTCGCTGCTGGTTACACATCTGGGTAAGGGGGTAGAAAACCCCCTTTTGTAGAGTATTTCGTCTTGTAGTACGAATCGTGGCACCTTCCGAAGAAGCTTCTTCCGCTCATTCTAATCCCTAAGGAGTGTTCCTCGGAGCAGATAGTCTTTGATCCATGTCATCCACGATTCTTCTTCCTCTGTAGTTTCTAGAATCCAATCAACGTCCATTTGATCTATGCTAGAAGTTGTCATCGCCTCAATTGGAACCAGCCCTATTGATTATACTTCTTTGGAACTGGCTAGTTTAACTAAATAATCTGCATTCATATTATGCTCTCTCGGAATATGACTTATGGTATAGTGTTTAATGTAGTTCAGCAATTCCCATGCCTTTGACGAATAAGGGGCAAGGTTTGCCCCCTTTTCCTTATATTCCCCTTTCACCTAACAGATAACTAGCTGAGAGTTGTTGTAGATGTGTACAACCCTTAGTCCTAAATCCTTTACAATTTTCAGTCCTGCTATTAATGCCTCGTACTTTGCCTTGTTATTAGTTTCAGGGAACTCCAACCTTAGAGCATAACAAACATACCATCTTTCGGGACTTTCGAGAATGACTCCAGCTCCTGAGCAGAAATCATTTGATGCACCATTGACAAACAGTTTCCACTGTGACACTACTTCTAGAATGTTTTCTTCTTCGCTATCTCGTATTGTGAAATCAATGATGAAATCTACCAATGAATGTCCATTGATTTCCTTTCTTGGGTGATAAGTGATGTTGTACTGACTCAACTTAATGTTCCATTTAATAAGTCATCTTGATGTCTTTGGGTGGTACAATACTTGCTTCAAAGTTTGATCCGTCAATACCTTAACTGGTTGAGCCCGGAAGTATGGGTGTAACTTCCTTGATGCGATCAACATGGAATAGGCTAGTTTTTCCAACTTTTAACAGATCTTCTTAGCTCCTATGAATCGCTTACTGATATAGTTAACAGGTTGTTGGATCCTAACTTCTTCACGTACCAATGCTGGCTCAGGGCGTGAGTTGACACAGCTAGATAGATGAATAGGTCTTCCCCATCCACCGGTTTGGACAAAACCAGTATGGTATCCATATGCCACAACAATTCTTCAAATGCGGTCCGGTAGGACTGATTCCATTCAAAATTCTTCTTACCCTTCTTCAATGCATTCGAAGAAAGGTATACACCTGTCTGTTGCTTTGGAAATAAATTGGCTCAACACTACAACCTTTCCATTTAGACTTTGAAATTCCTTTTTGGTCATAGGGGCTGTGAAATTCCACAGGGTGGTGATTTGCTCTGGATTAGCTTCAATGCCCCTAGCATTCACGATGATACCTATTCCCAGAAGCTAAGCTGAAAGAACACTTCAGTGGGTTAAGCTTCATTCCATACTTTCAAAGATTTTCAAACATTTACGATAGGCTGTCCAAGTGATTTCCCGACACATGTGATTTGACTAGCATGTCATCTACATAGACTTCCATTGTTTGTCCATTGTCCGATCTGATCCTTGAACATGGTGTTCACCAACCATTGATAAGTTTCCCCGACATTCTTCAAGCCGACTGGCGTTACTCAGTAGCAATATGATCCAAGGTCGATGATGAAGCTAGTGTTCTCCTGATTGGGTTTGTGCATCATAATTTGGTTGTATCCATAGTATGCATCCATGAATAAGAGTAGTTCGTGGCCTACAGTTCCGTCTACAAGCTGGTCAATCCTGGGTAATGGGAAACTGTCTATTGGGAAGGCTTTTTTTAGGTCCGAGTAATCAAAACAAGTTCACACTTCCCATTGGACTTCTTAACCAGAACTGGGTTCGACACCCATTCAGGATAGGTTGCATCGCGGATGAAGCCGTTAGCTAATAGCTCATCCACCTCTTCCTTCAGCGCAGCGGATCGCTCCAGACCTAGACTGCGTTTCTTCTGCCTTACTGGAGTATACTTGGGATTGATATTGAGTGCATGACATGCTATCTCCAGCAATATCTCACATATATTGGAATGCGTCTACGAGAACACGTCCAAGTTGGCACGAAGAAATTTAATCAGTTCTTTTTGCATCTTGATTTCGAGTTATGACCCTGTTTTTAAGACTCGATTTGCATCATCCATACCGACAGGGACTGACATCATAATCTTTGTCGGTGCCCTCTGTTCCTCCCCTAAAATCTTCTTCCTAGGGTCCAAAGCCTTGTCGAAATGACTCTGGTCCCCAAACAACGACGGTTCTATAATTGTTATGTTGACGGTTCACAAATGTGGAGAGACTTCACTACATTCTTTCCCTTTTCCTTTCATTTCGATTCGCGTAACTCAGCAACATAACATTCTCTAGCAATGCTTTCATCTCCCTTTATAACTCCAACTCCATTCTCCATCGGTAATTTCATGGTAAGGCACCATGGAGCCAACGTGATCCTAAAATCAGCAAAGGTTTGTCGACCTAAGAAAGCATTGTAAGCTGGAATTTCATCCACGATCATGAATGTTTGGATAAGGACTACCTTTCCTTCTCCTTCCCCGAGCTTGATAGGCAAGTTGATCGTCCCAACTGGCTGTCTTGGTTCTCCCGTAAAGCCCTGGATTTTTATTCGGCAAGAGGACACATCCTTCATGCTGATCTTTATCTTATCGAACCTATGTTGAAACAAGATATTGACAGAACTTCCACTATCCACCAGGACCCGATATAAAACTGGCAGCCCAATTCCGATGGTTACCACCATCGAGTCGAGAGTTGACACTTCTACTCCTTCAGTGCCTCAGTTTTGAAACACTATATCATCACCGAGTGTCCTTTGTTGCTTGGCTAGGGCACCATCCTCAATCACAAAACAAGTTTCTTTGGGAGTGCACTTTAAGGAACTTGTGTATCGCTCTATCCTCAATCGCAAAGTATAAAACTCAATGCTCTAGTCTCTATTTCGTCCATTTGGATCCTTCTCCGCTGGGTCCAAGTTGGTTCCTTTGAGTACTTGGAACCTAAGGTCCAGTGGGCTGGTCAGAGTTTTTTGATTTCTTCACGTACTGCTGGAGCCTGTTGTTCCTAATCAACTCCTCAATCAGATCTTTCAAATGTCGGCACTCGTTCGTGCTATGCCTGTGAGTCTCATGGAAGCGGCAGAACTCTCTTGATTGCTTTTGTCGCTTAGATTCTTCCTTGCTAGGAGGCTTGTTGCATCGCTCAGATCCTTGAGTTGCAAGGTACATGTTCTCCAGGCAGTAGTTCAACAATGTATATTCCTCGGGTCCTAGGTTCCTAATTTGCTTTCTATTTCCATCATGCCTACTAATGTTCTAGTTTTTCATTTTCTGATTTCCATCTTTCCCTGCATTTCTTAGTGCGGCTCTAGAATTGTTTCCATCCTAGGTGACTGCTACATTGCTCTGAATTACCTCCTTTGGTTGCACACTGGCAGTCTTGCCCTCTAATCCGTCTGCCTCTTCCAATCTTAGGTACTGACTCGCCTTCCGATTAAACTCCTTCATGGTTGTTGGTTGTTTCATCTTAATCAATTTTCCAAAGTCTATGTCCGGATGGATAGCTCAGAATAAAGCCATGAATACCATATCTTTATTAGGATTGCTCACTTCAGTAACCGCGGTATTAAACCAGTTCATAAAGGTTTTTAACAACTCATTTTGTCCTAGGAAAAGGCCAGATAGAGACATTACATCTTTTGGCTATACCGTGTGAGCCTAAACTGTTCCAAGAATTTTCTTGCTAACTCATCAAACGTAGAAATGGACCTTGGTGGGAGTCTGGTAAACAACATTGAAGCAACACCTTCTAGGAAGATTGGGAAATATCTACGGCAAACTGCTTCTGTTGCCCTAGCTCTGTCCATGTGCCAATTGTACTTGTACAAGTGTGGTTTAGGATCTGTCGTCTCATTATAGGCTGGTATAGTGGGCATATTGAACTTCTTAGGATATTCCTCCCTTAGGATATTTCCAGTGAGTGGAATTCGGCTCAGTCCAGAACCTTAGTCATCGTCTTTTCTTCCCTTACTTTCTTCCATCAAGAGTTTGACCATGTCCGCTATGTATGTCTCAGTATTTCGATAGTCCGCAGGTTGACTGTTAGGGGCTACACCAAGCGATTGGCTCTACAAACGGCCTAGTTTTGCCAACTGAATCCTAGGCTCTCCATTCTCCGGGAGAACCACTCCTACAGAATTCTGTTAGCGCACAGTTGGCTTGGTAGCGGCAGTTTGGAATTATTTTCCAACATTCTACCTTTTTATATCAGCATTTAATTCCAATCCTTTAGCATAAGATGGAGCCTTCAAAATTGGAGAGAAGCATTGCAATATTCCCTTATGGAGTCTTTCCTCCAAGGTTAGGGTTTGCGGCAGGTTATCGTCCGGTAGGAGGGGTACTTCCATTACCTTCAATAAAAATTCCAGTCGCTCCACCAGCTATTTCCTTTTGCTTTTAATTGCCATCCCTCCTATTCAAGCCTAAGATGGAAGAATATTCTTGTTCCATAGCCTCCGTAGTTTTCGGCCTAGTCCTCGGGGCAATTGGTGGTTATAACACTAGCCTTTTGGCTATCAACCATCTTTTGGTTAAGTTGATCAACCATCTGACTAAATTCCCCTTTTGTCACAACTTCATGATGAGTAGAAGATTTTGGTGCTTGGTTTCTAGTATTAACTCCTATTGGTAAGTTGGTGGTGTTATTGACTTCAACCTACTAGTGGTTTGGTCCATCACTACCAATTATTGCACTGGTAGATCTCCCAGAAGTTGTTCTCTTTCTTCCTACCATTGATCTTCAATGGCAAGTCTTCAAATTCTTTTGAAAGTAGGATTTGTGGATCTAACTTCTGGACATATCCGATCCGAAGTGGAGAGCTAGATCTAAGCCTGGGTTCACTGTTCTCGGTGAAAGCATCAAAATGTTAACTTAAAAAATGCTTCAACACCCTACAGTGTAATGTGAAAGCACCAGCCCTGTTAGAACATAGCAAATATAATAGAAAATAACATAAAAGTAAATGAGACATAGGAATTTTTATAGTGGATCGGCTGTTAACTAAGCCTACGTACACTTTATAGCTTTGCTTATTGATTTGATCTTGATAAAGTATGACTACAAATTGATTGAAGGAGAATTAATCACAAGTACAAGTGTTGGACATATTCTAGGTCCTAGAATTGCCTATGGGAACTGTCTTGGTGACTATTGAGTAGATAGAGAGTTGAAGAAATGACAAGGATTACACGTAATAATGGAAAAAACCAGCCCCCTCCTAGTTGCTCTTTGGTTTATATTTATAGTGGTAGCATTCATATTAGATCAGAAGCCCGCAACCAAAGAAGTCCAGAGAGTAGCCCAAGACTACACAAAAAATGTTGTGACCACAGGAGCTAAGGAATAGATTCGGTACCGAATTAGAGCTTTGATTCGATACTGAATTAGAGCTTTGACTCAGTACCGAATTAGAGCTTTAATCCGGGGCCGAATCTAACCCTTATGTATCGGATGGATGAATCCTTTTGTGTTAAATTTTATACTTCATCTAGATGTTCTCCATATAATTCGGTAGATTGTTTATGAGTTTTGATCATCGTTCTTCCATAACTTAGATTATCCTGCCGTTTGAACTGCCACATCTTTATTTTGATGATAAGCTCTCTAGAAATCTATGAAACTTCATGAATATGCATAGAAATATTAGGGGATCACTTGCCAAGATTATGAAGGTCCTAAGCTTTAGTAGCTAGATTCGGTGCTAAACTACAAGAGTGCTACGGACCGAATATAGGACTTAGCCCATTTTGCTTCCATATTTTCTTGAGCCACTTCTCTTGTCCTTCTAAGTGTATTTGCCAAGTTTCAGGTTGTTCCATCTTGCATCGATGTTATAATTCCTATTGATTTCTGTATGGTTAAAACCGAGTTAACACTAGAGACTTCAACCTAACCTTCAGATCCAAAGATTGGATTTGCTTTGATGGCATTCCAATCTTCATTGTCCTTGATATTTAAGCATTCTGCATTGTTGGTTTGATCATCTTTGATCAAGGAAGAAATTAACCATCAAAGAGCATCAAAGTGCTTCTCTTGTTCTTTTATCATTTGGATTTGGCTTAGTTCCAAATTCCTTTAATTCCTTAGAATAAAAGAGAGAATATCTTTGAATGGTTGGAGTGTTTCATCAAGATTTTCATAAAGTTTTTGGTGTGGAGATGGCATTTTTATTAAATAAATGTTTGAGAATGAAAGAGGATTGAAAATAAAAATGATGAGTAAACATTTCTAGAAGAAATAGGCTTAAATAGGAGTGAAAAGTTGTTTGGAATGTTTAAATAGATGGTAGTTATTACATTTTTAAAATTCAATTTTTTTCCAAACAGCTAGGATATGTCGACATATACCATATATGTATGTCGATATATATGCCTGAAAATGCAATTTTTAAGTTTTTGATATAGTTTTTGTCTTTAATTAATATCATTATCGTTTAATGATTCAAGATACTATATAAAAATATAGAATAGCTAGCAATAGGTTTCATTAGTTAAGATAGAGAAATACATAATTTCAAAGAAAAACTAAAAAAATACATAAAAATTGTATGAAATAAAACTAGATAAACACACAACAAGGGTACAAAGATAGAATAACTAAATCTTAAAAGATATTGATGAAGATGAAGAGTTTCCATAAAGCTTCCTATTGATTTTCCCAAAGTAATTTTCCACTCTGTTGGAGAGAGAAGTGAATATTTTCTAAAGAACATTTAAGCTTCTTTTAGTTTTTGAGAAGTTTCTTATTATCCAGCCTTTTAACTGAAGGATATCTAAAGGGATTTGAAGAATCAAACTTGAAAGCTATCAAGGAAGACAACCCAGAGAGATAGCCACAAAGTCCAGAAGTCAAGTACAACCAAGATAACGAGTTGAATACAAAGCCAATCCACAAAATCTCGAAGTCGAATCCATTGAAGTGATGGGTCGGTATAGATCCATCACCATGGATCGGTACTGATCCTTAAACCTACACCCAAATCACTCCAACTTCCTTCTATACTTAATTATTGGTGATAGCATCCAACTCCAAGCTTCATTGATCAAACGCACGTCATTTGCTATCAAATGCCTCAGGCACTTAAAATCAACAACTTCATTCCTCTATCGATCCATCTTATTAGTCTGGAAACAAGCTCAAAACAATACAAACAATTTGGAAATCATGAAGCTAATGACAAGTTGCTTCATCCCAAAACAACAAGAATGATCCACAAGTGAATCTTATGGATCAGTACCGAACCATGCCCATGGATCGATACCGATCTATAGTTGCTTGCTGACCTGGCCAAATTTCTCCAAAGCAACTCCTGCCAAATAGTGCAGATTATGGAGGAAGATATGGTGGAGCATTTCCTGCCAACTTACTGCTATAAATAGGAGGCTAAGGGGTCACTTTGAAGATCTTTTGACTTCCTTGTAATTTTTACATATTTCTTTGTAATTGCCTGTGGAATGGTACTAAACCAAAAGAACTGTACTTGTAAAACAACAAGATAATCAATAGAAATCTCAAATGGACGTAGACAATGATTAGCCGACCTACTATAAACATTCGGTGGCTTGTTTTCACTCATTTTCCATTTATATTTCTTCATTTCATTCTCTACTAATTTCTTGGGTGTTTATGCCACTTTTGGTACTAACATTTTTGTCCTTTCATTGAGAACCAATTCTCAATCTATTTGGATCAATCATCTACTGTTGGATTGCCTAAATCCAAGTGATAGAACCAATTTTCTTTGTTTTTTGAATTTTTAACTACTTGGATTTTCAGAAAATCTACACAAGTGCTCTCTACCATGGCTCCAAGAAGAGATCAGTACACCATTTCATGTGCTGCTAAGAATGTTGAGAATACTAGTTCCTAACGTTTGAAGAGGTTGCACAACCAACCTCTACTAAAGGTTAGAATACAACAGATGTGATTACTAGGGTTGAGATGGACCGTATAATGAAGCAAATGGAATACAATCTCTAGAAAAGACATAATGAGCTGAATCAGCAAATGAAGTAGAGTTTGGATTTTTTTGAATCAATTGACAAACAATCGTAGGAAAAGCAAGAAGGACAAGATACCTTCCGGTTTAGAATTCAATAGTTCCTCATCATCGGAGAAAAGGAATAGGAATAGGAAATAGAAGATGGCTCAAAAGGAGACTAGAGAATTGAAGCAAAGGCCTAGACCAAGCCGGGGCAAAGACTGTGGATTGGTACCAATCCATCGAGTAGGATCGGTACTGAACCATCCAACTTTGGTTTTGGTGCTCGATTTATGAATGACGGTGTTGACTTAGCTTCTGGTCTTACTGTAGATGGTCGGAATGCTTGAAATTAGGTACCTACTATGCACCCGCCTCGGAGAAGTCATCAAACTACTGAATGAATGGTTCTCCTAGAGTCAGTGGAACCCAGGTATCTTGAAACAAACCAAGTGCATTTTTTGGACCAAATACTTAGGACGGATCATGATTACCGCCGTTCAATGGACCCACCTGAGCCAAATTTGGCTCAAATGGTCAGGAGACTTATAAGTAAGAGCCATCATCAGACTAATGATGATTAGGTTTCATCCTCGAGCCAAAATCTATTTATGGAAGATATCCTACGTGAGGACAAGAAGGTATGTGATGCCAATGATTCTATCGTATAATGGGAAGATGGATTCGAAGCAACATCTGATGAAGTACGATGGGCACATGGATTCTGCCAAAGCACTGATGCTGTATGATGTCATTGTTTCCTAATTTTCCTGGATGGAGTGGCGACGATATAGTTCACCAGGCTGCCACCGAGATCCATATCATCTTTCGAACAATTAGAATGAAAGTTCATTGAGCAATTCCATATGTATACTACCCGTCTGAAGGATGTGATGTCACTTTCTAACCTCTTCTAAGGATCGGGAGAGTCTTTGAAAGATTTCTTGCACAGGTTCAATACTACAGTGATTGAGATGTGCAATGCTCAAGAAGATATTGTTTTAATGGCATTGATTAGGAGGATTCATCCCTAGACTGATTTTGAAAGGTGGTTGAAGATGAAACCACCACCAACGATGGATGTGTTCTATAAAAAGGCGAATATGTTCTTACGCCTGGAGGAGGCAAGCATTACCGCTAGAAAGGCCAATTCCACTCAATAAACCGAAGGGATACAATGTAATGTTGCTGTAAAGCAGTCCAAAGGGAATTTTGGCAATGTCGATGTTAATATGGAAAAAAATGTGGTGGATAGAGCAAGAATGAGAATGGAGCTGAAGATAAGAAACCGGGTTCAAGGAGGCATCCGAGAATCCTAAAGTTTGACAACTACACTCCATTGAATAAATCAATTAAAAATATGTACTTGGCTACTCAAGGCGAAGAGCAATACAGAAAAGCGACTCTGAGGGAGTCAACTAAAAAGGAGAAAAAGACTGGTAAGTTCTGCAGATTTCAGAGAACACATAGTCAAAACACTAATGAATGCAGGCATTTGCATGACGTGGTCGAGGAGTTGATCCGTAAGATGAAGTTACAATAGTTTATGCTAGCCTCGTAGGTTGGCTAGCAAGGAACTTCGAACTCCTAGCAGGGGTAAGCCAGGCCTAGTGTTGATGAGCCTAGGCGGCTTTAGAAGTGATTGATGATCAATACTATTATTGAGGACCACATCCAGCCGAGAAGAACTGAAATGAGATGGAGCGATATATAGGTGTATTGAAACACGTAGTGAATGAGAGCTTTTTCGCCATTGAAGAAGATGTCCCAACAAAGCAAATCAAAACCATGACAGATGGCATTGTATTTCAAAATAGAGATGCAAATGGGGTGGAGACTAGATAATTGATCTTCTTGTGAAATCGACAATGATTGGCCCTGTCATTGCAAGGAAGGTGTTAGTTGACTATCGACATTCGATCAACAATCTATTCAAGAGAGCCTACGAACAGATGCTTCTTGAGGCCAAGGACTCAAAGCCATGTAAATATCAGATCTAGGGATTTAACGGGACTGCTATTGAGCCGGTGGGATGCGTGGATCTACCGGTGGTACTTGGAGAGGGGACCGCAAGAGTGTTCCTGTTAGCACCAGAATTGGTCACTAACACCCGAGGATAGATTTGAGTAGCGAGATAAATGAAAAAGTTAAATGTAAAATGAGGAATCACACTATAAATTGCAAGAAAGAACAGGAAAAAGTAAATAAAACAGAATTCAAACAATATGTCGACCCGATTGTTGCTGTGTGACCACGCGAAGTACTTCTATTACCGACCCGGAGTAGTCTTGTAGCCGAACCGGAGTAACGCCGACCTCAAGTTGTATGCCGATCCTAAAATATTATGCCAAACCCAGAGACGTTATGCCGACCCCTCGACCCGATGCAACCCTCAACAAAATGCCGACCCGAAGCCTCTATTACTGCTGACCTCAAGTCCTTACTCCACCGACCTGAAGCAATGTTGGCCCCTCTCGAATATGCCGACCACTAGCAACCATTCATGCCAACCTCAAGCCAACCTCAAGGAAACCCGAAGTTGATACTGAGATGACCCGAAGTAATCACTTCCCTAACTCGAAGTAGACCCATTTCTTGCCAAAACCCATATTCCAAGTACTGCATCGTTCACCCATCGACCATGCTGAATCTTGGCTTCATATTCATGTTTACTATCCATAATCGATCATATATCCATTCATCTGAACCAAGCCCATGACATCCCAGCCTTGACAACCATGTAGTCGATTGGGTTGAATCCGCTTGTCTGCTGCCTTGTCAAATGACGAGTTAACAACATAGCTGCTTAGAAGTCAACTCCTGGCCATATTGATATCGTCTCTCGACCATTCTCCCATTAATAGTTAATTTTGATCTCTGTAACTACCGTTGTGTAGCCGGGCCAAAGCACCGGGTAACATTTGCCTCCCAAAGTGTGTCTTGTGAATAATACGGCGCGCTTTGAATTAGTGAAAAATCCATGTTTCCAAAGGCAAGCTCGCTCAAGTCATTAGTTGATCACTGTTCTTCGCTAACCTTTTACGAAGTATCGTCTCATTTGAACGTACAAGTTCAGTCGTATGAAGCCCTCAGGTTTTCCTTGTTTAACTTTCCAAAAGTCAAATACATATGACCTTTTTCAATCTTATGATCATCTCCCACTCAAGTATTATTTTATTTTTATTACTTATCAACTTTCATTTCTTTTATTTTTATTTTTAATATACATATATATTTTATTTTATTTTATTTTTTAATATAAAAAGGAGGGTTCGGCATAAGGAATGTTGATCCCTTTATGGATTCAAATAGGTTGGGGTCGACATACACAATGGCCGACCCCTTCAACTGTGACGACCGGGTCTCTTGGAAGAGACCGGTTCAACTTCCTACCCACCTCCCATATAAAAACCCAAACTCACATTTTTCCCCTCTTTACCTTCATTTTTCTCTAAGTTTCATCTCCCACCCGAACCACCACACTCCTCCTTTGTCGAACCATTATCATTGTAACAGCAAGCCCTCTTCCCAGTCACAACTTCCCATCAATTCTCAATTTCATGTCTCGAAGTCCACCTACTTAGTTCGAAACAACCACATAGGTATGAATTCATGCTTTACCTTGAATTTCTTGGCCATGTCCTTCGAACTCGACCTAGTTTGAGAGTCGTGTAGGCACATAAGGTTTTTCATCGAGAAGAAGAGGAGACAACTAGGGAGAGAGAGTGAGAGAAGGGAAGGGTGGAAGAAGGGGCTTCAACATGAGGTGGTGTTGGTTTGAGAGAGATCGGCGTGGGTTGGAGTGTTGTGGTTGGCGAGTGTTCGGCATTAGAAATATAGGAAACGGGGTCGGTATATTGTTAGGGACCGGTGTCTGTTGAGAGAGTGGGATCATCATAGTTTTGAGGGAGAGAGAGGGGAATCAATATAGGACTAGAGAGAGAGGGGATCAGTATAGTGCTGGGGGAGAAGGTTTGGTATATAGGTTTAAGGAATGGGGTCGGTATAGTGTTGAGAGAGAGAGAGAGGGATCAGTATTTTATGTAGAGAGGATGGGTCGGCATAGACAGCTAGGATCGGTATTGACAAATACAACTATCCTAATTCGAGTTGTTTAAACAATATGACTACATATTTCCTCGCCCAAGCATAAAGTGACGAATAATGACATGACTTAGCATATACGAATCAATGGACTCAATCTCGAACTAATAAATTCTCAATTCACTCAACATGACTAAAGTATAAAGCTAGCCCAACAACTCCGGCAACAGACTTCATAATTCAGAATGTCAATATCCGATCCTAACGCTTTCACCACCGACCTTCTCCCACATTGTCAGAGACGGTCAGCGATGATGGTCTCTTTGGAAGAAACCGCTAAGCTTGAAAGTTTTTCTCTTGTTTTTCCTGGTCTTTACCTGTTCATATTTATCCCAACTCTATCGCAAGCTCACACACAGCATAGGGAAACGTATTAATATTTCTAATCATTGTTTGTCTATTGAGTATAGCTAACACGGGTATTAAGTTACACAAAGCGTTCTTCCGCGTTGTCTTCTAGGTCAGATTGGAAATCGAGTTCCGCCACTCTGTCGATAAACCCGAACCAAGTCAACAAAGAGATGTAGTAGAGGCATCTGGCCCGCAGTCAGGCCTTTTTTTCGATATCCCAACTTTTCCAGCAGAGGTTATAGACCATGCTCTTGATGTTGTGGATGACGCCATTGTCCTGAATAATCCGATCGATTCACAGGCTTCAAAAATCGGCAAGGCAACCCTCCTTCGATCGTGCTCTGTTAACGTGATCCCTTTTGAGGATGTCCTAGTTCCATCAAGGCAAGACATGTCTCATTTGCCCTCAGCCGGGTACACCGCATGTAATAAGTTCATGTGCTGGGCCGGGTGTGTGCCACCCTTCAACTCCTTTATTTGTGAAGTACTAAAGTATATGGGAGTCACCCCTACTCAATTGCACCCCAACAGATATACGTTTATCCATGGCACTTTCTTGCTTTTCATGAGCGTCCTATTCCGTCCGCCAACTTCCGAAGACATCCGATATATTTATAATTTGAAGAGACGAGCCGATAGTCCCTCATACGTATTTCTTGAGCCACTGCCCAGATGTCAAGTCCTAATGGGTGCATGGAACAAGCTCTCCCTATTCAAGCAAGAGTGGTTCTATATGTGATGTACTCCCGGCTTCGTGAGAAGGTTGTTGGAAGGACGTAAGTTTTATTCCTGTTTCCGCCCTTAATTCAAGGACTTAAATCACATTCACTCTAATCACACGAACTTTTTCAACTCTTCTAGGTGCTCGCCCTTGGCCCGAAGGCGTTGGATATTCCAGGGAAGTTGAGGCTATCTGTGCTACTTTGGTAGAGGATCGAGATATCAAACTGTTAGTCACTGACGAGCTGCTCTCGCTATTTGGGCTACTAGAAGACGGCCGTAGAATCGGCCTTCCAGGAAGTAGAGCAAACTCAATGGCGATTGCTAATAAGAGGAGAGAACAAGTTGGCCCCGCGGTGCCCCCGTTGAAGGAATCCATGAAGGCACCGAGGAAGGGGAGATCAAGGAAACAGAAGCCGTAGGGCTTAACAATGAAAACACAAGTCCTGGACAGGCGCGAGTAGCCAATGCTCCTCACACAAGCCAGCCACAACCTTCTCCAAAAAAGAGAAAGAGTCTAGCATATAAAATTAAAAAGAGGAAAACTGGGGAGACCCAAAAATTTGTTATAACTCCCGTTGAAAAGGGTTCATCTTCCCAAAAAATGGTAAGCTCGCTGAAGGGAATCTCTGACATCTCTATTCCAGGTGACCTGTTAAATTACGACTTCACTAACCTTGGTGTCGAAGGGCTTAACTCTCCCGCAAGAAGTAGCAAAGGCAAACAACTTCCCAATCTAGAAGAACAAACTCCTACGAGTAAAGCAAACGTCACCGGTCTGTTGGGGGGATACACTAGGACACACACAAGCACTCACACTCCACCATTATCTTGCACTCAACTTTTTATATGGCACCTACTAACATGTTCTCGTTCAACCCTATTTATAGGTGCAATGACTCGTTCACACAGCTTCGATGACCTCCGTGGCTCTTCTATCTTCCACTGCTCAGGCTGGGATTCTGAGTCTGGAAAACGTCGAGAGAGAGATGAAGGCTGGGAGAGAGATTATCGTTCTCGAAAATCATCCTCATCTTCCAAAAGGAAATCCCAAGGGCATACTTCACATGAAAACGACCCTACAAATCCTCCAACACGTGGTGGAGATAAGCCTACACACCGAGGCTCTTAGTCCGATGCTCCCCGCGACCAGCATTCCGGCTCCTCAAGCACTAGGCAGTCTTGTGAGCATTGTAAGCAAACATTGATTTCGTCTGAGAAAATTCCTCCAGTTCCTGCTCACGACTCAACTACGGTGGAGAAATTAGCCGAGCTCAAAGCCACCTTTCCAAAGATTTGCTTTGACGGGCTAAAGGTTCTCCCGACTATACATCCCATCCCTAGGATTGCCAAAGCAGATTCGCTTGCATGCGTGAATGATGTATATGTACAACATGAGGCATTTATACACTTGGTCGAAAAAGTCTCGGAGGTTTCTATTGAACGTCAACATGAGATCAACCGCCTTAAGTTAGAGGCCTCCACGACAAGGACATCATAAAGTGTCTAGATAGTGATTTTCTCTCATTCAAAACCCAGCTTGAGGATGCAAAAAAGAATGCCAAAGAGACGACTGAGGCAGTTAATCGCTTAGAGGCTGCCCACAAAAAGGAATTAAACGATGCACTCTAACACAGCGGTACTTTGGCTCTGGAAAAGGATTCCCTACAAATGGAGAAAGACAGTCTAGCCCGCCATGTGGAGGAGTTAGAGAAACTGCTATCTAAGGCAAAGGAGGCGAAAATAGAGGCGCAAGAGAAGTCATAGAAATATGGCGAGGAAATCGTCGAAACAAGAAATTTGAAGGCGAACTTGACGAGCAACTCTCCCGGATTGAAGCATTGAAAGAAGCCACTAGCAAAGAGGGAAAGAAAGCAGTTCTTACGGAAGCCGACTCCCAAATTGAGGCAGCGACCAAATTCGGTAGGGAGGAAATCAAGTGCTTGTTCGACCCACTCATAGCTGAATATAATGCAAGGGTTCTCCTCCACCGTGTTTTAACCTTCTTGGGCGATGGATATCTTGAGTCGCTTGCCGAAGCTTGGGACACTCTCATCAAGATCAAGAAAGTGGAGTTGGGCATGGCGGAGTTTGATGAAGAGGCATTCGCACAAGAAGTGCTCTAAGGAAATGAGCTATCTAACTTGGTTGCTACAAAGCTTCGGTTTGGCAGGGCTCCCACACCGCTTAAGGAAAAAGAGGATATCATTGGGCCATCTGGCACTGAGCCCCAAGGTCCTTCTTCTGCTCAACCGACTGAGACTTCATCATCTCAACCTCTCGAGCAACATGTCAGTTACGACCCGGAAAAGCCTGGACTCGGCATTCATAAGTTATCTCCAATCAATGAAGGGAGTACTTCTATGACCATCGAAAGTCAACCGGATGATGGTACTATCTTGACCTTTTCTAATCTAAAAGGTTGTTGTTCTCAGCGAATAATGGCTATAATCTAACATTTGCTTTTCATGAAATCCTATAGGTCATCCTGGTCCTGAGTCAACCCCAAGGAGCGTTGTCGCCATGGAGCAGGAGGGAAAAGAAGCTGAGGCACAGCTGTTGGGGACATTCCTGGTCCCGATGCTCAATTAATTGGGGCGCTAGACGAGGACAAACCTGAAGACCCATTACTTGAAGAGGAGCACAATGATGTTACAGTTATGGGCGCTTCTGAGCACACCACCAAGTTCAGCCTGAAGGAGCAGAATGAAAAAGAGGAGAAGGAAAATCTCGAAGTTAGGGTGAGCCCAAGGTGGTGGAGGTTGATGATCCACTTAATAGGCCCTTACAATTCATCCCCCTATCGGGTCTACTCCCATCGCAGTCCCTCCTCCTTCCTCAAGTACCTCTTCTCAAAATAGTAAAGGGGTCTCAAAAGAGACGCTTGGCTGAGACGACTCCCGAAAAGCCGAAGAAAGATAGAAAGGCGATGAAATAGTTAGGGCCTTGTAATATTTTGCTTAGTTCGAATAAATTAGAGTTATGTAGTTGTTTTTCCCTTTTTCTTTTCCTTGTTAGCAGCAGATGTATAGACTTGGCCTCTGAACCTTCGGAGGAGTTGTAAGGAATTTTTCGAGTAGTAAATAAAATTTTGTTTCTTAGTCAATCTTTGAGCGCGTTATTATTTGAATGGCAGATTAACCTTTATGCTCTAAGTAGTTGTGATGAAATTTTCAAGTTTTGTTGATAATTTATTATTTTAATCTTACAGCTTCTCTGCGAGTTTCATCGGAAGTCGCCATCGACATTAGGTCGAAATCGTAGCCAACAGTCGTATTCCATCGCTAACGGTTTGAGAATCTTTCGTCGATCTTAGACTGGAGTCCGTGGGTAGTAAACGGTCGAACGTTCTCTCTTCCATCCGCTAGTTTGGACAATTGGCATTTTTAAATTTGCCCCTTGGACTTATAGACTTTTCTCACATCGCTTATAATTTAGTCTACAATTGGGGATTGGGAAAATTTTCAAACCGTTTATATTCTAATCTGCGCCCCGGGAACTCAGAGTACCCTAATCTGCACTCAGGGGACTTAGAGATTTTTCGAATCGTTTATACTCTAGTCCGCACTCTGAGGACTCAAAGTACCCTAATCCGCACTTTGGGGACTTAGAGATTTTTCAGATAGTTTATATCTAGTCCGCGCTCTGGGGACTCAGAGTACCCTAATCTGCACTCTGGGGACTTAGAGATTTTTTGAATTGTTTACCGCGCTCTGAGGACTCAAAGTACCTAATCCGCACTTTAGGGACTTAGAGATTTTTCAGATAGTTTATACTCTAGTCCGCGCTCTGGGGACTCAGAGTACTCTAATCTGCATTTTGGGGACTTAGAGATTTTTCAAATTGTTTATACTCTAGTCCGCGCTCTGGGAACTCAGAGTACTCTAATCCATACACTAGGGGCTTAGAGATTTTTCAAATCGTTTATACTCTAGTCCACGCTCTAGGGACTCAGAGTACTATAATCCACACTCTGGGGGCTTAGAGATTTTCCAAATCGTTTATACTTTAGTCCACGCTCTGGGGACCCATAGTACTCTAATCCGCACTCTGGAGGCTTTGAGATTTTCCAAATAATTTATAACTGGTCGATTTTTAGTTCTATGTGTGCGATCATACGTCACATATGCTAGTGTTAACAAATCTCAACACATAAGTATATAACATGAAACAATAGTAGTTCACAGAAAAGTAGCTTCAAGCTTTTATTTATCATAGAAAATAGGGACAGACTAATTTGTCTTATTACACATCGAAAAAAAAATCGACAAAAAAGGCAAATACTGAAAGCAACTATTATCGGAATGCAAAATAAACAAACTAGGTAAAATAGTGATGTAGCTGTTCGTTATTCCATGCTCTGGGAAGTGTTACACCATCAACAGTCGCTAGCTTGAAAGTTCCTTCTCCAAGCCTCCGTTCGATGACGTACGGCCTTTCCATGTGGGATTCATGTGTGATGGGACCAGAAAGATCCGCTTCAGAACAAGGTCGCCCACATCAAAGGCTCTTGGTCGGACTTTCATATTATAATATCAGGTGACTCGGTGCCTATGTGCAACCGCTCTCAAATCATCCTCTTCATTCTTTTCGTTATTGAAGTCCAATGACTCCAATAAGAGATCTCAGTTTGTTCTGGGATCGTAATAAGTTACCCGATGGGAAGGGACTTCGAGCTCTACGGGTATAACTGCTTCGTCCTCGTAGGCCAAGGCGAATAGAGTATTGCCAGTCGCTGACTTGTGTGTGGTTCTGTATGCCCAAAATGCCGTAGGAAGTTCGTCCACCCACTTGCCTCTAGCCAAACGCTTTTTCAAGATGGACCTAATTATATTGTTTACATCTTCAACCTGTCCATTCGCCTGAGGGGAGAGACTACTGCAAACCTTTTCTCAATATGATACTTCCGACAAAACTCCTTGAACTCAGCACTATCAAATTGAGTTCCGTTGTCGATTACAATAGTCCACGAGAGACCCGAACGGCATATAATGTTTCACATAACAAAATTAATGACTTTTTGGTTGTGATCATAGCTAATGGCTCTGCTTCTACCCACTTGGTGAAGTAGTCAACCGCGAGAATTGCATATCTCGCACCACTCTTGGAAATTGGCAATGAGCCGACAATATCAATTCCCCATATCGCAAATGGCCATGGACTAACCATTTGCATGATTTCTGTCGATGGCACCCTTGGGACTTTCACATATATCTAGCATTTGTCACATCGTCTCACGTAATCTATGGCATCCCGATTCATGGTTGGCCAATAGTACCCATAACGGAGTATCTTTTTAGCGAGCATCTACCCGCAGTATGGTCGCCACATTCTCCTTTATGGACTTCTTTCAAGACCCGCTTTATCTCGTCATGGGCGATGCACCTAAGTAAAGGAACAGAGAATCCCTTTCGATACATAATTCCATCTCACATAATATAACGCAAGACTTTGCGAAGGACTTGCCACTTTTTGCTCCTCTTCTCAGGAAAAGTTCCACGCAGTAAGTATTCTTTAAATGGAGACATCCATGATTCCATTTCGGTTTCCATCTCTGGTACATGATTAACCTCCATCGCATTTATACTCGGTGTATGTAGGGTCTCGGCCGAAACCAAGCCCATTTGTTGTGCATTGCTAGTGCTTGCGAACTTGGCCAATGAGTCGACTTCCCCATTCTTCTCACGTGGGATATGAGAAATGTTATAGTATTCGAGGTCTTCCAACAATTCCTGAACCCGTGTAAGGTATGGGGCAAGTTGTTGTCCCTTTGCCTGGTAGTCCCCTCTAACGTGGTACACCACCAACTGTGAGTCACAAAATATTTCAATCGATTTCACCCCGAGTTCTTTAGAAAGCTTCAATCCAGCAATCAACGCCTCATATTCGGCTTCATTGTTCGTAGTGGGGAAATCAAGCTTCAATACATATCATATCGATCGGTTCTTGGGGGTTACAAGAACGACGCCGGCTCTAGAACAACGATCATTCGATGCTCCATCGGTAACTAGTTTCCATCGAACATTATGAACCACATCGCTTCCACTTGGCTCATCCTGCATAAGTGAATTCCACTATAAAATCCGCCAATGCTTGTCTTTGGATAGCTTTTTAAGGCAGATAGGTGATGTCGAATTGGCTGAGCTCGATGTTCCATTTAAGCAACCTTCCAGATGTCTCGGGCCGTTGCAGGACCTGTCGCATAGGTTGGTCGGTGTAGATGTTGTTTGGATGTGCCTAGAAGTACGGCCGAAGCTTGCGCAACACGATCACCAAGCAGTATGCCAACTTCTCTATCTTTGGATAATTTCTTTCCACCCCTGTTAATCGTTTACTGATGTAATACATCGGTCTCTGGATCCGGTCCTCCTCACGAACCAGGGGTAGCACTTATGTTGTGTGGTGATACAGCTAGGTAAATATACAGCTCCTCATGATCTACGGGCTTCGACAAAACAAGGGGTCTCTCCAAAAGATTCACCAAATCTCGGAACGCGTCTTCGTAGTCTTGTGTCCATTCGAAATTCTTCTTCCCTTTCCTTATCAAATCGAAGAAAGGAATGCACTTATCGGTTGCCCTGGAGATAAACCGACTCAAAGCAGTGACCTTCCCATTCAGGCTTTGTACTTGATTGATAGTTATGGGTGCTTGTATATCCCGAATGGCTTGAATCTTTTCAGGATTCACTTCGATTCCTCGTGCGTTGACAATGAAGCCTAGAAACTTTTCTAATGTAGCACCAAAGGAGCATTTCAACAGGTTGATTTTCATGCTATAAAATCTAAGAATGTCGAACATCTCCGCTAAGTCTCGAATGCGGTCATTTGACTACTATGACTTCACGAGCATATCATCCACATAGACTTCCATCATCCTGCCAATTTGATCTTTAAAGATTCGGTTAACCAGACGTTGATAGGTTGCTCTCGCATTCTTCAACCCGAACGACATCACTACATAACAGTATAATCCAACATCCGTGACGAAACTGGTGTGCTCTTGATCCGAGATGTGCATTGGGATTTGATTATATCCCGAGTAACCATCCATGAATGACAGCAATTCTGTCCTGCGGTCGAGTCAACCAGCTAATCGATTCTAGGCAAGGGAAAACTATCCTTGGGGCACGCTTTGTTCAGGTCTGAATAATCAACACATATTCTCCATTTTCCATTTGCCTTCCTCACTAGTACAGGGTTAGATATCCATTCGGGATAGAGGGCTTCGCAAATAAATCAGTTGGCTTTAAGTTTATCCACCTCCTCCTTGAGAGCAACAGACCTCTCAGGGTCCATGCCTCATCTCTTTTGTTTCACAGGGACATACTTCGGATCAATATTCAACGTGTGGCTCTTGATGGCGGGTGAGATCCCACACATATCAGAATGAGTCCAAGCGAACACATCAAGGATCGCTTGAAGAAAATTAGTAAGTTCCCTCATCATCAAAGGGCTGAGTTGTGATCCGATTTTCAATACCCGTGACAGATCGTCGTGGCTGACTATGATATCGATCGTCAGTTCAGCCGGCACTACCTTGGCCTCTTTGGGTTCCTCCTCATCATCTCTCAGATATATTTCTCTATAGAACCGACTGTGGTGCCCAAGCCAAGGTTTAGGCGCTACTTGTCAATCTTCAGTATCTTGGATGTGGAAAGACTTGTCTTCACCCTTTCCCTTTCCCTTCCGCTGGGCTTTTCTCAGTTCAGCCAAGTAACAAGCATGGCCAGTCGCCTGATCTCCATGCACAACACCCACTCCATTATCTGTAGGAAATTTCAAAGTCAAGCACCATAGGGCAAGAGCTGCTCTAAACTCAGCCAGGGCCGGTCGGCCTAGAAAAACATTATATGGCGAATCAACATCCAAAACAATGAACCGTAGGATCTGTATCCTCCTACGTTCACCTTTACCCAACTCAACCGGTAACTCAATAGAACCCACTGCTTCAGTAGCTACACCATTAAAACCATGTATACGGGCTTTAGATGGTTTCAAATCCTTAGCCTCCATCCTCATCTGATCATAAGCCTTCTTAAAAATGATGTTCACAGAACTTCAACAATCGACCAATGTTCTTCTCACTAGCGCGGGCCCAATCATGGGAGAGATAACCATCGGATCAATAGTATGGTCCTCCACTCGATTGGCATCTCTGCTCCTAAACACTATATCGTCTATCATCATACACTGCTACTTTGCTGGAGTCCCATCCTCCGTGTTCGAGAAACATTCAAAGTTCACATGTCTCATAGAACTATCATAATGCTCCATTTCCTGCCAACTTCTGTCCGCAGAGTGCGGTCCACCAACTATTGTGTTTATTACCAACCTTCCGCCAGCCTGGGCGGGCTCCTCGGGCCGGCTCGGAGCCTGTCCTCGGTTGGGATCAGACATTCCTTATCCGCCATCCTACGGATCTTTGACAAACTGCTGCCACTTTTTCTGGCGAATTAACTTCTCAATGACATTATGAAGGTGCCTACATTCATTAGTGTTGTGCTCGTAAGACTCATGAAACCGATAGTACTTCCCGGTTTACTTTTGTTCTTCGATCGATTGCTTCGGACGCGACTTCCTATAATGGAAGGTGTTATAGGTGGACAGGTAGCTATTCTCTAAAGAGGCATTCAAGGGCGTATAGTTGCTATATGTAGGGATTCGTCGCTTCCACTTTCCTGACTCCCTCTTTCTATCGGAATTTCCTTCTCCACCCCTTTTATGCCGACCCGGCTTGCTTTGGACATTGACCTGAACCTTTCCAGAGCTCTCTCCGGATTGTTTTACTGCAATGTTGCTTTGTACCGCTTCCTTGTTTGGTCCTGTAACAGTGCTCCTTTTGGACAACCTGGCCTCCTCCTTTCTCATGAACTGGTGTGCCTTTGCGTAGAAACGTTCCAGCATGGCCAGCGGTTTTCCAGGTAGCCAATCACCAAATTCGGATTCGGGATCAACCCCTCTTGTCAAAGCAATAAGTATGGTATGGTCATTTGGATTACTAACCTCTGTAGCAACAACGTGAAACCTTTGTAAATAAGCTTTCAGTGATTCACCCGGAGCCTGGATTACGCTGGATAGCGACATCATATCTTTGGGGCGAGTAGCATGAAACCAGAACTGCTCCACAAATCTTGTAGCCAGCTCATCAAATCTCGAGACTGACCACGGGGGTAACCTTGTGAACCACATTTTAGCAATCCCAGACAGTATTATAGGGAAGCATTTGCATTTGGTTATGTCATTCACTCTAGCCAAGTCCATCAACCATTCATACCTCATAACGTTTGTCGGGGGTCAGTCTTCCCTTCGTAATCGGGCATCGTAGGCATGATAAACCTCCGGGGATATTCAACCTGTAAAATGTTATCGGTAAATGGAGTATGACTCCTAGAGACTCCCCAATCGTCATTAGTCAATCCCTGGTTCTCCCTCATCAGCTACTTGACCATTGCGGATAAGTTTGAAGTTTGGATAGGAGGTGCTAGGTCGGGTTCCATCCTATGTAAATGTTCTGGCCGGTGTCTCCGGGGCATCTCCCGCCCTCTTGGCCTATTATTTTCTGGACATGTGTCCTATGGATTCGCTTCGCCATCATTCCGCGGAGGTAATTGGTCGGCATTCAAGTGTAATCCGGTGTCTAAGTTCCTAGTACCAGGGCGAGTATGACCCCCCAAGTGCAGTTGAGGAGCCAGCCTCATGGTTGAGGGATCGGCACCGACCCCTAGTGAGGGTTCGGCACCGACCCGAACTTATTGCCCATGGTCGTCTATCCTATGTTGCTCCATCGCTCCAGCATGTGTTGTCTCAACCCTACAATGCCTTCTCCTGTGGTGCCCGTTTGATGAAGTTGAGCTGTCAGACTCCGAGTATGAAGCGGGTCTTCCTTCGGCATATTGATGCTGCTGTTGAGCAATTTGGTTCATCAAATTGGCATTTGCTTGGATTTGCTCATTTAGCTATCTCCGGCTTTCCATTAGCTCCCTCATCAGGTCATTGAATTCGGCCTTATTAACGGAAACAGCAAGGTTCTGGGTCGCAACATGTTCCACATTCGCATTAGCGGGCAGGTTGCTTGGACCCCTAGTTGGACACTAGCAATTTTGTTGGCATCGACATTGTGGGAGGTAAATCTGGTGCGCCTTACCATCTTGGAGTCCTTTGCTTAGATCTTGAGTGATCAGAATAGTATCTGCAAACTTTTGAGAATGAACCTGGATCTCCTTTGGGGGATTTCTTCAATCCAGTAGCAACAAAGATGATCCTAATAGACTGAGAATCGAGTTTCTCAATGAAACCACCAAAATGTTAGCACCAGAATTGGTCGTTAATACTCGAGGATAGATTTGAGTAGTGAGATAAATGAAGAAGTTAAATGTAAAATGAGGAATCACACAATAAATTGCAAGAAAGAATAGCAAAACGTAAATAAAACAGAATCTATTGTGGTTCGACGTTGATTGCCTATGTCCACTCTGAATGCTCTCTATATTGCTTTATCAATCACTTGCTTATAGATACAATTCACAAGGATAAGCTTGAATACAAGTTAAAGCAAAGAGAAGATAAGTACAAAAAATGGCAGTCTTCCTTAAGTTCTTGAAAAAAGATCCCCAAAAGTGGCCCCCTGCCCCTATATTTATAGATGGAGGTGGTCTAACATCTCAGAGCTTGGACTTCACCCTGGTCACGTAGGCCCATCACCCCAAGAGCTCAGCCCAACCCTGCTATGCCAACAATGCTGATCGCTCCCAGTATTCTGACTCGAAATCTTTGGCTCCTTATACCGACCAGGGCTCCATCCTATGCAATGCTTTTGCCAACCTCAAACAATATGTCGACCCGATTGTTGTTGTGTGACCACGTGTAGTACTTCCATTGCCAACCCGGAGTAGTCTTGTAGCCGAACCGGAGTAACGCCGACCTCAAGTTGTATGCCGGTCCCAGAATATTATGCCAAACCCAGAGATGTTATGCCGACCCCTTGACCTGATGCAACCCTTAACAAAATGCCAACCCGAAGCCTCTACCAATGCAGACCTCAAGTCCTTACTCCACCGACCCGAAGCAATGTCGGCCCCTCTTGAATATGCCAACCCCTAGCAACCATTCAAGCCGACCTCAAGCCAACTTCCAGAAATCCCAAAGTTGATACTGAGATGACCCGAAGTAATCACTTCCCTGACTCGAAGTAGACCCATTCTTGCCAAAACCCATATTCCAAGTACCATGCATCATTCGCCCATCGACCATGCTGAATCCCGGCTTCATATTCATGATTACTATCCATAATCGATCATATATCCATTCATCTAAAACAAGCCAAATACATCCCAGCTTTGAAAACTATGAAGTCGATTGGGTTGATTCAGCATGTCTGCTGCCTTGCCAAAGGACGGGTTAACAAAATAGCTGCTTAGAAGTTAACTCCTGGCCATATTGATATCGTCTCTCGACCATTCTCCCATTAATAGTCAATTTTGATCTTTGTAACTACCATTGTGTAACCGGGCCAAGGCACCGGGTAACAGTGCAGGTCATGCCTTTTGTTGCGTTGGACATTTATTTTACTTACAATACTTTTTTGGGCTGATTGGCCCTTGCTGAATATATAGTAGCCATCACTTGTGGTGCTTAACGATGATGTTCCTGACCGAGATTAGTGTGGGAATTATTCAAGGAGATCAGGGGCTTGGCCACCAATGTAATGTCGTCGAGCTGAAAGAGGTGAGGCGAAGAGAGAAAGGAAAGGGTGTGGAGATGACTCTCTACATCAAGGCTCTGGATGCATAGCAACCACCGCCTGAGCCCTACCTCGAGTAGCACAGTCAATTCCATTAGGATATAAATCCATGGAGAGAGCCGGAGGATGGAAGGGCAGCTCCAGTCAAGTTGGTAATCAACATCTCGTTCAGCTAGGATGGTCTTACACGGTTCCTCAAGGTCGGATCACAACTTGGTATGAAGATGATGAAAGAGTTAGTTAGTTATCTCTGGGAGAACCTAGATGTGTTTGCCTAGACTCACTCAAACATGTATGGAATATCATCGGAGATAGCAAGCCACACGTTACATGTAAATTCTAAATGCATTCCAGTGAACCAGAAACACCATAGTTTGGGTCCGGAGAGATCCCTTGCACTAAAAAAAATGTGGAGAAGTTGGAAGACAACAGCTTCACCTGCAATGCCTTATATCCGAAAAAGGTATCTAATTCGATCCTGATGAAAAATTATAAAGGAAAGAGGAGGACATGCGTCGACTATTCTGACCTGAATAAAGCATGCCCGAAGAACATTTCCCGCTTCGGAGGATGGATCAGCTAGTAGACTCGATGGACGGACATGAATTGTTGTCGTTCATGGATGCGTACTCTAGATACAATCAAATTCTTATGGACATCCTAGACCAAGAACACGCCAGCTTTATAACCGACTTAGGACTATAAAACTACCTTATCATTCCCTTTGGATTAAATAACATAGGAGCAACTTACAGCAGTTGATGAACAAGATGTTTAAAGATCAGATAGGGCGCTTAATAGAGGTCTATGTGGATGATATGCTCGGGAAGTCTCGACGATCGAGGAACCAATTGATGACTTGGAGGAGATGTACAGCGTTCTCCAAAAGTATGCGATGAAGCTTAACCCATTGAAATGATCATTCAGCATTGCATTAAGAAAATTAATAGGCTTTATCATAAACTCCTATGGAATCGAAGCACCAGAAATGATCAACGATGTTTAGATCTTGAATGGGAAGGTTGTCGCCCTGAGTCGATTCATCTCCATAGCCACTGACTAATGCATCTCTTTCTTTGATGTGATTAAGAAGGGGAAGAAGAATTTTTCTTGGACGCAAGAGTGTATAGGTGCATTCCATGATCTGGTGGATCACTTGGCGAGACCCCCCATTCCGTCCAAGATACGAGATGATGAGAACTCATTTATTTATATGGCAGTGTCGGTACACGCTTTGGGTGTCGCACTCGTACGTGAGGAGTCCCGAATCCAGATACTAGTATATTACATCAATAAGCGATTGACATTACCTAATGCTAGAAAAGCTTGTATATTGCCTGTTAATCGCCTTAAGGAAACTCTGCCTCTACTTTCAAGCTCATCCAATCAAATTTCTGATCGACCAGTCCTTAAGATAGGTCCTGCAACGGGCTGAAACTTCTAGAAGGCTATTGAAATGGAACATTGAATTGAGCCAGTAGGACTTAACTTATCACCCTCAAAGAGCGATCCAGGGTCAAGCTTTGTCAGATTACATTGTTGAATACACTGCACGAGATGATACTCCAGAGAGCAGTGGAAAGCAGAATGCCAGATGGACGATGTACAAAGATGGTGCATCTAACGAGCGTTGTTCTGGTGCTGGAGTTGTACTGGTGACTCCTGAGGAAGTTTAATTTGTTATGCACTGAAACTCAACTTTCCTACGATGAACAATGAAGTAGAGTATGAGGCCTTGATTGTAGGACTTAAGATTGCTAAGGAACTAGGAGTTAAAACTTTGCATATCTTCCGTGATTCCTAGTTGGTGGTATGCCAAGTGAGGAAAAGTTTCAAGCAAAGGGAGCGAGGCTACTCCTTATCTCAATCCAGCCTTTGAGCTGCTTAGTAATATTGAATATTACACCATAACGCATATTTCCAAAGAGGAAAATGCGAAGGCCGATTCATTGGCTAAGTTAGCCTGCACTGGAGATGAGAAGCTCATGAGCCTTGTCCAGTGGAAGTGCAATTGGCTCTGAGCATCAACTAGATGGATGTCGATTGGATCTTCAAGGCCGAATGTAAGAAGGAGTCATGGATGACTCTGATAAAGAATTATCTAGAGAGAGGAGTCCTTCCTAAGAGAAAAGGTGAGCAATGTCAACACCTTCATAAAGCTTCTAGATTCATCATGCAAGTGGAGTACTTTATAGGATGGGATTCTCAGCTCCTATGCTTTGTTGTGTTACTGATGATGAAGCCAAGCAAGTCCTAAGGGAAGTACATGAAGGGGCCTATGGCGACAACAACAGGAAGCAAACCCTAGCGAAGAAGATCCTTCGTTATGGGTATTTTTGGCCTAATGTCAACCAAGACGCAGCTGACTACACCAAAAAGTGTGACAAGTGCTAGAGATAGTGAGCCCTACCAATAGAGATTACTTAAATGGTCAGTCCCTGACCATTTGCACTTTGGGGAATCGATATCATTGGTGTGTTTCCAATGTCCAAAGGTGTTGCGATGTACGCCATCATCGTGGTTGATTACTTCACCAAATGGTTTAAGGGAAAGCTGTTAGCCACAATCACCACAAAGAAAGTAATCCACTTCATGGTCAAAAACATCATCTGTCATTTTGGGGCTTCGTAAACGATTATTTTTTTACAATGGGATGCAATTGGACAGCATGGAGTTCAAATATTTCTACCCTCGGCATCAAATTGAGAAGAGATTTGCATCGGTGGCACACCCTCAGGCGAATGGACAGGCTGAAGCAGTAAATAAGATTATTAAGTCTATTCTTAAGAAGTGGTTGGAGAAGACCAAGGGCAAGTGGGTTGATGAACTTCTATTAGCACTAATGGGCTTATGAATGACCTATAAGTTTATGGTTGATCACTCTCCATTTGCCCTGGCATACGGATTAGAGGCTATGATCCAATTAAACTTAAAGTACCTTCTTATCAACTAACTCACTATAATCCACAGAAAAATAAGGAACTCCTGCTGGAGCCTCTCAATATGATCGATGGGAAGTGTGATGAAGCTGACTTGAGGGTAGTTACACATCGAAGCCAAGTTGTCCGATACTAAAATACAAAGGTCAGGGCTTGGACCTTTGAAATTGGCGACTCATTCTCACACAAATATTCCCAGGCCGTAGGAACTTGGGCTTGAGTTAGGAAGGTATGTACACGATTGAGCAAAAGCTTGGAGATGACACGTTCAAGCTAGCAACGATAGATGAGATCTCACTCCCACGGGCGTGGAATAATGATCACTTATGACACTATTTCAATTGAATGTAAATCTGTACATATTTAATCAAAGTTGTGTAGCCAAACAGAATCTGTCATTTCTAATCTTTGTTAAAGAAGTTACTTCCAGAACATTTGAATCTGTTTATACTTTATTTCACACTATGAACAATGTTGTGTTTAAACGAACGTGCATATGTAGAATGCAGGTGTGCAGGCACCTAGAGATAGGTGCCAGCTAAGCTTCAATAATCCATAATCGAATGCATGAACCATGACTACACTTAGTATCCGGAGATAGACACCCAACAAATCCTCTAACCTATGGCTTGGGGGCAGGAGTATAAACATACAAAGACCGAACATAATTGTTTGCCTTTATGGCTAATGTTTAGATTTTGGCAAAGCATCTATACCTTGTCCAGAGTGGGAAAGACGAAAAGTCTGCACTTGAAGTTAGGTGGGATCTCCTACAAAATTCGATCGATTTCCCAGAGTTAGGCACGATCGTAAGTAAACATCCTGGATAGGAATGTCCAGACAACTATCTTAAGTGACTAACGCTCAATCGATGCCCGGAGTTTGGCATGGTCAAAGCACGCATCCCGAAGTCGGATTCCCAAATTGCTATCCATAATTGAAACATTTCGATTGATGCCTGGAGTTAGGCGCGATTGCACTCAAAACATCCCCAAAAGGAACGTTTACGTTATTACTACCGGCAATCGGAATTCGGTCACGTTCCAGAGTTGTACATGGTCATATGCAGGCATGTGTGGATAGACACGCTGATTATCATCCCTTATCCGCCTAAACAATGAAATGGATAATAACTTAGTCCGATAACGATGATTAGAAGTTGATCATAAACATGTTAAATGTAAAGCGTATTTCTCAAACACTTAGTCAAATTCACATAAGATTTGAGTGCAACAAAAAGTCTATATTATTCATAGTCAAATAATAATTAGAAGAAAAGTACAAGTGTTATTGACATCTAAACTGAAAAGCGGGGGGTTGAACCCGCACAAAGCCGACTTGAAAACAAAGAAAAATAGGTCCGACAGCTATACAACCAAAAACATGAAGCAGATAGATGATCACTTCTTGGATTTCGTCTTCTTCTTCTTCTCCGTAGAAGACGGCACATTGGACCCCTTTGGTTTCTTCCTTATTCTTCTTTCACTTCCTTTGCCCTTCAAAGGCGAGCTAAGCAACGAGACAGTAGACATGCTTTGAGTGCTTTCGGTCATAGGTAGCTTGATCGAATCAAAAATAGTCTCATCGGCAATGCTATTGACAGAGGAGAAGTAAAAAAGTCAACCTACTCTAGCTTAATCTCTACAGCGGATTTGAGTTGTTGTTCAAAAAGCTCGAGCAAGATCAATCGACCCAGTGATCTGAACATTATTGTCAGCTTGCGTACACTAGAGGTCACCAAACCCCTCTTCTTGCAAAGCATGAATCATCTACACGTTAGGGTCCGAAGTGTAGCCAACTAAAATACTCGAACTTGTCTTTGAAATAGTCACGACCGTTGGATTGGTCGTTGTCGCTTGTTTTTCCATTTGGAGCCCTCCTTCTGGAGATTAGAAATCATAGGCTAACCTAAAATTTAGGAAAGATGAAAGGACAAATAGCAACATCGGCCGGTGTCATGTGTGTCTTCTCAATTATAGGTGAGGTTAAGGGTATTCCTCAATCGGATTGAGAATCCGTATAGGCAGGTAAACCATCTAAATTCCTTCTTGAATGGGAGACAACATGTTTATTTTCAAAATTTGTGGCACATTCAGATTGTATGGAGGAACAGACGAACCAATAGATGTAGCTGGAGGTCCAGAAGTAAGACCTGAAGCAAGCTCCTAAGGAGTATTGACGGAGCCTTCAGCTTGATCTTTCTAAACTGTTATAGCTGTTAGTACCTTAGGTATTGGTTTTAATGATAACTACTATAGACATTATGTAAATTATAAATACTAATGTTTTATCAAGTTATATATAGTATATAGTGCAGGACATTAGACATGTGCTGATTAAGAAGACTGTAAAGTATCAAGAGTAGATACAGGATGCTAATATAAAGTTTCAAGATTTGGAGAATGAAGATTCATGAGTATTGAAGAGTTTAAGATTTCAAGATATTCCAGATAAGTTATAGAGTCGTAGAATTTATGATAAAACCTTGATAACACTTTCCAGATCTCTCTCTCCTTCTCTAATTTTGTTTTAAATTGTTTTTGAATATTTGGTTTCAAAATAATCTTTTCAAAATATTTCTCAAAGTGATTTTCAAACTCTTATACTTATAAATATATTATTTTAGTGTTTTTAAGTTTATATATATATATTGAATTTATGTTTATACTTTAACAATTTATAATTATATAGATTATATATATATATATATTATTTACATTATATTAAAAAATTTAAAATTATTATATAAAGTTTTATTAAGTTTTATTATGATTGAAATATGTATAAACTATGCTTGAATGATTTTACAAAGTATCAAATTATTTTACAAAACAACGAGTTTTCAAAATAATGTTTTAAAGTAATTTCAATTTTTAAAAAGAGTATGTCGACATACTATGTATGTATGTCGACATAGTAGCAGATTTTTTCAAAATTTAAATTTCAAAAGAAGTGTCTTTTCGTCATATCTCTTCACGAATGGATATGACCGTTGTTCCTCTATAAATACCAGACTTCCAAATGAATTTAAAAAGATAATTTTCTTATTCATCTCTCCTCCTTCCAAATGAATTCAAAATTTAATTTTCTCATTTTCTAAATCAAAATATACCCAAACACTGCCAAAATTCAACTAGAATTAATTACAATCACCACTAGTTTAATTCTCCATTATTTACACTCTGATTTCTCTCATCTCTCTCACTTAAAACCAAGATCAAAGTGCTATTCAAGAGTTATAGGATCAATTGTAATCAATATCGAAGATCTGAGTCTGTAAAACTCTATCAAATTATACTGCTATACTTGTGGGTGTGATTATAGCCCATAAAATCAACTGGGTGTGCTTATAGCCCGTAAATCTAGTGGGTGTGCTTGTAGCCTGGAAATCAAGTGACTCTACCTAGAGGTCGAGATTTTGGAGGGTGTATCTCGTAGCATTCAAATCGAGATTGTATTTGCATTTACTAGTTGAAAAGAAATCCGTACAAGGAATTGCGCAGGACTGGATGTAGGGTAAGTCCGAACCAGTATAAAATCCCGGTGTGTATTTTTTTTACTTTTATGCATTTACTTTTATCTACACTTTGATTCTGTAATTGTTTCTATGATTGTTAATTGTAATTACATCATTCCAAGTATAATCTCAATAATTTGAAGAATATTCATATAATCCATTAAACAGTATTCACCCCTCTCTAGTGTTAATTTACCCTTACGATCCCTATTCCGCCGACTCACATTTGGTATCAGAGCATTGGTTGTCAAATTATTCATCATCTGATTTTTGAAAAAGTTTAAACGGCTACTAGCGCTGGTAATATTACTGTTAGTGAAACTGTTAATACACTTATTACTAACTCATTTGTCGAAGGACAATCTACTGCTAGACCTCCACTTTCTAATGGCAGCAATTACACATATTGGTCATGTAGAAGGAAAACTGTTTTAAAGTCAATTGGTTTAGACACTTGGAATATCACACAAACGGAGTACACTGAACCCCAAACTAATTTTGCACAGTGGACTGCTGACCAAAATGAAGTTCCACAAATTAACTCTAATGCTTATATTATTTTGTTCATTAGATAGAAATGAATTTAATAGAGTATCTATATGTAAGTCTGAATTTGAAATTAGAGAACTTTGCAAGTTACACATGAAGGCATAAGTAAGAGTAAACATATCAAAATTTCCATGTTAACAAACCAGTTTCAATTATTCAAAATGAGTCCAAATGAGTCCACATCTGATATGTATAGTAGATTCTAAGATATAGTACACTCATTTATTGCACCGTGGAAAAGTTTTTCTAAGGATCAAGTTAGAAAAATCCTTAATTCACTCACTCTTGAATGGGATCAAAAGACTCTTGCAATCAAAGAGGCTAATGACATTAGCACTCTATAAATTAAAGAGTTAATTGGCAATTTAATGTCATTTGAAGCATAAATGCAAGGCATGAGAGAAAGCAAAGCAATAAAGAAGAAATCTATAGCTTTTAATGCAATGACGGATAATCTGGATTCAGACAGCGATGATGATAAAGAAATTGCTTTCATGACAAGAAATTTCAGAAAATTTCTAAAATATAGGAAGATGAACAATTTCAAAAGAAATAACAACAAAAATCTAGGAAGCCAAAATGGAAGCGGAAATGGCATTAGATGTTATAACTGTGATGAACCTGGCCATTTAAAACGAGACTGTCCACATCCCGATAAACTGAAAACTCACCAAATACTGATTCATCTAGAAAATAGAGAAGAGCCTAAACTGTAACAATAAACGATTCAGACACCTCCTCAGGTGATAATGAACCGGATAACTTAATTGCTAACATGTGCTTCATAGCAATACATAATTCAGAACAAAATGGTGAAATGGGTCAGAAAACGGGATGCTTTTAATATATCAAAAGTTTTAATTTCTTGAATGAATTTTTTTTGGTTGCTTTTTTGGTTGTTAGGAATATCCTATAGATTAATAATAATATTGGTTGAATATTGTGTGCTTATATTTTAAATTTAAATATCTTATATATATTAATAATATATTAATAATATATTTAAAATTATTTCTAATTTTTTTTCTGTAATTATAATAACTATAAATAGATATATATATATATAATAAAATAGGATCTAGTTAAACAAAAATCATTTTTGAAAAAATTCGACATGTATGTCGACATACACCCCTATCGTATGTCGACATACTTAGGTAAATTTTGAATTTCAATTTCGAATTCAAAATTTTAATTTTCCCTCCACCTTTTCACCTACCCCTATGTTCTGAAAAGGTGTCCCTTGGCCAAAGAACATGTCAACTATTTTCTATATTTATTATCTTTACCTCTATTCATTCATTTCACTTTTAAATTTCAAATTTTCATTAAGTTTCTTATCTCTTCAAAACTCTTAATCAATGGCTTCCTCAAGCACTCCTTCATCTATGAGATTTTCCAAAATATCAAGAATTTTCTCTTCAATGATCAAGAGGCTATGAAGTCCTATATTAGTAATATGAATTTTGGAAAGGTTTCTACGGGAAGATTTGCAATTTTCAATGATTTTTCTACTTATGAAGTTGATTCTCTTTGTTTACAAAATGGAATTCTCGGTTTAATCGATGCTTCTCAAAATGGTTATGATGTTTATGCAAACTTAAAAGGAAAATTTCATGAGGCTAATGAAGGAGAAGTGTGGAGTATTGTAAAAGGAACTTTAATAGTTCTAAATTGTGAACTTGTAAACATTCTTGGATGTAAATCTACCGGAATGGACCTTACATCTTTTAAAATTGATTATCAAAATTGCGAAATATTTCACAACAGTTTTGAAGGTGATAATTATTTTGAATTCAAAAACCGAAACTTTCATCCAAAAGCAAGAATTTTAAACCATCTCTTACAATAAAGTATCACTCCTCGATCGGGAAATTTCAACAATCCAACTCTAAAAGTGTGCAAATTACTCTTCGCCATTTATGGTGCATATGACATAAATAGGACTCAAGTTATTAGAAGAATTTTATCCCAAAAATCTTTCTAATCATGAAAAAATACTATTTCATTGTGTGTATCTTACTCGAATCTTCAATTACTTTGGTGTTGACTTTAAAGGGAGGAATTTGTCTCTCGTAAAGTCTTTAATCAAGCCAACATCGCTCTTATGAAAATTCCACCCTTTTTCGAGCCATATGAAACCCTTGCGGAGAAAGAGGAAAGGTTAGCTTATGAAGAGGAGGAAGGAATTAGAGAAGAGAAGGAAGAGGTAGAAGGAGAAGATATGGATATTGAAGAAGAAGAAGAGGAGGAGGAAACCTCCTTAGAAAGAATTGATTTTCCTCTTCGACCAACCTACAAAGACCTTCTCAACAATCAAAAGAAGATTGTTGGAGACCAAAAGATTCTCAAGTGTTTCATTAGTAAGAAATTAACCACTATTTCCAACAAAATGGATAAATTCTTTGGAAAAGTGAAATGCAAGCTTGGGATATCTTCATCATCTTCTTCATCTACAGCTTTCTAGTTTACTATCTATCTAGTTGCTTATGAATGTGTTGTATTTGGTCATTTTAGTTTGAATTTGGTTTGATCTTATGTACCTTTTCATTATTTTAGCGTATGAGCTATGTAATCATCCTCTAATATTAATGGAAAATTTGTTTCCTTGCTGTTATACATTATTTATCATCTTTGGAAAACATACAAGTATAAACATATAAGATAAAAACATTAGAATATCAAAACAAAATTGTTTTGAAAATATCTTTATATATGCCGACATACCTTGGGTATATATGTTGACATATAATGGTAAATTTTCAAATTTTTTTAATTTTGAAAATTAAATAGACATCAAGTGTATTCATTTCGAACGAATTTTCACCCATTAAATACTTGTTAATACCAGAGAATCATTTGTTTCAACTCTCTTTCTTCTTCCTTTTCATTCCTAAACTCTAATAAAAACTAGTGGCTTATCCTATCCAAAAAATAGCCGGAAACCTCGAAAAAACTCATGAATCATTCAAGAACATTCTTTCTTTCATCCTAAGAAATAGAGGCACTTAGAATTGAGTCAGATGATCAAGGAGCAAGAGAGGAATTTCGACGCGATTTAATGGACGGTTTCTGCCTTGAACAAAGAGAATCAACTACTAATCTATAGTTTACCATCAACTAAGATGACGAAGACTGGGATGCTATCAAGGCAGATCCAATCTTTGGGATGGGTTGAAATTTCTCGAAATGTCTAGTTTAAATAGGTTTGATTATATATAAATAATAATACTTGATTTGGTTTGGATTTGATTAGTTGTATTTGTGTGGATTTTTTTTGAATGGTGTGTGACATTAACTTTGTTGGATTGGATGAATATTTAGATTGATTATGATTATTTCATGGTTATCTAATTTTACATAACACTTATTGTTTTTATACAATCAGTCTCAACATCATTATATATAATTCTTATATATATATCAATTAGCGTTTTCTTTAAGGAGATTTATAGTTAGAGTTAGAGTAAGATTTAGTGTTAGAGTTATAGTTTTAGGTGGTTATTTTTGTTTATGACAAAGAGGGAGAAATATATAAAATCTAGGCATAGACTAAGGGGGATTTTTGTAACCCAGGGGGAGTTATATTATACATTATATATAGAGTTGTCATCATCGAAAGGGGGGAAATTGTTAGTGCCTTAGATATTGGTTTTGATGATAACAACTATAAACATTATATAAAATATAAATAATAATGTTTTATTAAGTTATATATAGTATATAGTGCAGGATATTAGACATGTGTTGATTAAGAGGAATTTGTAGTATCAAGAGTAGACTCAAGATGCTGATATAGAGTTTCAAGAGTTGGAGAAAAAACTCGTGAGTATTGAAGAGTTCAAGATTATAAGATATTCCAGATAAGTTATAGAGTTGCAGAATTTATGTTAAAACCTTGATAGCACTTTCCTGATCTTTCTCCCCTTCTCTAACTTTGTTTTAAATTATTTTTCGAATATCCTGGTTTTAAAATAATCTTTTTAAAATATTTCTCAAAATGATTTTTAATCTCTTATACTTATAAAGATATTATTTTAGTTATATATATATATATTGAATTCCTGTTTATACTTCAATATGTTATAATTATATTGATTATATATATATTATTTACATTATATTAAAATTTTCTAAATAATTATATAAAGTTTTATTAAGTTTTATTATGATTAAAATATGTATAAACTATGCTTAAATGATTTTACAAAGTATCAAACTATTTTATAAAACAACGAGTTTTCAAAATAATGTTTTAAAGTAATTTCAATTTTTACAAAAATATATGACATAGTCTTTGTATGTATGTCGATATAGTGGCCTATTTTTTCAAAATTTAAATTTGAAAAGAAGTGTCTTTTCGTCATATCTCTTCGCGAATGGATATGACTGTTGTTCCTCTATAAGTACCAGACTTCCAAATGAATTTAAAAAGTTAATTTTCTTATTCAACTCTCCTCCTTTCACTCTCTCGTTTTGTAAATCAAAATATACCCAAACTCGCCAAAAATTCAACCAGAATCAATTTCAATCACCACTAGTTTGATTCTCCATCATTTAATCAAAGTGTTATTCAAGAGTTATAAGATCAATTGTAATCAAGGTCGAAGATCTGATTCTATAAAACTCAATCAAATCATACCACTATACTTGTGGGTGTGATTGTAGCCCGTAAAATCAATTGAGTGTGCTTAGTAGCCCGTAAATCTAGTGGGTTTGATTGTAGCCCGAAAATCAAGTGACTCTACCCAAAGGTCGGGATTCTGTAGGGTGTGTCGCATAGCATTGAAATCGAGATTTTATTTGCATTTACTAGTTGAAAAGAAATTCGTATAAGGAATTGTGCAGGAATAAATATAGGGTAACGTCGAACCAGTATGAAATCCTGGTGTATTCTTTCCTTTTTACTTTTACTGCATTTACTTTTATATGCACTTTGATTCTATGAATGTTTCTATGATTGTTAATTACATCATTCCAAGTAGAATCTTAAATAATTTAATTTTTTTTCATATAATCCATTAAACACAATTCACCTCCCCTCTAGTATTAATTTAGCCTTAAGATCACTATTCCGTTGACTTACAGTAGCCAGCTTCAGGTGCAAGATAAGCTCACCTGCTTTGAGCGCCTCAATTTCAGTTGGGCTAAGAATCTCGTTCTCTAGCTTTGTTAGATTTACTTCACCTCCTTCTGAATGTTGTTTCTCTTCCCACACAATCTACTCCCAGGTTAATGCTAGTGCTCGGATAACCTTTACCATGCCATGCCAAATCTCGAAACTTGAGTACTTTGCGTAGTAATTGGTGATGAGTGGCACCAACTTCTTTTTTACCCTCCTCTCCATGGTTGCCACCAAATCATCCACTTTCTTGGCTTTGTCTAACGCATTGTCCCTTTGCTTACGAGTGTCGAGCATTTCTTTACAGTAGTTTTAGGCTGTTTGAAGGGCTTCATCTTTCTCCTTCTTTTCTTTTTCAAATCGTACTTTCAGCTCCTTCAACTCTTCAGCCAGCTCAAAATTTCTGTGATGAACCGATCCAACTTGACTTAAGTGGTCTTTTCTTTCTTGTTTGGTTGTCACGTTTAAGTCTTTGACTTTCTAGTCAGCTTCCACTTTTTCCTTCTTCAGCTTAGCTACCTCTACAGCAAGATCAGCGATAGCCTAATCATTCTAATTCGCCATAAGCCAATCCAATGGCCATAGTCTCCAAGCCCTTGGCATATTCATAAATTTTCTCGGCTAGCTTCCTCCAAGTGAACTATTGATCATAAACGTCATCAACGTATGCTACCATCTGGCACTTGATATCATAAGGAATATCTTTCAAATTAGTGACAAACGTGCAAACTTTAAAGTTGATTTTTGGGAATAGATGTTTTAAATTAGCTATTTGAGGATTTGAGGCAATCAGCTGCTCTATTTTGATAATAGGCTGTTCAGTAGGCTACTTGATAGGCACTTTAACAAACTTGTTGTAACAACCCAAAATTGAGCTATAATAATTAATTAACGAATTAATTAAATAATCTAATAAATTTGTGAAATTTTATGAATCGAGCTACGGGAGTTGCACCATTGGGTCCGTGGAGATTTTCTAATCAATTTCCATATATAACTTGTTGAAATCCGAGTCAGTATGGAGAAATTATGAGAGAAACAAGAAATCATAATTTAATAAACAAAAATGAAAAATAAATAAATAGATCCTTAGGGGTCGACCTTTATTTTGGTCAGGTCGACCTATAGGTCGACCCCCAAGGTGCGTAGGTTGACCCACATACATATTAGGTCGACCCGCCTTATTTCCTGGACGTTATTTCGTTCAGGTATGAGCCGATGATGTTAAAACTTGATTTTCGTGAGATCCTGTGCGTTCGTGCTTGCATCCGACGGTTCCTAGTGAGCCTATGACGTGGTTGCACCAGATTTAATCTTCAAATGCAATAGCCTAAGATCCCTAAGTCACAATATATATAAGACCCTAGACCTGGCTATTTTTCTCATTCAGATTTTGTCCCAAATGGGTTCATTTCCTGAGGCTGAATTCTAAATTGAAATTTTTCCTATGGAGAAGATCTTTTTAATAAAATATTCTACACCCTAGAAGTGGATCCAGGAAGGCCAAGGATTAGAGCTAAGGACCACATGTGAGTGTTTTGTAATTATTTTAGATTTGTAAGCAATTTAAAATAATAGGTTTCTCAATAGTTGTAGTTTTCTACAATTTTGAGACAGTGTTTATGCAAGTTTATTTACAGTAAATTTTAGGTAAATTTCAGAATTTCTTTCCAGTCTATTTTTATTCAGCTATTCTATTCAGTTATTTTCGGTTATTTACAGTTATTTACATCTATTTTAAGTTGGAATTTAGCATGTAAATGCTAGTTTCTTTTTACAGAGATTTAAGCCCTTTTTATGCGAATAAATTAAAAAGAGAAGAAATCGCTAATATGGATTAAAATAGAAAAACACTAAATTTACAGAAATCAGATGTAAAATCAGAAAAACTGAAATAAAATGGAGATGGATTGAAATAGGCAAATTTAAGATATTTGCAAGTATAATTATAACAAGTGGATATAAATAAAAAGAGAAAATAGAAGGGTAACGGTTGTAAGAACAATTATAACACAGGTTAAATCAGAAAGAAAGAAATAACAGAAGAGGCCTATTTTTAAACTTAGATCTTGGATTAAGTTAATAAGCAAATATAGCAGAAATAACAGAAGAGGCTTATTTTAAAACTTAGATCTTGGATTAAGTTAATAAGCAAATATAGCAGAAATAACAGAAGAGGCTTATTTTAAAACTTAGATCTTGGATTAAGTTAATAAGCAAATATAGCAGAAATAATAGAAGAGGCTTATTTTAAAACTTAGACCTTGGATTAAGTTAATAAGAATATATAGCTGAAATAACAGAAGAGGCTTATTTTAAAACTTAGATCTTGGATTAAGTTAATAAGAAAATATAGCAGAAATAACAGAAGAGGCTTATTTTAAAACATAGATCTTGAATTAAGTTAATAAGCAAACATAGAAGTAGGGCCCGTACCGGTAGTATTCCCTTTCAAATCTAGGACTGACAGTCTTACAATAGTAGGTGAGGCCGGGACATGCTTATGCTGATTAGGGTAAATAAAGGGCCAATAGATAGAGGCTCAAATCTGGGGATTTGGGCAAGGGGCGCAAAACTAGAAGATTGTTCATTAGGACCAGTACCAGCAGCATTCCCTTTCAGATCTAGCACTGATGGTCTCACAACAGTTAGGTGAGGCTGGGCAGCATTCCCTTTCAGCACTAGGACAACAGTTAGGTGAGGCTTGGCATGCTTATGCTGATTAGGGTAAATAAAGGGTCAAATAGTAGCGACGGTTAGTGTCTACCGGCGATGACCGAGCGTGCGGCATTGGTTTGGGTAAAAAATTCGCTACTGTGTCCTAAGAGCTAAAGAGGTGTCTTTTGTTGTCGGACCAACAGGATTGGATCAGCTCACAGTTGCACAACAGAGATAGAATAGGCCGATCAAAGGGTAGAATTGGGATTTCAGCCTAATCAAGATAATAGTTGAGATAGGATTATGGTTTCAGCCTAATCATAGCAGTTTAAGACAAGTGCCAACAATCAAATAATCAAAGCAAACAGTCAAACAGAATCAGAAATAGTATTTTATCTGAGTTTTATCTTTTATGTATTTTCCTTTCAAGCTAGAACTATTGCTTATTCTATTATCTTTATCTTGCTTAGAAATACTATTAATTACTTTCACTCACCAGACTTATAGTCTGACCCACTCCTCTATTTCCCCCTTTTCCCCCATAGGCTAGCAGAGTTGAGTTGATTCAGGTTGCTTGGAGATCCATTCCCAGAGTGTTCTCATTTCAGATATATTTTCTTGCTTTTCATCTTCTTTTCATTTGGCTTATGATGGACTTGCACTTGTGATGGGGATTACTATTATTGTTACTTTTGTACTCTGATTATGTTAGAATGAGATGTATTTTCATGAGACATGAGATATTTTGAGTTTTTGAGACATGTTATGTTTTTATAACTTATTTTGAAATGAAGTTTAATTTGGAATGATAAGTTATTATTTAAATGTTTTCCGCCGTTTTTACTTATTTGTCTTATGAATCTTAGTCTCTATGATGCTTTAGCTATACCTATAACGCATCACATCCTTTGGTGTGCCCTCTTTGGGTATATTAAGGGGCGTGGGGTTTTTCACTTAGTATCAGAGCCTACAGTTACAGGATTCCTAAAAAACTTGTTTTAAAAGTAAAGTATTTTTCAAAGATAACATATCTTTAAACTAAAAGTATTTTTCAGAAACTCTTATTACAGAAATACTTTTCAAGTATAAAAGAGTTTTTATAAAAATCCCTTCAAAGTCCAATTCAACTTCCTTTCGATTCTTTCGAGCCAAAATTTTGTTTTCTTTGCATGGAATGACGGACGCTCCAAATCTTCCAGAGGGTGTCCCAGTCCCTGGCCGGTTCCGTAGATACCTCCAAGCTACGGCACCAGAGGTGCAAGGGCAAGCGCCCAATGCAGCACCAGCGGGTGGAGATCCCATTAATCCACCTGTAGTAGCCAATTTTTCTAAGCTATGTAAGGACTTGGCTAATCTAGGAGGCAGAACGTTTTCTGGCATGGAGGATTTCGTAGAGGCACGAACTTGGTTGAGGAATACAAAGAGGATATTCGGGCTGTTAGGATTGGAGGACCGATAGAGAGTTCAGCTTGCATCTTGGCAGCTAAAGGGAGAGGATTCTTACTGGTGGGAGATCATAAAGATGGAGGGCAGAGACATTGGTTGGTTTGGATTTCGGGAAAAGTTTGAGAGAAAGTTCTTGTTGCAAGCTGAGGAATGCATGCAGTTGGAGAAGTTCATTAGCCTAACATAGGGGAGTCTTTTGGTGAAAGCGTATACAAATCAGTTTAATGAGTTATCGCGGTTCGGGATGGTGGTGAAGGTGAAGTTGAATTTTAAATCTGGTTATGGCCGATGGTGGTGAAGGTGAAGTTTAAATATGGCTTTTGGTAATTTTAATCTTAAGACTTCTTCTTTGAAGAGGTTGCTGGTCTTCGTCGTCTTCATTAATAGATGGATCATGGCCCCGCATCTGTACCAGCTTGGCCTTCTCCTCCTCTATTACCTCCTCCTTCACCTTCATCCCTAACTTTGCCTTCTTCGGTATGCTCCTATATGTCGCCAGTCTCAACTATTGGTCTTCGAACTGGGGGCACCGTTGAGTGGACTTCATTATCTCCCGATGAAGAACTTTCCTCATCACTACCAGTGACTTCTAGAGAAAGACCGACACTAGTTCCAATAAGTTATATGCTCCTAGATTCTCATCGCTAAGCAGCACTTAGCCTCTCTCTCTTTCTTTAGGATTTAGTGAAGTTGTCAGAGGATTTCTAGCAGGTACATCTGCAAAGAACAACAAAGACGTTCAGCGATATCATAACTATGAATATGGATTTGTTTGAGAAGGGTAAGAATAGAACTTACGGGGAGAACAACCATTGCTGTGCAAACCTAGGATGACATTGAACAAAGAAGAATTCATCCTTGAAATAGCTCAGTTTGTTCCAGGTGCCAACTCCAATTCTACAACCAATGGATGGCTCTAAATGAGGGAAGGATTTCCTTTGTGGTGCTCAAAGATAAATACATATCGAATCTCTTGATTACTGGGAACCCTGTTAAAATGATGACCAAAGATTATAAATATGCTATGAAGGAATGCATAGCTGTTCGGATGGAGCTGAGCTGGAGCCAGCCTCATAGAAAGTAGAACTCATTGGATGAACTGATTAAAATGGTGGGATGCATCCTACCAAGCACATATATTTGTTGCATGCTATGTACCCGTCTGGGGGATGATGTGCCCTTTGGTGGCATGTAGGAGCTAATACTTCTTCAAATGGGATACCGTGTTTCTCGAAGATCCTCATGAGTGATCCCTCCATGATTTTGGATGTTGCATAATATACTGGATCATCTAGTATAACAGCATCGTCGAGTGTGTCGGGAGCATCCTCAACTACTGGGCCTTTCACAGGCTCTACTGGAACTTCTTGAGCGAGTTGATCTACTTATAGATTTTCAGGTTGATGAATAGGCTACACCTGAGTTTGTCGTCTAGACGGAACTGTGGTGGAGCTCGACTCAGTATCTGATTCAGCGTATCTAGAAAATAATAGGCCTATAACTTGATCGGAGAGATTCTCAAAATGTCTATGACCTATAGCTATCAAAACTCAATACATGATTGATATCAAATTGATTAAAAGTTATGCCCCGTGCTAAAGTGAAAGCCTAGTGCGGTGTCGTGCGGTGTCGTGCGGTGTCATGTAGTGTCGGTTTCCAATATTGTGCAACAGTTCGTTTGAAAAGTCCGGATGCTATCCATTGTAACCACCATTGCAGACCGTCCCAACGTGCTTCACGTCATTGTCTGTGTATTCAAAATGTCTTGGAACTTGGGAGATGATGTTCGGAAATTTTTTGAGTATAATTCACATTACAACGCTTTAAAACGAATGAAGAACCAAAATCCACCAATGGATGGATTGGTACTGATCCATCCCTTTGGATGGATTTTGGTTGTTTTACATCATATCCTCCGATCCCAAGTGTAAATATACGTGTGAAGCTTCACCAGCCTCTCCATCGCCATCGCTACAGTTTGTACCAAAAATGAGCACAACACTCTTTGGATGTAATTGAAGAGATCAGAGTGAAGAAATAAAATGAAAAATGAGGCTAATCTTATAATCACACCAAGAAAAATGAATAGTAGTAAAAGAACAAGGAATTTATAGTGGTTCGGCATTGTAGCCTATGTCCACTTTGAAGGATTTGTTGTTTATTGCTGATTATAAACTGAATCACAACAGTACAATGGCTATCGAGTTTTAGCAGAGCAATAGCATAAAAGTCCCTTTTTTAGTTGCAGTGGAGGTGCTATTTATAGGCATAGAGCTGGAAATATCTTCCCCAAATCTCGGAATACCCTTTCTCATGCGTAGGTGGACCCACACAATCGATCTGGAGTCATTTGGGATCGATCCCTGATCAATCCATGTTGGTTTGGTATCTATCAAGAATGGATTCATTTGAGTTGCAATCGATCATGGAGGCTCTTAAGTTGATATGCAAGCTTCTGTGAAAATTTCTTGGCATTTGGATTCGTGGTTTGAGAGATATGATCGATCAAAGTTGCAAACGTGGATTGGCTGAGGCCTTCGTATCGATCATCTTCGTATCGATGACGTGGCTTCCCGTATCGATGACGTGGCTTCCTCCTTCATTTGGGTTGACCTCCCCATTCTATATCCATCCTATACTTCGCTTCCCGTATCGATGCTTTGCCTTTGTTTTCGTATCGATTGTAGGCCCTGTCCGTCGTATCGATCAGATAGGTGATCAATACGAAACATGCAGCCGTTGGTTGAATGAAGTGTGATCGATCCAAGGAGTGTTGAAGTCTATCGATATAGGTTCGAATCTTATGGATACGAACGGTGGATGCCGAGTGATGGAGTTATGCTCACTTCGTATCGATGGTGATGGATATGAAATGATGGATGGATACGAAATGGACATGTCTCACATGGATCTTGATCGATTCATAACCCGAGAATACAAACTCCGATTGACCTAAAATTTGGACTGTTGCCTTTCATAGCTTTGCTTGTCATACCATGCCAATTGTAGCTTGATCCGGACTCGGGCCAATTTTGCCTGTATCCGTCGTGGAATTGTAGATAATTGGTCTTCGAGGTGGATTGTCTTTAGTCTTAAGTCAAGTCCTTGGTGTCACGGTCATGCCAAAAGGTGGGATAACATTTTCCCCCAAAGTACGTCCTGTGTGAACATGACATGCTTTGAAAAGCTGCAATCTTCATTCTGAAAAGGTTCTATCCGATTTGCTGAACAGTTTTTGTCCTTTCATCAAGTGATGTGACCTTTGGTAGAATTCCAGTGGTATATCAATGTTAAGTTGTAGACTGCCAATGATCACGCAGTTTTTGTTGTAACTAAAGGTCGAGTGCTAGCAATTTGTTGTTTATTGTTCTGGTTATCACCATGTAAGCATTTAATTTCTGTTAACTTTGAAAATCGAATGTTAGTATAGCATACATGCACGTATTTCAACCTGACTCCCATTCATGCTTGTACATTCATGGGTCGTTGTCAAGTTTTTTAGAATTGAGTTTCGTATCGATCCTCTCCTAGGTCGATGTGAAATCCGAGTTGTAACAACGATCGATGGTTGTTTGGATCCCTTTCTTCGTATCGATCCTCTCCTAGATCAATCTGGGATGTAACAAGATGGACTTCGTATCGATGGCGATCAATACGAAATGGATATGGTTTTGCTTGAGTTGTAGTACAACGTGCCCTTCGTTTTGATGGATACGAGATTTACAAATGTTAACTCACGGAAAGGCTTCATATCGATGGATAGGAAATATTGGGTCTCGGATCGATTCGCATCAATGGATACGAAGTGCTGGGATTCACATCGATGTATACGAGATGCTATGCTCCGGATTGCCTTGTGTTGATGGATACAAAACTTTGAAGTTCAAATGTGCTTCGTATCGATTGGCATGTTGACCACTTCAAACGGTTTTGTGACTAGGATATGAATCGTTTTAAGGTCAATACGAGTGAGTATAAATATGTTTTGGACATAGAATTTTTTTTTCACTTGTTTCTGTTGCTATTTCATATCCATCAGAAGAGAAAGGAAACTGTAGATCTCCTCTTCAAACATCAAACCATTAATCTGAAGTCCAGATTCTTCGAGCTAGTTAATTAATTGATATAATCATTCTTAGAGTTATGAGATTCGAGTTTCATGCCATTTCGTCCATGGCAATGGCCAACTCCAGTGTCGTTGGCACCGGAGCATGACCGGGGAAAATTTGAGTGTGTGGCTAAAGGAAACTTGGAGGTTTAGGGAAGAAGGAGGGCAACTGGAAGGATTCGATGGAGTTATTGACCCTGAGTCTATCTCGAACTCGTATCGATGCAGATGGGATCGATCAAAATACTTTGGAGATGATTGAAGGCAGCATTCATGATCGACCCAAGACGTGTGGAGTAGTTCATATCGATGTGGATGAGAGGCGGTGCGATCGTTCTGAAACCAAAGTCTTTGGATTGATACGAAGTGGGTCGATACTTGGAGTGATCGATATGAGCATGCGATTGATACGAAAGTTTTATCGATACAAAGATACGAAACAGTTATTGGTCTACATCTCTAATCGATACAGAATGATGGCTTTAGGGGAACGATCCAAATTGGACTATGATGGATACAAATTCCATCACTTTTTGAATATTCGATCACTTAACTACGATGAGCTTTAGCCTTGCATATTCGGACTTGATCATAAACTGCGTATATGACTATCCTTCAAAGCTCGTAATTAGAAGTGTAACTTGTTAATCATAACTAATTTTAACATGGATCGTTCTCCGAAGTCATAATGGAATGGTTGAGACGGTCAGCGATGACAGTCGCTCCGGTCGAATCTCGAAGTCTTGTCTTTTTACCATCTTTTAAACTTATAGAAATTTAGAGTATTGTGTAGCACTTCACCACACAACATGATCACTTAATTTGCACCGGGGGGAACACGGGTTTCTCACCATCTAATAACGGTTTTTACCGAGTTCAATAGCTATGGATCCCGGAAGTTCAGAGCAGCAAGAAGTCAGAAGTCCTCCGTTTCATAGAGTTGAAGTGCCGGATGTCGCGGCAGATACAGTGTATCCTGCTCCGGATGAATTGCCGGATGCGATGGTGATTATGAATCCGGAAGATTCCGTTCGGTCCAAGATTTCAGAAGAAATGTTGGGCAGAATTTATCTTAGGCACGGACTGTCTTTGGAGGAAGTTGATTACCAGGGCCAGAAGATAGAGCGCATAATCCCTCGGAAAGGTTCACTACATGCAATATATTCAAGTGCTTGGCTGGAACATTGCCCCCATTCAACTGGTTTATTCGGGACGTGCTATTTTTTTTAGGATTGCGCCTTCTCAGCTTCGTCCTAACAGATACGCGCTACTCAATAGCTTATACATTATATTTATGGAGCATCTCCTCCGTCCCCGACTATCGATGAGATTATAATTTTATTCAATGTTAAGAGTCGGAGGGATAAGCAGTCATTCACTTTCCTGGAAGCGGTCAGGAACTGCCAAGTGGCAGGTGCGTGGAGTAAGTTAAGCTACTTCAAAACAGAGTGGTTCTACGTGAGATGCCCATCGGGGTTCGCCAGACGATGGTTGGTCAGACGTAAGTACTTTCACTTGTTCGTCAATTAACTGGGTAATATAAATCAATGCTGAACTCATTGCCGTGTCTCTTTTACAGCTGCTATTCCACGGCCGAAGGAGCACATTTTAAAGAGATAGTAAGGACACTCCAGGTGGTGCTTGCCGAATTAAGGGAAATAGACAAAGTTCTCTCTGACGATAATTTGATTGCTGTCGGGCTTATAGAAAGAGGATAGAGCATAGGGATAACGGGGATACCAAGAGTGGTCCCAATAAGACAAAGTGGAAGATGGGCTCCTGTCGTGCCCCCAGCCGAGGGACCTCAGTCTGCGCCCAGCATAATAGTCGTCGAACCTCGCGACAATGAGGGTACGGAAGCTGGTCAAGAGCCCACAGTCGTGCCTCCGCAGGGCCCTCAATCATCTGTGTTAAATAGAAAAGGAAAAACTCCTGTCCACAAAAGAAAAAGGCAAAAGACCACCGAAGCAACTCTTCTCATTGTAACTTCTATAGGTCCGGAGACCTCTTCCTCATAGATGGAAAGTTCATTGAAAGGGTTATCAGACATTCCTCTCCCAGAGGAGATATCATCATTCTCTGATCTTTGACTAGAGGGGTTCAACTCCCCATTAAGAACTGGTGCAGGCCTACCTCCAATAGATATAGAGGAGCTAACTCCAACAAGTAAAGCTAATACAACCGGTCATTTGAGGGGTTTGCACATGCATACACACACTTCAGGGCACCACATGACATTCTATCACATGCTTCTTAATCTTTGGCGATAACTAACTTTATTCTTTTCGTTTTGCGGACACGATGGTGAAGCAAGGATCCATGCTTAGCAAACATCGCTCTTCGCGCCATTCATCCGGATCGCATTCCAAATCACATTGCCACGAAAGCAAAAGAGATTACGGCCGTGGCTACCATTCTAGCCAGGCACGCGAGTGCCATGATAGAGAAAAAGAGAGATCATATCAAAGCAGGCGCCGTTCTTGGTTGCGATCTCCACCACCAAAAGGACCTTCTAAACCCTCTGGCTCCAATAGGCCTTCTTCTGAATCTTCACATCAAGTAGCGTCATCTCACGCTCCAAGAACCGGCGATCAGCGATGTAGAATGGAATCAGATGTCCCCTTTGTCGTAGAGCAAACTGCCATAGATCCCATGAGAGAAGGTGCCATTCACATCGCTAAGCTAAAGAAAGATTTCCCAAACATTTTCTTCGATGGTTTCCACTTTCCTCCTAACTTGAAGAGGATTCCAAATGACATAGAAAAACCAGTGCAAGATTATGTGCATGACGCGTACAACCAGTATCGGGAGTAGGTTAAGACGGTAGAATGAGTTTCTACGGTGTCCTTTGAGCGGACCAAGGCTATTGAGAAACTGGAAGGCGATCTGTCTCATAAGGATAAGATAATAGAGGTGCTCTCTAATGAACTCGAGTCCTCCAGACAAACTGAGATAGAAGCCGAATAGAGAGCCGAGGAAGCCAGAAAATCCATGGAAGAAACGAGAAAATCCCATATGGACTTGGTGTAGGAGATGGGTCACCGCAACACAGTTATCATTCAAGAGAGGGATGCCACACTGAAAGAAGTTGATGAGCTAAAGGCAAAACTAGCTAAGGCCGTCAAGGAAAAAGATTGTGCCAACAAAGCCGCCCAGGAAGTGTGTGAGGAAGCGGTGAATCTTAGGGAGGAAAGGGATGCTGCAAATCGAAATGCCAAAGAAGCCGATGCCAGGGTTGATAGGGAAATAAAAGCCGTTGAGGCCAAGATGGAAAGAAAATTTGAGGATCTTTTGGTCACCTATAACGTTAATGTCTTGAGAAATCGCAACTTGAACTGGCTTGGCGAGGACTATCCCTTTCAGTTATATAAGGCCTGAAACAGCCTGATCGAGGATGAAAAGGCGACCCGTGGAATTACAACCATCGATGAGTTTGAATTGGAAACTTAAGTGATGATCGGAGATGAGTCTAAAGTCCTTCATGACACGGCGATCGCGCTTCTTAAGAGAACTTAGCTTCTAAGTACCCGGAAGACGGAGAAGGATCTGAGGGCGAAAACCATATCGTTGCTTCTGAAATGCCCCTAGTGTCTCAAACTATGCCCACATCTTCTGTTGACCCTTCAGTCGTCCCAGAGTATGACGCCGACAGGCCACATCTCTCTCCGATCATCAAGCATATCTCAGAAGGCATGTCGGCCCAACCCGGGAACCAAACCGAGGAAGGTATTCTAGACACTTATCCTATTTCTCCAAATGCCAGAACATTATCAGAGAACATTACTAATATATTCTACTATCTTTATTCAGCTTTAGATTCTGCACCGGCCAACCCTCTTGCAATCCAAGAAATCCACCATGAGCAGGAGGCATTAACTACGGAGGCCACAACTGTGACAATACTTCTTCGGCTGGGAAGATACATGATGGCAGCTATGTGCTTGATGATCAACTAATGGAAGCGCCCCTCAGCCATCAAAGCGATCCAAGTATTGAAGTGCCCTTCAATGTAGACGGCGATGTTATTATCACGGGCTCCTCGGGTCTGACCCGTTAGCATTCTGATGGGTAAAGCGCGTGGACCGGGAGGAACAAATAATGGAAGAAATCAAAGCCGAGATTGAGCAGGCTCGTAGAGCCGGTGGAGGTATGGCGGGCCCTGGTCCTACCTCAATCCTCGTGCTCTGTTTGGGTGACACCATAGTTGAAACCAGAGTGCCTCATTCTTCTAGTATCAAAAGCGCCACCATTCCCCCGTTTCTACACATAGAGCATTCTTCAGTCCCTATAAGCTCTCAAGAGGAGACCGTGTCGATTCCCCTAGCCTGAGACAAGCCAGCTGGAACAAATCAGGGAGGTAAGGGTTCAAAGAGAGATCCGAATGGTAGCTCGAGCGAATCTACGCCAAAGAAAGTCAAGAAGAAACCGAAGGTGTAGATTTTCATTTTTGCTTCCTCTTTTGTAAATGGCTAGAATAAGCTTATCTTTTGCTTTTCATAGGCCATGTATAGACGCGGGCTCGGCCCCCCGCTTATAGGAATTCTTTGAACAGATTTTATACTTCCTTTCTCAAAGAACAGTGTGAATAAAATTTCTCCTTTATTTTCTAGCATAACTTTGTGTTTATTTGTCTAAGTACTTTAGCACTCACATTTTCATTCAATGTACTCGTGAAGCTTTAGTCTCTGAGTTAAACTTGAGTCCGGTCTTTAAGTCCTGAGGTCATGGCCTCGGGTCATAACCAAACGTTGAGTTGAGTTCCAACGTTGCACTGTCTCGGTCAGCGGTTGGAACTTGAGTTATGCCCCCAGTTCCGGGGAGAATTGAAGTAGTTAGTTGGCGGTCGTCCTCCACCTTCACCAACTTTGAATTAACTTAGTCGGAACAAAGTTAAAGTGACACGAGTTTGAGCGCTCGGATCACACTCGCTCGCTTGCTACTATTTACATCCACACTCTAAGGATTTAGACTTTTACGCCGGTGGTCGGTCACACCCTCTTATTGTTTAGAATCATATCCATACTCTTGGGACATAAGTAATTTTATGGGCGGTCGGTCACACCCATTTAGTGTTTATACTCTTGTTCACACTCCGAGAATCTAGATTCAGTTGTTAGACGGTCGATCACATCTGTTTAAGTAGTAGGATCTTATTCACACTCTAGGAATATGGAGTTGGTCAAGGTCATAGATGGTCAGATCACATCCTCCTTGATACAGTAAGTGAAGTCGTGGATGGGTGGACCCAACCTCTTCGGGTTTGGAAAGAAGCGAGGTCGTGGATGGACGGATCCATCCTCCTTAAGCCTTGGAAATAAGTGAGGTCATGGATGGACGGATCCATCCTCCTCGAGCCTTGGAAATATGCGAGGTCGTGGATGGACGGATCCATCCTCCTTGAGCTTTGGAAATAGGCGAGGTCGTGGGTGGATGGATCCATCCTCCTCGAGCTTTGGAAAATAAGCGAGGTCATGGATGCACGGATGCATCCTCCTTGAGCTTTTGGAAATAAGCGAGGTCGTGGATGAACGGATCAACCCTCCTCGAGCTTTTGGAAATAAGCGAGGTCGTGGATGGAAGGATCCACCCTCCTCGAGCTTTTGGAAATAAGCGGGGTCGTGGATGGAAGGATCCACCCACCTCGAGCTTTTGGAAATAAGTGAGGTCGTGGATGGACGGATCCATCCTCCTCGAGCTTTTGAAAATAAGCGAGGTCGTGGATGGACGGATCCATCCTCCTCGAGCTGGACGGTCGATTCACGTCTTTATTTTTGAGTTTGCACTTCAGCTCGCACTTTGGGAGCTAGAGTTGGTTGGAGAATTGTCATGTTTCAATTCTCTTTTAATTGGTTGTTGTCTGCCCCTCGAGCTCAGGGTTTCATCTAGCGAGTGACCGGTCGGATCACGATCACTCTCTATTTGAAAAAGTCCCATCGTAAGATGGAACTCAGCTCTTCGTACATCATGGCGGTCACATGATGCATTTAGGAATCATTAATTTGGCTTTATGAGTCTGCGCTTTATTGCTGAAATTAGAAATCATAGCAAAATCAGTTACCTTATTACAAATACAAATTCTCGAATTGCATAAACAAACTTGAAAAGGAAAGCAGACTAAATGAATGAAAGCCAATCATATGTAATAGCGACGGAGACTTTCGTTGTTCCATGCTCTCAGTAGTGTGAGACCATCAACGGTTGATAGCTTGAATGTGCCATCTCCAAGTCTCCATTCGATGACGTATGGTACTTCCTATGTCGGTTTCATGTGCGAAGGGACCGGATAGACCCGCTTGAGTATGAGATCGCCCACTTCAAAGGTTCTAGGTTGGACCTTAGCATTGTATAATCGAGCGACTTGGTTGCAATGTGCGGCTGCCCTCAAATTGGCCTCTTCATGCTTCTCATCTAACAAATCCAGAGATTCTGCAAGTAGGATGGCATTCGTCTTTGGATCATAATAAGTCACACGGTGAGAAGCTACCTCTAGCTCAACTGCAATAACGGCTTCAGAGCCGTAGGAAAGTGCGAATGGAGTATGGCCGGTCGTGGACTTGTGGGTAGTTTGATACACCCATAAGGCCATGTGGAGCTCACGACCCACTTACCTCCAGCCTTCTCCAGTCGTTTCTTCAAAATGGACTTGATGACTTTGTTGACAGCTTCAACTTGCCCATTCGCTTGAGGGTGAGCTACTACCAAGAATTTCTTCTAGATGCGATAGCATTGGCAGAAATTCTTAAACTCGGAACTATCAAATTGGGCCCAGTTGTTAGTTACAATTGTTTGTGGGAGGCCAAAACGATAGATGATGTTGCGCACAACAAAATTGATTACTTTCTTCGTCTTGATAGTAGCAAGGGGCTCAGCTTCAGCCCATTTAGTAAAGTAGTCAACTGCAACAATGGCATACTTCGCACCACCTTTGGCTAGAGGCAAAGATCCTATTATATCAATGCCCCATGTGGCAAACGGCCATGGGCTGACCATCTGAGTAATTTCAGTTAGCGGGGTTCTTGGAATTCTCGCATGTTTTTAGCACCCGTCACATCTCTTAGCATAATTCGATGCGTCTCGGTTTACGGTTGGCCAGAATAACCGTACCTGAGTATCTTTTTCGCAAGGGCTTGCCCCCAGTGCAATCGCCACACTCTCCCTCGTGCACATCATGCAACACTCGTTTGATCTCATCATGGGCGATAAACTGGAGTAAAGGAACATAATATCCCTTTATGTATAGGACTCTATCCTAGATGACAAATCGCGAAACCTTTCGAAGAACTTGTCTTTTCTCGCTCCTGCGCTTGAGTAACGTTCCGTGCTCAAGATAGTTTATGATTGGAGTCATCCATGACTCCCTCTCGGGTGTTGCCTCATGAACCTAATTTGTCGCCACCTGATCATTTCTTGGAGCAGTAAGTGTCTCCATGGGGACAAGTCCCATCCGTTGTGCTTCGCCAGTGCTGGCCAGTTTTGCTAAAGAATCAGCCTTCTGATTTTGCTCTCGGGGTATACAGCGGATAGTGTAATAGTCAAACTGGTTCAACACTTCCTGGACCCGCATAAGGTAGGAGGCCAACCTTTGAAATCTAGCTTGATACTCTCCTTGGACCTGGCACACCACCAGTTGTGAATCGTAGTAAATTTCCATAGCGACGACTCTGAAATCCTTGGCAAGCCTTAGTCCAGCAAGTAGGGCTTCATACTCAGCTTTGTTGTTAGTTGCATGGAAGTCGAATTACAAAGCATAGCATATAGGTCGCCTTTCTGGGGTTTCGAGCACCACTCCAATGCCTGAGCACCATTTGTTTGATACGCCATCGGTGTATAGCTTCTATATATGGTTGGGAGGTTCACTGGTTTTAGGCAAGTCCTCCGGTATGGTGAACTCAGCTATGAAATCGGCCAGAACTTGTCCTTGAATAGCTCACCATAGGGCATAGTGATATCAAATTGACTCAGCTCGATGTTCCACTTAAGTAGCCTACCAGACGTCTCAGGTCGTGTTAGGATCTGTTATAACGGTTGATTGCTGTAAACAATGATCGGATGAGCTTGGAAATATGGGCGGAGCTTTATCGAGGCTATAACAAGACAATAAGCCAACCTCTCTATCTATGGGTAGTTTCTTTCTGCCCCTGACAATCTTTTACTAATATAATAGACCAGTCGTTGGATCTGATCCTGTTCTCGAACTAGCGCGACACTAATTGCGTTTTTCGAAACCGCTAGATAGACATACAACTTCTCATGATCAACTGACTTCGACAAGATGGGAGGTGTTGCTAGATGTTGTACTAGTGCCTGGAATGCGCCCTCGCACTCCTCTATCCACTCGAAATTCCGTTTTCCTTTTCTGATCAGATCGAAGAAGGGAATGCACTTGTCCGTGGATCGGGAAATGAACCTGCTCAAAGCTGCCACCTTCCCATTAAGACTTTGCACCTGCTTTATGGTTCTGGGAGTTTCAAGATTCTAAATCGCCCAGATCTTTTCAGGATTAGCTTCAATTCCTCTGGCATTGACAATAAACCCAAGGAACTTTCCAAACGCGACTCCAAAATGACACTTCAACGGATTTAGCTTCATTCTGTACTGTCGGAGTATGTCGAACATCGCCTCCAAATCACTGCTGTGGTCGTTGGATAACCGCGATTTCACAAGCATATCATCTAGGTACACTTCCATAGTCTTCCCGATCTGGTTTGCAAACATCTGGTTTACGAGCCTTTGATAGGTTGCTCCAGCATTTTTGAGTCCAAACAGCATCACCTTTTATCAATAAAGTCCCAGATTAGTGATAATGCTAGTGTGCTCCTGGTTAGGAAGGTGCACCGGGATTTGATTATAGCCAGTGTATGCGTCCATGAAAGATAAGAGCTCATGCCTGGCTATTGAATCTACCAGTTGACCGATTCTGGGAAGCGGGAAACTGTCTTTGGGGCAAGCTTTATTCAGATCTGAGTAGTCTACACATGTCCGCCACTTTCCATTCGACTTTCTGACAAGCATTAGATTTGATACCCATTCTGGGTATAAAGCATCATGAATAAACCCATTAGCCTTGAGTTTATCCGCTTCTTCCTTTAGGGCGGCAGATCTCTGGATCCATACCGTGCCTTTTTTGTTTCACCGGGATGTTCCGCGGGTCGATATTTAATGCATGGCTCACGATATTCAGCGAGATCCTACATATGTTTGAATGAGTCCAGGCAAACACATCAAGATTTGCCTAAAGAAAATCAACCAGTTCCTATCCTATTTGGGGGCTGAGCTGAGATCTGATCTTTACCACTCTAGGATCACCATCATTGTTGACCGAGACATCAATTGTCAACTCTGCCAGGGAAGCCTGGTATTCTCTGACTTCCCCTTCATCATCATTGTCTTTAGGATCAAGATCTTTAGGAAACTGGTCGTGGTGCCCGAGCCTTGGCCCAGGCGTTAGTTGTCAATTGTCCATAGAGTGGACGTAGAGAGATTTCTCCACGCCCTTAGCTTTCTCCTTTCACTGTGCGTCTCGCAGTTCGACAACATAACAGGCACGTCCAGCTGCATGATCACCATGTACCACCCTGACTCCATTATCAGTGGGAAATTTCAGAGTCAAACACCAAGGGGCAATCGCTGCCCTGAACTCCGCAAGGACCGATCGGCCTAGGAAAGCATTATAAGGAGAATGAATATCCAACACAACAAACTGCAACATCCGGACTCTCCGGCGATCGCCGATACCCAATTCAACAAGTAATTCCACCATCCCAGACAATATAGTTGCACTGCTATTGAAACCATGTATACGTGACTGACACGGTTTCAGATCCTTTGCTTCAATCAACATTTGGTCGTAAGCACGTTTGAAAAGTATGTTCACGTAACTTCCACTATCAACTAAGATCCTCTTCATCCAAGCAGGACCTATCTGAGCAGAAATAACCAATGGATCAATAGTGGGGGCCTCGACTCTATCGGCATCACGGTTTCTGAAAACGATGTCGTCTATCATCGAATACTGTTGTTTTGCCGGGGCCCCTTTGTTAGTACCACCACAACATTCAAAATCCACATGCCTAATCGAACTAGCATATTACTCCATTTCCTTCCATCTCCGATCAACCGTTTGAGGACCACCACTCACAGTATTAATCACCAGTCTCCCACTAGTACGTGCGGGTTCTTCAGGCCTAGCCTGGCCTTGTCCCTGATTAGGATTAAATGGGCCCGCTTTGCCATCCTGCAGAGCCCGGATGAACTGCTCCAACTTCCTTTCTCTAATCAAAATTTCAATAATATCCTGCAGATGACGACATTCATTAGTGTTATGGCCGTAACAATCATGGAATCTACAAAATTTCCGGTCTGAATCTGCTTTTCTGATGATGGTTTCAGAGCTGGCTTCTTGTACTACCTTGTATTACAGATTTGAAGATAAACATTCTCTAGTGACGTATTCAAAGGAGTATATCGATCGAACATAGGAGCTCTGGGTCTCCCATGATGAGGGTCTCTCTTCTTTCCTTGACCTCCATCACCCTTCTGTTGGTTTTTCTTATTCTAAATATTTAACTTTACTTTACCGAAGCTCTCCCCGGTCTGCTTCACCACAACATTACTCTAGATATCTTCACTACTGGGCCCCGCGATGTCCTGCTTCCTAGACCGTCTAGTGTCTTCCCTCCTCAAATACTGGGCTGCATTTGCATAGAAACGCTCCAATGAAGCGGGGGGTTTCCCAACCAACCAATCACCAAACTCGGAATCGGGATCGATCTCTTTAGTCAATGCCATCAGAATAGAGTTGTCATTAGGATTACTGACTTTGGCACAAGCAGCGTGGAACCTTTCCAGATAATTCCATAGAGTCTTCCTGGGGCATGAGTAACATTGGATAAGATATTAACATCCTTCGGCCTTGTAGCATGCATACGGAACTGCTCAACAAACTTAGTAGCCAACTGGTCGAAACATGAAATAGATCTTGGTGGTAGACGGGTGAACCACATAGTCGCAATGCCTCCCAAGGAAATAGGGAAGCTTCTACACTTAACCGCATCGTCAGCTCGAGCGGCATTCATTAGCCATTCATATTTCAGAATGTGTTGGTTGGGAGCCGAATTTCCTTCATATACAGGCAATATCGGCATCCGAAATCGGTGGGGCGGTTCCGCATGTAAGATATCATTGGTGAACGGGGTGTGACTTCTAGAAATCCCCAAGTCATCATTTATGAGGCCCTGACTTTCTCCTATCATTTGGCGTATAATAGTTAGAATATCGGGCATCTGGATATTCGGGGCCAACGCATGGTCGGGTTCCATGTCACGAGGACAGTCCGGTCATTGTCTACAGTTTGTTCCATGCATCCTTGGCTCTCGGTCTTTATTGAAGTGAGGATCTTGAGCATGAATGTGGCGACGAGGGGCTGCATCTGATTGGTTCTAGATCTCGACATCCAGATCTATAGCAGCAGCAGCTGTGTGGTCATGAGTAGTGTGGTAAGGAAGTGTCTCTCCTTGAGAGGAGGGTGCAGCTTGATGCCCCATAGAGGGACCTAACCCGGCCTGCCCGAGATTCATAGCATATGCGTGTCCAGAGGCTTCCGCGTAGTTTCCATCTAATCGGGGGCGTGTAGATCTATGATTGAAGTCAGATGACGCCGAGCTTTCAGACAAGGAATAAGAGGCATGCTCCCTTCTAGATTTCCCTCGCCTTTCTTCATTCAGCTGGTTCACAAGTTCCGTGTTGGCATGGATCTGTTGAGTGAGATATTGACGACTTTGAGTGAGCTCATGCATAAGGGTCTGGAATTCCTCTCTCGTCACAGGACCAGGTAGATCTGGAGCTCCAACTGATGTTTGTCCTGTTGTGGTCAGCTGTGTGGGATTTTGCCAATCCTATCCTTCCGAATCAGCAGCATTGGAAGCGGTTCTGGTAGTGCACACCATGCTGAATGTAGTTCTTCTTAGATCTAAAACAATTTAAATACAGTAGAAAGAACCACTGGAAGATGGAGCTGGATCTCCTCCTTAGATTTTAGCAATCTAACAACGGTAGGGGATCCACAGAATCATAGAAAAGCGGAGTTTTCTCAATGAAAGCACCAAAGTGTTTGTACCAAAAATGGGCACAACACTCTTCGAATGTAATTAAAGAGATTAGAATGAAGAAATAAAATGAAAGATGAGGCTAATCTAACAATCATACCAAGAAGAATGAATAGTAGTAAAAGAAGACAAGAATTTATAGTGGTTCGGCGTTGTAGCCTACGTCCACTTTGAAGGATTTTGTTGTTTATTGCTAATTATAAACTAAATTACAACAGTACAATGGCTAACACTCGAGTTACAATGGAGTTTTGGCAGAGCAGCAGCATAAAAGTCTCTTTTTTAGTTGTAGTGGAGGTGTTATTTATAGGCGTAGAGCTAGAAATATCTGCCAAATCTCGGAATACCGTTTCTTATGCATAGGTGGGCCCACACAATCGATCTGGAGTCATTTGGGATCGATCCCTGATCGATCCATGTTGGTTTCATATCGATCTAGAATGGCTCTATTTGAGCTGCGATCGATCATGGAGGCTCTTGAGTTGACATGCAAACTTCTGTGAAAATTTCATGGCATTGGATTCGTGATTTGAGAGATATGATCGATCAAAGTTGCAAACATGGACCGGCTGAGGCCTTCGTATCGATACATTTGGTATCGATCATCTTCGTATCGATGACGTGGCACGCTTGTTTTGTGGAGATCCAAAATTCATGCATAAAGACCGCTTCTTTTGGGTTGACCTCTCCATTCCGTATCCATCCAATACTTCGCTTCCCATATTGATGCTTTGCCTTTTTTTCATATCGATTGTAGGCCCTATCCTTCGTATCGATCAGATAGGCGATCGATACAAAACATGCAGTCGTTGGTTGAATGAAGTGTGATCAATCCAAGGAGTGTTGAAGTCTATCGATATAGGTTTGAATCTTATGGATACGAACGATGGATGCCGAGTGATGGAGTTATGCTCTCTTCGTATCGATGGTGATGGATACGAAATGATGGATGGATACGAAATGGACATGTCTCACATGGATCTTGATCGATTCATAACCCAAGCATATGAACTCCGATTGACCTGAAATTTGGAATGTTGCCTTTCCTAGCTTTGCTTGTCATACTATGCTAATTGTAGCTCGATCCGGACTCAGACCAAGTTTGTTTGTATCCATCGTGAACCTATCGATAACTGATCTCCGGGGCAGATTGTCTTCAGTCTTTAGTCAAGTCCTTGGTGTCACGGCCTTGCCAAAAGACGAGATAACAACCACCTACCTAGATATGTCAAAGCATGAAGAGACAATCATGTTAGACATTCAATTCAAATGTTAACTTGGATCTGGAGGGGATTCAAGTGTGATGTGATCGATCGGTCAGGGTGAACATCGGTCAAAACTTGGAGGTCAAAGTTATTCGTGTCGGTGGCGGTGGTTCAAACGTCGAGTGATGGTAGTGCAAAGTTCAACTTTAGGAGCAAAGTACTCTAATGGCATATGAAAGCTTGAATTCAAGTGTAACAACCCGAACTCTAGTGGGTCCGAATTTTTCGCAAAAATGCTAAAACTCAAGCTCATTGAAACCCAAGTTGGGAATCTAGTATCCTGCAAATAGGAAAAGATAAATATATCAGAGCTCAATTATCTATCTCACAGCGGAATTGATTAAATTATAATAGTAAGTAAATACTCACCCAAGTAATGACACTTTCCTAGCAAATGTCACATAGCTGAGAAGTCTTTGCCATCTACCTAATCTGTAGAATGTTATGGGGAGGGGGTCAGAACAAAAGTTCCGGTGAAAAAAAAAGTTCCGGTGAATGGATAAGTTATATACTTCTAGGCTTAATTCTACATATATCGTTTTATTTCAATTTACTTTTATATTAGGTTCATTAGGTTACAATATTCTCACCTCTATTCGTGAACCATGCCCATCTACTCCATAGTAGATAAAAACCTAATAACTAATATATACATATATGTAGTTATATGCCCAATAACAGTATTGGTCCTAGGTACCACCCATGGTACCTTCTGTATCCTCCTCGAAAAGGACTCCATTGTCTAGCTTCGAGAACGTTCCGTAACTACATCTGTAAGGGACCGCTTTGTAAGGCCTACAATACAGATGCTCCACTACTTACTATGAAAACGTAAATCGCGACCGCACTAGTCTATACCAGTGCTCGGACATCCACAATGTACCACCCAGGTGCGTACATTGAGGACTACGTAATCGTCCTGTCTACCATCTGAATCCCGCCAACAAGGACTACCTTGTACGGAACTCAGTCGGGGATTTCTATATCTATAAAGGACCGCTTCGTTAGGCCTACAATACAGATATTCTAGTTGATCTGTCCTTTTCTCATCGTGGCTATAGCCCCACGCAGCCACCCCTCAACTAAATCGAAAGACTTCTAAAGAGTTAAGTGGCCGTGCCTTACTATAAACAATCTAACATCTAATTAGCGGTGCCCTCCATCCGATGTCTCGATAGTGAAAGAATCATTGGCCTGTTAGTTTAACTCTAGTCTTTTCCAAAATCGCACTTGGTCTTGATGCTAGCCGACATCCGCATGCGACTACCCTTAACCTTAATTGCAAGTACTAGACATACAAATACCCTACTCCGAACACCAAGCCCTTCTGACTGCCTACAAAGGTCCACTTCGTTAGGCCTACAATACAAATGCAGTCAAGGCATAAACTTTTGATGGAACACCTACAGACCTACCTCCGGGGATGCAGCTTCGTTAGGCCTACCCAGAGGGCCATCCTAGAGTATCCTCACATCCCGTTGAAGCCTCATACTTCTTTAAATCCCAAAAATACTAAGTTCGATGTGCTTCTCCATTGCTGAAATCCGTGATGAACTGCTTCGTTAGGCGCTTCATCCTTTGGGCTACTCCAAACGCATTTCAATTCTTTTACTAGACCCTAAGTCTAATCTTTTAATTTGCGTTTAGTTTACTTTTCTTATTCTGTTGGCTACTTATTTACACTAATTAGCATATTCTTGCCCTCGTCTCGCTTCTAGCTATTATGAGACCACCATTGATCTAATAGGGAATGCTATTGGTATTGCCACTTCTTGCTTATTAACTTAATTTAAGTCTTAAGTTTATTAAATAAGCATATTTTGTTTTATTTGCTTATTAATTTAATAGAAATCTAAAATAAGCTTTTACTATTTATCTTTGCTATCATTGCTTATTTAATCTAAGTTCCCAAATAAGCCTTTCTATTCTTTTACTTAATCATAACTTATGTTATAATTATACTTGTAACTGTTACTATTATTTCTTTTAAAATCTGTATATAATTACAAGTGTTTCTTTTGTGTTCTAGTCTTTCTTCTTTTATTATGATATAGAATTCTTTTTAAGTCTCTTTTAATATATAATTAACTTATCATAATAACTGTCTTTTTATATAGTCTGCGCGGTAAATGCAGACCTAGGTTCGTTTATTCTTCATAGCCTTAATTTCTTATCTAATAATTTATTTGATTCATTTCATACTCTACTTAATTTTCTTTTATCTAGGAAGTAATTTTATTTTATTTGGTTGGTTGTGAAAGCTATACTAAAATCTATTTCCATAATTTAATTCTAAATAATACTATAAATAATGATTCGTGACTGCAAGATATTTCTTTTATTATTTTGGGCTAGTGTAAAATACAGTGGTCCCTCTATGTTACACTAGTTCCCTTTTTCTTTCTTTTTATTCTTGTAGTTACGTTTATCGTTATCTTTTAATTATTAAATTATAGAAATGTATTCTAGTTTCAAAACTAACAAATTAATCTATTACTTACTCCCCAAATTAAATTATCAGATAAATATATTGTTTCCATTCAGCGTAATTTATTGCAGAATTCCACTTTTCTAAATTTATTCCAATTTTCCAATTTTCTTATTTTACATCTACTTCTATAAAGTCTATTATTTTAATCCATAACAGTGAATTCTCTTTCTAACTATATTATTCACGTAAAAAGGGAATAAAAGGAACCAGTATTAAGGCTAAATTATGACTTTTAAAATAGATGTAAATAACTGTAAATTTCTTACTTTTAGGCCTACTCCTTTTCTAACTGTCAAGCCTAATTAAATATAAATAACATTTACAGTGTTTGCATAACTAATAAAATTAATTACTGGAATAAATTATCCAACGAAAATTCAACGATAATATATATTATAAACGTAAAAGATATAATTAAATCCATTCACATGTCGTCCTTAGCTTCAATCTCTATCCTTTTTAATTTGCTACGCTTTTCTCCGCTTTTCAATCTTTTTAATTCGCTGTAAATCCTTGATTTGTTTGCGCAATTCTCTGATTTTCTTGTATGTATATCCTTGCTTAATTTTATTTTTTGTTTGGGGAAATATTTGATTGATAGAGGAGAAAGGAAGAGGGAGAAAAGAAGAAGAGTTTGCTGTAAATGACAGCAGCTGATTCAGAGAAAATAGTGTGGGCTAGGGTTAAGTTACGTTCAATTTATAGGTGTAGTGAACAACTATGAACCATTCGATTAACCCTAAAAACAATCCTCACCATCATTTATTGATTTTTTTACATTAGCTTATAACGTATAATTCTACAATGTTATTCATTTATTCCTCTATTATACGACCCTATTAATTCACGTTTCCTTCTAAATAAGATTCTCCCATTAATTATCCAATTAATTAGATCATGCACACACACACACACACACACACACACACACACACACATATATATATATATATATATATATATATATCTAATATTAATAGATTCTTATACGTTATAATTTCTTACCTTTTTGAACACGTCAATTAATACCTCTATTAATTGATTGTATATAAAAGTTATCCTTTTTAATTTATTCTTATTAACATACCTTCAACATAACCTTAATTACTCCGTTGGATTTTTGTACGCATTCCAATTTTTTTTCTTCTTTTTTTCTTTTTTTCTTGGAAACAAATAATCCTATAACTGGCGTTTTCTTCTAGCTAATTAATTTATATTATTAGCTATTGTAACAAGGGCATATTCTTTGATTAATTGACACCCGTTTTAAATCGCTCAACTGATTGCCAATTAATTAATTGACACGTTTTCCCATTTTAATCGATATCCAAATTAATTCCTATGTGATGTGCACGAAAATGTGCATATATTTGCATCCATATTTTATCTATTTTTATTTAAATAAATTTCATATTTGGGCATTTTAACATGTTTAAACCAAAATTCAATTATTATCAAATCATCATATATTCATCTTCATTCAGGGGCAAAATGGTCATTTTTATGCATGTGTCAATTTGAGAATTTTTACTTGGACATTTTTGTATGATTTTTATAGGAATTTGGAAGCATATGGAAGAAGTGACATATGATTTTTGGATTCATCTTCATATAGGAATTTGGATGCATACGATTTTTTATGATTTTTTGTGCATGTGTTAATTTGAGAATTTTTACTTGGATAAGTGAAAGTTAACATCCCGCTTCTTGACATCGTTCAGCAAGTCCCCACGTTTTCTTAAGGACTTGTGCAACCAAAAGCGACACACTCAAGAGCCCAAAAAAGTATTCTTAGCTGCCAGTTTGAGTGAAGTCTTGTCCCAATCCATGCCCGTTAAATACAAAGATCCTGGCTGCCCTACGATTTCGTATACAATTGGAGACAAGATGATTAACAAATGTTTGATAGACTTAGGCGCGAGTGTCAATTTAATTCCATACTCTATGTACGAATAATTAGGCTTAGGTGAACTCAAGCCAACAAAAGTCACGCTTCAATTCGCCGATTGTTCCATTAAGAGGCCCGTGGGAGAAATCGAGGACATGCTTATTAGAGTAGGACAATTCATATTCCCCGTTGACTTTATCATTCTCGAAACACAACCCGTGACAAACCCTGCGAGTCAAATTCCATTGATTTTAGGCTGACCATTCTTAGCCACTTCAAATGCCTTAAATCAATTGTCACAACGGTTCGATCAAAATCTCTTTTGGAAACATGACTTCAGATCTTAATATTTTCAATCTTGAAAACAAATCGAATGAACCCGGTGACCAAACGTTGGAAGTTAGTGCCATTCAAGAAAACTTTGAAAACGAGACACTTGACCTTAATGACGAACGCGAAGCTGAATACGAAAAATTCTTTCACGAAATCCCCAACGAGATTGAATATACTCTTCCCTTTGAATCACTTCAAGTTGAGTCCGAATCTCAACCCAATTCTTTGATTGAGCAACTCCCTAAGTTGGACCTCAAACCACTTCCCGATCACCTTAAGTATGCATACTTAGGTGAAAATGAAACTTGTCCTGTCATAATTTCTAACGGTCTTTCTCTTGACCAAGAAGCTTCTCTTCTCTCTATTCTTTCGGAAAAAAAGGAAGCGATTGGATGGACGATCTCCGATATAAAGGGAATTAGTCCCGCTCTTGTTCAACATCGCATCCATTTAATCGATGTTGCCAAGCCTGTTCGTGACGCGCAATGAAGGCTTAATCCAAAAATGAAAGATGCGGTGCGTTACAAAATTCTTAAGCTCCTCGATAACGGTATCATATATCCCATCTCCGATAGTTCATGGGTTAGCCCAATTCACGTTGTACCGAAAAAGTCTAGGCTAACTATTGTCAAGAACGATTCAAACGAACTTATTCCAACTCGTACTCAAATGAATTGGCGTGTTTGCATTGACTATCGAAAACTAAATGCTACAACACGAAAAGATCACTTCCCTCATCCTTTCATTGACCAAATGCTCGAACGTTTAGCCGGCCACGAATTCAACTGCTTCCTTGATGGTTATTCTGGCTATAACCAAATTCCATTCGCTCTCGAAGATCAAGAGAAAATTACTTTCAAATGTCCATTCGGTACCTTTACTTATCGACGTATGCCATTCGGACTTTGTAATGCTCCTGCTACTTTCCAACGATGCATGGTTGGCATCTTTTCTGAGATGATTGAACGCTTTCTAGAAGTTTTATGGAAGATTTCTCTATCTTTGGTGATTCTTTTTCCGAATGTTTACATCATCTCAAGTTGGTTCTAAATTGATGTAAAGAAAAACATTTGACTTTGAATTGGTAAAAATGCCACTTTATGGTCAAACAAGGCATAGTCCTTGGACATATCATCTCAAATAAAGGCATTGAGGTAGATAAAGCAAAAATTGACGTCATTGCAAACCTATCCACTCCCAAATCCGTTAAGGACATTCGATTATTTATAGGACACGCTGACTTTTACCGACGCTTTGTGAAAGACTAGCAAAATCGCTCGTCATTTGACGACTCTTCTTAGAAAAGACGTTCCTTTCGATTTTAACTCTGATTGTATCTTTTCTTTCGAACGTCTCAAAAACAAACTCATTTCTGTTCCAATCATTTAAGCACCCAATTCGGATCTCCTATTTGAAATAATGTGTAACGCTTCTAACTTTGCGGTTGGTGCTGTCTTAGGACAACGCATCACCAAATCCTTCATGTCATTTACTATACAAGTATGACTTTGAACGACGCTCAACTCAACTACACAACAACCAAAAAAGAGCTTCTAACTGTCTTTTTTGCACTCGAAAAGTTTCGACCTTACTTGATAGGTTCACACATCACGGTCTATACTGACCATACTGCTCCTCGATACCTTTTTGCCAAAAGGGATGCTAAATCTCGTTTGATTCGTTGGATCCTTTTACTTCAAGAATTCGACCTTACAATCAAAGACAAAAAAGGATCTGATAATGTCATAGCCTATCACTTGTCTTGCCTTCCGAACGCACCATCTTCTTTGTCAATCAATGAAAACTTCCCTGATGAATAACTTCTTTCGATTTCTATCGATCCATGGTACGCTGATATAGTAAACTACTTAGTCACTAAAGAAACTCCCACATCTTGGTCCAAATAGGACAAATGCAAATTCATGTCCCAAGTGAAATATTTCTATTGGGACGAGCCATACTTGTTCAAATATTGCCCCGACCAAATCATCCGACGTTGCATTCCGGATAATGAGATCAGGAGTGTTCTTCCATTTTGCCACGATCAAGCGTGCGGTGGACATTTCGGTCCTTGAAAAACTACGGAAAAGGTGCTTCAGTGTGGTTTCTATTGGCCTTCTCTTTTCAAAGACTCGTTTGAATTTTGTAAAACATGCGATCGATGTCAAATGCTTAGGCGAATTACTCGATGAAACACGATGCTTCTAAACCCCATTCTTACGATTGAAATCTTTGATGTTTGGGGTATCGACTTTATGGGACGTTTTCCTGATTCTTTTGGAAACTTGTATATCCTTCTCGCTGTCGATTACGTCCAAAATGGGTCGAAGCCGTTCCTTGCAAAACCAATGACCATAGAATTGTTGTGAAATTTCTTAAAGAAAACATCTTTTCGAGGTTCGTCACACCTAGTACAATAATCAGTGATAATGGGACCCATTTTTGCAACCGTTCTTTTGAAACTTTAATGAAAAAATACTCGATAACCCACAAGTTATCCACTCCGTATCATCCTCAGACTTGTGGCCAAGTTGAAGTTTCAAATCGACAAATAAAACAAATCTTGGAGAAAACTGTTAACAAAAATCGAAAAGATTGGTCTTAGAAAGTGACCGACGCGCTTTGGGCTTACCGTACCGCTTTTAAAACTAACCTTGGGATGTCCCCATTTCGCTTAGTTTACGGGAAAGCTTGCCATTTACCTGTTGGAATTGAATACAAAGCATTGTGGGCAATAAGAGCTTAAACTTTGATCTCGAGAAAGCTGGCGAAAACCGTAAACTACAACTCAACAAACTAGAAGAACTTAAGAACGACGCGTATTAAAACGAGAAAATTTACAAAGAAAAAAAAAAGTTTTTCATGACAAGTCAATCCTAAGAAAAACGTTTTCGCCTAACCAAAAAGTTCTTTTATATGACTCAAGACTTCATTTATTCCCTGGGAAACTTAAATCAGGATGGACCAGACCATTTGTGGTATGAACTGTTTTTCCACATGGTGCTGTAGAAATAGAAAACCCCAGGGATGGATCGATTTTCAAAGTCAACGGTCATCGTTTGAAACCTTTCTTGGAATTGCCAAATAACAAAGAGGAGGAGATCATGATTCTTCATGAGCCAAGCTACGTCTAGTAAGAATGTTAACCCTCTTTTGTAAATATGTACATATTTTTCCCCATTACACTCATTATATCATGCACTTACTGTGGGGACACAGTAAAAACTAAGTGTGGGGGGGTCTCATTTTCATTTTCATGACATTTTTGAAATTTCATTTTCTTTTAACTCAAAAAAATATATACAAAATTTCTAAATTCCAAAAACATTTTCTTTTTAGCATTTTGATTTATTTTTGAAGAAACACTATAGGATAAGTATATGTTTTGGTTAATAAATTGAAATTTTTGAAAATTTATTTGTCTTAACAAAAATAAAAATGAAGTTTGATTACAAAGAACAAAGGTTTAACTAGTATATAGGAAGGTTCATATGTGTTAATTATGAAGTATATTCTAATTGAAAATCTTTGTTTAAAAACGTGGTAAATTTAAAGTAAAGGATATAACATTTTTATCTTCTAAGTTAAATGGTGCTAAGATGATTTTTCATAACTCTCTCTTTCTAAAAAATAGAAAAAAAAACAACACAAAAAAATATATAAGTAAAAAAACATTTGTATATATGTATATATATTTAACACCTAGAGTCATGTGTTCACACTCGTGTGTTCACTCGCCATGCTCTGTACCCTTCTCACGTAAGCCCGAAAGACAGTGCATGATCGATATATCTGACCTCAGTTTATCTGAGTTAATAACGCCTACAGTCGATAAGTGTTCACACTTGTGTGTTCACTCGCCATGCTCTGTATTCCCCTCACATCAGTCCGCAAGGCAGTGCACGGGCAATATATCTGGCCTCAGTATACCTGAGTTAGGCAAATGAAAATATTGTTAATATCAATAAAATTTCCAAATAAGAGAGAGTAAGCAATTGAAATCCAAGCACCATCTTAACTTGTTTGATTTGACTTGTTATTGGAAAGAAATGAAAATACCACTTTGATAAACTTTGATAATCAACTAAGGATCCATTTCATAGTTACACTATATTATCGACCTAAACAACGAGTTAAACTATAGCCCATTTGTTACGATAACTTCGTTTTTATTGGAAAGTTTGACGAGTAAATGACTTAAATTTCAATATAATGACCAAAACCAATATTTATCTTATTTGTGTCAATTTAAAAGTAAATCCTTCATTGTAAATATTTTTAAATACTCGCATTCATCTCTTTGTAAATAAATCTTGCATTTTATAAATATTTTCACTTTCCATTTGGATTTTGTGGGTAGTATCCACTGAAAACCCTCATGAGACAACACTCGTCCTACTGGGGACACCCAGAGGTTTAACGGCTTGTTGCATATGCTCAATGCAATCATGCTCCCTATGAAAACAGATTTATCTTAGTTTTCCATTATTCAAGGATGAATGAAAAGATAAGTGTGGGGGTATTTGATGTGCACGTAAATGTGCATATATTTGCATCCATATTTTATCTATTTTTATAAAAATAAATTTCTTATTTGGGCATTTTAACTTGTTTAAACCAAAATTCAATTATTGTCAAATCATCATATATTCATCTTCATTCAGGGGCAAAATGGTCATTTTTGTGCATGTGTCAATTTGAGAATTTTTACTTGGACATTTTTTTAATGATTTTTATAGGAATTTGGATGCACATGGAAGAGGCTTTTATGAAGATACATGCATCCACAAATGAATACAAAGGAATGAAGAGGGAAATAATTCAAGTTCATGATCATGGAGGACCCCACCCACTTACATAAATCTACAATTAGAAGCTAATGGACAACTAAGTGGAGGTTAAAGCTTCATGCACATTTAATGATGGATTAATTAGTGGCTAATGGTTACTTAGTGGCCACACTTCCTAAAGGGCATTTTGGGAAGCACCCTAAAAATTGAATTAGGGTTTTATGCATGTATAAATAGCCCTATTATGTACATGTAAATATCTTCTTACTCTTTCACATTAGTTAGAAAATTAAGAAAGCAAGTTGTAATGTCAATGTTTCATGAAATAAAAATGACTTCCTAGCCTCTTTCTCTTTTCTTTTCTACATGCTTCTTTTTACTTTTATGTTCATTTTTACTTCTATGCTCTCTTCTTTTCTTTGTTAGTAGATTAGATTTACATTAATGCAAGTAGTGTAGCTTTATCTTTTATGCAAGTAGTTTAGTAGTTAATCTCATTTTCTTCCTTTGCTTATTTTCTATTTCTTTTGCTTTTTAATGTTGAAATTTACAAGTGTTGATTTGATAACACAAATGAGTAGCTAAACCCCTTTGATTTAGGGGTAATGAAGCTCTTTAACTTTATGTAATTTCAATATTTCTATGATTTATGATCTCTTTTATTTGTGCTTCATGAAAGTGATTTTGATGTAAGTTTATACAAGTGGGTTTGATAGCTTATGTTGCTTTTGCAAATGAGTTATTCTTATTCAACATAAACACAATTTATATCATCATTTGCTAATTGATTTTTGATTTTGAAATGGAAGTAAAAACAAAATTTGATGATCTATATTACTAATTACAATAGTAAATATATCATACTTAAAATTGCTTTTGCTTTGGCTTCATTTTCATGAGAATTTATAAGTGGTTTATATGTTGTATTATAGTTTGATGGTTTAAGTTATGTTAATTAATAACATAAATAAACCATACCTATGATAAATGCAACAATTATTTCACTTAATATCAAAACTAGAGATCATAAATTATTTGTTTGTTGATTTACTAAAATATGAGAGTGGATTTGCCTCTAAATTGTTCTCTAATCTCATAGTTTTTAATCTCATTTTAATTCTAGGTTTAGCTTCATTTTGCTTGTAGTTAACAATTTCCTCTCCATTTGGTATAATTTGATTGAATAGATTTTTAAAATCTAACAATTCCCTACGGATCGACCCGTACTCGCCACATACTAACTTTTGTACGCCGTGCGCTTGCGGTTAAATGTTAATTTGAAATTTATCGATGATTTTCTAAACCGATAGAAAATTCTCCGTTACAAGTTTTTGGCGCCTTTGCCGGGGATTTGATTTTGACTTTAAATTTCTATTCTTTGAATTATTTTCTTTTGATTTTTATTTGTGTGTTTTTTTTGTGTGCTAGTTTGCATGTAAAAAAAACCATTTTGTTGTGTGATTTTTATGCTTATTTTGTTGAGTGTTTGTTTTTCTAGTCTATATTTGTTTTGCATTTGCATTGTTGTTTTAAAAAATAAAATAAAAAAACACATCACAATTCAAAACCAAGAAAAAGGTCATTTCATTTTCATTGGTTTACATTTTTTTCTTCCCCTCCTTTCGATTTTTTTTACACTGTTTTTTTGTTTTACATTTGACTCTGTGTTACAAAACTGCTCTCTGCCTGTTACATTTACAAACCCCCGCATACTCCACTATCAAACTCTCCCATAACAGCGTAGCACATTCTTCCCGACCACATCCACTTCTCTCTTCACCGATTCCACAATCTAACTGCTGTAACCATTCTCACCTGCAAATACATCCCCTGCCTTGTTAAACCCTGCCTTAAATAACATTCCGTGCACAACCATTTACATTCTGTGCACAAGGAACCAATACCTCTGTGTCATAACCATTTACATTCTACTGCTCTCTGCCTCAATTTGCTCACTACCTAACAACAGTGTGCACCTCTCCTCTATCCACATACCAACATCCTCTACATTATTTAAACATACAACCCATTCTCTATCACAACAATCTCTAACCACTGTCCCTCCTATACAACAACCAATTCAATTTACTGCAATTCCTACTTTTACACAAGCAAAACTACTGCCTCTCATCATCCAAACAACAACAAAAAAACTTACTGCCTACAGTCAACATACAGTGCACAACTGATACCACCCACCATCCTCTTCACAACCCACTGCCACTGCACTACATTACTACCTCCACGATCCCGAACCTCTGCTCATATTACAACCCGCCTGCTACTTGCCGAAGCTATCACCCAAGTCCACCTCTGCCGCAAATACCCAGTTCATACAACTGCCATTCACATCAGAGAACAAACACCTACTACACTTCACACAACCTGAACAGCAAGCACATCCTACATTCACCATCCACTACCCCTTCCTTGTTGCTACCACCATTACCAATGAACAGTGCAACTACCTCTTCCCCTTCAAACATACTGTGCACTGTGACAAACTTCACCAAAACAACTTCCATCAAATTGCTGTCATCCACCAACTCTTCATCACAAAAATTGCCATCAACTACTTCATTGCATATTGTTTTTAACAACACAAAACTGTGCCTTCACCATATCATTACCGATCATATACATACACCCACATCTCTCTTGCAACTGCATATCCACCACTTCAACAACCCAATCTCAACCACTTTCACTTGCCTTTCATACAACACCACACTCAATTGCTCTCGACCATAAACCAACAGCCTATTCCCTGGCACCCTTCACCACTCTGCTGAACTTCGTCTATCACCATCAATTAGCCATTACAACCGCAACTACGCAGTTCCCCAATCACCATTATCAACGCAGCATTCGTTGCCAAATCCACCTTGAACCGTTGCGATGTATACCTCGAACCCACGAACAACCCACCAGACCAACGACCGAAATCCCCTAAATCTAACACCAGCCACCAACCACCGCAATCTTTCCAGATTACTAAATTTTCGCGACCACATCAACTCAAAATTGGGAATTATTGCTGAATTCATTGATTTGAGAATTTACGGTCTTTGATTTATGGAGAGCAAGAAGTTTAGTAACGTGAATTAAAGAGGGAGGTGGGTTGTTTCTTAAACAGGTCGGGTTTGATCTGTTATTTTTTTTATTTTTTTTTGTGATTTAGTGTAGTCTAGTTTAATTTGTTTTAGTGTTTGTACTTGAATCACTTGTTTTGTTTTAATTTGTTTGTTTTAATTTTTTTAAGTCCATCCCTATTAAAAAAAGTTTGCTTAATTTTTTGTGTTTAATTTGTTTTTAGTTTAGTTTTATGCTTTAAAAAAATTGTTTTGTTTTATTTTAAATTGTGTTAAGTTCCACTTATATAAAAAAAAGTTTTCCATTGTTTTACTTTCATTTGTTTTGTTTTTCACTTGTTTTATTTTCTTCTTTGACAAACAATCTAAAAAAACTTGTATATATCTTGTTTTTAATTTCCGACTGCAAAAGCTGGAAACCGCAAGGAGAAGAACTGCCAAAAAATTGCTTGCTTGCTTATACATAAAAAAAATTGCCGCTTTAAAATAATTTGCTAATAATTCTACACGCTCTGGTATCGTGCCCTTTTCCCTTGTTGTTTTTGAATTGCATTGTTGGTTGCTTGCATTTGCATTTATATATAAAAAAATTCAAAATCCAAAAACAAAAACAAACTTCATTTTAGTAGCATTGTTAATACACATTTATTTTTTTTGCATCCATTTCATCTTGTTTTAGTTTTCTAAGGGCAATACCCCAATTCACAAAAGGTGAAGGATTTCATCACCCTTTCCTTAACTCAAAAATCGTATTCATCGTAGAATTTGACTAATAATAAAGGTTAGACATTCGACTTAAGGGTGCCACGAGCTCTTCTAGGGCTTAATTGTATCTTCACAATTGTTTTCTTTGAATAATTTTATTTCTTGGTATCTAGGCTACGGTAGAGTAATAACCATTTATAAATATTACGGTGATTCGTAAATATTATAGTGGTTATTCCTCTGAAGGTACTTAAACCTTCGGTTGCACTGCTACGGTTATTCGTGGTGCACCGACAACACATGCCCGTTACCTGGCTAAGAAATATTTTTGTTGATTTAAGACAAAGTGTGATTACACAATTTTGGGTTAGGATCTACTAAGGACAGAAAATTGTAATTAAGTCCTTTGCATTCATTTAGTTGCATTAGTTCATGCGTATTTAAAAAACCAAAAAATCCAAAAATCCAAAATCCAAAAAAAATTTATGAATTTTACTTAACTTAGTTTTTAATCCAAAAAAAAAATCCTTTTTCCCTTCCTTTGAAAATTTTCAATTAAAAAAATCCAAAAAAAAAATCTTTTCAAAAAAAAATTCCCATTTTGTAAAAGCAAAAATAAAAATCATTTGGTAAAAATTTGAAAATTCAAAAACAAAAAAAAATTACAAAAACAAAAACATATAAAAATTTGAAAAGCAAAAGAAAAACAAAATAAAAAATCAAACTTCTCTTTTGAAAATAAATTTCATTTGGTAAATATTTTTCTTCCTTTAAAAAAAACAAAAACAATTTTTTTTACTTCATTTTTCAAATCTTGTTTCATTCTCTAAACTCGTTTCTAACTTCTTTCTCTTCTCGACTTTCACTTGTGCATGAGTACTTGGACTCGTGACACAACAACAAATCATTTGACCCGCGACTCAACAACTAATCGTTTAACTCGAACTGACGATCCTCCCGAAATGGCTAATGAGAACGCCCCTCGAGCTCTTATGGATAGAATCTTTCCCGATAGAGTTTCTATTCCATCTTGCATCACGTTACCCACCCCTACGGGTAACCATTTCGAAATTCACTCGAACCCTATTGCCACACTTCCAAAATTTGGCAATTTCGAGCACGATGACCCATACATTTTCTTGACTAAATTCGAACAAGTTTACGCAACCATAAAACTCCAATAACTTTCCGATGACGGAATCAAACTTCGCTTAATTCCATTCGCTCTTACGGATTACGCTGAAAAATATTTGTACAACATACCTTCAAACTCGATTAAAACTTGGGAAGAATTCGTAAAAGCTTTCTTAAAACAATTCTACCTCTTGGAAAAAACGAGTAAAATCCAAAACGAAATTGTAAATTTTCATCAATTCAAGGGAGAACCATTCGGAAAATATTTTGAAAGATTCAAAGAGCTTTTGATAAAATGTCCACACCATAACTTCGAAAAATGGACGATTTTCCAAATCTTATACGATGGACTCAAAAATAGCTCACGAACCATGCTCGAATCAATGTGCCAAGACAAGTTTCTTGCCCAACATCATGACGATGCTTGGCAATTTCTTGAAAACCTCGCCGAAAAGTCATCCCAATGGGAACGTTCGAACAAAAAATCAATTTACTCACGATCAAGTGCACACTCGATAGGATCTTTTTTTGCTTTGGAAGCTAAGATCGATGCAATGATTAAAAAATTTGATAATGTTTTCTCATCAAACCAAATGAATCAAGCTTCCCAACTCATGCGTTATAAATGAATCGATCCTAATCATGTAGCCGATCATTGTCCTAATTCTATCGAATGAATTAATGCTTTCAATAAAGCCAAAAACAACCCGTTTTCTCCAACATACAATCCTGGTGAGAGAAATCATCCGAATTTTGCTTGGAACCAAAACAATCCCAACACGAATATGATTCGTCCCAATTTTCAAGCATTTCCGAATAATGCTTCGAATCCTCCCTTTCAACCCAACCATTTTTAACCAAACTTTGCGGATCCGTCTCATAATCAACCGCAACAATCAAATTTTCAACCAAATTCTGCTCATCCTCCCCAAGATGATAAATGTTTAAGTTCACTTGAGAAAACTCTTGAAACATTGGCTAAAGCAACTACTCAAAGCCTTCAATCAAACAACAATTTGCAAAATTTATTGACCTCATATATGCAAAATACAAATCAATCGATTGCAAAACTTGAAATGCAAATGAGTCAATTAGCCACGTCCGTAAGCGAACGTGAATGAGGCACATTCCCAAGCCAGCCAATTCCAAATCCCAAAAATCAAAACTCAAATTCAAATCAAGCCCATGTTGTTCAAGATAGAAACGTCACTCAATTGAATGCTATCACAATTTTCCATTCCGGTAAACAAATCGATAATCATGTCGTTAACCCAAACGATTTATCGGAAACCTCTCTCGACACTTCAAACAAATTGGAACAGAACGTGGAGCCAAACATTGAATCAAATGCCGATCAAAATTCTTCTTCTACTCGAGTAGATCCACCTACCGAGTATCGCGTCCCATTTCCACATCGTCTTCGACCCAAGAAACATTCAGACCAAATGGAAAAGATGTTGGAAATTTTTAAACAAGTGAAAGTTAACATCCCGCTTCTTGACATCATTCAGCAAGTGCCCACGTTTTCTTAAGGACTTGTGCACCCAAAAGCGACACACTCAAGTGCCTAAAAAAGTCTTCTTAGCCGCCAGTTTGAGTGAAGTCTTGTCCCAATCCATGCCCATTAAATACAATGATCCTGGCTGCCCTACGATTTCATGTACAATTGCAGACAAGACGATTAACAAATGTTTGATAGACTTAGGCGCGAGTGTCAATTTAATTCCATACTCTATGTATGAACAATTAGGCTTAGGTGAGATCAAGCCCATAAAATTCATGCTTCAATTCGTCGATTGTTCCATTACGAGGCCCGTGGGAGAAATCGAGTACGTGCTTATTAGAGTAGGACAATTCATATTCCTCGTTGACTTTATTGTTCTTGAAACACAACCCGTGACAAACCCAGCAAGTCAAATTCCATTGATTTTAGGCCGACCATTCTTACCCACCTCAAATGCCTTAATCAATTGTTGCAACAGTTCGATGAAAATCTCTTTTGGAAACATGACTTTGGATCTAAATATTTTCAATCTTGAAAACCAATCGAATGAACCTCGTGACCAAACGTTGGAAGTTAGTGCCATTCACGAAAACTTCGAAAATGAGACACTTGACCTTAATGACGAACATGAAGCTGAATACGAAAAATTCTTTCACGAAATCCCTAACGAGATTGAATATACTCTTCCCTTTGAATCGCTTCAAGTTGAGTCCGAAACTCAACCCAATTCTTTGATCGAGCAACCCCCTAAGTTGGACTTCAAACCACTTCCCTATCACCTTAAGTATGCATACTTAGGTGAAACGAAACTTGTCCTGTCATAATTTCTAACGATCTTTCTCTTGACCATGAAGCTTCTCTTCTCTCTATTCTTTCGAAAAACAAGGAAGCGATTGGATGGTCGATCTCCGATATAAAGGGAATTAGTCCCGCTCTTGTTCAACATCGCATCCATTTAATCGAAGATGCCAAGCCTGTTCGTGACGCGCAACGAAGGCTTAATCCAAAAATGAAAGATGTAGTGCATGATGAAATTCTTAAGCTCCTCGATAACGGTATCATATATCCCATCTCCGATAGTTCATGGGTTAGCCCAATTCACGTTGTACCGAAAAAGTCTGGGCTAACTGTTGTCAAGAACGATTCAAACGAACTTATTCCAACTCGTACTCAAACGGATTGGCGTGTTTGCATTGACTATCGAAAACTAAATGCTGCAACATGAAAACATCACTTCCCTCTTCCTTTCATTGACCAAATGCTCAAACGTTTAGCCAGCCACGAATTCAACTACTTCCTTGATGGTTATTCTGGCTATAACCAAATTCCAATCGCTCCCGAAGATCAAGAGAAAATGACATTCACGTGTCCATTCGGTACCTTTGCTTATCGACGTATGCCATTCGGATTTTGTATTGTTCCTGCTACTTTCCAACGATGCATGGATGGCATCTTTTCTGACATGATTGAACGTTTCTAGAAGTTTTTATGGACAATTTCTCTATCTTTGGTGATTCTTTTTCCGAATGTTTACATCATCTCGAGTTGGTTCTAAATCAATGTAAAGAAAAACATTTGACTTTGAATTGGAAAAAATGCCACTTTATGGTCAAACAAGGCATAGTCTTTGGACATATCATCTCAAATAAAGGCATTGAGGTAGATAAAGCGAAAATCGATGTCATTGAAAACCTACCCTTTCCCAAATCTGTTAAGGACATTCGACCATTTCTAGGACATGCTGGCTTTTACCGATCCTTTGTGAAAGACTTTAGCAAAATCTCTCATCCTTTGATGACTCTTCTTGGAAAAGACGTTCCTTTCGATTTTAACTCTGATTGTATCTCTTCTTTCGAACGTCTAAAAAACAAACTCATTTCTGCTCCAATCATTTGCGCATCCAATTGGGATCTCCCATTTGAAATATTGTGTGACGCTTCTAACTTTGCGGTTGGTGCTGACTTAGGACAATGCATCAAAAAAATCCTTCATGTCATTACTACGCAAGTATGACTTTGAATGACGCTCAACTCAACTACACAACAACCGAAAAAGAGCTTCTAGCTGTCATTTTTGCGCTCGAAAAGTTTCGACCTTACTTGGTAGGTTCACACATCACGGACTACACTGACCATACTGCTCTTCGATACCTTTTGCCAAAAAGGATGCAAAATCCCGTTTGATTCATTGGATCCTCTACTTCAAGAATTTGACCTTACAATCAAAGACAAAAAAGGATCCGATAATGTCATAGCTGATCACTTGTCTTGTCTTCCGAACGCACCATCTTCTTTGCCAATCAATGAAAACTTCTCCGATGAACAACTTCTTTCAATTTCTATCGATCCATGGTACGCTGATATAGTAAACTACTTAGTCACTAAAGAAACTCTCTCATCTTGGTCTAAACAGGAAAAATGCAAATTGATGTCCCAAGTGAAATATTTCTATTGGGACGATCCATACTTGTTCAAATATTGCCCCGACCAAATCATCCGACGTTGCATTCTGGATAATGAGATTAGGAACTTTCTTTCATTTTGCCACGATCAAGCATGCGGTAGACATTTCGGTCCTCGAAAAACTGCGGAAAAGGTTCTTTGGTGTGGTTTCTATTGGCCTTCCCTTTTCAAAGACTCGTTTGAATTTTGTAAAACATGCGATCGATGTCAAATGCTTGGGCGAATTTCTCGACGAAACATGATGCCTTTAAACCCCATTCTTATGATCGAAATCTTTGATGTTTGGGGTATCAACTTTATGGGACCTTTTCCTAATTCTTTTGGAAACTTGTATATCCTTCTCGCTGTCGATTACGTCTCAAAATGGGTCGAAGCCGTTCCTTGCAAAACCAACGACCATAGAATTGTTGTGAAATTTCATAAAGAAAACATTTATTCGAGGTTGGCACACTTCGCACAATAATCAGTGATAACGGGATCCATTTTTGCAACCGTTCTTTTGAAACTTTAATGAAAAAATACTCAATAACTCACAAGTTATCCACTCTGTATCATCCTCAGACTTGTGGCCAAGTTGAAGTTTCAAATCGACAAATAAAACAAATCTTGGAGAAAACTGTTAACAAAAATCGAAAAGATTGGTTTCAGAAATTGACCGACCGCTTTGGGCTAACTGTACCGCTTTTAAAACTAACCTTGGGATGTCCCTATTTCGCTTAGTTTATGGGAAAGCTTGCCATTTAACTGTTGAAATCGAACACAAAGCGTTGTGGGCAATAAAGAACTTAAACTTTGATCTCGAGGAAGCTGGCGAAAACCGAAAACTATAACCAAACAAACTAGAAGTACTTAGGAACGACGCGTATGAAAATGAGAAAATTTACAAAGAAAAAACAAAAGTTTTTCATGAAAAGTCAATCCTAAGAAAAACGTTTTCGCCTACCCAAAAATTTCTTTTATATGACTCAAGACTACATTTATTCCCTGGGAAACTTAAATCAAGATGGACCGAAGCATTTGTGGTACGAACTGTTTTTCCACATGGTGCCGTAGAAATAGAAAACCACTGGGATGGATCGATTTTCAAAGTCAACAGTCACCGTTGGAAACCTTGCTTGGAATTGCCAAATAACCAAGAGGAGGGGCTCATGGTACTTCATGAGCCAAGCTACGTCTAGTAAGAATGTTAACCCTCTTTTGTAAATATGTACATATTTTTCCACGTTACACTCATTATATCATGCACTTACTATGGGGATACAGTAAAAACTAAGTGTGGGGGGGAGGGGAGTCTCATTTTCATTTTCATGACATTTTTTAATTTTCATTTTATTTTAACTCAAAATAAATTTACAAAATTTCTAAATTCCAAAAACATTTTCTTTTTAGCATTTTGATTTATTTTTGAAGAAACACTATAGGATACGTATAAGTTTTGGTTAATAAATTGAAGTTTTTGAAAATTTATTTGTCTTAACAAAAATAAAAATGAAGTTTGATTACAAAGAACAATGGTTTTACTAATATATAGGAAGGTTCATATGTGTTAATTATGAAGTATATTCTAATTGAAAATCTTAGTTTAAAAAAGTGGTAAATTTAAAGTAAAGGATATAACATTTTTATCTTCTAAGTTAAATGGTGCTAAGATGATTTTGCAAAACTCACTTTTTCTAAAAAAATAGAAAAAAAACAACACAAAAAATATATAAGTAAAAAAACATTTGTATATATGTATATATTTTTAACACCTAGAGTCATGTGTTCACACTCGTGTGTTCACTTGCCATGCTCTGTACCCTTCTCACGTAAGCCCGAAAGACAGTGCATGATCGGTATATCTGACCTCAGTTTATTTGAGTTAGGTGTATGTATATAAAAATTCGTTTTAATAACGCCTACAGTCGATAAGTGTTCACACTTGTGTGTTCACTCGCCATGCTCTGTATTCCCCTCACATCAGTCCGCAAGGCAGTGCACGGGCAATATATCTGGCCTCAGTATACCTGAGTTAGGCATATGAAAATATTGTTAATATCAATAAAATTTTCAAATAAGAGAGAGTAAGCAATTGAAATCCAAGCACCATCTTAACTTGTTTGATTTGACTTGTTATTGGAAAGAAATGAAAATACCACTTTGATAAACTTTGATAATCAACTAAGGATCCATTTCATAGTTACTCTATTATCGACCGAAACAGCGAGTTAAACTATAGCCCATTTGTTACGATAACTTCGTTTTTATTGGAAAGTTTGACGAGTAAATGACTTAAATTTCAATATAATGACCAAAACCAATATTTATCTTATTTGTGTCAATTTAAAAGTAAATCCTTCATTGTAAATATTTTTAAATACTCGCATTCATCTCTTTGTAAATAAATCTTGCATTTTATAATTATTTTCACTTTCCATTTGGATTTTGTGGGTAGTATCCGCTGAAAACCCTCACGAGACAACACTCGTCCTACTGGGGACACCCAAAGGTTTAACGGCTTGTTGCATACCTTAATGCAATCGTGCTCCCCACGAAAACTGATTTATCTTAGTTTTCTTTTATTCGAGGACGAATAAAAGGATAAGTGTGGGGGTATTTGATGTGCACGTAAATGTGCACATATTTGCATCCATATTTTATATTTTTTTATTTAAATAAATTTCATATTTGGGCATTTTAACATGTTTAAACCAAAATTCAATTATTGTCAATCATTATATATTCATCTTCATTCAGGGGCAAAAAGGCCATTTTAGTGCATGTGTCAATTTGAGAATATTTACTAGGACATTTTTTTATGATTTTTATTGGAATTTTGATGCATATGGAAGTGGCTTTTATGAAGATACATGCATGCACAAATGAATACAAAGGAATTAAGAGGTAAATAATTCAAGCTCATGATCATGGAGGACCCCACCCACTTACCTAAATCTACAATTAGAAGTTAATGGACAACTAAGTGGAGGTTAAAGTTTCATGCACAATTAATAATGGATGAATTAGTGGCTAATGGTTACTTGGTGGCAAAACTTCCTAAATGGCATTTTGGGAAGCACCCTAAAAATTAAATTATGGTTTTATGCATGTATAAATAGCCCTCTTATGTACATGTAAATATCTTCTTACTCTTTCACATTAGTTAGGAAATTAAGAAAGGAAGTTGTAATGTCAATGTTTCATGAAATAAAAATGGCTTCCTAGCCTCTTTCTCTTTTCTTTTCTACATGTTTCTTTTTTACTTTTATGTTCATTTTTACTTCTATGCTCTCTTCTTTTCTTTGTTAGTAGATTAGATTTACATTAATGCAAGTATTGTAGCTTTATTTTTTATGCAAGTAGTTTAGTAGTTAATCTCATTTTCTTCCTTTGCTTATTTTCTATTTCTTTTGCTTTTTAATGTTGAAATTTACAGGTATTGATTTGATAACACAAATGAGTAGCTAAACCCCTTTGATTTAAGGGTAATGAAGCTCTCTAACTTTATGTAATTTCAACATTTCTATGATTTATGATCTCTTTTATTTGTGCGTCATGAAAGTGATTTTGATGTAAGTTTATTCAAGTGGGTTTGATAGCTTATGTTGCTTTTGCAAATGAGCTATTCTTATTCATCATAAACACAATTTAGATCATCATTTAATAATTGATTTTTGATTTTGAAATGGAATTAAAAACAAAATTTGATGATCTATATTACTAATTACAATAGTAAATAGATCATACTTAAAATTGGTTTTGCTTTGGCTTCATTTTCATGAGAATTTATAAGTGGTTTATTCGTTGTATTATAGTTTGATGGTTTAAGTTATGTTAATTAATAACATAAATAAACCATACCTATGATAAATGCAACAATTATTTCACTTAATATGAAAACTAGAGATCATAAATTATTTGTTTGTTGATTTACAAAAATATGAGAGTGGATTTGCCTCTAAATTGTTCTCTAATCTTATAGTTTTTAATCTCATTTTAATTCTATTTTTAGCTTCAATTTGCTTGTAGTTAACAATTTCCTCTCCATTTGGTATAATTTGATTGAATAGATTTTTAAAATCTAATAATTCCCTGTAGATCGACCCGTACTCGCCACGTACTAACTTTTGTACTCCGTGTGCTTGCGGTTAAATTTTAATTTGAAATTTATCGGCGATTTTCTAGACTGATAGAAAATTCGTCGTTAACCACTATGCGTCACTCATTCACACATTTATTAGTTGTATACATTTAAACCGTCAATTCATTATCCATTTAATTGACATATAAGTTTCCCTCTTTTATTAATTGACGCTTACTTAATGTCTTTAATTAATTTCTTTATTAATTGATTGCGTCAATTATTAATTAATATATGTATGTTATAATTTAGTTTATTCCCCACATACATTTCTCTTTATTAGAAGATCTCTTAATTAATTAATGTTGTAAAAGTGACATATTCTCTGACTAATTGACGCCGCGATGTCTCTTAATTTATTCCCTTTTTAATTGATTGATGCGTCAATTAATCACACACTCATTGCTTGCATAAATCTAGGTAACCTCTTAATTCTTAAATGCATATATTTGACATTTATATTTTGTTTTGCAATTATGTTAATTCAATTGATTTTTTTTAATTATATAAAAATGCGGGGTGTTACATCAAGGTTCAGAAATAAACTGAAGAGGATAAGAGATGGGTTGGCTATATAAAACCCCAAACCTAGATTTTTAAGAAACTGAATCGCCTATTGCTAAGGCCTGGATTGGTACCGATCGATGCCCATGGATCCGTACCAACGATAAAAAAGAAAAAAAAAGGATAATTTATATGTGCATGTGCATATGTTTAGGAGAATCCACAAGAGCTTGCACGTCTATCCATGTACATGTGCATATTTGACATTCAATGACTAGAATCGAGAAAAAGAAAGTTAAGGATGAAAAATTCAAAAAAGGAACTAGTTCAAAACTACTGAGCTCAGAATGATAGATCATGAGGGCACACTCTAGTTTTATAGTGCTAGATGCTAGTGAAGCATCGTAACGAATAGCTAGAGACACGACACTCTGCGGAGAAGGTCAGAAGGAAGGATAACAATTATTCAAATCACGAATTAGAGTCTGATATGGAAATCTCAACTTCTCTCGATTCAAAGTACATCATGTTTGAAACAAGATGACTTTTAAGGGCAAGTGTTATCTAGCATTTTGATCGGGCAGTAACTAGACGGATTTGACGAATCGAACTTGAAAGCTATCAAAGCAGACAACCCAGAGAGATAGCCACAAAGTCCAGAAGTTTAGTACAACCAAGATCATGAAATGAATACAAAGCCAATCCATCAAATCTCAATGGAGAATCCATCAAAGTGTCAGGTCGGTACCGATCCATCACCATGGATTGGTACTGACCCATAAACTTGAACCCAAATCACTCCACTTCCTTCTGTACTCAAGTATTGGTGACAGCAAACCCACTCTAAGCTTCATTGATCGATCACACATCATTTTCTATCGAACGCCTTGAGCACATGAAATTAAGAACTTCATTCCTCCGCCGATCCATCTTATTGGCCTACAAACAAGCTCATAACCATACAAACAAGTTGGAAATCATGAAGCCAACGACAAGTCACTTTATCCCAAAACAATAGTAATGATCCATAAGTGGATCTTATGGATCGATATCGATCCATACCCACGGATCGGTACTAATCCATAGTTGCTTGCTGACTTGACCACATTTTCTTGAGAGAAATTATTGCTAGACGGTGGAGATCATGGAGGAAGACGTGGTGGAGCATTTCACACCAACCTATAACTACAAATAGGAGGCTAGGGGCTCACTTTAAGGGATTTATTGGCTTCCTTGCAATTTTTACATATTTCTTTGTAACTGCCTGTGGAGTGGTACCAAACCATAAGAACTATACATATAAAATAGTAAGGTAATAAATAGAAATCTCCTGTGCATGTAGGCAATGATTAGCCGAACCACTATAAACGTTTAGTGTATTATTTTCACTGGTTTTCCATTTATATTTCTTCATTTCATTCTCTACTCTAATTTCTTGGGTGTTTATGCTACTTTTGGTACTAACACTTCTCTTTGTTTTTTAGAATCTCTTTGTTGGAAGGGGGAGAAGGTTCGTCGAAACTTTCTAAGAAAGTATCCATTTCTTCCTCTTCCTCTTCTTTATTACCTCTTCTTCAATTTCCATTTCTTCATCGCCTTCTTCTTATTTTTTGTGAATTTCTCACTCCTCATCCCACACAAATCTTTCTTGTTTTTCAGCAAGAGTTTCATAGGGTTCTAAATAAGGAGGAATATGCATAAGAGAAATGTTAGGCTTGTCTAAAACTTTTCGAGGCAAAGTGGATTCTTCTCGTAAATCAACTCCAAAATATTCGAACACTCTAGTAAGATACACAACATGGTAAAGTGTGTTCTCTTGTTTAGAAATATTAATTTAAACAAAATCATCTAAAATGACTTGTGCTCAATTGATGTTGTAATTTCCATAGATGGCAAAAGGAGCTTAAATTTTTTTTGAGTCAACTTATTGTAAATTCCCATCCTCGAAGTAATGCTTTTTGTAAAATGAGACTCATTATTCTCTATTTTGGTCTATAATTTTTTTGTTTGAAATCAAATTCTCCGTCAGTTTTAAAACTTTCATGAAAAATTTCATGATTTTGTTCATTAATTTTAAAGGTGGAGCGGTCAATTCCACTAAGCAACCAAGTATTTTACCCAAAATTTCACAATCTAAAACAATAGTAGTGCCTTTCACTCTACTCCAACTTGTCCCTCTTCTCTTTGTAAAAATTTTCCATTCAAATTTCCATAAATTTTTTTAGCTAAATCCAAATAACACACAAAATCATTTTAAGAAGAGTCGACTAAACCAAGAGCATCTTTTGGTAAATAAAGATCTTGAAGACCATAAGAATAGAAATCATCAAACCTAGCAAATCTTCCTGGAAAAACTTTTTTGGAAGTAGCATATTCAACATAAGTATCCATGGCTTCTTTTTCATTGAAAAGAAAGCCTTAGATTCTTTTTGAGAGCCTTATTGTTTTTGGTGGTTGGCTTGAAGAGGCTATTGTGGAGTTATTGAAGAGATAAGAAAGCAAAAGGATATTTTGAATTTTGAAATAAAGTGAGTGAGTGAATGAATAGAGATAAGATGACTTATTAGAGAGAATTGACATTTCAGTTTTGAAAAGATTCCTTTTCAGTTATTGAAGTTAATGAAAAAAAGAGGAAAATTCAAAATTTTACTTTGAAATGAAATTTCAAAATTCTGGCATATATGTCGACATATGAGCTATGAGTATGTTGATATATGGGCCGAAAAGTTCAAAATTAAAACTAAGGTAAAATATTCCTATTTATATAAGTCTATATATTTGTATGCATCCAATATTATTATTAATCTATATTTTACTCCTAAAAAATGAAGTAAAAATTAAATATAAAAAGTACCATTTTTTGCACCTTTCCATTGATCGGTTCTGACTAATCTACTATTGCCGTGAAATACATGTTTATATTCTCAGTGTCCGGTTCATTATCACTTGAAGTAGTAGCTAAATCATCTAATGTTATTGTGTAAGTACTCTTTTCTTTTTCTACAGTAACTGGTGGGATCCTTAATTTATTCCGATTCGGACAGTCCTTTGCGAATGACCAGGTTCATCACGGTGAAACATCTAACCATAGTTTCATTTCCTAGAGTCTTGTTTTCAGGTCTTTGAAAGTTGTTCATTTTTTTATACTTTAGGAAGTTTTTGAAATTTCTGGTCATGAAAGCAATCTCCTTATCATTGTCATCGTTTGAATCCCAATTGTCAGTTATTGCATTGAAAGCTATGGATTTCTTTTCTATTGCCTTGTTTCTCTTTCCTCAGCAGTTGTGCTTCATAGGACATTAAATTACCTATTAACTCTTAAAATTTTAAAGTGCTAATGTCATTTTCCTCTTCAATTGCTAGTGTCTTTTGATCCCACTCCGAAGAGAGCGAGTTGCAGATTTTTCTAACTTGGTCCTATTCAAATTTTTTTTACCCAATGATATTAAAAAATGTGTCGTATCTCGAAACCTACAATACATACCTGAAATAGACTCATTCTGACTCATTTTAAATAATTAAAACTGATTAGTTAGCATAGAAATTTTAATTTTTTGACTTTACTAGTGCCCTTATAACTAACTTGTAATATACTCCAAATATCGTATGCAGACTTACAAATAGAGAATCTATTAAATTCATTTTTATCTAATGAGTAAAATAAGATATTCATTGCCTTAGAATTATTAAGTGCTCGTGTCTTTTAGTCAAAAGCCCAAGTTGAAAAGTTAGTCTGGGGTTCAGTGTACTCATTCTCTGTAGTATTCCAAATGTCCAAGCCTTAGATTGTAAAGAAATCTTAATCCTACATAACCAATAAGTGTAATTTTTGCCACTAAAACGTGAGGGTCTAGAAATAGATTGTCCTTCAACAAAAGTTTTAACAAGTGTACTAACAATGCTGCTAGCCACGAAAACTTTTCAAAAATCAAAGTACGAGTTTTTGAAACCCTAGCTCTCTGATACCAAATATGGGTTGCAGAATTATGGTTTTTAAAGCTAATTTAACACTAGAGTGGGGTGAATAGTGTTTTCTAAATTATGTAAATGTTTCTAATTTTCTTTTAAGATTAATATTAAATCACGGGTTAACAACACAAAATTATCAGTCACAGATGCAATCACGGATATAAATAAAAGCAGTAAAGTAAGAGTTAGAGAGATGACACTAGCGATTTTACACTGGTTCGGATTTCTCTACATGCAGTCCCATACAATTGCTTGTACAGATTTCTTTTTTTAAATGCCATTCTTTAACCGGGTAGAAGGAAAACCCGAATACAATCTCGATTTCGAGGCTACGAGACACACCCTCCTATATTCCAAGTCCGAGGTAAACTCACTTGATTTGACCGGGCTATAAGCACACCCACTACATTTGAACAAGCTACTAAGCACACCCACTTAATTTGAATGGGCTACAAGCACACCTAAGAAAACACAAATAGAGTTGATAGTTTTTCCAAAGACAAATTCTTGTACTTTGGATACAATGAATCCTATAACCTCTTGGATAACACTTTGATCTCTGAATTGAGTGAGCAATGTTTCTAGAATAGTAAGAAAGTAATATTGAACAAATACAATGAAGTATGAATTGATTGTATAGAATTTTGAGAAGAATAGAGTACATTTTTCAAGAGAATTTTCAAGAGAGAAAGGAGTGGGAAGAAAGTAAGTAATTTGTTAGTCAAAAATTCATTAGCACTCCCCTTTATATAGTAAATTAACATATGTGTCCATTCATGAGAAGTTGTGTTGAATATACACTTGTATTAAAAATTTATAAAACGACCCAACAGTTCGTCGGTTGACATATAGGGACCATGTCTGTTGACATGCCTTAGTGAATTTTGAAAATACCTTTTTAAAATTGTTTTTAAAATCTTATACTTTATAAAATAATTTAAACATGGTTTATAAATATTTTGAACTCTAGAAACCTTTTATAAAATATTTTGAAATATATTTTGAAATTTAAATAACTTATTTTTATTTAAAATATCAAAGATCATAAATTTGAGATGGAAATCAGAAATTGCTATCAAGGACTTTAACAATATATATTGATGACTCTATATACAAAGTTATAATCTAGAGATCTTCATTTCTTTGTCTTTTAACTCATGAGTCTTCATATCTTTATCTTGAGTCTTTATACTATACACCCTACGATTCAGCACCCGTGTAATATTCTGCCTATATACTATATAACTTGGCAAAACATTAGTATCTATATTTTATATGGTTGTGTATGGTTGTTGTCATCAAAATCAATAACTGTGGTGTTAATACGTGATTATGTGCAGCATGGTCTTACAAAATTCCTTTATTTTGAAAGGTTTTATAACATTAAAAATCCATATGATTTGTGTTTCTCACGTTGGTTTACTAGACTTCAGGGATTATGTTTTATAATGCTCGGGTCAACCCGAGCATATTTCCATATATAGTTATAGATGCCTTGGAGCTTCAAGAGAAGATCCGGATGCCTCCAAGTCTATTCACGTATTTTATTTTTCACTGCATTTCTTGTATTGTGTTTATCATCGTTTGTGAGGATAGGTGGTTATAACTGTACAGGCTGATGGTAGGTTAGTTTACTCTATTTGATGAATGTATATTACAGTTTTCTTTTGTAAAGATCATGTGTATATTATGATTTACTCATCGCTATGTGAGATTTTGTTCTGTCTTTTATTTTCTGTTACCCCAACAATTTTCTTTTCAGCACTCAAATGCTCAGCACGTGGATATCGTGGATGTACTAATGTGTACTTTTGATGGTCAAAAAGGCAGGTCGTTACAATATTAAACATACATAAGTATAATAGCCTTAGGAGAAGTTTTTATCGAGTGTCTAAACGGAATAAGTGGTGTCTGTGAATGCAATGTGACTAATATACTATATATATAGTTTTAAAAACCAAAGTATAACAAGTTCGCACTATTATATATCGCTCTTACGCACTCTTATATATCGTTAGATCCATTATAAAGCGATAGCTCCCTTAATGGATCTAAGTATCAACCTAGGTCGTCTAAGCAACCTAAGCTCTAATACTAAATGTGATGACCTCCCTAGACAACCAAACCCAATATACATGTGTACTGCTTTAGTGGTAACCAACCAATGCATGACGCCAGTCAAGGGTGTGAAGTAACGAAGATCCAAACACTAAACATGTAGAACATCTCGTAGTGCATAGACAAAATATAATATAACAATATAGATGTAAAACAGGCAAGAGAGTGATACAATGAAATGAACCATAATAAGGACATCTAAGTGTAATAGGTTCACAGATTATACAAAAAAAACTAAAATGGTAGAGATTATACATCCCAAATCTCCAAAATAAACTCTATAATTGTCTCTAAGATAATACAAGTGCTATCATAGCTTCACAATACTACACTACGGAATATAAGAGATAGTAAGATCCAAGTATAGATATATGAAAGCGTAGCCTCCTCCTCGTACTCCATACAGCTCCATGTGCTTTCCATATTTGTTATCCCTAATCTACTCATTTAAGAGTACTGAGATAATAAGAAGAAAAGCATAAATCCATGGGTTAGACAATAGTTTGATTTGAGTGATACATCATCCCCAAGTTACTATAAAAATCATATATAGTAAATAGGGGATTACGGTATGAAGCCCATACCTAACATGTCCCTGCATCCAAAGAGTTAGCACATAACAATCGATATATACTAATCTATTATCATTTCCATATAATGTACTATAATCGAAGTACAATATCTAGTGCCCAGATATACGACCAAAAATGCCTACATCATGTGGCACCCTATAATGATAAACAACTATGGCAAACAAAGCATCCATTATACAATCCTCACTATCACTCATGTGCGTTGGATATATGATAACATGTATAGTACAATCACGAACTAAGGACTTAATCAAAATCTCGAATTCATTTATGCTCAAATCCATGCCACTTCTTAAGCCAGGAAATAGGCTCACAATCACAAAAGCCCCAGGTAATCTACCATTGCAAGATCCAGACATGATCGCAAATCCGAGTGGGCATCCCCTCATACCCTTTCTTTATGAGCACACTAGAACCTCTGAGTTATCAACAATCTTTTTGCACGCTTCTCCATATTTAAACTCAATCATTATTCTATCCCAGCCATCTTTATAATAGAACACAATCACAAATCCTACTCACAAGCCCTTATCGTTGAACCTCTCCTTGTGGATCACTTTCACGACTTTCTTGGAATGCCTCTAGACTCCCATTGAAAGTCGTAGAGATATCATACTAAAGTTCCAAAGTAGTCAGCGTCATGTCAAAGTGCTACGCCATTGCTTCACTAGTCGCCATATGAACTTTTAGTTCTTTTCGAGTCATTTGGAGTCGTCTACCCTAGTCCACATCACTCACAAGAACGCCGGAACATGCCATGAAGAAACCTCGATGTATCGCTATGCCATGATTGAAAATTTCCCTAAATTCTATTCCTGTTCGGGTTCTTCCCTAGCCCAGCCCAAAGTCTCTAAGGCCAAGGCTCAAAGTACCTCCCTCCTTAGCCCGAAGTAACACCGAACTACAATCCTTGCTCGCCTACTGAACCAAAGCATTCCTTCCAATTCACTGAGCATGCCTCGCAATAATCACCGGACCACCAATCTTGTTCGGTCATCAAATAACACACCACCGGATAGCATTTTTTGTTTGGTCCATTCCCATATCGAACCGAAGTGATGCCCAAGCCAAACCTCCCCAAACCCCAAGCAAACCTATCCCCCGAGCATGGACCGTCGAACCAAAATGCCGCAGCAAGTTCGAATCCCAATTTCTCATTGATTCCATCCTTACGCTCCATTCTTCGACTTATACGCCTTTTGTATGCATCGATACAAATCTTAACACCCTTGAGCCTATCCGTTAAAGTCTGATCCCATGGTTCCTACCTCCAATGTAACAACCCATCTTGGAACAGTCCTAAATTTTGACCCAGAAAAGGCCCATCGAAACTTAGATCCATTTAAAGGACAGCTGTTGGTAGTAAAAAGAAATAACATTGTAGAGCCATAACTAAACTTTCAGAATTCATAGTGGATGGAACGAAATATAATAGTAAAGTGTACCGTTTATTCCAAAACCATAAAAATGTTATAATACAAAATTCCATAAAAATCGTAACATAATATTTGTTACACGGGTACACATAAAAGCAAGTAATAATAACAAATATTGCCACAAGCCAAGCTTTTCCATCTCTAAGCATCGTCACCGCCATCACTCCGTTCATAACCTATGTTGTAATGAGGTGGAAGTCAGAACAACAATTGTTTGTTGAATAGTTTTACCTTTTTAGTACTTGGGCAGTATATTTCCAAATAAGAGTATGTCTATGAATATAAAACAATTAAAATCATTTAGTACTTCTTTATAAGGAAAGGAGGTAGGTCCAACCACTTTATACCTTCCATTCCAGAAGTAGATCCTACATCCCAATCATACGTCATAAATAACTAATAATGTGAGAGATGGTACCCAAGCTACATAATACTTCCAAGTGTAAAATAGACGGACCCCGTCATTTAAGGCCCATTTCGAAAAGCATGCTCCTCAATGGTACTATCTAGCTAGCATCATATGGAACCTCATAGCCACTTAATACTTACAAATGAAAAATAGGCAGACCCTGTCTTTTAAGGCTTGATTCCAGAAGCAGACCCCTATAGAGATATTTCCTAACGTAACCCCTTGGCCATTTAGTACTTCATATAAGGAAAAAGGCGGGTCCAACCACTTAATACCTCAAACCCTAAAGCAGTCCCCTCGTCTTATGGCTCATACCCATAATGATTTCTCACATTAGTCCACTGTTCGTAGGAACTGGCAGGGTAGATTTCCCATACAGAATTTGGAACAAACCCCGTGTCATTACAAATATTTCTCATAAGGATATCTCACATCAATAAAAGTGTACACAACTGCTGGTAGCCTCAATGTGAAGGACAGACTTCTATCATATAATTCTATTGACCTCGCAACCCTATGACTTAGCCATAAACTAATTACTCTCTATACACACACTCAACTCACTGTTTCATAAATTAGGCCTTATAAGGAATCTTCCTTGGTACGCCTTAAAATAATAATTAGGTTATATAAAAGTTTTCTCTTATTTTCACCTCAGAATCAATTACCTTCCTAATGGAAGGAAATAAATGTAAATAAATGCCTAGTTGACAATGCCATATACGCAATAGCTATACGTTAATTACTTAAATTGAAATAAATAAATATTCACGCTTAATAAGTTCTAAACGCATGGATTTTACGCTCTAAAATAGCGTTAAATGTCAATTCTCCAATCAATTATTATTACATGTCATTTTTCTTCAATTTCCCAAGACTTCATGGAATTCAAATGTCCAAAACTGGGAATAAATATTCATAATCAAAATTGCAATAATAGACTTGTAAATAAAATAGAAACTCAATTTATTATACCAATTCAATGGAAAATCTTAAACAATATGAATTGCAATCTACTATTCTATTCAACTCCTCTTTTTAAAAAGAAATAGATATGAATATGTGGTGTAAGCTACGAATAGAAATCGTAAGCTTAACCTCTTATTTTATTGCATAAACAAAACAAATTCCATCGAATTAATGTAAATAATTAAGAATCTCAACATATAATTGATATTTCGAAATAAAATGTTTACTTAGACCCCAAGCTAATCAAATGTTTACTTAGCCCCCAAGCTAATTTTTGAAATTTAAGCCCTAAATTTGATTTCTCATTTGAACTTGAATTTAAACTAAATTAATTTAATTCTGACAATTTCAAATGCTCATAACTTCTTCTTTTGAGCTCCGTTTTCAATATATTATATATGGAGACAGATCAAAATTTCGGCATGAATGCAACGGAATAAATTTCGTGATCAAATTCCAACTTTATAAATTTTCCATATTCAACCCTTATCATATTCAATTTACTTCATTTATTTATGGTTTATTTTACGAGGTGTTACATTCTTCCCCCTTTAAAAAGGATTTCGTCTCGAAATCTTTCAAGGGGCGAACAGCATAACGCCCAATAGCATCCATGTTATACATCCAAGTTATCTACACAACCATCTACTCAACCAATACTGCAATGTGATTAAGTATTGCAGACATACTAAAATGAGCTTAATCTTAGTCAATCCTAGCGTGCGTGTGTAAAAGTGTCATGAAAGTATATATGCAAATACCCTAAACATGAATAAAAATTTCTACATGAGTGTAAAGTGGTTGGAAAAGTGTAGCAAACATCTCCTACCATCCAATTTAGCAACCACGATGCAACCAAAATTCTAATTTTGGAGAGAAAATTTTCTAAAGAAAGGTTTTAGACGAAGAGTCCTCATGCCTCCTATCAGATTTTCTTACCATTGTATGCGAACCAATCTAATTCTTTGATGCGGAGCCTTCGAGTTGTGTGCTCTATGATGCAGGCTGTGGCATGGGATGCTATTGGCTCCGTCTTAAAATCCCCTAATTGATTAGGCTCTACAACAATATCTATGCTACGAAGGTATTTCCTAAATGCCAAAATGTCATGGGCAAGCCAATATCAATTTTTGTTATGTTTTTCCCCATATTGGAGAAAGGCCTAATAAATTCAGTGCCTACTTTTCAACTATCCAAATCATGCGCTGCCTAATCAATTCTAACTTTCCAAAGTCTCACAATACAAATCTAGTTCAAGTAGAATTTGTCGGTGGTTTCCCAACCACAATTTGACAATTTGCATGGCCTCCCTAAAAAAATGCTTCAAGGGTGCCATACTAATCGTTCATTGACGACTACAATCCTACTAAACTCTATAATGGTAAGCACTACTCCTAAGGTCCTCCAAAGTCCAAGATGAAAGCTCTCAACAAATTCTCCAAGTTCCCATCCATTCCTTCTGTTTGTACATCGATCTTCAGTCGGTAAGCGATGCTCCGATTCAACGAAGTTCCTAAAGCTAGTTTCTAAAGCTACTAGAAAACCCCTCCAAATTTGCTAGTAGACTGAGGGTCCCTATTAATAACGATGCAAAGCGCTACTCCATAAAGCTGTGTTGGAGCGCTGCGGTTCTACTGCTTCTAACGGAAATTTTTGCCACCATCTTCTTAATCCTTGATCAATATGAAATTCCATTCTCATTCCTATACATTTTCTCCTTTCCTTGCATGGTGGCATTTTGTGAGCTAAATCCCTTATGTTTCCCAAAATCTAAAGTTTTGAGATTGAAACATTTACTCACTTTAGGCTGCTAACCTAATTTCCTCATTAACCTCCAGTTTTACCTATGGTCTATCGCTAGTTGAGTGTTCCCATAAAATTTCCTTATTTATTTTCCTTTCTGACATATATCAAGTGGTTTAAATCCCATTCATAAAGGCTGCACTGGAATAAAATGAGAATATATCTTATACGACATCATCCACATTTCCAATAACTATGGAAGACAACTAGCGACTATAATCCAAGAACTCCAAAAGAAAATTTTACTGGAAGTTGCTATTTATTATCGGTTAATATAAATGATGTTGAGGTCCTACCACTCCTTTCTAAATTAAGATGGGCTATCTTTCATATTTCATTCCATTGCTACCCATTTTCTAAATTTCCCCTTCTTCTTTTTTCGGTCTTTAATAAATGTAGTCCAAATGGTGTTGAGTTCCTACCACACCATTCTAAATTAAGATGGGCTATCTTTCATATTTAATTCCATTGCTACCAATTTTCTTAATTTCCACTTCTTCTTTTTTCGGTCTTTAATAAATGCGATCCATTTATTACTTCAATTAATATCCATAGCAGTTGATCATTACTATCGGAATTGGACCATTGCAATTAATCCTTCTTCAATCCTTTTAACCTTCTTCAGTTTCCAAAATCCATTCATTACTCAAATTTCTTTCTTCCACGAATGCAATATCAGGTTTCCTTAATTAGTCCCCCTTTAGATTACTTTTCCTCTCATTAAATACAAATTTATTGCCCGTTAAATTTATAACTAACATCCATAAATCCTAATAGGTCAATTACTAACTAATACGCATATAGTCGCAGTCTATGCTATCTATATATATTCTAGTCGTTTAGCGTAGTTGTACGATATCTATGTCTAACTACTAATTCTACAACTCGAATACTCATTTCCATATTTTAATTCACCGAAGCTATCCTTCCAAAAATTAACCACGATTAAGATTTTTGCTTTGTTTGAAATTACAAGGAATTGTTTCTTTTCTTATTATTGAAATAGACAGTGTAAACTATGGATTGGAATATCCATCCCTTACACATCTCTTTCCTTTTTAGTGTATTTCTTGTTACTTCGAACAATGCACTTTACATGTATTTTGGAATTGGGTACTTTATGGAAATTATGCGGAAATTGCTCCAAAATTAAAATATAAAAATTCATATTCTATGGGCAACCTAATTCACAACCCAATTACAGATCTGGAATATCCTTACACTTTTCCAACTTCTTCAAATAGCAGTTTGGGACCGACTTCAACTTTCCAGATCGGGTTGTACATTCTATTTCTTTTTTACTCATATCCTAAAAAAACCTTAGTCTATCCTACCTAGGTCATGATCCGTATCTACTCCATAAAATTTTATAAAATCATAACTTTCGCACACAAAATAAAATATCTTCATACAAATAGGCTTATTTAAAAATAAGCATTTATTACTTCATTTCTTGCAATACTTAAAACAAGAAGTATCAAATTCAATATCTCTATCTTTGAAAATTTAAACTTTAATAAAAACCTTTATCAAAGATTCAAAATTCCTTTGTTACCAAATAGGAATAAAATAATCTCCCTTTTCAAAATATTCCTTGTCAAAACTTTTGTTTTAAAAGTTGGGCTTTCTAATTTATGGCATTCAAAATTCTCTTGGTTTCTCAAAAAGGAACTTATGGAAAATTTTACTTTTCAATAGCTTACTAAAATAAGGACTTTCTCCTTTTGAAAATGGGAATTTTAACACAAAAGGTTCAAAACCTAATTATCTTTCCAAAATAATATGTTAGACCATTTTTGTTTCAAAGAGATTTCTAGCTACAAGAATTATCATTTATAAAATAGTAAATTTTTCACAATCATCATTTCAAAATAACAGTTATTTTCTTCTAAAGCATAAAATAATATTTATTACCTTATTACTTAAAATATTATGTTATTTTTGAAATATATCTTCTAACTTTGCTAAAAAAAATTAAAATCTCTTGCAACACTTTTCTTTATCAAATCCAATATTATTATTATTCAAATAACTTTTGTATTCAAATTAGGAAAAACATATAAAATTCTCATCTTTACATAAATGCTTCTCCTTATACAAAAACATCTAACTTATTTATCAATCATCATTCAAATCCAATCAATGGTTAAAGATACCTTTTATAACTTTATACGATAGAAAAATAGATGGAGTAAACAAAGATAACTTCTATCTTACTCTATTACTCCTTTCAATATCTCATCTACCAGAATTCACAATTCTATTATTACCTAAATTCTAGCCATTATTCTCTTCATCACCTTATATGGGAATGCTTTCATTCCTATACTATCGGACATTCCTTTCTTTCTATTTCTATCCCAAAATAGGTGTTATTTCTATCTATTAACCCCTAAAAAGAGTTCTAAAGAAAAAACTTTTAGGTTTATAAACAAGGAAAAATAGAAGGATCAAATCAAAAATTGAAACCTTTTAATTAAATTAAAAAGGTTAACAGATAAAAACTTTACAAGACACTAATTTATAATTAAAACCATCCACCATTTTGTCTTAAAGAAATTCACCGCTTTTAAAAATTGCATTACCTTTCCAAACTTTTCCAAAACTAATGGTGGTATATTTCCAAAGTTGTCTAAAACCATAATTATATTTCTAAACATTTCCAACTTATACAGCCTCTAAGAAGTTATAGAGTAAAGATCTTTCAAATTTATTGCATAGGAAACATAACATAGAAAAATGGAAGAATATAAAAAGACGAAATTGAAAGCTTTTCTAATTCAATCAAATTTTAAATTGAGAAGTTAATAAATGGAAACTTATTTTTTTTCGACTTCTCAGGTCACTAAATTTTTAAATTAAAATCAACTACAAAAAATGTTTCACCAACCTTTTTAAATTTACAACCTCTTTTCAAACTTTTTACATAATAAATAGTGGTATAATTTAAAAGTTATCTAAAATCACTTTTTATCAAAACAAAGTAACTTATAAGATTTTCATTTCAAAATCTTTTGAAAGGCGCTTTCAAAATTTTCAAGGAGTTTTTAAAGAAATCTTTTTATCAAATTATGTCAGAAAAGGTAGGATTAAAATTTGTTCTTTCTTTTAAACCTTTGTACTCTACCCTTTAAAAATACAATTTCCTCCTTGTGGTGATTAATGTATTCCTTCTTACGGAAGTTTAATCCTTTCCTTACTTCCGTACATAACACATTCATTTGTTACCTCCATAAATGTTAATTTGTCCATATTAATTATATTCTAAGTCTAACGGACGTTTCCTTAAGGTTATTTATTTCGTATCGACCTTTCCATCTACGGTCGGCCCGTTTGTAACGACCCGGAAATTTCGAACCCGAAAATTCCAGATAGTTAGAAGAAAAGAAAAGAGATAGAAGAAAGAAACAGAACAAGACACAGATTCTCACATTCGCAGCGGATCAAAATACAATATCAAATAATAATATCAGTTATACAAAGAAAACTATATTTGTTAATTACATTTTATTTTAGAAAACATATAGAGATTTAATAAGATAATTAACCTTATATATATATATAATTATTTCAAAACAAAACAATTTAAATTCAAAACACACTTATCTTTAAGAATTAAATCAAATGAAATTTGATTGAAAAACTTCTTTTAATATATTACTTGGAACTTGATTTATATTCCATTTGAAAACTTATTTATTTCAATTTTTTTTTATTTGATTATACTTTCATTAAAAAAATCTGGTTATGCAAACCCAAACAAAAAACCCCCGAGCCAAATTCGTAAATTACACGAACCCAACCCGAGTAACCCACATCTTCTCTTGCTTCGAGTCAAACCTTCTTTTTCCCATGCTTGAACCCGAGGAAACCATCGCCTTCTCAACCTCACGAAACACCCAGATATACAGATGATACGCGTGCACGTGCACGCCGCGACGATACCGCTCCGACCATCACCGTCACCTCCGACTAATCACCGATGACACTCTCGATCGTCCCGACCACCCAGAACCACGATCGAACCCCTACTTCGAAATCAAGCATGAAGAGCACGAGCAGGAACGAAACTCGATCGCCAAAATCGCCTCGCACCCCCAAATTCCGACCACCAGAGGCCTCGTCCTCATGCCCAAACCTTCGCCACACCTCCACCACTTTAATTCCCCTACACCGGTCCAACTCGATGCGATGACGAAGTTGTAATCGCTACGACTTCAACCCTGACCACAACATGCCCTAAAACCCTACAATGCCTTCGCCGTGCTACCACGGAGATCTAAAAATCGTGCTTCTATTTTTCTCATGATCTCCTACCAACGAACCTCCTCCAGCCTCAAACCCGACTCTCCTCCATATTCCGATCGCCATGAATCGACCAAAAACCCCGATTCCGATCATCATCGATTCCTCCTCGCATACTAACTTAAAAATTATGATATTACCACCAAAAATCATAACTTGTAAAAACGAATCTGATTATACAGGTGAAACAAGAAATTATGTTATTCGATTTTTTTATGATATGATTCAATTCTCACTGTAAATTTCTTTTTCCAAATAATTACTTTATAACTTCTCTTGAACCCACTTTTAAAAATAATATTTCATCCTTACAAACAACTTTCCTTTAGATATCATAACCTATAGTTGCTTGAGTGAAAGGAAATGAATTTTAGAATGATTATTGGGTCTGTTAAACAAGAACAGAAACCCAAAACTATTTTACATAGACATGCATATATACACACGGTGATTCAAACTTATACACCCAGGCAATCATACAATTTCATTCATGCAAATCATATTCAAGCCATTTCTACAATTAAATCTTACATGCACAGTGATATAAAGAAAATTTGGCTTTAAAAATTGAAGTTTACTCACCTGTAATTGATAAACAGAGGAAAGCTATTTTTGAAAAACTAGCAATTGATGTGAACTTAAATCTGCAAGCTTGAATTAAAACTGCAATTTGATCTGATCTGTTCTTTAATTCTGATCTACTACTAGATTAGATGATCTTTGGAACTGAAATGCTTGCTGGGTTGATACTTGGCTTTAATTAAATTCTGAGTTGAACTTGATTTGCTTCAAACTTTTGCTTGAGCTTTTTAAAAATTATCTCAGTTTTGAATTAATTTGCAGTGGTATCTGAACTTGTTTCAGATTTCTTTTCTGGTTTTTGGTTTTAAATTTTGAAACATGAAGAAAGAAAAGAAAGAATGGAGTCGAGAGAATTGTAAAAGATTTGAACTGAAATAGCCTGTTTTCTCACTTCATATTATTTACATATAATTTCAGTTTTAATGAAAATGCAAATGAGAAAAGCCACTTGTTATTATGCATGTCACCCTTAGCTTACAAGTGTTTTATGCATGCATACAAGTCTTACAAATGTTCTTATGCATGTTTGAATTTATATTTATTTATATACTATTTTTGTTTTTATCTTTTATATTTATACCTTTTCTTTTATTAATTAATGTATCTTTTTAAAGAAATAATATAATCCTATATTATTCAGTAACTATATATATGTACTAGTGAAAATGTAAAGTTTTAATCTAATCTACTTTTGAGATTTTGAAAATAACTTTGGAATAATAGAATACCTTATATATCCATATTATAACAAACTTCCCTATATTTTATCTATATATATATGGATATCTCATCTTGAATTAAATAATGAAATATATTATTTACTTATATACTATAAGATTTATCATCTCTAGAGATTTATAATTCAATACCTGTTATAGTTTTCAAATCTATATATATATATATCCAGATATTTATCAGAATTTTATTCGTTCAACTTATAAATCAGTACTTTTAATCCAGTTAATTACCAATTAATAGATGTCTAAAAATCCAGGTTATCACATCCCTCCCCCCTTTAAATCTTTTCGTCCTCGAAAAGGAACGAAGCCAAAATTTTATTATTTACTTATTATCAGATAAATTACTTGTTGAACATTTTAAACTATAGACTCCCTTTATATTAAATTTTTAAAATACTTTAAAATCTATATAATATTACAAAAAAATAGTTTTTTATAAAAAATACTTTTATAACTCAATGTCTCAACAAGTTCATCCTTTTTCTCACAGAAATTCGGTCATACGTTGATCAGACGTAGGACTGAAAATCTATAAGGACTTAGCAAACCCATTTTCAACACCCAGTGAAAATACTTGGAAAATAATTTATTGAAAATATAGAAAACATTTTTGAAAATAGAGGAAACATCTTTGGTGAGAATGCTTTGGAAATCATCACCCCCATCCATGGTCACAGTTACATCACGGGTTACGTTGCCATCGCAGCAAAAGTCCATGTAACTGATGACAGCATGGAACCCATAACAGATCGCAGTTACATTCCAGGGTTACGTTGCCATCACAGCAAAAGTCCATGTAACTGTTGGCTCTCAGCGGCACAAATGATTTTCGCTGTCAAAACGAAACTTCTCCACATAGGTCGCAGTCTACCGATATAAAATCAAACATAGACTGTTGGCTCTCAGCGGCACACATGACTTTCGCTATGTTACCATAGTGTCGCAGTCTACCGATATAAAATCAAACATAGATTGTTGGCTCTCAGCGGCACACACGACTTTCGCTATGGTCTGCAGTAGATCGCAGTGACATCGAGTTAAACCGTCGTCACAGCATAACCCAAATGCCTCTGTGGGCACCAGCCCCTCGACTTTTGCTACACAAATAATCCTCAGGAACTAGTTTTGTCCCGACTCCTCACAGGATCAACTTTAGAATCCCCCCTTGGGGTTCAAGGCAGTACCACCCTGTGGTACTCCTAAGAAGTTCATTTCAAGGGAGCGCCTTTTTTCCCCAGAGCTATTCTCAAAACACTTTATACTATACACTTATAGTATCTTTAAATCATATCCTTTATGATTTATATCAAAATCTCCTTTACACAAAATCGATATCCAAAATCGATAGTTCCAAACTTGGCTTTCCAAACTCCCAAAACTGATTTTCCCAAAAATCAAAAGCCTTTCCAAAATCCATAGGTTCTCAAAACCTTTTCCAAAATCATTCTCATAAGATCCTTTATATATATATAGATATATATGACTTTAAAAATCTTTGGATCACTTCAACTTGTATAAAACCTCTTTTATACTTCAAATACTTCCAAAAACCCTTTTTTATTCTGGCTAGATTCAATAAGGGAAGTTTATCATATTACAAAATATAACTTTATTTATTGCCAAATCAAATATTCAAGTTTGATTTCTTTATAAAGTTATTTACCATATTACTTACCTCCATAAAGTAAATTTCAACCAAAGAAATATCTAATTTCATTATATTTCACAAATTATACTTTTCATTTCAAAGACCATTTTACAATCCTTATCCACAAATTTCAATATCAATTTCATTCAAACTCGTACGATGTACACATATCATCCGTACGCAATATCAATCTGATCGCTCACTCGATAACACAATTTCTCTTCCGAACTAGTATCGTCCACCCGACTTCCTAGTGCGGACTCAGATCTGGTTTCTTGATCAGAAACCGTCATTCTCCTTATATAGTCACAACTATGATAGAGAATATCCAGAACCAATCAATAATCCATATCCAGGTTCACCGTCGAAAATCGAGCGAAAAATCCCAACTCGGATCGATAATACTATCTCGAAGTTCTGTGTTCGAATCTGGATCAAATCACTATGCGAATAGAATAATATACGTATATCCTACGTATTTATCTTTATTGATTAGTAGCTAAATCAATTCTCTTTTCTATTCACGTTTCCTTTAATTCCATTCACTTATTCTCAATTGCTTCCATTTCCAATTGAGTTATTACTTCAATTACAAACAGTTTGAACTCTGACCTATTTAAATTTAAAAATAGCTTGAAAAAGTTTAAAATAGATAAGTAGTTGAAAGGTAGTTATTAGTTTGTAAAATAGCTGTAAAATAGTTAAGTAGTTATAAAATAGTTAGATAATTGCAAAATAGTTTTTAAAATAGTGATTAGATATAAGTAACTGAAAAATAGTAATTAGTTTATAAGATAGTTTCAAAATAGTTAAATAGTTCCAAAATAATTGTAAAATAAGTATGAGATAGTTTGGGTTTAAGAAGAAAGATTGTATAGTAAATAGTTTGGAAAATATATTTGTATTAAAACAATTTATTTTGTAAATAATCCAGAGCCAAACTGTTTAATTTCCCATCAATTCAATTTAAATTTCCACTTCCTTTTAAATTGACTTAATACTTCAATTTCCATTGAAATTGATTTAATCTCAATTCAAGTTGAATTAATCTTAATTCCTTTCCAAATTCAAATCAAATTCCATTTGATTTTTAAACTTATTCAACTTTAATTACTATTTCAAATTATTCAAATTAATTTAGACTAAATTCAAATTGAATCCACTTCAATTTCAAATCATTTCAATTCTAATTTACCATTGGAATTTTTAAACTTATACATTTCAATCACAATTCTAATTAATTCAAATCAAATTTAATTTGATCTAATTCTATTCAAATCTCAACTTAAAACCATCTCGAATTATATAAATTCGAGTTAAATTTTAAATGTTGATTTAATCCTTTAAATCAAATTAACCCTTACTTTAAAATCAAATCAACCTTTATTTTTTTATTTATTTAACAACTTAAATCTTTAAACCATTTAATTCTGAATCCAAATTCCAAAATTCCATTTTAAAATTATCTTTACTTAACTTATTATAAAGTTTAAATAAGAATTCAAAAACAATTTAATCTTCAGATTCTAATTTGTTATCCATTTTTAACTTCAAAATCAATTCTCAGTTTCATAGATTATTTATAACAATAGAATGATATCAGGATAAATAAACATCCAAATTTATCTTAACACCAATTTACAGCATCCAATTTCAATTTCCAAATCTCAAACCCATTTTGAGATCACTCATAACTCCCATTTAAATTAACCATTTAACTACCCAAGTTAAATTTAAATTTCATTTTGAAATTTCCAATTCAAATTGTTCATTCAAACTTATTTAACTTCTTCTAAGTTAATTTCAATTTAATCCCATTAACCTTACTCAATTTGAATCCCCATTTCAAATTTTAAATTTCTATCAATATTCTTTCTTAAAAGTTCTAAACTTATTTCATTTTAAGTTTTTTTTTTTACATCACACTTCAGGGAAAATTAAAACTCATCACTTTAGAGTTTATTTTAAATTATCTTTGATACTATGTATATCCCTCATCTATACATATTTATTTCATTTACACTTCAAGTCATACTTAAAATTTTAAACCATTCTTGGTTTTTAATTTCAAAACAAATTCGTTTAAAACAATTTCAAGTTTTCTGGATTTAGATTTAAAATTTCACAATTTCAAATTATCTTCAATTCCAATTTATAAGTCATATTCATCTAAAAGTTTACTTCCCTAAAACATTTCATTTTACTTAATCATTTACAACATTTCATTATCAACCATCTATGATAATAACCAAGATTATCATATCTGGAAACCAATTCATTATTATCTTTATTTCTACAAATTCAAGATTTTAATTTCAGTTTGGATTCATTTCAAACTTATCTTCATTAAAATTTAATTTGGTTGTATTTCTATTACCACTTAATTTAATTCCAATATTTTAACAACCAATTACCTTAATATTTATTAGAAAGAAATATCATTTTATATATCAAAATATATTTTTATATAAAATTATTTAAAATCCTTATATAAGAAAATAACAATTACGCTCTCATATATATATATATATATACACTCAACTCGTTCTAGGGTACCATTGACCCTATCCTTAACGAGTAATCCTAACAGAGCCAAGGTTCTCGCTTAACCTTCGCTCTGATACCAACTGTAACGACCAGGAAATTTTGAACCCGAAAATTCCAGATAGTTAGAAGAAAAGAAAAGAGATAGAAGAAAGAAACAGAATAAGACATAGATTCTCACATTCGCAGCGGATCAAAATACAATATTAAATAATAATATCAGTTATACAAAGAAAACTGTATTTGTTAATTACATTTTATTTTAGAAAACAAATAGAGATTTAATAAGATAATTAACCTTATATATATATAATTATTTCAAAACAAAACAATTTAAATTCAAAATACACTTATCTTTAAGAATTAAATCAAATGAAATTTGATTGAAAAAAAACTTCTTTTAATATATTACTTTGGAACTTGATTTATATTCCATTTGAAAACTTATTTATTTCAATATTTTTTTTTATTTGATTATACTTTCATTAAAAAAATTTGGTTATGCAAACCCAAACAAAAAACCCCCAAGCCAAATTCGTAAATTACACGAACCCAACCCGAGTAACCCACATCTTCTCTTGCTTCAAGTCAAACCTTCTTTTTCCCGTGCTTGAACCCGAGGAAACCATCGCCTTCCTCAACCTCACGAAACACCCAGATATACAGATGATATGCGTGCACGTGCACGCCGCGACGATATCGCTCCGACCATCGCCGTCACCTCCGACTAATCACCGATGACACTCTCGATCGTCCCGACCACCCAGAACCACGATCGAACCCCTACTTCGAAATCAAGCATGAAGAGCACGAGCAGGAACGAAACTCGATCGCCAAAATCGCCTCGCACCCCCAAATTCCGACCACCAGAAGCCTCGTCCTCATGCCCAAACCTTCGCCACACCTCCACCACTTTAATTCCCCTACACCGGTCCAACTCGATGCGATGACGAAGTTGTAATCGCCACGACTTCAACCCTGACCACAACATGCCCTAAAACCCTACAATGCCTTCGCCGCGCTACCACGGCGATCTAAAAATCGTGCTTCTATTTTTCTCATGATCTCCTACCAACGAACCTCCTCCAGCCTCAAACTCGACTCTCCTCCATATTCCGATCGCCATGAATCGACCAAAAACCCCGATTCTGATCATCATCGATTCCTCCTCGCATACTAACTTAAAAATTATGATATTACCACCAAAAATCATAACTTGTAAAAACGAATCTGATTATATAGGTGAAACAAGAAATTATGTTATTCGATTTTTTTATGATATGATTCAATTCTCACTGTAAATTTCTTTTTCCAGATAATTACTTTATAACTTCTCTTGAACCCACTTTTAAAAATAATATTTCATCCTTACAAACAACTTTCCTTTAGATATCATAACCTATAGTTGCTTGAGTGAAAGGAAATGAATTTTTGAATGATTATTGGGTCTGTTAAACAAGAACAGAAACCCAAAACTATTTTACACAGACATGCATATATACACACGGTGATTCAAACTTATACACCTAGGCAATCATACAATTTCATTCATGCAAATCATATTCAAGCCATTTCTACAATTAAATCTTACATGCACAGTGATATAAAGAAAATTTGGCTTTAAAAATTGAAGTTTACTCACCTGTAATTGATAAACTGAGGAAAGCTATTTTTGAAAAACTAGCAATTGATGTGAACTTAAATCTGCAAGCTTGAATAAAAACTGCAATTTGATCTGTTCTTTAATTCTGATCTACTACTAGATTAGATGATCTTTGGAACTGAAATGCTTGCTGGGTTGATACTTGGCTTTAATTAAATTCTGAGTTGAACTTGATTTGCTTCAAACTTTTGCTTGAGCTTTTTAAAAATTATCTCAGTTTTGAATTAATTTGCAGTGGTATCTGAACTTGTTTCAGATTTCTTTTCTGGTTTTTGGTTTTAAATTTTGAAACATGAAGAAAGAAAAGAAAGAATGGAGTCGAGAGAATTGTAAAAGATTTGAACTGAAATAGCCTGTTTTCTCACTTCATATTATTTACATATAATTTCAGTTTTAATGAAAATACAATTGAGAAAAGCCACTTGTTATTATGCATGTCACCCTTAGCTTACAAGTGTTTTATGCATGCATACAAGTCTTACAAATGTTCTTATGCATGTTTGAATTTATATTTATTTATATACTATTTTTGTTTTTATCTTTTATATTTATACCTTTTCTTTTATTAATTATTGTATCTTTTTAAAGAAATAATATAATCCTATATTATTCAGTAACTATATATATGTACTAGTGAAAATGTAAAGTTTTAATCTAATCTACTTTTGAGATTTTGAAAATAACTTTGGAATAATAGAATACCTTATATATCCATATTATAACAAACTTCCCTATATTTTATCTATATATATATGGATATCTCATCTTGAATTAAATAATGAAATATATTATTTACTTATATAATATAAGATTTATCATCTCTAGAGATTTATAATTCAATACTTGTTATAGTTTTCAAATCTATATATATATATATATCCAGATATTTATCAGAATTTTATTCGTTCAACTTATAAATCAGTACTTTTAATCCAGTTAATTTCCAATTAACAGATGTCTAAAAATCCGGGTTATCACACCTATTATTAAATATGTCTATAGAATCCACAATGATAAGGAAGACTAAGTCCTAACAAGGTGTCAATTACTATCCATCTTCTATGGTGCTTCCATAAGTTGAGGTCATGTTCTCCATAGTTTTCTACTAAAGATATGACCTTTGCTCCATGGGTAATCAAAGTAGGAGTAGAAATTACCTCTATTTATTCTTCCAACTCATAGTTGCCTTGTCCATCCTTTCGAATATGGTCGCAACTACTTCTATAGTCGGAATTTATAGAGTTAAGCGTAAATTCAAAAATAAGTATATATGTAGTATGATTTTTAGAAAAAAATCTTTTGAAAAACCTTTTCAAAAATAACGAGTACGCCACTCATACATATAGTATACTTTCCCCGTTGATTGGGTAGCCTAGGCTCTGATACCAAATGTAACAACCCATCCCAGAACATGCCTAAATTTTGACCAAGAAAAGGCCCATCGAAATTTAGATCCATTCTAAAGCAAGCTATTGGTAGTAAAAAGAAATAAGATTGCAGAGCCATAACTAAACTTTCAGAACTCACAGCGGATGGAACAAAATATAATAGTAAAGCATACCTATTTATTCGAAAACCATAAAAAGTCATAATACAAAATTCTGTAAAATCGTAACATAATATCTATTACATGGGTACACATAAAAGCAAGTGATAATAATAAATACTTCCACAAGCCAAGCTTCTCCATCTCTAAGCATCGTCACCACCATCACTCCATCCTTAACCTATGTTGTAACAAGGAAGGAGTCAGAACAACAAGTGTCTAGTGAATAAAAACCTCGAGTCTCACCTTTTCAATACTTGGGCAGTATATTTCAAAATAAAAATATGTCTACCAATATAAAACCATTAAAATCATTTAATACTTCTTTATAAGGAAAGGAGGCAGGTCCAACACTTAATACCTTCAATTCCAAAAGTGGATCTCATATCCCAATCATACGTCATAAATAGATAATAATGTGAGAGACAGTACCCAAGCCACTTAATACTTTCTTGTGGAAAATAGCTAGACCTCATCATTTAAGGCCTATTTATTGAAGCGTGCTCCTCAATGGTACTATTTAGCCGACACCACATGGAATCTCATAGGCCATTTAATACTTCCAAGTGGAAGATAGACAGACCCCATCATTTAAGGCCTAATTCCAAAAGCGGACCCCTGTAGAGATACCACCTAACCCTTGGCTATTTAATACTTCGTTTGGGGAAAAAGGCGGGTCCAACCTCGAAGCAGGCCCCTCGTCTTATGGCCCATACCCATAATGATGTCTCACATTAGTCCATTATTCGTAAGAACTGGTAGCCAGGTTTACTGGGCAGATTTTCCCTACAAAATTTAGAACTAACCTCACATCATTACAAATATTTATCATAAGGATATCTCACATCAATAAAAGTGTACACAACTATTGATAGCCACAAAGTGAAGGGAGAATGTTGTCGGCATTTCCGCCCACTACATGGTAAACATGAAGAGTCAGGGGTAAAATTGTCATGGTCTTGGAATGGACCTAAACTAGTTTAGAAGTATTCTCGAGATCAAGATATGGACCTTGGTCGAAACCGCATCTCAATCCGAGTAACAATTTGAAAGATATGAACATCTTAACATCACCCCATTGTCTAAGTTATATGGGTCCCACTTTGGAGAACTATTAATTTTCTCTCTCACATGGAACATTCAGGGGCATTGGAATACTCTACTTATCGATACACGGCTACTAGTTCAAGTCTCATTCAATTCTGACTTGGATTGAAGGAGTTATGGCATAATAACATGTGTAGCACAATGGTAAAGACTTGCGCCTTTCAGCCAACCCACCCAGGTTCAAGTCCTAGCAAGCACTTATTTTTATGAAGCATGAGTAATGGTCCAATAGGGAATCAAACTAATAAACATCTAACCATTTCCAACGGAAGGAAGGTTGAACCAAATCCCAGAGAATGGAAGGTTGAACCAAATCTCATATAAAGGAAGGTTGAACCAAATCCCAGGGAAAGGAAGGTGGAACCAAATCCCGAAGAATGGAAGGTTGAACCAAATCTCATATAAAGGAAGGTTGAAAGGAAGGTTGAACCAAATCGTAGGGGAAGGAAGGTCGAACCAAATCTCACATGAAGGAAGGTTGAACCAAATCCCAAACTAAATACCAGAGGAAGGAAGGTTGAACCAAATCCTACATTAAGGAAGGTTGAACCAAATCCTAGAGGAAGCAAGGTTGAACTAATGCAAGGTTAAACCAAATCTCAAAAGCTATGTACTCAGCTGCCACTCCCTCATAACCTCACTCTATAAATACCAGGCACATGGCATTATAAAAAAAGATAGAGGGAAAAGGGTGAAGCTCTCGTCAACAATGGCGGACAACTTTGAGAGGGAAAACTCTTTGTTCCAATAGCATGTTTACTCATATTCAAAGCTTGTACTTGTAATCAGAAATGAAAGAGATAATAAAAGAGGAACAGTGGACGTAGGCATATACGGGCCGAACCATTATAAAATCTGTGTCTTTTTACATTTAAGTCTTTTAATTATTCTTTATTGCACACTCTTGATTTTCTATCTCGATCATCCACAACTAAAATTCATCAAACAATAGCTCTATATTGAAAACAATATTCGCAGCTCTACTACTATAACTTGGAGGTGTTTGCCCATTTTTTGGGTAAACATTTTTGGTTCTTTCACTGAGAACTGAACTTCCTTTTTTAAAAGGAAAATTCTCTCTTTCTTATTTCTCGTTTTTATTTTGAAATTTTAAACCACTCATTTGGAGTTTGAAGTTTGTCTTTTTTTCATCCTTAGACTACTATTTCATTTAAATTAGAAACGCTATTGTTTCTAATCTTCATTATAGAGATTATCATTTCTTGTCATGCGAAACTCTCTTCCCAATCTTTGTAGATCTGAAATATGTTTCTCTCTTCAGATTTACCATCACTGTTTTCATAAAAATATTATTTTCCTTCTTCAGCTCTGAATCAGCTTTTATTTAAAAAAAAGAATATAGTATCAATCTTTCAAAATTTCAAATCTACAATCGTTTTTCTAAAAAGGAAAAAATTATCTCTTTATTGTTCAAGATGTGAAATAATTGTTTCTATGAGAAAATGAAACAACATTTTTGTCCAGATCTAAATCATGGTAAAAGAAACTATCTTTTTTCTATTCAAGATCTGAAATAATTGTTTCTATGAGAAAATGAAACAATCTCTTTTTTTTCCAAATCAAAATCATTGTTTTAAAAAAACTATCTTTTTATTGTTCAAGATCTGAAATAATTGTTTCTATGAGAAAAGGAAACAATCCCTCTTTTCAGATCTAAATTGTCATTTCTTTAAAGAAAAAAACTGTCCTTCCCCTTTCATACCTTCCTTACACCATTCCATACACCAACCTTGATACTCTGACATCAGATTGCAAGAATCTATCCTTCCAAGTTGATAAATCTAGCGACACTGATGCGTAGAAAAACTTTAACATCAGATCGTCGAAATTTATTCTTCCAAGCTGATAAATCCAACGACACTGATGGATAGAAACATCAAGATCAGAAATAGAAATGGTGAAATATTTCATACTTTCCAACACCTTTCTATACGCCAACCCTGATGCTCTGATAGCAGATTGCTAGGATCTATCCTTCCAAGTTGATAAATCTAGCAACACTGAAGCATAGAAAAACTCTGACATCAGATTGTTGAAATTTAGCCATCTAAGCTGATAAATCCAACAACACTGATGGACAGAAACATCAAGACCGGTAATAAAAATGGTGCAACCAATCAAAAGAATAATTAGATGATTGGAATTTATCCTTCCAAGCTGATAAATCCAACTACGCCAATTAATCACAATGAAAGTAAGCACACAATTCATATTACATAGCCTACTTTATATACATGCCTTGTAGCAAGGGGTTGAAATTATTTCATAATGTGGGACTAAACAACCCAATGTTGTATCATTTTTTCTAGCAGTTCAGATCTACACCAACAATTTCATTCAAAAAAGAAATCAACTCTTTCTTTTTAGATCTGAACAACTATTTCATTAACAAGAGAAATTCTCCTTTTCACATTTCAAATCACCTTTTTCTTATTTCAGATCTACAAACACTGTTTCTTAATAAAAATGAAACATTTATTTATTTCATAAGATCTGAAATCATTCCAACTTTTTTCTCTTATTTTAGATCTACAAACACTATTTCTTAAGAAAAAGAAACATTTATTTATTTCTTAAGATCTGAAATCATTCCAACTTTTTTCTCTTATTTCAGATTTACAAACACTGTTTCTTCAGAAAAAAGAAATATTAATTTATTTCATAGATCTGAAATCATTCTATCTTTTTTTTCCTCTTATTTTAGATGTGCAAACACGGTTTCTTAACCAAAAAAGCAAACATTTACATTTCTTAGATCTGAAATCATCACATCTCCTTTTTTTTCATTTCAAAAAGCTTTTTTTGCCAAAAGAAACTTATGTTCATTTTTCAAAATCATTGTATATCTTATTCTCTTTTCATCCAAAAGTATTGTTCCCTTGACATAAGAAACTCTGGTTCCTCTTTAGATCCAGATCCTTATTTCTCTAACATAAGAAAATCATCTACTCTTTTCCGACCTACAACCGATATTTCTTGAAATAAGGAGCTCCATTTCCCTTCTCTTATATAAGAAAAGTCACTTTGAGAAAATCGTTTTCTGTTGTCCGGATCCACAATCACTATGTCTTGGAAATAAGAAATCATATCTCTCTTCCCCCCTTCAAATCTAAAAACATTCTTTCTTGGCCAAAAGAAACTTGTGTTCACTTTTCAAGTCTAAAGTTATTCAAACTCACTTTCCCATTACTGATCATATCATTGTTTCCATCACCCAAGGAAACCTTACCCTCTTTCCAGATCCGAGATCATTGTTTTGAGAAACTCTATTTCTCTTTTTTGGGATTCTCTCTTTCTTTTAAGAGTTGGGCCATCGATCCTTTGAAACTGCAAAACCTCCCCTTCCTTTCCTAAACTTGAATTATTATCCCTTGAAAATTACAAGCTCTTCAGGAAAGTGCAGGAGAACAACTTTCCAACATGCCTCCTAAGCGAAGGAACTCTGCTACAAAGAATGCAGCTGTTGTCGGTACACCCAATCCAGATATGAAAAATAAAGAAGGTTAATCTAACAACATCCCTATGCTAGAAAATATAGCTACTGGACATGACTTCAACTAAGTTGCGGTTGAAATCAGCAAACACTTTGTTGCCGATCATGAAGCTTTGGTGGATAAACTCTTGACACGCTTAAGGCAGATGGAAGTACTCAGCCTCAACACTATAATACAAGGGAAGTCCAAGATTAAGGGATCAAGGGGGCATTTCACTTAACTAAATGATACCTAAGCATAACCCTCTTCCATTTAGCATCAAGTCAAAGTACTACACACATGCTTTCATACATGGACTGAAACATTGCAACTTGAAGACTAAAGACATGATGATTGATACCCAAGTATGAATATAACAAACACATCACTTCATCACTCCTACCTTGCGCGAAGACATAGCCAATCCAAAGTATACTAGATAGGGTTCAAATAATTTCAATAGCACTCCTTACCAAGGGATGTGTTCAACAAATGCAAACAAGGAAGGAAATAAGAGCAAGGGTTACTAGTCCTTCCTCCAAAAAAACAGAAACTTCTGAGTGCCTACTATGAACCTTTATAAAGGGCTAATCCGACCCCCTAAACACTTGCCAAGATCTCCACACTTGCTGATAAATGGGGGGCACAAAGAAGGTAATATATAATTACTTTTCTTTCATTCTAATCAATCTTAAGCTATTGCAGGGCTCTACCATCTACTCTTGGATCTCCATCCATGGAAAATGTGAAGGAAGTATTCGTAAAACTGGTGCATGTACTGATCAACCCAAGTATGCTTACATGCTGCACAAAGTAAAGCAAAAGTAAAACTAGCCCCTCCAACTATGCATGACCTCTCCATTGGGTCAGCAAGGCACATAAAGATGAGAAAACATCACTGTCAGGAGTTCAGATAGATGGTCACCCAGGGAAGCTAGCACAGCTTGCAGTACAAATGCTATAGAAAATGGAAGAGATACAACTCTCTGCCTCCGGAGCTCGAATGATCAATGATCGTATAGAAGCCATCCATTTGGGTATGGTGTTACCTCAAAGGGTAAGGAAGAGGATGCGATGGAAACGACATCTGCCGAGAACTCGGATAACATAATAGTTTATACAGAAAGGCTTTGAAAGACCGAGCTCCAACAATTCCAACATATTTGGCCCGCCGTAGAAAGGCGAGAGATATCCAGAACCACCACCACTACTCCTCATATCATAATTCAACATGAATCAACAATATATATAGTAAACTGCTAGGACATTGCAGTCACCAATCAAGGTACTATCTTCACCACTCCATCATGATCCAATAATCAAAAAACACAATTCAAATTGATTAAGAACTAAGGATAGCCAGAAGTACACTGGGGACATCCACTATAAGTCCACCAAACTAGCCGTAGTCAACCTGGAAAAATGAACAGATCAATGACTACTAGGAGGAAGCACTAAAATGCCAAACAAGAATCTTGGCCCAGTAAAACATCCATAATCAAATAGAGTACTTGTAGAAAATCCTTATGAGGAGCTCTCCGATCACATAATATGCTTGCGTAAAGATGTCATACGCATGACAACAGATGGGACTGCAAAGGAGGTACCATGACAAACCTCTTCTTTTGTTTTTTTCTAACTCGGTTGTTGTCATTTCAGGACAATGCCATCGGCTCCTAAGTTCCATAGAGTCTTAAAAAAATACCAAGCGAGAATTCCTATCCAAGAGAACATCTTAAACCAGACATACTACACAACCTGGTACATTGCGCTTCTTTTGAAGTGGCAGGTTTGGTCTAAACTACTCTTTCCCTTTGACTGAGACAAGAGACTAATGCATTCACTTAACACATATGCAGTTATATTCACTTAACACCTATGTTGTTATAACCACTACTTCTTTTGTGATTAGCAACCCAGATCACAAGCATGTGTTGGCAGTAGTCAAAATAAGATAGCCATGACTAAGGGCACTAGCCTGGGTAGTTCACTACTGACGACCGCCCCTTTCCCTGGCAATGAAATACCAGTCGGGCATCCAGGCACAAATCTAGCTTGAGTAACTCAAAGAATAAATGCATTCGAAGCCTAGCGTGGATTGACTCATAACAGGAGTTGCCCCAGGCCAATGGGCAGGTTGAAGCTATCAATAAAGTCTTGAAAACACTAATTAAGGAAAAACTAGATAAATCTAAAGGAGTGTGGGTTGACGAACTACCCATGGCACTGTGGGCCTACCAAGCCTCCTACAAAACAGCAACAGGACATATTCTATTTGCTCTAATCATATGGGGTTGAGGCCATGATTCCGATCGAAACAGTTGTCCCTTCACATCGTAGGACACACTATAATCCAGAAGAAAACGAGGAGCTCTTCAACATGTCCTTACACATGATTAAAGAAAGAAGGAATAACACCGCTCTTAAGACCACAGCACACGGATGGAAAGTGGCAAAACAATACAAATCTAAGATGAAGCACCAAGAGTTACAAGAGGGAGATATTGTTCTCAAGCAAGTCTTCCCCCGTCCAGGCGCACTAGATCACGTTTGGAAAGTACCATTTGTTGTTCATAAGGATCTCCACAACGGAGCTTACATTCCATCGACAATTGATGGAAAAGGTGTTTGGGAAAGGAGGGAATCTCCAGCATCTCCGCTAGTACTTCTCTTAGCTTGTAAAAAGCATGTATCGCCTGAACAATAAAAGAAAGACAGTGGACGTTGGCATATTCTGGCCAAACCGCTGTAAAAATTGATGTTTTGCTCAATTGTTTGTCTGTTATTTTTCCTATTGCAATCAATCGCAAGCTCTCGCAGGCAGCAGTGAAAGCAAGATAACCATGACTTAGTGCACAAACATAGCCTAGGTAGTTCACTGCCGACGATCGGCCCCCAGCCAGTAATAATAAACCGACTATAAGCCACGGATTAGGCACGATTATAGCCTAGGTAGTTTATCATTGGCGTTCGGCACGTCTGCAACTGCGAACCGACAATAAATCTCACGATTAAGGAATGGCTGTAGGCAGGGATAGTCCATAGTTGACGATCGGCACCCATGCTTGCCAGGCCATAGTAAATCGAATAATACTCACATACAGGCCATAATGGCCTGGGTAGTTACTGCGTGCAAATCCCGGCTCTAAATCTTAAGTACAACAGTCGCAAAAGTTACACTCCCTTGGAACATAGGTTGGGCTAACAAACCATATGTCACCAAAATCCACAATCAGGGCAAGTAACTTACATGCCACGAATCTTAAGTTTAGAAGGACTCTCTTGAAGGAGAGTATAGTTCGTTGTACTTAAACTAGAAGCTTCTAACAATTTCTTTTAGTCTTATGGCATTACATAAAGATAGTAGAAATATGAATTCCACTCTGCCAACCACAGCAGGATATTCATTCGCTTCCACTCCACCAGAGGAAACAGAGCATCTACTCAACTCCGTCAGAGATAGCAGAACATCAATCCAACATTGCCACAAGAATTAGAATATCCCTTCCAGCCAACTTCGCTCAAGAAACTGTAAGGATTCGCCCAAAGCTGAGCACACTTATGGAACCTGAGAAAAACTCAATGCAAAGGTATGACTAACTTTTGTAAGATAAGCTAAATACGATAAAAAATACTTGGGCGCATAGCACCACCTCACCCCTTGATTATACACATACACTACCACTCAACTTGGTAATAGCACAATGGAATCATGACCTTAAGTTCGCAAGTTTAAAACCTATTCATGATACAATGCATCATGTTGTGAGAAGCAACCAAGTGCACTATACTGGGGGCAAACCCAAGAAAATAATAAGCGCTCCCGGCCGACTTCTGACAACGTCGCTAGAGGGTGCTATGGAGGATGTGATGAGTATTTGTGGATTGCCACGTCCCCCGAATTACTGTCTAAACCCTAGCAATTGGAAATTACTTTGAATGATATGATCTTCTATAAACATGAGTGATTCAATCTTCACCCTTAAGCTTGAATCCATTTGTTTCAAAACCTATTTTTCAAATAACTTGATATCTTTATCTGATAAAGTCAATCCCAAAGGCATACGGGATGACTCTAACAATCCTGAGTAAAAATGAAACAATAATCTATGACTAATTCTAAGGCAAGGATGAAAGTCCTTAACCTCACATGGTCCGAAAAGACTCTTGACTTGTAGGTAAATCCGATGGAACTGGATGATTCTTCACTGCCGGTGCCAACGGGAAATCCAGATTGAAAATTTGGTTTTACCCGATCAATGTGAAGATAGCAAGCTGATAATAACCAAGGATTCCTATGCTCAAAGACTATTACACTCAAACACCCCATGTTGGGGCCATCTAACATTGACATTCTGCATAACTCAAACCAGCAATAATAAACCAGCTCGCCTACATTCATAATATGCTCTTCAGTTGTATCCTTTACTTTTCGCATCTAACTCCGACAATGACTTCATGCTGGAATGATGAAGTACTCCTAACTCATAATGCGAACAAATTCCCTTGAACTCTTCTCAAAGGGGGTAGAACCACTCGCTCAAATCCAACACCTACCCCCATCAACACTTGCCAGTAATCGACTCCATGCAAGTACATAAGATATCAGCAGACAAGCTGTCGAGAAAGTTGGTAAAACTAATCCTATAAAAATATGTCTGGGAGCATGTCCCGAAAGAGCTAACAGGATAATAAAGAACTGCTCCTTTAACATCATCACCTTACTAGACTAGATGCAACAAAAACCTATTGCAATTAGTTAAACCTAATCAGATATAATGACCCCAATTAAATCTCCTACAAAATGTACATGTCTTTGTACAAACGTCCATACAGAAGATACAAAGCATAGGCTAGGGAAGAAATTGTCAACCTTCACTCAAAAGCACCACACTACATATCCTACATACGAGTACCCTTCAATGGAGATTCTTACTCTACCAAATCCATTAATAATTAATCCCATAAGTGCATGCGCGGAAGTGGACAAAAGTTCACTAAGAAATATGCAAATTCGGCAATCGCACGGGATGGATACGTCGTGATCACTAGACTTACCCATACAATGAACATAACTAGAATGCCATGTCAATAGATCTGAGAAAAATACCATAAAGTATACATCGGCTGGTTCACACACTGTAGAACCTCAAAGTAGGAAGCAAGAAGACCAAGCCTGGGAAAACAGAATCCCACCAGGCGAAGACAAATCAAACACGGTTAGAGAAGTCACCACACCATCCTTAAGCAGAGCCAAGCCTCACATTGAACTAGCAAAGGAAAACTCTTTAGGGAAACAAAAATAGTATACGAATAGTCAGACATCAAGATGACGGCTGCAAGACAAGCAAGGCAACCCCTGATCAAACAAAGCACACTTTGCATTCACGAAAGTATGCTTTGGGGGGCAAATGTTGTGGGCATTTCCGCCCACTACATGGTAAATATGAAGAGTCAGGGGTAAAATTGTCATTGTCTTGGAATGGACCTAAACTAGTTTAGAAGTATTCTCGAGATCAAGATATGGACCTTGGTCGAAACCGCGTCTGAATCTGAGTAACGGTTTGAAAGATATGAACATCTTAACATTAGCCCATTGTATAAGTTATATGGGTCCCACTTTGGAGAACTACTAATTTTCTCTCTCACATGGAACATTCAGGGGCATTGGAATACTCTACTTATCGATACACAGCTGCTAGTTCAAGTCTCATTCAATTCTTACTTGGATTGAAGGAGTTATGGCATAATAACATGTGTAGCACAATGGTAAAGACTTGCTTGCGCCTTTCAGCCAACCCACCCGGGTTCAAGTTCTAGCAAGCACTTATTTTTATGAAGCATGAGTAATGGTCCAATAGGAAATCAAACTACTAAACATCCAACCATTTCCAATAGAAGGAAGGTTGAACCAAATCCTAGAGAATGGAAGGTTGAACCAAATCTCATATAAAGGAAGGTTGAACCAAATCCCAGGGGAAGGAAGGTTGAACCAATTTGCAGGGGAAGGAAGGTCGAACCAAATCTCGCATGAAGGAAGGTTGAACCAAATCCCAAACTAAATCCCAGATGAAGGAAGGTTGAACCAAATCCTACATGAAGGAAGGTTGAACCAAATCCCAGAGGAAGCAAGGTTAAATTAAAGAAAGGTTAAACCAAATCTCAAAGGCTATGTACTCAGCTACCACTCCCTCATAACCTCACTCTATAAATACCAGGCACATGACATTATAAAAAAAGATGGAGGGAAAAGGGTGAAGCTCTCGTCAACAATGGCAGGCAACTTTGAGAGGGAAAACTCTTAGTTCCAATAGCATGTTTACTCATATTCAAAGCTTGTACTTGTAATCAGAAATGAAAGAGATAATAAAAGAGGAACAGTGGACGTAGGCATATTCAGGCCGAACCACTATAATATTTGTGTCTTTTTACATTTAATTCCTTTACTTATTCTTTATTGCACATTCTTGACTATCTCAATCATCCGCAACTAAAATTATCAAACAATAGCTCTATACTGAAAACAGTATTCGCAGCTCTACTACTATAACTTGGAGGCGTTTGCCCATTTTTTGTGTAAACTTCTGCCATTTAACTCTATTGACCTCGCACCCTTATGACCTGGACATAAATTAATTACTATATATATTCATATACTCATTTCACTGTTTCATAAGTAAGGCCTTATAAGGAATCTTCCTTATTATGCCTTAAAATAATAATTAGACTATATAAGAGTTTCCTCTTATTTACACCTCAAAATAAATTACCTTCTTAATCGGGGAAAATAAATGTAAATAAATGTCTAACTAACTGCGCCATGTACGCAATAGTTATACGTTAATTACGTAAAAAGAAATAAATAAATATTCGCCTTAACAAATTTTAAACGCACAGATTTTATGCTCTAAACCAACACTAAATGTCAATTCCCTAATAAATTATTATTACAAGTCTTTTTTCTTCAATTTCCCAAGATTTCATGGAATTCAAATGTGAAAAATAGGAAATAAATATTCATAATCAAAACTACAATAAAAGACTTGTAAATAAAATAGGAACTCAATTTATTACTCCAATCAATGGAATATCTTAAACAAAAAGAATTGCAAATATCTTAAACAAAGAAATAGATATTAATAAGTGGTTTAAACTACGAATAGAATTTGTAATTTAAACTCCTTATTTTATTGAAGTATCACAATATGACCAAAAGAAGAAGGAGAAGTGGAATAGACTATGAAATTATCAAAAATTGCATAAATAAAACAAATTCCATCGAATTAATGTAAATAATTGAGAATCTCAACATATAATTGATATTTCGAAATAAAAAGGATATTTAGGGGATTTTATCTATCATATTTTTGAAATCCCAAAATCCTTAAGGCATATTCAAATCCAAATGAAATACATTAAACAATTGCTGAAAAGAAATAATAAGGTTTCCACTCACAGATTAGCTGTAGCTTACTCACTTGGATTTGTAGCTTTCCGTTCTCTTCTAGAATCTCTCTCTTTTAATACACACACACACACACAATGGGGAACAGGTATATATATCATTAGATCCATAATAATTGGAGAAGACTAAAATAAGAATAGATTGGAGGAAGAAGAATCAAATAGAAAATAAGTTGAATCCTTACCTGAATTCTCTATGGAGTTTTTGGATCTTATTAGAGAGATAGCAATGACAGAGTTTCATCATATTCCCAAAAATAATATGAATAAAAGTGGAGAGGATGTGGTTCTATTTATAGGAGTTGAAACACACTAGAACCCTAGAATGGAAGTAGGTAGGAAATAGTAAATCTGGAGCATACAACCGAATAAAACATTGCTTCAAACACTAGCTGTCACCGGCAGCTTCTTGCCAAGTGGTCGACCATCCTTAGACGGCCGGTTCTTTTATTCAAGGGACGTTTATTTATTTCCGTTGCTATATTATTTTATTCCCTAATTAACTTCTTAACGTTAAATGTTAATTAAACATTTTCTTAGGCCCCCAAGCTAATTTTTGAAAATCAAACCCTAAATTTGATTTACTCATTTGAATTCAAACTAATTAATTTATTCTATAAACTTCAAACGCTCATAACTTCTTCGTTTGAGCTCCGTTTTCAACATATTATATATGGAAGAAGATCAAAATTTCACCACGAACGCAACGGAATAAATTTTGTGGTAAAATTATAAATTTTATAAAATTTCCATTTTAGCCCTTACCATATTCAATTTACTTCATTATTTATGGTTCATTTTACGGGATGTTATATCCAATTCGCTTCATTGAGCATTTTCAACCATTGAAGCATATACATATACATCATACACACATCATCCTACATCCAAACATACAAACACATAACAATTCATCACAGGTCATCCTGTAATGTATCTCTAATATAACCTAACACATATTAAGCAACCAAACATCAAATTAACATGAATAGAACGCTTTAAAACATTTTAAAATTCATTTTTACTTGGGATTTTTTTAAAACTATCCTAAAACATGATTTTGACTTTAAAAATAAGTTCAAAACATGAACCTATATATATATATATGTATATGTATGTGTGTGTGTATATATGTATATATATATATAGCATGATGAGAGATGATAAATCACCACCAAACCTATATATGTATGTGTGTGTGTGTATATATAGCATGATGAGAGATGATAAATCACCACCAAAAGGTACATTAAAGGCCCAATTTTTCTTCCCCAAAAATATAGGTTTGAAGATCTCTATCTAATCTCCTTACTAATCTACTCTTAATATATGATTTAGACTTGATTTGGAGGGGAAAATGGAAGGTTTTGGGTGAAGAATGGGTTAGTGGAGGCTTAAATTTATCTGGGAGATGGTGGAAATGATTTAGGGATATTTGTCTCGGCTAATATAGTCTCCAAACCTAAAATGGGTTATTGAACATTTCACTACCTACCCACCAAGCTGCTCCAAAAACCAATAAAATTCAAACAGCCATATCTTCTGGCCATTAAGTATAAATCACTATTACGACCACTCTACCAAAAGGAAAACCATCGTCTCTTTCCAATGAAAGTGGTCTCAAGCACTAATTCGGCTTCTATCAAAGTTATAGCCATTATAAGTTTTTAAGGGTAAATTCATCTAATAAAATTCTAAAGATAGAAAATGACACAAGTAGGCATTTCTTAAAGTTATAGAGTCATACAATCTAATATGAATTTCAAAATAATATTTTATGATCCTTCGATATGTAAAATACGAGTCATTACTATCGAAATCGAACATTGAATGAACGAACGTCCATATCATGATCTCCTAGGCATCACTTGTGCTTTTGTTAAACTTGGTTATCATTAGCCAACCTCTAATTATGTTGGTACCGCATGACACATCATTTCGGTGCCGACACGATGGATATGGCCAAAATGATCAAGTGCTTTTCCAAAGACTTCCTACCTTCAACTCAAAGTTTGCCTTCATACACCCTAAAGTCATGATCCCTTGCCTCGAAACTATGCTTGGTACCATCCAAATCCTTAAATTTTCTACATCCCAAAACAATTTTTTTTATCCAAACTTCCATGCCTTGAAGCCACACATGCTCAAACCCAAAGTTCACCACTATGTTGTGCGAAGCATAGCTTCAAAGTGCCCACCAATGACATGTTTTGAACAGCCACTACCGACCATGTTTAGTTCCTTCTACCGACCATATTTTCCCCTATTATATCAACTTCAAATCATGTGTCACATGTTTTGGGATATACATGGGCTTAAAAAATATCATACTTCAGTTGCACCATGTTTATGACATTTTTTATATCGATTTGCACCAAATGGCGATAATATTCCTAACTATCCTAAATGACTAATAAACACATTAAACAATTCATATAATCATTATACATCATCACATATCATCCAAACAGCACATATAATCTATTTAAACACGATTTAAAAGTATATATCTTCCTTGATCTTTATATAAAAATGACAATGTGGTTGGTTAGTAACTGATACAAAACAAATTAAAATGCAAATATATCTTTTTTAATTCGATTCTAATGTGTTATTAATGTCTGGTCTAATTTTTGAAACATTTAAACTTCCAAAATCATACTAAAAACCATATTTTTACCACATCAATAAACATAGAATAACAAGAGAAGTAAAATTACTCACCTTAAACCAAATTACAAAATTTTTGAGTTAAATTAGAGGTTGAACAATAGATGCTCGATTCCCATGGTGCCCAATTCAGAATTTAAGCTAATCCCTTGTTAATTACTTCTTAGTGATGTTTTAAGCTAATTAAAGCAAGGTAAAAAATGACTTTTGGTTAAAGAGGAGATTAATCGAGGAATATTTTGTTTTTGAGAAGTGTATGATGGGAAAAAGGATGTCCCACCAGCCCCATATGGCTGTAATCTTGAAATGGGCTTTTGGGTTTAACTTAAACCACACCGCTTGCCTATGCAACTGTTCAAAAACTATTCAAAATTCATATGGCCATATTTATGAAATGGTAAGTCCAAAAAGCTATTATGAAACGCTATGGAAAGAGAACTCATCATATCTTTTTAATGGAAGTGGTCTCTCTCTAATTTGGCTCCTACAAAAAGTTATAGGCTTTACAGGATCCTTAGGTCAAAACCATAAACAAAATTTCTAAGGGTGAAAAATGTCATTAGTTAACATTTTCCGAAGTTATAGAGTCCTACAACCTCATATGAAATGAAAAATAATATTGTACGATTCTATGGTATGTAAAGGGTCGTTACACTCTCCCCTCTTTTGGAGTTTCGCCCTTGAAATCCCCAAATCAATCATGAAATAGTTAACCATAGTTACCTCACATGTCTAACAACCATAAACAATCTTCTCAACCACCAAATAAGCAACCACACAGTCATATGAAATCAAACAATATAAGCTTATCCTAGCATGAGAGATACTAAACTATTCTACATGATATCAAAAATAAATGAAAATAAATGCAATAAACCAAAAGCCTTACCAAGTAAAGAGCTCTAGATAAGTGTTCCTCGTGTACTCCTCGGTTTACCACATGCAATTGCTTTTGCTTTCACCCCACTGAACCTTCACTAACTGTTTTCCCCCTAAGCTATTTTTATCTCGTCAAATGATATAAGTAGGCCGACAAGTTCTTAAAGATTCAGGTTCAATTTCGATATCTTCAAACCAGTCCAATGAAATAGTCATGCCTAAGCTGTACATAAACTTTCATAAATGAGAATGTGAAATACATTATACATGCCTACCATCTTTTAAGGTAAGTCGACTTTGCAAGCTAGATTCCTAATCCTTTTTGATATCAGAAAAGGAAATACAAGTCTCACTACCAACTTCCCCTTCGTATCGAATCAAACCACTCTTCAATGGGGAGATCTTGCCAAACACCATATCATAAAAGGGACTCCAAATCTCTATGTCTCTTGTCATAATAGCTCCTCTGTTTATCTTGAGCAGCTTTCATTCATTGTCAAATGCTCAATCTTCTTTGAAGTCTCTCTTATTATATTTGGCTCGAATATCAGTTTATCACCCGCTTCCCACCAATATATAGGAGTGTCACACGGTCATACAATGCTTTAAACGGTCTTATATCGATGATAAACTATAAACTATTGTTAAATGCAAACTCAACCAAATATAGGTGATCGTCCCATGAGCCTTCAAAGTCAAGCATGCAAGCTCATAAGAGATCCTCTAAGATAAAATTTACTCTCTTAGTTTAACCATTGATTTGAGGGTGATAAGTTGTACTCAGATGCAGCTCTGACCACAACACCTCTTGTAAGCTCATACAAAACCCACTAGTGAATGAAGGGTCTTAGTCACTTATAATACTCTTCGGCATACCATGGAATCGTACTATCCACTTCACATACAACTTGACCAACTTTGATGTTGTTATGTTAGACTTAATGTGGTTTAAATCTAGCACTCTTCATCAACCTATCGACTGTGACCCAGGTGTTATCATACCTTCCTCATTCCTTGGCAGTCCATCATTGAAATCCAAACATATTCCCACATCCACTAAGGAATCTCACGTGATTGCATCAGTCCACTAGACTTCTTGTACTCTACCTTTACCAGGTGACAGTTCATGTACTTTAAGATGAATGCCCTGGTATCCTTCTTTATTCCTTTCCAACAATATGTCTATTTCATATCACGATACATCTTATTACCACTAGGACGTATAGTCAATTTCGAATGATAGCACTCTCATAGTACCTCATCCCGCAATCCATCGACATTGGGAATAAATAATCTCTCATCCTTACGGAACCGACCATCATGGTTGAGGCCGTAATATTTCACCTCCTTAGAATATATTCCTTTATCTATTTTTTCCATAATCTACACTTGTCTAGAATCACGCTTCTGACTAGTACCAATCCACTCAATCAAAGTAAGTGTGATAGTCAAACTTGCCAACATCTCTTACTCCAACACAAAATGAGGTTCTAAGTCGTAGTTAGTAAAAACTCAAGCTATGTCCACTCTAGGAACATTAATCCCATACTGGCATGCCTTCTACTCAAAGCATCAGCGATTGTATTTCCCTTACCAAATGTATAAGAATTTCTAAAATCATAGGAGGCCAAAAATTCAAACCATCGTAGCTGACAAAGGTTAAGGTCTTTTGGGGAAAAAAGGTATAACAACGATTTATGGTCTATGAGTAACTCGAACCTTTCCCCAAGCAAATAATGCATCCAAATATTCAAAGCAAATATTGTCGCCACCAATTCCAAATTATGGGTTTGGTACTTTCTGTCATTCGGTTTAGTTGTCGACTAGCATATAGGATATCCTTACCTCCTTACATCAGTATTGCACTCAATCTAGTACCAAAACCATCCATGTATACTATCATCTCCTCATTCCTGCTCGAAATAGTCAACACTAGTGCCCTCATCAAACTCTTTTTTAGAGTTACTAATCCATTTTCACAATTTGTGTCCCATATAAAAAAACTAATTTTTCCTCATCAAATTGATCAATGGTGTTGCCACCTTTGAGAAGTTCTTGATGAAACATCTATTGTACCGCTAGCCAAGGAAAATCTCACATCTTTAGTGTTCTTTGGCTGGTTCCAACCTTAAACCACTACCACCTTCGTAAGGTCTACAACAATGCCTTGTTACGAAACAACATGACCCAAGGATCTCACTTTCCTCCTCCAAAAGCGACACTTCAAAAATTTCATCTTCAATTTGAGCTTCCTCAACACCTTAAGCACAATCCTCAAATGTGTCTTGTATTCCTCTTTAGTCATGGAGTAGACTAGAATATCATCCATGAACACAAGCACAAACTTATTTAGTTGATCCCTGAAGACACGGTTCATAAGATCAACAATGTATGTCGGGGCATTGGTTAACTTGAACAACAGTACCAACAATTCATAATATCTAGATGGAATACAAAACATTGTAATAAACACACTCTCCTTCACTACCCTCATTTGATGAAACTCCATCGCAAGGTCCAACTAAGGGAATACCTTTGCACCATGGTGCTGATTGAACAAGTTATTAATTCATGGAAGTGGATACTTGTTCTTCCTCATCATCTTGTTAAACTCACGATAACCAACATACAAACTTAAAGAGCTATATGCCTTCTTAGCGAATACTATAAGCACACCCCACTTAGATAGACTGATATGAATGAACCCCTTCCTCATTAGGTTATTAACTTGCACCTCTGGTTTCGTTGCCTCTTTAGGTTCCATATGCCTCAAAGGCAATATTACTAGCCTGGCATCCATCACTAAATCTATGAGGAATGCTGTCTCTTGGTGTGGCGCTAATCTAATATGCTCCACGAATGCATCTGGATTCCCTCTAATGATAGGCATAGATTTCAACTCTTCCTATAGGACCTGTAGCAAATATATCAAGCTAACTATAACCTCATCCTCTAGTATGCAACCAACTCTACTTTCCATCCATACTCAGTCCTAATCGTCACCAACAATTTATCGCAATCCACCATTACCGCATACTTCCTAGCCAGCCCATCCCCAAAATAATTTCGAACCCTACAAAAACCAAAACAAGGAAATCACAAATAAAAGAGAATCCATGACTCGATAAGATAAAACTCGACAAACCATATTCAAGCTAGTGGAGCCTCCAATAGGGTTTGTCACTACCAAAGGTCGGTCAACAATGAGTTTCAAACCTAATCTATTGACCAAGTCGCTAGATATAAAGGAATATTAAGCCTCGGTATTGAAAAAACATGTATAGGAACATCATAAATAGAAAGTGTACCTTAAATAATCATGCCGTACCCTTTCTCCTTTGCCGAGGGAGCACTCGATGATGTTAGAACAACATCCAATGCATATGCTTTCACCATTTTCCTCTGCTTCATCAGTTCAGGACTGCCTTTCTGCACATGCCCTTCTTTGTTGTAGTTATAACACTTCTTCCCTTAATATTTGAAATTCGTACTCAGATGGCCTCGGTCGTTACAATTATAGCAAACGGGGTTTCACTTGGCCTTTTTATGAGCTTCCTTGTTTTGGAACTGCTTCCTCTTATTGTTCCATTTCTTCTTGCCTCCCCCGCTTGATTTCGACTTTGGCTTCTCTTTGGAAATAACAACTAGCTTAGATTTGGGGTACAGACTCTCATGTCATAGAGCTTTCTCAACGAGTTTCCAAAAGGACTCATCAATGTATCTCATTAGCTTCTTTCCTAGATAATCATCCATGCCTATGATAAATGTGACATCCCCTATCTTGAGCCCCGAAGCTAAGCGCTATAGATGCTGCAGTCATTCATAGTATTAACTTCCGATGACAACATACGGTAATGTTAATGGTATCCATAATATCAAAAGCACATGAATATGAAATAAAATCATCACAAATTAAAACTGCTTTTCTGATTACATTTCAAATAACTATTTCATATTCAAATTACATCATCCCATAATCGATTCCCAGGTTTTGGTCAAATATAATTATTACAAAGTACGCAAAGAGCGACATACGAAGATGCCCCCTGGATGATCAGAGTACTAAATAGACAATTAGTCTCAATACAGCACATCGGAAATAAAACATAATAGCTCCTATATAGCTAGCATTGCTTCCTGCACGTCTTTGGAAGCTTATTCGTCCAACCTACTAAACCTGTAAAATCTTAACTCTCAATCTACTCAAATCATATTTTGAGCACCCGAGAGTTTAAGGGGAAAACATAAACTTCGAGTCTGACATAAAGCCTGCGGTGAATAATACTATATATACATCTCGGATATCTAATATTAAGTGAGACCACGCTACTTAGCGGAACGGGTTTCCCCTTACTACAATCCCTATTTAACCATATCTTTTGGAATTCAAAATCCTGTAATCAAACTGATTAAAGCAATAATAGTAATATCATGTATGCATATAAATCAGGTAATCAATGGACCATCTGTCCCAAAAATATAGTTTTGTTTGGCTGACTATTAAACACTGGCTGATTCGGGCTTACCAGACACAATCAATTATCTAACATCTGTTAGACACACTTCTAGGCTAACTTCCATTTTGCTTATCTACTACTAGGGTCAACTGAACCTAATGGTTTTGCAGGCGCACTAATAACCTATATTCTCTCTTATATTCCTTTATGTGCGTAACCTCTTTTTAGTCTTACCTGTGACAAAGCCCTACACACTGGAATTTTGGACCTATATTAGCTAGGGGCTTATTAGCTAAAGATAGGCGCGACCCTATACCAGTCCCATCTGGTATTCTAATATCCGAGTCATTTACTTAGGGTTAACTACCCCATAAAATTTTCCTTGAAAACATTTCTTGTAAATTGATTTAACCCTTTAAATCATACTTAAACAAGGGAAATATACTCTTTGCTTTACTCAAATCTTTTTGCCATATTATGTATACTTTAAACAAAACATTGTGGGAACCGTTTTTTACCCATCTGAGAATTTTTCTTCGTCTACATTCGTCTTCCTGGCAGTCGATGCCTCGTTGCAAAAAGCCGCCTTCGTCTGCCCTATCACCGCTCAAGTCAAAGACCAGATTTGGAAAGAGCTTTTCCCCATCCAACCCAGATCTGGCTCTTTCTCGACCTATATTTGCAAATGACCCTCTACCAGAATCTTAGGCAACTCCTCCTTCTCAGGGTTTGCATCTTGGCCACCTGGTGGAGCTGGAATCGCGTGATGTTTCTTCGAACATAGCTTTGGCTAAATCTGTCCTTCCGATCTCCCATGCTGATTCATTGCTAGGATTGCCGATCTTTGGTATTAACCTTCCAGTCATTAATTCTCCTCTATCGCCATTTCTTGGAGCAGCGGCTAGTGGTGAAACAAAGCAGTGGTTTGATATTTCAGTTCGTTCTCTTGGTTTGAATGATGTTAGTAACGATATGATATTGCTTGGTGATAATGATGTGTCTCAAATTGACGATTCTACTATACATGAGGCAGTTGTTAACCCTATTTGACTGCCAATATGTTAAGTGGTGAATGCCCATTACCTACTTGTCGTAATGTCTGTGAAAATGCTGCATCAATTGGCAGGTCTAAGTGTTTTCAATCTACCCATGTTTCCCCTCCTGTTGTGCCGTCTAAATGGTCTTCCCTATTTACTAAGCTGCCCAACAATGCGGGTGTTCATACCCCGGGATTGTTTGATAATGTTGAGTTAGATGGAACTATGGTTCCTCCTTCCGAAGTGATACAAGCTAGTATAGATTTTTGGAAGGACTACTTGCTTGGATTTTTCTTTGATTCCAAACCTGACTATCAACTTGTAAAAGCGAGATGCAACCAGGTTTGGAAGCCCAAAGGAGGTCTTAGTGTTCACTTTGATAATGCTATGTACTATTTCAAGTTCTCTCGTTCTGATGAGAGGCAACGTATCCTTGAATTCGATCTGATTCTTATCACCGGGAAGCCTTTCATTATCACTTCCTGGAGTCCATCTTTTGACAGGGCTATTGAGGAGGTATTATCTATCCTTGTCTGTGCTCACTTATCTCGTATTCCATCAGTGCTACAGCCTATGATCGGTATTGACTGGCTGGCAGGCCTTGTTGGCAAGGTGATTTGTTATGACGTGAATATAGTGGCAAGGAAGAGACTAGTTTATGATAAATCTTTGATTGAGATATCTCCTACCAAACCTTTACCATCTTCTCTTCGGGCTCGTCTTCATGATGGTCATGAAGCTGAGATTCTTGTACGTTACAGTTGGAAGCCGGATAAATGTACATCCTATCAGTCTTTTGGGCTTTCCAATGATACTTGTACGCATGGGATGACTGATGCTCCTCCTCTATTGTCTACTCGGATCCTGCTCCCTAGATCCCCTCTTAGGAATTTGGTTCCGAAAGCTGCCCATGTTACTCCTTCCCTTCCTTCTGATGACATCGTTCAGGATGCTCCTTCTGTTATACCTCCATCTGTTATTGATCTAGTCGTCGATGAGTCTTCTGTTCCGGTGAGTGTTGGACCTTCCTCTGATACTATTGTTTGGAACCTTGAGGAGTGTGCTTGGCTTCATCTTCCTTCAGACATGAAGTACTCGCCTGTGAGTAATACCTTTTACGCTTTCATCAGTGACATTGAAGGGGAAACAAGAAGTCTTATTTATCATATTGATGGTGAGAGCCTTGCCCTCACTAGGTAGGGTGAGATTGGTGAGGTGAACAAGAGTAAGTTCTATGATGTTACGTGGGATAGGAAGTTTATTTACTCCCCTGCTTCTGTTGAATATGTTTCTAACCTTTCACTTATTTTCTCTGAGTTTGCTGATGTTGATGGTCCTGAGTCAGATGATGGTAGTGCATGTCCATCCTCGCTTACGGGGGGATATGCAAATTCTTTTGTAGTAGTATAGGCCTATATGACTATCTCATGTTCCTTAAATTGTCAGTGGCTTGACCACTTAAATCAGCTACTCAATGCATGTACATATAACTTGTTCTTTATTTATATACAGTGGCACGGCTCACTATAAAGCTGACTAGCTATGCTAAAAAAAATTGTTAATGAAACATAGGGGGATTATCCATCCCTCCAAAATAAGTTAAAATACTTTTAACTTTAAAGCTCTTAGGCCATAAAATCAAGGTAAACCATTCGAAACCTTTATTTAAAACTTTAAACAATACCTTTCGATTCCATTGAAAGTACCCCTTTCAAAATATGTTAACTACTATACCTTGAAACATTAGGCCAAAAGCTCAAAACATACCTTTCAAAACCTTTAAAATAACCTTTCAAAATCATTGAAGGTATCCCTTCTAAAGCTTTATGAATCTTAGACATCCTCTTTTCAAAACACTTTAAACTTGCCTTTCAAAAGCATTGGTAACCATCCATTTTAAAAACTTGAGTAAACTTTCGAAACCATTGGGTAACTCCCCTTTGGAACCTTCTTTATAAACCTTTCGAAAGCATTAATGTCCTTTACTAAAAACAAACTTTCAAAAACATTGGGTTCAAGTAAAAGCTTGTGGAACATAGTTTCGAAACCATTTAAAAAATTCCTTTCGAAACCTTTGGGTTTATCATTCAATAGAACAAAAGGGTCTTAAAAGAACTAGGTCGAAAGCAACTCTTTTGAAAGCAATTTCCTAAGTAAAAAAGTATATGTTTTCGGAACCATCCCTTTCCAAAGCATGGAGAAACGACTTCTTATTTAAAAGCGAAAGCACCCTTTCGAAACCAATATTTGAAGGCAAAAGCAGCCTCAACTAGGTCGAAAGGTAGAATGCGGCAGTAAGTGTTTCGACCTGGTCAAAAGCTTGTTTAAAACAAAGAGGCGGCAATCTCTATCGAAAGCTATGTTAAAATCTTTTCGAAACCATTCTTTTGAAAGCAAAGCAAGGCCTCGACCCCTTCAAAAGCACGTTTTGACCCTATATCGTTCGCCTATCTCTAATCCACTACGTACCAAGTCATTGATACCATATGTATTGGTTTCGACTAGAATGGAGGTGGTAGTATGGAGCCGAAAGGTAGCTGCCAAAAATGACGAAACACTAAACCTTTACAAAAACTAATTTTTTCTTTATAAAATAATATCTTTCCAACTAACTTGCTTATTTTTAATCATATAATTGGTTGCCAATTTCTTTTCCAAAAATATTTTCTAAAAGTGCTGCCGAATTTAGTATTTAATAATTTAAAACATTTAGCAAATTGCCCCTTCTCCTTTTATAAACATATAAAACATTTAAGTCTCATATCTTAGATAATTTTATATACTTAAATAAGCACTTAGGAAAATTCTCCAAAAATTCCCATAAATCACTTTTAATATGTTTTGTAACATATTTAAATTTCTGACTCAAAGCTAACATATAATAGTCGTAATTAATTTTAAACCCAATATAACTATTTTATTTACTAGAAAAATCATAATAAATCTACCATAATTCAGAAAATTATGAAACTTGGAACTCGTCTCTAAAATAATATTTCTAACCTTATATCGAAAATGCAGGCCATTTGGATGTAATTTATTAGGTTTTCCAGTTAATCCTTATCATGAAATTTATATGAAATAACATAAATAATCAACAAGCATATATATCCATTGAAACAATCAAAACATGGCGAATCATTTGCAAAATAATTTCAGGTCTTATCTAGAAACTGAAAACAAAGTAAATTAGATGTAACCTATTATTCACCTTGGCTTGATTGTTAAGAAGGTTGAGATTTGTCCTTGAATTAAATTGATTAAGCTTCTTTCTTGAAATCTTATATATCTTCTCCTTATCTTCTTCTAATGGTGGCCGGCATTGCTCTTGCTTTAGTTTTGTTTGTGAATATCGTAATGAAAGTGGGTTAAGGGTTTAGGGTATAAGAATATGACTTATTCCTATTTTGCCATTATCTTATTGCTTCTTTCTTAATTCATTTGTTTACCCATTCTTAAGGCACGACTACCTTATACATAAACAAATCTCAATCTCTTAACCACCTCAATCCTTACATTATTCTATTTAATTTATCTAATTAAATCTCCTGAATAATGTTATTTAAAATTAGAGGTGTTACAGACTCCCCTCCTTAAAGAATTTCGTCCTCGAAATTACGATAAGGTATTCATTAAAATCAATCATAAAGGTAAAACATACAATGAAACAAGTCAGGATAAGTGTCTCTAATCCTGCTCTCAGTTTCCCAAGTACAATCTCTCTCGTCGTCACTCCATTGGACTCTGACTAATCTGACTGTCTTGTTCCTTAGCCTCTTCTCATCTCTCGCTACTATACAAACTGGCTTTCTAACTATAGTCATATCCAGTTCCACTACTAAATCCTCTAACACAGTCAGTGCAATAGTAGATTCTGGATCTCGAATACACTTCCTTAGATGAGATATATGAAAAACATCGTTGACTCCTACTAAACTGTTCAGTAACTCAACTCTATATGTGAGTTTCCGGATCCTTTCTACAATAGGAAATGGTCCAACGAATCTTGGTGCCAACTTTCCTAATTTCCTGAATCTGATTACACCTTTCATCGGTGATATCTTGACGAAAACAAGATCTCCAACTGAGAACTCTAAGTCTTTCCGTCTCTTATCAGCATAACTCTTCTGCCTAGACTGAGCTTCCATCATTCTAGCTCGAATTAACTCAATCTTTTCAGCAGCTTCCCTAACCAAATCTGGACCAAGAACTAACATATCCCCGGTCTCTAACCAACAAACGAGAGATTTTCATGGCCTTCCAAACAAAGCTTCAAACGGTGCCATCCCTATACTAGTTTGATAACTATTGTTATACGAAAACTCCACTAAGTGTAGGTGGTCTTCTAATGATCCCCCAAAATCCAGCACGCAAGCCCATAACAAATCCTCTAGGATTTTGTTAACTCTTTCTGTTTTCCCATTTGTCCGCAGATGGTATGCGGTACTCATCTTGAGCTTGGTACCCAAAGTATCCTGTAGACTCTACCAGAACTCGCTAGTGGATAAGGAATCTCTATCACTTAATATACTACTAGAAATTCCATGTAGTCTAACTATATTCTTCATGAAAAACTTAGCTAAAATAGGTGCCGTCCTGGTTGACTTAACTGGAATGAAATGGGCACTCTTGGTCAATCTGTCCACCATGACCCATATACTTCCATTTCCTCGATTTGACCTTGGCAACCCGTCTATAAAATCCATTTAGATAGAATCCCATTTCCAAACTGGAACATCTAAAGGTTGAAGTAACCCAATAGGTTTCTAATGTTCGGCTTTTACCAATTGACAGTTCAAACACTACTTCACCTATAAGCTTGCATCTCTCTTCATAACTTCCCAGAAAAAACTTCTCTTCATATCCTGATACATCTTAGTTCCCCCTGGATGGATAGTGAACTTTGAACGATGGCATTCTCCAAGAAATTCCTTCCTAATGTTCCCCACATCTGGAACACATAGTCGTCCTTTCTTCCTTAACCACCCATTATGGTCAAGACTGAAATCTTTAAAGTCATCGCTTTCTGTTCCATTTCTTAACTTTCTGATCCGTTCAGGTAATACTAGATTCTCTCGTTGCTTAGAAGCAATCCTTTCGATCATTATTGTTCGAACTTCTAAACATGACAACATAGCAGTTTCTGTACTAGAACTACTCCTAGCTCTCCATTGAACTCTACATGCAGTTAACGCTTCTAAATCTTTCCACTCAGCTATCATTGCCAATACTGCATTCTGATGTTTTCTGCTAGGTGCATCTGCAACCTTATTGCCTTTTCCTGGTGTGTACTCAATACCAAAGTCATAAGTGGCTAAAAACTCTAACCACCTCTACCGTCTCATATTCAACTCCTTTTGAGAGAATAAATACCTCGACGACTTATGATCCGTGTAAACTCGAATCTTTCTCCCAACAGGTAATGTCTCCACACCTTCAATGGAAAATTTACCACTGCTAATTCCAAATCATGAGTTGGATATCTAACCTCATGCAGTCTGAGTTGTTGAGAAGCGTAGGCAATCACTTTACCTATTTGCATTAACACAACTCCTAACCCTATTCCACAAGCATCAGTGTACACCACTAATTCCTGATTCCCCTCTGGAACAACTAACATAGGTGTATTCGTCAATAAGTGTTTCAGCTTCTGAAATGCTTCCTTACACTTATCAGTCCAGATGAACTTCACATCTTTCCAAGTTAGCTTAGTCATCGGTGCTGCTATCCGTGAAAAATCCTTAATGAATCACCGATAGTAACCAGATAATCCAAGAAAACTTCTTATCTCAGTCACTGTCTCGGGTCTCTTCCAACTATTTACTGTCTCGATCTTAGCCGAATCAACTGACAACCCTTTCTATGAGACTACATGACCAAGGAACTTCACTTCCTTCTTCCAGAAATGACACTTCAAAAATTTCTCTTTCAGTTGATGCTGCCTGAACGTCTCAAGCACCACTCTAAGATGAATTTTATGCTCTCTCTCATCTTTAGAGTATATCAAAATATCATCTATGAATACCAACACGAACCTATCCAAGTGCTCTCGGAAAACTCGGTTCATCAAATCTTCAAAGAATGCTGGCGCATTAGTTAGTCCAAACGGCATCACTAACTATTCGTACGATCCATATCTGGTCCTATACGCCGTCAAAGGAATACTATCCTCAGCCACTCTAAGCTGATGGAACTCTGTTGCCAAATCTAACTAGGAAAATACTTTGGCTCCACTCAACTGATTGAACGAATCGTCAATTCTAGGTAACGGATATCGATTCCTTATCGTCTTCTCATTCAACTTACGATAATCGATACATAACCTTAATGATCCGTCTGGTTTCTTCACAAACACTACGGCTGCTCCCTAAGGTGAAGTTCTTGGTTTGATAAAGTTCTTACCTTCTAAATCCACCAACTACACCTTTAACTCCTTATCTTGGTATGTGTCATTCTACTTGGTGGTCTACTTGCCGGTTCAACTCCTGGTATTAAATCTATCCAAAACTCAATAGCTCATTTCGGTGGTAGTCCTACTACAGGTTCAAAGACATCTGCGAATTCTCTAACAATAAAAACTCATTTAAACTCATCTTTTGCCTCCACAACACCCAACAAAGCATTCACCTCAAAACTAGGGTTTTCTACAGAGTGTACTATCCGATCACTACAGTCGGGGTGTCTAAGTGATATTACCCTATCATGGAAAAATATCCTAGCATCGTATTTACTCAACCAATCCACACCCAAAATAATTATGAATCCTACAAAATTAAACACATGCAAATTGCAAGCAAATATATGACCTAACAATTCAAACTCTAAGTGGTCACATTTCATCCCAAGTATCGCATATCCTCCTATCGGATTTGCAACCTTTAAGGAAGTAATTAGGCATGACGGTTCTAGGTTCTGGTTATCTACTAAACAATGAGATATAAAAGAATGCGATGCACCAGTATCAAATTGAACTCTAATTGACATACCATGAATCAAAGGCGTACCTCCCAACACAGCTTTTCCATTTTCCTCCACCGTTGGTCTCGAAGTAGCTGGCTCCAATGCAAACACTTTGTCTTTCCCATCCTTAGCTGGCTCCTTGTACTGGTTCTTATAATATCCAACTTGATCGCAGTTGAAACACCTGACTCCCTTCTTGTCAGCAGCTTTCTTCCCTTTGCCTGTCCACTATTCATGAGCATAGCGTCCCTTCTTGTCACACTTGTAATAGACTACATCAGCCTTTCCTTTCATTGCAGCTCCACCTTTTAGAGCACCTTTCTTATGGAAAAACTTCCTCTTCTGGTTATGCCCTCCTTGAGCTCCTCTAGCCTTGTTACCCTCAAGATAAATAAGCATCTCTTCCTACCACAAAGCCATTTCAATGACTACATCGCACGGGTCTCTAATATGCTATAATGTGTCTCTAGCAAGTTCAGGCTTCAACCCACGAATGAAATTCTCATTCCTCTTAATAACTATATCAACCGTAGCATATCCATATCTCGATAGCTCTTTAAATCTGGTTGCATACTCGAGCACAATCGTGTCTCCTTGCTCCAACTCCATAAATTTTCTGAGCAAAGTTGACTTAGAAATTTCTGACATAAATCTTTCCTCAAACCTTCTCCTAAACTCAGCCTAAGTCATAGTCTCCTCATTGACTCCTACAATAACACTGTTCCACCAAAACAGTGTTTCTCCCTGTAATTTCCTAGAAGCAAGCCTCCACTTCTACTCCATTGAGCCCCAAATACAAAAAGATCCTCTCGCAATGAAGCAACCAATTCTCCACTTCAATTGCGTCTTCAGTCCCGATAAACGGTTTTCTTCCCAGCCGGGCATAGTCTCTACTTAGCACAACATAATTATTAACCACTGGAGATTCCTGATTTCCTCCTTCAGCATTTCCTCCAACTAATCCAGTAGCAACTCCTACCTGCATCATGTTGACAAAGAACTGATACATAGCTTCCATATCCACTTGTGGCACTCCATCACCCACATTAGCAGCCTATGCCCGACCTGAATTCCTCATGGTGTTTGGTCTAGCATTTCCATTAGTTGTGGTGCTTCCTCTACCAAGGTTAACTCTTCCACTTCTAGCATCCATATCTTACGTCTGAAAAAACTGCATTCGAGTCTTTGTAAGATACAAAAGAATAAGCTGAGAGAGATGGGAGATTAGAGATAAAGTGGATACTTATATATAGTTAGTACAAGTACATTACTATAGCGTTATCCCATACCCCAATCTTTTCTCTAATTCCTTAGGATTATGTTTTCAAAAATCATTTTAAGTTTGCAATTTCTTTTATGTTTTTCATAAACCTATGTTCTGATACTAAGTTGTAACATCCCCTATCTTGAGGCCCGAAGCTAAATGCTACAGATGATGCAGTCATCCATAGTATTAACTTCCGGTGACAAAATACGGTAATGTTAGTGTTATCCATAATATTAGAAGCACATGAATATGACATAAAATCATCACTGATTAACATAGCATTTCTGATTGCATTTCAAAGCAATATTTCATATTCAAATTACATCATCCCATAATCGATTCCCTGGTTTTGATCAAATATAATTATTACAAATTATGCCAAGAGCGACATATGAAGATGCCCCCTTGGATGATCAGAGTACTAAATAGACAATCAGTATCAATACATCACAGTAGAAATAAAACATAATAGCTCCTATATAGCTAGCATTGCCTCCTGCACGTCTTCGAAAGCTTGTTCATCCAACCTACTAAACCTGTAAAACCTCAAATCTCAATCTACTCAAATCATATTTGAGCACCCAAGAGTTTAAGGAGAAAACATAATCTTCGAGTCAAACATAAAGCCTGGTGTGAATAATACTATACATCTCGAATATCTAATATTAAGTGAGACAACGCCGCTTAGCGGAACGGGTTGCCCCTCACTAATATCCCTTTATAAACATATCTTCTGCAATTCGAAATCCTGCAATAAAACTGATTAAAGCAATAATAGCAATATCATATATGCATATAAATCAGTTAATCAATAGACCATCTATCCCAAAAATATAGTTTTATTTGGCTGACTATTAACCAATGGCTGACTCGAGCCTACCACACACAATCAATTATCTAACATCTGTTAGAAACACTTTTGGGCTAACTGCCCTTTTGCTTATCTTCTTCTAGGGTCAAATAAACCTATTGGTTTTGCGGACGCACCAATAACCTAACTTCTCTCTGTATATTTCTTTCTGTGTGTAACCTCATTTTAGTCTTACCTGTGAAAAAGCCCAACACAATGGAATTTTGGACTTATATTAGCTAGGTGCTTATTAGGTAAAGTATAGGGCACAACCCTATACCAATCCCATCTGGTATTCTAATATCTAAGTCATTTACTTAGGGTTAACTACCCCATAAAATTTTCCTTGAAAACTTTTCTTGCAAATTGATTTGACCCTTTAAATCATACTTAAACAAGGAAAATATACTCTTTGCTTTACTCAAATCTTTTTGCCATCTTATATATACTTTGCACAAATATTATTGATGAAACATAGGGGGATTATCCATCCCTCCAAAATAAGTTAAAACCTTTTTTTAACTTAAAAGCTCTTAGGCTATAAAATCAAGGTAGACCATTCGAAACCTTTGTTTAAAACTTTAAACAATACCTTTCGATTCCATTGAAAGTACCCCTTTCAAAATATGTTAACTACTATACCTTGGAACATTTGGCCAAAAGGCCAAAACATACCTTTCGAAACCTTTAAATAACCTTTTGAAATTATCGAAGGTATCCCTTCAAAAGCTTTATGAATCTTAGACATCCTCTTTTCAAAACACTTTAAACTTGCCTTTCGAAAGCATTGGAAACCATCCGTTTTAAAGACTTAAGTAACCTTTTGAAACCATTGGGTACCTACCCTTCGAAACCTTCATTATAAACCTTTCGAAAGCATTAAAGTCCTTTACTAAAAACTAACCTTCGAAAGCATTAGGTTCAAGAAAAGGCTTGTGGAACGTAGTTTCGAAACCCTTTAATGTAGGATCGTTTTCACCCTAGAGGGGGGTGAATAGGGTGATACTAATAATAATAAAAATTAATGCGGAAATAAAAATATAAAACAGAAAATAATGCAGTAGAGATCACACACAGATTTACCCAGCTTCGGCAATAACTTGCCTACGTGCTACCCCCAAGGTTTCTACTAGAAATTAAGTAGTCAGACGCTTACAAACACACGTAAACTTGCGACACCCGCTAACTTGACTAACCTAACTCTAGGCTCAAAACCCTGCCACAACTCAGCCACTGAGTTGCGAATTCTCGAACTACATAACCGTAGTTTGTACCTAGTTACACTACTAGAGTTTGACTCATAAAAGAAGGAAAATTAACAAAGCAAAACCCTATTAATGATTAAAGCCTAAATAATTATAATAAACACGGCTCAACTAGATAATTAAAATAAATACGCTCCCTTTATTCCAATTCGTTACTTCACTACAGCCGATTGCTTTTGTTCCTCTTTCAAAATTAGGGTTTTGGTGAAAATTGAAGACGCCACTTAGAAATTAATCGATTGAGAGTATGCTTTCACTTGATTGGATTTATCAACCGATTCGCTGGCTTTAAAATGCTTACGGCGGCTCCAATTTTGTCCAGATCGAACGATGCTTTGAACTGCTATGTGAATTGCCTTTTATCAATTATTGGTTATTCTCGACTTCGATTCGAGTTTCATGATTTATTTCAATGCTTGCTCTCTGATTTGCTAGAACTCGAATGAGAATTTTGTCGATGATGAGATTGGGTTAAATAGGAATAAAAACCATATATTTTTGTTCGTATTTTTTGTTTGAATTCTTCAAGTGATTTTGGTGCTTGCATTGATTTCTAATTGAATGGTTGTTGTTATTTACTGACTTGTTCCATCTCTGATAATCTCAAATTTGGTTGAAGTGTTTGAATCAGTCCCATTCTTTTTGCTACTATGATCATGGCATTTGAATTTTTGAGATAATATGTTGGGTTAATTTTGATTGACTGGTTCATCATTGACTTGCTTGCAATTTTCAAACTGCTACTGACATATTCGATTTTCTTCCTTTATATGCTTTGTGCTTTTCTTATGTGTCACTTCATGTATATACTTATGATCTTTTGTATGCATGTACACTGGTTCCTCTTGGTTATGTTGAATGCTTGCATATCCACATTGGTCTGCATTATGATTCTGCTAGGAGTCTTCATGTGTTTGCATTTTGCTTCATCCCTTGACTTGTGCCTGCACGTTCATGTTAACTGCGTTGCATATTCATATACATTTGTTAATTTAGTTCAAGCCATGTTTCCTCATTGAACTTGAGTATGTCTGCAGCTTTGTTGCTTTATGTATGGATTCATGCCTTCATATGCACTGGCCTTTATACATTTGGAGTTTTTGGTCTCATGTCTGATTGTTCATGCCTTCACTTGATTACTGTCACTGTTTTGCCTATCACATGATTCGAGTTAAAATTGGTCTGCACTGTGTCTTGGTTGAGGCTTCACTTGTGCACTGGTGTTGTCTGGTTTCATTTGAGTTCCTAAAGCTTGTTGTTGTCGTTACTGATGTTGTATTGTGGTCTTGTTCCAGTGTCTACAATGTCCACAAATTCATATTTGGTTCCACATATTTATACATGCCTTTTTAAATGAAACTTTGTCACTGCGTATTTGTAACTGTCTACACATGCATGCTCCATTGTCATTTTTCTCGAGTGCTTGCTTCCATGTATGATTCTGGTCTAGGTTACATTACTTGCTTGCTTCCTTGCATTGCTTCAAGTTGACTGTGCAGTTTCTTTGAGTCATTTCGTTTGCTAGTCTTGTTACATGTCTGGTGTGATTGAAGTATGCATATGTTTATGATGCACTTTGTCCAGTTGAATTTATGAGCAAGTAATGTTGATGCTCTCTTTGTTCTTAGCCCTTGTGTGGTTTCATGTGATGGTTGAACTGGTGTTTTGCATATTGAACTTGAGTTGAATCCAGTTTTTACTTGGATTTGACCTTGTGCTCACATGTCCCTGCAATTTTAACAAGCAAGTGTATATCGGTGTGCACGGCCTTGTGGCATGTACAGTGATACACTGTGCATGTCACAAGTTGTTCGTGTAAGATGAATTAAAAAATAAATGATGACGAACAACCCAAATAACTGAGGAAAATAATATTTTCAAAACACACTTCATTGTGCACTGCAAAAAATATTTCTTTTTCAATTTTACTACGTTAGTGTTTATTTTGCAGATAGTTCAAATGCTGGATATAGGCTGGAACAGAGTTGAAGATCAAATATGAGTGAGAGTGAATATGTAGTGAGGTGAAAATTGTAAATTGAAAATTGTGTGGTAAATGTAGTTGTAATTGAAAATGTGTAAATGTAGTGAGAGGTCAAATTTGTACTATTTTTATTTGTAATAAAAAATTTGTTTGAATAAAATATTTGTTTAAATATGAATTCTGAGTTATTTATTTTATTCAACAAATATTTATTTAATTATGTGGAAAAATAAAATAGTAAAATAACAAATACATTTAAATGAATATATATATATATATATGTTTATTATCATCAAACAAAAATCATAGGCTATTGTATTCTTCATCTAAAACATTCCTTTCGAAACCTTTGGGTTTATCTTTCAATAGAACAAAAGGGTCTTAAAAGAACTAGGTCGAAAGCAACTCTTTTGAAAGCAATTTCCTAAGTAAAAGAAAGTAGATGGTTTTGAAACCATCCCTTTTGAAAGCATGGAGAAGCGGCTTTATTTAAAAGAGATAGCACCCATTCGAAACCAATATTTGAAAGTAAAAGCGGCCTCAACTGGGTCGAAAGGTAGAATGCGGCAGCAAGTGTTTTGACCATGTCGATAGCCCGTTTAAAACAAAGAGGCGGCAAACTCCGTCGAAAGCTTTGTTAAAACCCTTTCGAAACCATTCTTTAAAAGTAAAGCAAATCCTTGACCCTTTTGAAAGCACGTTTCCACCCTATACCTTTCGCCTATCTCCAAACCACTATGTACCAAGTCATTGAGACCATTTGTATTTGTTTCGAATAGGATGGAGGCGGTAGTATGAAGTCGAAAGGTAGTTGCCGAAAGTGGTGAAATAGCAAAACTTTACAAAAACTGATTTTTACTTTATAAAGTAATATCTTTCCAACTAACTTGCTTATTTTTCATCATATAATTGGTTTCCAGTTTCTTTTCCAAAATTCTTTTCTAAAAGTGCCACCGAATTCATTATTTAATAATTTAAAACATTTAGCAAATTTCCCCTTCTTCTTCTATACACATATAAAACATTTAAGTCCCATACCTTAAATAATTTTATATACTTAAATAAGTACTTAGGAAAATTTTCCAAAAATTCCCATAAATCACTTTTAATATGATTTCTAACATATTTAAATTTCTAACCCAAAACAAACATATAATAGCCGTAATTAATTTTAAACCCAATATAACCATTTTATTTACTAAAAAATTCATAATAAATCCACAATAATTCAGAAAATTATGAAATTTGAAACCCGTCTCTAAAATAATATTTCTGACCTTATATAAAAAACGCAAGCCATTTGGATGTCGATTAATAGGTTTTCCAAGTTAATCCTTATCATGAAATTTATATGAAACAACAAAAATCATCAACAAGCATATATATCCATTTAAACACTCAAAACATGGCAAATCATTTGTAAAATAATTTCGGGTCTTATCTAGAAACCAAAAACAAAGTAAATGAAATGTAATCTATTATTCATCTTGGCTTGATTATTAAGAACGTTGAGATTTTTTCTTGAATTAAATTGATTAAGCTTCTTCCTTGAAATCTTATTTATCTTCCCCTTATCTTCTTCTAATGCTGGCCGGCCTCGCTCTTGCGTTAGTTTTGTTTGTAAATATCATAAATGAATGTGGGTTAAGGGTTTAGGGTATAAGAATATGACTTATTCCTTTTTGCTCTTATCTTATTACTTCTTTATTAATTCATTTGTTTACCCATTCTTAAGGCACGACTACCTTATACTTAAACAAATCTCAATCTCTTAACCACCTCAATCTTTACATTATTCTATTTAAGTTATCTAATTAAATCTCCTGAATAATGTTATTTAAAATTAGGGGTGTTACAATAAACTTCTCTTTCTTCTTTAATAGAGTGACGATAAAAGTCATCATGTGCTTTGACAAAGCATCAAACTTAGCTACATACTTGAAGATGGATAAGTCTACCTATTTTAGGTCAGAAAAATTCTTTAAAAACACCAACTTATGAGCCATCGATATGAATTTCTCTTCAAATTTGGTCTTGAATTGATCCCAAGTGAACTAATCCTCGGGAGTAGCAACCTTTACAACATTCTACCAATTTAAAGCTCTTTCTTAGAGCTGTCGAGAAGCCAACCTCCTCCTCATAGCACCATCCAACTCTAGATCATCAAAGATCCTCTTGCATGTGTCTAACCAATCCTGCACTTCCATAGTTGGCCCCATTATTTGGAATGGCTCGCCACCAAGACTAGTGAAATCCTAATTCAACTTTGTGAAATCGATCATGGGTGCCTACACTTGAGAACCACCACCAACAGGAACATTAGAAGCTTCCACTTGGGATTTTCGAGCATGTTCCTCATCGTAGTATTGAACATTGTCTGTAAGTAAGGGTTGGTAGCCCCAAAATCTGCTCCATCCTCCTCAACTCTTAAGATGGAGTTCCTATAAATGCTTCTTATATGCCAGGTAATTCTTAATCTATAATAAGAATGATCAGTCTCTCATAAAGAAACTGCATCCACGGTACTCACATATGGAATGTAATATATATATATATATATATATCTGTGTGCGCGTGTGTGTACATACGCATGCTACTGTAGTTTCAAAAATGAAAATATATAACAAATGCGCTCTCTCATATACTCTCGATTCATTCTATAGTGTTCCGCTTACTTTATCTCTAATGGATCCCAGTACCAACTGGTTGACTGTGCAACCTAAACTCTGATACCAACTGTGATGACTGCCCTATAGTTTCGGCACCCAATATGCTAGTATAGTGCTTTGTAATGGTGCATGATCGAATGACTGTCAAGGTTATAAGTAAATAAACTAATCATAGAACCTGTCATATATCCGAAAGCGCATTGAATAAAATATAATAATCATCGTAGGTATAAAATAGACGGGACAGTCGTAGACTTCAAGCATAAGTGATTAGGGTATGGTACATTAGGCAGAGGTTTTAATAGTCATGGTTTCGAGCCCTTGAGATATCAAAGAGTGTGCTCTACTTAAATAGAATATCACTTATGTTATCAAAAAAAGGCGAGATAGTAATAACTAAGTGAACCTCATAATCAGAGTGCATAAGTTCATATAATTATACAATAGAGTAATAAAGTTTATAAAATTGATAAATAAATTCAAACGATGAACTTTTTCTAAATACAATGATTTAAATACTATCAAGGCTCCATATTGTCGCACAACAAGATAAGCAATAATAAGCCTAAATTATAAATATGAGAAAGTGTCGCGTCCTGCTAGTCCATCTGCAAAACTCCATGTGTCATATACACATACTATCAAGTCTACTCATTTAAGTGTACACGAGATAATAAAGAGGAAAGCAATGAACCATGAGTCAAATAATAGTCTGGTGTAAGTGATAAACAATCTCAAAATACTTTAAAAATTGATATAGTAAAGGACACATGGTATGAAGAATCATACCTGACACATCCCTACATCCAAAAGGTTACCACATAAAAATATATGCCAGGCTATTATCATCATAAAGTGTAATATGTAATAAGTACAATATTGGGTGTCTAGGTATCCACTACAATACCGATGTCCAGTGACATCCCTACAGGGAAAAGCAAACATAGAAAACATAGCATCCATCAGGCAATCCTCATAACCACTCATGTGCATTGGATATATGATAACTTGTGTGGTCATTCCTCTGCCAAAGATTAATGGAAAAATCTCAGTTTCTAGGTGCTCAAACCCTAGCCACACTAATGCTGGAAAATAGACCAATGATACTCAGTGAGTGTCCTCACATACTCCTGGTTTATGAGTACAGTTTAAAACACTTCAAGTATCAATGATCCCTTCTCACGCATATCCAAGTAATTCCTCATGCCATTTGGTACCATTTCTCACAACAAAACCCTTCCTCATTCTATCCACAAGCCCTCTTCCTCTAACTTATCCTTATGGATCATCATCATACTCCCTCGATTGAGTCATCATTATCGGAACACTTCTGGACATCCCACATCAATCGCAGATTCCACATCTCGAAGTTCCAAAGTATCACGTGGAAGAGAAACACCATCGCCTCATCACTTATTATCATTCTTTATCATGCACCAACATCGAAATTGAACTCCAAACGAATGAACGCATGCCCATAGCAAGATCTCCTAAGCATCACTCATGCCTCCATTAAATTTGTCATCATTTGCCAACCTTCAATCATGTTGGTATTGATATGACCCATCATGTCGATGCCAATATGACGGTCTTAACCAAAATGATAAAGTGCTTCCTTCCAAAGACTTCCCACCTTCAGCCCGATGTTTGTCTTCATATCCCCTAAGTCCAGCTCCCTTTGCCTCAAAGCTATACTCGGTACTGACCACGTGCATGAGCTCTTAAATTTTCTAAGTCCTAAAACAATTTTTCTCATCCAATCTTTTATGCCTCAAAGCCACAGATGCTCAAACCTGGACTTCACTACTGTACCGCCTGAAGCAAAGCTCCAAAGTGCCCACAACTGATATGTTTTGAACATCCACTATCGACCATGTTTGGAATCTTCTACCGACCATAATTTCCCTATCAAATCAACTCCAAATCATGTGTGACCTATTTTGGGGTCTTCATAGGCTTGAAACAATACCTCACTTCGGCTACACCATGTTTTGAACATTTTTTATGTCGATTTGCACCAACTGACAACTGTATTCCTAACTACCCTAAACGACTAAAAAACGGATCAAGCAATTCATATAATCACCATATATCATCATATATCATCTAAAACACACGTAGAATAAATTCAAACACATTTTAAAACTACATATCTTCCTAGATACGATTTTATATGAAAACGACAATATTGTTGGTACTTGATGCAAAACAAATTTAAATGCAAATCTATCTTTTTAATTTGGTTCTAAGATGTTATTAATGTCAAATCTAAGTTTTAAACATTTAGACTTTGAAAATCATATCAAAAACCACATTTTTACCATTTCAATAAACATAGGATAATGAAAGAAGTAAAATCACCCACCTTAAACCAAATTACCCACATTTCAGGGTAAATCAAAGGTTGAACAATAGATGTACGCATCTCAAGGTGCCCAATTCACAAATTAAGCTAATCCCTTGCTAATTACTTCTTAATGACGTCAAAATAGAGTAAGGTAAAAGAAATTTTATTTTGAAGAAGAGATTAATGGAGGATTTTTTGTTTTGGGAAGTGTATAATAAGGAAGGGGATGTCCCATCAATGGCTCTAACCACAAAATGGCCTTTTGGGCTTAACATAAACCTCACTAATACCACCATAATTGTTCAAAAACTCTTCATACTTCAAATGGTCATATCTTCTAAATGGGTAAGTCTGAAAGCTATTATGACCACTTTACGAAAAGAGAAACCATCGTATCTTTTCAATGGAAGTGGTGTCAACCCCTAATTTTCCTCCTAACAAAAGTTACAACATCATCAGGATTAAAATTGTCCAATAAAATTTCTAAGGATGAAATATTTCACTAGTTAACATTTCATAAATTTATAGATTCATCCGACCCAATATGAATTTAAAAATAATATTTTACTATCCTCAGATATGTAAAATATGGGTCGTTCCACCCCCTTTTCTCTCTATAAATACCAACTATTCTCGGGTCTTCATATCCAAGCCATACTCCCCTTTAGGTGAACCCTCTACCCTATACAAACTAAGATACAAATTAAATTCAAGTGGTTCATTCAATCCTAGCAATATCAAGTAGTGATTCAAGGAATCTAGGAGGCTATTCATAGATCGAAGTGTCACAAAGGGCTGGATATACTAAAGTACTGTAAGGACCTAGGATTTCAATCATTTGAATTTGGAATATTTAATTGATTTCAAATAATTGAAAATTTAATTTACAAGTTAAACACCTTATATTTCAAGTTAAGTGATTTATTTGTTAATTGTATTGTTAAATTGAATATTTGGGATTGTTTAAGATTATTAATTCTTGAATTTGATGGGAATAAAAATAATTTCGAAAAGTTGATTTATATTAAATTTGAATAAGAATGAAGATAGTAAACTTTTAAAAATTTAATAAAGATGAATACACTAGATTTATAATAATTAGTCTTAAATTAACATATGAAAATTGCCTTTCGGGGTACTATCTTGGAATTGGAAGAAACCAGTTCCATTGGACCCGTAATAGTAAACTGTTATATGATAATAGATTTCATGGCGATCAGACATATCATTTCGTCATGCGAGTTCAAAACGTGTAGAAATTAATTTTAGGAATTTAAGTTAATATAATTGGGTTTGAAAAGCTAACTTCTACATATGACCGAATTGGGTCTCATGATTAGTTCCAGGATGGTCGGAATAGGAGTATTACATATAGAACGCCAGGCGGCATGCCTCGTTTGGAGTTCGAGATTTTTGAGTGCGTTGAGCTAGATATTTTTGAACGTGTGTGTGTGTGTGTGTGTGTGTGTATATTCCCTATGCTTAGGCCATACCTTCAGCCATATCCTATACACGTCCTTAACCCATACCCTCCTTCCCCTATATTATCGCGTAAAAATTAGAAAGTTTGGTTCGTTTTTTCTCAAGTTCCCCTTCTTTAATCCAACGTACCACGATGATGTAAGCCGATCGAGGGGTTTTCAGGCTTCGACTTCAACTATAAAAATGTAGAGCTCGAGGCGACGAAAGGTTTCAACGGTTGGATCGTCGTATGGCATGGAGGCTGGAATTTGGTCGCGTTCATGGGGTGGTTTGGGTTCGATTTCGGTCGAGCGGCGGGGAATGGGGGGTCGCATGGGTGGCCTAGACGAGGCGAGGTTGGGGCTTGCCTGGTATGGGTCGACAACGGTCGGCGGCGCGACGAGGTGGTGTGGCAAAGGAAAAGTCGTGGGCGAATTTTCATCATGCCTGGAAATGAGAGTTTGAGTTGGAAAGGGTAATTAATTTTAAAAGTTTATTAATTAAAAGTTAATTATCGTTTAATTATTTGAATCGTTCACTAATTCATAACTTTTCTATACGAGGTCCAAATTGAATGCGACAAGTTGCATTGCTATCATATCGATGAATACTACGATATGGAGTTGGATTGGATGAGTTAGGAGCTAGTGGGAATTTGGGTTAAAATTGAACACATGTTCAATTTTAATCCGAACTGGTGCGTTTTGGCAATTTTTGGAATCGAAGTGAGTTAAACTCACCTTTTTGGTTAACCAGTAATAGTATAATGATAATGAATTATTGAATGACTGTTTGGATGATTTACTATATTATTTGTTGGTTTGGATATATTCTATCCCCTGGAGCGGATGAGACCCTATTACATTTACATGTAAGAGTGGATGACCATTTGTATACGATCCCGCCTCAAAGCAGTTGGGTTATATTATTTGGTTATATATTGTGTGTGATGCAAGAGGACAGGTTGGAGGGATCCAACTGGATTCCTCACACTATTGACTCTATTTTTTCATATAATTTGATATCAGATGTGTTGGATGCCATATTTGATGACATAGATGATTTTTCCCTATTTAGTGCTATAGTAGCGCCGAGCCATACTTTTAGTATTTTGAAATACTATAAAATAAGGATTTAGTTTTTAAAAGGATTTTAAGTGATTTCGAAAATTTATTTATTTTAGTATTTGTTCTTGAAATTTGTTTAAAGAAGGAATTTATTTTAAAATAGAAAGGTATGATATTTAGATATTATAAATTAATAGTATAAAAAATATTTTAAATAAAGATATTTGAACTGTAAAGTAAAGATTTTTAAAATCTTAAATAAGTCCGTCTTTTATAATAAAGAAATACGGTTTTAAAAAGGAGATAGAAATATTTTGGTATAAATAATTATTAACCATTTACATAATATGTATATACATATATTAAGGTTAATTTATAAATGTGGAAATTTATAAATGTGATAATGTATAAATGTGTCATTTTACAAATAAATTGAAGATTCGTAAAATTGTATTTTATTAATAAAAGGATAGATTTATAAACGGTGTTTATAAATAAAGGGAAACTTTTATCGTTGGATAATTTGGATAAAATAAATCAAAGTTTGGATTTAAGATAAAGTATGGGATTTTGTTTTGCAAAAATAGTTGATTCTATTTTGGGAATTTAAAGTGAGGATAATTTAGAGATGTTAAGTGATATGTTATAAAATAGAAGGTGATTTTTAAATATAGTTTTATAAATATGGAAACGATTATGTGGAAATTTAAGAATGGATTTTTATTAAGGAAGTATATTTATGTTCTAAAAATTGTTTATTTTTATTAATATTGTTTTAATGATGTTTATCAATATTTTAATATTTTGAAAAGTTAGTTATTTAAATTATTAACATTGTTTGAAATTAATTATAATTATTTATCAATAACGTTTTGGAAATTATGTATTATTATTTATAATAATGTTGAAGATAAATTATTATTGTTGTATTAAGAATGATTTGAATTTATTAATTTTTATTTTAGGATGGTTTGAAGTTAATATTTATTTATTTATAATGTTTATTACTATATAATAGTGTTTTAAGGTAAATGATCGATTAGAATTTATTTATAAATGTTTTCGATATTTATAAATAAGGTTTTATCAACAGATGTGGGTTTTACAAGATGAATCCTATAACATGGTTTGGAAAACTTAAAAGAAAATTTGCTAAAGGGTAAAAAGAGTTTTATAAATGGTCCTAGATATTTCTTAAAGAGTTTTAGAAATAGGTTTATAGGTTAATAAAAGTAGTTTATAAATGGTTTTATGGGTTTATATTGGGTTTATAAATGATTTTAGGAATGTATAAAAGGGAGTTTATAAATGATTTCAAAGATTAATGAACTTGGTTATAAACAGGGTTTAGATATTTATAAAGGAATTTATAAATCTGGTTTAGAATTGTGTAAAAAGGAAATCTGTCTCTATTTTGTGAATATACTTATACCGTTGAGATAAGTATATGGATATTTTCCAAATATTGAGAATATAAGGGTTTGTGAATGAATCTTTGTAAAAGTATTTTGGTACAAAAATTTACAAAGTGATTTTAGTTAATCAAAAGATTAATTTAGTGGCTAGCGATTGCTTATGTGCTTAACCAATGTTGGTTTTCCATATGGAATTAAATCCCTGTCTTGGATGTGTGTTTATGGATAGTTAAATAACCGACTATCAAACTTGGACCCAAAACGTAATTTTGGAAATATCTAGGAGAAACATGTGAGTTGTATGGCACATTCATCCCCGATTATGTTGTACCGTGTGTATAAATCTCATTTCGTTCTCCTAGGACAAATGATAAAGAAATCTGTCCACTAACGGTTAGAAGGTGATCTCCACTCTTATCTTTGACTGTTTATTTCCTAAAGAACCGGAGTTGAGTTTACCAAAAATTATCAAATGTTGTTTCGAAGAGACCGAGATTGGATATGTTATATGCAAAACACTTCGATCCAACTCAAGCATTTCAAAGTGAATAACCTTGAAGATCATGTAATTGAAGATGGAGCTCTCAATCATTTCGAAGTGACGATATCTTAAAGATGATGGAATTGAAGACAGAGCTCATAAGCATTTTATTCAGTCCTATAATGAACTTGTATGGATGAAGTTGGCATTGCATTTTTCCTGGAGGGCAGTGTTAGCATTCCAAGTGGGAAGTGCTATATGAAAGGTAAAACCTAGCCTCAAGCCTTATCAAACGGGAATGACTAAAACAAGGGAGATGCAGCAGTGCTATGTGGGTCGCTCCCTAGTAGTGTATGATCATCCCTATCTATAGTCGATATTATCTCTCATTTTTATGCTTCGGGGCCCATTAACGGAGGGTGATCATATTTGGTACTACTAGTCAAGTGGTAGGTCATTCATATGTTGGCAGGAGATCCTGGCGAGGTCATTGGTGTCATTTTATCTAAAGATGCACCGTGACAGGCGGTACCCCAGTAGCTCGGTCATTATATGGAACCCATTCTCCAATAAGCACCGTACGGACTTAGTTGTTCCCTACTATGTTGAAACGTGAGATGCAAATATTTCAGCTATAGTCTTGTTTTACTTTGATCCCTAGACATTATAATAATATAAATGGATTTCTATAGAAATTGTTTTGGTTATCATAAGGTACAATCCCATCCATGTTTATATGCGACGTGGTCTTACGAGATAACTTTATTTTCAAAAGAGTTTTGAATACATAAAAATTAAAATGGGTGTGTTTTCTCGTGCTGGTTTACCAGACGAACTTGGGTGCTATTTTATTATAATGCTCAGGTCAGACCGAGCATATTTACAGATTTCTTTGGATGCATTTGAGCTCAGGAGACGAGTAGGAGGTCTTCATGACGTATTCCCATATTTGTTATTTTTTCGCTGTATTTCTATTGAAACTATTAGCATTTCTAAAGACAGGTTGTTATAACTATCTAGGATGATGATTGTGATGTGTTGTTGTACTTTGATGGATATATGTATATTACAGTTTCTCTTTGTAAAGATCGTTGATATTATATTATATATTGTTCCGCTGCGACTATGAGATTCTGTGTTGTTTTCAATTTCTTTTTTCTCTTCTTCTTGTTTTCCCTTATTCTTTCTGCTTTCTTTCCCATAACTATCTGTCTTTCCGTTCAATTTGGGTTGGACATGTGTAGTTTATTGTTAGCTTGAATTTTGGGGATCTGCGGGTCGTTACAGCTAGTATTAGAGCTTATGGTTAAGCGAGAATCTTGGCTTTAGTAGGACAACTCATTAAGAGATAAGGTAATGGAATGCCTTTTTCTAAGTTTGAGTGTATATATATGAGAGCGTATCTATTAGTGATTATAAAGATGTTTTATATTGTGTTAATTTATCTGTTGAGTGACTTATGAATTCTGGTCAGTACATGGGATGCCACGATATCGATAGGGTTTCTAAACACTTAAACAAGGCAAACCGACACAGTATTGTTTTGACAATTGGTAAATAAAATAATTTTACATAAATTATATTCTAAATATAAAAAAATATTTTTTTAGAAATTATTATAGATATATATGGTATGTTTGGCTGTTGGTGAATGGTAATATTTGATTATTATCATTTGTTGTTTGTCGTTTTTGTTTTAATAAATGTTGTTATTATTTATAAATCTAAACAAAGATAAACATTTGTAAAATGAGTTATATAAGGAAGTGAATTTATAAATATGAATTATAAGTGTTTGTAACTTAATTGGTCACAAACACCCAAGAATAGTTTTTTTAGAGAAGTAAGTGAAGAAAAACAAAATAAAACTGAGTAGATGAATTAATAAGTTATAGAAAATTAACTAAAATCAGAGACACTGATGTTATCCATAAAATATTCTCAGGAATAAAAGTATAAAAGACGGATCATAGGAGCATTGGAGAAGATTAGAAACCATCAAGATAGTTTGGTTAATCATACCTTCCGACAAGGATCCTTTGACAAGGTTGAAGGTTGTGACACCAAAAGTCTACCTTTCGACTAAGTCAAAAGAACTTTCAACAAAGACAAAGAAAAAAGAGCGCAGTCCCAAACCTTTCGAAGGAGTCGAAAGGTTCCATCTCTTAGTTTCCAAGGAGTTCATACCTTTAGAAGAGGATGAAGAAGTCAAAGAAAGTGTGAGAAACTCCATAGTGACCTTTTCAAAAGCATATCAAGCCTTTTGAACCGGTTGAAACACATCCAGGATACCTTTCGACAATGTCGAAAGGTTTCTGAAGAAAGCAAAATTCATAAGTCAACAAAGAATGGAAGACAACCTTTTAACAACATTAATGGGAATCATAGCTCTCAATAACAAACAAGTGAAGAGCAACCTTCCAACAAGCTGGAAAGCTTCATGGCAATTATAACGATCCCGGATTTTAACTAAATTTAAATTGATAATTTATTTGAATTTTTGAATTAAAATTGTAAAATTAACTATAAATTGAAGTGAGTTTCCCCAATTCAAATAGAATATATATTAAATCATATGAATTTAAATATTGTATATATGTATATATATATTTAGTTTGAATTAAATTTTAACTAAATGGTTTAAAAATAATTTGAATTTATAAAAATATAAAGTAAACCAATTAGTTAAATTCTAACAACATATTAAAAATAGAAATCAATATATAAGGTAAATACAATTGCTAAAATTTTAACAACATGTTAAAATGGAAGTTTATTCATACTATAAAGTAATAAGACAAAGGAAAAGAACAAATAAATATAACTATTAATGAACAAACAAAGTATGTAAACAAAGTACATTCAAGTATGAATGACTTGCTAAAGAAGAAACAAAATAAAATATATATTTGTACAAAGTAATAAATGTAGCCACCAAAACACAAATCAGCTCAGTCAATAAAGATAAGGCAAAAGAGAAAAAAATCTCTGACCTCTCTTGTACAAACAAATATTAATAACCCTGAAAACTCATTTCATATACATCACCCTGTTAACTCATATATACATATCAACTTCTCTCCATTTCAATTCGTTCCTTCAAACTAAATAAAGCTAAAGTAATACTGTCTTAAAACATAAACAACATTCAACGTAAACAACAAATTAAATCAAATAAAAACCAGAGATCAAAGAAGGAAGTTTCAGCTAAAAGTTCAAGCCTGGTTCATCATCAGCCTTGTTTACCTTCAAACCACTGTGAGTAACACTTGTTTTAAAATTTTAAAAATATTAATCTGTTGATTTTTTACCTGTGAATATGTATGTTGTATGTATATACAATTCTTTGTGTATATTTGAATAATGGGTATAGGTGTAGGTTGTTGTTATAAGCATCTCTGTTCAGAGTTCATAAACCAACATCTTTGATTTAAATAAATCTCTTCCTCTCAATCTACCCACTGTTTGGATTGAAAACTCAAATCAAAGCTGTTTGTTATGATATACTTATGGTTAAAAATCTAATTAAGCTAAAACAACTTATGAATCTTTCTGGAAATCGAGATAGTTGAACCCAACTCTAAATAAGTAAAATTTCGAACATCTTAATTTAGCAATTCAGGTATGTATAATAAATTCATATACTAAAACATGATTTTTAAAACAAAAATTATAATTTTTCGATAGAGGATAATAGAGCAGTTCGTGTTTGTTCAAAGTTGATGATATCGGCAATTTCTGGTGATCTACTTGGATGTGGTGGTCGGGTTCGTGTCTGGAGGTGGAGGAGTAAGCAGTGGTGTTGGGAAAAATATTGGAATGATGGTCAAACCACGGTGGTGGCGGCGGCGTGAGGTTTTTATTTCTAAACCTAGTTTTAGGGAGGTCGAGATCTTCGATTCGTTCGCCGTCTTGGATTGACCGAGTGTCTCGTGGCTTTGGGAGATGGTGGAAGTGTTGATGATGAAGTGATGGACAGAGTTTCGCGTGTTCTGGTGGTTGGGGTGTGGTGAACGACGCGTTGCCAGGTATAGGAGGAGTTCCTGTTTTGTTTCCAAGTATCGATTTTGGCACTCTATTTTGATTCAGAGGGAATGGAGGAGTTCTGGTGATCGGGGGTTGGTTGGTGGAAGATAGTCGACTTGCTCAAAGTCGTAGGGTTGGTCGAAGGAGTTCGTCGGCTCCGTGCACGTGCACGGTGCCCTGAGTTGTTTTACTGGTGAAGTCTGGGTTTGGGGTAGAGGTATACTCGAGTTTCTCGGGTAGCTCCAGGGTTTTGGATCGAGATTTTGGATGTTGGACTCGAAGTCTTTGAAGGGTTGGCTCGGGTAGGTTTCTGGTTACAAGTGTTAGAAAACCTGTCAATTTAAATTTTAAAATGAAATTTTAAAATGGAAAGCAAGATTTAAACTAGTTTTAAATCAGTTCTAAGTATAAATTCAAATCTAAATTTGTATTCTAGTTGAAATAAAATAAAGCTTTATCAAATTTAAAATGTTTAAACAACTTTAAAATGTTAAAATATATTTTAAAAGTGATTTGAATTTAAATTGAATTTGGTTTTAAAACTCCTGTAAATTCCTTTTATAAAATAAGTGTGTCTTTAACATGTGATTTAAAAGGGATTTTAAAAATGTGTTTTAAACTTTGTTAAAGTTAAATTTGTATTCATTTTTAAGTCTTAAATTTAAAATGAAATTTGAAAGTAAATGTGATACGTATAATTACTTTGTGAAATTAATTAAAGATTGATTACCTAATGTGATTAATTTAAATAGAGTAATTAATTAAAGAAGTAATTAGAGATCATTAATTAGTATAATTAATGATGTAATTAAGGGTTGGTTAATTAAGATTAATTAATCAATGATAAGTGATTATGAAGTAATTAATTAATGTGATTAATTAAGGATTAAGGTAATTAATTTTAGTTAATTAATTAATGAAGTAATTAAAGGTTAATTACTGTAATTGGTTAAGAATAATTAATTTGTGTAATTAATTAAGGATAATTACTTAATGTAATTAGAGTATAATTAATCAAGGGTGATTAATTAGTGCTTAGAGAATGATTAATTAATTTGTAATTAATTAATGGTTAAGTAAGCAAGATTTAGAATGATGAAAGTAATTAATTTAAATTATTTTAAATTAATTAGAGAATGATGATTAATAAATCATTACTTATGGATGATTGTATTCTATTGAATGATGTGAATTGTTTAATATCCCTACTATGTGATGCTGTGTGATATGAATTGTTTTAATTCAAGCTGTGATGAATGTAATTTATTTTATCTGTGATTTATCTGTGAATCTATGAATAAACGATAAGCGTTATAGTTTATACCACTTATCAAATATATGGTTGTATTTAATCTGTGATGATTGAATGATGTTGCACTATTGTGTTAAACCCCTGGACTACACCATACACACACAAATATGGATTTCACGAGGAAATTGGTTAAGTTACAGATGATTTAAATTTAATGTTTTTGAAATTGAAATTTTAATTTCAATTGATTTTGGAAATGGATTTGAATTAAATGTTAAAGCTTTTGAAAAGGAGTTTCTAAGATCAAAAGTTATGTTGAATAACTTGGTAAAGTTTTTCAATTTAAATAATTTAATTTGGATTTGAATTCAAAATTTGGAATTGAATTCCATATTTGGAAATTATGGTTAAAGATGTCATAAATGTGTTTATATGAATTTGAACCATTTTAAAATATCGTTTTGGGAAATTTGAATTTAACCCAAGGGTTTAACTTGTATAAATGAAATCGGATTTTTCCGAAATGAAAACTATTTGTTTTCAAATAATAGAAGCTTTCATATAAGGAATGAAATTCCAATTATGTCAAAAGAATTTCAAGTTTGAAATGAAAATGGTTTTCCGAGTTATGAATAAATCTTTGTGAAAGATTGTTGAACTTTGTTTTCAAATTGGAAAGGTGTGCCTTTTGTATAAAAGGTCGAAATGGAATTGTTTTGAAAGCTATCAATTAAATCTTTGATTTAAAGATTAAATGAGTTAATCCAATTGAAATGGAAATCGATTTGAAAATCTATGAATAGATCTTTGTGAAACTGGGTGAACTTTGTGAGATAAATCTTTTTGTGTAAAAGATTAAGATGGTAATGTGTTTAAACCATTTGAAGAAAAGTTTTGGGTAATAAGTTGTGACTTAACTGAAATCCCAATATCCATATGTTTTTAAAATATTACGCTCATTATTCGGTTTAGCCGGGAGGGGACTTTGTGTCATCTAACCCATTCTGAATAGTGATACGACGTATATGGATAGCATTTGAAGACCGGTGTTGAAGACCGGGTGTTTGCGAGAACGATAGGATAACCTATCGATTGTCTCTGCACTGAGTTTCTCCGGTATATAGATTTCCTAAGTGATGGGAAGTCCGATCAGGATTGTGAATACCCGGATTGCAAGGGCTTCTTTGGAAGTGCCTTCGGTTCTGTTCGAACACGAAACAGACTTGTATGGTTGTATGTCTGACATTACACTTTGAGATATAAAGCTGATTTCTTTCAAATACATTTCTGTTGGTGGCGGAGAATTTATTCTCTTAGCTTAACACCCTTCTCTGAGACGTACGAGCTCAGAGGTTATGTAGTTGAAGGTTATCAGTGATATACTCCCAATTTGGTAGTGTGGCATGCTAATTGTTGCTATGTGTTGCTGATCATTTGTTGATCAAAGCATGGCTTTGTGAAAAGCGTAGCTTTGTGGACGAGACCTCATCAGACCTCACAACCCGGAAATGGTCGAAACAGGAAAGATGCGGCAAGGTTATGAGGGTCGCTCCCTTTAGGGTATGTCATTTCCTTCTGGAAAAAGGTGATATTATGGTATGGAGCCCAGATATTTACCTGTGTGGTTGCTCCAATCTCATCTGTTGTGTGATTGTTGCTTTGTGATCGAGGAGCCTCGGACAAAGGTCGCAAACGACCAAGGGGTGGCATATTCGTGTAGTAGTTACCTAGTAAGAGGTAAACCGGCCTTGTGTTGGCAGAGAGCTAGTTAGTTCTCAGGACGTCCCTCCAGAGGCGTTCCTATGTGACATAGGAAGTTCCTAAGCCTAACCATTTGTTGGAAAATCCAAAGAAACAATACGAGCCTTGTACGGTTGTAGTTGTATAACCTGCTATGGAATGTGGCGGTAACCTACTATTGAACATGGTAGTTATAGTAGGCATACAATAATGGTTGTATGCTGTCTAGGATTAATATTATATTTTCGAAAGGATTTTCACTCGATGCATTAGTAATAATATCAAAAGAATTTTCTCGTGGTAAGCATGTTTGACTATCATAAGGAGAAATCTCCTCCAATTCTGCGTTTGCATTGTGTGTGTGGCGGGAGGCCTTATGGTAGTTTCATCTTCCAAAAGCATTGCGAAATTCTTTTATTTTCTTTGTGAAAATAACTGTTTTTGTTACTCATACCAGTCCCATGACTGACCTGGAGTTTATTGTTCCCTTCCTAAACTCTGGGTGCCCACAATTTTCCATACGGGCGGTCTAGAGTTGGGTTTTTCAAATAGTCAGGTTTAGTAGAGTATCTGGAACTAGTTCAGTGTTTGGAGTTCACGGACTACCGACCTTGCTTATCTTTGTGAAACGTGATGGTGATTTGAGCTTGATGTTGGAGTTGCTGGACTCATTCTCTTTTAAAGATCGTTTGGAGTTATCATTTCTGTTGTTTCCGCTGTAACATCATTATTTGTCTCTGATATTCTTGTATCATATAGATATCATTGTTGTATATCATTCTAGATATTGTATTCATTGGAGTTGTATATGATATTATCCATTTCTTTCTTCCGTTGTGTTGTTATACTACTGTGTTACAAGCTCCGGCGATCCAGATTCGGCGTTTGAATCTACGACATTCGAGTACAAGTAAAGTACGGATGCCGATTTTCGAAGGCCGAGTCAGGATCGTTTCAATTGATATCAGATTTAAGGTTGAACTTTAGCTATGGAGCATAACACATTAAGTAGCTCATTAGAGATAGGGTGAAGTATACCCTAGAATGAGTAATCCCTAAGATATCTGTCTGTATGCCTCAGTAAATTCTCTTACTATCCAGTGATAGTAAGTATGAGTGCAAGAAGAGGATGAGATAGGGGACAGGGAAATACGACTATAAATGGTCAATACCCTGTAACAACAAGGAAACAAGGAAACAATCTTTTCTCTATCAATCTCTTTTGTTCGTCATCTTTTCTCAATTCTTCGATGGTTCTTGGTAGATCCAGGAAGAAGATTTGATATATTTGCATGGGACATAAACTCCAAATAGGTCAGAATTGTTTGTTTAAATGAATTGGTTGCTATGGTTGATAGGTATACTTTAGTTTCTAAACTGAAAGTTTTGAAATTGTATCCATATATCTGTATATTTTTGGGTCTGGATATGTTCTACGAATGGTTAGTTATCCCTTCGAACTAACCAATGCCCCTACACATTTCGTAGATCTAGATAACCGAGTATCTTGAAAAAAAAAATTAAAAAGATTCATTTTTGTATCTATTATTGATATTTTGATTTGGTAAGCCAAATGCAGAATAGACGTTTAGTTAATTTGATGAAATATTCTTCACCTATCTTTGTGTCTCCCTGGCAAATTTCGAGGACGAAATTTCTTAAGGGGGGAAACTGTAACGATCCCGGATTTTAACTAAATTTAAATTGATAATTTATTTGAATTTTTGAATTAAAATTGTATAATTGTAAATTGAAGTGAGTTTCCCCAATTCAAATAGAATATATATTAAATCATATGAATTTAAATATTGTATATATGTATATATATATTGAGTTTGAATTAAATTTTAACTAAATGGTTTAAAAATAATTTGAATTTATAAAAATATAAAGTAAACCAATTATCTAAATTCTAACAACATATTAAAAATAGAAATCAATATATAAGGTAAATACAATTGCTAAAATTTTAACATAATGTTAAAATGGAAGTTTATTCATACTATAAAGTAATAAGAAAAAGGAAAAGAACAAATAAATATAACTATTCATGAACAAACAAAGTATGTAAACAAAATACATTCAAGTATGAATGGCTTGCTAAAGAAGAAACAAAATAAAATATATATTTGTACAAAGTAATAAATGTAGCCACTAAAACACAAATCAGCTAAGTCAATAAAGATAAGGCAAAAGAGAAAAAAATCTCCGACCTCTCTTGTACAAACAAATATTAATAACCCTGAAAACTCATTTCATATACATCACCCTGTTAACTCATATATACATATCAACTTCTCTCCATTTCAATTCGTTCCTTCAAACTAAATAAACCTGAAGTAATACAATTTTAAAACATAAACAACATTCAACGTAAACAACAAATTAAATCAAATAAAAACTAGAGATCAAAGAAGGAAGTTTCAGCTAAAAGTTCAAGCCTGGTTCATCATCAGCCTTGTTTACCTTCAAACCACTGTGAGTAACACTTGTTTTAAAATTTTAAAAATATGAATCTGTTGAATTTTTACCTGTGAATATGTATGTTGTATGTATATACAATTCTTTGTGTATATTTGAATAATGGGTATAGGTGCAGGTTATTGTTATAAGCATCTCTGTTCAGAGTTCATAAACCAACATCTTTGATTTAAATAAATCTCTTCCTCTCAATCTACCCACTGTTTTGATTGAAAACTCAAATCAAAGCTGTTTGTTATGGAATATACTTATGGTTAAAAATCTAATTAAGCTAAAACAACTTATGAATCTTTCTGGAAATCGAGATAGTTGAACCCAACTCTAAATAAGAAAATTTTCGAACCTCTTAATTCAGGAATTCAGGTATGTAGAATAAATTCATATACGAAAACGTGATTTTTAAAACAAAAATTATAATTTTTCGATAAAGGATAACAGAGCAGTTCGTGTTTGTTCAAAGTTGATGATATCGGCAATTTCTGGTGATCTACTTGGATGTGGTGGTCGGGTTCGTGTCTGGAGGTGGAGGAGTAAGCAGTGGTGTTAGGAAAAATATTGGAATGGTGGTCAGACCACGGTGGTGGCGGCGGCATGAGGTTTTTATTTCTAAACCTAGTTTTAGCGAGGTCGAGATCTTCTATTCGTTCGCCGTCTTGGATTGACCGAGTGTCTCGTGGCTTTGGGAGATGGTGGAAGGGTTGATGATGAAGTGATGGCCAGAGTTTCGCGTGTTCTGGTAGTTGGGGTGTGGCGAACGACGCGTTGCCAGGTATAGGAGGAGTTCCTGTTTTGTTTCCAAGTATCGATTTTGGCACTCGATTTTGATTCAGAGGGTATGGAGGAGTTCTGGTGATCGGGGGTTGGTTGGTGGAAGATAGTCGACTTGCTCGACGTTGCAGGGTTGGTCGGAGGAGTTCGTCGGCTCCGTGCACGTGCATGGTGCCCTGAGTTGTTTTACTGGTGAAGTTTGGGTTTGGGGCAGAGGTATACTCGAGTTTCTCGAGTAGCTCCAAGGTTTTGGCTCGAGATTTTGGATGTTGGACTCGAAGTCTTTGAAGGGTTGGCTCGGGTAGGTTTCTGGTTACAAGTGTTAGAAAACCTGTCAGTTTAAATTTTAAAATGGAAAGCAAGATTTAAACTAGTTTTAAATCAGTTCTAAGTATAAATTCAAATCTAAATTTGTATTCTAGTTGAAATAAAATAAAGCTTTATCAAATTTAAAATGTTTAAACAACTTTAAAATGTTAAAATATATTTTAAAAGTGATTTGAATTTAAATTGAATTTGGTTTTAAAACTCCTGTAAATTCCTTTTATAAAATAAGTGTGTCTTTATCATGTGATTTAAAAGGGATTTTAAAAATGCGTTTTAAACTTTGTTAAAGTTAAATTTGTATTCATTTTTAAGTCTTAAATTTAAAATGAAATTTGAAAGTAAATGTGATAAGTATAATTACTTTGTGAAATTAATTAATGATTGATTACCTAATGTGATTAATTTAAATAAAGTAATTAATTAAAGAAGTAATTAGAGACCATTAATTAATATAATTAATGATGTAATTAAGGGTTGGTTAATTAAGATTAATTAATCAATGATAAGTGATTATGAAGTAATTAATTAATGTGATTAATTAAGGATTAAGGTAATTAATTTTAGTTAATTAATTAATGAAGTAATTAAAGGTTAATTACATTAATTGGTTAAGAATAATTAATTTGTGTAATTAATTAAGGATAATTACTTAATGTAATTAGAGTATAATTAATCAAGGGTGATTAATTAGTGCTTAGAGAATGATTAATTAATTTGTAATTAATTAATGGTTAAGTATGCAAGATTTGGAATGATGAAAGTAATTAATTTAAATTATTTTAAATTAATTAGAGAATGATGATTAATAAATCATTACTTATGGATTATTGTATTCTATTGAATGCTGTGAATTGTTTAATATCCCTACTATGTGATGCTGTGTGATATGAATTGTTTTAATTCAAGCTGTGATGAATGTAATTTATTTTATCTGTGATTTATCTGTGAATCTATGAATAAACGATATGCGTTATAGTTTATACCGCTTATCAAATATATGGTTATATTTAATCTGTGATGATTGAATGATGTTGCACTATTGTGTTAAACCCCTGGACTACACCATACACACACAAATATGGATTTCACGAGGAAATTGGTTAAGTCAGAGATGATTTAAATTTAATGTTTTTGAAATTGAAATTTTAATTTCAATTGATTTTGGAAATGGATTTGGATTAAATGGTAAAGCTTTTGAAAAGGAGTTTTTAAGATAAAAAGTTATGTTGAATAACTTGGTAAAGTTTTTCAATTTAAATAATTTAATTTGGATTTGAATTCAAAATTTGGAATTGAATTCCATATTTGGAAATTATGGTTAAAGATGTCATAAATGTGTTTATATGAATTTGAACCATTTTAAAATATCGTTTGGAAAATTTGAATTTAACCCAATGGTTTAACTTGTATAAATGAAATCAGATTTTTCTGAAACGAAAACTATTTGTTTTCAAATAATAGAAGCTTTCATATAAGGAATGAAATTCCAATTTGTGTCAAAAGAATTTCAAGTTTGAAATGAAAATGGTTTTCCGAGTTATGAATAAATCTTTGTGAAAGATTGTTGAACTTTGTTTTGAAATTGGAAAGGTGTACCTTTTGTATAAAAGGTTGAAATGGAATTGTTTTGAAAGCTATCAATTAAATCTTTGATTTAAAGATTAAATGAGTTAATCCAATTGAAATGGAAATCGATTTTAAAATCTATGAATAGATCTTTATGAAACTGGGTGAACTTTGTGAGATATATCTTTTTGTGTAAAAGATTATGATGGAAATGTGTTTAAACCATTTAAAGAAAAGTTTTGGGTAATAAGTTGTGACTTAACTGAAATCCCAATATCCATATGTTTTTAAAATATTACGCTCATTATTCGGTTTAGCCAGGAGGGGACTTTGTGTCATCTAACCCATTCCGAATAGTGATACGACGTAAATGGATAGCATTTGAAGACCGGTGTTGAAGACCGGGTGTTTGCGAGAACGATATGATAACCTATTGATTGGCTCTGCACTGAGTTGCTCCAGTATAGAGATTTCCTAAGTGATGGGAAGTCCGATCGGGATTGTGAATACCCGGATTGCAAGGGCTTCTTTGGAAGTGCCTTCGGTTCTGTTCGAACACGGAACAGACTTGTATGGTTGTATGTTTGACCTTACACTTTGAGATATAAAGCTGATTTCTTTCAAATACATTTCTGTTGGTGGTGGAGAATTTATTCTCTTAGCTTAACACCCTTCTCTGAGACATACGAGCTCAAAGGTTATGTAATTGAAAGTTATCGGTGATATACTCCCAATTTGGAAGTGTGGCATGCTAAGTGTTGCTGTGTGTTGCTGATAATTTGTTGATCAAAGCATGCCTTTTGAAAAGCGTAGCTTTGTGGACGAGACCTCATCGGACCTCACAACCCGGAAATGGTCGAAACAAGAAAGATGCGGCAAGGTTATGAGGGTCGCTCCCTTTAGGGTATGTCATTTCCTTCTGGAAAAAGGTGATATTATGGTATGGAGCCCAGATATTTACCTGTGTGGTTGCTCCAATCTCATTTTCTGTGTGATTGTTGCTTTGTGATCGAGGCACCTCGGATAAAGGTCGCAAACGACCAGGGGTGGCATATTCGTGGAGTAGTTACATAGTAAGAGGTAACCCGGCCTTATGTTGGCAGAGAGCTAGTTAGTTCTCGGGATGTCCCTCCAGAGGCGTTCCCATGTGGCATAGGAAGTTCCTTAGCCTGACCATTTGTTGTAAAATCCAAAGAAACAATATGAGCCTTGTACGGTTTTAGTTGTATAACCTGCTATGGAATGTGGCGGTAACCTGCTATTGAACATGGTAGCTATAGTAGGCATACAATAATGGTTGTATGTTGGCTAAGATTAATATTATATTTTCGAAAGGATTTTCACACTATGCATTAGTAATAATATCAAAAGGATTTTCTCGTAGTAAGCATGTTTGACTATCATAAGGAGAAATCTCCTCCAATTCTGCGTTAGCATTATGTGTGTGGCGGGAGGCCTTATGGTAGTTTAATCTTCCAAAAGAATTGCGAAATTCTTTTATTTTCTTTATGAAAATAACTGTTTTTGTTACTCACACCAGTCCCATGACTGACCTGGAGTTTATTGTTCCATTCCTAAACTCTGGGTGCCCACAATTTTCCACACGGGCAGTCTAGAGTTGGGTTTTTCAAATAGTCAGGTTTAGTAGAGTATCTGGAACTAGTTCAGTGTTTGGAGTTCACGGACTACCGACCTTGCTTATCTTTGTGAAACGTGATGGTGATTTGAGCTTGATGTTGGAGTTGCTGGACTCATTCTCTTTTAAAGATCGTTTGGAATTATCATTTCTGTTGTTTCCGCTGTAACATCATTATTTGTCTCTGATATTCTTGTATCATATAGATATCATTGTTGTATATAATTCTGGATATTGTATTCATTGGAGTTATATATGATATTATCCATTTCTTTCTTCCACTGTGTTGTTATACTTACTGTGTTACAAGCTCCGGCGAGCCAGATTCGGCGTTTGAATCTGCGACATTCGAGTACAAGTGAAGTACGGGTGCCGATTTTCGAAGGCCGAGTCAAGATCGTTTCAGCAATCAAGTGAAGAGAAACCTTCCGACAAGGTCGAAAGGTTCATGACAAACAAGTGAAGAGAACATTCCGACAAGGTCGAAAGGTTCACGACAAACAAATGAAGAGCAATATTCCGACAAGGTCGAAAGGTTCACGACAAACAAGTGAAGAGCAACCTTCCGACAAGGTTAAAAGGTTCAAAACAGTATATAGAAGGCAAACCCTTTGACAAAGTCGAAAGTTTCATGAAGGCATAAAGACAAGCAAACCTTTTGACAATGTCGAAAGGTCCGTAATAACAGAAGAAAGGCAAACCTTTCGACAAAGTCGAAAGGTTCACAGCTGCATATAAAAGGGGGACCTTCCGATCCAGTCAAGAGCATGGAGTCAAAAGGGGGGCCACCTGCATCTATAAATAAGACCCAAGAGGTCATGTTCTGGGGATCCGAATTCTCTCATTCTAACCTCGTATTTTCTTAATCAATACATTGTAACCTTAATGGAGTGTTGATTTGGGGATTTAATAAAATAGGGTTTTTCAAGGATAAAGAGGGAAGTCTTATGCTCTATTACTTATTTTACTGTATGCCTATACTTTTGTTGGATTAACTCCTAATTACAGGTTCAATATCACCAAAATGTTCTTGTTGACAAGGTCGACAACACTTCTGATACAGTTACCTACTACAACCTTTCAAAGTCTTCGACCCTACAATCTTAACCCTTCAACGAGGTCAACGACTCAATTGGTTCAAAACCTATAACCTTCCAAAACCCATCAACTAGTGATCTACCTTTTGACAAGGTCAATATCCACTCCATATCCACCAAAGTATATCATACCCTACTTGAACCTGAGGAAAGTTATCACCTTAATCTCTCGGCCGGATAAAAACCAATCTTTTTAAGGACAAACTAAGGGAATTCCAACCTAGTCGAAAAGAAAACCTTTGTAGGAAACCTCATATAAGTTCAACTAAGTCAAAAGGTTTTATAATCCAAAGGTTAAACCTTTCGACGATGTCGAAAGGTCCGACTTAAGAACCAGCAACAAATAAAGCAAAATAGAAAGGCAATTTCTTAAGGACTCATTCTCATTTTTCAAGCAAGTCTTTCCATCTCGCTTAGTATTACTTCAGGGTGTTGATAAGAAGTCTTGTTAACATTTTTGGTGCTAGAAGGAGGGCTCGAACCTCTGATCCCTAATCACTTTCACCAAGGATTAATAGAAGAAGAAGATGGAAGGAGTCATGAATAATATTGATATCTCAAACGAAGAAGTTAAGCCACAATCAACTTTGAAAAAAAATATAGTTCCAAACTTTATCTTGGAGAATATAGAATTGGGCAACCATCGAACTTAAGGAGGTTGGAAAACAATGAAATTAAAATCCAGCATCTGCAACAACAAATGATACCCATGCAAGAAATTCTTGAAAGGGCACCGTCTCAAGGGCGTTGAAGATTATGGAAAGAGAACGTGAGGCACAACGTTCAAATGAAGATCAATATGAAGATTAAGGAAGTCAGGCTAAGAGAACCATTAAGCAATCAAATGGTTTAGCAAACAGTGAAGGTCATCACGATGACATTCACAGCCAAGTCACAGAAGATACAATAAAAAATGTACTCGACGAATTAAGGAAATATGTTATCCTGCAAAAGGCTCCTTTTTCAGAGGAAAATGTGCCAGTTGGCTTTTCCCCCTCCCATTTAAATTCCCCCACTAAAGTATGATGGAACTACTGATCCAAACGATCACCTTGCAGCTTTTGAAAATTGGATGAACTTATATGATGCACTTGGACCAATTCGATGCAAACTTTTCCCCGTTACTTTCCAAGGAGTGGCTATTAAGTGGTACAGACTTTATCAAGGGAAGAACATTTGTTCTTAGGAACAATTCTCCTATGAGTTCAAAGCGCAATTCCACATATATAGAGGTCCAGTGATAGATTCCTACATGTTAGCTAATATTAAGCAAAGGCCAAATGAATTGCTTGGTGAATATATTAAAAGATTCAACATAGAAGCATTGAAGGTCGAAAATGCGACTGATCAAGGAAAACTAACGGCAGTTCGCTCGGGGTTAATCGAACAAACTCCCTTTTGGAAAGAACTTCATGTTCATGGGTGTAAGGATCTATAGAATTTCTACCTCCAAATTGAAAAGTTTATTCAAATGGAAGAAATGCATCATGCTATGAAGAAATCTCGGCAAAAACAAAAGACAGAAAAACTAGACTTCAATTGTGTCACGACCCATTTTTTCGACCCCGAAAATCGATATAAATACGTTCACAGTACTAAATAACGAACAATCGAATGCCGGAATAACAGACCGTAACAGAAAGAAGAAAGAGGTAGAAGAAGAAAATAGAAAAAAAAAACAACACAGAATCTCATAGTCGTAGTGGAACAATATATAATAGATAACAATTGACCTTTATACAAAAAGAACTACAACTGTTTATAGATTACATCATCAGAGTACAACACAACATAAAACACAATACTGGATAGTTATAATAGCTTGCCATCACAAAGCTGAATATACAGCATACCAAACACAGCGGAATATAAGTCAGATACGTGAAATACGTCTCCGTCATCCAGCTCGTAAGACCCGAGCATTATAATAAAATAACACCTAAGTCAGTCTGGAAAACCATCATGAGAAAACACACTAAATTTAATTATTAAAGTTTTCAAATTCCTTTGAAAATCAAAGGTATCTCGTAAGACCACGCCACAAAAAAACATGCTGGGTTTTTACCTTACGATAACCAAAACATTTTTATCAAACCCGTCTGATATTATAATAGTGTCTATAGAAAGTAAAATAGAATATAGCTGAATTGCTTGCATCTCACGTTCCAGCATAGTTGGACACAATCAAAACCGTACGGGCGCTTATTGGAAAATGGGTTCCATACAATGGCAGGGCTACTGGGGTACCGCCCGTCAGAGTACCTGGCCTAGATCAGAGTACCGAGGACACTGCCGATCCCCTGCAACACAAGACCAGAGCTACCCCTTACTGGATATTCCGAATAAGATCACCCCGCGGTTGGGATCAGCAACCGCCACACAGCCGAGATCAAAAGGGACTCTAGACATGGATGACCTTACCCTAATTGGGTGCTACACACTTAGCCTTGCTGCACCTCCCCTGTTTTAGCCATTCCCATTTGATGAGGCTTGAGGCTAAACGTTACCTTTTAGGAACCAATTTCACTTAGAATGCTCATCGTCCTCCAATGACGATGTTCTAATAGCATCCGTCCATACAAGTTGCTCTGGGTCTGGACAAACCGAATCACCGTCTTCATCATCTTCACGGTATTCATTCGCTACGTTCAAACCGGATCGAAGTGGTTTTCGGATAATAAAATCCGATCCTGGTCTCTTCGAAACGATCAATGCATAGGCCAATATTGATAGTTTGTTATTTAACTATCAAATTAAACCATCATTCAACCAATTATTTTATTTCCACTGAAAAACACCAAGTCTTATTAAATTTAGATTTTTAAATAATTTAAATCACTTTGTCCCAAAAATATACCCTTAGAACATTTAAGTACAAAACAACTTTTATTCTTTATTCAAAATAATACTTATGAAATTCTATAATAATTCTCTAAGTAGAACTTAGCCCAAAAACTATTTTTTAAAATAAAACTATTGTATAAAGTATAAATATTTAGTAATTATCTTTTGAATCATAATACAAATTTGACCTTTAAAATAATTACTACTAAAATTAACTTAGTTAATATTTACTTTAAATTTTTTAAAACAATTTAAAAAAAATAAATTTCTCTAAAAACATTCTTCTAAAACATCTTTAAAACTTTTAATTTATACTTAAAAATCTTTCTTTGAAAATATACTTAGCTTTTCAGGAAAATACCCTTTCTACTCCAATAAAACCGGTCTAACCATTTTAAATCCTTCTCAATTTATCTCCGGTTTAATTTACGTCCCAAATCCCGTAAATTTTCTTTCCCATAATTTTAAAAATAAAACTCTCTTTTATTTTTAAAACGATTTACTCATCCTATTATAAATTCCCACCGTGAATTTATAATTTCAAATTATCCACTGATAATTATGTCACTTTATTTATAACCCTGTTTATAAATCCATAGCCTCATTCTCCTTTTAATCACTATTTCAAAAACACTTAATCGATTTTCAAATCGATTCTCTGAATTAAATTCCCTTTAAAATATATTTCTCGACTTATCCAGATTTATTCCAAAATCCATTAATTCCATATTTACTCCTTCATTATGATTTAAAACCTTATTTAAATCTGAAATATCAATTTCACACTTTGTTTCAAATTTCCCGTTTTTATTTCTCCCAAACCATTTTAAATCCTGAATTTGAAATAAATCATTTAATTCTTAAACAATCCCGCTTAAGTCATCAAAACTCCTTTATTCCCATTTATTCAAAATCTCTATTTCCCATTCCTCAGAATTTATTCAATAGGATTTTCAAAGTCAACTATTTACTTTTCTCAAATTCACCCTTTTTATTTATTCATCTTCACTATAATTATTTTACTTCAAATTCCCTTTATTTTCCTTCAAAGTCCAATCTTTATATTTTTGATATCTTAAAATACCAAAATATATTCAGCCAAACCATAGCATTCAATAATTTCAATTTACACTATAATCTATCACAGACTATCAAATAAATCATATCTCTGAATATGAGAAAAAAGTTCAATATTTTCGACGAATCCAGTTGGATCCCTCCAACCTGCTTCCTTGCATCCACAGATGTTAGCACAATATAAAAATACCTATCCCACTTCGAGGGGGATATCGTGGTATAAAGGGTCATTTTCTATTATGCGGGGCGCTTAGGGTCTCATCCGCTATATAATACGGGAATATCTATCACTCCAATATATATATATATATACACTGCTATATATAATATCACATCCAGACTAAAAATAAATTATCAATTCAATCAATCAACCAATAATTTAAATTTTAACTATTTAAATTCACCAGTATTCCAATTTTGAGTGAGATTAACTCACCTTTGATTTTTGTTTTGCAATCCGACCCAAACCGGCTTGTTTTCTTCACGATTTCAGATCTTGTATAAACATTATACGGTTTATTAACATTTGAAGTAATCAAACAATCAATTACCATTTATTACTTTAATTTAACTAACCAATGATTTAATTTAAACTAATTTTCCTTTAATAAATTATCTTTAGTAACTAAAATAATTTAATACGCTCATTGAACAAGTTAATCACCCTAATACATATTTTTAAAATTAAACTGTAAGTGAAAATATATATGTATATTTATTTTCTTTTCGAAACTACATATATACTTATAAAATAATCTATATAGATTTAAAAATCTAATTTTATATAAACTCCTCAAACATTTAAAATTCCTATTTTTTCAAAATCTTATCTATATACATATAATTTCAGTTTACCTATACACATATACATATATTTATTAAATTATAAGAAAAATAAAATTCCTTTCTAACCTATAAATACATATTGAATTTTAAAATAGAATTGTTTTGAATCTTATTATAAATTAATATCTTATCCATATATATTTTTTCTTCTATTTCCTGTACATATTCATATATATACTATCAAATTTAAACTGAAAGTTAAAATAAAATTATACCTCACTGCAACTCGTGATTCAGGCCATCGCCACTGCGACTAGACGATTGCGTTCGACCCCCTTCTCACCGGAATCCTCCAAACGCGTTGCCTCCACAACTGCTCAACATGAACTCGATGCCGCTCTACATCGCTGCGCCCACTACAGCCCTCGAACGTCAGCAACGAACGCCGTGCATCGCCTGCCACCTCAAAATCTTCGAACGACCCAACGAATCCACTTCGCGACCTTCACCGTGGCCCCTCCTGGCCATAGTCATGCTCGACGACGAAGCCCACGCTTCCAGTGCTCGCGAACGCTCCAAGCATCGATCTTGAACTGATGAATATTGAACCCCCCTCCATCGATCAAAAACGAAGTCGCCACCCATTCTTTTCTCGGCTCGAAGTCGATAAGATAAGACTGACTTCGATTCGAATTTCCCTTTCGGCTCTGCCATTTTTCTGCGCTTCGAATTTCGATTTCATTATTTTTTGAATTCTTTGGAAGAGGGAACTCGATTTTAATAGAGACCATCTCCTTGATTCTTGTTTTACTATGTCGATTTCTCTTTTTTTTTCTTTTTTTTTTCTTTTGAAATGTTGGCCGGATTTAAAAAGAAAAGGGGGAGGGAACACGATGAGATGCTAACGTGCTCGAATCAACAAGCTATAGTGATGGTGAAATGTAAAGTGAAGAGAAACGAAAAAGCTTTGATGTTGATATATATGTCAATCAGCCTAATATATATATATATATATATATATTTAAATTTTAAATCGTTTCGATTTCGCAACTTAAAATCTCGATCTCCTATCGAGGCATGCTGCTAGGCGTTTGTAATGTTATACCCCTATTCCGAACGCAATGGAAAGGGTTTCGAGTCCTAACTCGATCGTATGGAGAAGATAGCTTTTTAGACCCAGTTATTATATTGAATTTACGATATAAATTTCAGCGTGTTTATATACCGTACGACCACACGACAACTCCAAACACTACGAAATTTGAAATCCAATAATAATACATTATTGTGGATCCAATGGAACTAGTTCGTCGAAATCCGAGACTGCGCCTCGGAAGGCTATTTTTAAATGTCAAGTTAAACGACATATTTTCAAAACTGAACAAATCACTTCCAGTTCCAATATTAAAACTTTTATTACCTTTAGTATTATCAATATAAATTTTACAAGCCTTCAAATTATTTTTAACGAGCTTAAAAACCAAGATTTCATATTTTACCCAATTTTCAATTATTTAATCCAATAATTAAATTATCCAATAAATAGAGATATTTGAAATTCAAGTTAAAAATTAACACCTAAATATTTAAAATCAATTAAATATTCTATGACGACCCAACTTTCTATCACCAGAAAGTTGCATCATCTTTTAGAAAGAAAGGGATAGAAAAGAGAAAAGATAGAGAAGAAAGAAGAAACAACATCAGAATCTCAACAGCGGAACGAATAAATTATATTAATCACATAATTATTACATAATATACAACATCAATCAGAGTTACACAGATAATACATCACATAGTAGACAGTTATAGACACATGTCTAGTTAATACAACTCGATACAACTCAAATACAACACATAGATACCAACACAGCGGAACACTATATATATCTATAACGCTGAAGCCTCCTGCTCCATTTGCTCCTCCAGAAATCGTCAAAGCTAACCTGAATCCCTTGGCTACTCGTAAAAATTTGAGTACCCAAGAGTTTAAGAAAAACAGAAATAAACTCCGGGTCAGACATGGGTCTGGTGTGAGTAACAGGTTAAAGTTGCTTAACTTTGAAAATTCTTTGAAAACAAAAGGGTATCACGTAAGACTTCCCACACATAAACATGGAAAAGTTTTTACCTTGCGCTAACCAAACATTTGATAGGAAATTCTATGATATTATAATAGGTCTAGGGCTTTCAAGTAAATAAGAAATAGCTGAAATTGTTACATCTATTAAATTCCAACATACTAGCCAACATGTGGGTAATACAATCAAATCCGAGGGCACTTATTGGAGTTTGGATTCCATACAATGGCAGGGCTACTGGGGTACCGCCCGTTACAGTACCTGGCCTAGATCAGCGTACCGAGGATTACTCCCAATCCCCTGCAACACAAAGCCGGAACCATCCCTTACTGGACAGTCCCAAACAAGACAACCCCGCAGTCGGTGCGCAATTCCAACTGCCCACTAAGCCGAATAAAAAAATGGACCTCTAGACAGGGGTATATCTCGCTCTTAGTGGGTGCTACCCACGAAGCCTTGCTGCACTTCCCCTGTTTTAGCCATTCCCGGTTGATGAGACTTGAGGCTACGATTTACCTTTATAGAACACATCTATCTTAGAATGCTCATCGTCCACCTGACGATGTTCTAAAAGCATTCAATTCATACAAGTTCGTTCCTGGTTCGAACGAAACCGAAGGCATTATCTCGTTACACTCATTTTGGAATCACCCTCAGAGTTAACGACAATAACCCTTACACTCTGAATCTTCATCTTCACTTGAAATTCACGACCTATCGTTAATTTGGATCGATGTGGTTTTCGGATATTCAAATTTGGAAATCCGATCCCGGTCTCATCGAAATCCAAACCGTATCTTTTAAGGCCAAGTTGTTTTAAAGTTAAAACAATTCCATTCATTATCCATATACACACAGATAGATAATTCACAATATCATCATAAATAGATAATCCATATTATCATCACACTTCAACCAAAGCATCCATATCGCATAGCATTACTTATCTCATATCTGAGATTTTAAACTATTCAAGGAAATCAATATCATCCATCAATACATAAACAAGGATTCATAAACACACCATTTATAATTAATTTAAAATGAATTAAATTAATTACTTCATCTCTAATTAATTTAATGTAAATTAAATTAATTGCTTCATCATTATAAATCTTGCTTACATAACCATTAATTAATTTCAAATCAATTAATTAATCATTCTCTAATTTCCTTCTTAATTAATCATCTTTGATTTAATTATCCTTTAATTACCTTCAAGTAATTATTCTTTAATTAATTTCACAAATTGATTATCTTTACCCAAATACAGCAATTAACCTTTAATTACTCTATTAGTTAATTACTATAATTAATTACATTTATCCTTAATTAATTACATTAATTAATTACTCAAAATCATCTATTATTGATTAATTAATCTTAATTAATCAATCCTTAATTATATAATTTAATGATCCCTAATTACATTTTTAATTAATTATTCTATTTAAATTAATTACATTAAGTAATTAATCTTTACTTAAACCATAATTATTAATCACTCTTGATTAATCCCATTCAGTAATTAACTACCCTTAATTACTTCATTTAATAAATTAATTACTCCTTAATTAATTATCTCAATTAATCCCTTGATTAATTTCACAAAGTGATTTAATCCAAATTACTTCCATATTTAAATCCTCTTCAATTAATTACATTTAGTAATTACCATTAATTACTTCACTACGTAATTATACTTCATTAATTACATTAAGTAATTACCTATCAAATCATCCAGTGATTAATTAAAATTAATTAAACTTAATTAATTAACTTAAACTAATCAAATTTATTTAATTAATTACCTTAAGAAATTAATTCCTTTAATTACTTCATTACATAATTACACTTAAACGTTTTCACAAATGATTATCTTTAATTAATCAATCTAATTATTTATTAAAATTATCACATTGATTAATTATTAAACAAATCTTAAGTTAATGACCTTCATTAACTATTAACAAATTCTTAATTTCTTTTCTTAAGAAATTAAACTTAGATTAATCAATATTAATTACAATTTAATTTATCCTTAATAACCAATTAATTAACCTCTAATTATTTAATTAATTTAAGTTTTCAACTGTAACTTAATTAATCTTTAATTACTTGATTAATTAATTCCTAATCATTTATTAACATCTAATCTTTATCCAATTAATGATCTCTAAATTACAAATTAATTATTCCTAATTAATTTACTTAAAACTTAATTAATTAGTTTTAAAACTCATACTTAATAATTTAATCATCAATATCATTAATTAATTAAATTAATTAATTATCCATTTTTAATTATCTTAATAATTTAATGAATCCAAATCATTAAATTCTAATTATCTTTAAGATAAAACTTTACTCTTATTTATGATTAAATTATTCATTAACAAAACATTTAAAACAATTTACTTTCAATTTATTTCAAATTTCATTGTAAGAATAAGTGTTCGGTCATCAAGGTTGAATTTCCAGTTTGGAGGACTGGGATTCGATGTATTTTCGCGTATCTTTGAGGGAATACGTGTATGATCTATCACTGGTTTTGGAACCAGCAGTTCAGAAGGGTTGGTTGTTGATTAGGTCTTGAGTGTGGTCAGATCTCTTATATTGATTTTAGATCAGATGAGTAGGTGCTCAGTAGCTCAGTAGTATAGCTAGTTTGGATTCAGTAGAGCGAGTATTCCAGTATCTGTACCTGGGAAACTCGGGAAATTTTTAGGAAGCTTATCCAGATCTGTGTCCGAATAGCTAGTGTTGTTTGATTGATTGAATTGTTTGTTGATTGAAATTGTTTGTTTGGTTGTGTATGGCTGATATGTATGCCTGAATTGGTTGAAAATAAAACTTTGGATTATCTTTTGTTTTAAATTTCGAGGACGAAATTCTTTTAAGGGGGATAGAATGTGATATCCCGGAATTTCGAGGAATTTAAAATGTGATAATCTCTTAATTAAATTATTTAAAATTGATAAAATTGTTATTTTCAAATAAATAACCAATAAATTAATAATGTGATGTTTTAAATTATGATTTTAGATTGATTTTAAATAAGATAATTAGTTACAAATTTAATTTGTGTTATTTTATAAATAGATTTAAATAGTCCTATTATTTCTAAATTAATAAGTGTTATTTAAATGTGTATATGTATGTGTGTAGTTTAGAAAAAGATTATGGTTTGAGAATTTAAAATAAAAGTGTTCCAATATAATTATAATAAAAATCTATCTTAAATTTAAGTAAAGCTCTACTTATTCACTTTTGATCTATATATATATTTGATGTAATTTTGGTAATAATGTTTAAATTAAAATAAATCTTGTCAATATTAAATATAAATATAAAACAAATATATGGTCATAAATGTAAGTATTAATATATATAAACATATTAAACATAAGTGAAAAGAAAATAAATAAATAAATAATTGTTAATAAGATTTGAATTGATTTAATAATCTTCTTTTAAATAAATATTTAACTGATAATTTATCTTTTAAAAGCTAATAAATTGTTTTCTATTTATAATATATATTTATTTGTATATATTGTAAATAAGTAAGCTTTGTTTTAAATTTAATAAATAAAGCCATGTTTTCTAATTCTAATATATTTTGGTAATTTGGAAATTTTGATTTAATTTAAAATATATAGTTTTAAAATATTTAAGATAAATGTTTAATTGATTTAAATTATATCTTAGCTTAGGTTTAAGATTTAATTAAAAGGTAAATACCCTCTCACAACTTAAACAAAAAAAGTAACTTCAATTCTGTTTTGAAAGATAGAATATCTCAGCATCAAAGTGATTTCAATTTGCAAGTTTCCAGTAACAAGCTTCAGCAATTCAAGTTTTAAAGTTTCAAGCTTTTTCAAAATCAAAATAAAAGGGCTCTGTCTCTGTTTTCAAATTTTCAGGTGAGTAACACTTTTTTTAAAACTTAAGTATCTGGATTTGGTTGCATGTTTATATCTGGAAAATGTGAGTAAACATTTTTCTTAAACTTAAATATGGTTGTAAGTTTTACTGCATGTGATGAATGTTTGAAGTGAATGATGTTTGCATATAAGAATAGATGTTGATATCTGTGAAATGGCTGGGTATATATATATATATATATATACATTCGTTTGTTCTCTGTTATTTATCAAGTGAGTAACTTTTGTTTTAAAACTTAAAGGTATGAATCTGCTGAATACTTATATGTGAGTAAACATCAACTTTAAGGCTTTAAGTTTAACAGTAAAGATGATTCATTGATTATATAGTAGTGTATATGTTTTATCTTTGGATAACATTCTGTATATATAGGTTACTATGTATATTGTTCTTCTCTGTTATGGATTATAGGGTTGATTATCATTCAAACTCAAGTTGTTTTCATCTGAACCATAGTAAAGCTTTCAGTTTTAAATCAAACAAGATGATGAAACTTAAATTTAGATTTTAAAAGCTGATTTAAAACCATGTTTGTAAGATATCATCACTGTAACTTTGTTTACAGGTAATCAAGTAAAAAAATTGATAAATTCAATTGTTATAAAAAGTTAATTCAAGTTCATAGCTCGAATTCTTACTGCAAGTTATGATTTTTAATACAAAAATAAAGATTTTTAGTTTAGTATTCTCAGAGCAGTTGGTATTTGAACAAAAATTGCATTTTTACGAATTTCTGGTGATCGATTCAATTATAAATGTTGAAACTTGGGTTGAAGCTAGTTTATGAATCAATGATTTCAGGAAATTTGTCGAGAAAATTTTCTATTGCTTGAATTAATGGTACGAGGTTGATTTAGGGTCCTATTTCAAGTTTCTGGACGTGTCTATAAGGAGACAAGTTCGTCTCCTCTGATTCATCGGGTCGCGTGGTGCTCCAAGGAATGGTAGAGCGGGGTGTTGTTGTGGGGTGGACGGAGTCAGAGCTCCTCCGGTGGTTGGAGGCGCGAGTTTGAGGTGGTTCCAGGCATTGGTAGTTTGTTCCAGGTTTATGCTTGATGTCTCAAATTCGATTTCGAGATTTTGTCGAAGTTTGGATGATCGGGAATGGATGCGAGGATGAACGTCGACTTGCTCGACGACGTGGGGTCGGGTGGAATTGATCGCTGGCGAAGTGCACGTGCACGTGCACATTTTATCGTCTCTGGGTTTCGATTTTTACAAATGATTTTGGGGAAGACGAAGTTATTCTCGGGTCGAACTCGAAACATTTCGCGAATTTACTCGGGAAAGGAAAGAAATGGCTCGGATTGGTTTCGAATGCGTACGCGAGTGTTTTAACAGTTGCAACAGTTTTTAAATTTAAAACAAGACAAATTTTAAAAAGAAGAAGAAGGGTTTTGACTCGGGAGAAATGGTGGGAAACTCGAGTGACTACTCGAGTAAATTTGAGGGGTATTCTCGGGTTTGTTGATGATTAGGCGAAACAGTTTTCAAAACTTAAAAAAAAATCAATTTATTGAAAATAAATTTTGTTAAAACAATTCTCTTTCAATGTTAGATGTTGTCTAAAGTTTTAAAATTAGTTAAGAAGGTTTTTAAATAAATTGTTTTAATTAACCGAGTTTTAAAATGGTTTAAAATAAATATAACTTTTATTTTGAAAGGTTATTTTAAAATAAACTTAATAATATTAAAGGTTAGTTAATTAATATAAAGAATGTTTTAATTGTTAATTAACTTTTAAAGTCTAAGTTAAATTTAATTAAAGGTTAGTTAATTAATATAAAGAATGTTTTAAGAATAATTAATTAATTTAATTAACTAATGATTATGATTGATTAATTAATGATAAGAGATTAATTAATTTGTAATTACAATTTACTTAATTAAGAAATTAAAGGTTGATTAATTGGTAATTAAGAAATATGTAATTAAGTTTTATTAATTTATAAATAAGCTTTATTAGCTAATAATTAAGAGATAATTAATCTATAATTAAAGATTAATTAAGGGTTAATTAAATGTTAAGTAGAGGTTGATTAACTGGTAATTAAGAAGTAATTAATTTGTTATTAAGTTTATTTAATTGATAATTAAGATTTATTAATTTATAATTAAAGGATAATGAATCTATAGTTAAGATTTAGTAATTTGTTTAAAGGGTAATTAAGGGATGAATTACTCAAATTGTAATTAATCAAATGAATGTGATTAATTTAAGATAATTAATTGATTGGTTAATTAAAGATAATCATTTGATGGTTGATTAAGTATGAATACTTAATAAGATTGATAAGTATAATTACTTAGCAAAGTAATTAATGTATAATTACTGGATGTAATTAATTAAAGGGGATTACTTAATGGGAAGTAATTAAAGAATAATTACTTAGTAAAAGTAATTAAAGATTTATTACTTAGTGAAATAAATCAAAAGGGTTTATATAATTAATTAAGAAGTTAATTAATTAAGGTAAATAATTATCGGATGGTAATTTCTATTTATGATTAAGGTTGATTAATGGAAGTGAATAATTAAAGTTAATTAATTAATGTAATTAATTAAGGATTAATGTAATTAATTATAGTTAATTAATTAATGGAAGTAATTTATTAAGGATCATTGATTAATGTAATTAATGAAGTAATTAATGGTAAATTTCTGTGAATGGTTAAGGATAATTAATTTGTGTAATAAATTAAAAGCTAATTACTTAAGGTAATTAAGAATAACTAATCAGGATGATTAATTAAGATGGAAATTAAAGGATGATCAATAAATTGATTTGTAATTAATATGATTAAGTAAGCAAGATTTATGTGATGAAAGTAATTAATTTAATTAATTTAAATTAATTAGAAATGGAAGTAATTAATTTAATTAACTTTAAATTAATTACAAATGGTGATTAATACATCTTTGCTTATGGATGTTGAATGATATTGATTGTCCTGAATGATTTGAGATCTCAGATATGAGATGAGTAATGTTGTGTGATATGGATGTTTTGGTTGAATATGATGATAATGTGAATTATCTATTTGTGGTGATAATATGAATTATCTATTGTGATGATATGAATTATCTATCTCTGTGTATATAGATAATAGAAATTGAATTGTTTTAACTTTAAAACAACTTGGACCTAAAAGATGGCGATTTGGATTTCGATGAGATCGGGATCGGGTTTCCAGATTTGGATATTCGAAAACCACATTAATCCAAATTAACGATAGGTCGTGAATCTCAAGTGAAGATGAAGATTCAGAGTGCAAGGGTTATTGTCGTTAACTCTGAGGATGATTCTAAAATGAGTGTAACGAGATAATGCCTTCGGTTTCGTTCGATCCTGGAACAAACTTGTATGGATTGAATGCTTTCAGCACATCGTCAGGTGGACGGTGAGCATTCTAAGAGATGTGTTCTCTAAAGGTTATCGTATCCTCAAGCCTCATCAACCGGGAATGGCTAAAACAGGGGAGGTGCAACAAAGCTTCGTGGGTCGCACCCACTTGAGAGTAAGGTCATCCCTGTCTAGATGTCCCTTTTTATTTCAGCTTAGTGGTGTGGTTGCTGATAACAACCGTGGGGTGATTTTATTCGGAATTATCCAGTAAGGGATGGTTCCGGCTTTGTGTTGCAGGGGATTGGGAGTAATCCTCGGTACGCTGATCTAGGCCAGGTACTGTGACGGGCGGTACCCCAGTAGCCCTGCCATTGTATGGAATCCAATCTCCAATAAGTACCAACGGATTTGATTGTATTACCCATATGTTGGCTAGTATGCTGGAATTTAATAGATGTAACAATTTCAACTATTTCTTATTTACTTGAAAACCCTAGACCTATTATAATATCACTGAATTTCCTATCAAATGTTTGGTTAGCGTAAGGTAAAAACTTACCGATGTTTATGTGTGGGAAGTCTTACGTGATACCTTTGTTTTCAAAGGTTTTAAAGTTAAGCAACTTTAACCGTTTACTCATACCAGACCCATGTCTAACCTAGAGTTTATTTCTGTTTTTCTTAAACTCTCGGGTACTCAAATTTTTACGAGTAGCCAAGGGATTCAGGTTTGCTTTGACGAATTATGGAGGAGCAATGGAGCAGGAGGCTTCAGCGTATAGATATATATTGGTTCCGCTGTGTTAGTGTTTATCTGTATTTCCGCTGTGTTGTATCTCGGTGATGTTTTGAGTTGTAATAACTAGACAGGTGTTTATATGTGACGCCCCACCTCTATACCCACGCTAGCCAAGGACACTACGGGGTAATGCCGTCAACTAGCACGGAGAATAAGGCTGTTGAGGAGCGACCATCCGTGTAATTGCTTTGTGCGAGCACCGATATGTCAGATGGTAAAACATGCATTTCATTTTAAGGAGGAAATCTGACATACCGATACAGACTCAAAGCTACCACACGGTGGCTTTAATATCTTCGGAAACAAATATAGAAATAAAAATAACACAAATCAGTCACAGACAATTCATATCACAAAGGCGGAAATAGATATGAATATAACACATGAAAGTGTTCATCAGAGTAGTGGTCAAACAAGATCCACAATATCACAAAAGAAAAGATATAAGTGCTAGACAGCGAAATATGTATACATCAATGAGTCAATATATCAAACGTATACAACCAAAAACTACAATGCTAAAGTAGTTAGCCAAAAGTCAGATGGTAGTCCCAGATAAGAAGTCATGAGGAAGCACCTGTAAAATCTCAGTCTGACCCGAGTATTATTTAAGAAGAAAATAATAAACGGATCAGTCTAGCTATAAATATCAGATAAAGTGATAGAATATGAGATATGATAATAAAACGTATGATAACAAAAAGATGTCATACTATGATAAGTATACATTAGAAAACCCACAAAAGTCATACAATATCTCAAGAATCTCAAAACACAGAAAAGAACGTCATATTCTTAATTTAATTCACCAAGCCACAAATAATGACATACATATCAATGCCAATTTGTAAAAGTTGGTGAAGCATAAATTCCAGAAATCAACCATTAGAAATCCAGAAATCAAATAATCCGAAGCAACGACGTCGTACAGCGTAACGTCTGATGATCCAGAGACACAATAAATAGGAACAACGACGTCGTACAGCGTAACGTCCGATGAACCAAAGCACAATAAAAAGGAACAACGATGTCGTACAGCGTAACATCTGATGAACCAACACATAAGAAAATGGAACAACGACGTCGTACAACGTAACGTCCGATGAACCAACACATAAGAAAATGGAACAACGACGTCGTACAGCGTAACGTCCGATGAACCAACACATAGTAAAATGGAACAACGACGTCGTACAGCGTAACGTTCGATGAACCAAATCACGATAAAACGGAACAACGACGTCGTACAGCGTAACGTCCGATGAACCGAATCAAAGAGACATCGCACAATGCTAGTCTAAATCACGAAAATGATCGTCATTGATCATCAAGAAGTGTCAATCACACTAAGCTAGTAAATATATGAGTTTAGCTTCATGTCCCATAACCACTTGCTTAACTTAAATATTTACGAACAAACTGTAGATCTTCACTAGAAAATTGTCACAAGAGGTTCAATCGAACAAGTCCATGAATTAACCGACGAAGTAAACGCAAGCGTTTCATACCACTTGTTTTGCTAAGCCGTTTAATTAGATTTTCTCATACGAATGAGGTAAAGGTTTGTATATACTAATAGATTGGAAAACGGTTTTAAGAAACGAGCTTTGTAATAAAATAGTGTTGAAATCGTTTTAATGAAAGGGTTTTGATATTTACTACTAGTATAGAAAACCTTTATATTTTGAAGTGACAAATCATAGAAGTGATTGTAGAAACAATCAATCATAAAAATTCACATTCGAAGACGGGAATAAAATCCAAATAAATCGATATCAAATCAATCAAATTGGATATTTCCAATAATTCCCCAAGAAAATGTCATCAAAGTCGATAATAAATTATAACAACAAAAGGGAGACAACATGAATCGATTAAAGTTGGAAATTCAAACAAAATAGGCAATATAGGCATAATTGGCAAAAGGGAGCAGGTCGGTCGACCGGCTCACTGAGTTCGGTTGACCGGACCAGAGGCAGAAATTCTCGGGTAGCAGGTCGATCGACCGGACTTCCTGGTCGGTCAGCCGGAGCCAAAATTCCTGCACTCCCAAAACAGAGGCAGGGAAGTGCTCAAGTAGCAGGTCGGTCGACCGGACCCTGCATTCGGTCGGCCGGAGCCTGATTTCCAGCACTTCTTGCCCTATCAATGAATACCAATTCTTTCCAAATCAAAAGCAATAGCACATGAATACTTGTTAGGAATTCATACCCAACATCAATGATATCAAGAGAGGTAGATGTGAGTTCAAAACTCACCTTTTTACACACAAGCAAAGAAGAAGAAGCTCAATTGCAAAGAAACAACCAATCACACTCCACTTCAATTCAACAAGCTTCAATCTAAGAAGACAACACATATTTCCCAAATTAGGTTTAGGAAACTTCCTGAAATTGAAGGAGAAAGAGTTGGAGAAGATGGAGAGGAGGCTTACCTATGGCTTCACTTTGATTTTGGAGCAAGAAATCAAGATGCAAGAGGAAACTAGGGTTTGCAATTTCTATTTCCTCTTCCTTTCCCCCATTTCAGTTTTTACTTAAGTTTGGAGAGTGGGAATGAGAGAATGGAGAGGAGAGGGCTGAGTTAGAGGGTTAAGTGAGTTTAGTTAGCTAGTGGGCTGAACCCAACCCAAACCCAACTAGAAAAAGTAGCAAATTTCAACTTACTCCAAATATATCAAAGTTTATACTCAAATAGATCGCAAACCCCATTGTGGACTCAATGGAAGTGGTCTCGAGTCTCAATTCGACTGTTTGCAAAAATTAGCTTTTTGACTAAAATCCGATTAGCGATTAAATATTTAAATAAAATATTTAAATATAAACTCGATCATTTGCAACACGACCAATTCAAACTTTGCCTGGCACTCCAGAATTTGGCATACTGGATCAAAACCAAAGCATAATTTACTTCTCTGGAAATGCTAATGCCCTGCATACTCAAGACAACTTAGTGAGGAGGAATTTCATCGAACACTCTAAATGCATTCTTTGTAATCGTGCTCCTGAAAATGTAGGCCATCTACTTTTCAACTGCCTCTTCTCGTTCCATCTCTGGCGTCGTACTCTCCTCCATATCCATGAACATCCTCCTGCTCGTAACTACAAAATCGAATGGATTCATATTTTTAAAGCAACTCGATGGAAATCGCAATCTTCATTCCTTCTTCTCAAGTTCCTCAAGTTAACGGTGGCTGCCATATGGGAAGAGAGAAATAATCGTAGATTTGCCAATAAACACTCATCCATATCTGCTGTATTGTGTAAAATTATAAGATGATTTGTTACATATTTATTTACGCAATATGCTTGCGTTAATGCCTATGTATCATCCCTTAGCCCTATTGTTTAAGCTTCTCTAAGCTTTGTACCTATTTTCTTTTATTTTAATAAAAGTGGACTGTCCACTCAAAAAATAGGCTGACTTTGCAATTTAAATATAAACTCGATAAATATGCGGGTTGTTACAGACTCCCCTCCTTAAAGAAATTGCGTCCTCGCAATACTTAAGAAGGAAATAAAGAGTAACAACCATAAAAGCATATCAACACAAAAGAAAATATGAATCAAGAAGTCCACCATAAAGAGCACGAAAGAGTAAATCCGAAAGTTTTCGTTCGATGAATTATCTAGATTTCCCAAGAGAAATCCTTGTGATTTGAGAACCATAGAACTCACACAAAAAGAACATCTTTATTTCGAAGGCGCTCAACCCTCGAAGAAATGATGCGAATAGGGTGTTGCTCAAAAGTCAAATCTAGTGAAACTTCAATCCCTACTATAACACCAAGCTCAAGAATAAAAAATCGGAAACCTTAAGGCATTTCCGTAATAGGAAGACGTAAGAAAACGTCGTGAATAACAGAAAATTGAGCCGGTGCAATGGCGTAGTACAAAAATGGTACGTCCAATGAACCGAATACCATAAAAGAACATCAGACGCAAGTCCATAAAAGAAATGAGATGAAACTCAATAAAACAAAGTATATCGAAATGTCCGATGTTGGTAAAATGATCATTCCATTTGGACATCATCAAAGAAACAACCACTTGTTGTTTACAACAAAGTGCATTGGCAACACGGTTCCTCTTTCCGGGAATATACAAAGAATATCAAGATCATAAGATGCAAGGAACTCGATCCAATATTAAATTCCTTATGAGAAAATAAATATTCCAAAGATTTATGATCAGGGTAGAGAACAAATTTCTCACCCAAAAATAATGATGCCAAATTTTTAAAAGCGAAATCGATAGCCACGAGCACTAGATCATGAGTGCCATATCTAGTCTCAATAGGCATTAATGATTTAAAAGCAAAAGAAAGAGAACGACATTCAAACCAATACGATTAGCATTGGTGCAAAAGATAAAGTCTTGGTTCCCATCGGGAATCACCGGAATAGAAGTATCGGAAAAGAATTCTTTCAAATAACATTCTTTCCTGAAAAGCTAAAACTTTCAAAAATCACAATTATCTTTATGTAAAAATCTTTCTAGAAAAATTTGCATTTTACAAGTCAATATTTCATGTCAAATTATCTCATCAAAGCGTTTAGGAGATTCCTATCGATAACGTTGATCAGGCGCATCGACCAGAATTCTTAAAGCACTCAATGGGCAATACAATCACAAAACCATCTTCCATATGATAAAAATATCTCTTAGAAGTTTTAAGAATATTCTTTGCTCATTGAAGAACAAAATCCAATTATACTTATAAATAAATCTTATGAAAAAGATTTGCAAAAATTTTAAATTGCTGTTTTCATCCAAAATCAATATATACAAGAATGGAGTCATCGAGATTGTAGAATACTCGATTCATAAAATGGATGAAATAAGCTGGACAAACTGAATGACACAATAAGTCATTCATAAGTTTCATAACGAGTGCGGAATGCGGTAAATGGAATGTTAACTCCCGCAACTCGTAGCAAATGAAAATCGGTGGCAAGGTCGAGCTAAAAAAAGACATTAACACCACTCTAAAGATTGCTTAGGTGATAATCCTAAAACAAACTCAAAATTACCGGAAAATTCTCAAACTACATGAATGAGAGAAATAACACTTTCCTCATCATGTGAGCTTAAAGAATAAAATGATGCCATCAAATTGGAATCAAAATCACAAAGGAAAAAAAACAGAAATCTGCTTAACAGATTGAAAATGTCGAAGATGAATAGTCCACACGGGACAAAGGATATGGCTTCATAATAATTAAGCCAATCCTTACAAAAGTCAATTCCGAAGCATAAGTAAAAATCGGCTCGGAAAGAAAAATCACATAAAATAATTTCGACATCAACAAAAAGCAAATTGAGTGTTGCGGATCCATCAATCCGGATTCGCAATCCTCAAAGAAGTTATCAAGCCCAGAAATGTTTAAAGAAAAAGAATCACAAGTTCTTTTGATATAAAAATAATGGGATGAAACCCATATCAAAAAGAACTCGAATAAGATAATCTCAAAAGAAATATCGCCAAAGATAGAAGGAGAATTACCTTAACCAAGAGAAGTGTCACCGGGGGCTTGAACAACATTTAGCTCTCCCTCTCTCCTACTTTTAAGAACGGGACATGTAGATATAAGATGACCCGAACTTTTGCAATAACGGCAAAAGAGAGGTTTCGGGCACTCCCTTGCATAGTGGTCTGTAAGACCACAATTGTAGCATCGTCCACGACTAGAGGTAGGAATCTTTGCTACCGGAGTTTGTTGCTTCCCTTTCTTGATGGGATAGGGGCCTGTGAATTTAATAGGCCTTTTCATGTTGTCGTTGCAGTTCTGTTTGGCACGCACAACTTCAATATCACTTTCTCTATCGGCCTCTTCAAGACGAAGAGCGATGTCAATAAGCTGATCAAATGAAACTTCTAGTTTCAGAAGTAATGGCTTCTTGAGGTTCTTATTCAACCCATAGACGAACCTCTGATTTTTCTTCATCGGGGTATTAATATACTCAACCCCGTATTTAGAAAGAGATTCAAAAGATGCGACGTAGTCCGTAACAGAAGATTCACCTTGAACAAGGTCTATGAAGCGCTGGGCTAAAGTTACTTTTTCAGCTTCTGGCACAAATTTCAATTTGAATCTTTCCCGGAATTGCTCCCAAGTAAGATCCGCTTCAACGATTTCAGAAATTAAAAGCTCATACCAATCCAATGCTCTTTCTTGGAGCATGCTAGAAGCCACCTGGACTCGATGTAGATCAATAAGGTTCATGCGAGAAAAGATGCGATCGCATGATTTGAGCCAAGCTTGGATTTCAATGACGCTCTTGGATCCCCGGAATGGCCTTCCACCCAAATCGGTGTAATCTCTACACAAGCGTGCAAAACCGGATCTAGGATGAGTAAGCTCTGGAATGGGTCCGATAGCTTGAGCATTCTTAACAAGATCTAGAAGCTGCTGGGCAGACATAAATACTCCCTCCTGAGGAGTAGCACTGGATTGACCGACGTTGGTACGGCCAATCTAACCATTTCTCTTCTTTAAGAAAGAAAGAAAAGAGAAAAAGGCTAATCTCAGAATGAATATCAAACAAACTTGATTGATAAAACAAGGAATCATAAAATGAAATAGGATAGAACGGAATGAAGACCCGAATTAAATCCTATGGCACGATTCCTAAGAAAGACTTAGGACAATGATCCTTGCTAGATTATTCTACATTGTTCCGAAGTTTGGCTCTGATACCAAGCTGTGACGCCCCACCTCTATACCTACGCTAGCTAATGACACTACGGGGTAATACCGTCAACTAGCATGGAGAATAAGGCTGTTGAGGAGCGACCATCCGTGTAATTGCTTTGTGCGAGCACCGATATGTCAGATGGTAAAACATGCATTTCATTTTAAGGAGGAAATCTGACATACCGATACAGACTCAAAGCTACCACACGGTGGCTTTAATATCTTCGGAAACAAATATAGAAATAAACATAACACAAATCAGTCACAGACAATTCATATCACAAAGGCGGAAATAGATATGAATATATGAATATAACACATGAAAGTGTTCATCAGAGTAGTGGTCAAACAAGATCCACAATATCACAAAAGAAAATATATAAGTGCTAGACAACGAAATATATATACATCAATGAGTCAATATATCGAACGTATACAACCAAAAACTACAATGCTAAAGTAGTTAGCCAAAAGTCAGATGGTAGTCCCAGATAAGAAGTCATGAGGAAGCACCTGTAAAATCTCAGTCTGGCCGGAGTATTATTTAAGAAGAAAATAATAAACGGATCAGTCTAGCTATAAATATCAGATAAAGTGATATAATATGAGATATGATAATAAAACGTATGATAACAAAAAGATGTCATACTATGATAAGTATACATTAGAAAACCCACAAAAGTCATACAATATCTCAAGAATCTCAAAACACAGAAAAGAACGTCATATTCTTAATTTAATTCACCAAGCCACAAATAATGACATACATATCAATGCCAATTTGTAAAAGTTGGTGTAGCATAAATTCCAGAAATCAACCATTAGAAATCCAGAAATCAAATAATCCGAAGCAACGACGTCGTACAGCGTAACGTCCGATGATCCAGAGACACAATAAATAGGAACAACGACGTCGTACAGCGTAACGTCCGATGAACCAAAGCACAATAAAAAGGAACAACGATGTCGTATAGCGTAACATCCGATGAACCAACACATAAGAAAATGGAACAATGACGTCGTACAGCGTAACGTCCGATGAACCAACACATAAGAAAATGGAACAACGACGTCGTACAGCGTAACGTTCGATGAACCAACACATAAGAAAATGGAACAATGACGTCGTACAGCGTAACGTCCGATGAACCAACACATAAGAAAATGGAACAACGACGTCGTACAGCGTAACGTTCGATGAACCAACACATAAGAAAATGGAACAATGACGTCGTACAGCGTAACGTCCGATGAACCAACACATAGTAAAATGGAACAACGACGTCGTACAGCGTAACGTTCGATGAACCAAATCACGATAAAACGGAACAACGATGTCGTACAGCGTAACGTCCGATGAACTGAATCAAAGAGACATCGCACAATGCTAGTCTAAATCGCGAAAATGATCGTCATTGATCATCAAGAAGTGTCAATCACACTAAGCTAGTAAATATATGAGTTTAGCTTCATGTCCCATAACCACTTGCTTAACTTAAATATTTACAAACAAACTGTAGATCTTCACCAGAAAATTGTCACAAGAGGTTCAATCGAACAAGTCCATGAATTAACCGACGAAGTAAACGCAAGCGTTTCATACCACTTGTTTTGCTAAGCCGTTTAATTAGATTTTCTCATACGAATGAGGTAAAGGTTTGTATATACTAATAGATTGGAAAACGGTTTTAAGAAACGAGCTTTGTAATAAAATAGTGTTGAAATCGTTTTAATGAAAGGGTTTTGATATTTACTACTAGTATAGAAAACCTTTATATTTTGAAATGACAAATCATAGAAGTGATTATAGAAACAATCAATCACAAAAATTCACATTCGAAGACGTGAATAAAATCCAAATAAATCGATATCAAATCCATCAAAATGGATATTTCCAATAATTCCCAAAGAAAATGTCATCAAAGTCGATAATAAATGATAACAACAAAAGGGAGACAACACGAATTGATTAAAGTTGGAAATTCAAACAAAATAGGCAATATAGGCATAATTGGCAAAAGGGAGCAGGTCGGTCGACCGACTCACTGAGTTCGGTTGACCGGACCAGAGGCAGAAATTCTCAGGTAGCGGGTCGGTCGACCGGACTTCCTGGTCGGTCAGCCGGAGCCAAAATTCCTGCACTCCCAAAACAGAGGCAGGGAAGTGCTCAAGTAGCAGGTCGGTCGACCGGACTCTGCATTCGGTCGGCCGGAGCCTGATTTCCAGCACTTCTTGCCCTATCAATGAATACCAATTCTTTCCAAATCAAAAGCAATAGCACATGAATACTTGTTAGGAATTCATACCCAACATCAATGATATCAAGAGAGGTAGATGTGAGTTCAAAACTCACCTTTTTACACACAAGCAAAGAAGAAGAAGCTCAATTGCAAAGAAACAACCAATCACACTCCACTTCAATTCTACAAGCTTCAATCTAAGAAGACAACACATATTTCCCTAATTAGGTTTAGGAAACTTCCTGAAATTGAAGGAGAAAGAGTTGGAGAAGATGGAGAGGAGGCATACCTATGGCTTCACTTTGATTTTGGAGCAAGAAATCAAGATGCAAGAAGAAACTAGGGTTTGCAATTTCTATTTCCTCTTCCTTTCCCCAATTTCAGTTTTTACTTAAGTTTGGAGAGTCGGAATGAGAGAATGGAGAGGAGAGGGCTGAGTTAGAGGGTTAAGTGAGTTTAGTTAGCTAGTAGGCTGAACCCAACCCAAACCCAACTAGAAAAAGTAGCAAATTTCAACTTACTCCAAATATATCAAAGTTTATACTCAAACAGATCGCAAACGCCATTTTGGACTCAATGGAAGTGGTCTCGAGTCTCAATTCGACTGTTTGCAAAAAGTAGCTTTTCGGACTAAAATCCGACTAACGATTAAATATTTAAATAAAATATTTAAATATAAACTCGATAAATATGCGGGTTGTTACATTATAACTGTCTAGTATGTGATGTATAATCTATGTAACTCTGATTGATGTTGTATACTATGTAATATCTGTTGAGATTCTGATGTTGTTTCTTCTTTCTTCTCTATCTTTCCTCTTTTCTATCCCTTTATTTCTTCAAGATGATATGACTTTCTGGGTCGTCACATTCCTCCCCCCTTAAAAGAATTTCGTCCCCGAAATTGCCGGGTAAGAAGAATGGTTCAAAACCCGCTAACAATTTTCCCAAAGCCAAACAGTTTTTTAACAACTCCTTAAAATAGTCTTTTTATTAAAGACATACTATCCCCCTTACTAACTTTCCAAACTCATTCATCTGTTCCAAATAATATTACCTACTCAACCATTCAAATTCTAATTTAAAACCAAATTTTAAATTATAAAAATCTTCTCAAAAATTTTCTAACTCCTTAAATTTTCAAAAAATTTCGCCAGCGTCTCCTTTGCGCGGCAAGATCGGAACAACTACAAAACGCCTCTATGGGCCCCAAATTTCAAAAGAAAACAAAAGCCAAGTGGCTAGATCAGAAAACCATCAAATTTCATATGGTAATTTAAATACATACCTTTTTGTCGGGCAATTCAAATTTATCTTCTGAAATCAAAAACACCAATTTTTCTTTTGCTTTTAAATACATGCATCCTACTTACCAATAATATCCAATAACAGAGTTCAAAATCATTTTATTCATTTCTTAACAAAATTTTCCATCGTTGCCTTAAGACGTAAGATGTACATATATCATTTGTACACAATATCAAATCTGATCGCTCACTCGATCACACAATTCCACTTCCGAACTAGTATCGTCCACCCGACAATCTAGTGCGGACTAAGATCTGGTTTCTTGATCAGAAACCGTTGTTCTCCTTGCATAGCCATATCCTATGATAGAGAATTTCAGGATCGATCAAAAATCCATATCCAGGGTTCACCGTTGAAAATCAAGTGAAAAATCCCAACTCGGATCGATATAACTATCTCGAAATTCTGTGCTCGTGTCTGGATCAAATTGCTATGCGAATAAAATAACATACGTACGTACATCCTACGTATTTATCTCAATTGATTATTAGCTATATCAATTCTCTTTCTATTCACATTTATTTTGATTTCCATTTACTTATTCACAATTATCCTTTTTCACACGCCTTTATTAAATCTTCAATCATATACTAACTTAGTATATCTTCCCAATAATAATTTTACTTAAGAATTTCTCTCAATTTTTCTTAAGTTTATTATAAATATTTTATGCAACCACTTATATTTATTTTCACTTCACCACTTAATCTTTTATATCTATTTTCATTTAACCTAAATTTTCAATTCTATTCTGAATTCAATTTACTTTGTAATTTTTGAATGTTGAATTTTATTCAACTTATCCCAAATCATATTTAGTTAATCATTTCTTTAATTAGTTCCACTCACTAATTTATTCATATCTTAAACAATTTTTGTTTCCAAACTTTTATTATTTTTAGTCCATTTCAAACTAATTCTTCAACTTCTCTTTACTTTAACACAATTCAAATTGAATTCCAATATTCAGTTTCAATTCCATTTACTTATAATTTAAATTAGTTTGTTCATTCACAAATTTATTTCCATCCTAATAAATTTTATTTCAATGTCCATTCCATCTAGCTTACTTAGATTTATTTCCTCGAAATTCACTTTTATTTAACTTAATTCGGTTAAATTCAATTTCCATTCCAATTTTTAAACTTCCATAAGTTTCCAACTTATTTAAATTCCATTCACTAATCTCTCCCAATTCACTTCATTTAACTGGCTTACTTTTCTAACTTATTCCGTATTCACACTTATTTTTAATTTAACTCTTCTTCAGGTTAAATTTTATTCTAACGAATTTCAAATTTTATAAGTTATCAAACACGTTTATATTCCATACACATTCCAAAATTTTATAAGTTCCAACTTGTTTATATCCAAATAAACATTTTAAATAAGATTCCAGAGTTTAAGCAATTACTTAACATTTCAAAATCACCTTTGAAATCAACTATATCCAAAATCCCTTGGTATATCAAATTATCCCCTTGGATTTCAAAACCAAACCCACTTTTGCAAACAAATCCCAATTCAAAACATTCAGGTAGCAATCCCTCTCTTAGAAAACTCGAAAATGAACATCGATGATGCTGTAGTCATCACCGAAATTATTTTCCAGCGACCGAAGTGAGTTCAGTGCTTTTACTCTTTTAAAAACATTTTCAAATATTTTTAAATTCCAAATCTCACCAGATTTCATATCCAATTCAAAAATATTTCCGAATGATATCACTATTATTCCTCCAAAGCCTTTGAAAATCATTTTCAAACCCAAAGGGAATTAATTTTTTCCCAAATTTTTGAATTTCAAATCCTTTCAATTTATATTCAAATATTACTCTAGAATTTTATCCATTCAAATTGTAAATCACATTTATAATTCACATTCACAAATTCCATTCTGTTATATGAATTTATTTCTTAACTTTTGGTTATAATTTTCAATTTCTTATTCAATTTTCATAGCAACAATGGTGATAATTTAATATTATCATTTCCTAACAACCAAGAAACCATATACTATAATAATTTACAAAAATTATTTCTTTTATATACAAAAATAATTTGGGTAAAATTATTTCATTTACCCCGTTTTAAAACAATACTATGTCGAATTGTTCTATTCAAGTGTTTAGAGATCCCTATCAATAACGTTAATTACTCGTACTGACCAGAATCCATAAACCACACAACAAACCAATCAACACAATATAAAACAATTTTTTATATTCACTAACAAATATGCGCTCATATCTATTAATACTCTCAAACTCATTCTAGGGCACTACTGACCCTATTTCTAATGAGTAATCCCCACCAGAGCCAAGGTTCTCGCTTAACCTTCTGCTCTGATACCACAATGTCACAACCCGATTTTTTGACCTCTGAAAATCGACATAAATACGCCCATAGTATTAAATGTCGAACAATCGAATGCCGAAAATACCCAACCGTAAGGGAAAGAAGAAAGAGGTAGAAGAAGAAAATAGAAAAAAACAACAACACAGAATCTCACAATCGCAGCGGAACAATATATAATAGATAACAATTGACCTTTATACAGAAAGAACTATAACTGTTTATAGATTACATCATTAGAGTACAACAAAACATAAAACACAATACTGGACTGTTATAATAACTTTCCCTCACAAAGCTGAGTATACAACATAACAAAAAAATCGGAATATAAGTCAGATACGTGAAATACGTCTCCGTCATCCAGCTCGTCTCCTAAGCTCCATAGCATCCTATCCTGTATCTGTAATACTCGGTCTGACCCGAGCATTATAATAAAATAACACCGGAGTCAGTCTGGAAAACCAGCGTGAGAAAACACACTCAATTGAATTATTAAAGTTTTCAAATTCCTTTGAAAATCAAAGGTATCTCGTAAGACCATGCCACAAATAAACATGCCGGGTTTTTACCTTACGATAACCAAAACATTTTTATCAAACCCATCAGATATTATAATAGTGTCTATAGAAAGTAAAATAGAATATAGATGAAATGCTTGCATCTCATGTTCCAGCATAGTTGGGCACGATCAAAACCGTAAGGGGCTTATTACAATGGCAAGGCTACTGGGGTACCGCCCGTCATAGTACCTAGCCTAGACCCGAGTACCAAGGACCACTCCCAATCCCCTGCAACACAAGACCGGAGCTACCCCTTACTGGATAGTCCAAAAAAGATCACCCTACGATTGGGATCAGCAACCGCCACACAGCCGAGATCAAAAGGGACTCTAGATAGGGATGACCTTACCATAATTGGGTGCTACCCACTTAGCCTTGCTACACCACCCATGTTTTAACCATTCCCGGTTGATGAGGCTTGAGGCTAAACATTGCTTTTTAGGAACGAATTTCACTTAGAATGCTCATCGTCCTCCAATGACAATGTTCTGATAGCAGTCATCCATACAAGTTGCCCTGGGTCTGGACAGACCGAATCATTCGCTACGTTCAAACTGGATCGAAGTGGTTTTCAAATAATTAAATCAGATCCCGGTCTCTTCGAAACGATCGGCACATTGGCCAATATTGATCCCGGTCTCTTCGTTCCCCTATTCAAACCGAGCGTCTCTTCTCCTCTTATCCTCACAATTCCAAAAAAAATCCTTCTCGTGTTTCAATTTGCCCTTAGAAACTATCTTCCCCATACTTTCCATTTCGATCGCCTTCGAACTTCTCGCCAATTCCCTTAACATATTCACACGCAGGTGAGCCTTCTTGACTTCATATTTTGTTTTCATGGAGAGATAAGGGATTCTGTGTCGTTAATGATTTTGATCGCACTCGAGGCTGTGATCATACAATGATCGAAGCGGCTTAGAGAAGATGAATCATTGGTGGATAGGGTTCAATAAAATAAATAAGGAGAAGGAAGAAAGGAGGATAACGGAGGAGGAAGATAGAGTAGAGGAGGGATCGGTGTTGGAGGTTTGGAACTATGTCGATCACTCATTGTAGAGGCTTGATGAGTAGATGGTGAAGTAGAGGGATCAGTAGGATTAGGTTCGACAGTGTTTGTTGTGAGAGAGGGATCGGTGGAATATGTAGAAGTGAAGGGATCGGTGGGATTCGTAGAAAGAAAGGGATCGGTGGTTTTAGGTTGAGGAAGGGAATTGGTCGAGAAGCTTTGGGATAGGGATCGGTACACAAGGATCGGCATAAGCGGTTTTTGAACTTAAAACCTAATCCAACCTTACTTGTTTGAACAATTACCACCAATTCACCTCAACGAACTTGGATATATGATGACGACGAATAAAAAAACTTGCATATTGACTATTGAACTTAAGATTGAACAATCAAGTCATTGGAACTTTCAACGTAGACTAAAAACTTGCTTGTGGATTTGAACGACAAACTTCACACCTCTATATGCTGATAGTCGATCGTAAAGCTTTCACAACCGATCAATCTTTTTTCCAATTGAGAGGGTCAGCGATGACGGTCACTTTGGTTGGAATCCAAAGTCCCATCATTTAACTTCATTTTTTGATTTTAAGCTGTTTATTTCTGTTATACACTTCACTACACTACACTAGCTCACACTTAACACGGGAGGAACATGTAAACTTTTCTAACCTCGATTATCTACTATGTATAGCTAACATAGACTCCAGACACCCAGAGCATTTAGCTGCTATGCCTTCTAAACCAGCAATGCAACATATCGATCTTTAAGCAAAATCGATCTCTAAGACTATATCCGGTAGGTTTTCTCCTAGTCATCAAGTCGAACAAATGAAAGTTTCTGGCCCATCGGTCAACCTTTTTTCAGATGTTCCAGTCCTTCCGGTGGAGGATATAAGCCATGCCCCCGATGTAGTAGAAGGTGCCATTATCCTAGATAACCCAATAGATTCTCAATCTTCCCGAATTGGCGAGGATTCCCTTCGCAAGATGTGTTCCATACATGGAATTCTGTTCACAGACGTCTTGGTTCCTTCGATAAACAAAAGGCCTCAATTGCCCCCGGTGGGGTACACGGCGTGTAACAAATTTATGTGCTGGGCCGGATGCGTACCGCATTTTAACTCGTTTATTCGAGAGATGTTGAGATATCTTGGAATCGCTCCCACTCAACTCCATCCGTACAGCTACGCCTTTCTATATGGAACTTTTCTGCTGTTCATAAGCGTTCTATTTCGCCCACCAACTCCTGAGGAGATAAGGTTCATTTATAACTTTAAACGGTGGTCATAAATTCCTTCCTACGTTTTTCTTGGACCTTCACCCAACTTCCAACTCTTAACAGGCGCTTGGAATAAACTTTCTCTATTCTAACACGAGTGGATCTATGTTCAATGTCCACTTGGCTTTGCAAGGTGATGGTTGGAAGGACGTTAGTGTTATTTTCATTTCATTCTTAAGTCCATTAATCCAAGTCATATTTTTGAATCTACTAACATCTGGAATTCCTACAGGTGTCTTCCCACGTCCTGAAAGCATTAGTTTCTCAGGAGCGGTCTCCGCTATCGTGCTACTCTATCGAAGAAAGGGACATCAAACTTCCTGTAACCGATGAGTTATTATCTTTATTCAGTGTGTTGGAAGAGGGTCATAGCATTTGGCTCCCCAGTAGTGCAGCGCCGCCGAGGAACATCGTAGAGCAAGAAAGGGATGCAAACAATCATATCGTGCCCCTAGTCGAGGGGACTTAGGACGACATTGAAGACGGCGAAATCAAGGATGCCCAGATCGAGAGCATGGCAACACTAGTGTAGGCCCGGGTAAAGTTCCTGTGGTCGAACCGCCATGAGACACACAACCCTAAAGTCCAACTAAGAAAAGGAAGAGACTGGCATACAAACTTCGCATAAGAAAAACCGTTAAAGACCTGAAGTTTGTTATTACTTCTATTGACGAATAATCATCTTCCCAACAGTTGGAAAGTTCACTGAAAGGATTTTTAAATCTCTAAATTCCCGATGATATTATGACCTATGACTTTCCAAACATCAATGTCGAGGGGCTCAATTCTCCTACTAGGAGTGATGAAGGTATCCTTCCTACCGATAGAGGAGAGAAAACACCCATAAGTAAGGCTACAACAACTGGTTTCTTAGGGGAGAACACTAGGACACTCACAACCACGTGCACATCACTACATGCTCTTCATCAACCCTTCGCATAATAGTTACTTACATGTTCTCATTTGGTCTTTGTAGGTGCAATGACTCAATCTCAGGCTTTTGATTGCCTAATGGGCTCTTCAATGCACTATGGATCTACCCGTGGCTCAGAATCTAGCAAGCGTAGGGAAAAAGATGATGGACGGGAGAAAAGCTATCATTCAACGGAATCTTCTTCCAAACATAGATCTCAGTCTCAATCATCTCGCAAGGGAGACCAGCCCAATCTTCATATTTACAGTGGAGCTAGCCTCGCTTCCACGACCCATAGATTTCCACATCACATGAACAACACTCTGGTTCTTCTAGCTCTAGGTGATCTCGCGACCGTAGATCGAGCAAGCATCCAATTGCCACTTCCGATCCATCCTTGCTGATCCCTGCTCCAAACACTTCTACAATGGAAAAATTGGTCGAACTTAAAGGCCACTTTCCCGAATTTTTTTTTCGACGGGCTTAAATTCCTTCCTATAGTACATATAATCCTGGGGCACATCAAAGCCATCTCTCTCGCGTGTGTTAATGACATGTTCGTGCAGCATGAATCATTTCAACACTTAGCGGAAAAAATCTCTGAAGTGTCAATCGAGCGACAATATGAAATAGATCGTCTCAAGCTAGAAGCGATACACGATAAAGACATAATCAAACACCAAGATAATGAACTATCAGAGTTGACAATAAAACTTGCTAAGGCGGAAAAGAGTGCCAAGGAAATGTTGGAGGCAATAAGTTGTTTAGAAGCTTCCCATAAGAAGAACTCAATGCTACCCTCAATTGCAGTGGGGCACTCGCTCTGGAAAATGATTCCTTGCAAAAGGAAAAGGATTGCTTGGCCCACCGCGTTTGGGAACTTGAGGAGCTTCTCAAGAAAGAAACGAAAGACAAGATTGAGGCTCATGAAGAATCATAAAGGTACTGCGAAGAGGCTGTTGAAGCCAGGAGAAGCCCTTGAAGAAGAGGCATGAGAGAAAGGCCACATGGAGATGATGGAAAAAATTGAAAGATGAGTAGAAGATGCTAAGGAGTCCGGTCAGAATGAAATCAAGGACTTGTTTGATCCACTGATCATCGAATATAATGCCAAAGTCCTCATCCACCGCGACCTGAGTTTTGTTGGCAAAGGTTATCTTGAGTCACTTGCTGAAGCCTGGGATCACATCATTGATATGAAAAAGAGGGAGCTGGAAGAGCTGAGTCAGATAAAAAGAAATTTGTGCGGGAGACCCTTCGCGAAGATGAACCCCTAGATCTTGTCGCCGCGATACTACGATATTTTGACACTTCAGCGCCTTTTGACAAAGGGAGATATATTACCAGATCCTCAGAGGCCGATCCTAAGGACCCCTCTTCTTTCCAAGCGGCCGGAGCTCGGTTTCCTTTGGCCCAGAGCAGGACTTGAGCTATGATCCAGATAAGTTCGGTTATCTATCCAAAGTGCTGACCACTATTTTGGAAGGGGGCACTCCAGCAACAACCAAGAGCCAGCTAGATACGGGTATTCCACTTTACTCTCCACTTTATGAGAGGTTTTGTTCTTCGTGCCCAATGGTTCTAGGCTTATCCCCTTTTCTTAACATATTTTGCAGGTCTTTCGGGTCCCGGTCAAACTTCTAAAAGCGATGCTGCTGTGGAGAAACAAGAGAAACTAACGAAGATTCTGGTGGCCACTGATGTACTAGAGCCTGATGCTCAAGTCCTCGGAGCACTCGACGATGATAAGGCTAAAGATCCGCTACCGGTGGATGTATCCAACGATGTTGTGATTATCGGCACCTTTGAATGCACTGATGAGATCAGCCTGAAGGAGCATATTGAGAAAGAGGAGTCGCTGAAGAAAAAGGCCAAAGCTGAGCCCATCGAGGTGGACATTGACGATCCACACCTTATCCCACTAGAAGTCATTCCACTTGGTGGGTCGATTCCCAGAGAACTCCCTACTACTTTTGAAAGCTCTCTTGCAAATGGCTATAAAGGATCAAGGAAGAAAACTAGTGGAAGTTCAGACAGCACCACTCCCGAAAAATCCAAAAGTGAGAGAAGATAAAAAAATAGCCGTCATTTCGGCTCAGTGTGTGCATAGTCTACATAGCTATTTGTTTGTTGTTTTCTTTTATTAGTTGTGGTTGTACGGGTACGACTTCTGGTTTTTTGAACTTCTACCACAATTTTGAAACTTATCACGTGATTAAAAGCTCTTGTTTTCTGTTGAGCTCTCATGTGAACTGTTATCTATGTAGTTGAATTATTACTTTCCATTCAATGCACTTATAATTCGTTGTTCATTAATTATGGTAAAAATCCACTAGCTCTATCCCAAGGCCTCCATGTAGTCGTGGCCTTGAGTTGTATCAAATACTAGGCTCGAGCCTTAGTGTTATGCCGTTGAATTCAGCGATTTTGAGTAACTATAATCATGCCCCCAGTCTTAGTTTAGCGGGGTTAGACGTTGGATGGTCGAACTCCATCCTTAGTAGGTTTATAACCTTCCTGTCGGTTTCAGGCCGGAGTTCATGGATAGTGAATGGTCGAACCTCACTCATCTATCTATTTATACTCATATCTGCACTCTGGGATATGAGTTAGTTGATGGGTGGTCAAGTCGCACCCAATTTATGTTTATACTCTAGTCCGCACTCTAGGGACTTAGAGTTATTTTGCGGGTGGTCGAATCACATCCGATTTATGTTTATACTCCAATCCGCACTCTAGGGACTTAGAGTTGATTCGGAGAGCAGTCGGATCGTACTCTCCATAATTTATAGATTTGCCCACTAAGGGTCAGAGGTTTAATTTAGTGAGTAATCAGTCAAGTCACGATCGCTCTTATTTTATTTTAGCCCCATCATTTGGCAGGATTTATTCGATCGTCAGATGGTCGAGTCACATCTTTTCCTCATTGTGCATCCCATCCATTGGATCATCAACGAGAGTTATCAAATGAATAACCGAACTAAGCCCATCTTGTTTAGTCCCATTGGGAACTAGCATAATTGATTAATTTCAAACTCTAGGAACTTGTTCGGACATATCGACATTAATCAGTTTTGTCATGTAACTGATACACAATGTTATGGCAAACATTAATATAAAGGAAGTCCGAAAATTTCTTTGCTAAATGGAAAGGAATAACATAATCTATCCTATTACATATTTGGAAAATCAAATCTAAAGAAAATTCTAAAAGCAAATACAACTGAAATGAAAAGGAAATAAACCGAGTGAAACAGCGTCGTAAATGCTCGGTACTACACGCTCTTAGAAGTGTGATGCCATCCGCAGTCGCTAGCTTGAAAATTCTCTCTCCAAGCCTCTATTCAATGACATATGGTCCTTCCAAGATTGGATTCATGTGTGATGGGGAAATAAAGACCCCTTTTAGGATAAGATCGCCAATTTCAAAGGTTCTAGGTCGGAATTTAGTGTTGTAATATCGGGGGACTTGATGTTGATCCGCAGCCGCCCTCAAATCGGGTTCCTCGTGCTACTCATCTATAAAGTCGAGAGATTCCAAAAGGAGATCTTTATTCGTTTTGGGATCGTAGTAAGTCACTCGATGAGAAGGAACTTCGAGCTCAACAGGAATGAAGGCTTCGAAACCGTAAGCAAGGGCGAATGGAGTATGGTCAGTCGCGGATTTGTATATGTCCCGTAAACCTAACGTGCTATTGGGGGTTCATCCACTCACTTTCCTCTAGCCTTCTCCAAATGCTTCTTCAGAATTGACTTTATAACTTTTTTCACAACTTCAACCTATCAATTGCTTGAGGGTGAGTGACCGCTGCAAATCTCTATTCAATACGATACCTCTGACAGAAGTATTTGAACTCAACACCATCAAATTGAGTCCTACTATCTGATACAATAGTTCGCTGGAGACCGAAATGACATATGATGTGTTATACAATAAAGTTGATTACTTTCTTGGTTGTGATCGTGGCTAAAGGTTCTGTTTCGGCCCATTTGGTGAAGTAATCAACTGCAACGATAGCGTAATTTGCGCCACCTTTAGAGATCGGTAAGGAATCGATAATATCTATACCCCACAAGGCAAATGGCCATGAGCTGACCATTTGGGTGATTTCTGTCGGCGGAGCTCTTGGAACTTTTGCATATATCTGGCACTTATCGCATCGTCTTACATAGTCAGCAGCGTCTCGATTGAAAGTTGGCCAATAATACTTGTAAAGGAGTATTTTCTTTGCCAGAGTTTGCCCTCCAGTGTGATTGCCACATTCCCCTTCATGAACTTCTTTTAGGACACGATTTATCTCATCATGAGCGACACACCGGAGTAGGGGAACAGAGAAACCTTTCTTGTACATAATTCCTTCTTGCATGACATACCGCGAAGCTTTACGAAGAACTTGTCACTTTTCATTTCTTTGATCTGGTAGGACTCCATGTAGCAAATAAACTTTGATCGGAGTCATCCACGATTCCCTCTTAGGCTCCGCTTCCAATGTCCGATCGATTTCTATCATGTTTATACTTAGGGCATTTAATACTTCGACTGGAATCAAGCCGATCTACCGTGCATCACCGGTGCTAGCAAACTTTGCCAATGAATCAGCCTCTCTGTTTTGATCCTGTGGAATACGCGAAATGTCATAGTATTCAAATTCAGCCAACAACTCTTGGACTTGGGTAAGGTATGGAGCAAACCGTTGTCCTTTAGCTTGATAATCTCCCCTGACTAGGTACACTACCAACTGTGAATCACAAAAGATTTCAAGAGACTTTATTTCGAGTTCTCTAGCGAGGTTAAGTCTAGCAATCAGAGCATCATACTCAGCTTCGTTGTTTGTCGCTAGGAAATCAAGCTTTAAAGCATAATAGATAGACCGATCTTTGGGAGTTACAAGCACAATTCCAGCTCCAGAACAATGATCATTGGACGCTCCATCAGTATACAATTTCCACCTTATTGTAGGGATTTCGCTACCTTCCGAGGAATCATCCCACGTAGTGAACTCTGTTGTAAAATTTGCCAGTGCCTGACCTTGGATAGCCCTCTGGAGGAGATAAGTGATATCAAATTGACTGAGCTCGATATTCCACTAGATTAACCTTCCAGGTGTCTCAGGTCATTGTAGGACCTGTCGTAATGACTGTTTGGTGTAAACATTGATCAGGTGTGGCTGGAAGTATGGACGAAGCTTTCATGATGCAATTAGCATGCAGTATGCCAGTTTCCCTATATTCAGATAGTTCCTTTCAGCTCTGTCAATCGTTTACTGACGTAATACACTGGCCTTTGGATCTGATCCTCCTTGAGAAGCAATGCGGCACTTATAGCGTGTGCCGATACGGCCAAATAAATGTATAAATCTTCATGATCCACCAGTTTTGACAAGATGGGGGGTCTCTCCAAATGATTCACCAAAGCTTGAAATGCGTTTTTACAATCCTGTGTCCATTCGAAGTATCTTTTCCCTTTCTTAATCACGTCAAAAAAAGGAGTGCATTTGTCGGTAGCTCTGGAAATAAATCGGTTTAAGGCAGCAACTTTCTCACTCAGACCCTGTACTTGTTTAATAGTCCTTGCCGCTTGGATATCGCGGATAGCCTGAATCTTATCGGGATTAGCTTCTATTGCACGGGCGTTAACAATAAAGCCCAAGAATTTCTCTGATGCAACACCAAAAGAACACTTCAAAGTATTAATTTTCATCGTTTAATGTAGGATGATGTCGAACATTTCTGCCAAGTCTTTTATGTATTCGCTTGATCACCGTGACTTCACGAGCATATCATCAACATACACTTCCATCGTTTTTCCAATATGATCTTTAAACATCCTGTTGACTAGGCGCTGGTAAGTAGCTCTTGCATTCTTTGTCCAAATGGCATCAACACATAGCAATACAATCCAACGTCGATAATGAAATTGGTGTGCTTCTAATTGGCAATATGCATCGGAATTTGGTTATATCCCAATTATGCATCTATGAAAGATAGCAATTCGTGTCTTGTGGTTGAATCCACCAGCTGGTTGATCCCAGAAAGGGAAACTGTCTTTAGGACATACCTTGTTCAAATTTGAATAATCAATACACGTTCTCCATTTCCCATTCGCTTTTTTCACAAGTACAGGATTAGATACCCATTTAGGGTAGAGTGCGTCGTGGATAAATCCGTTGTCTTTGAGTCTATCCACATCCTCTCTGAGAACGAAAGATCTCTCCGGATCCTTGCCGCGTCTTTTTTGCTTCATTGGGACATGCCTCAGGTCGATATTCAATGCATGGCTCGTAATGGTAGGCGAGATTCAACACATATCGGAGTGAGTCAAAGTGAACACATCTAGATTCACTCGAAGAAAACTAGATAGTTCTTTCATCATTGAGGGGCTGAGCTGTAATCCGATCTTTTGGACCCGTGACTGGTCATTGTGGCTGACTGTGATATCAATAGATAGCTCAACCGGTGTAGCCTTGGTCTCTTTGTGCTCCTTTTGGTCATCCCTCGGATCTATATCTCTGTAGAGCCGACAGTGGCACCCGAGCCAAGGCTCAAGGCTATTTGTCAATCTTCAGCATCTTGGATGCAAACTGACTTGTCTACACGCTTATATTTCTTCTTGCATTGGGCATCCCTCAACTCAGCTACATATCAGGCACATCCAGTCGCCTGCTCACCATGAACAACTCCAAGGCAATGAAAAGCAGAAGCCTCTTAGCGATCTTTTGTCTACTCGCTTTCAAAATAATGCCGAAGCTCTAGAATGGCAGAGAAGATATTTGCTTCAAAAGATAATCATTAGAAATCTCAATGATTAGATCGCCAATCTAGAAGCGGCCGTTAAGAGCAAGAATGAAACGATTTCCATGTTGAAGCATCAAATTAAGTCAAACCCTTTAATTGATTTTGAGCATAAGATGTTTGAACTTCTCCAGCACATAAGTGATTTGGAGATTAAGTTAAAAGTAGTCAAGCTCAGTGTGAATCGCTAGAATTCATTATTGGGAATAACATTTCAAACGTCGATTCACCAGCTTCTTCCATTATTCCATCTGTTGCAAAATCAATAAGGTCTACTTCCCTTGCCATCCAAAAGTTTCCTACTATGACTAATCCTCTTCCTGGATTAGACGAGAAGGTAGAGGAGAATGGTGCAGGAAAGTCAAATTTGAGATGATGAAATATTTTGATAAACAACAGAGAGTGAGGTACTCGCAGCGCATAAATGAATATGCAGCTAAGATTCAGAAACTTGAACGCGAAAAGTATCTTCTTCAAAAGCGTATTGTTGATTTAGAAAGGGAAAATAAAACTCTCAAAGGCGCAAACAAAACAATTAATCGTGCTTTAAAGACCCACATTGAATCTATTGATGATGCCGATAAAGTAAGGAAAAAAGAGAAAAAGCTTAAGGAAGTTCTTCTTGTTGCAATTTGTCACATCGTTGATCCTTTAATTGTCGAGAATCTAGACAAGACTGTTCAAGATTTGTGAAATATATATTTGTACCATATACTTGTAAATAATTTCATAAATTGTGTAAATTATGAAAATTTTGTAAATATCACCTGGTCTATAGTCCTTTCTTACAATATTGTTTCTGAATCAACCTTTTGATAATTTGTACTATGATTTTTGTATTTTCTAGATCTTTCAATCATATTTATAGATCTCCTTTCCCTAAAAAGAATGAACTAAACAATATTCCTTATCGTTAGCTTTAAATCTATATAGAAGTTTATCCATATTACTTGTGGAGGTTAACAGATCATTATGTTGACATATGATAATAAGTGAAAAGTAATTCTATAATTGGATGTAGTTGAATGCCTCGAAACCCATCTTTGGTAGTGATGAGAGAGAACCAGGAATTCAACTTCAACTGTATTGGTGGAATACCAGAAATCCGATGGTAGAAAACCATAAATTCAATCAAGGATTTAATTATAGATGTTTAGAAATTCATCTTCTGGAGATAGCTAATAGAAAGTCGATAATGATCGTGTAATAGAAGTCCAGAAATCATTGTTTGAAAGTTTGTAGTAGAAATCCAATGACCCAGATTCGGACATTAATGAATGAAACTTAAAAGTTAGAAAATCTGAAACCTAGATTCGAGTATTAGTGGATGATAATCAGAAGTCCATAATATTCTTAATAGAAATCTTAAGTCTAGATTCCGGCAAAAGTGAAATCCAGTAATTAATAATAGCCCTCAGACCCAAATTCGGGTATGATGAAGAATCTAGATTATTAGTAAAGACCCAAAACCCTGATTCGGGTATTAATAAGTGAAGTTCATAAATTCTTCTTTGATAATTAGTTGGAGGCTGCAGATTCTTATTTAAGCCTTATGTTCTGTATCACTCCTCGGGTTTTGACTCTTTTGACATGTGTTACCCTTTAGGCTTTGTAAGTTGTTGTTGTTTGATTTGCTGTTTCTCGAGCTTGGATGTCTTAGTCCGCTGTTTGATATGTCGCTTCTCGGTCTTGGACGTCTTAGTCCATTGTTTGATATGCTGCTTTTTGGGCTTGGATGTCTTAGTCCATTGCTTTATATGCTGCTTCTCGGGCTTGGACGTCTTAGTCCATTGTTGTCTAGTATGCTTGGTTAGCTTATTCACAAGTAGGACTCAAGGACTTACCCAACCTCCCTCTAGGAGGCACCTTGACCTGGCCATAGCGTGGTGTGATCAAGGGCTTGTTCGGTGCCTTATCCAGGCCATAGCATGGCAGGACCAAGGGCTTACTCCGTCCTCCCTCTAGGAGGTGCCTTGACCTGGCCATAGCATGGCCGATCAAGGGCTTATTCGGTGCCTTGGCCAGGTCATAGCATGGCGGGACCAAGGGCTTACTCCATCCTCCCTCTAGGAGGCGCCTTGACCTGGCCATAGCGTGGCGCAATCAAGGGCTTGTCAATGCTTTACCCTGTCCATAGTGTGGCATGGATAAAGACTTACTTTAACCTCCCTCTAGGAAGCGCTTTGACATGGCCAACTCAGGGTAGACAAAGGCTTTGACCGTTTAAGGTAATGTCCAAGTGCAAGGAGAATTTTACTCCCAACCATGTAGATTTTTCTTAGTAAAGTAGTTCTTTATTGACTTCTTCTAGGATCTCTTTACAAACTCATTAATTTTGCCTTGTCTAAAAAAGTTGATTATCATTACTTCGAGTGCTCTGCATTGATTTGTTTCATGGCCATTCATCATATGCTAGTGACAATAGGATCCTCCTAGATTCCTTTCATATTTAGGATTTTTCTTTTGTGATGGCCAATAGTTGAACTCTTCCTTGGTTAGAAGATAAACATTCTCGATTGATGTCGTCAAATTGTATTCCTTAGGAAGTCTCTACTTGAAGCTTGTCTTTTGAGGGTGGTTTCTGAATCTTTTGTTACTTGGTTATGGAGTTTCGCCCTCAACGACTAGTTTTCTTTTTAAAATCTTTTGAAGTTCCTATGTTGGTAGTGTCCCACTTGTTGCTTGATGCCATTTTTGTGCAAAGGTGTTGTAATCAGCCATCATTCCTTCGTCAAAGATTGTGCCTTTGGTGTAATATTGAGTTGTTTTCCTCATTTGATCAAACAAGTTATCACTTTCATTTTTCTTTTCTCCTAAGGCAAAGATAGGGGTGGAGCCAATATGAAAAGGGTTTAAACTCCATTTATTTAGATCATAGGATTCAACTTTCATTTTCCTCATGATCCTTAAGGCATCCATTCTTAACAATTGTTCTTCATATAAATTTGAATCATTAACTGTTCCAAGGGAGAATCTAATTTGATGTGGCTTCGAGAATCCTTGCTCGGATTTTTTGACTTTGCTAATCAAGATGAAGTTAAGTCTAAAGTCGGGGTAAGCTTAGAATAGGATTGGGTAAGAGGAAAGTGGAGTTGGAAGTTCAACAAAGCGGAGGTCCGAGCCCTCCTTCTAGCGCCAAAATGTTAACAAGAAAACTTTTCAACACCCTAAAGTTGAATTCGAAGTGTAGATAACTCTTTCAAGACCATTTTTCAAAAAGATGAAAGTAGTCGATACTTCTTAATCAGGTTAAGATGGTTATAATCCATTCTATTCTCTTCAGTTTTCCTTTCACGTAAGTTATTGTGGTTGAAACTCCTTCTTAATGGACCTTTTAATTTAGAGAAACGATGAAAACCCTTCTTATATTGCCTTTTGAATTAGTTAATCTACTTTAGTACTCTATCGAAAACCCCATGTCAAATCAGTTGAAGAGACCCTAAGGCTGGCTTTAATGAGTTAAGGATGTAGGGTGGATAGATTGGTTTCGGCTTCTTCGGAAGCTAACCTTTCGACAACTTGAGAGTAGGAGTTAAGGTTCTAAGGACATTGGTTAAACTAAGGGTTTTGACTCACTCTACCGGTGGCCCTTCAATCAAGTTGACATAAGAAAATTATGAACTGAATCTAACAGAGATATTAAACCACCCAAATATCCCAAAATTCCATAATCTTGCTTACATTAAACTCAAGTAATACAAATGATCAAATTCCCAATCTAATTTGAAAATTAGGGTTTACGACTTTTAGAAAATATAAGAGTAGAGTGAAAGAATTCGGATCCCCAAAACCAGACCCCTAGGGTCTTATTTATAGGTGTGGGTCGGCACCTTTCGACTCAGTGCTTTCGACCTGGTCGAAAGGCGGCCTTTTAGACCTTTCATCATCTTTAACATTTGTGCATCCTTTTTCATTGCATTTGAATGGATTTGAATGCTTCCATCATCATAGAAAGGGGTAGGTGTGCCTTTTCACCTTGTGTTGCTTTGTTGTTGCAAGTAAGAAGAGGCATGAGCTTTCGACTCTGTCAACGGGTAATTCTTTGGGGTTTCGAAGGTGTTGAAATTTTGAGGGTTTCAACGCGGAGGTAACTTCCGAATACATGCTTGCGAATTGATGTGGTACCCCTCCTGGTTGTGAAAGGTTATGTCCGGTTCGAATGGCTTAGTCATGCTTTCGAAAGGATTGCTCCATCAAAACATCTTTCTGTGTAATTTGAATGAAGGCGAAACCTTTGCTTTCGAAAGGTTTAGCGCATATGTGAGTTGTTGTTATTTGTTGCCTTCGAAAGGCATTCGTCCACTTAATTCAAATATCTTCATGTAGATGAAATCATATGTTTTGAAAGGAAGCAATAGAAGCGAAAAGGTGCTTTCGACCCCCTTGAAAGCTTATAACACATCAAACTTTTGGCTGTAGCATCCCTTCGACTCCTTCGAAAGGGGTGCTATCATCTCTTGTATTTCCTTTTCTTCTATTCATCTTGGTTTCGACAAGGTTGAAGTTAGAATTGGTGTTAACAATATACTTCATAAAAATTCTCTCAAAGGTTTTAGACAAAGGAATTGACATTAATTATCCAAACAATAATCCGGGTTGCCTTCAAAGAGGTGATCAATGAAGCACCCTAGCAAAAACTTGCTTCCGGATATTTGCGACAAACAGACTCTAATTTCCCGCCTAACTGGATTAAATGTGTGTCTCTGACCAGAACTCATCATCAAAATCCAAAATCATAAGGTAGCTAGAAACCCAACCATCAAGTCGAACACCTCCAATCTTTGGGATTCTGAAATATGTTGTACTCATGCTCCTCATTAACAGCGCCTTACGCATCGCCAGCACTCCATAGGATACTTCAAAGTCGGCGTGAAAATCTTAACTCTAAGATATTTCCAACCCATAGTTGCTTTGCCCATTCCTTTGGAGTGGAATAACAACTACTTCTATAGTCAGAATTCTTATAATCTAACGTAAAAAGATAATAATACTAGATAAGAAAGTACGAATACGTTCTCTTAATTCCTCTAATCTACTAACCTATGCTTGATACCAAATGTAACAACCCATACCTTATTGGTCCTACATTTAAACAAAAATCGAAACCCAAGTCCATCAAAGCATAAAGCGTTGGATCTGGTATGTGCAAATAAGCATGAGCATTATCAGAGATTGATAGAAATCTAAACTCATAGTAGAAACAATAATAGGACAAGAATACTGCCTATGACTACTACCTTGGAATTAATGGTATTCCCTGGGTAGCAGATTGTTACATCAGCATCGAGATGAGAGAAATGAAGAATTCTTTAGCAACTAAACACATCCAGCTCTGGTGACCTGTTCCTCCAAATCTATCATGTGGGTTGTAATGAGGAGGGGGTCAAAACAACGTTCTGGTGACTAGAAAATCTATAAACTATCCATAACATAAATTTATAACGATTGGTTTCCATTTAATTATTATGTCTATTAAAGTTAGAAATTCTAGTCTATCCCTGCATTGCACACACGATTACTTACCTACCAATTCCAAAGATACAAAATACCGACAAAGCCTTATCAGCCATCTAATACTTCCAAACCCATTTGCCAGTTAATACTTTTAAATATGAAGCGGGCTTCTACTATCACCACATAATACTTTTAAAAGATAAATAGGAAGAATCTACCATTTAAGACCTCAATCGAGGTAGACTCCGTCATTTAAGACCTATTCCCAAGGTGGTTTCCTAACAATGTTACCAATGGTCAGTGGGTCCTAGCTCCAAAGACCTCTAATCACTATTTAAGGATTCCAATATTTAATGTCCAACTATTACCGCATCTATTGCAAATAAAATCATAGCCATGTAAGAGACAGTATCCAAGCCACTTAATACCTTTAAAAGGACTAGGCGGACTTCTAATCATTTAATACCTATATTCTAGGCAGGTCCTACATCACATTATACCTTTCCCCAAGCGGACTCCTCAATGGTACTATTGTTATTACAGCCGTAGCAGTGTGAGAGACTGTACCCAAGCCACTTAATACCCCATTAATAAGGACTACGCAAACCCTTCACAATTTAACACCTATTTATAGGCAGGCCTTTGTCATTTAATACCTAACCCGAAGGCGGACTCCTCCCCGGTGCTATCTAGCTGACATCGCTTGGAATCTCACTAGGTTACTTAATACTTCTTTTTAGGAGAGTGGTGAATCGTAGACCAGTCACTTAATACCTCAAACCCGAAGCGTACCCTTCCTGAGATATCCACTACCACTTTTAATTATTAATTTGGAACCTCGTTAGGCTACTTCTTTCGGTAGGGAGGCGGGCCCTAAAATAGCCACTTAATATCACGACACTAAAGTAAACCTTTTGAGAGACATTGTTATTTATTTGGAATTCCACTAGGTTATTTAATGCTTCCTTTTAGGAGAGAGGTGGACCTTACAACCACTTAATATCTTAAGCCAGAAGCGGACCCTTATGGAGATATCCCTCACTGCTCCTATTTCAAAATTTGGACCATTTAATACTTTTTAATTAGGAAAGAGGCAGGCCCTCAAACAACCACTTAATACCTCTGACACTAAAACAGGTCCTATCTCTCACAAAGTCATGGGTCCTAGGATTAGTGATATCTCACATCAGTAGTAAGTGCACCCGACTGGTCGTAGCCTTATAGTAAAGGGCAGTTTTCCATCGAGTGACTCTACTGACTTTGCAGCACCAACCAAACAAGTCCAACTAACCATCCTATGTCTTAACATATACTATATTGGACTTAGCTTACTAATTCACTTTTTATTTAAGGTAATAAGATTTACCATAAATAATTATCTACCCATAAATCCCCTTTTTATGCTCATAAATTTCAATTTGTCCATAAAATCCTAACGGACATTTCCTAAGATATTTATGAATGATTACTAATTTCAAATTAGTAATCTCTTTATACCTATTCCATTTATATCAGTCCCATTAATCCACTTGTCCCTATTGATTGTAATTCCTAGCTCATTTCCATTAACTGCCCATTAATTGGAGTTACGACCTTTAATTCCCATACCAACCAATTGTAACCCCTAATCTAATTCTATCCATTATTTCTCATTAATTGCTCATTAATTGGGGTTACAATCTTTTATTTGCTACTAATTATTGACAATTTACTAATTTATTGCCCATTAATACAAGTTACTACATTTCTAAATTCTACCTATTCGCTTCCTTAAATATAATAATAATTAACGAACTTTACGTATAAATAACACACGAATAAACGTTGTTCTTCTTTATAAATGCAAAAAATACATATAAAATGCCTTATAAAACTACCTATTCGTAACCAAATATATTCTAGCCATAAATATGTAACTACAATATGCTTTCCATATTTATTTTGCTGGAGTTAAATTCCGTAGGAAGATTTCTAATATGATTTCCATAATTTAGCTTAACAGAAAAGGAAAGAATTACTACGTTTGAAATTACAAGGAATAGATAATTTCTTTTTATTTTGAATAAACATTGTAAACTAAGGAATCTATATTTTACACATCTCTTCTCCTTTTTGTTTTATTCATTGTTAAATCAAACGTCACCCTTTTGAATGAAAAGTGAAAAAGCAAACAAATTTATAAAAATCAAATGAATGTTCTTCCAATAAATTAAACTATGAAAAATTTACAACCTAGCACAAATTGGGCAATAATCAAAAAAATCCTATTTTACACTCAAGTACAGATCTGGAATAAAAATATACAATATTCAAATTCTAAAATCTTTGGGACAGATTTCTAGATCTAGGTGTAAAATATTTCAAAATAGATCTAAAACTAGAATATATAGGCAATAATTGTCTGCACTAATTTAAGCCCATAATTCACAAATAAAATTGACTTATGCATAAAAATCAAACGTATGCCAAAAGAATAGATTAAAAATCATAAACAATATATAAAATTTTCCGCTCACCTTTTAAAAGCGATCCAAATCTCAAGATCTAAAGTAGAACCTTAAATTCATTTTCAAATCCTCTTTAATCCAAGAAATATGTATAAAAGGGTATATACATACATTAGAATTACAGATCTGAGAAGAGATTAAGGATTGAGAGAGAAAATCGATACAAATATATAAATTACCACAAATACACATATAATTGATTCTCTTCTCCTTTTTATTAGATTTTTATTCTTCTCTAATTTGTCTGAATATTGATATAAATATCTTATTTTTATAATTTGGAAAGAAAGTGGAGAAGAAGAAATGGAAGAGCTTCGCTAATACCTCCATAAAAATATGAGAAGGAAAAGGAGGGTTAGGCCTGAATTTATAGGCGTAAGAATCAACCTCAATCGTAATATATAAAAACTGGGCCGTTGGGCCTAAGCTAACCTAAGCCGCCACACATAAAGTAGTCGATCACTCTAATATATGGGTCGACCTATGGGATCCAGATAATTAATATATAAACGTTAATTTCTTATTCAAATTATTTTCATTCCGAATTTGTTTTTTATCTGTAAGTTCTTTGTTTGGACCCCGATCGCAAAACTCCAAATATAAAAGTTGCGCAGAATTTCACCACGAACGCAATGTGCAATTTTCGTGGTCAAATTCTATCATTTGCACAAATTCCATTTTTGGAGCCTAATTAATTAACTAAGTAACTAATTAAATAACTAACGCCAAATTACGGGGTGATACAAATTAACTACTAATTATCCTTAATTAACTACTTAATTATTTAACTTATACTTAATTAAGTAAGTAATAATTATCCTTTGTACTTAATTAATGATTTGAAAACGGTTTCAAAAATATTTAGAAGAAGCACTTTTAATTTTAGAAAAAACGATGATTTTTCGAAGTGCATCCATAGCGAGTTAGCGACTATCGATGTGGATGCCATAACTTAGAAGTAGTTTCTAAGTTAACGTTGTTAACTTTACTCTTAAAACTTTACTTACTTTATAAACCAAAGTAAGAGGTTTTGAAAACTATGATAAAGTTAGAAACATTGAAATCTTTTTAGAAATTTAAACTAGTAAAAAATAGTTTTGTTTCCAAAGGATCTCAAGTCGCTTAACAAGTCAAAGAGCTAACTCTTTAGCATATACAACACAATGTATATCACCACAACATAACTTACATGCTATTACCACAAATATAAGCAAGATCATATCTTTTAAATCAATCACAACATTTAGACTTTGATTTACAAGTCTATCTCACTAATTCTTGTACAAGCATACATATAACCAACCAACCAATGTAATAACTCATTAACTCAACCAATATACTAGACAACAATAGACAACATAATAAAGATCACATTTTTCCCAAAAAGAAAAGTGTTTACTCACCAAATGTTATGCAAACTAACCAAACTAGGACTAGAACTTTGAAAAGGCCTTAGATCTTTGGATTTCTCTTGGAAAAAGGTGATTTTTACCATTGGACTTTCAAAAAATGGCTCGGCCTAGGGTCAAAAGGGCATGACCATGGTTGAATAAGGGGTATTAGGATTGATTTCGAAAGAAGAAGAGATGTAGAAGAAGAACAAGTTTTCTAAAAGATTTAAAAGTGAAAATGTTTTGATTTTTAAACCTTGGAAGAAGAGGAGGGCCATTAAAGTGTTTTGAAAAACTTTGGAAGAAATGAAGTTTGAAAAAGTGAGAAGTGAATGGCAAAATGAAAGAGAAAAAAAATATGGAAAAGCTTTTATAAAAATTGAAATTAGAAAATTACTTAACTGCCCTTTAGTACACTACCCTCTACTAATTTTTTAACACATCACCCTTTCCCCTCCTCACCTTGTTGCACATGCAACCCCATGGCACCCCGCCTTGTGACCACCACACAATATACTTCTCCTTTTACTCATGATGTTAAATGAAAGTGACATTACATACTTTATATTTTATTTAAATTTTAATTTGAAAAGTGTCATATCTTATTTCTTACTGAAGTAAACATATGTTTTTACATTTAGTATGTTATTAATTCATACTTAATATTTGATACATGTGTGTATATATTAATTCAATTGTGCACAATGTTTTCGGCAACTTTTAGACGACGAAAAATCGAAAATTCGGAAAATGATTTCTGGTCACATTTTCTATTTTTCTTCGAACTAATTATTTTTGTAAACACGTTTTGAAAACCATTTCAGTATCACTATTTATTAACTAAAAGGGCATTTTTGAATAATAAAATCCATTTATTAATTATTTAAAAATATATCAAATATCGATAATAAAGGTAATTAAATTCTAGGTCGTTACAATATCCCCAACGAAGTACAACTAATTTCACTACGTTAAACGTATTTAAATTAAATAACTATAATTTATCATTAATTTATACTTCATTAAAACTACAACTATAATCCAAGCATTCAATAATAATCTATAGTAACACAAATTAGTTCAAAATTCTACTATCAATAATCTACTATCCCCAAATTCAAAGAATCTAACTCTAATGTATATATAACGTCGATATGAGTCCAACGCGATAGACCGTATTCAAATCCGAGCTTGTATAAGCAAGATATCGATTTTATAAGAATTGAGATTAAAATATTCATTAATTATTAAATTAACAAACTAACTACCCGTATCATTGTAAATCCTTTCCCCCCAACTTCCCTCCAAAAACAAAATCGTGTACACAATACTGATACACCATAGACGTGTACGCCGAAGCATCAACACGGAGCTACACTACACTAAGTCATGAACTGTCAACTCCAACGGACTCGTCATCCCACGAGCTTCGATCTACACCCAATGACGAACGACTCGATCACCTTCAGCAAAACCGACTTGAAGCCCTCTTCCCCTCATTTACATATGTTGCGGCCACTAACACATCATGAGAGTTCATGAAATTCAGCCCAAAGCCACCCCTCTCCACCACATAGCCATTGCCATCGACGACGTGGATTAATCCGACTGAATCACCACCACAACCAAACCCTAGTTTTCATTGATCGTCATCGACCATCACCGAACAACACCAAAACTTCACCAAACATACTGCACTGTCCTATAAAGCCAATGCAACAGACGACGTCGTCTAACTCGACTCGGGTCGAGAGAATTAAAATTTTGAAGTTCATGACCAATTTTCGCCACTTACTGTCATCGAGCAACCATGACCACTACACTTGACGAAAACTAAGACGTTCATTTTTAAAAAACACTAAAGACTAGACTCGACAACTTCCATGTTGGAAAATTTGGCTAGTCATCAATAGATTGGAAGGGGTTGATTTCTTAAGCTTGAAAATTGTGGAAGTTTTCATTTACTGGTAATGGTAAATAGTGAATAAAAAAAGAGGAAAGTAAGATTGAGATGAAGAAAAAATGTAAGTGTTGAATTTGTTTTGATTTTATAAATAAACCAATTTACCTTACTTCAAACACAAGTAAACCCAATTTTTCACACTGGCCATCATAATCACCTCAAATCAACAATAATGCAAGCTGAAAAAAAGTTGAATTTGATTTGATTTTAAAAGTTTTGAAAAGTAGGTTTTACGGTATTCCGCTACATAAAATCTCGTTCGCGTACGAACAACGAACGATGGAAATAAAAATACGATCGTGCACAACAATGTGACATGATTACAAATCAACAATAATATATATATATATATATTATTTTATTCTGTGAAATTTCAAAAATATAAACGTTTGCCATAAAATACGTCAAATGGTAATTTAAATATTTTTCAAATTAAAAATCATGAAAAAATCAAATAAATTTACATAAAAATACATCACTAAAAATCAAGTCGTTTCAATAACAATTGATTTTACCTGTTATTTATTCGAACTATTTATTATTGTAAAATTTACAAAATGAATTTACCATTGTTATTTATTAATTAAAAGGAGCTAAATAAGACTATTAAATCCGTTTAATTAATATTTTAATTCAAAATTCAAATATTTAAATAATCACTATATTTGAATATAAGTTATTAAACTTTAAAAACCAATTGTTTAAATATTTAAAAATTAATTAAATATTCAAAATCAGAATGATAAAATTCTGGGTTGTTACATTCTCTCCCCTTAAAAGAATTTCGTCACCGAAATTCCAAAAGGAAGAAAATATCTTCAAACCCTTATGCTTTTAAAAACTATTATTAATTAAAATGAGTCATCAGACCTTTAAATTCTCTTATGTTATGAAAAATTTCGACTGCACCTTCTTTGCGAGGCTAGATCCGAAAAAGCTACAACTTGCTACAACTGGTCCAAATCAATAAATAAAACAAAAGCCAAGTAGCCTCCTATATCTGTGACATAAAATCATTAATCAATCACTAATTTCTAAACCTACTACATACCACTTTGGTGTTTGATTTTTATTTTTGCAAGTAACTTACCATCTTGTTGCAGATGTAGGTGTGCAAGGAATCAAATAGCAGTCTCTTGCTTCCCTATACCTATCTTGTACTCATAATCCAAAAGAGAACCATGCTGACAAAAAGCAATACACAAGCTATTTCTACCATAACCAATAGCAACATAAATAATATAACAATCGTATGTAACAAAGTACAGAGAATACTCTGTAGTAATATACTAAGTATCCAATCTTTTCAAAAGATAAATTTAGAACTAAATGCTCGGGTTTTATATTCAAATTTTTTTTCTTCAAATTCCTCCAAAAAGGTAATATATCAAAAAAAAAATCAATTATAACAAGGAGGGAGCTCCTTCTACCCAAGCATGGTATAACTCTCGAATCAAAAAACCATGGAGCATCCAATGGTATTTCGGTTCCTCCTAAAACAATAACCAGAGTAAACAAATATACCTGGCGAGTCTTCCAAATCGGAAAACTCCCAATCGCCCAACTTTAGCCATAACCAAAAATATTTGAAGAACCACTTCACAAAAACACTTTTCAAATATCTTTAAAAAATAATACATCACCAAAATTTCAAATTAATATTTTTATTTTTTCTTTTATGAATTCTTTCAAAATCACTTTTTTAAAAGCACCGGGGTTTAGGTCCTAATAAACAATAACTTTATAAACTATAGTCTATAAAATCACACTATCAATCAAATCAAATCAAATTCCATAAAAGGAATAAACTAACAGTGAACATCATTCAAAATGTTAAATTACTAACAAAGAAGATATAGAAATTTGCTCAAGTTTACCATTTTCTCGATCGTCCAAGGATATAGATAATTTCCTAAGTGTCCTATCACGCTCATCAGTCTTTGGTTATTGCTTTAAAGATTATCTAAGCCACATTAGAACAAAATTAAAAGTCACTCCTCAAACTTTACTAAGTTACACAACAAAGCCTACAAATATACGTAAGCCATTTTGATGTACATAAATCATCTATATGCAATATCGGATCCAATCACTTGCTCAAATACATAGACTTTACTTTCGAACTAGTATCGCTCACTCGACCTCCCTAGTGCGAACTTTGATCAGGTTCCTTGATTAGAAACCTCAGTTCTCCTTACATAGCCAAACATCAGGATAGAAAACCTAAATAACATATCGAGAATCTGAATCAAGTGTTCGCTGACAAGAATCAAGTGATAACTCCTTTTTCGGACAGGTGTGAATCATCCTGAAGTGTTATGCTCAAATCCTAGATCAAGAACCGTGCGAATAAATTGATCTACATACAACTTACGTACTTAATTTTATTGGTTTATTTACTACACCAATATTTTTTTAAATCAATTTCATGTTCATTTATAGTATTCATTCAATACTTAAATTATTTACGAATTATTTCACAAATTTCCACTTAAGTTTATAAACATTTTATAAAGACACATCTTTATAAACCATTAAATTAAAAACTTACACCATTTTTATTTACTTGAATAATGCTCTTCTTCATTCTAAGAGTATATATAAAATGTCTATTTTATTTTATTTGTTTATTTTTTATTTTTTTGTATTTTTATTATATTTTTTCAAAATTCAAATGGACGCCCAAACAAAATATGGTCTTAAAACTGAGTCGACTACTTAGACCTGTTTACATATCCGATCCAGTAAGTAGCTAAGAAGGGCATGTTGCTAGTATCTAAACTCAGTCCTAGAGTCTAATTTCCTTAGACATCCCTAAGGTGAAGAAGATTATTTAGTCAGCCCAATTACACCAAATAATTTATGCAACTTAGATGATTAACAAAAACCACAGCTTTAGTAAAACGGTGCCTATTAAAATCTTTCTATCCAATTTAACACATTTAAAAACTTGAGTTAAATTATCTCTTTTTCTATCCAAGAGTTTACAAATTTTATTTATCAAATTATTTATCAAAAAACATTTTTATTTTAAATTCATTTCCTTTAAGGAATTTGAGAACTAAATACCCAGTTTTTATTTCAAATTTCGTTTTGAAATCATATTACATATATTTCTGTATATAAAATAACTTTAACAATTTATTCACAAACACTCACTTATGGTTCATTCGGATTTGACCTCATTTCGATCGAATAATGATGAAGAGAATAATTTACTAAGTGCACTACAATATTCACATAAGCAAATATTCAATCATCACTTAGAAGATTATTCAGATTACCATAAAACTAGTCAAGATGTTTTCCCCGAACTATCCAAAAAAATGTACCTCTCTTAAGAATTCTCTTTGAAATATTTATACTTACAAATATTTCCATGTAATACTTGTTAGTCCTTGAGATGATGGTTTTGATGACAACAACCTTAGAATAAGATTATAAAATATAAATACTAACATTATAGTTTAGATATATATGTATATGCAGGATTTAACGATGCAGGTATCAAGAATGAAGAGTGTACAGTATAGAGATTCAAGATATCAAGATTGAAGACTCATGAGTATCAAGAATATCAAGAATAGCAAGATTATCAAATAGTACAAGATAAGTATTGAGTCTAGAATTATGTTAACACTTCATAATAGCACTGAAATATTCACTCCATATTTCATTTGGGACGGAACCCATTTCTACCTTTTTAGTGGCTTACAAACCCACAACAAGTAGCTTACAAACCTACGACAAGTGGCTTACAAACCCACAAACATCCTGGTTTTGTACAAGTTCTCGAGTCCTGATGTGATGAGATATTCTATAGGAAGAAGCTTGCAAAAATACTTCAAAATGATTTTCAAAACCGCTTTTCAAAATGTTTTAGCCTTAAAAATTATCTTTTCAAATGATTTTCAAAAAGATGTTTTAGCCTTAAAATATTCTTTGATTTTGTTTTTAAATAAACTCTTGTTTTATACTTTGTTTGTTTTAAACTATCTTTAATAATAAATTTAATATTTATACTTAGATTTAATTATAAAATTATAGTAAAATTTTATATGTATTATTCTCTATATTTACTTATGTATTTTAACTATATTTAAGTATATTTATAAAGTTTAAAATAGTTTTAATATAAGATAGAAGTAATTTTCAAAGAAAAACAAATCACCAAAATTTCCTTTGGGATGTCGACATACCTAAGATACCCATGTCGACATAGTGGCAGATGGTTTCAAAAATTTGAATTTCAAAAGAAGCGTCTATTCATCATAACCTTTCACGAATAGACATGGATGTTGTTCTTCTATAAATATGGGATGTTTTGAACAAATTTTAAATAATTTTTTTCTGGTTTTCACTCCTCTTCTTCTTCCACATTTCTTTATATATATTCTTACCATTACTCTACCGAAATCACCATTTAATTTAACTAGATCATTTCTGGTTTGATTCTCTATCACTATCTCAACAAGATCCCAGTGCTATTTAGAATTATAGGCTTCTTTGTAATCAATCAAGTGAGAAAAGGTGTGATTGTAGCCTTGGAAATCAATCAAGTGAGAAAAGGTGTGATTGTAGCCTAGGAAATCAATTGGGTGACCTTGTTGCCTAGGAAATCAAGTATATCTATCCAGAGGATTGTGAATCTGGAGTGGTGTACCTCGTGGCCTTGAAATCGAGGGTTGTAATTGTAAAGATTGCTTTTGAAAGGAAATCCGTAATTGTGTGCAGGACTGGATGTAGGGTAACTCCGAACCAGTATAAAATCCGGTGTGTTCTTTCCTTTACTACTTTTACTTTATATTTGCATCTGTGTTTGAATCTATGATCATATCTGTGTCTGAATATTGCATACATTTGTGTTCAAATTAATATAAACTAGAAAAGAATTAGTAATTCCTTAAAACACTATTCACCCCCCCCCCTCTAGTGTTTATACTAGTCTTAAGATCTGTAATCCGCATTTCTCACATTTGGTATCAGAGCAAGGTTTTCAAAGTTACATAATCTGAATTTTGAAATTTTTTTAATGGCTATATTTGAAAATTTTGTTAATACTTGTTTAAAAATATTCAAATCATCATTGTATCTTAAGTCTGCATATAATCTATATTCAAAGTCAAATCGTTCACAAGGTTTTTATGATGTGCAGGAAACATGTTTTATGGGTGTTGAGGAATCAATCCACAATGGACAAATTGTGCAGATCAAAAAGAATAAATGGATACTCGATAGTGGATGTTCTAGACACATGACTGGTAATCCGGATATGCTGAATGATATAATATACAAAGATGGAGGATTGGTTAACTTTGGAGACAACTCAAAAGGATATGTGATTGGCATCGGCAATGTCGGTAACTCTAAAACTCCTATTATCACTAACGTTTTGCTAGTTAAGAATCTGAAACATAATTTGTTAAGTATTAATTAACTTTGCGATAAGGGATATAAAATTAAATTTGAAAAAGATAAGTGTCACATTGAAGATAATAATTCAACCATAATATTTGAGGGAATTAGGAAAAAGAATATTTATATTCTTAGTATGAAAGTTTCAAATGATAACTTGTGTCTTTTGGCAAATACAAGTGACCCTTGGATTTGGCATAAGAGATTTAGGCATTTGAATTTCAAACTCTTATCTAGACTGTCAACACATGATCTAGTAAGAGGTCTCCCTAAAATGAATTTTAAAGTAGATAGTTTATGTGATGCATGTCAATTAGGAAAACTTAGAAAAAGTTCCTTTAAATTAAAAGATATGATTTCAACTTCAAAACCTCTTGAATTACTTCATCTTGATTTATTTAGCCCATCTCAAATTCAGTCAATAAATCACAGTAAATATGTTTCTGTAATTGTGGATGATTATTCTAGATTTACATGGACAGTATTTTTGAAACATAAAAGTGATACTTTTGAATGTTTTAAGAACTTTACAAAAAGGATTCAAAATCAACTTTCTGTAAAAATTATAACCATCCGTAGTGATCGCGGTGGTGAATTTGAAAATGAAAAGTTTGAGGAATTCTGCAATAAAAAGGGGATAGCTCACAATTTTTCATTTCCAAGAACTCCACAAAAAAACGGAGTAGTAGAACTTAAAAATAGGACGATTCAAGAGTGTGCGAGAACTATGCTTTCAGATAGTAATTTACCAAAACATTTTTGGGCAGAAGCGGTTGCTACCGCTTGTTATATTTTAAATAAAATCTTAATTAGACCTTTAACTGATAAGACATCTTATGAACTTCTTCACGGAAAGAAACCTAAGGTATCTTATTTTAGAATTTTTGAAAGTAAATGTTTTATTTTAAATACAAAAGATGACTTAGATAAATTTGATCCTAAATCCGACAAAGGTATCTTTATCAGATACTCTAATAGAAGAAAAGCATACAGAGTGTTTAATTTAAGAACTAACACCATTGAAGAAACAATGCATGTTTCATTCGATGAAAATCCCTAAAATTTTGTAGAGACAAATGATGAAGAGGATTTAATTACTCAAAATCAAGAGTCAATTGAAACTAATAATGAATTTAATCATCCTAATAAAAGGATTAAACTTTTAAAAGATCATCCCATAGAAAATATTCTAGGAGATATGCAATCTGTTGTTACAACTAGAAATCAACTAAGTAAAATGAGCAATGTAGCTTTTATATCAACTATTGAACCCAAAAATCCAAAAGAAGCATCAACTGATGATTCATGGATTTTGGCTATGCAAGAAGAATTAAATCAATTCACTAGAAATGACGTTTGGGAACTTGTTCCTATACTTGAAAATAAAACTATAATTGGAACAAAATGGGTTTATAAAAATAAAATGAATGAACAAAGTGAGGTCATTAGAAATAAAGCCTGGTTAGTCGCTCAAGGTTATTGTCAAGAAGAAGGAATAGATTTTGATGAAACCTTTGCTCCCATAGCAAGATTAGAAGCCATTAGGATTCTACTTACTTTCGCAAATTATAATAATTTCAAATTATTTCAAATGGATGTTAAAAGTGCCTTTTTAATGGATTTGTAAAAGAAGAAGTATATGTTGAACAACCACCACTTTTTGAAAATGAAAAATTTCCAAATCATGTTTACAAACTTAAGAAAGCTCTATATGGTCTAAAACAAGCTCCTAGAGCCTGGTCTGATAGACTAAGATCTTACTTACTTCAATCAAACTTTGAAGTTGGTAAAGTAGATAATACTCTTTTTATTAAAAGAAATAAAAATGATATTCAACTAGTATAAGTTTACGTAGATGATATCATTTTCGGATCAACTAATTTTGAAATGAATAAAGAATTTTCTGAAATAATGACAAGAGAGTTTGAGATGAGTCATATGGGTGAATTAAACTTCTTTCTAGGATTACAAATAAAACAATTAGATAATGGTATCTTTATTTGTCAAGAAAAATATGCTAAAGACCTAGTTAGTAAATTTGGTTTGACTACTGCAAGTGGAAAACCCACTCCCATGGCAACCAATGAGTACCTAAGTAAAGAAGATCTCTCGAAATATGTAGATAAAAAATTATATAGAGGAATGATTGGATCACTACTCTATATCACTGCTAGTAGACCTGATATCATGCATAGCGTTTACCTCTGTGCAAGATATCAATCCCAACCTAAAGAGACCCACTTAAAAGCTGTAAAATGTATCATAAGATATATTAAACACACCATTGACTATGGCTTATTTTATCCTAAAAATGATTCTTTTGAATTAATATCTTACTATGATGCTGACTATGCTGGTTGTAAGTCAAACCGAAAAAGTACAAGTGGAACTTGTCACTTTTTGGGGCATTCTCTGATTTCCTGGTTTAGTAAAAAGCAAAACACAGTTTCTCTATCAACAACTGAAGCAGAGTATATTTCTGCTGCTTTAGCTTGTTCTCAAGTAATATATATGCAACAAACTTTAAAAGGTTTTGGTTTAAATATCTCAAGATCACCAATTTATTGTGATAATACTAGTGCAATAAATTTATCCAAAAATACTACTCATCATGCTCGAACTAAACATATTGATATCAGACATCATTTTCTCATAGATAATATAAGTAAGGAAGTAATTACCCTCGATTATATCAATTATGAGAATCAAATTGCTGATATATTAACAAAACCCTTAAATGAATCTATATTTACTAAATTAAGAAGAGAATTAGGTATTTGTTCAATAACTGAAATATAAAATGTAAATAACAAAGTATAATTAAAAATTAAATTAAAAATAAATCAAATAGTAAAAATATCAAGCACCATGTCGACATCCCCCTCCTAACCATGTCGACATATAACGATTTTTTATTTTTGAAATTTTCCCACAAAATTCAAATAAGTGGTTATATATTCTTCTTATTTCGAAAATTGGATCATTCTTTCTGTTCTTTCTCTGTTCTATCTTCTGAAAACATTTAAACAATGGCCTCCTCTTCCAAATCAAACAAAAATTCAATCTTTTCGTTCCCTTGTCCTACTTCTGGACCGTTTCAACAAACTACACTTGCACGAGTGACGAAAATGGAGGATTCTTTGAAGGATGCACTGCAACTAATGACTGAAATTCAAGTGGTGCAACTTAGAATGGCCAAAGAACAAGAATGGCAAGGAAAAATTCTTAGAAATTTGCAAAAATTTCTAATGGACAATCATGCTAATCCGATCTTGATTGATGAAGAGTCTTCAGGAGATCAAGTGCAAGAGGGCAGTGAGGAAGAAGAAGAAGAAGCCCCCATGGAAGAAGAGCATGCTGAAGATAACGACAAAGTCGTTTGCGTTGGCGAAGTGTGCTTTGACAAAGATGGAAATCTTGTCGAACAACGTGGAAATTTCTGTTTCCACTATCCAAATTGTTCGGTTCATAGATCTCCCATTTTTAAGGACACACATTAGTTCCTCTTTCCTCTTTCCTATTGTTGTGTGTTTTTACTTACGTTCTCTACGCTCATGTAAATATAATAATATAAATGATTTGTGTTCTTATATTACAAATATTATCATATATAGATTCTTAGTTAGGAGAGTTTGTAATTTAGGACTAAAGTTTAAGTTTTAGAATTAAGTGTTGATTATTTATGATAACACTATCATTATAATCACATAGTATTAGACTAAGGGGGAGTTATATAGTTTGGAGTTAGTTTTTGTTGATGACAAAGGGGGAGAAGTATAAAATATAGGATAGTTAGGCATAGAGTAAGGGGGAGTTATTAGTTTTAGGGGGAGTCAATAGGATAGAAATAATATTTTATAAACAAAGGTTGTCATCATCAAAAAGGGGGAGATTGTTAGTCCTTGAGATGATGGTTTTGATGACAACAACCTTAGAATAAGATTATAAAATATAAATACTAACATTATAGTTTAGATATATATGTATATGCAGGATTTAACCATGCAGGTATCAAGAATGAAGACTGTACAGTATAGAGATTCAAGATATCAAGATTGAAGACTCATGAGTATCAAGAATATCAAGAATAGCAAGATTATCAAATAGTACAAGATAAGTATTGAGTCTAGAATTATGTTAAAACTTCATAATAGCACTGAAATCTTCACTCCATATTTCATTTGGGATGGAACCCATTTCTACCTTTTTAGTGGCTTACAAACCCACGACAAGTAGCTTACAAACCTACGACAAGTGGCTTACAAACCCACGAACATCCTGGTTTTGTACAAGTTCTCGAGTCTTGATGTGATGAGATATTCTGTAGGAAGAAGCTTGCAAAACTACTTCAAAATGATTTTCAAAACTGCTTTTCAAAATGTTTTAGCCTTAAAAATTATCTTTTCAAATGATTTTCAAAAAGATGTTTTAGCCTTAAAATATTCTTTGATTTTATTTTTAAATAAACTCTTGTTTTAAACTTCGTTTGTTTTAAACTATCTTTAATAATAAATTTAATATTTATACTTAGATTTAAATATAAAATTATAGTAAAATTTTATATATATTATTCTCTATGTTTACTTATGTATTTTAACTATAGTTAAGTATATTTATAAAGTTTAAAATAGTTTTAATATAAGGTAGAGGTAATTTTCAAAGAAAAACAAATCACCAAAATTTCCTTTGGGATGTCGACATACCCAAGATACCCATGTCGACATAGTGGCAGTTGCTTCCAAAAATTTGAATTTCAAAAGAAGTGTCTATTCATCATAACCTTTCACGAATAGACATGGCTGTTGTTCTTCTATAAATAGGGGATGTTTTCAACGAATTTTAAATAATTTTTTTCTGGTTTTCACTCCTCTTCTTCTTCCACGTTTCTTTATATATATTCTTACCATTACTCTGCCGAAATCACCATTGAATTTAACTAGATCATTTCTGGTTTGATTCTCTATCACTATCTCAACAAGATCCCAGTGCTATTTAGAGTTATAGGCTTCTTTGTAATCAATCAAGTGAGAAAAGGTGTGATTGTAGCCTTGGAAATCAATCAAGTGAGAAAAGGTGTGATTGTAGCATAGGGAATCAATTGGGTGAACTTGTTGTCCGGGAAATTAAGTATCTCTACCCAGAGGATTGTGAATCTGGAGTGGTGTACCTCGTAGCCTTGAAATCGAGGGTTGTAATTGTAAAGATTGCTTTTGAAAGGAAATCCGTACTTGTGTGCAGGACTGGATGTAGGGTAACTCCGTACCAGTATAAAATCTAGTGTGTTCTTTCCTTTACTGCTTTTACTTTATATTTGCATCGGTGTTTGAATCTGTGATATCTATGTCTGAATATTGCATACATTTGTGTTAAAATTAATATAAACTTGAAAAGAATTAGTAATTCCTTAAAACACTATTCACCCCCTCTAGTGTTTATACTAGCCTTAAGATCCGTAATCCGCATTTCTCACAATACTACCATTACTTTTCTCAAAATCTTTTTCAAATTATTTCAAGCAATACCAGGAACTAAATTCTTAAAAACTATTTGTACTTATAAAACACCATTTATAAATGATATGAATCATTTTATATTCCATACTCATATAAAATGTATCTTTAAAATCATCTTATATATTATAATGACTTTCCTTTGTTATAATAAAATTTTCATAAATATTTAACCTTTAAATGTCTTATCTTGCCATTTAGATTATTTTAAACAACTTTATTAAAAAATGACTTTTAACTTAACATTTTCACCGAACACCTTATAGTCAAATTGTGAAACTTAATTCACAAGGAGTTCTTTTAATGTACTCACAATTATTAAAACAATAAATGCCCATAAACTGGTCGAGCATAAGTCAACAATCATCAAACAATAGTTAATGCTACTAAAACATAAAGCAAGACAAATCAAACGATAATAATAATAAACAAGTATTATCATTTTCAAACAAATACAACATAAATAACTGTATCAATTCAAAAATTATTCCTTTACATAAGTAAAATATATAACCCTAGGTAAAATATTTCATTTACCGAAATTTCAAAAATCAATATCATGTCTGTTTTCCTTGTTTGAGAGTTTATAGATCCCTACCGACACTACATTGTCCCACGTCTCGACCATAATTCATAAAAAACTCAACAGACCAATTAAGGCAATATGTTTTTATAGCAATAACAAATAGGCTGTCGTAGTCCGCGGGTGCGGCGCAGTGGAAAGGATGCTTTGGTTCTGGTAAAAAGACCCAGGTTCGATTCCTACCATGCGCTTCCCTATCCTATATAAATTTACCCGAGGGTATGGGGGCTTGGATTAGCGGGTGGCTTTACTATACCCTCCTCATGAGTTTACCGGCTCGCCGGGTTCTCTTGGGTTTTCAAAAAAAAATCAAAAAGAAGGCCCTTGTATATATAATACTCTCAACTCATTCTAGGTTGTCGCTTACCATATCTCTAATGAGTTTACCCCACTAAAGCCAAGGTTCTTGCTTAACCATTAGCTTTGATATCATATGTAACGACCAACCTTTTCGATCATCGAAAGTCGGCACTAATACATTCACGATATTCATGTGCCGAACATCCAATCGTTGGAAAGTCAAATTGTTGGGGTAAAATAAAGAAAAAAAACAAGGTAAACAAAATCTCACAACGGAATGACAACATGTAATATAATAAAGATAGCAAAAACTATCACTCTAAAATACATGGATTATCAGAGTTATAAACGAACCTCATCATGTTGGACAATTATAACTTCTTGACCTTATAATTGCTGATGGGAATATAGAATAATACAATGGAAAATAAAATACTATGGCAAGTGAACATCCAGCTCTACTCCATGAGCTTCCTATCCTACAAATGACAACTTGGAAGAATACTCAGTCTGACCCGAGCATTATAATAAAATAACACCCGGCTCAGTCTGCAAAACTAGCATGAGAAAACTCAAGAAATATAGTGAACCTTTGATAATTCTATGAGACAATGCCGCTAAACATGGAATGGATTTTTACTACATAAGACCAACATCCATGCATGAAACACCCAGCACCCTTAATATACCCAAAAGGACACATTAAAAGGCATGGTGCGTTGTAGGTATAACTGAAACTAACAGAGACTAAGATTCACAAGACAAAAATAGGTAAACACAACAGAAACTAAAATAATAACTTATTCAAAAAAAATTCATAATTGCTTCATAAACCAAATAAGTCAAATACCAAATACATCATACATGTCTCAAAACCCAATATGTCTCACGAAATAAAAACTCGTAGTCTCAACAAAAATCAGAGTATAAATATCCCTCTCAAGTGCCAGTACAAAGAAAGAAAACGGAAATAAAAGTAGGAAAATACATAGCAGAATCTTCTCCAAGAAACCTCCAAGCAACTGTAATCTCCTGCCCTCTCCCTTGATTACCAACAGTGGGAAAAGGGGAAAAAAGAGGAGTGAGTCAGACTAAAGGTCTTGTGAATGATAGTAACTACTAGAATCTTTAAGCAAAGTAAAAGTAATAGACACTTCAATAGTTCTAGTATATATAAAAGGAAACAAAGGAAATAGGAGAGATAAAGCTGGAAATAAATACGAATTAATTATTACTAAATTGATAAGATATGTTAACTTTGATTGTTTGCACTTGTCCTTGATAGCTGCTTTGATTAGGCTGAAGTCATAATTCTACCCTTTGATTGGCCTACTACTCCATAGAATCAACTGTGGACTGGACGTTTCCCTACACAGTAGACTTTGGTGTCTACAAAAGACACACTTACTAAGCGCTTGGAACTCATAACGATTTATGAGCCATCACTGGAAGCCGCACGCATGACCACTACTAAGCTCGCATTCCTGTTGTTCCCTCATTTGACCTTTTATTTACACTGGACAGCATAAGCGTACCCCTTGCCTCACTTCAGGATTATGTGAAGCACCTCGTCTCAATTCAAGGTTATGTGAAACACCATGTCCATAGAAAAAATAGGGAAATGCTGTTTGTACTGGTCCTATCAAACAAAAATCTAGTTGCGCCCCTTGTTCAAATCCTTTTGATTTGAACTACATTAGATTGACCGTTTACTGACACTATAAGCACATAAGTGTACCCCTCGCCTCAGTTCAGGATTATGTGAAGCACCTCATCTCACTTCTAGATTATGTGAAACACCGTAACCATAGAAATATTAGGGGAATGCTATTTGGTACAGGTCCTAGTTAGGCCGATCCCTAAAGAATAATAGTGCCTAGTGTACTTATATGTGTCCATTAGCATCCACTAGCAAACACTTGCAATCACTAGCATACATCATTCATAACATGTTCTATCAACATGTTTATATCAAATCCTACCATCCATAGGTTAAATCCTAAGTTCTACCCGCCCAAAGGATAATAAAGGAAAGAACCTATTCAAAACTAAAGATGGAAATAGAAAATTCTAAAAACTTATTATCAAAGGAATGTGGATACGAAATATGAATTTTATCCCAATCAAACCAATCCTCCCCGAAGTCTTCTTAACTATGTCGGAACCAAGACAATCCCTCTGTAGACCCTATCCAACGCGAAGGCGACTTGCACGGTCTTTCATAAAGAGCTTCGAAAGGTACCACTCTAATTCTAGCTTGAGAACTACTATCTTATGTGAATTCCACTAAAGAAAGATGCTTTTCCCAAGTTTTTCCAAATCGAAAGATCCATTCTCAACCATGCGTGTCTTACAATTTTGCTAACTCCATTTTACTGTTCTTCTTTAGTCTGCTCACATGAATCAACATTCCTAGGTTCTCACTAGGGTCCTATACACTCTACGGAAACTTCTACCATTACTTCCTAAAGTAATCACTGCTATCCGCTACATGGTCTTGCACTTTTTTCGTTACACCTAGGAAATGATTTCTTTATACTCCATATTTATAAGAGTTTGGTTGGGTATTTATCGTTTCAGAAACTAAGACTTCTAAATTTTCAAAACATCAAATCCCAAAATCTTTTTTTTCTTTAAAAAGTGTTATTTTTGAGTTTCTATTACATTCAAAAATACTTGGTTACTTAACATTATTTCCCAACCTAAAGGAAAAAACTTTCAAATTCTAAGTCCAAAACTTATTCCTCGTTTGCTTTTAAAGACCTTTTCAGTTTTCTATAAAAATTTGAATTTTCAAATTCTACTTTTATTAAGTTTTTCATTTCCAAAAACTTATGTACTTTTTCACCAAAACATTTTTCTTTTAAAATATCTTTAAACTGTTTTTATGTGTTTCCAAAACATCTTCTTAATATACCTTACGGTCTCATACTTTAATATATTGGAACTACTTTCTCAAATGAGAAATAATTAATGCTAAACTCTTATATGAACCTTTTAAAAGAGAATTTCATGTTTATGTGAAATTATAAGGAACTTATTTTATATTTATCAAAATAGGCTATACAAAATATGGTGCTTTTCATACCTTGTATATCTCTTTCATGTATTCCTTGTAACTTGCACAAAACATTTTTATTAGTTTCATAGAAAATCATACTATTAGTCTTTTCATTCCAATAGATTAAAGTATGTTTAATTTATATTCTTGCATGATAAATATTTTCTAATATCTAACTTACACATTTTCCTTTCAGAAAAACTCATCTTCAAAACTGTTTTAATATTTCCATAACTGCAAAAACACTACCTTATATTTATTTAAAATAATAAGTGTACTATACAAACCATTTTGTTTCTATACTTAGAAGATATCCTTTTGAAATACATTTTTATTTGGGTTAAAACAGATGTTGTGTAAAACACCGTTACTACAACCCAAAAAAAAACTAGTGTATGGATTCAATTAAATAAATACCAGTAAAACTCATACCTATGTAAAAATATTTCTCTTGAGAGTCACTTACTATAACAATAGTGTTATAGCCTATGCTCCACTTATTTTTCATGAAAACATTTATTACAACAATAAAAGTTGTAATCTACGTTTTTGATACTTGATACACTCTAGGTTTTTATATTTAAAATCTTTGTTTACTTACAAAGAAACTAGTGAGTTATATATACACTCTATAATTCTCCAAAAAGAATTTCACTTTTTCAACAAAATTTTCCTCATATAAAAACCAAATTAAATTTCTTACTATATTCCCAATATTTACTTTAAAAATACTGACAATTATATAAAAAAATTCCAATTCTGATAATTTCAGTTTATTGGGTTAGACATAAAGTGGACTTTTCTACTTACTACCCTAGGAGTATCCTTCCTAAACCTTGGAAGTCTCATTTCCTTACTTAAAGTCTTTTGTTAGATTTATTCTAAGGTACTACCGTTAAATCCACTTATATGAAACAATTATAATTTCTGTAATTATCTATACGTGGTTTTTCTCCTTTCCTTATCAACTGAATCTATTGTACATCTCCAATCTTTGCCTACCTCTCTTTCGATTTTCATAATCCGAACCTAAATGTAAAAAATCGTTTCTCAAACTCTTTCCATCTGTAGACCTTCTCTATGCCCCCAAGAAACACACTTCCTTATACCAAAAGTGATACTTTAAGAACATTGCTTTCAACTGAAGAATGCGAAGTGTACGAAGAACCCCCTCTAAATGAATAGCATGCTCCTCCTTACTCTTGGAAAACACAAAAATGTCGTCCACAAATACAACCATAAACTTATTTAGGACTTCTCTAAAGACGCGGCTCATCAAATCTACGATGTAGGCTGGGGCATTGGTTAGCCCAAATGGCATAACCAACCACTCATAAAATCCGTCTACAGTCCTAAACGTGGTCTTATCAATGCTATCGTCAGCGACCCTAAGCTGATGAAATCCAGTGGCTAAATCAAGTTGAGAGAATACTGAAGAACCAACCAACTGGTCAAAAAGATCATCTATCCGAGGAAGTTGATAACGGTTCTTCTTCGTGAGCTTATTTAATTCTCTATAGTCCACACAAAGTCGAAGGGAACCATACGCCTTAGCAGCGAAGATGACTGGCGCTCCCCACTCTGATATGCTCCTTCTAATGAAACCTTTCTCCAAAAGCTCGTGAACTTGCTTGCTCAATTCTTTCTTCTCCCTAGGTGCCATGTGCCTCACGGGTAATGCTACTGGCTTAGCATTATCAGTCAAATAAATCCTGAAGTTAATCTCTCTCTTAGGGGGTAGTCCCCTAACCTCCTCAAAGACGTCTAGAAAATCTCTGACGACGGGAACTGAATCTAACTCTGCTGATGATTAGTCGAGGGAATAAATGAAGCTCAACATAACTGACCCTTGTGGGTCGCAAGAAACCTCGAGAGTCCTACCGCCACATGTCTCTAGTCTAACGACTCTCCTCTTGCAGTCTAATATAGCTCCATATGTGGATAGCCAATCCATTCCCAAAATCATCCCATACCCCAAAAATCCCAAAACATAGGCGTCACAGTCAAATTCTATGCCTAGGATAAAAATCTTCAAACCCCTACAAACCATAGACAAGTGTGCCAATCCTCCTATGGGGTTTGAAACAACAATGGGGTCTACTACGAAAGAGATGTCTAAGTGCAAACAATCCACAAGAAAACTAGAGATAAAAGAATGTGATGCTCCATAATCGAATAGAGTTCGAATGGAAAAATAAGAAATAGAAATCAAACCTTCAACTTTGACTTTCCTACCTCTATCCGGAATTCTGCCTGAAGGTGCTATGTCTAATGCCTGAATCTACGCGACCATGTACTAGCTCCCTGTCGCATCCTCTGGGGACAATTCCTACTCAAGTGACCGGGTTGCCCACAGTTGAAACACCTTACCTTCATCATTTTATTCTTACAGTCCTTTGCGTAATGACCAACCAATCCATAGTTATTACATTTCCCGCTTTTCTTGATCCGCTTCTGAGGTCCGCCTTCTTTCCTCTTGTCCTTATCCTTCTTGACTTCCTAGACCTTTCTGACTTAGGAACCTCTTTAAGCTCTCCCTTCAGTTGCCAAGATGTAGGCTGAACTCTCTGTCGGTCCTTCAAATCTAATAGCCTAAACCTTCGCTCCATATCCTTCAACCTAGCTCGAGTCTCCTCGAAATCCTCTATGCCAGAAAACGTTATGCCTCCTATACTATCGAAGTCCTTGCATAGCTTAGAAAATTCGGCTAGTGTAGGTGGATTAAAGGGATTTCCACCTACCGGTGTCGTATTGGGTGCTTGCCTATGCACCTCTGATACCATAGCTCTGCGGAACCAGTCAGCCATACTATGCAAAGAAAAGAAAATTTAAGCTCGAAAGAATCGAAAGAAGGTTAAACTGGACTTTGAGGGGATTTTTATAAAAACTCATTTATACTTGAAAAATTACTTCTATAATAAGAGTTTCTTTCTGAAAAATACTTCTAATTTGAAGATATGCTACTTAGAAATAGGTTGCTTTCGGAAAAATACTTTATTTTTAAAACAAGTTTTTTTTGGAATCCTGTAACCTGGCTCTGATACCAAGTGAAACACCCCACACCCCTTAATATACCCAAAAGGACACATTAAAAGGCATGGTGCGTTGTAAGTATAACTGAAACTAATAGGGACTAAGATTCACAACACAAAAATAGGTAAAAATGGCATAAACTAAAATAATAACTTATTCAGAACAAAAACTTCATAATTGCTTCATAAACCAAATAAGTCAAATACCAAATACAGCATATATGTCTTAAAACTCAATATGTCTCATGAAATAAAAACTTGTAGTCTCAACAAAAATCAGAGTCTAAATATCCCTCTCAAGTGCCAATACAAAGAAAGAAAACATAAATAAAAGTAGGGAAATACATAGCAGAATCTTCTCCAAGAAACCTCCGAGCAACTACAATCTACTGCCCTCTCCCTTGATTGTCTATGAGGGGAAAAGGGGAAAATAGAGGAGTTGGTCAGACCAAAAGTCTGGTGCATGATGTTAACTGCTAGAATCTTTAAGCAAATTAAAAGTAATAGACTCTTCAACAGTTCTAGTATATCTAAAAGGAAACAAAGGAAATAGGAGAGATAAAGCTCGAAATAAATACGAATTAACTAGTACTCAATTGATAAGATAGGTTAACTTTGATTGTTTGCACTTGTCCTTGATAGCTGCTTTGATTAGGCTGAAGTCCTAATTCTATTGTTTGATCGGCCTGCTACTCCATAGAATCTACTGTGGACTGAACGTTTCCCTACACAGTAGACTTTGGTGTCTATGAAAGACACACTTACTAAGCGCTTGGAACTCATAACGATTTATAAGCCATCACTGGAAGTCGCACGCGTGACCACCACTAAGCTCGCATTCCTGTTGTTCCCTCTTTTCACCTTCTATTTACACTAGACAGCATAAGTGTGCCCCACACCTCACTTCAGGATTATGTGAAGCACCTCGTCTCACTTCAGGGTTATGTGAAACACCGTGTCCATAGAAAAAATAGGGGAAATGATGTTTGTACTGGTCCTATCAAACAAAAATCTAGTTGCGCCCCTTGTTCAAACCCCCTTGATTTGAACTACCTTAGATTGACCGTTTACTACCACTATAAGCATAAGTGTACCCCTCGCCTCACTTCAGGATTATGTGAAGCACCTCGTCCCACTTCAGGATTATGTGAAACACCGTAACCATAGAAATATTAGGGTAATGCTATTTGGTACAGGTCCTATTCTTATCTTTGCTACTAACTTAGATATAATATCTAAATAAGCCTTTATTTTTATCAATTACTATTACTGCTTATTAATTTATCCTAAGTCTTAAAATTAGCACCTTAGTTTACCATAGTTCCCATAGTTTAGTAATTTATAACTTATGTTATAATCATGCTTATTACTTAACCCAAGGTCTATGTGTGAAAATAAGCTTATTTTCTTCTTTTATTCTTTTTAGTTATAATTCTATGTTATAACTAGGCCAATCTCTTTAATTCGGTCCAATTAATATCATAATTAGGCATAATTTTGGTCCAATTCCATTTATATTATAGTATTTATAATTTACATCTTATATTCCATTATTTCATATTTCTTATAATTTAATCCAATTTCACGTTAATTCTATTCTAATCCATACGCGAAGAAGAAGAAGGAGAAATAAAAGAAAACTGAAAATAGAAGGAAATCCAAGGCGTATGAAGAAGATGTAAATAATGTATAAATAATAGTAAAGAAAGTAAAATGCTGTAACTTAACTATAAATAAATGGAAAAGCTATAATTAACAGAAATAAACTAAAATTAACTGAAAAGAATACCTAAAAGAAATAGACTAAAAATAATTCTAAAAACTTTAAATAAATTACTAAAAAGGTTATTCCAAAAATCGTAGTAAAACTACAACTATTGGAAACCCTATTATTTTAAATTACTTAAAAATCTAATATTTACAATCACTCACCTCTGGTTCTTAGCTCTTCCCTTTAGGCCTTCACGGATCCACTTGGGATTGTTAACTATTTTTATTTAAAATAATTTCCTCCTTGGAAAATTATTCCGCTTAGGGTCCTTCCTGAATATGTGAACCCAATTGGAGAAAATCTTAGAATGAGAAAAAGTGTTAGGCCTAGGGTTATATTTATAGGGGTAGAAGTGGATCTCGGACCGTTGGATTTGGGGATTGAATAGGATGCAACCACGTCATAGGCTGAATAGGAGCCATCAGATGCATGAATGGAAGAACCAGATCGAGTTGAAGAATGCAAAACACGTCTACAACATTCGAACGAACAAACATTCGTTCGTTCGCCCAAATGGGCAGGCGGGTCGATCGGGTGGTCGACCGCCTTTGTGCCCAGGTCGATCGGCCGGTTGACCTGGCCTTTTTTTATTGTTTACTCCGTTTCTTGCTCATATTAATCCGGATTCTGATGTTCTATATATGGAAATTGATCAGAAAATTACCACGGACATAATGGTTCAACTCTCGTTGCTCAATTCTGATAATTTCACAAAGTTATTTTATTATTTAATGAATTAACGAATTAATTATTACCGATGAAATTTTAGGTTGTTACAATGGATGAAGAAATAGAAAACAAATCAAAATAATAATTCAAACAAGAAAGGATGGGCACATACAATATTAAAATCCAAACCCAAAGAATGGACAAAAATAATTAAATATAGAGGAGAGCTCAAAGCACTTCTTGATGCCATTAGGAAAAGGTTGACTCCAAGATTCGAATCAAACAAGGAGAATGAATTTATTGAACATGACTATGAGGGTGTGCCACCCTACACATAAAGTATACCTCTAGATAAAATATACTTGAGAGCCCATTCCAAATATTCAACATTCTCGGGAACTTCCAAGATGGACCCGCTAAATCCACAGGCATCCGGATATACTCACACTACCATACGCATGCTACCAACAACTCTCTAGATAAATATGATTGTACCCTAATTTGTACAACCCAACTGACTTAGCTCCCACTTGCTCTTTGGTTTTAGTTATTCGTAGATTTGGATGCTAATGCTCAAAACGAGCTATAATTAATCTTAGATTGACGATGCACAAAGAAGGGTATCAAAATCGGTAGTTGATGAATCAACTATCGGAAACAAATTAATACTACCTCGGGGAAAACAATGAAGCCGGACAAGTTAGGTTAGTGATGCTTCTTATCTTGACTCGACAGCATTCTTAACTTTAAGAATAAAAAGAGTTTAAATGTCCCAAACAAGAAATAAATTCGTCTTGATTCGACGAAACACAAAAGAGATAGCAGAATCGATAGTCAACGAGCCAACTATCACGAATAAAAAAATGATATTACTCGTATAAATTAATGAATCAAACATTTAAAACATTTGACTCACACTTGCGCTCGATTTTCACATCATAAATATTTGTAAAATATTTTAAAACGCTCTTTAAAATATTCTTTTAAAGAGAAAATTATATTTCTAAACCTATTAAAAAGAAGGGCCAAAAATAATTTTCATTAAAACATTATTTACTATAAACCCAAAACAATTTATACTAAGCTTTATTTTAAACATTCCATTTTAATGGATTTTCTCATTTACAAAAAATCTTTTATAAATTTTAAACAATGTTAATTATCCCGAAGGCAAATAAGTCAAATTTATAATCTTTTATAATTAAAAACAACATTAATATCCTGAAATAAAATTAATCAAATTTATAATCTTTTATAAATTTTAAACAACATTAATTATCCTGAATGAAAATAAATCAAATTTATAATCTTTTATAAATATGAAAAACATTAATTATCCCAAAGGGAGATAATCAAATTTCTAACTTCTTTTATAAATTTTAATCAATACTTATCCTTTATTTTCAAAATTCTCAAAATATTTGAAAATATAGTTTAAACAACTTTCAAATTGCAAAAAAAACTACCAAACATTTATTTTGTAAAAATATAAGCACAAATTCAACACACATAAGAGTTTAAGGAAATTATATTTCATAAGTGACGGCATAGCGAATATTGCCGTAATGACACTTACACAAATCCAACTGTATGTCACAAATATTTCAAGCAAACATCAATATAAGCAATATAAGGATATAAATAAATCAATATTGGCGAGAAATCCCTTAGGGTCTCTCTACAAATGTCCTATGTAAATCTTATATATATATATATATATATGCCCTTTGAAGTGTCCCGTGGTGACCTATTTGCTATGAAAACACTCCGACTTCTTCATTTTGCTCCCTGCAACAAAATGGTTATTTATGTCATCCACTATCAAGTGGGAATTTGAATCCAAACAAACAATCAAACAATAATAACAAATATATTATTATTAGTAATTAGTAATCAATAGCTAACATATAATTTATTAACTAATTCACATATTAATTAACTTCAAAAATTATCTTTTTACTTGGCAAGCTTAGAACAGTGATTTATTCTACTCGATATATGTACAAAATAAACTATTCAATTTAATTATAGTAGAACGATGTTGTATTCTACTAAATAGATATCTCAAATAAATTATAACTAAGTTAAACATAATTAAATTTAATCATTATATTTTTATCATTAATTTATACTCCATTAAAACTATAAACTATCATCCAAGCATTCAGTAATGATCCATAGCCACATAAATATCATATAGTTTATTTAAAGGTGAGTAAACTCACTGAAATTCCACATGATACTTTCCCATTCTGGTTTGATCTAAAATCGAACGATGTTCATTTTTAGCTCAAAATTTTACTAACTCCAAATTCAACAAATCTAAATCTACTATGTAGATAATGTCAATACGAGTCGAACGTAAAAAGACCGCATCCAAATATGACCTCGTATAAGCATGATATCAATTTTATAAGATTTGAGATTAAAATATTCATTAGTTATTAAATTAACAAACTAATTAACCTTATTTTTTTAAATCCTTTCTTCCCCAGTTAAACTTCCCCCCAAAAAATAGCATGCACATAATATTGATACACCATGGACGTGCATGCCTAAGCATTGACACAGAGCTACACTCTACGAAATCACGAACCATCATCTCCGACGGACTCCTCTTCCCATCAGCTTTGACCAACACCCAACGACGAACGAGTGAATCACCTCTACCAAAACTGACCTAAAGCCCTCCTCCCCTTGTTCGTACATGTCAAGACCACCAACACATCATCAAAGTTCACAAAATTCAGTCTAAAGCCACCCCTCTCCACCGCAAATCATTACCATCAACGACGTGGGCTAATTTCGACCGAATCACCACCACAATGAAACCTTATTTTTTGTTGATCATCATCGACCACCACTGAACAACACAAAAACTTTTGTGACGACTGGGATTTTCGACCCTCGAAAATGGATAATAATACATCCACTATTTTAGATGTCGAGCAATCGAATGCCTGAAAACCCGATAGTTAGGAGAAAAGAAAACGAAGAGGTAGAAGAAAATAGAACAGCAACACAAAATCTCACAAACGCAGCGGAACAATATATAATAGATAAGAACAGGTCTTTATACAAAAAGAACTATAAATGTTATTTATACATAACATCGTCAGAGTACAACAAATCATAACTCAATACCGGACAGTTATAACAACTTGTCCTCACTAGTGATGACTATACAACCTAACACACACAGCAGAATATAATCAAGTACGTGGAATACGTCTCTATCATCCAGCTCATCTCCTAAGCTCCATAGCTTCCTAACTTGAATCTGCAATACTCGGTCTGACCCGAGCATTATAATAAAATAACACCCAAGTCAGTCTGAAAAACCAGCATGAGAAAACACACTCAATTTGAATTTAATTACTTTCAAAAATCCTTTTGAAAATCAAAGGTATCTCGTAAGACCATGTCACACATAAACACGATGGTTTTTACCTTACAATAAACAAAACAATTTATATCAAAATCATCTGATATTATAATAGTGTTTAAGTACAAATACTTATTCAAATAGCTGAAATTGTTACATTATTAAATTCCAGCATACTAGGCTCTACAACCAAAACCGTAAAGGCATGTATTGGAGAATGGATTCCATACAATGACTAGGCACTGGGGTACCACCTATCACGGTACACTTCTAGAAAAATGTACCGAGGACCTCGCCTGGATCCCTTACAACACAAGACCGGCCCTATCCCTAACCTGGATAGAACCGAATATGTTATCACCCTGGGTGTTCCCACCCTTATCGAGAGCTATTTTCCATACATCACTATATCCATAATTAATAATATATCCAAGGGTATCTAGAACGGTGATAACATACCCTAATTGGGTGCGACCCACTTAGCCTTGCTGCATCTCCCCTGATTTTCAGTAGTTCCGGTTGATGAGGCTTGAGGCTACGATTACCTTTTTAAGGAATTTACACTTGGAATGCTCATTGCCCTCCAATGACAATGTACTGATAGCATTCATCCATACAAGTCAATTCTGGGTCTTAACGAAACCGAAGGCACTATTCCTACTACATCCATTTTGGAATCATCCTCGGGATTAGTAGCGATTAGCCCTTGCACTTCAATGCTCCATCTTCGATTCCATGCTCTTGTCTTCACTTCGAAAACATACTCATTGGAACGAAGTGGTTTTCGGATAACTTATCTGATCCCGGTCTCTTCGAAACAATGTTCGATATTTCTAGTAAACTCAACCCCGGTTCTTTAGGAAATAAACAGTCGAAAACAAGATTTCCTTATCAACGTCCTAGAAGAACGAAACGCGTTTATACGCATAGTATAGCATCTTTCGACGATAATTGTACCATATAATCCCCGTATTTCTCTTAGATATTTCCAAAGTTATGTTTTTTGTCCGGATTTGATAGTCGGTTATTTAACTATCAAATAAACAATCATTCAATCAAAGATTCATTTCCTGCTGAAATCCCTAAGCCTTATTTAATTTAAATTTCAATAAATTAAATCTCTTTATCAAAAAGGTATATACTTATCTCACTTCAAATATTTACAAAATAGTTAAGTCTATGAAATCCCTAAGCCTTATTTACAAAATGAATTTAACATTAATATTTATTAATTAAAAGGAGTTAAATAAGGCTATTAAATCCATTTAATTAATATTTTAATTCACAATTCAAATATTTAAATAATCATTATATTTGAATAAAAGTTATTAAACTTGAAAATCAATTATTTAAATATTTGAAATTAATTAAACATTCAAAATCAGACCAATAAAATTCTGTGTTGTTACATCATGGATTCCCGTATAAGTCGTTCAACGAATACTAACGTTGACAGTTTAACTCTATAGCATTCCTCTTCACATCTGATTCCAAAACAAAGAACTTGTATACTAGGTTTGAAGTGGTATTTGGTAAGTAAAACAGTTACCAGTCCCGGTCTCTTCATGCCTAAATCGATGAATTTCTGGTAAACTCAATTCTAGTTCTTTCAAAAGTAAACAAACTATATAAAGTGGAGTCCTCCCTTGGGGATCTCGTATATATAAGTTCTTAAAGCTAGAGACGTTTCATACCAATGCTGCTCTCTAGGGGTTCTCAAAGGGTATGAAACCATGAAGCTTTTATATACTTGTTAAGTAATATTTGGTCAAGTTTGATAGTCGATTAATTGACTATCGAGTCAAAAACAATCGCTTATTCAAATCAACATTTGTGTACTTAACATGATTCCGAGATTCCAACCTGTATTATCCCTCGATCAAGTGTGAAGCCAGGTAAGTTAGAGCACTGGCTACATATCAAAGCCTCGTCTAGACACTCCATTGTTGACTCTTATGGATAGATAAGTCTACCTTATCGGCTTTTAGTGTTAAGTATAGTATTAATGACTTAAATAAATGAGTAAGTAATCAACATAATTAACACGTTTATGACATTCCAACTAAACTATTCCTCGGCTAAGAGGGAGGTTGGCAGGTTAAAGCACTATTGCTTTTATACCTACTCAAACATCAATCTTAGCTCTCACAAATAAAGAAGTCAACCTCGCTTGGCTTTTAGTGTTAAGAATAGTTAATTACTTTTTAAACAAGTAAACAAAACACGATTTAACCACTAAGCAATTCCTAACCCCTTTTGAAATCATTTGTTTATAATTTTAAAAGTTCTTTTAAAATACTTATAATAGGTTTTAAAACATTTTCTTATTACTTTAAGGTAAAAAGTTTATAAAACACTTTGGAAATTGGAAAACCGATGTTTTCTATATATTTAATATTAAACCCATTTCTTTAAAAATTCATAACTAATTCTTAATAATTTATAGAAATATCAAACCAATTTTAAAATACTATAATAATATTTAGAAAACACTTGTAAAAAGAATGAAGCAAAATACTTAAATTTAAATATCTTTTCGAACCTTTAAAGTCCAAAACAAAGGCTAAAAAGAGGCAGTTTTGCACAAGTGTAAGTTTGGCCGCTTTTCGATATGTTACTACTTTTTAACATTGAAATTTTTTATAGCAGCAAGAATACATATAAAAAATCACAAATATGGTGAGAAACCCCTAAGGACCACTTTACAAAGTTCCATAGAAATTGCTGAATACAAGGCAATTTCTAAGTGAATCTATAACGACTTTCGCTATAGAAGCACTTCCAAATCCAAGTCTAATTCGAACCTATGTTCAACAACAACCTATATACTTTGTTCCAAGGCTATGCTACAAGTCCACAAGTCCATTCAAGTCCATACATATGGATTACATATGCTATTTACTTTCAAATCAAGAATCGAAAGAATATTACAAACATTTATCAATACTACAACATATATCAATATCCATTCACGCATTATATATATTTAAACACAAGCATGCACGAGCGCACGCACAAAGATTATATATATATATATATATGTGTGTGTGTGTGTATGCATATATATATATATATATCCATTTAAGGTTGTGAGTTAGCTCACCCTCAAGCAAGCAAACAAGCAAGTCCATGCAACCCAAGCCTAACCTCTACCTTGTAAACACCTAACCTCTTCCTCCTTTCTAGCTTTGCACTTGATTTTCTAAGGTAATATTGCCTTTATTTCTCACGACCTTCCTTTAAGGAGGGAGTTTGGCTTCTCTTCTTCAAAATCTAACTTGATGATAGGTCTTATGATGTCTTGGTAAGGCATTAGTCTATGATTGAGTTTATTTGGATGAGCTTTGCAATTATTTTTGTTTAGGAAATTATGTAGAGAAAGGAGATAAGAGTGCTTATTTTTTGTTAAATTGTGAAATGGATTCAAGGAGTATGTCCCTCCTTTTATAAGCTTTAAAGGGTGTTGCCTAAGCTTGCTCTCACCCCCCATCATGCCATGGAAGGCTTATCCCTCCACATGCCCACCACATCTCCTTTGCCCCTCTTACCATTAGCAAATTACCTTATACCCTTTACAAAGAAATATCTTTTATCCACTTAGAAGCATCTAGAACCTTCTAATCTCTTCATACCGTAAAGCGTGTTAATTAGTCCCTAATGTTTTCATATGTTCATTAGTTAAGTTTAAAAGGACTTTGAATAACTTATATCGATTAAAAAGTTGTTTACCTATAAACCGATTTTCGGTCACATTATCGATTTCGAAGAATATATTTTTCAAACAAATTTCAAAAACAAGTTTCTTATAATTATTCATTAATTAAAAAATGTTTAATAAGTTTATAAAATCATATTTATACACTTAACTATATTTCAAAACATATGATATCCGAAGAGGATGTGTTCGAATATCAAATCACTACAATGCCCTAGGGGTAATTTCGTAATTTTTTACATATTTCTAACTCCATAATGGCTCTTATTCATACTAAATGCATTTGTTTTTATAAATAAATTATGAAATTTTAAAGTATATAATTAGGAAAATCCTTGAATAAAATGTTATGTAATTATAGTTGCGTGTATCTAGGGTAGTCTACATGTACCATATTTTTAGAGATCTGCCTATGTCTAGTCCCTAGCCATCTACGTGGGAAATGAGTTGAGCATCTGTTAGAGTTATCGTATATCTGAAGCACTTGAGTGAGAGATGCAAAGCTGTGTGATGGATGCTATGTTTGTTTTGTGGCAGATACGTTGTGTGATACCCTTACCGCCATATTTTCCATTTGTGATAGTAGTTTAGCGTATACCGTGTTTATGTGCTAACTCTTTGGATGCAGGGACAGCTCAAGTATAGCTATTTGTACCCTATACCCCTGTTTACTATATATGGTTTTTATAGTATTTCGAGATGATGTATCGCTCACACTAGGCTATTATCTGACCTAAGATTTTATGCTTTTCTTCTTATTATCTTGGGTACTCTTAAATGAGCAATTAAGGATAGCTGGCCTAGATAGCATATAAAACTATATGGAGTACAAGCAGAAAGCTATGCTTTCATATATCATACTTTGGAACTTACTATTTCTTATATTCCTTCGTGCAGTACCGTGGAGCTTTTTCAGTACTTGTACTACTTAGATATAGCTATAGAGTTTATTTTGCAGATTGGGATGTATAAACTCTATTATATTGCTTTGTATAATTGTGATGAACCGAGGTACTCTGATTGTTCAGGTTCACTTAGTTGTATTATGTCTACCCTGTTTTGCATTTATTTGATTATTATATTTTGTGTATGCGCTGTAAGATATTATATAGGTTCTTTGTCTGGAATTTTTTACTTTACACCCTTGGCTACCGTCCGGCACCAGCCGAGTACCTCCATTGCACACTTTATATGTATATATTGGTACCGGTGGTGTAGGGCAGTCGTCACAAAGTTAGCATGTCTTGAGAAATTTTTTGTTTCTCAGTGTGATAGATTAGGCATTCAAAACATTTCATGAACTACCGATAAACTTATATAAAATATTTTTAGCCTTAAGGTCGCAAAATTTACATTCATAATTTAGGTTGGACAACCACATATCTTAATCTATTGAAGATGGGATTTCTTCTCGATTCATATCTCATATTGAATCGGAATCTTAGCTTCAGGTGAAACCATATTCAACGCGTGTGCTTACTCTTAGTACATATCCTTAAAGAAAGGAGTAACTCTACTTCATTCATTGTTAATTTCACTATATGAATCTGATTACTCCTTATCAATATATCATTCTACAGCATAGGGAAGAGTGACTTTATGCATTTTCTTTTAGGTACTCTAGAAACTCTTATCCAATATACTCACCTGTTCGACTGGATAGAATTGTTTTAATTTTTTAGCATGTTATATTTTTCTACTTCCATTTTATGTTCTATAAATTTATCATAGAGATCTAACATGTGTATCAAATACATATGGCAATATATTTGAATATTCATTAGTGAATTCAACAAAGTTAAGTAGATCCACTTTTGGCACTAGACCTTGGATTACATATATCTATATGTATCAATCCAAATAGTCCGTTAACTCTTTTCCCACTCCCACCAAAATGGTGCTTCGTCATTAATCCTTTGAGATACAATTCAAAAGTATCATATGATTCACAACCATTTGATTAAGAAAATTTTCTTAATGGTATGGCTTAATCCACAATTCTAAAATTAATAATTAAATATTTTAGATGCTTTTGTATTTTCTATAGCTAATATATCACTATTGTTATGAAAACAAATATCATCATTAATATACCAAAAAATTATTTTACAACATATTTATAATATTTATATTAAAGTAAAGCTCATCTGTCTTAGATTAAAACCGAAATTGGTTATTTTTCATAAATAATATTTGTATATATGAAAGCAATTTTCAAAATATAGATGCTTCCATTAGCAAGTATCATATAGTATGCTCCCACTATTTCTTTTGCTAATAATAACAACATTCAAAATACGAAGCCCATTCAGTCAATTACTATAGGCTATTTATTTCTTCTATTATAAATAACTTACGGTCGAGAGTTTCAGATCAAGCATCTTGAACTCAAAGAAATAGATCTTGTGGAGAACAATTTTCTATAAGAACACATTTGGAATAGAAATCATATTGCTTATTCCTTGTTAAGCTTCTACAATTATGTTTCTTTTGTCTCCACATGAAGCAAAGATGATCGTTCACCCTCTCTTCATTCCAATCATGCTAATATTACATCTACTCTTAGACTTTTGCTTTCTCTTTAATAGTCGAACTCTTCAAATGGAAAATCAAGCTATAAGACTACACCAAATTTCTTTACCAAAATGCAGTCATTTATCCCTAACATATTATGAAGATAGAATAAGTTACATATTAGCATACTGATTGAAACTAACATTTCAGTGATCAAGTCCATAGATCTGTCACTAGTCCTTAATCTCATGTTATTCCCAACACAAAAGATCCTTGTTGTATTCAATTATTTTGAACACATGACCTTACTTTTCTTTACTTGCCCCTTTTGAATGATACAATTTCGTCAAATTTCATATATTATGGAACTTGGCTATTACCACGCAACTTTGTATGTGATAAACATGGATCGAATATCCATACTCATGTATTATTTTGGGGTTCAAAACTCATAGAAGGTAATTGATGCAGGCCAAGTACTAGGTCGTGACCGACCTAACAAATTCGTAAGTCGTTTGGAAACGATAGGTCGTATACGACCTAAGAACTTTGAAGCAAACAAGAGAGGGATACAAAATGAAGTACTAAGTCGTGACCGACCTAACGAAGCCCTAAGTCGTGACCGGCCTAATAATGCCTTTAAGTCGCTCCAGCAACTTAGTGAAACTCGGCAATGACCTAGTGGAGACTCGCGAGTTAACGAGCTAAAGGGAAAAGCGCTCGAATGACCTATCGAGTTTCGACCTAAGATAGGTCGCTCTGATACTTCATTTGAAGACAGTCTTGAGTTACGACCTAAGTTAGGTCGCGTGAACGACCTACGACTTAAGTTAGGTCGCGAGAAGCTTTAGGTCGCCACTTACTATGATTCGCTGAAGCTTATGCCGCCTGGACTTCTGGAAGACTCTGCCTTGTTTTTAGGTCGGACAAGTGGTAAGTCGTGAGGTTTTAGGTCGTGATATCTTTAGGTCGTGATGTTTAGGTCGTGGTCGACCTATATGTTGTGTTGTAAATATGGAGTTGTAATATGTTGTATTGTTTTCTTTGTGCTGTTGATAAGTCGCTGCCGACCTTAGTTAAGTCGTAGGTCGCGTGTCCTGTTTTAGGTCGTAAGTCGGTGATGTTTTAGGTCGTGGACGACCTATGAGTTGTACAGTTTTCCTGAGGCGTGTGTTGTAACTTCTATAAATAGGCCAGTGGTGCCATTTGTAATAGTTTAGTTGATTTGAATAAAAAAAATTGTTTTGTTAGCTTTGTGCTTTCACCAAATTGGTAGTTGAGTGTAATCTCCTATCTCCACTTTCGGTTAATCGAGTGCGCTCGATTCAACAATTGCTGAAGCCGATTCGCGGTATCAAGTGCGCTTGATCAACGCTTGAAGAATTGAAGATCTTCTTTCACGGTATAGTGCGCTATCAACGTGACGAAGATAGCTAGAATTCGATATCTTCGGATTAATGAATTTGGGCCATTCAGTATTCTTCATTCCATCGATTGCTACTTTCACAGAATCATCGTTTTGTAATTCCGCTGCTGCATCATTTGGTATCAGAGCTTGTTTTAGCCAATCATAGCTAAATCGAGTCTTGGAGCCGAGAATTGAAGTGTTTGTGAAGTTTTCAAGTATGCCGCCGAGAAGAGCTAATCGCCATCAGAATGTTGAAGCTTTGTATAGAAGAGAAGAAGCTGATGAGATGGAGCAAAGAATTAATGAAAATTTTAGTGAGAAGCTTAATGAAGGGATTGGTCGATTAGAGAAGATGATGTTAGAAATGAATCAAAATCTGAGAAGGGTTTCACCTGAATCCAACCATGGGGGAAGTAGAGTCTCACCACATTCCAATCGAGAGAGAAGTGTAGATAATGATCATAGAAGTGTGAGTCGAGATCGTTATAGAAATGTTGACAATCGAAATCGTGATAGGAATGTGAATGATCGAGAACGGAGGAATGTAGATAGAAATGATGTTGGTGGAAGACGGGATGGTAGTAGAGATGTTGGTGGTCAGGATCGACATCACTATACATCAGATTTCGAGGAGGAGTTTGATGGTGGAAGTGTTCATGGACAAGGACGAGGTCAAGGAAGAAATCAGTCGGAGTATGATCACAAGTGGGAGTCTGGGATGAAGACTGAAATTTCAGAGTTCAAAGGAGGTATGCAAGCCGAGGAGTTTCTTGATTGGTTAGCTTATGTTGAAGAAATATTTAACTTCAAGGAGGTTTCGGTGGATCGGAAAGTGAAGGTGGTTGCTACTAGGTTGAGGGGGAGAGCTATGGCATGGTGGCAGCAAACCAAGCTTACTAGAGAACGGATGGGGAAGTCAAAAATTGTTGCTTGGGAAAAGATGAAGAAATTGATGAAGGCAACGTTCTTGCCCTATAATTACCAATCACTAATGTATCAGAGATTGCAGAACTTGAGGCAAGAAACGAAGACGGTTGCTGATTATGCTGATGAGTTCTATCAACTAATTGCTCGAAATGATATCATGGAGAGAGAAGAACAATTGACTGCGAGGTTTGTCGGTGAACTTAGAGCACAGATCCAAGATATGGTGAACATGTTCGACCCCAGATCTATGGCCGAAGCACATCAAAAGGCATTGGCTTGGGAGAAACAAGGAAGACGTGGGGGAGGTGTGTTTCCAAGTGTTACAGGGCAGAACAAAGGAGCGGGTAGTAGTTCTAATCTTCCTAAAGCATCGAATAAGCCAGTTGTTCATGAAGTGGTTAAACCTAAAGTCAATACCAATTTCAAATGCTATAATTGCTAGGAAGTGGGTCATAAGAGCAGCGAATGTCCAAAACCAAAGAAGAGAACTATGATTGTTGAAGTGGAGGATGAGGATGTCGAAGAAGATATCAATTCACAGCGTGATGAGGAGGAAGAAGAAGTGTCGGGAGACGAGGGATGTAATCTGATGCTACGAAGATCTTGTTTAACCCCGAAGCAGGAGGAAGAGTCGAGCTGGTTGAGAAGTAACATTTTCCAGTCAACATGCACTATTTTGGGAAAGGTCTATAAATTTGTCATTGATGCTGGGAGTTGTGATAATATCATTTCAACGGAAGCTGTGAGGAAGTTGAAATTGAAAACGGAGAAACATCCTAGTACTTATAAACTTGCTTGGTTGAGGAAAGGAGGAGAAGTAAAGGTAGAGAGGCGAGCTCATGTTCCATTTTCTATTGGAAAGAAATACAAGGATGAGGTTTGGTGTGACGTGGTTGACATGGATGTTTGCCATTTGCTGTTGGGAAGGCCGTAGCAGTACGATCGTGAAGTACATCATAATGGTCGAACGAATAGTTACAGTTTCTTGTTCGAGGGCACGAAGATCACATTAGTTCCGAAAAAGCGACAGCAGAATGAGAACAAGCTGGAGGAGATCGAGGAATTGAAAACTTTGTTATCATTGAAGGAGTTCGTGGAAGAGATAGGTGAGAGTCCTGAAGTTTTTATGTTGATTGGGCATGAAAGCAGTGAAGTTACTGAAGTTCCAGAGGAAGTGAAACCAGTTTTGGAGGAATTCAACGATGTGTTTCCAGAGAAGTTACCGAAGGAGTTACCACCGCTTAGAGACATACGGCATCAGATTGACTTGGTGCCAGGTGCTGCATTGCCTCATAGACCACACTATCGGATGAGTCCAAGGGAACACGAGGAGTTAAGGAGACAGGTGGAGGAATTACTGGAACAAGGGAGACTTCAGGAGAGTTTGAGTCCTTGTGCAGTACCGGCTTTGTTGGTACCAAAAAAGGATGGAACGTGGAGGATGTGCATAGATAGTAGAGCATTGAACAAGATAACAGTCTGATACAGATTTCCGATGCCGAGGCTTGATGATCTGTTAGATCAAATCAGCGGGTCTGTGATCTTTTCGAAGATTGATCTTAAAAGTGGTTATCATCAGATACGAATTAGACCAGGGGACGAATGGAAGACAACATTCAAGACAAGGGAAGGATTGTATGAATGGCTGGTGATGTCGTTTGGTCTATCGAATGCACCAAGTACATTCATGAGGGTGATGAACCAAATTTTTAGGCCATACATTGGGAAGTTTGTGGTAGTTTACTTTGATGATATCCTGATCTACAGTGCTAGTACCGAGGAGCATGTTCAGCATTTGAAGAAAGTGTTAATTATCCTTCGTGAAGAACAATTCTATGCTGCTACTAAGAAATGTGTGTTTATGGCACAGAGTGTCTTATTTCTGGGATATGTTTTATCAAGAGAAGGAATACAGGTGGACTGAGGTAAGGTCGAAGCAATCAGAGATTGGCCACAACCCAAGACTATAACAGAAGTTCGAAGTTTTCACGGGTTGGCTTCATTCTATAGAAGGTTTATTCCACACTTTAGTAGTGTGATGGCGCTTGTTACAGATTGTATGAAGGGCAAACAGTTTGCATGGTCGGAGGAAGCAGGGGTTGCTTTTGAACGAATCAAAGAACTTTTGAAGTCAGCGCCAATTTTAGCATTACCAGATTTTCAGTTATTGTTTGAGCTACATACTGATGCATCCAAGGTGGGCATTGGAGGGGTGTTAAGTCAAAAGGGACGTCCTATTGCATATTTCAGTGAGAAGTTATCAGGAGCAAAGGTGAGATATAGTACATATGATATGGAGTTTTATGCTATCGTGCAAGCCGTGAAACACTGGAGACATTACTTGTTTCATAAAGAATTTGTTTTATATACTGATCATGAAGCGTTGAAGCATATGCAGGGACAGGACAAGATTGCAGCAAGGCATGCTTCGTGGATTGCATACTTACAACAGTTTACATTTGTTGTGAAACACAAATCTGGAGTTACAAACTGTGTGGCGGATGCATTGAGCAGAAGAAACCATTTGTTGACTACAATGAAGGTTGAGGCGACAAGGTTTGATGTGTTGCCAGAATTATTTGTCGATGATCCTTACTTTGCGAAGTTTGTTGATGAAGTCAAGGAGGGAAAGACGGATGAGTTTGTAATGGTGGATGGTTTTCTTTTTAAGGGAAATCGATTATGTATACCGGAGTGCAGCTTACGTATGAAGATTGTAAAGGAGTTGCATGAGGAAGGACATGTGGGCCGAGATCGAACTTTACAGTTGATTTCTCAGTCTTACTATTGGCCCTCGATGAAGCGGGAAGTTGGGAAGTTTGTGGAGAGATGCCATATTTGCCAAGTTTCCAAGGGAACAACGACAAATGCGGGATTGTATAAGCCACTACCTGTACCTATTAAACCATGGGTTGATATCAGTATGGATTTTGTTTTGGGATTACCGAGAACTCAGAGGGGGAATGATTTGATATATGTTGTAGTGGACAGATTTTCAAAGATGGCACATTTCATCGCTTATAAGAAGACAGCTGATGCCGTCCGTGTTGCCGAATTATTCTTTAAGGAAGTGTATCGCTTACATAGTTTACTAGAATCCATTGTTTCTGATCGGGATACTAGATTTTTGAGTCATTTTTGGCTAAGTTTGTGCAAGATGGTGGGAACAAAGTTGAACTTTAGTAGAGCTTATCATCCGTAGACAGATGGACATACCGAGGTTGTGAACAGATCATTGGGCAATTTGTTGAGATGTCTTGTGCAAGACAATCTGAAGAGTTGGGACATGAAATTATGTCAAGCAGAGTTTACACACAATCATGCAGTGAACCGGAGTACTGGATTCAGCCCATTTCAGATTGTATATTCTAGTTTACCAAAGGGACCGTTGGATTTAACGATAGTACCACAACCGAAGGGGACAGTTAAGAAAGCTGCTGATTTTGTTGAAGGGCTGACAGAATGTCATAAAATCGTTCAGGAACGATTGGAGAAAGCAAATGAAAAGTATAAACGATATGCGGATTTGAAACGAAGAAGCGATGAATTTAATGAAGGAGATTGGGTGTATGCTGTGTTAACAAAGGATCGTTTTCTCGTGGGAACGTACAATAAATTGAAAGCGCGGAAGATTGGCCCAGTAAAAATTTTGAAGAAAATTAATGAGAACGCGTATTAATTGGAATTGGCGGATAATGTTCATACTTCTGATGTGTTTAACGTCAAATACGTAGTTCCGCATCATGGGGATGAGTGTGTTGCGGAGGAGGAAGGTGCAAATTCGAGGACGAATTTCTCTCAACCAGGGGAGGATGATGCAGGCCAAGTACTAGGTCGTGACCGACCTAACAAATTCATAAGTCGTTCGGAAACGATAGGTCGTATACGACCTAATAACTTTGAAGCTAACAAGAGAGGGATACAAAATGAAGTACTAAGTCGTGACCGACCTAACGAAGCCCTAAGTCGTGACCGACCTAATAATGCCTTTAAGTCGCTCCAGCGACTTAGTGAAACTCGGCAACGACCTAGTGGAGACTCGTGAGTTAACAAGCTAAAGGGAAAAGCGCTCGAACGACCTATCGAGTTTCGACCTAAGATAGGTCGCTCTGATACTTCATTTGAAGACAGTCTCGAGTTACGACCTAAGTTAGGTCGCGTGAACGACCTACGACTTAAGTTAGGTCGCGAGAAGCTTTAGGTCGCCACTTACTATGATTCGCTGAAGCTTATGCCGCCTGGACTTCTGGAAGACTCTGCCTTGTTTTTAGGTCGGACAAGTGGTAAGTCGTGAGGTTTTAGATCGTGATATCTTTAGGTCGTGATGTTTAGGTCGTGGTCGACCTATATGTTGTGTTGTAAATATGGAGTTGTAATATGTTGTATTGTTTTCTTTGTGCTGTTGATAAGTCGCTGCCGACCTTAGTTAAGTCGTAGGTCGCGTGTCCTGTTTTAGGTCGTAAGTCGGTGATGTTTTAGGTCGTGGACGACCTATGAGTTGTACAGTTTTCCTGAGGCGTGTGTTGTAACTTCTATAAATAGGCCAGTGGTGCCATTTGTAATAGTTTAGTTGATTTGAATAAAAACTTTTGTTTTGTTAGCTTTGTGCTTTCACCAAATTGGTAGTTGAGTGTAATCTCCTATCTCCACTTTCGGTTAATCGAGTGCGCTCGATTCAACGATTGCTAAAGCCGATTCGCGGTATCAAGTGCGCTTGATCAACGCTTGAAGAATTGAAGATCTTCTTTCACGGTATAGTGCGCTATCAACGTGACGAAGATAGCTAGAATTCGGTATCTTCGGATCAACGAATTTGGGCCATTCAGTATTCTTCATTCCATCGATTGCTACTTTCACAGAATCATCGTTTTGTAATTCCACTGCTGCATCACCACAGACCTAATGTATCCTTTCAAATACCTCTAAATGCATTAATGTGATTCAATGCACTAAATACTTTGCATTCACACTATAAGATATAGTGCTTCAAGGTAATTAGCGATTTTTTTATATAAATTTAGACTGAACTGTTCACTACCTAATGCACGTGATCCAAGAAATAGTTTCAAAGTCTACACCGTGTTAACATAAATAACAAGCCAACATTAGGGCCAACTCAAAGAAATGATCATTAGATATGGCAGTCAAGAAAGGGTGTTTAAATAAGATGAGATGAAAAACGTCTAGTCATTGGGCCATGTTTGGCTCGTTTAGTGATTTCAGTACCAAAGTATGCTCTACATTTAAGGCCCAAAAATGTTTTAGGCCTTGGGCATACTTCAAATATGTGTATTTGGAAATTAAATAAATATTTTAAATTTGAAATTTTTTGAATTTAAAATCCAAAATTTAAGTTTCGAAAAATGTTTTAATTTCAAAATTAATAATTTTGAATTTGAAAAAATCAAAATTAATAATTTGAATTTAAAGATGATTTTCAAGATTTTGAATTAAATATTTATAAATAATATAAATAATATGAATTTAAAAGAATTTAAACTAATTAAATCAAATGATTATAAAAGTTATAATTATATATTAATTCAAAATGTTTGAATTATAAAAGAAATTAATTATTTTTTGGAAATTTTGACATATTAAATCAATTAAATGGCTTAATAGATTATTAACTAAAGGTTGATTAATAAAACAAATACATACATATATAAAAGGTAAAATAAAATCATAAAAGTTACAAATAAAATTAGATCTTATATAAATAGTATATGTGTATAAACTCAAAACCAATTGATGTTTTAAAAATAAAAATAAATGTATAAATGATATACACACATAAATATGTGTCTAGATGACATTGAATATCTTATAAACATTTAATATAATATATAAATGAAATTCGATATCATTTAAAGTAATAAGTACATTATTTTAGACCAATATCACTCTTAAATATTTCTAAAATTATGAATTTTAAGATATAAACTGTCCTCCATCATTTATTTAAGTAGAGTACTTACATATGCATAGTTGTTTGTACTCCCCAAGCTATATAATATGTGTAGTAATGTCATAAACGTTCAAAGACTAGTATGTATCTTATATGCCTTTATTAGCATTCCCTAAAGTGTATATAATTCATACTTAGGCTGCAACGTAACAGTACATCAGAGTGAATGATGTACTACATGGCTTATTGGTACTTCCTAAGGCTAGATAGGGTCGAGGCAATGATTTAATTGGTAACATGTTACCTACCATTTATGGGGGCTGCTATTTGTTGGTACCCCTCAAGGTTTTATGTAACATGATAAATGGATGTTAACACCCATTAAAGAAATTGAAAGTTTATTTATCTCTTTTAGTGTTTGAAAAGATATATAAAATCCAAAAGACTTATGAAATAATCAGGTTTAACCGTTCTAATAAATATAAGAACGTATGTAATATTATAATAATATTCTTTAATAAATTTACATGATTAATTTATTTGATAAAATTGTTTACCAGTTGAATTATACTAAAAAAACTTAATTAAAGATTGATAGAGAAATGTATATTTTACTTATCAATAATTAACATTTTGGCATGGTGTTGCTTCAAAGCCCATGAAAAGCCGAATAATACAGCAATTATAACTTTTGAGCCTTACTTACTTAAGTACCAATTTGCTTAAGGTTGTGCATTACAGATGCAGCAGTGGAATTACAAAACGATGATTCTGTGAAATTAGCAATCGATGGAATGAAGAATACTGAATGGCCCAAATTCGTTAATCCGAAGATACCGAATTCTAGCTATCTTCATCACGTTGATAGCGCACTATACCATGAAAGAAGATCTTCAATTCTTCAAGCGTTGATCAAGCGCACTTGATACCGCGAATCGGCTTCAGCAATCGTTGAATCGAGCGCACTCGATTAACCGAAAGTGGAGATTACACTCAACTACCAATTTGGTGAAAGCACAAAGCTAACAAAACAAAAGTTTTTATTCAAATCAACTAAACTATTACAAATGGCACCACTGGCCTATTTATAGAAGTTACAACACACGCCTCAAGAAAACTGTACAACTCATAGGTCGTCCACGACTTAAAACATCACCGACTTACGACCTAAAACAGGACACGCGACCTACGACTTAACTAAGGTCGGCAGCGACTTATCAACAGCACAAAGAAAAAATACAACATATTACAACTCCATATTTACAACACAACATATAGGTTGACCACGACCTAAACATCACGACCTAAAGATATCACGATCTAAAACCTCACGACTTACCACTTGTCCGACCTAAAAACAAGGCAGAGTCTTCCAGAAGTCCAGGCGGCATAAGCTTCAGCGAATCATAGTAAGTGGCGACCTAAAGCTTCTCGCGACCTAACTTAAGTCGTAGGTCGTTCACGCGACCTAACTTAGGTCGTAACTCAAGACTGTCTTCAAATGAAGTATCGGAGCGACCTATCTTAGGTCGAAACTCGATAGGTCGTTCGAGCGCTTTTCCCTTTAGCTTGTTAACTCGCGAGTCTCCACTAGGTCGTTGCCGAGTTTAACTAAGTCGCTGGAGCGACTTAAAGGCATTATTAGGTCGGTCACGACCTAGTACTTGGCCTGCATCAACATTAGGTCTGTTAATGTTAATGAATGGTGCAATAAATCATATTTAATTATAGAAATGAATTTAGCAGCTTTCATTAGGTGTGTTCATGTTAATAAATTGGAGCATTGAATCACATTTAATGCATCAAAATAGATTTAAAAGATTATAGTTAGGATTACTTTATTTTAATTTTCTCATTTATTATTAACACATATTTAAAACTGTAGGATGTTTATATATATATATATATATATATCTGTGTGTGTATGTACGTCCGTGCAGTTAATGCCCCGTTATTACCCCACTATAACACTGCTATATCTCATAGCGGATTTCTATCACTACGATTTTTCCATATAGACCCAAATATAGCCTTTCCGCTTTAAGCCCCGCTATTTCCGTTATATCCCATTATTCCCGCTATATTTCGCTATTTCTGCTATATCTTCTTTAAAAAAAATGAATTGAAAAATGACATTTATACATTATAAAAATTATGAAATTAATTTGTTTAATTGAATTTTTAATATTTTTTAGAAATGAAAATACTCTAATAGTTTACTAAATTCAATTATGTTATATAAGTGTTTTACGATTATTTAAAGTATATTCACACATGTTTTTATTTAATATTATTTATGTATTAATTATAATTCAATTGAATGTTAATTTTTCATTTAATTACCATTTATATATTTGTAAAAACATTAATTATGAGTTTTATATGCTATTTTAAAGTCATCCGCTATATCCCGCTATATCCTCGATGTATTCCCGCTATGACTTTTTGCACCTCCGCCGCATTAAATCTACCGAGCGCTTTAACTGTACAGATGTACGTAAGTACATACTATGCACGTATATATGTATATGGATATAATATATATATATATATCTGTGTGTGTGTGTGTGTGTCTAAATCTAAGTGTAGACGTGTGTTGGGAAATATAAACATATAACATGTAGGTAAGTGTACATGTGTAAGAAAAACTTATGCAATAAGACATGGTATATACGTTAACATCAAATATGCATAAATATATACAAATATAGTTAATTGGATCTATAACTATACATTATAATACACACATACTACTAGAAATTGCACTATATGAAAATATATGCATACATGTGGTATTGTATATACATACATACTTACGTATTAATCATAGAACAATGTATATATAAATTTACACATGCGCGTGCACAAATATATATATAGGAATAAGGAATGGCTATGCCTCATTCTTGTTACACCTCCATGCCTTCTGACTTTAACCACACATTCTGATTTAAATAATAATGAGATGTCAAGAAAGAGAAAATATATTATTTAAATTGAAATGTGGTTGAATTCGGTGGGAACAGTGGTGTAGCCTATCCTTGCCATATGTGTGTGTTTGTGTGTGTGTATGTATGTATGCATGCATGCATGTATGTATGTATGTATGTATGTATGTATGTATGTATGTATGTATACATGTGCGTATTTTTTCTAACAATACCACTAACTACTGGAAAATTTGTGATACTAGAAATTTCATGTTCTCTAAAGTATGGAATGAAGATAGACTACCAAATGCCAGAGATGATAATTATAAACTGATATGGTGCAATAAAACATCCAGGAAATTTTCGTATACTTTATACATGGCTTATCTACAACGATTGCCTACAGTAGATTGACTTTTAAATTAGGGTATTAATACAGAATTAAGGTGCGATCTTTGTAACAAACACACAGAAAATCATCAACATTTTTTTTAAATTGTGAGTACAGAACTTATCTGTTGGATTATTTATTGCTTCAACTCGTAATTGCACCTTTTGCTGCCAACTCAACGCGGGACTATTTATCCAAGCTGCGGCTCCACTTCAAAGCAACATCAGTGCTCCGTGACTTGCTGGAGCTAGAGATTTGCTAGAGCTTATCTGTCCATCTGTTATTTCTTATCTTCTAATCTAGTAATTTACTATTCGGTATTGTCTCTGTATTATTGATTTATGTATCCTAACTTCTATTGTATCTATTTTGACTATGAGATTTTGTATATTTTTGTGTATATAGTAGCTTCATGAACTATTATGGTATTTTATTTCCGCTGCGAGTTATTCTGATATTCTGTGTCTGTGATTCTGTATTTGATTTTATTTGCTCCAAATTTTTATTACAATCTATTATTTTGAATTATTCAAGTCAGACATGTGTGGATTATTGTCGATTTGAATGGTCCAAAATAGTGGGTCGTTACATTTGGTATCAGAGCTTTGGTTTTAGGCAAACCTTAGCCTACGGAGCAAAAACTCATTAGAGATAGGGTAAAAATACCCTAGAATGAGTGAAATCAATCTCAAAATCATTTCTTTATGAGAGAACGTATTTTCGAAGTATAAAATGATTTTCAAATGATTTTTAAAGAATCTTCAAAGATTATTTGATATAAATTTTCTTGCTTTGAAAGTAAAATATTTCTAAAGCTTCATTTCTTTCGTATCCACCTTGTTAGTAATTTCTTTGATTAGGATCCTCTAAAATTCTGAACTTCTCTCTTGATTGATCTAGATCCATTGTTGATAGGAATCTATTTTGGGTATGACAAAATCAGTAGTTTGTTAGGTTGCTTTGAGTAAACTCTTTCGTATCTTTTGCTTAGCTGAAGTTGTCCAACTAAAGATATTTTTGCTTATGTTTTCGTATGTTATGAATTCGAGTCTTTCCAAATTTTGAATGGGAATTCTTTTGTATTGATATAGGTTATATATCTCTAATCTTGGTTTGAATTCTTATCGAATAAGATTCCTTTGAATTTTGGAACGCTCCCACTTGTTCTCAAATCCATTCCTGTCTCCCCTAATTGTACTCTTTTGATTTTTGGAGCATTCCGTAACCCCACTTTGAATGACCTTTATAAGGCGGCGATTCCGCCAATCTTTGAATGATTTATAAAAGGGTGAAACTACCTTATAATTGGCATTGATTCACCGGAGATTTCTGTATCCTCGGTTTATGATGTTTTCTATCTTCTGATATACCTGGATTCTATCTCTAGCGATCGAAGGTCGATTTGCCCTAGATTTTCACATCGATTATTCATGAAGTCACGGTTGACCGGTTAAGGTCGTCCGCGATTTATATGAGCTTATCCATCTTCTATTTGGTAATTTAATTATCTTATCTTCGTTTGAGCTTATCTTTGAATCAGAATTCTATTTGATTAGAGTTCCTCTAAATTTGAATCTCTGTTTTGTTTTGAAATCCATCCTTGAATCATCCATTGGAAAATTTGTGGTTGATTGTCTTTTGAAATTTTGTATTCATCGTAGTTGTTATTTTGATAAGGATGACCATATTTTATATATTAAGTGAAATGTTTTCGATAAGGATTATATACCATTTTAAAATTGAAAATTTAAAGTTTTGAATGGATTTGAAATTTTGAAATTTATATAAGAAATGGTTTCATATAGAATGATTTATAACTGAAGGTTTTGAATCTGAATTTGTGTGATTGAACTTCGGCATTTTGGAACTGGATTAAGATTTTGAAATAAAATAATATGATTTAGAAGTATTTTCCGAATATGAAATGTTTCAAATGATTTTAATGAGTTTCAAATGATTTCGAAGAAATTTCAAAAGAAGTTGAGAAAATAGAAGTCCAGAACCCACTTATGTCGCTGGAAAATAATTTCGGTGATGAATGCATGCATCATCGACATTGATTTTCGAGTTTCAGAGTGGAGGAAAGGCCACTTCGGTAGCTTTGTTATGCGATTGATTTGTGAAACCAATTTTGATTTCAAATTCCGAAGTGTGATGTGATATTCGAAAGATATATGTATATATATTTGAACAATATGAAATGAGCTGGTGTTCAGTCCTTGAGTTTTGGATTTGATTTGATATAACCCTATTTTTGGAATTGATTTACTGGTTTAATTGTGATTCCCAACTCTTGGATTAAAATATGATTTCTTCGACTATTTTGAAGGTTCGAGCACTTCCAAATCAAGGTTAACTTTTCCAAGCTAAGAAATTTTGAAAAGTATAAAGTATATAAGTTTGGTATGTATGTTAAAGTATGTAGTAATATGATTTAAATAAGTTGAAACTGTTTTGTTAAGTAAACGAATAAGGCTATTTTGAATTTTCTAATATGAAATTTAGATTTGAAATGTTTTGAAAAGAATTTGGTCTTCAAAATATTTTGAATAAAATTTAGTTTAAATGTTTTAACTGGGTAACATCTTTATAAAACTATATATTGAACAAGTTGGAATAGATACATTAGTTGTACGTATGCTGTTTTATTCGCATAATTTAATTGATCCAAGTTTGAGTACACAAGTTCGAGGTGAATTACACCATTTCGTGTTAGGATTTTTCATTTGATTCTTGATGGCGAATATTTGATGTGGATTTTGGGCTTGATTCTAGAATTCTCTATCATAGTATATGGCTATGCAAGGAGACTGATGGTTTCTAGTCGAGAAACCATATCGAAATCCGCATTAGGGAAGTCGAATGGACAATACTAGTTCGAAGGCGAACTTGTGTGATTGAGCGAGCGATCGAATGTGATTTTGCGAAATGATAACATATGTACATCTTATATTCTACTATCATTGTTATCCCACTTTTTGGCAAAGCTGAGATACCTAAAAATTAACTGAAATCAATGTTAATCAGCCATGAATATTAAATATGCATTGCAGGATGATCATAGATATCGATGAATTTTGCCCGAGTGCGGATCGAACCATAATTGCCAAGACATGACAAGCAAAGCCATGAAAGCCAGTGCTCCAAGTCTCAAGTAAATCGGAGTTCATATGAACGAGATATGATCGATACAAGTTAGGTGAAGTGCGTTGTTCGTATCCATCAAAGACCTGTTCGAATCGATCAGATTTCGTATCCATTATGTTTGCGTAGATCGAATCCATCAGATGTTCTCGTGTCCGCATGTTCGAATCCATGACGTTCGACTCGATCAATCCGCGCTGCTTCGCATCCATTGGTGCACCTTGCTTCGAATCGGTCGGTTTCGTACCCATAAGTCTTAGTTCGTATCGATAGAAAGGAGGTTTGATCGAATCCATCGGGAAGCCTTGATCCAGCTGGCATCGATGGATTCGGGCAACGTCTTTGATACGAGTAAGGCGAAGTTTAAGGGGAGACGCGGTCGACTCGGAGTAAGTGGTGGATCTACCCGAGGGATGCGCGCTACGCCACTGCAGAACCACGTGCTGTATCGATTCGAAGTCATCAATACGAATTTATGGATTCGAACCGGGCAGCGCATACGGAGCCTTGATCTTTTATCGATCATATCTCACAAATCCCTGATCCAAATGCAACGAAATTTTCAGAGTAGCTTCCATGCAAGGTAAAGAGCAATCCTGCCAAGTTTCAGCTCGATTGGAGCATTTCCTGATCGATACGAAATTGATTCGAATCGATCACAGATTGAGTTGAAACTTGGTGGGACCGGTCGCGTGGGCCCCCTCACGTGCTAGAAGAAATCTCCTGAAGTTTGGGCGAGATCTGAGCCTCCTACGCCTATAAATAGAGCCCCAGAATCAACAGAAAAGGGGATCTTTGAGCGATTCAACGTCCAGACTCTGCCGGATTCAACTCTACTCCTTTCCATTGCTGTTATATTCAGATTCATTCATTGTATTTGCTGTAATCATCTGTAATCAGTGAAGAACATCAATAAAAGATAAAAATCCTTGAAGTGGACGTAGGCCGGAGATAGCCGAACCACTATAAATTGCGTGTCACTGTTCATTATTTCTGGATTGTTGTTCGCTGCTTGCTTAGATCTGATATTTGTGTTTGAATATTGCTGATTTGTATTCATACACTGGTCCTTTCGCAACACTTGGGGTTTGTGACCATTTTTGGTGCAAACACTTTGGTGCTTTCACTGAGAAGAACTAGCACCCGCTACACCAGATTCGAAGTTCAGATTTGAAAACTCGAAGATTTGAAGACAATGACTCGACAAACAAGTAGAAGACAAAGAGCTGAGAGAAGCCATCAAGGAGGAAGTCAAGAGGCATCCTCTGGTGCTGGAGAAGAGCCGGCTTCGATCTACATCATTAGAGACGAAATGGAGACCATGACCAATCTGATGCACGAAAGAATGATGAAAAGTCAACAAGAGATGCTGCAGAATTTCTTTGAACAGATGAGAGCTGCAGGGACGCAGAGCCTAGGACCAGCTACAGCGGCTATGAATGTGGAACAGGGAGCTAGGACTGCGGAACTTGATGAGGGACAGAATGCAGATCCAGTGGACAATCGACAAGGACTCGGGGGCAGACCCACGGGATCCGATACTGGAAGGCCGACAGACGGAGCTCAACAAGCTAGGGCCAATGCTGATGCTAACGGGCCACACGAAGAGTACATACTAGAATACCCTTCAAGACCAAGAGGGCAACCCCAGGATGGAGATGAAAAGATGGCTGGATTAGTGCGACGACTCATGAGAGGAGGATTGTCTATCGGAGGATTGGAGGAAGTCAGTCGGAGTCCGTTCACTCCAAATATCAGGAATGCAAGGAACCCTCCAAAGTTCAAACTGCCGACGCTGAACCCGTATGACGGAAAGTCAGACCCGACCATGCACGTTACCAGATACATCAGGCATATGGAAGTGCTGGGGGCATCCGAGGAAGTGATGGCACGATGCTTCCCTTTATTTCTATCAGATTTGGCTGCGCTTTGGTTCAGACAACTAGAGACTGGATCAATCAGGACATGGGGTGAGCTAGTGGAATGCTTCATGAGACAGTTTAGGGTCCATGTGACGCGACCCAAGAGTGTGATGACTTTAGCCTCGATAAAGCAAAGGACCGGAGAGTCCATAAAAGATTTTCTATTGCGATTCAATGCAACGGTGGCTTCTGTAGATCGCCCGGATCCATCAATGATTTTGATGGCGGCAGTAGCAGGAATTGCAGAAGGCACCGAGTTCAAAGATTCTCTGACCAGAGACCCACCGCAAGATCTAGGAGAGTTCTATCATGAAGCTGAAAAATTCATTCGACTAGAGGAATCACGAGCCGAGAGGCAGGAAATAAACACTACACGAAGCGAAGGAACCGCAGGAGGACAGTCTGGAGCAGACAAAGGAAAGAGAAAGCAGGATGACACACATGATGGTCCTGATAAACGGAAGAAATTCAGAGAGCCTAGATTCAGGCAATTCACAGATTTGACGGCAAGCCTAGAAAGGATTTACACTGAAACTCGGGGGCAACTCCCCTATCGAAAACCACCCAGGAGAGATCCCACGGAGCGGGAACGCAGGACTGGAAAATACTGTCTATTCCATGAGCTGGATGGACACACTACCGATGAATGCCGCCACCTAAGGGATGAGGTGGAAGAACATGCCAGGAGTGGTAAACTGCCACAATATGTCAGAGAACGGGCAGCAGCGGTAAGGCCTGAACAACTACCGCCTCCACCTAACAGAAACGATCCTGGATCGGGATCACGGCTCATCATCAACTGATTAAGATGGCAAGGGCCAAGTTCGAGATCTGGACTTCGGCCAAATAATTTCATTAGATTTGCTTTCAAAATAAAACGGCTATTCCACTCACTCATGTACGGGAACCAGAGAGACCCCTAGGCATGCTCTGAGATGGTATAGACCGTTCAGCCCGGAGAGGCGTTGTTTACTTTTTCCCTGATGTTTGAGATTGAACATCTAGGGTCTGAATTTAATAAATAAACTTGAATTTCCTGAATAAGCCTTTGACCGGAGAGTTAAAGGACGAATATTACGTACTAATACAAAATTATGATCGCTTTATGACCCTACCCGGAGAGACGGGGTCCGGAGTGCAAGAAGTGAGTTGCTTCGCCGGAGAGCGACAGGATCGACTCACTTAAGCGCTGTTTCCCCTTCACCGAAGTGTGACAGGATGGGATCCAGCAAGAGCCCGGAGAGGCTATGATCGGCCGACGATTTAGGCCAAGATATCGCTTAATGTTCAGATACACTGAACCGGAGTGCAAGAAGTGGATCGCTTCGCCGGAGAGCGACAGGATCGACCCGCTTAACGTTGTTTCCCCTTCACCGGAAAGCGACAGGATGGGATCCAGCAAGAGCCCGGAGAGGCTATGATCGGCCGACGATTTAGGCCAAGATATCGCTTAATGTTCAGATACACTGAACCGGAGTGCAAGAAGTGGATCGCTTCGCCGGAGAGCGACAGGATCGACCCGCTTAACGTTGTTTCCCCTTCACCGGAAAGCGACAGGATAGGATCCAGCAGGAGCCCGGAGAGGCTATGATCGGCCCAGAACGGCCAAGACATCGCTTCACGCCCTAACTGGGGCCTGAGTGCAAGGGATAGAAAGCAACGCCGGAGTGCAATAGGATCTTTCTATTCGACCGCTAAGTCTGGAATGGGCTTCGCAAGGGTCCGGAGCGATCGACAACAGTCCGGAGAGACTGTAGAATTCCATTCTTAGCTTCCACTGGCAGAAATTGATAATGCTTCGGCTTCGAACAGCCATGAACTCGATTGAAAGTATCATAAGATTCGAATGAAACCCGAGCTTACTACATTCGAATTGAGACTAATCAAAACACACCTTTTACCAAAAGGCATGTTTTGGGGGGCAAAGTGTTATCCCACTTTTTGGCAAAGCTGAGATACCCAAAAATTAACTGAAATCAATGTTAATCAGCCATGAATATTAAATATGCATTGCAGGATGATCATAGATATCGATGAATTTTGCCCGAGTCCGGATCGAACCATAATTGCCAAGACATGACAAGCAAAGCCATGAAAGCCAGTGCTCCAAGTCTCAAGTAAATTGGAGTTCATATGAACGAGATATGATCGATACAAGTTAGGTGAAGTGCGTTGTTCGTATCCATCAAAGACCTGTTCGAATCGATCAGATTTCGTATCCATTATGTTTGCGTAGATCGAATCCATCAGATGTTCTCGTGTCCGCATGTTCGAATCCATGACGTTCGACTCGATCAATCCGCGCTGCTTCGCATCCATTGGTGCACCTTGCTTCGAATCGGTCGGTTTCGTACCCATAAGTCTTAGTTCGTATCGATAGAAAGGAGGTTTGATCGAATCCATCGGGAAGCCTTGATCCAGCTGGCATCGATGGATTCGGGCAACGTCTCTGATACGAGTAAGGCGAAGTTTAAGGGGAGACGCGGTCGACTCGGAGTAAGTGGTGGATCTACCCGAGGGATGCGCGCTACGCCACTGCAGAACCACGTGCTGTATCGATTCGAAGTCATCAATACGAATTTATGGATTCGAACCGGGCAGCGCATACGGAGCCTTGATCTTGTATCGATCATATCTCACAAATCCCTGATCCAAATGCAACGAAATTTTCAGAGTAGCTTCCATGCAAGGTAAAAAGCAATCCTGCCAAGTTTCAGCTCGATTGGAGCATTTCCTGATCGATACGAAATTGATTCGAATCGATCACAGATTGAGTTGAAACTTGGTGGGACCGATCGCGTGGGCCCCCTCACGTGCCAGAAGAAATCTCCTGAAGTTTGGGCGAGATCTGAGCCTCCTACGCCTATAAATAGAGCCCCAGAATCAACAGAAAAGGGGATCTTTGAGCGATTCAACGTCCAGACTCTGCCAGATTCAACTCTACTCCTTTCCATTGCTGTTATATTCAGATTCATTCATTGTATTTGCTGTAATCATCTGTAATCAGTGAAGAACATCAATAAAAGATAAAAATCCTTGAAGTGGACGTAGGCCGGAGATAGCCGAACCACTATAAATTGCGTGTCACTGTTCATTATTTCTGGATTGTTGTTCGCTGCTTGCTTAGATCTGATATTTGTGTTTGAATATTGCTGATTTGTATTCATACACTGGTGCTTTCGCAACACTTGGGGTTTGTGACCATTTTTGGTGCAAACAATCATTGATATACTTGACGCTGAAATTGGAAGTTGTTGGGTTGGATATGTTTGTAATTTAATTGAATTTTTCTTTTATGCAAAACTACTATCAATTTAAAACCATTTTTCGAAACTATTTTTCCTTTTATTCTTCTTAAACAAACTATTTTATTCTATTTTACATACAAAACTATTTTATTTAAAACCATTTTCCAAAAAAAAAAATTTATATACAAAACTATTTTTTTTCAAAACTATTTTATATGCACACTATTTTACAAACTATTTTATATACAAAACTATTCTAAATTAAAATCTTTTATAAAGCAAAGATGTTCAATCCCATATGACTCTTCATGTAGCGAAATTGATTTTTAAAAAATTTTGATCCTTATATAAGATGGACTTTATGTAAATATAAGATGATGTTGAAAACCATTGATGTTGGAAATAAATTGTTTGACTTAAATTATATTGATTTGGAAATTTGGATTTATTTTCTAAATTTATTATTTTGGAAACTTTGGAACTGAAGATATTTAATTTGAGAAGAAATAATTTGGTGGAATTGTATATGATTTTGAAACTGAACTGATATTGAAACAAATTGAAATTTGAGAACCTTGTGTTACTAAATACTTGATTTGGGAGTTATCGAACTTATATAAAAAATTTGGTTTGTATAAGTATGATGTTGATTAGAAAACTATGGATTTGAAAAGGTACTCAATTTGAAAAGTGAAATCTTATATAATTGAAGTCTATATAAGTGTGATTTGATATACTATTGATTTTGGAAAGTATTTGATTTGAAAATGAAATCTTATATATAATAGACTTTATATAAGTACGTTATTTGAAAGTGATTTGAAAAGGTACTATATGATACATATTTTCGAAGTAAAGATATGGAAAGTGCCTTCTGCTTGATATCCGCTTTGTGGCCACATTGTGGATTCATTCTATCGATATTTCTCTGATTTTTGGTTTTCCGGATATGATACTCGAGTGTCCATCGAATTCCATGGCGTTACCCATGGTCTTACGAGCGCGACTTCATAGTGTAATTCACCTGGCTGGATGGCCCAGGGGTACGGATGTTTCCTGGGGGATTCAGGCATAACCATTGTGTATCCTGTGATCTATGTAGGTCGTATTAGTAGCAAAATCCGCGGGGCTGAGAAAGCTTACGGATACGGATGTCTCCTGGGGGATTCAGGCGTAAACATTGTGTATCTGCGGTCTACTAGTCATCATGGCGCAATTCGCAGAGCTGAGAAAGCTTACGGATACGGATGTTTCCTGGGGAATCCAGGCGTAACCTTTGTGTATCTGTGATCCATGGTTAGACAAAGGTTTTGTTTGTTTTTTTGTTTGGATTGTACTTTCCATATCTGTTTTTAAAAGTTTTCCAGTATTTTCACTAGGTGTTGAAACAAGTCTACTAAGTACCTGGAGAATTCTAGCTAGCTTTGCGCCTGATCAACGCACTGCCAGAGTCTGCAGGAACGAGGATAAACTTGTTAAGACATCGAGTTATAAAAGTATTTTGATAAAATATTATATAAAGGTTACTTTGATCAGTTATTTCCTTTCTAAAAGATTTTAAAGTGTTTTAAATATTGTTTGCCTCTTTAACCAACAATTTTAATTAATGGCTCATCCTTGTCTTTCCTCCTATTTTCCCTTCTAGCTATTCCTATTCTCTTGTCTTCTTCCTTTTCGGGGACGAAAAGTTTTGAGTGGGGGAGAGTGTAACAACCCTGTATTTTGTGATTATTTTAATCGTATATTTTAATTATTTTTAATTGAATTTCCTGATTTGAAAACTTTATTTTATTTATTAAAATGAATAAATTTTGTTATTTTAAATATAAATTTTGATTTTGTTGTGAATTAGAATTCCAAACATGACTAAATAGAATATTTTCCAGAAAAGTGAATTTTGGTCAATATGGTCAAACTTTGACTTTTAAATTTAAAATTTGAAAGTTTGAAAATTTTAATTTTATCTTTTATTATGAAAGTAAATAAAATTTTAAGAATAATGCTTTTCGTTTCGTTAAAATCTGATTAATATTTTGAAAGTTATGCCTTTTTAACTATTGAGTGTAATTTGCTGTATTTAACAAAATAGTTTATTTTAAATTATATAAATAATATTTTATTTGGTCATGTAATGTTCTAATTTATATTTATATTGGTAAAATAACATGTTATGTATATATTTAGGTTTTAAAACATTTTTCAAAGTGTAATTGACATTTTCCAATGTCAGTTGTATTCTGTTTATAATTCCTAATTTCCAGTTTCATTTAAATAAAGAAATTCTTTGTTTATTTTCTATTTTCTTAAGACTTTATTTTATTTTCATTTACAGTTCATTTTGTTCAGCATTTATTTTATTTTACTTGACATTTATTGGTTTAGAAGTAAAGTTATAATTTTTCTAAAACTAGTGATATTCTATTTGAAATTTTTAAATCCTATTTTGAATTTATAACAATTTCTTTATTCTTTTTCTATTTTCTCTAAATTTAATTATTTATTTCACTTTAGAAATGATAAATGAATTATTTATTTCAAATTTTTGCTTTAGAATATTTTTTAAAATGAAGTAGAAAGTTTTCCTAAGCCAATGATGATTTATTTGTAATTTTTTGAACCCTGTTTTCAATTTTTAAGTAATTTCTTATATTCTTTTTCCATTTTCTTTAAAATTTATTATTTATTTTTATTTTATATTACTTTGTTTCGGTTCTAAAGTCAAATTACTGATTTTATTTTGTTTTATTTGAATTAAAGAAAAAGGAAATATGAAAGAGTTTAAAGTGCTTTAGAAACTGAAGTCTTTTCATCTCCTATGTCCTTTCAATTGCTACAACTCCTCATTTACTTCTTTTGGCTGTGTATTACTTTGTTTGGCCGTGTATTCCAGTGCTTATTCCTGCAAAAAAAACATTTGTTCCTCATTCTATTCATGGCTTGCAAAAAAATTTGGTAATGGCTACTTTTTCCTTCTTCTTCTTCTCATTTTTCATGGTTTTTGCTTTGTTTCTTGGATTTTTTTGCACTTCCTCCTCCTCATATCCACGGTCACCACCTCCTACACCTCTTCCCTACCATCGTCACCAACTATACTCCAGGTCATGACGATGGCCGAACCCACCATGGTGACCAAACCCCTCAAAAATGCAACTTAGGCCTTAAAAACAATGTTGTGACCACTATTTGCATCACCACTTCATTTTCCTCCACCACCACCACCTTTGGCCGCCACCACCACCTCTGACCAGACCATCACACACCCCTCTAGCCTCTGACCTGACCCACACTCCACTGGCCGACCCCAAACACCCCATGGCGGAGCCTCTTTGTTGAACCAAAACTCCTCTTTGTTGCCTAAAACCTCTTCACCTTCCTATGTTGTAACTTCCTCCACTTGTTCTAGCCTTTATGCCATACATTCCTATGTTCAAACCTGAGCCAAAGTTATGCCAAACCTGAGCCAAAACATCCCTAGGCTGTGCAAGCAAATGTAGAAAGCAAGGCAAAAGTCGTTGCATTCATATTTGTTTTTATTCCAAAGTTATATCATTTCAAGGTTGCATTGAAATTTATAATTTGTTTGGTTTTGTTTTGGGTTGTAACACAAGATCTATAGCTTAGATCTCGCTCTCCACTCAAATTCTAGTCTTGTCATCGTGCTTTTGATTCCGTTGTGTCATTTGTATTGCAATCTCCAGCCATAGAGGTGAGTAAATCTCACCTGACATTTTATACTTATGAAAATGTGAATTGACAACAATTGAATGTGTAGTACTATTATGTTATGCTATAACTGCCTATGATTATTTATGTATGATGTTAAACCTGTAAATTACATTTCATATCATCTGTTACTGTTATATAACCACTATTTTGTTTATTTATATCAGTTTATCACACTGCAAGTTCCATGTAGAATAGAATCACTATGGGTTGAAATGGTACATACCCGAACGGACTTTAGAATAGGGAAAAATCGTTATGGGCTGAAATGATAGGCCTGAACGATTTTTATTTATTTCCTTTAACTTGGGATTGCGGGATTGAAATGATAAAACCCGGATTTTTCCTTTGTAAATTACGGATTGAAATGATATATTATCCGTATCATTTGACTTAGGTTAGACAAATTTATATACAGACCCGTGGTTAATATATATATATATATATATATATATATTCTTGAAATTATAAAATATGTTAAAAATGTAAATATTATGATAATTTGATTTTTATTTTAATTTAAAATGATTTTATAAAGTGTTATTGATTTTTCTATAAATTTAAAATAGTTAAATAAATAAATGTTTAAAAGTTGAAATTTGAAGTATAACTTAACTTGGAAAATGTGAAAGTGTTTTAAAATAAAAGTTAAGTTAAGAAAATAAAATGGAATTTAAATAAAATTATGAAATGGTAAACTTAATTAAAATGTTAAGTAAATGAAATATTATAAATTTTACATTTATTTTATAAGTGAATTATTAAAGATTTGATAATTGTTTGTGAAACTTTCACTTTGTAAAATCATAAATTAAGGGTTATTTAAATGATTGTTTTTAAAGTAAGAAAATATGATTTTTATAAGTTAAAATGGATTTAAATAAATTTTAATTGTTTATGAAATTGTAGTGAAAGTTTGGAATTTAAATTGACAGCATTCCTGAAATGCTATCATTTCTAAAGTTAAAGATATTACAGCATTTTGTAAATGTTGTAATTGATATAAATGAACTAAATGGCTAAAATGAACTAAGTGTTGTAGTTGCTGAATTTAACTAAAGTTTTATTTGAAATCTGAACCAATTGCAGCATCTAAATGTTGTCTTTTGCTAATTGAATTGTTTTTAAGCATAACTTTCCTTAGCATTTTCTAAATGCTGCAAAAGTTGAAATTTCACTGTTTTAATAAATTTAAGTGAATAAATGAATTCTGAAATGGTAAAATTTTGAGAATTGAATATTGACTATTAAATATAATAACTTCATTTTAAATGATTTAAATGGAATAATTTGATTTGAAATATTTTGATATTTTGAAATGGATTTGAAATGATATTTGATTTCGAAGTATAAATTACCATTTTGGAATTTTAACCACGGGATGTAATTAAATTGATGGTTTTATGGATCCTTAAAGGATGGGAGATCCCAAGCATCCTTTAAGTTATTATGCATTGCTATTACAGTTCACTTGAGTTGGTTTACATTGTATAAGTATATATGTCCTGACTCGAGTGTTTTGTTTTTTACTTTACGCTCGGGTCAATCTGAGAATCACAGCTTTGGAATTTATCTTCTGGAGCTAGAGATTTGCTGGAGCTTATTTGTCCATCTGTTGTTTCTTATCTTCTAATCCAGTTATTTACTATTTGGTATTGTCTCTGTATTATTGATTTATGTATCCTAACTTCTATTGTATCTATTTTGACTATGAGATTTTGTATATGTTTTGAGAGTTTGTATATAGTAGCATCATGAACTACTATGGTATTTTATTTCCATTGCAAGTTATTCTGATATTCTGTGTCTGTGATTCTGTATTTGATTTTATTTGCTCCAAATTTTTATTACAATCTATTATTTTGAATTATTCAAGTCAGACATGTGTGGATTATTGTCGATTTGAATGGTCCAAAATAGTGGGTCGTTACACATTTCATTCAAATCACATTGAGAATATTTATATCCGAAAATACTTTTAAATAATACTAATATTATATTCCAAAATCTTTGAAACCAAATTTAAAAACTCCGGACTTAAGTTCTCATATTTCCAATTTATATTTACTTTATTTGTAAATTTTCTTTTACAACTAATATTTATAAAATTTTACTTCCTAACAAACAAATATATCACATACAACTATATCCATTTATAAAATTTATTCTTTTATATACAAAATATAATACTAGGTAAAATTATTTTATTTACCTATATTTCAAAACAATACTATGTCAGCCTGCCCTATTAAGTGTTTAGAAATCCCTATCGATGCCATAGCGTCCTAGGTACCGACTAGAATTTATAAATACTAAACAGAACAAATTAACACAGTATAAAAACATTTTATAACACTAACAAGTACTCACTTTCATATATACACACTCAAACAAACTCATTTTAGGGTATTAATAACCCTATCTCTAATGAGTCAGACCCCACAAAGCAAAGGTTATTGCTAAACCAAAGCTCTGATACCAAATGTAACGACCCACCTTTTTGGACGGTTTAAATCGACAATAAACCACACATGTCCACTCAAACCATTTAAAAGGGGGGATTGTTAATGGGGTAATTAAGAAAATAAGAGAAAGAAAGGAAAACAAAACACAGAATCTCACAGCGGAATGACAAAATATAATAATCAAATAAACAGTTCATAAAGCTGTTTTACAAATACATTTGATTACACTTTTACAATATAGATCAGAGCTATACATACAGCAGGAATAAATAAATAATGCAGCGGAACAACATGATGTGGTGGAATAAATATAATAAATAGTAGTTATATACTAAATCTTCGTCTTCGTCCTCCAAAAGTAGAGTCTTCAATGCCGAAATGCTCAGGCTGACCCGAGCGAAATGAAAAGGCAAAACACTCAAGTCAAAACAAAAAGATCTTATGTAAGTTAAATCAAAATAAGTAAATATGAGTGTAACGGCTTCAGAGATGTTTACGAGATTTTACATCTCCTATCCAGTGTCTAACGTGCGTGCAATAACTTAAGAGATGTTCGGGATTCCATCTCCTAAGGATCCATTAAACTATCTACATACATAGTATGATACGCTATTATAATATGTCTACAGTAAAGTAAAGTATTAAAATAGCATTAAGGTGTTACCCATATCCCCCTTAACACATTTTTATATAATTCCTGTAGTCTATACAGATAATTTAAGCTCCACCAAACCGGTGGGATACTCAGGGAGCACTCCATAGGTACGGTACAAACCAAACTCATAGTGGGCGCGATAAGGCATAAGACAAGGCACGCGAGGCAATGCCCAGGGTAGGATACTACCGTTTTGTGGATCCAGACTGGTGGTAACGCATAGCAGCTACTACCGCCCATCTCGAGACACACTCCCATAATCAAATCGAGGGGTGGCCACCAAATCAATCATAAAGTAATAAATATGGTATCGAAGAAGCATGCTCGATCGGGGGTGCGACCCCACTTGGCCCGGTGTGGCTCCTGTTTTATTCATATCAAGCTGACCCGCGGGGGTCAGGGCTGCGTTCATACCTCATACAGTAGCGTTCGCTAAACCATCCTACTTCATTCTAGATTCTCCACCATGTGCACAGTTGTTAAAGTGGTTTTCGGTATTGGCAAAGAGTATGACAATATCTGATCCTGGTCTCTTTTACAACCAATATTTCACACCGGTTGGTTCTTTTACATTTCAAACAGTTCATACTTCATATCAAAATATCATATTCATTTCAAAATCATATCACTTTTGAAACCATTATTTACTTCAAAATCATATTCACTTCCAAATCATAATCATTTCAAAATCATATTCACTTTTGAAATCATTATTCACCTTAAATCATATTCATTTCAAAATCATAACCACAAAATAGGTCAAACCATCATATCAAAATATTCGCATTTGAATCAATTAAATCTAAATCGTAACAGTTCCAACTTTAAACAATTTGAATATTGAAATTAGTTTATATATTGAGATAGTTATTCATTAAAAATAGTTTATATTTTAAAAATAGGTTATAGAATAAAATGGTTTATATATTAGAAATAGTTTACATATTAAAATGGTTTATATATTAAATATTAATGTATTAAAAATAGTTTATAATAGTTACAGTAGTTAAAAATAGTTTAAAATAGTTTTATTAGTTTTAAATAGTTTAAGGAGTTAAAATGGTTAAAAATAGTTTAGTACAAAACTATTTTAGTACAAAATGGTTTTATTATTGGAATGGTTTATATAGTAAATGGTTTGAAAGTTTAAATAATATAAATTTTAAAATAATAGATTTTTATACAGTTTATATTAAGTGGAAATTAGCCACAAGGGCCTCTTTAGCAAGTGGAATTAGTTTCTAGGACACACGACTGAAATAATTACTTTCAAGGACAAAACACAAAATAATTAGTTTCTAGGGCCTAAAAACCTATGAAATTATGTCCTTGAAAGTAATTGGACTGCTGAGTTTGTCCTTGAAAGTAATTATTCCACTGACTTTGGCCTTGAAAGTAATTTCTTTGAATGGGTGTTCTAGAAACTAATTGGACTGCAAAGTTTGTCCTTCTGGTGAAATGATTAATTTGAAAATAATATCAAATTAAACTATTTCTTCCATTTCAACAAATCTAGACCATATCCATATTTTAAATCAACAAAACTCAGTTTTAATCTTTCAATTCTAATTCTCATTAAAACCATTTCAATCTATATCGATTTCAAATCCATGTTTGAACTACAAATTTAAACCACTTTAAATTCAATAGATTTCAAAGTTTAAATATTCAAACGTTTACTATAACTCAATTTTGATAAATTTCATTTATATTTCAAAATTCAACTTTTAAAATTTCAATTTAAATTCTGCAAATAATTCATTTAAACCAATTTCAATTTCAACAGTTTAAAGCTTCGATTTTGAAAACAATTCAGTTCATATAAATCAAATTTTATTTCAAAGTATCATTTAACAAGATTCAAAAATTAAGGATTTAAAATCAGTTAATTTAACCAATCAAGTGTCCGTATATAATTTTCTACCATATGGTCAAGTGATACGGATATATTTCATTTCAACCCGCAATAAATTTTAAATTTACGGGTATATATCATTTCAACCCGCAATCTCGAATAAAATTCAAAATCCATAAAATCGCTCGATTTTATTATTTTAATCCATAACGATTTTTTTCCTAATCTATAAGTCCATTCAGGTATGTATCATTTCAACCCATAGTGATTTTTCCCTAACAGCAAACTAAGGGAACTTGCACTGTGATAACAACATATAAATAAATATAATATCCAATCATCCAAATATCAACAATTAAACATCCATCAAAATCCTCATTCAAATCAACCAATAAATCACAACAAATAAACTAGTTATAATTATCAGGGATTTAACTAGCAATTGAATTTCAATACTAATTTAAATGGCAATTAAATTCAATATAAATTCAAATAAACCTTGAATGATAATTTAAAGTACCAAACAGCAATCAATCAATTTCTAATCACATCATAAATTAAATTAAATAACATTAGATACTTTAGCATTTGTGATTGGTTAAAACACTCACCTTTGGTTTGTCGACGATTTAAAATCCAAAAATAGCCCAAAAATCCAACAGTCTCAGAATTCAACCAAACCTTTCCCATATTGTCTGGAATTTTGATACGATCGCAATGGAAAAAACCACGCGTGAATCCGAGCTCGTATGCAAAAGTTATATATGTTATAACATTTGAAAAATTAAAATTAAATAATAAAGAAAACTAAATAATAAAGAAGATTAAAATAAAGGGACACGTCACCTCAGTCTCTTCCACGCGAAACCCTACCACGCGCCTCGTACGCAACATCTCAAACCTCAACCGCCATCATTCTTCGACAATCACACGCACCTAGACCCTCGAACTCCAGATCGAAGAACGCCGCTAAGCATTCCTCCAAATGTCGCTGCCACGATGGAGTCGCGGCCTTCTCTAATCGAACGTGGAAGCTCCACCGCCACTAGCGTACTTCATCGATTTCTAGCGAAATCGATCGCCTTCGATAAGATGTAACCGTATGGATGCACTTGTCTTGACTCCCTCTATGCTCCAGCACCACCTGATCGTCCCATCGAAGAAGGTCCACCGTCGAAAAGCAAACCCTAGTTTCGACGACCGAGACTAAATCAATGATTTCTGGCCAAACCGTGACTTGAATCGAAAAACGAATTGCTGCAGTAAATTGTGCTCGTCGATAGATTTCCAACGATATATAATTTGACATAGTTTGAGGAGTTTGAATTTCGATTCGAATTTAAATTTGAAATTAAGTTTATTTTTTGGATTTGCTGCCATTGGGAAGGAGGAAGAAGCGGATAGATTGAAGATGACAGTACGTATAGAAATCAGAAAATAGAGGATGCTAGGGTTAGAAACAAAATCTATTTATATGGACCAAGATAGATAAGAAATGAATGAACAAATCGAATTGGTCGAAACGATTACAACGACCCGAAAAGTCCGTTTCGTTTCCGAAACGAAAGTGGGTCATCCAATATATCAAAATATATGTTTTCGATATTTTTAAACTCAATGGAACTAGTTTCAAACCAAAATTCCATTGTATACAGAAGTTAGCTTTTAAAATCAACTTATTTTAATTGAATTCATTTAATTGAATTCTACGTCTTTCGAGCCTGCACGATCAAACGACAAGTCTGATCGCTATGAAACTTTCCTACAATAATTCACTATTATGGATCCGATGAAACTAGTTTCATCGAAATCCGAGATAGTGGCCAAAATGACTGATTTTCACGTTAAATTAAATAAATTATTATTAAATTGGCTTAATCACTTTAAGTTTAAATTTAAAAGTTAACAATTTATCATCCTTGATTACATAGAAATTAATAACTTATTAAAATAAAATTTCCATATTAAATCCATTGTTTAAATATTACATTAATTTCAGAGTTTAATTGCAATTGTAATAAAATTCTAGTTGATTATACTTTAAATTCAATCAAATTCTTTTATTTTGATTAAAAATCATATTATTGAATCAATTATTACCTTATGAATATAATTAACATAATTTTACATTTTATTACATTCATATTCTACAATTTCATTTTAACTCATATTAACTACAATATTTAATTATATTAATTCACATTGATTTCCAAATTAATTTCAACGGATTAAATAATGAAATGATAATTAAACAATTATTACATAATAATAATTCAAACACATTTCTATGTTTATTGTTCACAAACAAAGTTAATAAGTTCACATACTAATTTATTGACTTCATATTCCTTAATAAACCTATCCTAATTTATAACATATAATTTCAATATTAAATCCAACACTTAATTTATTCCTTATTATAATTATAACCAAATTAACTTTACAATTATTTCAGCTAATTGAAATTACATTAAAATAGTTATCAATTACCTTCAAAAAAACATTATTAAATCATTATCTATTTTTTTTCTCATTAATAAATCATAAATTTTATTTCACCCAATATTAAATTTCAAAACCTTATTAAATTTAATAGTTTTAATTATCGAAAAATACGGGTAGTCACAATATCAGACCCTATTTTTACTCCTATGATTTTGCAATCAAGTTTTGGAAATATTTTGACCTAAAATTAGTTTTGTAATATGTAGATTTAGATTCATTATTTTACAATCAACTTTAAACAAACTTTAGATTTGTAATACATATATTTACACAATCTATAGATTTAAGTTCGTTGTTTTACAATAAATTTTACACAAACTTTAGATTTGTAATGCATGTGTATGTTTCTATATATATGCATATATATACAAATATATATATATATGCACATTTACAAAATCTTTAGATTTGTAATATATATATATATATATTTGTATGTATGTATTTACACAACTATAGATTTCAGTTCCTTGTGTTAGGATAAAGTTTACACAAACTTTAGATTTGTAACACACACACTTACACACATACATACAGACATGCAAAATATAGATTAGAATTCATTATTTTATAATCAGTTATAATGCTAAAATCATAAAGTAATATCAAAGGGAATATTTTATGAGGTTAGAGATGAATTACGTAGGTTCTTTCCATTTGTTAACGCCTCAAAGTTGATTACGTTTCTTCCTTGGAGACCTTCTCCTTCCTTAAAGTGAAGTTGGAAGCTTTTCTTCTTGGCTAGCAAATCCTAATAGAGATCTTAGTCTTGAGAGAGAGGTGGGAGAAATTACTATTGTGGTGAATGATGTTTCATGAAGACACTGCTATATATAATGGTGGAGAGCCCATCCAAATGGGCCAAGATCTAATCCAACTTTCCATAAGTACAACCAAGCCTTAAATAAGTAGAAGAACATGTCAACATGTATTCTATTTAATGAGGGAATATACTAATAGAAAATTAATTTTTAGCCATGATTTAAAATCAGTTTTAGACAATTTAAATGCATTCTATTTATTCAAATATGATTTGGCCATTTTAATTAATTAAGAAATATATGCAACATCCGCATATATTATTTAATTAAATTTTAACCCTCCAATAATATTAATTCTATCAAATAAATTAATATTACACTTATTAATTTATCCATTTGGTTTATAACATTTATAAATTAGTCGCTTTCGGAATTCACTTAAGTAATCTTTGTTGTGTGGCTCATATGTGAGGACTCAGTCAACAAACAATACCAAATAATTTAATATTAATGTCCACAACAATTTTGGCTTTATTAGTGTCACATCATGGCATAAGTTCTGCTACTTATTAGATAATCTAGGAAAATCATATTTTTAATTTAAAGCATGCACTCTTAAGTGATGATGTATGTGCACATTTTCATTTTGTCATCAGTATATCACTTAGATATCTAGAATTTGGTCGATGATCGGAAACTCTAATAATATTCGTAGCTAATTGCGAAGAGTATCCTTAAATCATTATTTCAAACTATAAAAATTATGGGACAATCAAAAGTACTATGACCATAAATGTTTTTGACTTGGAGTTGAGTTCCAATTATGGTGATACTAAACTAATATATCGAAGGACATGAATCATTTATAGGATAGTGTTTTACTCTAAACGATTTAGCATATACCAAAAAGGAGCGAAAGCAAGGTTGTCATGCCATGAGTTAACTAAAGTTAAAATATAGCCTCATCATTTAAGCTACACAGTGTTCTTAAGTCTAAAGACCATCACATATCATGATGTTGTGATCCTATGTTTTGACATAGATATATTTAACCTACATAGGACTCCTCGTTGATTCATTCTACAACCATCTATGATCACAAGTACATAACCTCTTGATGCCTCCATTGGTCATGAGCAATTCACCATCCAATATTTGGAGAGCGTTATATACACTAGTATCAATAGATAAATCAATATCCCTTTCTCTATGCATCTTGACTAGGAACCTTTAAAGTAGAGTATTATTACTAGAGTGGTTCAATACTCTGGTTATGACCATTTCACAAATGCAATTAACATAATACTTTACTTAGGGATTTTCAATTTATATATGTCTAATGCTCGTATTTAATATTTATATCATACATAACAAACACAAATAATATAAAACAAAAACAAAAAGAATATTTTTATTTCAAATAAGATTCATCGTAAAGTTAAGATTATGTTTACACAAAAAATGGGAAAACACCACCAAGTCGTAGTAGTAGAACTGCGAATACTATTTTTAGTATAGAGCTATTGTTTGATGAATTTTAGTTGCGGATGATTGAGATAGAAAATCAAGAATGTGCAATAAAGAATAAGTAAATGACTTAAATGTAAAAAGACACAGATTTATAGTGGTTCGGCATGAATGTGCCTACGTTCATTGTTCCTCTTTTATTATCTTTTTCATTCCTGATTAATAGTACACGTTTTGAATATGAGTGGACATGTTATTGGAACTAAGATTTTCCCCTCTCAAAGTTGTCTACCATTGTTGATGAGAGCTTTGTGCCTGGTATTTATAGAGTGAGGTTATGATGGGAGTGGCAGCTGAGTACATAGCCTCTGAGATTGGTTTACCTTGCTTTAGTTCAGCCTTCCTTTATGTGGGATTTGGTTCGGTCTTCCTTCCTCTGGGGTTTGGTTCAACCTTCTTTCCTGTAGGATTTGGTCTGGGATTTGGTTCAACCTTCCTTCATGTGAGATTTGGTTCAACCTTCCTTTATATGAGATTTGGTTCAACCTTCCATTCTTCGGGATTTGGTTCAACCTTCCTTCCGTTGGAAATGGTTAGATGTTTAGTAGTTTGATTCCCTATTGGACCATTACTCCTACTTCATAAAAATAAGTGCTTGCCAGGACTTGAACCCAGGTGGGTTGGCTGAAAGGCGCAAGTCTTTACCATTGTGCTACACATGTTATTATGCCATACCTCCTTCAATCTAGGTCAGAATTGAATGAGACTTGAACTAGTAGCTGTGTATCGCTATGTAGAGTATTCCAATGCCTTTGAATGTTCCATGCGAGAGAGAAAATTAGTAGTTCTCCAAAGTGGGACCCATATAACTTAGACACCGAGCTAATGTTAAGATGTTCATATCTTTCAAACCGTTACTCGGATTGAGACGCGGTTTCAACCTAGGTCCATATCTTGATCTCAAAAATATTTCTAAACTAGTTTAGGTCCATTCCAAGACAATGACAAGTTTACACCTGACTCTTCATATTCACTATGTAGTGGGTGGAAATGCCCACAACATTTTCCCCCCAAAGCATACTTTCGTGAATGCAAAGTGTGCTTTGTTTGATCAGGGGTTGCCTTGCTTGTCATGTAGTCGTCATCTTGATGTCTGACTATCTGTATATTATTTTTGTTTCCCTAAAGAGTTTTCCTTTGCTAGTTCAATGTGAGGCTCGGTTCTTCTTAAGGATGGTGTGGTGACTGTCTCTCGCCGTCTTCGATTTGCCTTCACCTGGTGGGATTCTGTTTTCCCAGGTTTGGTCTTCTTGCTTCCTACTTTGAGGTTCTACCGTGTGTGAACCAGCCGATGTATACTTTATGGTATTGTTCTCGGATCTATTGACGTGGCATTCTAATTATGTTCATTGTACGGGTAAGTCTAGTGATCACGACCTATCCATCCCATGCGATTGCCGAATTTGCATATTTCTTAGTGAACTTTTCTTCACTTCCATGCATGCATGTATGAGATTAATTATTGATTGATTTGGTAGAGTAAGAATCTCCATTGAAGGGTACTCGTATGTAGGATATGTACTGTGGTGCCTTTGAGTGAAGGCTGACAATTTCTTCCCTAGCCTATGCTTTGTATCTTCTGTATGGACGTTTGTACAAAGACATGTACATTTTGTAGGAGCTTTAATTGGGGTCATTATATTTGATTAGGCTTAACTAATTGCAACAGGTTTGTGTTGCATCTAGTCTGGTAAGGTGATGATGTTGAAGGAGCGGTTCTTTATTATCCTGTTAGCTCTTTCGGGATATGCCCCCGGGTATATTTTTATAGGATTAGTTTTACCAACTTTCTCGACAGCTTGTCTACTGATATCTTATGTACTTGCGTGGAGTCGATTACTAGCAAGTGTTAATGGAGTAGGTGTTGGATTTGAGCGAGTGGTTCTAGCCCCTTTGAGTAGAGTTCAAGGGAATTTGTTCGCATTATGAGTTAGGAGTACTTCATCATTCCAGTATGAAGTCATGGTCGGGGTTAGATGCAAAAAGTAGAGGATACAGCTAAAGAGCATATTATGAGTGTAGGCGAGTTGGTTTATTATTACTGGTTTGAGTTATGCAGAATATCGATGTCAAATGGCCCCAACATGGGGTGTTTGAATGTAATAGTCTTTGAGCATAGGAATCCTTGGTTATTATCAGCTTGCTATATTCACATTGATCGGGTAAAACCAAATTTTCAATCTAGATTTCCAGTTGGCACCGGAAGTGAAGAATCATCCAGTTCCATCTGATTTATAGTTTCTTGAGCGATGTTGGCTAGAAGGGATATTCTAATTCTTGTGGCAAAGTTGGACTGATGTTCCGCTATCTCTGACGGAGTTGAGTTGATGCTTCATTTCCTCTGGTGGAATGGAAGCGAATGAATATCCTACTGTGGGTGGTAGAGTGGAATTCATATGTCTACTATCTGTATGTAATGCCACAAGACTAAAAGAAATTGTTAGAAGCTTCTATTTTAAGTACAACGAACTATATTCTCCATCAAGAGAGTCCTTCTAAACTTAAGATTTGTGGCATGTAAGTTACTTGCCTTGATTATGGATTTTGGTGACATATGGTTTGTCAGCCCAACCTATGTTCCAAGGGAGTGTAACTTTAGCGACTGTCGTACTTAAGATTTAGAATTGGGATTTGCACGGAGTAACTACGTGGGCCATTATGGCCTGTATCGTGAGTATTATTCGATTTACTGTGGCCCGACAAGCGCGGGTGCTGATCGTCAACTACGAACTATCACTGGCTACACCCATGTCTTAATCGTGAGATTTATGATAGCTTCGCAATTGCCAGCGAGCCGAACGCCAATGATAAACTGCCTAGGCTATAATCGTGCCTAATCCGTGGCTTATTGTCGGTTTATCATTGCTGGTTGGGGGGCCCATCGTTAGTAGTGAACTACGCAGGCAATTTTCATGCCCTTAGTCATGGTTATCTTTCTTTCACTGCTGTCGGCGAGAGCTTGCGATTGATCGCAATAGGATAAATATCAGACAAGCAATTGAGCAAAACATCAATTTTTACAGTGGTTTGGTCAGAATATGCCTACGTCCAATATCTTTCTTTTATTGTTTCAGGTGATACATGCTTTTTACAAACCGAGAGAAGTAATGGCGGAGATGCTGGAGATTCCTTCCTTTCCCAAACACCTTTTTTGTCAACTATCGACGGAATGTAAGCTCTATTGTGGAGATCCTTATGAACAACAAATGGTCCTTCCAAAATTGGATCTAGTGTGCCTGGACGAGGAAAGACTTGCTTGAGAACAATATCTCCCTCTTGTAATTCTTGGGGCTTCATCTTAGATTTGTATTGTTTTGCTACATTCGGCTGTGTGCGGCGGTCTTGAGAGCGGCGTTATTCCTTCTTTCTTCAATCAAGTCTAAGGACATGTTGAGGAGCTCCTTGTTTTCTTCCAGATTATAGTGTGTCCTACGATGTGAAGGGACAACTGTTTCGACCGAAAGCATGGCCTCAGTCCCGTATGATTAGAGCAAATAGAATATGTCTTGTTGCTATTTTGTAGGAGGCTTGGTAGGCCCAAAGTGCCATGGGTAGTTCGTCAATCCACACTCCTTTGGATTTATCTAGTTTTTCCTTAATTAGTGTTTGCAAGACTTTGTTGATAGCTTCAACCTGCCCATTAACCTGGGGCAACTCCTGTTATGAGTCAATCCACACTAGGCTTCAAATGCAATTATTCTTTGAGTTACTCAAGCTAGATTTGTGCCTGGATGCCCGACTAGTATGTCATTGCCAGGGAAAGGGGTGGTCGTCAATGGTGAGCCGCATAGACTAGTTCCCTTAGTCATGGCTATCTTATGTTCATTGCTGCCAAAACATGCTTGTGATCTAGGTTGCTAATCACAAAAGAAGTAGTGGTTATAATAGCATAGGTTTTAAGTGAATATAACTGCATATGTGTTAAGTGAATATAACTGCATATGTGTTAAGTGAATGCATTAGTTTCTTGTCTCGGTCAAAGGGAAAGAGTAGTCTAGACCAAACCTGCCACTTCGAAAGAAGCACAAAGTACCAGTTTGTGTAGTATGCGTGGTTTAAGATGTTCTCTTGGATAGGAATTCTCGCTTGGTATTTTTGTAAGACTCTATGGAACCTAGGAGCTGGTGGCATTGTCCTGAAATGACAACAACCGAGTTAGACAAAAACGAAAGAAGAGGTTTTTCATGGTACCTCCTTTGTAGGACCATCTGTTGTCATGCGTATGACATGTTTATGCGAGCATATTATGTGATCGGAGAGCTCCTCATAAGGATTTTCTACAGTACTTTGTTTCATAATGGGGGTTTTACTGGCCAAGATTCTTGTTTGGCATTTTAGTGCTGCCTCCTAGCAGTCATTGGTCTAGTCATTTTGTCAGGTTGATTCCGGCTAGTTTGGTGGACTTATAGTGGATGTCCCTAGTATGCATCCTACTATCCTTAGTTCTTAATCAATTAGAATTGTGTTTTTTGATTATTGGATCATGATGGAGTGGTGAAGCTAGTATCTTGATTGGTGACTGCAATGTCCTAGCGATTTACTGTATATATTGCTGATTCGTATTGAATTGTGATATGAGGAGTAGTGGTGGTGGTTCTGGATATCTCTCGCCTTTCTACGGCGGGCCAAATATGTTGGAATTGTTGGAGCTCGGTCTTTCAAAGCCTTTCTGTATAAACTATTATGTTATCCGAGTTCTCGAAAGATGTCATTTCCATCACATCCTATTCCTTACCCTTTGAGGTAACACCATGCTCAAATGGATGCTTCTCTCTGATCATTGATCATTCGAGCTTCGGAGCAGAGAGTTGTATCTCTTCCATTTTGCTATAGCATTTGTACTGCAAGTTGTGCTAGCTTCCCTGGGTGACCATCTATCTGAACTCCTGACAGTGATGTTTTCTCATCTTTATGTGCCTTGCTGACCCAATGGAGAGGTCATGCATAGTTGGAGGGGCTAGTTTGACTTTTTCTTTACTTTGTGAAGCATGTTAGCATACTTGGGTTGATCGGTACATGCATCGGATTTACGAATCCTTCCTTCACTTTTTTCCAAGGATGGAGATCCAAGAGTAGATGGTAAAGCCCTGCAATAGCTAAGATTGATTAGAGTAAAAGAAAAGTAATTATATAGTACCTACTTTGTGCCCTCGTTTATCAGCAAGTGTGGAGATCTTGGAAAGTGTCTAGGGGGCGGGTTAACCCCTTATAAAGGTTCGTAGTATGCACTCAGAAGTTTTTGTTTTTCTGGAGGAAGGACTAGTAACCCTTGCTCTTATTTCCTTCTCTGTTTGCATTTGTTGAACACATCCCTTGGTAAGGAGTGCTATCGAAATTATTTGAACCCTATCTGGTATGTTTTGGATTGGCTATGTCTTTGTGCAAGGTAGGAGTAATGAAGTGATGTGCTTTTTATATCCATACTTTGGGTATCAATCATCATGTCTTCGGTCTTCAAGTTGCAATGTTCCGGTCCATGCAATGTTCCGGTCCATGCATGAAAGCATGTGTGTAGTACTTTGACTTGATGCTAAATGGAAGAGGGTTATGCTTAGGTGTCATTTAGTTAGGTGAAATGCCCCCTTGATCCCCTAGTCTAGGACTTCCCTTGTATTATAGTGTTGAGGCTGAGTATTTCTGTTTGCCCTAAGCGTGTCAAGAGTTTATCCACCAAAGCTTCATGATAGGCAGCAAAGTGTTTGCTAATTTCAACCACAACTTAGTTGAAGTCATGTCCAGTAGCTATATTTTCTAGCATAGGGATGTTGTTAGATTAACCTTCTTGATTTTTCATATCTGGATTGGATGCACCGACAGCAGCTGCATTCTTTGTAGCAGAGTTCCTTCGCTTAGGGGGCATGTTGGAAAGTTGTTCTCATGCGCTTTCCTGAAGAGCTTGTAATTTTCAAGGGATGATAATTCAAGTTTCGGAAAGGAAGGGGAGGTTTTGTAGTTTCGAAGGATCGATGGCCCAACTCTTAAAAGAAAGAGAGAATCTCTAAAAAGAAAAATAGAGTTTCTCAAAACAATGATCTCAGATATGGAAAGAGGGTAAGGTTTCCTTGGGTGATGGAAACAATGATCTGATCAGTAATGGGAAAGTGAGTTTAAATAACTTCAGACTTGAAAAGTGAACACAAGTTTCTTTTGGCCAAGAAAGAATGTTTTAAGATTTGAAGGGGGAAGAGAGTTATGATTTCTTATTTCTAAGACATAGTGATTGCGGATCCGGACAACAGAAAAAGATTTTCTCAAAGTGACTTTTCTTAGATAAGAGAAGGGAAATGGGGCTCCTTATTTCAAGGAATATTGGTTGTAGGTTGGAAAAGAGAGGAGGATTTTCTTATGTTAGAGAAATAAGGATCTGGATCTAAAGAGGAACCAGAATTTCTTATGTCAAAGGAACAATACTTTTGGATGAAAAGAGAATAAGATATACAATGATTTTGAAAAATGAACAAAACTTTCTTTTGGTAAAAAAAACTTTTTGAAATGAAAAAAAGGAGATGTGATGATTTTAGATCTAAGAAATGTAAATGTTTACTTTTTTGGTTAAGAAACTGTGTTCGCACATCTAAAATAAGAGAAAAAAAGATAGAATGATTTTAGATCTATGAAATAAATTAATGTTTCTTTTTTATTAAGAAACCCTGTTTGTAGATCTGAAATAAGAGAAAAAAAATAGAATTATTTCAGATCTTAAGAAATAAATAAATGTTTCATTTTTCTTAAGAAACATGTTTGTAGATATGAAATAAGAGAAAAAAAATAGAATGATTTTAAATCCTAAGAAATAAATAAATGTTTCTTTTTTCTTAAGAAATAGTGTTTGTAGCTCTGAAATAAGAGAAAAAAGTTGGAATGATTTCAGATCTTAAGAAATAAATAAATGTTTCTTTTTTCTTAAGAAATAGTGTTTGTAGATCTGAAATAAGAGAAAAAAGTTGGAATGATTTCAGATCTTAAGAAATAAATAAATGTTTCTTTTTTCTTAAGAAATAGTGTTTGTAGATTAAGAGAAAAAAGTTGGAACGATTTTAGATCTTAAGAAATAAATAAATGTTTCTATTTTCTTAAGAAACAGTGTTTGTAGATCTGAAATAAGAAAAAGGTGATTTGAAATGTGAAAAGGAGAATTTCTCTTGTTAACGAAATAGTTGTTCAGATCTAAAAAGAAAGAGTGGATTTCTTTTTTGAATGAAATTGTTGGTTTATATCTGAACTACTAGAAAAAATGATACGACATTGGGTTGTTTAGTCCCACATTGTGAAGTAATTTCAACCCCTTGCTCCAAGGCACATATATAAAGTAGGCTATGTAATATGAATTGTGTGCTTCCTTTCATTGTGATTAATTTTTGTAGTTGGATTTATCAGCTTGGAAGGATAAATTCCAATAATCTAATTATTCTTTTGATTGGTTGTACCATTTCTATTATCGATCTTGATGTTTCTGTCCATTAGTGTTGTTGGAATTATCATCTTGGAAGGATAAATTTCAACAATCTGATGTCATAGTTTTTCTACGCATCAGTGTCGCTAGATTTATCAACTTGAAAGGATAGATCCTAGCAATCTGATGTCAGAACATCAGGGTTGGCGTATAGAAAGGTGTTGGAAAGTACGAAATATTTCACCATTTCTATTTCTGATCTTGATGTTTCTATCCATCAGTGTCATTGGATTTATCAGCTTGGAAGGATAAATTTCAACAATCTGATGTTAGAGTTTTTCTACGAATTAGTGTCGCTAGATTTATCAACTTGGAAGCATAGATTCTAGCAATCTGATGTTAGAGCATCGGGGTTGGTGTACAAAATGGTGTAAGGAAGTATGAAAGGAGAATGACAGTTTCTTTCTTTATAGAAAGGACAATTTAGATCTGAATAGAGAGATTGTTTCCTTTTCTCATAGAAACAATTATTTCAGATCTTGAACAATAAAAAGATAGTTTTTTTTAAACAATGAATTTGATCTGAAAAAAAAGAGATTGTTTCCTTTTCTCATTAAAACAATTATTTCAGATCTTGAATAGAAAAAGATAGTTTCTTTTATAATGATTTAGATCTGAAAAAAAAGATTGTTTCTTTTTCTCATAGAAACAATTATTTCAGATCTTTAACAGAAAAAGAATACTATTTTATTTTGATTAAAACAATGATTTAGATCTGAAAAGAGAGAGATTTTTTCTTTTTTTTCATTGAAACAATTATTTCACATCTTGAACAATAAAGAGATAATTTTTTCCTTTTTAGAACAATGATTGTAGATTTGAAAATTTGAAAGATTGATACTATATTCTTTTTTTAAATAAAAGATGATTCAGAGATGAAGAAGGAACGAATGTTTTTTTATGAAAACAGTGATGGTAAATCTGAAAAGAGAAACAAATTTCAGATCTACAAAGATTGAGAAGAGAGTTTCGCATGACAAGAAATGATAATCTCTAGTATGAAGATTAGAAACAATAGAGTTTCTAATTTAAACGAAACAGTAGTTTAAGGCTGAAAAAAAAGATGAACTTCAAACTCCAAAAGAGAGTGGTTTAAAGTTTCAAAGTAAGAAAGAGAAATAATAAAGAGAGAATTTTCCTTTTAAAAAAGAAAGTTCAATTCTTAGTGAAAGCACCAAAAATGTTTACATAAAAAATGGGCAAACAACACCAAGTCATAGTAGTAGAACCGCGAATACTGTTTTCAGTATAGAGCTATTGTTTGATGAATTTTAGTTGCAGATGATTGAGGTAGAAAATCAAGAATGTGCAATAAAGAATAAGTAAATGACTTAAATGTAAAAAGACACAGATTTTATAGTGGTTCGGCCTGAATGTGCCTACGTCCACTATTCCTCTTTTATTATCTCTTTCATTTCTAATTAATAGTACAAGATTTTAATATGAGTAGACATGTTATTGGAACTAAGAGCTTTCCCTCTAAAAGTTGTCTACCATTGTTGATGAGAACTTCACTCTTTTCCCTCCATCCTTTATTATAATGCCATGTGCCTGGTATTTATAGAGTAAGGTTATGATGGGAGTGGCAGTTGAGTACATAGCCTCTGAGATTGGTTTACCTTGCTTTAGTTCAACCTTCCTTCATGTGGGATTTGGTTTAGTCTTCCTTCCTCTGGGGTTTGGTTTAACCTTCTTTCCTCTGGGATTTGGTTCAACCTTCCTTCATGTGAGATTTGGTTCAAACTTCCATTCTCCGGGATTTGGTTCAACCTTCCTTCCGTTGGAAATGGTTAGATGTTTAGTAGTTTGATTCCCTATTGGACCTGTTACATGGAGGTTTGACCAAGTAACTAGAGACATAGCGTGGCCCCGTTCGGCACAGCAGGCTCGTTCGGCATTAATCCCATTCGCTACAACAGCCTCGTTCGGCAGTCTAGCCTCGCTCGTCCTTCAGTATCGTTCAGCATAGGGGTATCGTTCGGCATTCCAGCATCGCTCAGCATTCCATCCTCGAATGGCATTCCTGCCTCGACCGGCATTCCTACCTCGACCGGCATTCCAGCCTCGACCGGCATTCCTGCCTCGACCGGCATTCCTGCCTCGACCGGCATTCATGCCTCGTTCGGCATTCCTGCCTCGACCGGCATTCCTGCCTCGACCGGCATTCCTGCCTCGACCGGCATTCCAGCCTCGACCGGCATTCCAGCCTCGTTCGGCATTCCAGCCTCGTTCGGCACATGGCCTCGCTCGGCGTAAGCATGTCGTTCGGCATTTGTGGCTCGGCACACAGAAGTCTCTCGCACTGGGCCGAAGTATCTCACTCCTAGGCCCAAGAGGGAAGTCCAACTCATCTTCGTCTATAAATATAGTGGCATGGGCACAGTGAAAAGGACCTTTTTTGGGAGAACACTAGGGAGACTTTGCCGTATTCAAGACTCATTATTTTTAGTTCAAACTTGTATTCAAGTCATTAATATACGGATTGTATCTGTATTTAACTACTTGTGAAAGCAATAAAGATCAAAACTCAAAGTAGACGTAGGCAGTTACGCCGAACCACTATAAATCTGGTGTTCTAGATTTCTACAGTTAATTTAGTCTATATCTCTCTGTTTAAATTTATCTTCTTCGTTTATCTCTCTACACAATCTTTCTAAAAGGGGTTAGTGACCAACTTTGGTGCTAACACTTTGGTGCTTTCATTAAGAGTTGAATTCTCAGGCCACAAGGATATGCTTTGTAGCTACCAGATTGAATAAATCCCCCGAAGAAGATCCAAGTCATTCACAAGACGTCCGTTGATTTTACTCAGAGTTCTTACCAATAACTCTACAATGGGAAGACCACGTACCAGATCAGCCTCTCATAATGCGGACGCCCATGAGACCGCTAGCGTGCAACAAATAGGACCTAGCAATCAGCAAGCAAATCTGGGCGCAGGAACTGCCACCCAAGACCAAATGGAAGTTGTCACCAGAACGGAGTTCAATGACTTGATGAGAGAACTCATGGAAAGCAGGAGACAACCTGGAGAACAGATTCAAGCTAACACCAACCTTATGGCTCAGCTCACTCAACAATAGCATCAGAATGCTGGGGGTAGTCCAGCTCCTTACTCTTCATCTGATAGCTCGACTTCATCTGATGAACCTCCCAGGCGTAGACGCCGCAAGACTGAAACCACACAGGCAGGCGCTACTGATCGATCAACTAGGGATCATTTACACCTCGGAGACTGCAACCAAGCCGTAACGGGAAACTTAAGATCCGGAGCGCGTGTGGAAACTGGATGCCCGGCTCACCAAGACGCCAATGATGCTGAACCTCAAGATACACGTTTGGCAGATCGCCAGTAGAGGAGGCATCAACCCGACCGATCCCGTAGAACAGACTCCAACCTTCCATCTTCCATACAAACCCCAGACCTGATAGCTATGGTCAGACAGTTGATGAAAGAGAATCAAGGCTTATCAAATGAAGATTGGGGGATATCCAAGAGTCATACTCCATTCACAGACACTGTTCTACAGGCCGAGTACCCCAGGAAGTTTAGCATGCCAACTATCCCAACCTACGAAGGAAAGGCTGACCCCCGACAGCATGTGATGGGATATAAATGGATGATGGATTCAGCTAGAGCGAATGATGCAACCAAGTGTAGATGCTTTCCAATAACTCTATCTGGGATCGCTACTATGTGGTTCACCCGACTTCCTCCGCGATCCGTATCCAGTTTCGAGGAATTGGCAACAAAATTTATAGAACAGTTCAGAATACATGCTACTCGTCCAAAGGACATGATGTCTCTATCAAGTGTGATCCAAGCTCCAGGGGAGTCATTGAAGGAGTATTTGCAGAGAGTCCATGTTTCGGCTACTGAAGTTAGCAATCCTAATGATCACGCAATTCTTATGGCTGTAATGCGAGGTGTGGATCCAGATTCAGAGTTTGGAGATTGGTTAGCAGGAAAACCTCCAACTACGCTAGAGCATTTTTACTCAAAGGCTCATCAGTTCATAAGAAGAGAGGAAGCCAGGTGGATAAGGCGAGATAAGGCACCGGGGCCCGTTCAGGAGACCATGAAAAGAAACATCGCTGTGAAGCAATCCGGAGACAACTCAGGGAAAGTTCAGGTCAATGTCCAGAACAAGCCCGGATAGTCTAAGGAATTCGGAGGAAGAAATCAGGGGAAGAAAAGAGAAGCGGGGAAATGGATGCCGAGAATTCCAACCTACAACGAATACACCCCACTGAATGCGTCTCTTGAGAATATTTATCTATCAACTTGTAATACCTTTCAATATAGAAAGGCGCACCCAAAGGAGTCAACCGAGGAGCAAAAGCGGACTGGTAAGTATTGCTGCTTTCATGATACTTATGGGCACAATACTGAAGAGTGTAGGCACCTACATGACGCTATAGAGAAGTTGATTAGACAGAAAAAGTTGCAGGAGTTTGTAAAGAATCCGCAAGAAGGTGGACAGGGAACGTCCAATCCCGGTCACGCACCAGCTCCACCTCACCCTGAAGAGCCTGCTCGGACCGTGGGCAGACTGGTCATAAACACGATAATAGGCGGACCTCACCCTGCAGATAAGAACTGGCAAGAAATGGAGCGGTATGCTAATTCATTGAGGCATGCAGATTTTGAGTGTTGTTCCAATGTGGAGGATGGGACCCCCGCTAAACAGCAGCGCATGATGACAGACGATATAGTATTCAGGAGCAGAGATGCTGACCAGGTGGAGGCTCCTACCATTGACCCGATGGTCATATCTGCGACAATCGGGCTGGCTTTTGTGAAAAGAATTTTGATTGATTTTGGAAGTTCTGTCAATACCATCTTCAAGAAGGCTTATGACTAGATGAAGAAGGAGACGAAGGATTTGAAGCCATCTAAAGCTCGTATCCATGGCTTTAATGGCGCAGCGACTGATGCAGTGGGTTAAGTTGAGTTGCCAGTTGAACTGGGACAAGGTGAGCGTAGGAGAGTGCGAATCCTACCTTTCATAGTTTTGGACGTAGATTCTCCATACAATGTGTTTCAGGGTCGACCGGCCCTGGCTGAGTTTAGGGAAGCATTGGCCCCGTGGTGTTTGACTTTAAAATTTCCGACTGACAAAGGAGTAGGTGTTGTTCATGGCGACCAGGCGACCGGTCATGCATGTTATGTGGCTGAGCTCCGAGAGTCCCAGCAGAGAGAAAAAGGAAAGGTTGCGGACAATTCCGTCCGCATTTAGAATACTGACAATTGACAAGTAATGCCCGAGCCCTGGCTCGGGCAAAATTCTCGGATCTACAGAGACGTAGATCCGAGAGATGACGATGAGGAACCCAGGGAAGAAAAAGTAGGACCGGCTGAACTGACGATTGACTTTTCAGTCAGCCGAGATGATCCATCGCGAGTGCTGAATATTTGATCACAACTCAGCCCCTCGATGACCGAGGACCTTAGTGATTTCCTCCGACCGAATCTCGATGTTTTCGCTTGGACACACTTCGACATGTGCGGGATTTCTCCCGCTATTACAAGTCATATGTTAAACATAGACCCGAGGTATGTTCTAGTTAAACAAAAAAGGAGAGGAATGGACCCGGAGAGGTCCGCTGCTCTCAGAGAGGAGGTGGACAAGCTTAAAGCCAATGGGTTCGTCCGCGACGCCCTCTACCCTGAATGGGTGTCAAACCCCGTGCTAGTGAAAAAAGCGAATGGGAAGTGGAGAACTTGCATAGATTATTCTGATTTAAACAAAGCGTGCCCTAAGGATAGCTTCCCATTACCTAGAATTGATCAGTTGGTTGACTCCACTGCAGGACACGAGTTATTGTCGTTCATGGATGCGTACTTGGGATACAATCAGATCCCCATGCACATTCCGGACCAGGAACACACTAGTTTTGTCACAGACGTTGGGCTATATTGCTACGTAGTGATGCCTTTTGGATTGAAAAACGCGGGAGCGACCTATCATCGTTTGGTGAATCGAATGTTTAAAGATCAGACTGGTAGTGAAAGTGTATGTGGATCGATAATATACAGTAAGACTAGTCTAGCAAGTGCGGAATTATAAATAATAGTAAATAGCAGTAATAAAAATGACACCAGGGATTTTTATACTGGTTCGAACTTCCCGTTCTACGTCCAGTCCCAGACTCCTTCTGGAATTTCTCGAATAACCCTCACTTAACCCGGAGGAACAGGTATTACACCGCCTGAGCAACCGAATAGGACTTTTCCGCCTAAGCAACCGAATAGGACTTTTCCGCCTAAGCAACCGAATAGGACTTCAAATACAATTTGGTAAATTGTTTCTTGACTTTTATGTTCTCTGAATAACACGAATATAGTCAATGTAGTACACCCTTCCTATAATCTTCTTGATATGATGATTTGAATGTGCAAAGATAGGAAGTAGAGAATTGAAAATCACTTGATATTATAACAATATAAGATCAGAAAAGATAGAAAGAATTAGTTATTGAAATAGTGGATTTTCATCTCTATTTATAGTATTGAATAGTTTTAATTCAATAGTTGCAACTATTTGAAGAAGTGCAACTCTTGGTGAAGAAGACAACTCTTCAGATTTTGATATTTTATGAAGAGATGCTTCAGTTCGTCAAGTTCAGATGTCTGAGATAAAAGTGACAGATGTCTGAATAATTTTGAATTTCGAAAAAAATAAAAGGAAAACAAAAACAGTTAATTTAGATGTCTGTCTTTTAATTCAGACGTCTGTCTAGGGTAACAGACGTCTGTTATTAAATTGACAGATGTCTATTTCATATAGAAATAGAGGCATTAAAAACAAAGAGTTCAAACGTCTGTTATATTAATTTAGACGTCTGATATTGATGTCAGACGTCTGAATTAATATACAGACGTCTATTTCTGTACTGTTTTGTTCCTTTGTCCATTTTAGTATTTTTGAACTTGAGAAAATATATAATTTTGAAAATACCTTTTTATATTTATTTTAAAGCATGATTTTCAAAAGTATATTTGTGTGTGTGTGTGTTTCATCACCATATCAGAGATTGTACATATATATCTAAATAGATTTTTTAAGAACTTTAATCTTGTTGATGATATGATAATAGCTTCTTTTGACGATTCCTGCAAGAATATTTGACATAATAGTATATAGATTGAAATATATAGTTGTCGCATTAAAATCGAAGAAGGCAGGTTTCAACATTCTCCCCCTTTTTGATGATGACAACTATATAATTCATCGATTAGTATAATCATACCTTTTGCTCCCCCTGTCAAAATGACCATATTATATATCAGAAATATAATTATTTCTCCCCCTTTGTCATTAACAAAAAGAGTTGTTGGGGTTGTTTTGGATAAAAAGAAGTAACAAAACTTTGAATAACACACTAATGAAGAGATGTAAACAGACCAAGCAAGATAATAACAAATAAATGTTTAGGATACATCATTTGTTTACCTAACATAGTTGATTAAGAAAGACAGATAAAATTATACAATCTTATCATTCACCATTGTTTGAACCAAAAAAAATTTTATGAGAGAAGACATTGATTGAACCAAAAGAGAAACCAAAAGAAAACCATCTTCATTCACCATTCTCCCCAAGTTGGAGAAGAAGGAGGAGAGGATCCATGAGACTTTTTCCATAATTGACGAAGAATTGTCTTGATATTTTTCAATTCTCGTGCATTCTCTTCGACTTTGGCATCTAAGTAATCGAATCTAGAATTGATGGAAGAAAAGCCATGTGCTATTTGTTGAGAAATTTTCTTTTGATTTTTAGAAATAGTGATGTCGGATTTGAGCTTTTCATTTTTAGTATACGAGCGAGAAGTACCAGAAATTAGTTCTATCTCGAAATTTTCCGAATTTGGGCTTTGGATAAAAGCTTGCTCAAAAGCTTCATCTTCATCTTCTTCTTCATCTTCCCTTTCTTCATCATCCTTTTCTTGTTCAGTATCGCCTTCATCTCCATTATGTCCGGAACTACTTACTTTTGCTTTTCCTTTTTCTTTTTGTAAAGCAAGTTGTTCCGCTTTATAATCATTAAATGTTGGAAATGTCGGAGGAGATTCTGGTAATCCCATTAAACTGAAGAAGCGAATGTTGGATACCTTGATTTTTTCAAATTCAATTGACGGACTTTGAATAGAGAAGGCAGGTAGAATTCGAGTAATATAGGGAGCATAGATAATTGAGCGTTTCTTGGAGTCATGATAAGTGCGAAAAGCATCATAAAAGTATTGAGCCCAATTGATTTGAGTATTGGATAGAATTGATTGAAGTGCCTTATCTTCATCATCGTAAATGACCTCATGGCTTCCTTGCCGGGGAAAAATTGTTTTTATTAGCATTCTAAGCAATAGTCGAGGTCGAGGACGAAGATGATTTGATCTATCTTGGATTTTTCAGGTTCAAAAAGATAATATTCTATTTGTTTAAGTTCCTCTCCTTCTAACTTAAAGTCATCTATGTCGACTCCTTCCGAGCTACATTTTAAAATTCGTCCAATGTCAGAAGGATTTATTTGCAGAATGTTTCCAAAAACGCTTGTCCAAAGCGTTCCTTTTTCTCGATGAAGTCTAATTTTTGGATTGTTAACATTTGCTAGAAATAATAAAACACTAAGTCTACAAATGTTGACTTGATTATCTTTGAAATCAATAAGGCTTGTAATCTGAGATCTATCAGTATAGAGCCTAAGTTTGTAGGAAGGAAAATGATCAAGATTATGAAAAATACCATGAAATGATTGAAGAGTACATAAATGCTTGTAACGAGCCATGCTTCGAGGTTCGTGGTATAACCTAGCTTCAATTTGATCTTCCGAAGGAAGAATGTGAGGAGGTTGTTGAGATGAATCTCCTTTTTGTTTCTTAGATTTGGGCGCCATATGATTAATTGGAAAAAGACTAGGGTTTTGAGTTTGAGAGACAAAAAGACGAGAAGAAGAAAATAGACCATTGGAATGATTTTTATAGATTTCTTCTTAACAGGGTTTCGGACGTCTGAAAAATAAACAGACGTCTGAGATTCTGTAGAATAAAATCAAAGACAAGAAGAACAGACGTCTAAATATTTATGACAGACGTCTAAGACGTATGACAGACGTCTAAAAATAATTGACAGACGGCTCAGAAGGTCTAAAATGAAACAGAGAGTAAAAAACATTTTGCACTAAATTCAGACGTCTGATAGGTTTATGTTTAGACGTCTATAATGAATAACAGACGTCTGTTATTTTTAAACAGACGGCTAATTGTAGGCTGCAAAAGTATAGTCAGATTTAGACGTCTGTGAAAAATGATTCAGACGTCTGTGTGGCTGAAAATAGTAAAAATAGTTGTTTTTACAGACGTCTGTTGAAAAATATAAACGTCTGTCTGTCTGATAAAAATGTTTCTTTATGCTTAGGCTTAAAAAAAAAATAATAGTTTATTTATTTATATTGATAAGAACAGAAAACAAGTATAAATAAACAAATCAAACATACAGACATATATATTATCTATTTAGGAGTCTTTGGAGTTTTTGGAGACTTCGGAGACTTCCCTTTGGATGATTCGTGTTGATTTTGTTCAGTAGACTGATAAATAGGAGACCATTGAGGTTGACGTTCCCATGAATTTGGGGAAATAGGTGGTTGTTGAGGACTTTGTTGCCAAGAATTCCAACCCGATGATGTTGGTTGAGAGTATAATATAGGTTCAACAACAATATCTCTTGGGATATCTTTTCCACAGAATTTTATTGCAATGGACTCTAGTAAGCTAAGTTTTCTAGAGTTAATCCGTTGCTCATAGTACATATCCCTTTGTAGATTGATAATATTTTGTTGATCGTGATGAATATTATAAATCTTCTCCTTAGTTCGTGGTGAGAGGTCAAGACATTTTTTGGCTTTCTTCCGGTTAGGTGTATGTCCAGAAAGTTCTTTTCCATTATTATGACGGGGTTCATTTGATGGAGTAGGAGTGTCAAATTCGGAGGAAGATGTAGTTGGTGGAGAATACTCTGAATTTGAATAGTCTCCGGAATGTGACCCAGCCATGATGACAAGAAATATAGCAAGAAGGAATTCCATTGTTTAAGATTTGAAAGGGATTGAAAATGTAAGATGTCTTTGAAAGCCAAAAGTCGAAAGACTATATATATTTGATACTTTACCATAATATATGAAAGAATGGATGGTTGATAGTAATTAGAAAATGTAAGCCATGAATAATCTTAGAATGTTTTTAGGGAAACCAGAGGAATAGGAAGTATATTTAATGTAAACCACATGTTATTTTTTGTTTTAAAAAAATCAATGTGGTTAATTTTTTTAAATAAAAATGTATTTGACCATAAATTTTAGTGTATAATCAAGTGTTTAATCAAACTTTGATTCCTAATAGGCAAAATCACAAATGCTATTTATCTTAAAATTTATTTTAGGCAAACCTTTTACTAAATCAATTTTTGGATAATTTATTAATAGTTTTTGAAATTAATGTGACAAAATCTCTTATGACATAGCCAAGGATCATTTTCTTTGGCTATTAAACACATATTTGTGTTATGATTTATTTTCATATTCAAAATATAAATATTACGATCTCTTACTCCTTCGAAAATAATATTTTTGTTATGATAAAAAAGATTGCATTCATTTTCAGAAAATACTATGTTAAAACCTTTATCACATAATTGACTAATACTTAGTAAATTGTGTTTTAGATTTTTAACAATAAAACAATTGTAATAAGAGGTAATTTAGATGTACCATCATTGCTCACATCGCCTTTACCGATGATGTAACCTTTGGAGTTATCTCCAAAAGTGACAGATCCTCCATCTGAGTAGATAATGTTTGTTAACATATTTTTGTCGCCTGTCATGTGTTTTGAGCAACCACTGTCTAGAATCTATTTTCCTCTTTTCTTAATCGGTACCTGCAAAAAATATTTAAATTCTGTTGGTACCCACTTCCTCCGTTAGGGTCCAAAGGGTTAAATCTTAGGAAGCCAAACCCAGTTGGGTTTAGAGTTCCCTTTAAAAATAAAATTTTCATTCTTATGTACAAACATAATGAAAGAATTAATGTAATTTTTCTTAATCAAATTATTATTAGCTTTTGGAACCCAAATCATAATTGATTTTGGATGAATAATTTTTGAAGAAGTTTTTTGAGTAGATATAGATTCCTTTTTCTTAAAATTAGTATATAAAGAACCATTATTTTTAGAATGCTTTTGTATTGGTTTTTTATATCCTAACCCCTTTTTATTTGAACAAGTTTGAGAATTCTCAATTATTTTAGAGAGACTCTCTCTTCCACTGTTAAATTTAGAAACATTTTTAGAAATATTTTCCAGTTTTGTTTTAAGATTTGATACTTCTATATCAAGTGTTTTAATATTAGAGTTTAAATCATAATTTTCTTTTGCTAATTTAACATTCTCATATTTCTGTCTTTCTATTTCACTGCTTAAATCAGTGAATTGAGATGTTATGTTAACATAAGATTCTTGAGATTTTACTAACTCTTCCTCTAATATTTTCTTTTCATCTTTTAACATGTCAGTTTCTATTTCAGTTCTATTTAATTTTCCTAAAGCATCTTTATATTTACTCTTTAGGATTTTAAGTTTATCTAACAATTCAGAGTTTATTTCTATTAAATCGTCAAAAGTTAGATCACTTACTTCATCATTTGTTGCCATAAAACAAACGTTGGCTTGTTCTGAATCACTGTCATTATCACTGTCTGATGAAGAAGATTCTGTATCATCCCATGTAACTGAGAAGGCTTGTTTCTTTTTATATTTGTCCTTTTTGAGATTATTTTCTTTCTTCCGATCAGGACAATATTTCTTTATGTGGCCCTTCTTGTGACATTCGTAGCATTCAAGAGATGAGCTTGATGGCTTATTGAAACCCTTGTTATTTCCAAATTTATTTCCCTTTTTGAATTTTAAAAACTTCTTGAAATTCTTAGCTAAAAATGCCATATCGTCTTCTGATTCAAAGTCTTCTTTTTCTGCTTGAAAGGCGATAGTTTTCTTGTCCTGTGCTTGTGCTCGTCTTGCCTGCAAATTTACTTCATAGGACATTAGATTTCCTATTAACTCTTCTATTTTTATGGTTGAAATATCATTAGCTTCCTCGATAGCTAAGACTTTTTGTTCCCATTCATCAGTTAAAGAGTTAAGGATTTTTGACACAACATCAGATTCAGTAAAAGTAACTTCTAAAGCTAAAAGTGAGTGATAAATATCCTAGAATCTAGAGTACATTTCACTAATACTTTCTCCTTGTTTCATCCTAAAGTTTTGAAATTGGTTTTTAAGCATAGAAATCTTGCTTTGTTTTATTTTATTTGTTCCTTCGTGTGTAACCTTAAGTGTATTCCAAATTTCAAATCCAGTTTTACAAATACTGACTCGATTGAATTCATTTTTGTCTAATGCGCAAAATAACATATTCATTGCTTTTGCGTTTGCAGTAGCATCTAGTTTTTGTGTATTAGACCATGCAGCATATCCTGTAGTAGGAATATGATATTCAGTTTGAATGATATTCCAAGTTTCAAATCCACTTGCTTGCATAAAAATTCTCATTCTAGTTGACCAATAACTATAATTTAATCCGTTAAACAATGGTGGTCGTGTAGTGGCTTGTCCCTCAGTGAAACTGTTGCTAGTGTTATTGTCCATATTTTAAAAAAATATCAGATAACTATGTTATAGTTATGTGATGACCTTGCTCTGATACCAAATGAAAGTGTATGTGGATCGATAATATACAGTAAGACTAGTCTAGCAAGTGCGGAATTATAAATAATAGTAAATAGCAGTAATAAAAATGACACCAGGGATTTTTATACTGGTTCGAACTTCCCGTTCTACGTCCAGTCCCAGACTCCTTCTGGAATTTCTCGAATAACCCTCACTTAACCCGGAGGAACAGGTATTACACCGCCTGAGCAACCGAACAGGACTTTTCCGCCTAAGCAACCGAATAGGACTTTTCCGCCTAAGCAACCGAATAGGACTTCAAATACAATTTGGTAAATTGTTTCTTGACTTTTATGTTCTTTGAATAACACGAATATAGTCAATGTAGTACACCCTTCCTATAATCTTCTTGATATGATGATTTGAATGTGCAAAGATAGGAAGTAGAGAATTGAAAATCACTTGATATTATAACAATATAAGATCAGAAAAGATAAAAAGAATTAGTTATTGAAATAGTGGATTTTCATCTCTATTTATAGTATTGAATAATTTTAATTCAATAGTTGCAACTATTTGAAGAAGTGCAACTCTTGGTGAAGAAGACAACTCTTCAGATTTTGATATTTTATGAAGAGATGCTTCAGTTCGTCAAGTTCAGATGTCTGAGATAAAAGTGACAGATGTCTGAATAATTTTGAATTTCGAAAAAAATAAAAGGAAAACAAAAACAGTTAATTTAGACGTCTGTCTTTTAATTTAGACGTCTGTCTAGGGTGACAGACGTCTGTTATTAAATTGACAGACGTCTATTTCATATAGAAATAGAGGCATTAAAAACAAAGAGTTCAGACGTCTGTTATATTAATTTAGACGTCTGATATTGATGTCAGACGTCTGAATTAATATACAGACGTCTATTTCTGTACTGTTTTGTTCCTTTGTCCATTTTAGTATTTTTGAACTTGAGAAAATATATAATTTTGAAAATACCTTTTTATATTTATTTTAAAGCATGATTTTCAAAAGTATATTTGTGTGTGTGTGTGTTTCATCACCATATCAGAGATTGTACATATATATCTAAATAGATTTTTTAAGAACTTTAATCTTGTTGATGATATGATAATAACTTCTTTTGACGATTCCTGCAAGAATATTTGACATAATAGTATATAGATTGAAATATATAGTTGTCGCATTAAAATCGAAGAAGGCAGGTTTCAATAGGTAGAACAATGGAAGTCTATGTGGATGACATGCTCGTGAAGTCACGACAGTAAAACGACCACATTCGAGACTTAGCAGAGATGTTTGGCTTACTCAGATGTTATGGGATGAAGATCAACCCTCTGAAGTGTTCATTCGGCGTTACGTCAGGGAAGTTTTTGGGATTCATTGTTAATGCCCGCGGAATCGAAGCTAACCCGGAAAAGATTCAAGTTATTCGAGACATACAAGTGCTTAGAACTATAAAACAGGTACAAAGCTTGAATGGAAAGGTGGCTGCACTGAGTCGATTCATATCCCGAGCCATAGACAAGTGTATTCCCTTCTTCGATATAATAAAGAAAGGAAAAAGGAATTTCGAATGGACATCCAACTGTGAGGAAGCATTCCGAGCTCTGGTAAGGTATTTGGAAAGTCCTCCTGTGCTGTCGAAACCAGTAGACCACGAAATGTTGTACGTATACTTGGCCGTATCCCCACATGCTATAAGTGCGGCTCTGGTCCGCGAGGAGGACCGAGTTCAAAAGCCGGTGTATTACGTTAGTAAACGTTTAACGGGGGCAGAAAGAAATTATCCTAAAATTAAGAAATTGGCCTATTGCTTGGAGATTGCATCACGTAAGCTGCGTCCATACTTTCAGGCACATTCGGTCAGTATTTATACCGATCAGCCCTTGCGACAGGTACTCCAACAACCAGAAACTTTTGGAAGGATGTTAAAATGGAATATCGAGTTGAGTCGGTTCGATATTACCTACCTGCCACGAAGAGCCATACAAGGGCAAGCATTAGCAGACTTCATCGCTGAGTTTACTATATCAGACGAACCAGATAGTCACAGTGTCATTCCCGCCATTCGATGGAAATTGTACACCGATGGGGCATCAAATGATTGTTGCTCTGGGGCTGGTGTAGTTCTTGTGACTCCAGAAAATCGATCGATTTGTTATGCTTTGAAGCTCAATTTCCCAGCTACGAATAACGAAGCAGAATATAAAGCATTGATTGCTGGTTTAATGCTTGTTGGAGAACTCGGGGTAAAATCAGTTGAAATCTTTTGTGACTCGCAGTTGTTGGTGTACCAAGTGCGAGGAGATTACCAAGCAAGGGTACAAAAGCTTGCTCCGTACCTCGCTCTGGTTCAGGAACTATTGGCGAACTTTGAACATTATGACATTTCGCATGTCCCGCGTGAACAGAACAAGGAAGCCGACTCGTTTTCCAAATTCGCAAGTACTGGTGGTACACAACAAATGCGATTAGTTCCCATCGAAACCTTACACGCTCCAAGCATAGATGTGATGGAGGTCGATTTCGTGTTGGAAATGGAAGTCGAGAAGAAGTCATGGATAACCCCATTCAAACAATACCTGCTAAACGGAACTTTGCCCGAAAGAAGAAGCGAAAGACGACAGGTCATTCGCAAAGCCGCGCGATATGTGATGCAGGGCGGAGTAATGTATCAGAGGGGGTTTTCGGTCCCCTTACTACGATGCATTGCCCATTATGAGACAAACGGGTCTTGGAGGAAGTTCACGAAGGAGAATGTAGCGACCATACTAGGGGGCAGACACTAGCAAAAAAGATCCTCCGCTATGGATACTATTGGCCAACTGTGAATCGGGATGCAGCAGATTATGTAAGAAAATGTGATAAGTGTCAAAGATACGCGAAAATCCCGAGAGCTCCACCAACGGAACTCACGCAAATGGTTAGTCCCTAGCCGTTTGCAATCTGGGGAATCGACATAGTCGGTTCTTTGCCTATATCCAAAGGTGGTGCAAAATATGCGATAGTTGCGGTCGACTACTTCACCAAGTGGGCCGAGGCAGAGCCTCTAGCTACAATCACCTCCAAGAAGGTCATTAATTTCGTTGTGCGGAACATTATATGCCGCTTTGGCCTCCCGCGAACCATCATTACAGACAACAGAACTCAATTTGAATGTAAGGAATTCAAAGATTTCTGTTTGAAGTACGGCATTGAGAGAAAGATCGCCACGGTTGCTCATCCGAAGGCTAATGGACAAGTTGAAGCCGTGAACAAAATAATCAAGTCCATATTGAAGAAGTGTTTGGAAAAGGCTGGAGGCAAGTGGGTAGATGAACTTCCAACAACGCTATGGGCTTATAGAACTACCCACAAGTCTGCGACTGGCCACACTCCATTCGCATTGGCATATGGAACAGAGGCTGTTATACCCATGGAGCTTGAAGTTCCATCACATCGGATGACACATTATGATCCTAGGATGAATCAGGATCTCTTGTTGGAATCACTGGACTTCGTTGATGAAAAACGTGAAGAAGCTGAGTTAAGGGCGGCGGCATATAGGCACCGAGTTAAGCGATATTATAACGAAAAAGTCCGCCCAAGAATCTTTGATGTGGGTGATCTCGTTTTGAAACATGTTTTTCCAGTACCATCACGTATGAACGCCAACTGGGAAGGTCCATATGTTGTAGAACGGAAGCTTGGAGAGGGAACTTTCAAGCTAGCGACCGTTGATGGCATAACACTCCACCGAGCGTGGAATAGTGAACATTTGCGACGTTATTATATTTAGCTTGTTTCTTTCGTGTTTTAGGTGCAATTATTTCCTGTATGTTTTTGTTCCATTGATTCTTAGTTTCTTTTTAAGCATGTAATCGGATGATTTAGTTTGTTTTCATTAATAAAGGCTTGAAGCCATCTTTCCCATGCATCACTAATGTTTTTATGCATAATAATCTGGTGATAAACAACTAGAGTTACATTATTCTGTCTGACGTACGAATGCGTGAAAATGACTTAAATCTTCGAGTCCCTTGAGCGCAGACTGGAGTACTCTAAGTCCCCAGAGGGTGGACTAGAGTATAAACGACTTAAATCTCCAAGTCCCCTGAGTGCGGACTGGAGTACTCTGAGTCCCCAGAGTGCGGACTAGAGTATAAACGACTTAAATCTCCAAGTCCCCTGAACGCGGACTGGAGTACTCTGAGTCCCCAAAGTGCAGACTAGAGTATAAACAACTTAAATCTCCAAGTCCCCTAAGCACGGACTGGAGTACTCTAAGTCCCCAGAGGGCGGACTAGAGTATAAACGACTTAAATCTCCAAGTCCCTGAGCGCGGACTGGAGTACTCTGAGTCCCCAGAGTGCGGACTAGAGTATAAACGACTTAAATCTCCAAGTCCCCTGAGCACGGACCGGAGTACTCTGAGTCCCTAGAGTGCAGACTAGAGTATAAACGACTTGAATCTCTAAGTCCCTTGAGCGCGGACTGGAGTACTCTAAGTCCCCGGAGTGCGGACAAGAGTATAAACGACTTAAATCACCAAGTCCCCTGAGCGCGGAATGGAGTACTCTAAGTCCCCAGAGGGCGGACTAGAGTATAAACGACTTAAATCTCCAAGTCCCCTGAGCGCAGACTGGTGTACTCTGAGTCCCCACAGTGCGGACTAGAGTATAAACGACTTAAATCTCCAAGTCCCCTGAGCGCGGACTAGAGTACTCTAAGTCCCCAGAGGGCGGACTAGAGTATAAACGACTTAAATCTCCAAGTCCTCTGAGTGCGGACTGGAGTTCTCTGAGTCCCCAGAGTGCGGACTAGAGTATAAACGACTTAAATCTCCAAGTTCCCTGAACGCGGACTGGAGTACTCTAAGTCCCTAGAGTGCGGATTAAAAAATATTCTAAGTACCAGAAATGTGAAATAAGAGATGTACAATCCCAAAGAATCTCCGAGCAGTGTGAAAGTGGATTGGGGGTTTATGTAACTCGCAAGAACTTGAGTTTCGACCATAGTTATACAGAAAGCTAAAAAACAGAAGTCATTTGGAAGACGAAGAAACTAAACTTTATTTATTAATCCAAAATGGGGTTCTACAACCACTCCTCCAAAACCCAGAGTCAAAAGTCTGCCTACACTGACTACGAAAATAAATAAATAAAAATAATTACATGATCTAAACTAACTCTCGTTGAACGAGTGTAGTGGCTACTTCTTCGATTTCTTTAGCTTCTTTTCCTCCTTCATTTTCTCAGACGACTCCTTTCCCACGCATTTTCTCTTGGACGTTTTGCTCGCCAGAGAAACGGTGTCAGGAGTGGGAGGAGGAACATCCAGTGGTTTGGTCCTGCTAGGAAGAATGACTTTTAGAGGCCTGTTCAACGGGTCGTCAAGTTCTACTACTTGGGACTCGACCTTGATCTCAACTTTCTTCCTTTTCTCTTCCGCAAGTTGCTCCTTCATGCTCACTTTTGAAGTGTGTCCTGAGGCGCCCGTAATTTCAATTTCAAAACTTCCTTCGACGGGGGACGAAGTTTCGGACTTATCCTCGTTGAGCGCCTCAATCACCTAAGCATCAGGACCAGGGGTCACTACCAAGTGGGTAGCCTCACTCATTTTCCCCTTTTCCTCCTTGGCGTTGTCACTCCGTGGAGTCGGATCAGGATTAGAATGGCCTGCGAAAAACCACAAGGGACGAACGTTAGAATACGATAAACTCTCGCCAAAAAACGACAGTTCTTTGAACTTTAAGAAGAAGAGTCATATACCATTTTATTGCTGGCTTTCGACCGTCTGAGGAGTCTCACCCTCTAGAATGGGAGATAGCATATGAATGCCGAGGCCAGGGTCCTCTGGGTCATAACCAATGTGTTTCTCGAATGGATCAAGTACCGGTCGATCAGCCGATTGAGTAGGAGGAGGAGCTGGAGACTTGGTTCCAGACGGACCAACGACGTTATTTTTCTTCTTTGGTGGAGAGGAGCCTTTGCCAAAGAGAGCCATTGCTGCATACAAGTCTGAAGGTTCGTTCCCCCTGAGAAACTCTTTTACTAAAGCATCCTCGTCAACTTCCTCGATACCTAATTCCACCTTTTTAATCTTTATCAAAGTTTCCCATGCCTCGGCTAGAGATTCAAGGTAGCCCTCGCCGAGAAAAGTCAAGTCCCGATGCATGAGGACACGGACGTTGTATTCGGCTATCAGCGGGTCGAACAGACACTTAATCTCCTCTCTGTCGGCCTCTGCAGCCGCCTCAAGGCGAGAGTCAATCTCCATGGATGCTATTTTCATGCCCTCTTCACGGGCTTCATCCTTCACCGTCCCGACCTTAGAAAGCTCATCGTCGAGCTTTGCCTTCAAGAGTCGTGTAGCAACAATCTCGTTGCAGTATCGTTGGGACTCCTCTTGAGCAGCTATCTTCTCTTCCTTCTCCTTAGAGAGCAGCTCTTTCAACTCTTTAACCTACAGGGTGAGTGCATCCCTTTCTTTTTGAACAGAGTCCTTTTCTAAAGCCAGGGCCCCATAGCATTGGACCGCTTCGTTAATTTCCTTTTTATGAGTCATCTCCAGACGAGTGACGGCCTCCGCAGTATCTTTAGCACTTAGTTTGGCAGCCTCGAGTTGGGACTTATACGAAGAGAGTTCTTCATCCTGATTTTTGATAATGTCTTTATCAAAAATGGCTTCAAGCTTCAGGCGGTTGATTTCGTGTTGACGCTCAATAGAGATTTCCGAGACTTTTTCAACTAGATGGACAAACGCGTCATGTTGAACATAAACGTCGTTGTTGCAAGCGATGGCACTCTGCTTGTCATGCCCCGGAATGTGATGGATCGTTGGAAGGAACTTCAGACCATCAAAGCAGATTTTGGGGAATTTAACTTTAAGCTTGGACAGCTTCTCCGATATCGTCGGATCTACTGCAGGAACAGGGGGAGGTGGCTTTGAAAGTTCTTTTTTCTTACGATGTTCCCGAGACTACCGTGTGCTAGATGAACCAGAGTGTTGATCACGGGGAACATCAGATTGAGACCCCTTCTGCGAAGACTTCTCTCTGCCTTGCTCTGGTTGAGAAGGCAGATCGTGGGAATATGAAGACTGGCTGTATGATTTTCTTCGGTAAGTCGATTCCCGGGGGCGATTGTCTCGGTCTCCAGAGTCGTCTTTGTCCCGGCGCTTGCCGGTGCTCGAATCCCAGCCAGAATGATGAAAAATGGATAAGTCGCGAAGACGATCAAGTCCGTGGGTGTGTCCCATGTCACCTGCATAGAATGAGAATAACGACAGCTTAGAAAAGATCAGGGTGATGGCTAAAATTGAAGTGTAGGGTGAAGTGCATGTGTCTGTGTGTGTCCTAGTGTTCCCCTCGACGGACCAGTTTCTTTATCTTTACTAATAGGAGTTTTTTCTCCCTGGACATGGGCTTGAGCGCCTACATCGCCTTTGGCGGGCGAATGAAGTTTAAGTGCCTCTGAGTCGTCGAAACCATAATTGAGCAGATCATCAGGGATGGTGAGGTTCGACAGACCTTTCAGCGAACTCTCTAAGGGTTGAGGGGAAGGTTCTCTCTCCTTTGGAATAAGGGTAACTTTAGAAGTTCCACCCACTTTCTTCCTCCTCAACTTATAGGTCAATTTCTTCTTTCCCTTGGAAGGGGAAGATGACGTCTCAATATCGTGAACCTCGACACCCGGTACTTCGGGCGTCTTGCTTTCTCTAATTTCTCCCTCCTCTGGCATGTCAGGGGCGTTACGCGCTGAAGGCCCAGCCTGCTTTTTTCCTTTGCTCGAAGCAGGTCTAGATAGAGTGACACCTTGGGGGAGGTTTATTCGGCGACCTTCCGCCAACAGCCCGAACTTCGTAAGTGACTCATTTGAAATGAGAGATCTGATGTCCCGATCTTCTGCGGGGAGGGCCTGGATAGTCTCAACAGCTTCAGAGTACCCGGAGCCTTTGGGACGTGGATTGATACCTGAAAAAGTGGATAAAGGGTCAGAAAAGATGCAAATTTCGCCAAATTCAAGTGTTGATCTTGAAAATGAACTTACTTCCTTTTACCCATCTCCTAGCGAAACTGGGAGGACAACGCACGTAAAACCACTTTTGCTTGTACTGGGCAAATTTGCTCCACACCCCGGTCAGGATTTGGCATTTACTATGTGCCTCTAGAAATATAAAAGATGGGATGTCCGACCATCTCTTGAAGCGATAGATATAACGAATATCGCCGGAAGTGGGAAGCCTGAAAAGGACACTCATGAAGAGGATGCAAGTCTCGTATATGAATGCGTGGCTATTTGGATGTAATTGTGAGGGGGCAATCTCGATATATTGTAGCACGTCGCGAAGAAAGTAATTGAATGGCGGTACGCTGCAGACCCAGCACATAAACCTGTTGCAGGCTGTATATCCGACTGGGGGCAAGTGCGGACGATCATGCCCCGATGGAACTAACACGTCATCGAAAGGGATTCCATGGACAGAGCATATCCGACAGAGTGTGCTTTCATTAATCTTTGAGGCCTGTGAATCGATTGGGTCGTCTAAGAAAATTGCTGCCTCCAGAGCATCGGGAGCCAAGTCGACAAACGCCGTCGCAGGACTCGGTAAGTCTTGAGCAGGGGTAGTTGACGGGTTTGAGGTTCCTATAACTTCTTGTCGAGAGGATGGCCCGGGTCTATCCGAGATCGTAGCAGAGCTAGATTTCCAAGACATCTCTGATAAAGATTGAATCTGACAAAGCACATGTTTGAACTATACTTGAAAAACAATTAACATTAGACTTAACAACATAAATATTCCCCTCCCCCCATGTGGTGTGTGAACTAGTGCGATCATTCAGATATAAGTGCCAAGCAGCGAAAAGACGCTGGATTTAGGAAATAAGTTTGAGTTTTGAATTGTCATCTTCGAAGACCGTCATCGCTGACCGTTTACGAAAGCTTGACGTAAGACGGTTTATATTTTGAACTCGACGCCGTCGCTGCATTTGAAAAGTTATTAACTAATGGACAAGTTAAGTCCAAGTTTTCAGTTGTTTAAACGCGGGAGTTATCAGTCTGGATTGTCCGATATGCTTTGTTTTTTAAGTCTGTCCTTGTCCATTGTCAAGAATTCAAGCATAAAATATGTGTTGAGTTAATTATACATTAGGTTCGACTGGTGTTGTTGTTGTACACGACCCTCCTACCAAATCACTTCGTCGTTCGGCATTCAACTAAGCATGCCGAACCACAATCATGTCGAGCCACATCTCTCGGCACTCTACCTTCAATACCAACGCTCTTCCACCGATCCACTTCACCGTTCGGCATTCGTCTAGTCATGCTGAACCGAAGTCATGCCGAGCCGCTTCGCTCGGCATTTTGCCTAGCACTAACTTTCCCTCAATACTTCCTCCCTACCGCTCGGCATAAACGAGTTATCCACCAAGTTATGTCGAGCCACCTCATTCGGCATTCTACCCGACTCCATTCTTTACTTACACTCCCACTAAAATCGTTCGGCATAAAGGAATCATGCCGGGCCGTGGTCGTGCCGAGCCACATCGCCCGGCACGCTGAACCCAACTACAACTTCACTCTAGTACTTCTTCTTCAATGTCGTTCGGCATGTGGAAGTCATGCCAAGCCACATCGACATGTCTTCCATCCTCCACTCCACCTAATCCTAAGGCTTCTTTAAACCTCGAATCCACCTTCCTAATCTACACGACTATCATTGTTTGTGGGTTAAGGGAAAGGCATGGGTTTAAGTTTTGTCTTAAGTCCTTAATTAGGGAGAGTCAAGCGAATGAAGGGTTAGTACCTAGTAGAGGGGGCAAGGTCTGATGGAGTGCACGAATTGGAAGTAGAGATCTACTCGGGTTTGTTGTTGAAGGCAATCAAGGAGTATCCAAGGGAACTCGAGGACCAAAGGAGTTGTTGACAAGAGCTTGGGAAGAGGCAAGTTCGTGAGTTCGGTAGTATGGAGGTAAAAGAAAAGGAGAAAGAAAAGAAGTATCGCCTTATATAGAGAGAAGAGAAGTCGAAGGGACAGCGACCTGTAGAACCGGTCAAAGCACTTCCCTCGCTCGGCATTAATGTCGATTGGCATTTGTATGACGTTCGGCATTAGTATGTCGTTCGTCATACAATGCATCGATCGGCATTCAGAATAAGGACTCGAAGCAAGGCACGGAAGACATGTGATTCAAAGCGCACCATGTTCATCCACATAATGCACTTTGGGGGGCAAGTGTTACATGGAGGTTTGACCAAGTAACTAGAGACATAGCGTGGCCTCGTTCGGCACAACAGGCTCGTTCGGCATGAACCTCATTCGCTACAACAGCCTCGTTCGGCAGTCTAGCCTCGCTCGGCATTCAATATCGTTCAGCATAGGGGTACCGTTTGGCATTCCAGCCTCGACCAGCATTCCAGCCTCATTCAGCATTCCTGCCTCGTTCGGCATTCATGCCTCATTCGGCATTTATGCCTCGTTCGGTATTCCTGCCTCGACCGGCATTCCTACCTCGCTCGGCATTCCTACCTCGCTCGGCATTCCTACCTCGCTCGGCACATGGCCTCGCTCGGCGTAAGCATGTCGTTCGACATTTGTGGCTCGGCACACAGAAGTTTAGTCTATATCTCTCTGTTTAAATTTATCTACTTTGTTTATCTCTCTACACAATCTTTCTAAAGAGGGTTAGTGACCAACTTTGGTGCTAACAGGACCATTACTCATGCTTCATAAAAATACGTGCTTTCCAGGACTTGAACCCGGGTGGGTTGGCTTAAAGGCGCAACTCTTAACCATTGTTCTACACATGTTATTATGCCATACCTCCTTCAATCCAGGTCAGAATTGAATGAGACTTGAACTAGTAGTTGTGTATTGCTAAGTATAGTATTCCAATGCCCCCTGAATGTTCCATGTGAGAGAGAAAATTAGTAGTTCTCCAAAGTGGGACCCATATAACTTAGACAGCGGGCTAATCTTAAGATGTTCATATCTTTCAAACCGTTACTCGAATTGAGACGCATTTTCGACTTCATATCTTGATCTCGAGAATACTTCTAAAGTAGTTTAGGTCCAATCCAAGACAATGACAATTTTACCCTTGACTCTTCATATTCACCACACCCACCATAGATTACATAACAAATTACATAATTGCTCCTAGGGATACCCTTATCTCTTTCAGAATCATGATTACTCGAATTATGAATCAAAGGTGTTTATTGGAAAGGAACCCACATTAGAAGTGTTCGATTGGCTTAAGGTGGGGGAGTGTACTTTTGGATACATATGCTATTGTGATGCACCGAAGAGGAGATTTGCTTCTCATTAGCTTCAAGAGGACGTTTTAGATTGGTGGGAGGCATTGACTACTTAGATCCCGAAGGTGGATATACATGGAATTTGGTTAAGGAGAGATTTGAGGCTCGGTAAATTTCTTAAAAGAAAAACATTGCTTTGTGACGAGAGTACTTACAGGCAGATATGACTTTGGTAGAATACATTCAGCATTTTAATGCTTTGTCGAAGTATGGTCATAAAGACATCACACTGCATCGAAGAAAAATGAGAATGTTATCAAAGACTTGAGGAAGGGACCAAATCACAAAGTTATGGTGCATTTGTTAGCTTTCTTTGGTTTTTTGGTGGAGATGGTTAAGACATAAGATAGATTGTATCAAGAAGAAAGAAAGGTTTATACAGGATCCAAGGGTGGGAAGATAAAGAATAAAAGGTTCAATTTGTAACATATGTGAAATAAGAAACAGCTTAAAAGAGGAAGAAACTGTAACACCCCATAATTTGGCATTATTTGTTTAATTCTTAATTAGTTAATTAATTTGGCTTCGTAAATGGAATTTGTGCAAACGATGGAATTTGATTGTGAAACTTGCACCATTGCATTCGAGGCGAAATTCTAAGCAACTTTCATATTTGGGGTTTTGCAATCGGAGTCCAAACGAAGAAGTTACGGACGAAAAACGAATTCGGAATAAAAATAATTAAATAACAAAAATTAACATTTATAATTAATTAGTTGGGACCCACAAGTTGACCCGCATATTTAAGCGGTCGATCACGGGCGATCGACCCTAGGAAGGGGCGGTTGACCGCTTCGTGCATGGTGGCTCCAGTAAAGCTACGCCATATACGGTCCGGATTTAATATTTTAAATCGAACAGTTCTGGTTGATTCTAGCGCCTATAAATTCAGGCCTAGCCCTCTCTTCTCTTCTCATATTTTTTTGGAGGCAGGAGCGAAGCTCTGCCATTCCTTCTCCACTTTCTTTCTAAATTATAAAGATAAGATATTTGTATCTATATTCATACAAATTGGAGAAGATTAGAAATCTAATAAAAAGGAGAAGAGAAGAGAATCAACCATATGCGTATTTGAGGTAATTTATATATTTATATATATATATATATATATATATTTGTATCTATTTTTTCTCCCTATCCCAAATCTCTTCTCAAATCTGTAATTCTAATGTATGTATATACCCTTTTATACATATCTCTTGGACTAAATGGAAGTATTAAGTAGCCTAGTGAGATTTCAAATAAATAAATATGGGTGTCTTTAAATTGGGTTTACTTTAGTGTTGAGGTCTTAAATGTCTGAAGGGTCTGCCTCCTTGCCAAAAAGAGTAACCTAATGAGATGCCATATTTATAATTAAAGGCTGATAGTGGATATCTCAAGAAGGGTTCGCTTCTGGTTTGGGTCTTAAGTGATTGTAGGGTCCTCTTCCTATAAAAGAAGTATTAAGTAGCCCAATGAGATTTCCAAGCAATGACAGCTAGATAATACCATTAAGGGGCACGCTTCTGGAAATAGGTCTTAAATGATGTTGTCTGCCTTAATTAACTTCTTATATGACTAGAGTCTGCCTATTTTCCACTGGGAAGTATTAAGTTGCCTGGGTACAGTCCCTCACATTGGCCATAAAAAAATAGTACCATTTAGGAGCACGCCATTGGGATAGGTTTTAAATGATGGGATCTGCCTTAGTTAAGGTCTTAAATGACCAGATTTTTCCTATTTTCCACTTGTAGGTATTAAGTGGCTAGGGTATTGTTTATTACAGGCTACGATTTATCGGCAATAGATGCGATAGTAGTTGAACATTAAATGTCGGAAGTCTTATATAGTGGTTAGACGTCTTATAGCTAGGACCCACCAACCATTGACAACTTTGTTAGGAAACCACCTTGGGAATAGGTCTTAAATGATGGGTTCTACATTGATTAAGGTCTTAAATGGTTGAGTCTGCCTATTTCTCTTTTTAAAAGTATTATAGAAGCCCGCTTTATATTTAGAAGTATTAAGTCGCAAATGGGTTCGGAAGTATTGGGTGTTGATAAGGCTATATTAGTATCCAATACCTTGGAAAGGGGTAAGTAAATAATCGTGTGTGCAATACATGGTTAGATTAGAATTGCTAACCTTAATGGACATAACAATTAAATGGAAACCAATCAGTTTAAGTTTATGTTATGGACAGTTTATATTTCCAGTCACCAAAACATTGTTCTGACCCCCTACTCATTACAACCTATAGGATAGATTTATAGGAACAGGTCACTAGAGCTGTATGTGCTTTGTTGTTGGAGAAGTCTTCTTACTCTCATGCTCGATGATGATGTGACAATTTGTTATCCAAGGAATACCGTTAGTTCCAAGGTAGTAGCCATTGTTAGTATTCTTATCTTATTATTGTTTCCGCTGAGAGTTTAGATCTATCAATCTCTGATAATGCTCATGCTTATTTGTAGGTACCAAATCCAACGATGTAACACCCCACGCTTCAATGACAAATAAAATCAATTGAATTAACATAATTGCAAAACAGTAAAAAAAATCAAACATACGCATTTAAAAATTAAGAGGTTACATAGGTATATGCAACCAATGAGTGTGTGATTAATTGACGCATCAATTAATTAAAAGAGGAATTAATTAAGAGAGGTAGAGGCATCAATTAGTCAGAGAATATGTCACTTTTATAACATTAATTAATTAAGGGATCTTATAATAATGGGAAATGTATGTTGGGAATAAATTCATTGATAACATACATACATTAATTTATAATTGACGCAATCAATTAATTGAGAAATTAATTAAAGACATTAAGTAAGCATCAATTAATAAAAGATGGAAACTTATATGTCAATTAATTGGGTAATGAATTGGCGGTTTAAATATGTACAACTAATAAATGTGTGATTGAGTGACGCATAGGAATTAAATTGGATATCTATTAAAATGGGAAAACGTGTCAATTAATTAATTGGCAATTAGTTGAGCGTTTTAAAAAGGGTGTCAATTAATCAAAGAATATGCCATCTTTATAATAGCTAATAATGTAAATTAATTAGCTAGAAGAAAATGCCAGTTATAGGATTATTTATTTCTAAGTAAAAAAAATTGGAATGCGTACAAAAATCAAACAAAGTAATTAGGTTTATGATGAAAGTAAATTAATAAGAATAAATTAAAAAGTATAACTTTTATATGCATTCAATTAATAGAGGTATTAATTGACGTGTTCAAATAGGTAAGAAATTATAACGTATAAGGATCAATTAATATTGGATATATATATATATATATGATCTAATTAATTGGATAATTAATGGGAGAATCTTGTTTAGAAGGAAACGTGAATTAATATGGTCATATAACAAAGGAACAAATGAATAGTGTTGGAGAGTTATATGTGCTAACGTAAACAAATCAAGTTCTGATGGTGAGGATTGTTTTAGGGTTAATCGGATGGTTCCTAGTTATTCTGCACCTATAAATGGAACATAACTTAACCCTAGCCCGCACTATTTTCTCTGAATCAGCTACCGTCGTTTACAGCAAACTACTCTTCTCCCTCTTCCTTTCTCCTCTGTTAATCAAATCTTTCCCCAAACCAAAAATAAAATTAAGCAAGAAAACACATACAAACAAATCAGAGAATTGAGAAAACAAATCACAAAATTTACAGCGAATCAAAAAAGGGAAAAAGCAGAGAAAAGCATAGCAAATTAAATGGGATAGAGATTGAAGCTAAGGATGACATGTGAATGGATTTAATTATATATCTTTTACGTTTATAATATATTATCGTTAGCTTTCCGTTAAATAATTTTATTTAGTATTTATTTCAGTAATTAATTCAGTTAATATGTTATGCCAAGACAGTAAATTGTGTAAGAGAGCCTATATTTCTTTAAATATCAGGCTTGATAGTTAGAGAAAGACGTAAGCCTAAAGTAAGAAGTTTACAGTTGGTTACATCTACTTTAAAGTAGAAATTTAGCCTATAAATGTTAGCTTCTTTTTATTCCTTTTTACGCCAATAAAATAGTAAAGAGAAGATTTCGAAAATACGGACTAAAATAGAAGAATACTAGATTTACAGAAATTAGATGTAAAATAAGAAAAGCTGAAATAAAAAGAGAAAGATCGAAATTTACAGTAATTATGCTAAAATGGGAGTAATAACTTGAAGAAAAATCTAATAACTTGATTTGGAAGTACGTGACAGATTAATTGGTTAGTTTAGAAAATAGAATACATTTCTATAGTTTAATATTTAAAAAGATAACGATAAACGTAATTGCAAAAATAAAAGAAAGAAAAAGGGAATTAGTGTAAAATAGAGAAACCACTATATTTTGCACTATCCAAAAAATAAAGAGATAATAAAAGAAATATCTTGCAGTTACGGATTATTGTTTATAGCATTATTTAGTATTAAAATATGGAAATGACTTTTTAGCACAGTTTTCATAACCAACCAAATAGAATAGAACTACTTCCTATAATATAAGAATATAAAGCAAAGAATTTAAGGAATCAAGATAATTATTAGATAAGACTAGAAGCTATAAACAGAAATGTACCTAGATCTGCATTCACTGCGTAGATAATAGAATAAATGTAAAGTAGTTATTATGATAAGTAAATTTGTGACAAGCGGACAAAGTCCAAAGCTAAGCTTGTCATATAATATAAGAGAATTAAAGAAAATTCAGCATCATAATAAAAGAAGACACCCTAGAATAGAAAAGAGACGCTTGTAATTATATTTATAATGTACAGATTATAAAAGAAAATAAAAGTGACAATTACAAGTGAAATTATAACATAGGTTATAATTAAGTAGAAAGAATAGAAGTGGCTTATTTTAATAAACTTAAGACTTAAATTAAGTTAATAAGCAAGATAATAGAAGTGGCCCATACCAACAGCATTCTCTTTCAACCAGGAACTGATAATTTCACAACAGTTAGGTGAGGCTGGGATAAGATTATGCTAATTAGGGTAAATAAGTAGCCAACAGAAAAAGGAAAGTAAACTAAACGCAAAATAAAAGATTAGACTTAGGGTTTAATAAAAGAGTGAGATGCGTTTGGAGCAGCCCAAAGGATGAAGAGCCTAATGAAGCAGTTCATCACAGATTTCAGCACAGAAGAAGCACGTCCAACTTAGTTATTTTGGGCTAGAAGGAAGTACGAGACTTCAACGGGACGTGAGGGAACTCCAGGATGGCCCTTTGGGGTAGGCGTAGTGATGCAGTCCTCTAGAGGCAGGTCTATAGGTGTTCCATCAAAAGAGTATGCCTTGACTGCTTTTTGCATGGCAGGACCGTTATAGGCAGTCAAAAGGGGTTTGTGTTTGGAGTAGGATATTCGTATGTCCCAGTACTTGCAAGTAAGTTTAGTGGGCAGGACCCAAAGGATAGTCGCATGCGGATATCGGGACAGCATCAAAACCAAGAGCAAGTTCTGGAAAGACTAGAGTTAAACCAACAGTCCAATGATAGTTTCACTATCGAGACATTGGATGAGGGGCGGCGCCAATTGGATGTTTAGATTGTTTGTAGTAGGGCACAGCCACTTCGCTCTTTAGAGGTCTTTCAATTAGTTGAGGGGTGGCTGCATGGAGCCATAGCCACGATAAGAAAAGAAACAAACCAAATAGAATATCTGTATTGTAGGCCTAACGAGGCATTCCTTTACAGAAAAAGACTATTTGTATTGTAGGCCAATGAGGCAGTCCTTTACAGAACTAGACTATATGTATTGTAGGCCTAACGAGGCAGTCCTTTACGAAAATAGAAAATCCCCGACTGAGTTCCGTACAAGGTAGACCTTGTTAAGCGGGATTCAGGGAGTAAACAAAACGATTACGTATAGTCCTCAAGGTACGCACTGGGTGGTACTTACATTGTGATGTCCGAGCATTAGTGTAGGCTGGTGTGGACGTAGTTTTACGTTTTCATAGTAGACGACGGAACATTTGTATTGTAGGCCTTATGAGGCAGTCCTTTATAGATGTAGTCATAGAACGCCATGGAAGCAAGACGATGTAGTCAATTGTGAGGAGGATGCGGAAGGTACTTTGGGTAGTACCTAGGACCGATGCGGTCATTGGGCATATATATATATATCAGTTATTAGGTTTTAATCTACTAGGGATTAGATGGGCACGATTCATGCACAGAGGCAAGAGTATTATAAACCCAATGAACCTAATATAATAGTAAATGGAAATAAAATGGTATATGTAGAATTAAGCTTAGAAGTGTATAATTTGTCTATTCACCAGAACTTTAGTTCTGACCCCCTCCTCATAACATCCTACAAGTTAGGTAGATGGCAGAAACTTTCCAACTTTGAGACACTTGTTTGGATAGTGTTATTATATTGGTAAGTTTTTACTTACTATTATATTTTAGTCATTTCCGCTGTGAGATATTTATTGAGCTCCGATATATTTGTCTTTGCCTATTTGTAGGATACTAGATACCCAACTCGGGCTTTAGTGGGTTTGGATTTTAGCATATTTGCAAAAATTTCGGACACACTGGAATTCGGGTTGTTATAAACGATATGTACTTTGATGGACTTGGTTTTCAATTTTTGTCGAAATTTGGGCCAATTAAGATGCAAGTTGTTACATTTGGTACACGGCCTAGGTTAGTGGATTAGAGGGGTTAGGATAAATTAAGTGAACGTATTCGTACTTTCCTATCTAGTAATGCTATATTTTTACGCTAGATTCTAGGAGTTCCGACTATATAAGTAGTTGTAGTTCCACTCTGAAGGAATGTGCAAAGCAACTATGGGTTGGAAATATCTTAGAGCTAAGATTTTCACGCCGACTTTGAAGTACCCCATGGAGGGTTGGCAATGCATAAAGCGTTGTTGATGAAGAGCATGGGCACAACATATGGCTGAATCTTGGAAACTGGAGGTGTTTGACTTGACGGTTGGATTCTAGCTATCTTGTGATTTAGGATTTTGAGTTCCAGTTAGAGACAAACATTTATTCTAGATGGGCGGGAAAATTAGAGTCTATATTCGCAATTGTCCGGAAGCAAGTTTATGCTAGGGTGCATTCATTGATCACCTCTTGGACGGCAAACCAGATTTTTTAAAAATAACTCATGTCAATTCCTTAGTCTAAAACCCGTGAGAGAATTTTTATAAAGTATATTTTGGAAATGCCTTAGATTTTGGAAAAAGAGTTTTCAAAGGATTTCTTTTCCCAAAGATTTATTTTGGAAATTTTGTTTCGGGAAAGTTTTGAAATTTTAATTTTCAAAGAAACATATATCCCACTAGGCTAGTCTGTTAAGAAATTCTTAGCTTATGAAAGATTGTTTCATTAAATCCTTAAATATTTATATGTATATATCAGTAAAGGCTTGATATTGATTTTTAGCAAGAAAATAGTTTTCTAATTTGGGAAATTTTTGTTTTTAAAAGGTTTTTGGAAACCTTGGAATATATATATATATATATAAGTTGGATTTTTAAGGGAAGTTTTGGTATGAAATAGTTTCTATTATTTAGAAACAAGTACAAAGGAGCATATATTTAGCTTATTGATTTGTTGGTTTATAAAATCGATGTTTTTATATATTCTCTCCTTAAGGTACAGAACAAAATAGGAATGACATTCATTTTTGTTGAGGTATTTAATTTGATGTACTGTTGTACCCACCAGCTATTGGAAGAAATATTTCTGTGTGAAGTAGGCAGGAAATAGCAACTGGAATATTTTCGAGCTTTTTGAATTGTTGTTGGTTGCCGCAGTTTTGTTGGGACTACTTTGAATTGCTCGAGCATGTTTTGGGACTAGGCTATAGGCTTTGACACTGCCGTGATGAGAACAGGAAATTTTCGGATCATGTCGAATCGAAGGAAACGGCGCGAAATGATTATTATTATTTAATCTGTCCCTAATTAGGTCTAGGTTCAATTAACGTCCAAAGCCCTTTTAACGGTTGACCACTTAGCGGTAAACCTAGAGTTGTCTACTGGTTAACGATTTTTGGCACAATTTGAGCCTGGAACAGGACTAGTAAAGTCATGTCCGAATTTCCCTAGTTGCCTTCTTTCGTTCCTCCTTCCTCAACAAGTCGAACCCAATCTCCATCTCCTCCTCATCCAAGTATCAACCTCTCGCTTTGGTTCCTCCCCTAGGCAACACTATTTTTTCCTAGGAGCAACATCCTCGCCTCTCGCTCATGCTAATATTGTGTGTTAGATCTTACCCCACAACCACTCTAGATCTAAACCTTATTTCCTCGCTCCGACCATCTCTTAGCCCAAGAAACCTTTCTTCACTACAGGTTTTTCCTCGCACCATTATGGTTTCAACCCTCATGAGATCGCTTAGCTGGACAAGAATAAGCAGAAGGTTTCGCTGCTTTTGGGTTGGAAGAGCTATTCATCGTGTTAGGATTTACATCGATCCTCTACTTCGAGACCTTTGAGCGGGAATGTTACCCATGCTGCATCTGCATTTTCGATGTCTTGTTGGCACATAATTTCGATGGAAGCAACAGTTTGATTCATTCGGAGGTGAAGGGTATCTTGATTGAGTTGACTAATGATGATCTTACTGAGATTTTAGAGGCCTCCATGAAGGATGTGAACTTAGATGATTTTGAAGTGACCGACTCAAAGATTTTACAGTAGATCTTTTCCTAAGATGTCGGCATTTGGAAGATGGATAGTCTACTTCCAACCACACGTCTTATAATGTGCATCATTTGGCACAACAGCATCCCTAAAACGGGAAGTTATGACTGGATTTATCCACGGTGCAGAAAATCTCATATGCTAGTATTGGCGGCATCGCCGTCAATTGGACCCACACCCTTTTGATTCAATTTGTTGACCAAGGATTAGCACTCCATGGAGTCACTTTTCATATTTTCACCTAGCCACTCTTGTCCTTAGGTATTACGGCTGAACCTCGGTGAAGAGGCAGTTTAGAATAAGATTTCTTCTGCCATCATTATATCCTTCCTTAGGAAGATGGCATTTCTGAAGTCATCAATAACACCAGCAGCGCCAGTGGAATGAGTTGGGTGTATAGCCGCCATGCTTCGACCATTCAACGGTCACGGCAATGGATCGAGTTCCAGCCACGGAGCAAGACGTCTTGTAGTCCGTAGTCATTGTTTTAGGATTTATGGTATTGTTTTCTTTTCCTTTCTAGCATTTGTTCTTTTCTTTTTGGTTGTTAGGTTGTAAAACTATTAGTTCTCTCTTATAAAAGAGACGCATGATATTATGAGTTTCTATTCATTTTCTGTGTCATTGTTTATGGATATGTGAACCGCTCCTATATGTGCATAATACAGAAGCGATATAAATATGGGATTCTCATAAAGACACTTAACTAACAGTTAAAGCAATATAAGACTGGAAGTTTAGAATAAATGGAAATTTTAGCAAAGGACATGATAAAGTTGTTCTGATATCACGGGTCATTGCTCATGTTCCTTAAAAGCTAAATTTTTTGAATAATAGATCTGTTGACAATTTTAAATAAAATGTTAAATTTTTGGGTAAAGATTATTGTTGAATTTTAGAATTTGATTTATGCGTTTACCGCATTACCGACCACGCTGAAATTGTGGCTTGATTTATCAAAAATTTTGAGTAGGAAAATATTTTTTAAAATTTCCCCTTGATTTGAAAAGTTCCCTTTTGGAGAAAAAAGAAAGAAAGAAAGAAGAAGTTTTTTGTTTTAGTTGTTTTTGGCTCTTAAATCATTTTTAGAGTTTTTGTTCAAAATTTTATTTCGAGGGAAAATGTGCATCTAAATATTTTAGGATTTTATTTTCGAATGACGTACAAGTTTGAAAGGTAAGAAAGATTTTTGTGAAAATTTTTATTTTCAAGGCCACATGTTAGGCATAGGGAAGGTAAAATATAGTTAGAATTTGAGAATTTAGCGATGCATTAGGGTCGACGATGTGATAAATGCAAGCGATAACAAGGGAAATTTTGTTTTAGCCTTGGAATTTCTATATTCATACCTTGTCGACGACGCATGCAAGTCTAATTTTAGACTTAATTCCATTTTAGAGCTTGAAAATAAACCTCCTTATGTGTTTTGTACGTGGAAAATATGAAGTAAATCTGGGGCAACGAAGAAATTTCCACTATATTACGGCAATAGGAAGATTATAGTGTGGTAAAAATATTAAATTCTCGGCCTAAATTCCCTTTTTCGGCACCGGAGTAAAGTTTAGAAAGCGATTTTTGATGCATTAGGATGTTGGATGGTAGGAAGTGGATGCAAAATTGGTTGCTTCATACTTCTATTTGTAGGAGTATGAGGTTTTTTGTTGAGAAGATTTTTCAAAAAGCTGCATACATGTAGAACTACCAATGTATATGTTGGTTGTTTGCATCATATTTTTCAAAAATGTTTTCAAAAGAAATGCATTCATAAGGAGGATCTAATTTAGAATCATTTTGCATCTATATTTTCTATCTGGTGATATAGTAATACACTATGCACTTATGCATGTTTGGTTGCAAAGTTAGTTGTACATTCATTGGTTGTGTAGTTTAGGACGATTAGGAGCCAAAACCATGACTTGGGCATTGGTGAAATTTCGGGGACGAAATTCTTTTTAAGGGGGGATGAATGTAACACCCCGTAATTAGGCGTTATTTATTTAATTAGTTTGTTAGTTAATTAATTAGGCTTCGAAAGTGGAATTTGTGCAAATGATGGAAGTTGAATGCGAAACTTGCACCATTGTGTTCATGGTGAAATTCTGAGCAACTTTCATATTTGGAGTTTTGCGATCAGAGTCCAAACGAAGAAGTTACGGATGAAAAACGAATTCGGAATGAAAATAATTGAATAAGAAAAAATAACGTTTATAATTAATTAGTTGGGGCCCATAGGTCGACCCGCGTATTTGAGCGGTCGACTAGGGGCGGTCGACCCCTAGGAAAGGGGTGGTCGACCACTTCGTGCGTGGCGGCTCCAGTAAACCTCGGCCATATACGGGCCAGATTTAATATTTTAAATCGAACGATTTTGGTTGATTCTAGCGTCTAAAAATTCAGGCATAGCACTCCCTTCTCTTCTCATATTTTTATTGAGGCAGCAGCAAAGCTCTGCCATTTCATCTTCTCCACTTTCTTTCTAAATTATAAAGATAAGATATTTGTATCTATATTCATACAAATCAGAGAAGAGTAGAAATCTAATAAAAAAGAGAAGAGAAGATAATCAACCATATGCATATTTGAGGTAATTTATATATTTATATATATTTGTATCTATTTTCTCTCCCTATCCCAAATCTCTTCTTAGACATGTAAATATAATGTATGTATATACCCGTTTATACATATCTCTTTGATCAAAAAGGATTTGGAGATGAATCAAAGGTTTTACTTTAGATCTGGAGATTTGGATTGCTTTTAAAAGGTGAGTAAGAAATTTTTTAGATTGTTATAATATGACAATTATCCCATTGGTGATTATTTGACTTCTATGCCTAATTGGATAATTGTATATGAGTTGTAGGCAACAAATTGAATATAAACTGAATATAATAAATATCGCCTACATATTCTTGTTTATGAATTGATTTATCATTGTTTACAACTTGATCTGGAAATCAGTCCCAAAAGTTTGAATTTATATATATTGATTTGAATGAAATTTATTCCAAATCTGAAATAAGTTGTATAATAATGTTATAAATTTTGATCATTACCCTAATCTTATTGGAATGTAAACTTTTCTATGTTTGGAATTGTTGGATTTTAGATGTAACGACCAGGAATTTCAGTCATTTGAATTTAGAATATTTAATTGATTTTAAATATTGAAAAGTTAATTGTATAAGTTAAATAACTTATATTTCAAATATAGCGATTTATTTGTTAATTATATTATTAAATTTAATTTTTGGAATTATTTAAATAATAGAACCTTAATGTGAATAAAATGATTTTGAAAATTGATTTAATTTCTATTTGAATAAGAATGAAGATAGTAAACTTTAAATTATAATTAAAGTGATTGGACTTGATTTTAATAATAATTGTTTTAATTAACTTGTAAAAATAGCTTTCTAGGGCACTATCTCGGATTTCGATGAAACCGGTTTCATTGGATACATAATAGTGGATTATAGTATGTCGTCGAATTTCATGGCGATTAGATGTATTGTTTGATCGTGCGAGTTCGAAACGCGTAGAAATTAATTAAAGTAATTTAAATTAATATAATTTGATTTGAAAAGCTATCTCCTATATATGATAGAATTTAGTCCTGATATATATTCCATTGTGTTTAGAATAGGGGTATAACATGTAGAACGCCAGGCGGCATTCTTCGTTTGGAGTTTGAAATTTTAAAGTATGAATAGTGCTTTAAACTTTTCTATATAAGGGCATTAACTTTCTTCATTTGCAACCTAACCCTAAAGCCAAGCTCCAGCTGACATTTCCCAAAACTCTAACATCCAACGACCCACGCTTCTCGATGCAATCAAGGCCGAATTAGCTAAAACCTTCAACACAAAAGTTGTTGCTCTCATCCCCACGTGTACATCCATACCAACCGATCATCGAATTAAGGCTCGACGTGGTGTTGGTTTCGATTTGAAGAGAGGCAGTCTGTAATATCCCGTACTTGGAGGCCCAAAACTAACGGCTACGGATGCTGCAGTCATCCATAGTTATTAATCCTCGGCGACCAAATATGGTAATGTTTGATTCATTGATACATAGAAACACATGAATATGAGAAAAACTGAAAACATCAAACAAGTTCCACATTCCATTTCAAAAAATTTCAAATTCATTACATAATCCTACAATCATTAATCACGTTCAAAGAAAATATATTAATTACAACATACGCCAAGAGCGACATATGAAGATGCCTCCTTGGATGGTCAGAGTATATATAGGCAATTAAACAACTTTACCATTACAACATCAACACAACAGAATCAAAATAAAAGAGAACTCTAAGTGGCTATCTTGCCTTCTGCACATCTCCAGAAGCTTATTCGTCTAAGAAGGTACCTAAAAACCTCAACTCTCAAATTACTCAAAATCAATAGAGTACCTGAGGGTTTAAAGGGAAAACACGAACTTCGAGTCAGACATAAAACCTGGTATGAATAAGAATCTACGATCTCAAACCATTTAGATATCTAGTGAGACCATGTCGTTTAGCGTAACGGTTTTTCCCCTCACTATTATCCTAAAACCATTATAAAACCATATACTATGCTCATGCATCCACAATCATTAACACAATTCAAAACAATATGATGATATGCAAAACAAATAAATCAATTCTGGATTACCCATCCCCATTCAATTTGAATATCCGTCTCAGTTATAGTTTCTAGGGTCACTATTAACCTATTAGTTTTCATGGGCTTACTAACAACATGTTTAATGTTTAAGGCTCCATGTCCAGTTACATAGTTTTCATGGGATCAGTAAGAACCTATTGGCCCCTGCCAATATCTATACTGTTTCATGGGTTCTCCCTGAACCTATTGGTAAATCCAATATCTTTTCTCTTATCCTAGTTTTCATGGGTTGACTAGGAACCTATTGACTTCTGTCAATATCTTAATCCGAATATAATTTTCATGGGCTAATTACAAACCTATTGGCCCTTGCCAATATCAAATCACAGTTTTCATGGGCTAACTTTGAACCTATCTTCCTGACATCTACATTTATATATAGTTTTCATGGGCTTACTATGAACCTATCAGCCCTTGCCAATGTCTTTTCCTATACACAATTTTCATGGGTTTATTGTGAACTTATTGGCCCCTGCCAATATCTTTAATTTATATTCATTACTGGGTCAACCTAGCTGGTTATTCTGCCCTTCCCCAAATTATCATTATGGGTTCATTACAATGTGAATATATATATATTTGAAGAAGCAAACATAATAACATCACAATACCACTCATGTGGGTTTAATATCCTTAAAATTATTTTCATATGAAACATGGTTAATCCCTTTAACCTAATATTTTATCAAGGAAAGCTTCTCCTTAAAACCATTTAAAAACTCCTTTACTTAGCCATGGGTTTTCCTTTAAAATGAGATTGGGTTATTTGTGTTGAAAAACTAAGGCTTTCGAAACCTTCAAAACTTTGCTTTCGACCTTACTGGATAACCTCCTTCAAAAGCATACAAATCTCTTTTCAAAACATTAGGCCCCTACCTTTCGAAACACTTTAAAACCTCTCTTTCAAGAGCTTTCAAATGTAATAAAGTATTACTTATTAACTCTTAGAAGCATAGCTTCGAAACCATTGAAAGTACCCCTTTCGAAACCTTTGGAAGTATCCCTTCCGAAACCTTTGGAAGTATCCCTTCCGAAACCATTAGGTTTATTTTTAAAAAATATCATTTGGGTCAAAGTTAATATACATGAAAGTATCTCTTTCGAAACTATTCTTTATCATATAAACGTATTAGGGAAAACTTGATGGCGTCCGCACCACCCTTTCGAAAGCTTCAAATCATTTAAGCAAAACACTGAAGGATAGCATCGAAACCTCCTTTTGAAGTCATTGCCTTCAAAACCCTTGGACCCTTTAGAAAGCATTTAGGAAGTGGCTTAGAACATCTTTAAAACAAAAACTACTCTTCGAAAGCATTGATAACTTTAATATACTCGAAAGGCAAAAGAACGGCAGCATGGCTTCGACTAGGTCGGAACCCCTACTTTCGAAAGCATTATTTTACAAATAAAGGAACTCATTCGAAAGCTCTTACTTTTAAAACATAAAATGGAAACTCCTATGAAAGCTATTAGAAAACCCTTTCGAAAGCATATGTTTCGACTCCTTTGAAATCTTTAGTAAAACAAAGGCAGGCGCTTAACTTTTTAAAACAAACAAAGGTATCGACCCCATCGAAAGCAATGCTTTAGACACTATGCCTTCCACCTTTCTCCAATCCATTACGCACCAATTTCATTGATGCCTTGTGTATTGGTTTCAGCCTAGGTGGGTTTCGACTGAGTTGAAGCAGAAGCATAGGAGTCGAAAGGTACTTCTAATAGAGGTGGAACTTGCTTTTCTGAGTAAAAGCTAATTAATACCAATTAAAGCAAATTCTATCTAACTAACCTGCCCACGTGTAAACATGTGATTGGTTGCCTCTACATTTCAAATTCTTTACCAAAATAACTGCTGCTTAATTTCATATCTAAACTAAGGTTAATTTAGCAAATAACCCCTTCCATTAGTAAAACAATTAAATCATTTAGGTCCTCCTTTCAAAATAATTTAATTCTCATAGTAATTCACTTAAGAAAATCCCAAAGAATCATAGAAATTCACTTTTAATATGTTATCTAACATGTTTAAATTTTAGACCCAAATTCTCAATAAAATTTCTGAAATAAATTTTTAACTCAATTAACCATATTTACCTTTGAGAATTCATAATAATCTTTCCATTGCTTGGAAAATTATCAAAATTAAAACCCAACTCCAAAATCATGTTTTACATAACATAAATTTTTCCATGGCATTTAAACATCAATTTCAATTGGCTCTACCCTAAAACCGCTTAATCCTCATTTACAAAAAAAATTAACTTAAACAAATTATAATTCAAGCATATCATCATCCAAATCATCATAAAAACGAATTTAATCTTAAATTCTAAAAAATATGATCATAAAACAAAATAGAGATGGTATAAATTATTATTCACCCTTAATAGGATAAGGAGATTGGATTGAGATTAAGATTTATTCCCCTTCTTTATTCCTTAGCTAGATTTGAATTTCTCTTCCTTAACAATGGTCGGCTCCTCTTGATTTATGTTTGAATTTTTTTTTGAAAAATGACGTGAATGGGAAATGAAACGTGAATGGTGTAAGGAACGAGAATATATATATAAGGGTAAGGGTTATGTGCGGCTATTTCCTAATATACCCTTATGTAAATTAATTAACTCAAAAACCATTCTTAAGCCCATTTAATTTATTAAGCACGACCTTAATTTATTTTCATATCTCAATCCCCTTATCACTCTAATTATTTAAATTATTATATTTAATTTATCTAATTAAATCTCCTAAATAATGTTATCAAAAATTAGGGGTGTTATAGGCTCCCCTCCTTAAAGAATTTCATCCTCGAAGTTCAGTAAGGACTAAATACTAAACATAGCAATTGTTATCCCGCCTTTTGGCAAGGCCGTTACACCAAGAACTTGACTAGAAACCAAAGACAGTTCGTCTAAGAGAATCGGTTATACGTAGGCCCACTATGGATATCGATAAATTTTGTCTGAGTCCGGATCGAGCTTAAATTGATATGACACAACAAGCGAAGCTATGAGAATCAACGTTCTAAATTTTAGATCAATCCGAGTTCGTATGCTCAAGTTACAATCGATGCAAAATTGGATAAAAACAGCCTCTGTTCGAATAGCTCAGTTCGAATCCATCAGGAATGCCTACTTCGACTCGCTCCGCTTCACATCCATCAGAGAATCACTGTTCGACTCGCTCCACTTCGCATCCATCATAGAACCACTGTTCGACTCGCTCCACTTCGACTCCATCTTAGAACCTCTGTTCGATCTGCTCCGCATCCTTCAAAGAACCACTGTTCGACTCCATCAGAGAGCCACATTTCGACTCCCTCCACTTCGCATCCATCCGAAGACTTCTACCTCCATCGATGCGAACTGCACATCTTTTATCGATGCAAACAAAACAATACCATCGATACGAACAGGGCGAAAGTCCTAGAACGACTCGATCAAAACAGCATCAAAGGCGGAGTGATCCAGAGATTCAAGCGCCACGTCACCGAGTCGAACGAGAGCGATTCGAAGTGAGGGAGTCGAACGAAACAGCCAACCGAGAATCCCATTTCGTATCGATCATATCTCCTAATCTACAAGTCCAAATGCTATGAAATTTTCATAAAAGACTACGTGCATGCTAACGAATGTCCATGCCAAATTTCGACTCCATTGGATGAAATCTTGATCGATACGAAATTTGTTCGTATCGATCACGGATCGGACCGAAACTTCACGGGCTTGGGCGCGCGGGCCTGGTCACGTGCCAGAGAGGGTCTCCCGAGATCTAAGTGAAATACCAGCCTCCTACACCTATAAATAGAGCCCTAGGGCATACAGAAAGGGGGCTTCTTCTTCTTTGAATTCTCAAACGCCCAGACTCTGCCGGATCCAGATCTGAACTCCATCGCTGCTGCCAACAACGAAATTCATTGCTGCCAATCATAATTATCTGCTGTAACTTACTGAATTCGTTTGTAATCTTCAAGAAAAGATCAATAAAGCAATCAACTTCATAGTGGACGTAGGCGATACGCCGAACCACTCTAAATTATTGTGTCTCTGTGCATTTTAATTATTCCCATTTCTGAAATTTGGAGTTTTTGTTAGATAATCCTCTTTTTCCATTTAATTTCTTCACATTATCTCTTCAAAAACTTCCAAAGAGTGTTGTGCCCAATTTTGGTACAAACACTTTGGTGCTTTCATTGAGAAAACCCAATTTTTCTCCTGCTCTTTGGATCTCCTATCTATATCGGATTGCATAAATCCAAAAAGAAGATCCATATCTAGAACTTTGAAGCCCTTCCATTCTATTCAGATTTACATCAGATCTAAGAAAGGACTTTCATCACCTTACCATAGTAAGTACACGGACTACTTCTACAGCTGCTGATCAGGGAGGACGGGACAGGCAGAATCTTGCGCAATTGCCTCCATCAAACCAAGATGCCGCTGGACCTTCAGATCCAACAGGCCCAGTTACCAGACAAGAGTTTCGGATGTTGTACCAAGAATTGACCCAGAGTCGACAACAGCTAACTGAACAACTACACGCCAACGCAGAGTTGACCAACCAGTTAAATCGCCAAAGGCACAGAAGATCCAGAAGAGACCAAGGTTATTATTCTTCCACAGAGAGTTCAGCCTCATCTAACGGTCATCACCGGTCCACGCGCCCACGGTTGGATGTAAGCTACACCCAGGCCACAGGGCACCAACCTGCTTCGAATCTTGGACAACCTAGAACTGGACCATCCATTAGTCATCATACAGGACCTTCATCCCGAGGAGGTGCTGCTCCGTATCATGTCACAGGCAACATTGCTACTACCACCACTACCGAACGAGGAGGTGATGCTAGAAACCAAGCGGATCCTCAACGTAACCAACGAGAGTAGACTCCTGAGCCTTATGTCCCTGAGGATGTTGAACCAAGGAGGCGAGGCACGGACCGTCGGCCGCGTCTGGTCCAGACTCGCATTATGGAACCTGACCACACCTTGGCACAGCATGCTCCTAGTATCCGTACACCAGACATACCAACGATGATTCGTCAAATGATCCGTAAAAGTCAGGGTCTTAGTAATGACGACTGGGGAATCTCCTGGAGTCATACCCCTTTCACCGATGACATATTATATGCTGAACCACCTCGGCGCTTCAGGATGCCAACTTTGCCAGTCTACGAAGGGAGTTCTGATCCCAATCAACACATCCTGAAGTACGAATGGCTGATGAATGCTGCGAGGGCTGACGATGCAGTAAAGTGTCGTAGTTTCCCCATTTCCCTAGGGGGCATTGCTACCATGTAGTTTACTCATTTTCCACCACGATCCATCTCTAACTTTGACCAGATGGCCACCAAGTTTGTTGAACAATTCCGTATGCACGCGGTGAGGCCTAAGGATGTTAACACTTTGTCTAGTGTTACGCAAGCTCCTAGAGAAACACTTAGACGTTACTTGGAGCGATTCCATGCTGTGTGTGCAGAAATAAGCAATCCCAATGACAACTCTATCCTGATGGCATTGACTAAGGGGATTGATGCTGATTCCGAGTTCGGAAATTGGTTAGCTGGAAAACCACCTGAGTCATTGGACCGTTTCTATTCCAAAGCAGCCCAATTCTTGAGAAGGGAGGATGCGAAACAGTCTAGGAAGCAGGATCACACAGGGCCCAACATCGAAGGAATCCAAAGTAACATCGTTGTTAAACAGTCCGGAGATAGTTCTGGAAAAGTTCAGTTGAACATCCAAAATAAAAGAATCAGCAGAGGGACAATGGAAATCAAAACAAAAAACATGATCAGAATCGTGGTCCATGGCGTAGAGCTTCCATATACGTTAATTACACTCCATTGAACACGTCGTTGGAAAATGTGTATTTGCAGACCAGCAATACCATGCAATACAAGAAACCTGCCTCGAAACCACCAACTGAAAGACATATTGAAACAGGAAAATTTTGTAGATTCCATGAGAGTTATGGCCACAACACCAATGAGTGTCATCACCTACAATACCTTATTGAAAAACTGATACGTGAACGGAAGTTGGATCAATATGTGCGGGCGCCGCAGTCAGGTGGTGCGGGCCAATAAAATCAGAATCATGCGCCAAACCAAGAAAGGCAAGAGGAACCCGCTCGAATTGGCGGGAGGTTGGTTATTAATACAATAAGTGGTGGTCCTCATCCAGCAGACCGAAGCTGGAAGGAAATGGAGTCGTATGCCAGCTCTATCAGGCATGCGGACTTCGAGTGTTATAGTAGTTTTGATGAAGGGGCTCCGGCCAAGCAATAGAAGACGATGACAGATGACATCATGTTCAAACAGGGATGCTGATAAAATCAAAGCCCCCACCATCGATCCCCTGGTCATCTCAGCTCAAGTAGGTCCTGCTTGGATGAAGAGGATCTTAGTTGATAGTGGAAGCTCTGTGAATATTTTGTTTAAGCGAGCTTATGATCAAATGAGAATGGAAGCCACGGACTTGAAACCTTGTCAATCCCGAATCCACGGTTTCAATGGAAGTGCTACTATACCCACTGGAATGGTGGAACTGCCAGTATAGTTGGGAGTTGGAGAACGCCGGAGAGTACGGATGTTACAGTTCATTGTATTGGACATAGACTCCCCTTACAATGCTTTCTTGGGCCGACCGGCCCTCGCCAAATTCAGGGCAGCCATCGCCCCGTGGTGTTTGACTTTAAAATTTCCCACTGACTGTGGAGTGGGGATCATTCAAGGAGATCAGGCTGCTGCCAGAGCCTGTTACGTTGCTGAGCTGCGGGAGGCGCAGCGAAAGGAGAAAGGAAAGGATGTGGAGGAATCTCTCTGTGTCTGTTTTGCCGATAATTGACAATTAACGCCCGGGCCTAGGCCCGGGAACACCAGCCAATTCCAAAGGGATCTTGACCGAAGAGAAACTGAAGACGAAGAAGAATCTAAAGAAAGTCAAGCATCCCTGGCCGAACTGACGATTGATGTCCCAATTGACGATGACGATGATTCGAAAATGATAAAGATTGGGTCTCAGCTAAGCCAGCAAACTCAAGTGGAATTGGTTGAATTTCTGCGGGCAAATCTTGACGTATTTGCCTGGACACATTCTGATATGTGTGGGATCTCGCCGGACATCGCGAGCCACACTCTGAACATTGACCCGCGGCATGTCCCGGTCAAACAGAAAAGGTGTGGTATGGATCCAGAGAGATCTGCCGCCCTTAAAGAAGAAGTAGAGAAGCTTAAGACGAATGGGTTCATTCGGAATGCGCTATACCCTGAATGGGTGTCAAATCCCGTGCTCGTCCGAAAGCCGAACGGAAAGTGGAGAACATGTGTCGACTATTCCGATCTAAATAAAGCTTGTCCCAAAGACAGTTTCCCGCTTCCCAGAATTGATCAGCTAGTAGATTCGACAGCTGAGCATGAGCTCTTATCCTTCATGGATGCGTATTCTGGCTACAATCAAATACCGATGCATTTACCTGATCAAGAGCATACCAGCTTCGTAACCAATCTGGGACTTTATTGCTACAAAGTTAGGCCATTCGGACTCAAGAATGCCGGGGATACTTATCAACGATTGGTAAATCGAATGTTTGCCAACCAAATCGGGTAAACCATGGAAGTATATGTAGACAACATGCTTATGAAGTCACGACTCTCCACCGACCATGTTAAAGACCTGGAAAGTATGTTCAACATACTTCGAGAATACAAAATGAAGCTTAACCCACTGAAATGTCATTTTGGAGTTGCATCCGGAAAATTCCTTGGGTTCATCGTCAACGCTCGAGGGATCGAAGCTAATCCTGAAAAGATCTGGGCTATCAGAAATCTTGAAACTCCAAAAACCATAAAGCAAGTCCAGAGTCTCAATGGGAAAGTAGCAGCAATGAGCATGTTCATTTCAAAGTCCACTGACAAATGCATCCCCTTCTTCGATCTGATCTGAAAAGGGAAGCGAAACTTTAAATGGACCAAGGCGTGTGAAGGCGATTTCCAAGCACTAGTGCAACATCTATCCACACCACCTATCATGTCGAAGCCTATTGATCATGAGAAGTTGTTCGTATATTTGACGATATCAGAAAACGCTATCAGCACTACATTAATTCGAGAAGAGGACAAGATACAGAAGCCAGTATACTACGTCAGCAAGCGATTGACTGGGGCCGAAAGGAATTATCCGAAATTAGAGAAGTTGGCTTATTGCCTTGTTATTGCATCAAGAAAACTCCGACCATATTTCCAGGCACATCCCATTATTGTTTACACCGACCGGCCGTTACGACAGGTCCTTTCGCGGCCTGAGACGTCTGGTAGGTTACTCAAGTGGAACATCGAACTAAGCCAGTTTAACATTACTTACACTCTAAGACAGGCCATAAAAGGACAAGTCCTAGCCAATTTCATAGCTGAATTTACCTTTCCAGAGGACTTGCCCAAAACCAGTGAATCCCCCGAATACGTCTGAAAGCTTTATACCGACGGTGCATCAAACGACCGGTGTCCGGGCGCTGGTGTTGTACTTGAAACTCCCGTAGGCTGATCCATATGTTATGCTTTGAAGTTCGATTTTCATGCAACTAATAATGAAGCTGAATACGAAGCCCTCTTGGCTGGCTTGAAACTTGCTAGAGATTTGAGAATTATCGCAGTGGAAATTTATAGTGATTCATAATTAGTTGTATGTCAGGTACGGGGAGAGTATCAAGCAAGAGATCAAAGGTTGGCTGCTTACTTAGCTCGAGTTCAGGAAGTACTAAATCAGTTTGATTATTATGCCATTTATTGTATACCTCGAGAACGCAACCAAAAAGCCGATTCATTAGCGAAGCTAGCCAGCACAGGTGAAGCTCAGCAAACGGGACTCGTCCTCGTAGAAGCGTTATCCTCCCCAAGCATTGACCGAGCAGAAATAGGCCGGGTATGTGAAACCATCCTCGAAAAGGATTCATGGATGACTCCACTTAGAAATTACATTGAGCACGGAACCCTGCCGGAGCACAGGAGTGAAAAGAGACAAGTCCTTCGGAAGGCCTCACGATTTACCATCCAGAATGGAATCATGTACAGAAGAGGGTACTCAGTCCCTCTACTCCGGTGTATCGCTCACGATGAAATTAAGCGAGTATTGCAAGATGTGCACGAAGGAGAATGTGGCGATCACACCGGGGGGCAAGCGCTTGCCAAGAAAATACTTCGATACGGATATTACTGGCCGACCGTGAATCGCGATGCGTCAGATTATGCAAAGAAATGTGATAGGTTCCAGAAATATGCCCGAATTCCTAGAGCTCCTCCTACCGAGATAACGCAAATGGTCAACCCATGGCCGTTTGCAATGTGGGGCATCGACATCATTGGTGCTCTACCTCTGGCAAAAGGTGGTGTGAAATACACCATCGTTGCAGTGGATTACTTTACAAAATGGGCCGAAGCCGAAGCTCTTGCTACCATAACGACGAAGAAAGTAATCAACTTTGTAGTTCGCAACATCATCTGTCGATTCAGCCTCCTACACACCATTATTACGGACAACGGAACCCAATTCGACAGTGTTGAATTTAAAGATTTCTGCAAATGATTTCACATCCAAAAGAAATTCTCTGCAGTTGCACACCCTCAGGCAAACGGACAGGTCGAAGCAGTTAATAAAGTTATAAAATCCATTCTGAAAAAACGACTAGAAAAGGTCGGGGGCAAGTGGGTCGATGAACTTCCTATGGCTTTATGGGCTTACCGAACAACCCACAAGACCGCGACCGGCCACACTCCATTCTCTCTCTCTCTTATGGTTCAGAAGTCGTTATTCCAGTTGAACTAGAAGTACCTTCTCATCGTGTGACATACTATGATCCAAAGACAAATGCTATATTACTGGATGAATCTCTCGATCTACTAGATGAGAAGCGTGAAGAGGCTGATTTAAGGGCAACTGCGCATCGAAGTCGATTCGCCCGATTGTATAACACCAAGGTCCGCCCGCGAACCTTTGAACTAGGCGATCTCGTCCTAAAAAGAATTTATCTGGTTCCTTCGCATATGAAGCCGACATGGGAAGGACCGTATGTTATCGAACGAAGGCTCGGAGATGGCACATTCAAATTATCGACCGCTGACGGTCTTACTTTGCCAAGAGCCTCGAATAGCGAGAGTCTTCGCCGCTACTACACATAACAGGCTATGTTTATCCATTTAGTTTATTTTCCATTTTGCAATTTGTTTCTGCATTTCGAAATTAGAATTTGTAATAAGGCAACTGACTTTGCCATATTTTCTTATTTCAGCAATTAAATGCAATCTCTTCGAGCCAGAGCTATGATTTACTTGAAATGCTTCATATGATCATCACTATGCACGGAGAGCTAAGTTTCACCATACGGTGGAATTTATTCAAATAGAGAGTGACTGTGATGCAACCGGTCACTCGCTAAAGTGTAACCCGAGCTCGGGGACAAGCCATCACATCAAAATCAAAAATGGATTTATACACGACAATCCCTCACTTAACTCCCGGTTCCCAGAGTGTGAACTGGAGTATTAAAAATACGCCTACAAAGAGGGTGAATCCGTCCGCCTAATGACTTCGTCCATATCTGAACCAAGTTTGAGGAGGATGGACCCGTCCATCTAACGACCTCACTTGTTAACTCAGGGTGGATGTGGTCCAACCATCCATGATCCTGATACAACTCCGAGTTCCCAGAGCGTGAAGCGGAGTATAAACATCAACTCCGAACTCCCAGAGTGTGAGTCGGAGTTTAAAACGACAACTCCGAGTTCCCAGAGCATGAAGCGGAGTATAAACATCAACTTCGAACTCCCAAAGTGCGAGTCGGAGTATAAACAGCGTGAAGTAGAGTATAAAACATCAACTCCGAACTCCCAGAGTGCGAGTCGGAGTATAAACATCAACTCCATGTTCCCAGAGCATGAAGCGGAGTATAAATATCAACTCTGAGTTCCCAGAGCGTGAAGCGGAGTATAAACATCAACTCCGAGTTCCCAGAGCGTGAAGCGGAGTATAAACATCAACTTCGAACTCCCAGAGTGCGAGTCGGAGTATAAACATCAACTCCGAGTTCTCAGAGCATGAAGCGGAGTATAAACATCAACTCCGAACTCCCAGAGTGCGAGTCGGAGTATAAACATCAACTCCGAGTTCCCAGAGCGTGAAGCGGAGTATAAAACATCAACTCCGAACTCCCAGAGTGCGAGTCGGAGTATAAACATTAACTCCGAGTTCCCAAAGCGTGAAGCGGAGTATAAATATCAACTCCGAGTTCCCAGAGCGTGAAGCGGAGTATAAACATCAACTCCGAACTCCCAGAGCACGAGTCGGAGTATAAATATCAACTCCAAACTCCCAGAGTGCGAGTTGAAGTATAAATGTCGGTTCCAAGTCCCCAGATCGCGGACGTATGATTAAAACTTAAGCCGGCACGACCAACTGCTAGTAAACAAATGAGAATCCCCAGAGTGCGGATATGATCATCAACAATCAGACAAACGTGGAAGAGCCGCTCGGTCTCTACTTGACTAAGACATCCATTCAGTGGCTGTAGACTCAGCATGATGCAAGCGAGAAGCAACCGCTGATTGATGTTCAACTACTCATCCCCGAGACTGGGGGGCAGGACTTAAGCATCGACCATTGACTGAAATGGTGCGACGTCAAAATTCAGCTCGCCTCCCAATCGCGAACCATGTCCACAGTTTTCAGACTTGGTGCAAAAGGACAAACTTGACTCGAAAGCTGAAACTTTACAAGTGCATTTCAAACATTGAAACACTTAAACAAATACACAGGAAGCTCAAAAAGAAAAAGTTTCATTTCTACTATTCATGAAAGAAATTCGTGTACAAGTTTGTTCCAAAAAATTCCTACTAGCATGGGCCGAACCCGCGTCTATACACGGCCAACAAAATGAAAGTCAGAGTTACACCGAGGAAGCATGTCTAATCTTTCTTCTTCCGCGGTTTCCTTTTCGGTGTGGGCCCGCTGGAGCCGCCGCTATCCTTCCTCTTTGAGCCATTGCTTTTCGGTGGTTGGTCTCCAAGCGAGGGCATGATATCAACATCCTCCTCCAAACTCGAGTGGATAGGAATGCTCCTTGCGGGCGGAGTCGGAGGAACAGGATCTAGTACAGAAGGTGGAATGGGCACGCTGGTAATGAAAACAGTACCACTAAGAGATATCATTCTAAGCAAAGCAGGTCCCCGTGCTGCCATCCCACCTCCAAAACTGCCACCATGAGCCGCTGCTGCCATTTCAGCGTCGATTTGAGCGAACATCTCCTCTTCAGTAACTGCTCGAGACCCTCTGGGGGCATCATTAGTCGGCATTAAAGAGCTTGTAGTAGGATCGCTTCCACTCATGACAGATGACAAGTCAGCAAGAGGATCGCCGTGACGGCGAAAGAGTTCATCCATCAGCTGCTCATCAAACACAATCGTACTCCCCTGCGTATCGTCAAGCGGGGCAGTTGTAGTCATGATGATCGCTTCGGTAACGATAGCCTCCTGTGTCTGATGTGATTCTTGAATAACAGGAGGCCCGACATGTGCAGCATCGATCACTGGACAAAGAATAAGAGAACTGTTAGAACTTAACTCGATCGAAGATTTTGACTTAAGAAAGATATATGGAATGTTCAGAGTACCTTCCTTAGTTTGACTTGTAAGCGACGGGGCAGCTTTAGTAACTTGCACTGCAGCCGGAGACATCTACGGCTGATCCGGATTATAAGCAGGAACAGCTTGGGGATCGACCACAGACGAGGATTCGGGCTGGGTTGACACTGGAACTTCAAGACTCGCTTCACGATGTTCAACCCCTGAACCCCCTCCTATTTCAAAGTGTCGAGTGCCAAGTCTGTCCTTCTCATGAAGAATCATTAACTCGTGAAGAATCTTCCTTTCATCTTCATTCAGAATGCGATTCTCGAGTTCAAATTCATCCACAGACTCACCCAGATGCGCCTCCTTCTCTTCCTCAACCAGTCGGCCCCAAGCGTTATAAAGATGCGCCGGATAATCATCGAGCCAGGCTAGACCCCTGTGCCTCAGCATGTTAGTGTTGTAAACAACGAGACAGTCTTCGATGTCAGCCTCTAGCCTGGACTCGGCCGACTTCACTTTCTCCTCAACCTCAGTCTCCACCTTGTGGACTTTAGCCATAGTCACATCCCATTCACCCCTGAGCAGGACAGCATGTTCGCATGCCTCCTAGACTGCGTTGTTCGCATCATCTTTTTCCTTGGCCATGTCGGCGAATTTGTCCTTGAGTTCATTAAGTTCCTTGACCGCCGCATCCCGCTCGGCGGTGACTGTAGTGTTCCGGTGGCCCATCTCCTCCACCAGGGCAACATGCATCTGCCCCCAACCTCTCCATTGCCGCCTTCGCTTCATCAGCTTTTTTGGTGGCCTCAATCTCCGATTTCTGAGAAGACTTGGCTTCAGCAGTGAGCACTTGAATGATCCGATCCCTTTGATCGAGTTTGGTCTCCATTTTCTCAAGCGCTTTGGCTCGCTCAAAGGCCACCTTAGAAGCTTTCTCTGCAGCCTTTACCCACTCTCTGTACTGGGTGTAGATGTCGTGAAAATAATCATGCATCGTGCCTTCCACCCCTGACGGAATTCTTTTTAAGTGTGGTGGGAAGACATAGCCATCGAAGCAAATATTCAGAAAATCCTTCCTCATCTGAGCCAATTTAAGGGCCCCTTCTCCTGTGGGCTCGACTGGGACCTGCTCTGTAATTATGGAGGCCGTGGTCTCAACTCTCTGGAGATGAGTTTCGGATCGAGAAGTGTGAGAAGATGGTTTGTGACGAGGAGGCTCTGGCGGGTGTGGAACAAAAATGGGAGGTGGAGACGGAAGTCTAAGAGGAAGAGAGCGTGATCTAGACCGATGTCTGTACTCTCTATCCCTATCACGCCCATACCTATCTTGGTTAGAGTACTCGCGATCGCGATCTCTATCCGAGTCTCTCATACCGAAATCATAATAGGAAGAAGCCTTTCGGGCCGAGCGAAGATTCCCGAGCATCGATCCTTTTCCAGACATAGTACCTGAAAATGAGAAACGAAGGAAGAGTTAGTGATTTCCTAAGTTGGACGATTTACAGTTGTGAATCATATAGTGTAGTGAAGTGTATGCATGTGCAACTCCCCGACCAATCGGAAATGTCGGCCGCACTCATAGCAAGCGACCCGCTCAGTTCAAGAGCATTATCAAGCTCCTTCATCCCGGCGTCGTGTTGAGATGACACAAAATCCGGAATCGGAATATCAGCAAGCCCTGCAAAATGATTCTCTACTTGTGGGGGAGGAGCCTCCAAAATTTTAATCCCCGGGGCGGGCAAGGACACAACCATGGATTTAAATCTCTTGGATTTAGAACGCTTGTGAGCAACAGCCTTGCCTTTTCTCTTTCCTCCTGAATCCTGGATATCGGAAGAAGGCCCAACTGGGAGCTCGGTATCGGTAGGCGTTCTCTCCGGATCAACTTCTTCGGTTATCACGACTGCGGGTGCTTTGCGCTTCACCCGTTTCTTCGAGACCACTCTAAATGTCCCTTCCAGCCGTATGCTCTGCCTCCGTTCTATCAGCCCGACGGTCCTCAAATTTCTGCCGGTCAGAACCAAGTCGATATGCCTCTCTTCGCCCGGTAACGCTTGGAGGATCAGAACTAGCTCTTTGAAGTATGCACCGTCAGGTCAAGAGATTGCAGCTATAAAAGAGGAAAAGTATGTCAGTTACTAATATCTCGATGATTCAAGAGAAAAATGGCAATGCTTACGTCTATCCAACCACCGCCTAGCAAATCTAGGGGGGCACCGAACGTAGAACCATTCGGTTTTAAAGTAACTTAGCCTTCCCCAGGAGCCCATTACAATGTGACAGTTTCTGACCGCTTCCAAGAAGGTGAAAGAAGGGCTGTCTCCACGGCTCTTAACATTAAATAAATATCTGATCTCGATCGGCTTTGGTGGTCGAAAGAGGATCTCCATAAACAGGATAAAGGTGCTATTCAACAAAGCATACCCGTTGGGGTGCAGCTGGGATGGAGCTATTCCAAGGAATGATAACATCTCCCTTATATATTTATTGAAGGGAGGAAGTGTTCCCGCCGTACAGGCATGACGGTTAAAAGCAGTAAACCCCTCCGGGGGATCATGCGACCTATCATTTGGCCCAGGCAGTAGCACGTCGTCGAGCGACAAGCCGTGTCTTAAACAAATCCGTCCCAGCATATCTTCGGAGATACCGGACGGCACAAAATCTTGCGGACGACAAATGAACCGGGCACCTAGACGCTCGTCCGGAGCTGGGTCTATAACTTCGGCTTCAATGACCGGTATTTCGATGGTTGAAGGAATTGAACTCGGGAGTTCCTGCTGCTGAGAACTTGAAGGTTCCATGACTAGCTAGCTTATGAACAATCATTGTTAAATAGACAATAACGCTCGTGCATCCCCCAGTGTAAAGTGTGTGAGTGTGTCGTGCAGTGCAGTACTGTATATCACTTGAGAAGATCTACAGGATTGAAGAAAACATGAAAACAACGAGACTTCGAAATTCAGTCGAAAGGACCGTCATCGCTGACCGTCACGACCGTGCCATCCAATTATTATCAACCAATCCAAGTTAAAGTCTGTTAAAATTTTGTTAAATTGCAGTTCCATCGACGAGCTTCGAAGGGAAATCAAATATGCAGTCCAAAGGTCAAGTCTAATTACGCTAAAATGAAGCTCGTCGGAGTTAGATGTTCGAATACACAAGGTTTTTCGATATCATCGAAGTTAGGTTCATTATCAATCATCAAAAGTTCATGTTCGAATCGGTCGCTCAAGTTCAAGTTCGCATCGATCAGGTTCGATTTCGTATCGATCACACAGTGACACTGTCGTACCGATCCAAGGGCTGCGCAGTTCGAATCGGTCCAAGGCATCCACCTCGACTCGATCCAAGGCCGCCGCTTCGAATCGATCCAAAGCCATCCACTTCGACTCGATCCAGGGCCGCCGCTTCGAATCGGTCCAAAGCCATCCACTTCGACTCGATCCAAGGCCATCATTTCGAATCGATCAGACGCAACCCCTTCGTATCAATCGACGTATTCAAAGCACTCGATTCGATGCAAAGCTCAGCCATCGATCGATACGAAGGCCTCCGTCTCATCATCTCGAAGCCCCTACTCCAGATCGACGCAAAGCTGAGGCCAAGGAATCTTCGATCGATCACGACTCTGGTTGATTTAGTGTTAAAGATCGAGTCTCATCGTTTACACGTTGGATTCGCTTAAGTAGATTACCTAAATCTAGCAGTTAGTTCGAGTGATTGAGGATCTGAATTGGTTCGAAGGCAAGAACGGTTTCTTCTTTTTTCCCGAGTCTCTGAACGATACGAAGGCGAGAGCGCAAGAGTAGAAAAGTAAAAAGTTAAAAAATGGCTAAGTCCACGATATTTATATGGATTCGAAGGTGAAGTGAAAAAATGATACGCATTCCAGTAAACATGACCGGTTACAACGTGTCTCCTCCACATCGATTCAAACAAGCTGTTCGACTCCATGGACTCGAGTCTGCATCGATACGAAGCCCTTCTTCGTATCGGTCGTCTTCGACTCCATCCCCAGAGCATCGATACGAACGAGCAGTTCGAATCCATCAGATCGCAGCTCCCAGAAGCCAATGCCTATCGATGCGAATGACCGCTTCGTATCCATCAAACCCAACATCCATCGATTCGAAATGCTCATTTCATATCCATCGATGCGGCGAATACCGATGCAAAGGCAATGTTTTAACCTTCTACACCGATTCAGGAGAGGATCGTTACGAAGGAACATTCAAAAACGACCATCGAGGGTTGTTGAAGTTTGAATTTCACATCGGTTCAGGAGAGGATCGATACGGAATTCAAAATAAGATAAACTGACAAAGACTCGTGAACGTCAGCGAGAGTTAGATTTACCTATATGCATATATGACGGACTAATATTCAATATTCCAGATTTACAGGAATTGGAAACTCGTCTGATAACAATAACAACAACAAATGGCTAATCACTAACATACAGCAATCAGTTGCAACAATACAGGGTACAGCAGTTGACAGTCAACAGTTTACATTATCAAGAAAAATAGTCGAAGGTTACAGCTTTCATCGGAAAGACGATAACTATTCAGAATGAAGATTGCAGCATTTCAAAGCACATCATGTTCCCACAACACGTACTTTGGGGGGAAAATGTTATCCCGCCTTTTGGCAAGGCCGTGACACCAAGAACTTGACTAGAAACCAACATATCTTAGGGTAAGTTTTCCCTGCTTGCCAAACCTCAACACCTTCGTCATAGGTGAAACTTTGATGAAAACATAATCACCAACTTCATATTCTACATGCTTCCTCCTTACATCTGCAAACTTCTTTTGCCTATCTTGAGTTGCTGCCATTCTTCTCCTCACAAGTTCAATTTTCTATGTAGTCTCTTTAACATACTCAGGCCCTAAGACAGCCCTTTCTCCTGCTTCAACCCAACATATTGGTGACAAACATGGTTTGCCATACAAGGCTTCAAATGGTGCCATGCCTATGGTGCTTTGATAACTATTGTTATATGTAAATTCTGCCAAATGGAGGTGATCTTCCCAATTACCTCCAAAGTCCAATGCACATGCCCTCAACAAATCCTCCAAAACTTTATTTATTACTTCAGTTTGACAATCTGATTCGAGGTGGTATGCAGTACTCAAGCATAACTCACTTCCCATGGCTTCTTGAAAGCTCTTCCAAAATCTGGATGTAAAGATTGTGTCCCTATCACTCACTATAGTTTTAGGAATTCCATGCAACCTTACTACTTCTTTCATGAATATTTGAGCTAGTTTAGGTGCATTTCTTTCTGCCTTCACTGGTATAAAGTGTGCTACTTTAGTCAATCTATCAACTACTACCCAAATGCTTGTATTTCCTCTCTTTGATCTAGGCATACCATCTATGAAATCCATAGATATATCTTCCCACTTCCACTGTGGTATGCTTAGAGGTTGTAATAGGCCTGAGGGTCTTTGGGTTTCTGCCTTGACTTGTTGGCAAGTCATACACTTTGCAACCCGTTTGGCCACATCTGATTTCATCCCTCTCCACCAATAATCCCTTTTTAGGTTTTGGTACATTTTGGTGCTGCCTGGATGTATAGAATATTTGCTCCTATGATATTCATTAAGTACCTCTTCCTTCAATCCTATATCCTTTGGAACACATATCCTACCTTTATTCCTTAAGTAACCATTCTTATCAATGTGGTAGTTTGCTACTTCTTCTCCTTTTTCTATTAGAGTTTTCTTTTCTAATAAATCTGAATCTTCCTCTTGTATTTTCCCCACTTTCAAAATTAAATCTGATTGCAAAGTTATAAAACTTAATTTTCCTTTACTCCCTTCTTCAATCATCTCCATGTTTACCTCATTGTTTTCCTCAATTTCCAAATCAGTAAGTAGAGATAAATTTCTAAACTCTTCTATCATTAACATGGCTACTTTTGCATGCTGCCTACTCAAAGCATCTACAACCTTATTAGCTTTTCCTGGAGTATAAAGTATGTCTAAATCATATACTACTAGAAACTCAACCCATCTATGCTGCCTCATATTCAAATCTTTTTGTGAAAAGAGATATTTTAATGCCTTATGGTCAGTGTATAAAATAAACTTAGCACCTAGAAGATAATGTCTCCAGAGCTTTAGTGCATATACCACTGCTGCCAACTCAAGATCATGGGTTGCATACATGTGGCTTCAATTGTCTTGATGCATAGGCTATAACTTGATCTTGCTGCATCAATACAGCTCCTAGCCCAGAACCACTTGCATCAGTATAAACAATCAAATCCTCATTTCCTTCTGGTACTCTCAACACTGGTGCATTGACTAAGGCCTCCTTGATTCTACTAAAGGCTTGTTCATATTTCTCAGTCCATATAAAGGGTTGGTTCTTTCTAGTTAGGTTGGTAAGAGGTGATGACATCTTAGAAAAATCTTTTATAAATCTTCTATAATACCCTGCCATTCCCATAAATGACCTAACTTCTCCTACTGTGCTTGGCCTTTTCCATGCTTGGATTGCCACAATTTTATTGGGGTTCACTGAAATGCCTTTGGCAGATATAACATGCCCAAGGAAATGCACTTCTTCTTTCCAAAATGCACACTTAGAAAATTTTGCTTTTAAATCTTTTTCTCTTAATCTAGACAAAACAAGGTGTAAGTGATTTTCATGTTCCTCTCCTATTTCAGAATAAATCAAAATATCATCAATAAAAATCAACACAAACTTGTCTAAATAATCCCTGAATATCCTATTCATCAAGTCTACAAAGTATGATGGGGCATTTGTCAACCCAAATGGCATGACAAGAAACTCATATAAACCATACCTAGTATTAAAGGCTGTATACTTAACACTTGAGTTCTCAACCTTCATCTGATGGAATCCAGATGCCAGGTCTAATCTAGAAAATATTTTTGCTCCACTAAGTTGATCAAAAAGATCATCAATTCTAGGTAAGGGGTACTTGTTTTTTATAGTGACTTTGTTTAGATCCCTGTAATCTATACACATCCTTAAAGTACCATCATGTTTCCTTACAAACACCACTGAAGCACCCCAGCATGAATCACTTGGTCTTATAAATCCTTTGCTTTCCAATTCTTCTAACTGTTTCTTCAATTCCTTCAAATCACTTGGCCCCATCCTAGTGGGTTTCTTAATAATTGGACTTGCTCCTGGTATCAGACTAATCTGAAATTCCACTGGTCTGTGGTGTGGAACACCCTCAACTTCTGCAAACACATCCAAGTATTTGTTAATTATGGGGATTTCTTCAATAGAAGGCTCACTGGGATCCTTATTTAAGTCAATTAAATGATATAATTTTCTTTCTTTGGCTACTTCACACAAAATTGTGATTCTTTGGCCTCTAGAATTTTGTAATGATATGGCGGATGAGTCTAAATTAATTATGGCTTTGTATTGCCTTAACCAGTCTACACCCAATATAACACCTATATTTGGGTAATTTAAAACATATAAATTGGAAATAAAAACATTTCCTCCTATGTTTAATTCCACATCCACACAAATCATGTTTAAAACACTAGAACTTCCCAATAGGCTTTGCACTAATAAAGGGGTTTCAACCAGTATGCAAATTAATTTAAGCAATGCAACTAATTCATGGGAAATCAGAGAATGTGTGGCCCCTGTATCATACACTACTGATATAGGTAGGGTACAAATAAATAAGGTACCTTCCACTTGACCATGATTTTCTGCAATGGCCTCTACTGTGGATTTGCTTTTGCTCTCCAAACTTGCTAGATTCCCTTGCTGTTTATACTCAGGGCAATTTCTCTTTATATGTCCCTCCTTACCACATAGGTAGCACATGAAAGCCCCTCCCTTCAATTCTGGACACCTTGGTTTGATATGTCCTTCTTTTCCACAATGATGACACGCAATTTTCCTCTTTGTATCAGTGGTCTTAGTATCATTGGTTTTCTTGCTTTCTGTCTCCTCCTTCTTTTTGTCATAGGGGTGATACCTTCCCTTATTTTTCTTGTTGTTATTGTTCTTAAAACTCCTATACTTCTCCCTCTCCTTGTCATGTTGCTCAAACTTTAAGGCCAGATCAATGACTTGATCAAAAGTTTTATCTTCATATGGCAACATAGCCCTACTAAGCCCTGGGTTTAAACCCTTAATATACCTATCATTCTTTGATGCCTCATTAGCCACAAGCATGGCTCCATACTTAGACAAGCCCTCAAACCTATGAGTATACTCAGTCACATTAAAGGTTCCCTGCCTAAGACTGATGAATTCTTCAAGCAATAGAGTTTTGGCTGATGCTGGAACAAATCTAGCTTCCAACATCTCCTTGAATTGATTCCAAGTGATTTCATTCTCAATTCTCCCAGCTATGACTACCTCCCACTAGCTTAAAGCCACACCTTTCAGTTGTCTTGAGGCCACTTGCCTCTTCCTTTGATCATCCAATTGCATGTCATTGAAAATTCTGTCTAGTGTTCTCAACCATGCTTGAATTTCCATCACATTTTCAGTCCCTTCAAAGCTCTTGCCTCCCAGATTGGTATAAGTCTTTAATAGTTTTGAAAGTTCCTCATGTAGGTTCTCAAGTCTCTGCCCTACTCCATCCCTCAAAGCCCTCATAAAGTCTTGCATATCAAGCATTTGTGGTGTACTTGATCCTGCATTGTGATGAGATCCTCTTCCTACCATGATTGGATAACTAGAGTATGGGTAGATAGGGTTAGTTTATCATGAGTATTTTCTTTTGCTATAACTTTCTATCTGAATTATTATTTTACTCAAACAAACAATCAGTACATACATATAGTTATAGTACTTCAATCAATCAATACAATCATTCTTAGCTATGTATAGTTTTAACATAGCTCTGATACCAAATGAAATGACCCTATTTATTTTACCTAATTTCACTAGGATTATTTTTTTTACATTAATAAGTTTCCTAGAGTCATTAGCCTTTCTACTAAATTATCCAGGATCCTAATTTTTCTACTAATATATTTATATCAGTTCATTGATAAATATATTCACATACATGTGAAGATGTATGTGACCCTCTTGCCTGGATCAGAGTATTGGTAAGCAAGAGTGCATCCTGATTGAATTTGAATTTCTAGTCAACCAGTACATAGATCACTTTCCTTTGTTTGATATACAAATCATAGGAGTGAATTCCCATGATCATATATAATTTATACCTATTAATTTTTGATCAGTCTTGTGGTGATTGTCTGATAGTTTGTCTTAACAAAGTGATCTCAGAATGTAGCAAGCCATCGTGATTTTTTTGTTTAATTATTTGATATTTGATCAAAGCCAGAAAGGAAGAATGATATACTCATTTATCATTTTCACCATAAGTGATTTTATCACAAATTCCTTTACTTATAACCAAGTCAGTTGAGTAATTCTTTCACAATCTATATAGTTGTATTTCTCTGAACCAAATTCATTCCCTAATCCCTGAGTTACTCAGCTTGCATCCTAATTTACAGGTTGCTTTACTGGATTTAGAAAATCCAGATTTTATGGTCATTTAACAAAAGTAATAATTAAGTAATATGTGTGCATATCAGATGTATTGTGCTTTCTAGACTAAGAAAGCTACTCAAAAATAAAAGTGAATTGCTCAAGTATTTGAAAATGTCTTTGTACATGCATTTGCAAAGAAAGCTTCAGATTTTACAAATGCATTTTCTTTCTTTAGACCCAAAAACTCTGGTCATCTTGATCAACCCAGACCTCACTATTTTTGAAGTGGGTTAACCTTATGACTAGATCATGAAAACATTAGTGCCTGGCTATTGCAATGTGAATTCAGATACAAGACACTTGAAAAATCTCTTAGAACATGTACACCTCTTTATATAATGCACAAATATATATATATATATATATATATGTTTTTTTTCTTTTATCAAAACACTTCTGCATATTGTTACTAAATTCTTGAAATATTACTTCTAGCTAAAAATTCAGATTTTTAACCTTCAAACTCAAAAAATTTAAATAACTCAAAATTAACTAATACAATATATGTATATATATATATATATCCATTTCTCAAATACAGGCATATATCATCTACAGATTTCCACCATAATACTCAAATATATTTTCTTGCATAGATTCAACTAAGTCTTTGGTTTTTCCCAACCTTAATTCATTACCAGATTCAATTGAAACGACTAAATAAAATCCAAACATTCAAGATCATTACATAACAACTAAAGCAGAACTATAAAAACCTCCAAGATTACATGCAAATAATTCATTCTAAGTTCTTATTTAATTCTAATTTAGCATGCTTATCCAATCATTCTCCTTAGCCATAGCAGCTTCCTATTTAGAACCAGCATTCCTTGAAAGAGCATTAGAGGCTGCCCCATTTTAATTGAGACACCCCAGATGCCATATGCAAACAAGGGTCAGACACAAGATCTGGTATGAGCAATATCAAAAATTCCATGATATTAAGTAGATAAATGAGACATAAGCATTTTGTATGGGTTGGCATAATTTCTTTAATTAATTTGCCTGACTTGTTTCTGAAATATTGTGCATATGTGATCAGTATTAAAACTAATTATGTACACACTTTCAACAATGCAAACATACATGTCAAACAGAGATACTCAGGAACTATCGTAGCTCCAGTCCAACCATCCTAGGAATAACTCAAGTTCCTACTTCATCAATTTAAGATTGCATTTACCAAATTTCTTCCTAGCCTCATCTGCCAGAAAGGAATCACGGGGACACATTGCAATAAAATAATTCACAATATTGCACAAAGATCTCAGGGCTTAAACAAGCCATGTGCCAACTTGCATACTTTAAATACAACAAGCATTCTAGCAGTCTTCTTGGCTCACAATCCTTAGTTTATTTACTAAGTGTTCATGTTTGATCCTATCATGAGATAGCTAGGTGATTGAATCACAGTGTACATGAAACATTACATAGAGCTTACAAGCATAATTCAAGAACAATCTAACATTCATATCCAGGGGAAATCATATTTTCAAATATTCTGGCTTAAAGAAAATACAAGAATATTTACAACTGGGAATAAAGACTAGGCATGTGGGTTATTATTGTTTCATAAGCAACCATGTTTGAACTAAACTCAAGATCTAGCTTAAACAAGATTTCTGGCTCATGGGTTTTCTATTTGATCAAGAGTTCAGCACTTTTGGATATTTCCATTGCACCCTTGAATCTTTCATTTGAGCCTCAGCACTTACACAAGTGTAATGCAACTCATATACATTTTGATTTCTATATTTTTCATGCCATATCTGAACCAGTTACAAGTATTCTCTATTTACTCTGATGATTTCGTACTTTAACATTTCTGGGTGTAACCAAACAGAGCAAAATACTCAACCATCAAAGCAATCAAAAGCATTCATAAACACCCATTAAAGCATCCATTAAAACCATGGTAATAAAATCAGAAATATGTAGAAAAATAACATGAACTTGGCTGCCTCATAACAGGACTTAATGCCATGGGTTTAGTGAGATTACTCACAAAAGAATTCTTCTCTTGCTTAATCCAGAAAAGAAACCTTTTAAAACTTGCCTTTCTGCTTGCAAATATTTTTCTTCTTTGTTTTCTTAAATGTCTTGGGTAGCAAATGATTTTTATGGTTTATACTTGGATTTATAAGAGAGGTTTTTCTAGGGTTTTATCATTGTAAAATCCCATTCCTACCCTGGCCAAAACTCATGCATTTTGCATTTCAGATTTGCTTATTTTTCACCCTTAATACCCCGGCCATATGTGATGCTTACTTCCCCTTTTTCTTTTCCAGAATATATTATATTCTTCTTAGGTCATGATAATTGTGTGACAATGTCACTTGTTTATTTTCTAAAAATCCCCCTTTCTATTTTCTGCCTAAAGCAATTGTTTTGCTTGCAATATGTCTCTTGCTATTTTAGTGTTACACTTTTCCTTGCTTATTTCTTTTTAATATTTTTAGTACTTATAGAAATGTACATATGCATACATATCTTATCTAGGCTTATTTAACTCCTCCTTAATTTCAGAAAGACATGCAAATATATGTGCATACAGGTTTCAAATCCTTATAACATTTTTTTTTTCTGGGTTTTAAGTAAGATCTGTTTACTGATTCAAAACAAAACTTACTTTTTCTTATTTTCTGGGATAATTCATATAATTCCAGAAATCATATATCCATATTTGGTTTAATAATTTTCATTACAAAATCATGTTTGTAATGCTTTTTAATTCTTGTTTTAATTTCAGGAGATTTGGAGTTCTTCCTTATGCCATATCAGTGTGCACGTGCACACATGCACACATACTTGCACACAATTAATTCCATATATTCCTATACAAATAAATTCATATATTTTCAAAATCCAACCAAAATAAGATTCCATGAATTTTTGGGGCATTAAAACTTATTATGTTGCAATGACACTACTAGAAAATACAACGTTTACCTACCTGGATTTACCGACGCCATTCCGACACCTATAACTAAGGCATCGACGGGGAGTCGGAATGGTGCCAGTATATACCCAGCCTTTGTCATGGCATCGGCAAGGCATCTGCTTAGCATTGGCCCAAAACATAAGTCCCAAGTCGACATTCTTCCCTTTCCCGCTTTCCTAATAATAGAAACACCAAATTTAACAACCTCCTCCTCCTTCGATTACAAATGCCGTGTACCCCTCATTTACCCTCACCTTCGACCATTGCAGGTCTGCTACTTCCTCCTTCCTCAACTTCGAACATAGCAAGCCCGCCACCTCCTCCTCTCCTAATTTCTAACGCCGTAAGCATGCCACGTCCTCCTCCCTTAACTTTGAGCATTGTCGCTTTCTCCCTCGATGCCACTACAAAGCACAAGCCCAAGTACCTATCCCCACCTCATCGACCATCTCATCTATTGTAGCAAGCCAAAGCCACACCTTATCGATCGCTACAAGCCCGAGCTGCAAATCCCTCCTCCTAGTCGTTGCTCAAGGCTCCATCAATATGATTTACTGTTCCAATTCATTTCCTCTGCAATGCTATGATTTGATTGGCTTCATGTGAAGACCCAAATTATTGAGATGAAAATAATTTTATAAAAATCAGTTAATGGAAAATATTCAAAGAATAAAATAGTTTGAAAATAAATATCAAGAATGAGTGAAATAAATAAGGAAGAGGATAGTTGTTTTCAGTAAATAATAATAAGAAGAAAATAACTAATTATGAATGAGTTTTATATTCACATATCTCATATATATATTGTATATAAGTAGCCAGAGGAGTATAGAGTGATAAAATAAACTCTTATGATGATTAAAATATATGAAACCAGTTGAGTATTATATATGTATAAATACATTTTAAAATCAAGAGAAAACAAATGGTTTGAAACATTAGCAAGGAATTAATTGATAAAAAGATATATATGTGAACATTACAGATTTGTCTTAAGCAAATAAATAATGTAGGTAAGTCACATGAAAATAGTGTGTATGTGAAACATGCAAATGGCATGTACATAGAAAAAGAAGAAAAGCAACTGTAATACCCGAAATGGAATCAAAAATAAAATGGCATATTTAGCCATAAACACATATATAGAATTCTCTTATTTGTGTGGGGATAAAATGGGTTTTTCACTCCACTAAAACCCTAGCTAAATGTTTTAAAAATCAAAGGATAAGCAGCAGTTTATTTTTGGAAAACAGAAAGATATTTTAGAAAATAAAAAGAAAAGCAAATTCACACTGTTTTCAAGTTAGAGCATTCTCGGGGAAAGAAGAAGGAAGGTGAGTGATTAATCATCTTATGAGATTTAAGGCATTAAGACCCAAGTTAAGGGTATCCATATTACTTTTATAAAACCATATCATGTTTTTGTTTAATTTTATTCTCTGAATAAATAAATGTTGATTATGGTTGGTGTTTTGGCTGAGTCTTTGGTTGATGTTTTGATTTGTTTTGATTGTTTTGATTAATGCTTTGAAAAGACAAACACCCTGATCACAGAAATGGATTCTGTAACTTATAATCCAGTTTTTATATGGAGATGAGTTAAATATTTTTACTGAGAAATATGGTATTGATGAAGAATGAAGTAGGCAGTGTGAATAAGGGGATTCATGCTTATGTCTAGTTCATTTTAAAAATGATATGAACAATGCAATATTATATATGTGTGTGTGTGTGTTGATTTGTTCAAATCACAAGTTAATATGTTTTTATGGGTTTTTCTCAAAACAAAACCTTACCCTATGTTCACAGTAAAATAAATGTAATGTTTTATATGACTTCACCAGATTTATGTAAGAAATGGGAATGTTTCTGGAAATAAATATATGCAAGTTTTAGAAAATATAATGGAATAAAAATGACCTTAAAATGGGATGTGGTGTTTTGCATGAATGCTTTGTATGTCTGGCTGAAATCCCTGAGTGAGTTTAATACTCTTTGATTTATGAAAGGAAGAAAAGAATATAAAGCATTTCAAGAATTAATAAAATTCTCCTGAAAGAAAATGAGAATGGTCCCTAGATTATAAAGCTAATCTAGGAGTAGTGCCTTGATCTATTCATCATTAGGTGGATGATGGGTATGTGCATGAGTTGTTTAAGTCCTGTAGGCCTCTATGTAAAGGGTTAACATAATTGAGCCCCTTTGCAATGCACACATGGTGTTCAATGGCAAGAGTTAAGACCAAATAAATGATAAATGGGGATTGAGAAATTGAGCTATGGAATTAAGGGAGTTAATCCATAGGAGTATATGTACATATAACTGAATTGTGTTGATGAATGAATGCTTGTGTGCATGTATGTTAGTAAGAGCTTATATATGTATATATATACTCAGATTTTAGTATGAATTTAAATAAGCATCAAACATATGAATCTCTGCACAATATTTAGTAATTACAAGTTATTTATAATCTATGATTTCACTCACACCAGAATATATTTTCTAACCCTATCTGTTGCCTTTGCAATCTTTGGGGTGTCTCATTTTCATTGAGGCAGTTCAAAGTGTTGCTGCAGGGAAAGATGCTTGAGTAGCTTGCTTGTATGGATGTTTGAAGAACTTCCTAGTTTTAAAATGCTTTAGAGAAGTAGAAGTTTAATTGTAATAAATAATCTAGGCAAACTCTCTTATGTCTTGTGTATTTCCAGGATTGATACTTGCTTTGTTTTCTTGAAAAGAACATGTAAAAAAAACTTAAGTATTATATGTGCTTGTGAGTTGATGATTTAAGTAGCAGACTCTGGAAATAATCCAGTGGATTATAATGAAGGAGAACATGCCATATAATCTGATATGTGGATATATTCTCCTTGGCATGTTTGTTATATTTCAGTTATAAAGTTAAAGTTGTTTTTGAATAAATATGTGCCAAAGTATTAAGTAGATGGGTTGAACATGGTCTTGGCTAACCAGTAAGGCTTGTACATGTCTTGTAATTGATACAAGTACATGCAAAAGCTTGAAGTCATAGTCTTAAATTCCTGAAGCAAACAAAACCATAGTGTAAGCTAATTTTAAATGAAACTAAATCCTATGATATGTCTAGAACAAGAGTAGGATTATGATACCATAAAACCTGAAAATCATAAGTATATAAGGATTTAGGAATTGGAATTGGTAAAATCTGGGACTGACTTCAATATGAAACTGAAGTAGCAAGCCAGAAATAGGGATAGACAATATAGACTCAAACAAGAATGTAGAGTAATTTTGTTAAGTGTTTAAAAATCCAGAACATCACACTTTATATGCTTTTAGCCAGAAATATGCAAAGATCTTTCTAAAATAATATTCAACACTATTTCCAATCTAAATATCAGAATCTGTATGACCTTTAAATTAGTTTACAACTCTATTACTCACATGATCATTACATGCTTTATGAACCTGGATATGTGCATTTTGCTTGACCTGAATTGCTTGTGCATGTTTGTGCTTGTTTTGTGCATGTTTATGTTTGAATCCTGAATCTGGGCTAGACTAAACAGTGATCCATAGATCAAACCAAGTTTTAATATGTTTTATCATTCTAAAACAACATGTATGAATTCCTGAATCCCAAAGATCAAATACATGGGTTATAAATCCACAAATTAATCAATCTGGTTTATAGAATAATCTGGAAAATGAAGAAGAGAATAATAGATGCTAATACTTGAAAAATGTATTAGTCAATCTTGAGTCATTCCAAGATGATAAAACCTGAAAATGTATTAGTCAATCTTGAGTCATTTTAAGGTGGTAACAATTGAATCATGTATTAGTCAATCTTGAGTCAATAAAAAGATTAAAGTGTAGAAATAGCTATGTGACACAAAACCTCTCAATTATGGAAAATATTGTGTGATTAAATTTCTTTGCTACTTTAACACTTTGATAGGCAAAGAAACATTTATATATCTTCACATATATATATGATATGACTTGATTTAAATACTGATATTTTTATATTAGTAAATTCTGGATCTTGGGAAATTAATTAAAATAAATAAAAGAGGCAAGAAAAGAAGTGATCCCTTGTTTAAAAAAAACTCAACTAAAAATCATTGAAATATAGGTGAAGAAAAGTGGGTCACTTCAGTTGGTATCAGAGCTATGTTACCAAAAACATAGCAAAAAAAATCTAATTTTCTTATATGGATAAAATCCTAAGGAACAAACCACATAAAAATATTTTCAGTAGGAATAAATTACTGAAACAATTAAATCAAAAACAAGACTAACTAGCTATGTAAATTGTATAGCGAATCATGGTAGGAAGACCACCAAACTCTGGAGCAGGACCCTCTAATGCAACACCATTGGTCAATTTGCAAGATTTGGTAAGGGCATTTAGGGAAGGAGCAGTGCAGAGGGAAGAAAATCCTCATGAGGAGTTATCTAAGATACTGAAAACATTCTTAAATTTAGGAGGCAAGGATTTTGAAGGCACTGAAGGAGTCATGGGTGTTCAAACATGGCTAAGAACTTTGGAAAGGATATTTGCAGACATGGAAATCAATGACCAAAGGAAGAGGCAAATAGCTTCTAGAAGGCTCAAAGGAGCAGCACTGGATTGGTGGGAGGTAATCATCACAGGAAGACCAGAAAATGAGATAACATGGGATCAGTTCAAGGATATGCTTGAGGCTAGATTTGTCCCAGCAACAGCTAAGGCAACATTATTTGAGGAGTTCATAAGATTGAGGCAAGGATCAATGAGTGTGACTGAATACACTCAAAAGTTTGAGAGCTTGTCTAAGTATGGAACTATGCTCATAGGGAATGAGGAATCAAAGAATTCAAGATTTATTTAAGGACTTAATGCTGGTTTAAGTAGAGCAATGCTACCATACAAAGACAAAACATTTGATCAAGTCATAGATCTCACTCTTTCTTTTGAACAACATGATAATGCAAGGGAGAAATTCAGGAACATGAGAGCTAATAAAAACAACAAGAAGGGGAAAAATAGAGCACATCCTTATGAAAAGAAGAATTCAGACAAGAAGGTTGAAGGAGCAACCAGTGGGGAAGTTAAGAAGAAAATTATTTGCTACAACTGTGGCAAGGAAGGACACATGAGTAATAGGTGTCAAGCAGCTCAGAAAACCCCATTCAGTTGCTATAATTGTGGGAAAGATGGTCATATCAAAAAGAATTGCCCAGAGTTCAAGAAAGGAGGAAAGGTAGGAGCATTGGAAGGCAAAGCAAAAGCAAATGCAGTGGGAAATTCTGGACAATTGGAAGGTATACTCCTAATTAAAGATTATCCAATCTCAGTTATATTTGACACTGGGGCTACACATTCCTTAATATCACAAGACATAGTGAATAAATTGGCTCTCACATGCAATTTAGTTGATAAACCTTTGTTTATTCAGAGTCCCCTAGGTAGTTCTTGCATGCTAGGAATTAAATGTTTGGGAGTAGAATTAAACATAGGTGGAAATATGTTTAAATCTGATTTGCTTGTGTTAAAATATCCTGGTATAGGAATTATTCTAGGAGTAGATTGGTTGAGTAAATTCAAAGCAATTTTGAACTTGGAAAATTTTACTATTTCTTTGAAAACAGAAAATGGTAAAAATATTATAGTCATGAGTGAAATAGCCAAAACAAATTGCCTTAATCAAATGTGGAGCATGACTGAAAAAGAATTAATTCTGGAAGTGTTTCCTGGAGATTTGACCAGGCAACTAGTACTCGGCTTCCAGTGGAACACAGAGTCATAGAATGTTCGGCATATCGTAGTACTCGTCAACTAGCACTCGACATCAACTAATGCTCGGCGTCAGCTAGCGCTCGGCATCAATAGAACTCGGCAACAGGAGTGTAGTAGAACTCGGCGACAGGTGCACTCGGCAACAGGAGTGTTCGGCATAATGTAGAGCTCGGCAGCGGGAGCACTCGGCATCCAATAGGAGTACTCGGCAATGGGAGTACTCGGCATCCAACAGGAGTACTCGGCATCCGGGAAACAAGAGCACTCGGCATCTAACAGGAGTACTCGGCAATGGAAGTACTCGGCATCTGGGAGATCGTTCGGTGCACATAACCATTCAACATGACACTATCGTTCGGTCAGGGAGCATTGTTCGGTCAAGGGCTTCGAACAGGGATACGTTCGGCTTCAACTGCAACCATCCTGCACTCCCCACACATCAGACGTACCATTCGGCTTAGAAAGGACCGTTCGGCATGGGGAGGATTGTTCGGCATTATGACGTTCGGCATGCCTGGTTCGGCAAGCAGCAAACACTGTACTCGGGCTAGAGTGTTCGGCCACCAAGCCCACTTGGAGGTCCAGCCCATATTTGCCTATAAATAGAGGGGCAGGGTCACAGTGAAGAGGGATCCTTTTTTGGGAGAGAAGACCGGGGAGACTCTGCCATTTTTGAGACTCATCTTCTCTACTTAACAACTTCATTCAAGCACTTGATTCACGAATTGTATTTGTAATCAACAATAAGGAAGATCAATAAAGTTTAATCTCAAAGTGGACGTAGGCAATTACGCTGAACCACTATAAATTTGGTGTTCTTACCTTCTGCATTTAAATTAGCATTGTCTTCTCTGTTTAATTTATTTTCATCACTTATATCTCTACACAATCTTTCTCTACGAGGTTAGTGACCAATTTTGGTGCTAACACTTTGGTGCTTTCATTGAGAGTTGAATTCTCAGACCTCAAGGATCTGCTTTGAAGTTACTGGGTTGAACAAATCCCCCAAAGAAGATCCGACTCACTGATAGGACATCCGTTGATTCTACTCAGAGTTCATACCAATAACTCTACAATGGCAGGACCACGTACCAGGTCAGCTTCTCATAATGCGGATGCCCGCGAGACTGCTAGCGTGCAACAAGCAGGACCTAGCAATCAACCAGCGATTCCGAGTGCAGGAATTGCCGCTCAAGAACAGACTCCAGTTGTCACCAGAGTAGAGTTCAATGACTTGATGAGAGAACTTAGGGAAAGCAGGAGACAACTAGGAGAGCAGATGCAAGCTAACGCCAACCTGATGGCACAACTCACTCAACAGCAGCAACAGAATGCTGGGGGTAATCCCGCTCCTTACTCTTCATCTGACAGCTCAACTTCCTCTGATGAACCTCCCAGGCACAGACGACATAAGACTGAAGTTGCACGAGCAGAAGCTGATGTTCAAACAGCTGGAGACCGTAACCAAGCAAGAGCTAGAAACTTCAGGACTGGAGTGCAAACGGAGGATGGAGGCCCAGGCCATCAAAACGCTAACGATGTCGAACCCCAAGACGCACGACTGTCAGATCACCAGGAGAGGAGGCATCAGCATGGACAGGCACGTAGAACAGACCTTAACCTCCCGCCTTCCATACAGACACCAGATCTGACAGCCATGATCAGGCAATTGATGAAAGAAAATCAGGGCTTATCGAATGATGACTGGGGGGTGTCAAGAAGTCATACTCCGTTCACGGATGTTGTGTTGCAGGCGGCGTACCCCAGGAAGTTTAGTATGCCTACTATCCCTGCGTATGAAGGGAAGACTGACCCCAGACCGCATGTCATGAGGTACGAATGGATGATGGATTCAGCTAGAGCAAATGATGCCACCATGTGTAGATGCTTTTCGATTACTCTCTCTGGGATCGCTACTATGTGGTTCACCCGACTTCCTCCGCGGTCCGTATCAAATTTCGAAGAGTTGGCAAGGAAGTTTATTGAGCAGTTCAGAATACACACTACACGCCCAAAAGATGTAATGTCTCTGTCAAGTGTAATCCAAAATTCCGGGGAGCCATTGAAGGAATATTTACAGAGATTCCACGTTGCGGCAACTGAAGTCAGTAACCCCAATGACCATGCAATTCTGATGGCTGTAATGAGAGGTGTGGATCCAGATTCTGAGTTCGGAGACTGGTTGGCAGGAAAACCTCCGACTACGCTAAAGCGTTTCTACTCAAAGGCACACCAATTCATAAGAAGAGAGGAAGCTAGGTGGGTACGACGAGATAAGGCACCAGGACCTGTCCAAGAATCTATGAAGAGCAACATTGCTGTGAAGCAGTCTGGAGACAGCTCGGGAAAGGTCCAAGTCAATGTCCAGAATAAGCCTGGGCGGTCTAAGGAGTCCGAAGGAAGAAATCAAGGGAAGAAGAGAGAAGCGGGGAAGTGGAAGTCGAGAATTCCAAGCTACAGCGAGTATACTCCGCTGAACGCACCGCTTGAGAACATTTACCTATCCACCTGCAATACTTTTCAATACAGAAAGCCACGTCCAAAAGAATCAATCGAGGAACAGAAGCGGACCGGGAAATATTGTCGCTTCCATGAGACTTATGGGCACAATACGGAAGAGTGCAGACACCTGCACGACGCTATCGAGAAGTTGATCAGGCAAAAGAAGTTGCAAGAATTTGTGAAGGATCCACAGGAAGGAGGACAGGGAACGTCCAACCCAGGTCATGCACCAGCTCCGCGTCATCCCGAGGAGCCTGCCCGAACCGTAGGTAGACTAGTCATAAATACAATTATCGGCGGACCTCACCCCGTAGATAAGAATTGGCAAGAGATGGAGCGGTATGCAAGTTCCCTGAAACATGCCGATTTTGAGTGTTGTTCGAACGTGGAGGATGGGACCCCTGCTAAGCAGCAGCGCGTAATGACAGACGATATTGTGTTCAGAAACAGAGATGCTGATCAGGTAGAGGATCCGACCATCGACCCGATGGTCATATCTGCAACAATTGGACCAGCATATGTAAAAAGAATTCTGATTGATTGCGGGAGTTCTGTCAACATAATCTTCAAGAAGGCTTACGACCAAATGAAAATGGAAACAAAAGACCTGAAACCATCCAAAGCTCGTATTCACGGCTTTAATGGCGCTGCGACCGATGCAGTGGGATATGTCGAGTTGCCAGTTGAACTGGAACAAGGCGAGCGTCGGAGAGTGCGAATTCTACCCTTTGTAGTTTTGGATGTGGATTCTACATATAATGTTTTCTTGGGCCGGCCGGCCCTGGCTGAGTTTAGGGCAGCGTTAGCCCCGTGGTGTTTAACTTTGAAGTTCCCAACTGACAAAGGAGTAGGTATCGTCCATGGCGATCAAGCAGCTGGTCGTTCCTGTTATGTGGCTGAGCTCCGAGAGGCCCATCGGAGGGAGAAGGGAAAGGTTGCGGACAATCTCGTTCGCATCCTTAATACGGATAATTGACAAGTAGTGCCCGAGCCCTGGCTCGGGCATAGTTCTCGGATCTTCGGAGATATAGTTCCGAGAGACGACGATGAGAAACCCAGGGAAGAGAAGGCGGCGCCGGCTGAATTAACAGTTGACATTTCAGTGAGCCGTGACGACCCCTCGCGAATACTGAAGATCGGATCACAGCTTGGCCCCGCGATGACTGAAGACCTTAGCGACTTCCTCCGGGCGAATCTTGATGTTTTTGCCTGGACGCATTCCGATATGTGTGGGATTTCCCCCGCCATCACGAGTCATATGTTGAACATAGACCCGAAATACGTTCCAGTTAAACGAAAAAGGAGAGGAATGGATCCGGAAAGGTCCGCCGCTCTTGGAGAGGAGGTGGACAAGCTCAAAGAAAATGGGTTCGTCCGCGACGCCCTCTACCCTGAATGGGTATCCAACCCCGTGCTGGTGAAAAAGGCGAATGGGAAATGGAGGACTTGCGTAGATTATTCCGACTTGAACAAAGCATGCCCTAAGGACAGTTTCCCGTTGCCTAGGATCGATCAGTTGGTCGACTCCACCGCAGGACACGAGCTGTTGTCATTTATGGATGCGTACTCAGGGTACAACCAAATCCCGATGCATATTCCGGACCAAGAACACACCAGCTTCGTGACAAATGTCGGACTGTACTGCTATGTAGTAATGCCCTTTGGATTGAAGAACGCAGGGGCAACTTACCAGCGTTTAGTGAATCGAATGTTCAAGGACCAGCTGGGTAAAACGATGGAAGTCTATGTGGATGACATGCTCGTGAAGTCACGATGGTCAAACGACCACATTCGAGACTTGGCTGAAATGTTCGACATACTTAGGTTTTACGGGATGAAGATCAACCCTCTGAAGTGTTCCTTTGGCGTGGCATCGGGGAAGTTTTTGGGATTCATCGTCAATGCTAGGGGAATTGAAGCCAACCTAGAGAAGATCCAAGCTATTCGAGATGTGCAAGCGCCCAGGACTATAAAGCAAGTGCAGAGTTTGAATGGAAAAGTAGCTGCGCTAAGTCGATTTATATCTAGGGCAACTGACAAGTGCATCCCATTCTTTGATATAATAAAGAAGGGGAAGAGAAATTTTGAATGGACGTCTAGTTGTGAGGAAGCATTCCAGAATCTGGTGGGGCATCTGGAGAGTCCACCAATGCTGTCAAAACCAGTTGACCACGAAATGTTATATGTATACTTGGCTGTATCCCCACATGCGATAAGTGTGGCTTTGGTTCGTGAGGAGGATCGAGTCCAGAAGCCGGTGTATTATGTTAGCAAGCGTTTAACGGGGGCAGAGAGGAATTACCCTAAGATCGAGAAATTGGCTTATTGCTTGGTGATTGCATCACGTAAGCTGCACCCATACTTTCAAGCACATTCAATCGGTGTTTATACCGATCAACCCCTGAGGCAAGTACTCCAACGGCCGGAAACTTCTGGAAGGTTGCTAAAATGGAACATCGAGCTGAGCCAATTCGATGTCGCTTGCTTACCACGGAGAGCCATCCGAGGGCAAGCGTTAGCAGATTTCATCGCTGAGTTTACCATACCCGTCAAACCGGATGATCACGACATCATTCCCCCCGTTCGATGGAAATTATACACTGACGGTGCATCAAACGACCGTTGCTCCGGCGTGGGCATAGTTCTTATAACTCCGGAAAACCGATCAATCTGTTATGCCCTGAAGCTTGATTTCCCGGCTACAAATAACGAAGCAGAATATGAAGCACTGATCGCTGGCTTGAAGCTCATCAGGGAACTCGAGATCAAATCAGTCGAAATCTTTTGTGACTCACAGTTGGTGGTTTACCAAGTACGGGGAGACTACCAAGCAAAGGGACGAAAGCTCGCTCCGTACCTTGTTCAGGTCCAAGAACTACTCTCGAATCTCGAGCGTTATGACATTTCACATGTCCCGTGCGAACAGAACAAAGAAGCCGACTTGTTGGCTAAGTTTGCGAGTACCGGCGATGCGCAGCAAATGGGATTGTATCCCATTGAAGCCTTGCATGCCCCGAGCATAGACGAGATGAAAGTCAATCGTGTGTTGGAAACGGAGATCGAGAAGGAATCGTGGATAACCCCATTCAAACTGTACCTAACGATCGGAGCCTTACCAGAAAAAAGAAGCGAGAGACGGCAAATCCTTCGAAAGGCCGCGCGATACGTAATGCAGGATGGGTCAATGTATCGAAAAGGATTCTCAGTCCCCTTATTACGATGCATCGCTCATGATGAGACAAAGCGGGTCTTAAGAGAAGTTCATGAAGGGGAATGTGGTGACCATACTGGGAGGCAAATGCTAGCAAAGAAGATCCTCCGCTATGGATATTACTGGCCAACTGTAAACCGGGACGCCGCAGACTACGCGAGAAAGTGTGACAAGTGTCAAAGATACGCGAAAATCCCGAGGACTCCATCAACGGAACTCACGCCAATGGTTAGTCCCTGGCCGTTTGCGATCTGGGGGATCGACATAATCGGCTCTTTGCCTATATCCAAAGGTGGTGCGAAATACGCAATAGTTGCAGTCGACTATTTCACAAAGTGGGCTGAGGTAGAGCCTTTGGCCACAATCACCTCTAAGAAGGTCATTAACTTCGTTGTACGAAACATTATATGCCGCTTTAGCCTTCCTCGCACCATCATTACGGACAACGGGACGCAATTTGAAAGTAAAGAGTTCAAAGAGTTCTGTCTAAAGTATGGCATCGAGAAAAAGTTCGCCACCGTTGCACACCCGAAGGCTAACGGACAAGTCGAGGCCGTTAACAAAATAATTAAGTCCATACTGAAGAAGCGTCTAGAGAAGGTTGGAGGCAAGTGGGTAGATGAACTCCCGACAGCATTATGGGCGTATAGAACTACCCACAAGTCCGCGACCGGCCACACTCCATTCGCCTTGGCATACGGCTCTGAAGCCATTATACCCATGGAACTTGAAGTTCCGTCGCACCGAGTGGCATACTATGATCCCAAGACGAACCAGAATCTCTTGTTGGAATCATTGGACTGCATCGATGAGAAGCGTGAAGAAGCTGAATTAAGGGCGGCAGCACATAGACACCGAGTCAAGCGTTACTACGACGGCAGAGTCCGCCCAAGGATCTTTGATGTGGGTGATCTCGTTCTGAAATGAGTCTTCCCGGTACCATCACGTATGAATCCTAGCTGGGAAGGTCCGTACGCCATTGAACGGAAGCTTGGAGAGGGAACATTCAAGCTAGCGACCGTTGATGGCACGACGCTCCCCCGAGCATGGAACAGTGAACATCTGCGGCACTATTACATTTAGCATGTTTTCTTTCTTGTTTTAGGCACTGTTATTTCCTATGTGTTTTCGTTCAGTATTAGCTTAGTTTCTTTTTAACTATGTAATCAAGCAGTCTAGTTGTTTTTCATTAATAAAGGCTTGAAACCGTATTTTCTACGAATCACTAATGTCTCTATGTCTCATGATCGGAGTACTCTAAGTCCCCAGAGCGCGGACTAGAGTATAAACGACTTCAAAACTCCGAATCCCCAAAGCGTGGAGCGGAGTACTCTAAGTCCCCGGAGTGCGGACTAGAGTATAAACAACTTCAAATCTCCGAATCCCCAGAGCGTGGAGCGGAGTACTCTAAGTCCCCGGAGCGCGGACTAGAGTATAAACGATTCCAAATCTCCGAATCCCCAGAGCGCGGATCGGAGTACTCTAAGTCCCTGGAGCACGGACTAGAGTATAAAGGACTTCAAATCTCCGAATCCCCAGAGCGTGGAGCGGAGTACTCTAAGTCCCCGGAGCGTGGACTAGAGTATAAACGATTCCAAATCTCCGAATCCCCAGAGCGCGGATCGGAGTACTCTAAGTCCCCAGAGTGCGGACTAGAGTATAAACGACTTCAAAACTCCGAATCCCCAGAGCATGGAGCAGAGTACTCTAAGTCCCCGGAGCGCGGACAAGAGTATAAACGACTTCAAATCTCCGAATCCCCAGAGCGTGGAGTGGAGTACTCTAAGTCCCCGGAGCGCGGACTAAAGTATAAACGATTTCAAAATCTCCGAATCCCCAGAGTGCGGAGCGGAGTACTCTAAGTCCCCGGAGCGCGGACTAGAGTATAAACGAATACAAACCTCCGAATCCCCTGAACGCGGATCGACTTACTCTAAATCCCCGGGGAGAAGATTTAGAAAAAAGCCCAAGTACTCGAGAGATGTGGAACGAGAAATATCCCACATCTAGAGATGTTTGAACGACACGAAAATGTACTGCGAGATAATGCGACTCGTAGCAATTGGAGTTATGACTACAGTTAGTCAGCAAACCAAAGAAAAGCAAGAGACTCATTCAAACAAAAAAGAAACTAAAACTTCATTCAGTAGTTCAAAATGGGGTTACACAGTTACTCCTACAAAATTCGGAATCCAGAACCTATCTATACAAACTGCAAGCCACAAAAAATAAAAGCAACGACAAGACTTAAGCAAGAAGCTCGTCGAACGAGTGTATCAATTATTTCTTCGGTTTCTTCTTCTTGTCTTCCTTTGTTTTTTCCGACGACTCCTCCCCTTCACGCTTTTTCTTGGATTTCTTGCTTGCTAAAGAAGCGGAGTTAGGAGTAGGAGACGGAACATCTAGTGGTTTGGACCTGCCCGGGAGAATGATTTTCAAAGGTCTGTTCCGCGGGTCGGTAAGTTCCAGGATTCCAGGTTCAACTTTGACCTCGGCCTTTTTCTTCTCCTCTGCGGCGAGGCGGTCCTTCATGCTTATCTGTGAAGTGTGCTCAGAGGCGCCAGTGATTTCAATTTCATCACTACCTTCGGCAGGAGACGAAGTGTCAAGCTTATCATCATCTAGCGCCCCAATCACTTGAGCATCGGGACCAGGAATTACTCCCACATGGACAGCATCGCTAGCTTTCTCTGCCTCCTCCTTGGCGTCATCGCTCCTCGGAGTTGGCTCGGCGTCAGAACAACCTACATGAAAACATAAAGGATGGGCGTTAGAACGAGTAACCACCGCTGAAAATGACGGGATCTTTCAACTTTTAGAGAAAGAAGAATTTCCTACCAGGTTCCGGTTGGCTGTCGGTGGCGCGTGGGGTTTCACCCTCCAGGATAGGGGATAGGACATGAGCACCGAGCCCGGGATCTTTGGGATCATAACCAGCATGCTGCTCGAATGGATCAAGTGTCGGCCGACCGACCGATTGAGCAGCGGGAGGAGCAGCAATATGAGGAGCTGAAGTATTGGCCCCAGACGGGCCAGCTTCATCATTTTTCTCTTTTGGAAGGGGAGAGCCTTTGCTATAAAGTACCAATGCTGCGGATAAATCCGATGGCTCATTCCCCCTAAGGAACTCCTTCACCAAGGCATCCTCATCGACCTCTTCGGAGCCCGACTCGATCTTCCTGATCCTTATCAAAGTTTCCCAGGCCTTGGCTAGGGATTCGAGATAGCCGTCGCCCAAGAACGTTAAGTCGCGATGCATAAGGACGCGGGCTCCATATTCAGCAATCAACGGGTCAAACATGCATTTGACCTCTTCCCTGCCGGCTTCTGCGGCCGCCTCGAGGCGAGAATCAATCTCCTCCGCAGCCTCTCTTTTGCCCTCCTCACGGGCCTCATCCTTCATTTTCTCAACCCCGGCAAGTTCGTCATCGAGCTTCGTTTTCAGGAGACGAGTAGCAACGATTTCATCACAGTATCGCTGTGATTCTTCTTGAGCAGCTACCTTGTCCTCCTTCTCCTTGGAGAGTAATTCTTTCAGCTCTCTGACTTGCACAACGAGCGCGTCCCTCTCTTTTTGGACAGAGTCTTTTTCTAGGGCGAGGGCACCGCTGCGCTGGACCGCCTCATCAAGCTCCTTCTTGTGAGCCATCTCTAAGCGAGTAACTGCCTCAGCAGTATCTTTTGTGCTTTGTTCAGTGGCTTCCAGCTTCGACTTGTACGAAGCGAGCTCTACGTCTTGGTGCTCGATGATGTTTTTGTCGCAGCCAGCCTTCAGTTTCAGGCGATCAATCTCATGTTGACGCTCAACGGACACCTCCGATATCTTCTCCACCAAGTGCACAAACGCGTCATGTTGAACATAGACGTCGTTATTGCAGGCAATGGCACTCTGCTTCACGTGCCCGGGAATATGGTGAATAGCCGGGAGGATCTTCAAACCGTCAAAGCAAATTTTCGGAAACTTGGCCTTAAGATCGACCATCTTTTCCACAACAGTTGGGTCAACCACGGGAGTAGGGGGAGGAGGCTTTGGAAGTTCTCCCATTTTTCGTTGTTCCCGAACTTGCCTCGTACTCGATGAACCGGAGTGTTGTTCTCGAGGAGCATCAGAGTGGTAAGCCTTCTGTGAAGTTTTCTTTTTATCCGGCACAGTTGGAGGAAGAGGATCACGGGACTGCGAAGATTGAGAATATGCCTTCTTGCGGTGAGACGACTCACGGGGACGATTGTCTCTATCTTCATAATCGTCTCTGCCCCTGCGTCTGCCTGAACCAGAGTCCTGTCCAGAGTGATGAAATATGGAAGAGCCATGAAGGCGATCGAGTCCGTGAGAACGCCCCATATCACCTGCAAAGAATGGAGATAACAACGAGTTAAGAAAAATCCGTGAGATAAGAAAAAAAAACTTGAAGTGTATGACAGAATGCGTATGTGCGTGTGTGTCCCAATGTTCCCCCCGACGGACCCGTTCGTTTATCTTTACTAATCGGAGTGTTGTCTCCTTGGACCGGGAGTTGAACTCCTGCATTGCCTTTAACGGGCGAAGAAAACTTGAGGGCTTCAGGATCGTCAAACCCGTAATTGAGAATATCATCGGGAATAGACAAGTTCGACAGGCCCCTCAGGGAACTTTCCAGGTGCTGCGAGGAAGCCTCTCTCTCAGGTGGGATAGGCATGACTTTTGAAGTGCCACCAATTTTCTCCTTCTGAACTTTATATTTTAACTTCCTCTTTCCCTTCGAAGGGGAGGATGACGTCTCAATATCTTGAACTTCGACTGCCGGATTCCAAGCGGGACCGACATTCTCGCCTTGAGTCTCAAGAGCTTCGTCTTCTTTGCGCTCACCTTCTTCGTGCGTATCGGGAGTGCGGCGCGACAACGATCCGGCCTGTTTTTTCCCTTTGCCGGACGAAGGTTTGGGAATGGTGACACCTTCTGGAAGGCTGATCCGACGACCAGGGGCTAGCAAGCCAAACCCCGACAGTGATTCATTCGAAATGATAGTCCGGATGTCTCATTCCTTGGCAGGAAGAGCTCTAATGGCTTCAACAGCCTCAGAATATCCTCGGCCTTCCGGACGCGGGTTGATACCTGAAAAGATGAAACAAAGAGTTAGGAAAAGCATGACTCCGGTTAAATGCGAATAGTGACTCGGCAGAGAGACTTACTACCTTCAACCCATCTCCTCGCAAAACCAGGAGGGCAGCGCACATAAAACCATTCCTGTTTGTACAGGGCGAATTTACTGCATGCCCCTGTCAAGATTTGGCATTTGTGGTACGGCTCGAGGAACATAAAGGAAGGACTGTCTTTTCGTCTCTTGATCATATAAATGTATCTGATATCGCCGGCGGTTGGAGGTCTAGAGAAGACGGCCATGAAAAGTAAGAAGGTCCCGTATAGAAACGCATGGCCGTTCGGGTGCAGCTGCGACGGAGCTATGTCAATATACTGCAATACATCCCGGAGAAATAAATTGAATGGAGGCATGCTGCCCATCCAACACATGAACTTGTTACAGGCGGTATACCCGACTGGGGCCAGATGAGGACGATCGTGTCGCGAAATGACCAACACGTTGGCGAAAGGGATCCCATGAATGGAGCATATCCGTCGGAGAGTGGCTTCGTTGATCTTCGAAGCTTCTGAATCGATCGGATTGTCTAGAAGAATTGCTGCCTCCAGGGCATCATGTGCTAAGTTGTGAGCAGGAGAAGTCGACGGATTAGAAGTATCAGCAGCTTCTGGCCTTGATGACGGCCCAGGCCTGTCGGATATAGTGGTGGAGCTAGACTTTCTTGACATCCTCAATAAATAACGAATCCGGCTAAGTGCCCGAGAAAACTATACTCAAAAGACGTTGAACGTTAGAATTAACAACACGAACTTTCCCCCCACGTGATGTGTGAACTCGTGCAAGCAATCGTGTACAAGCAATAAAAAGATATAAAAATGAGCTGCAAATTGTCGTCTTCGAAGACCGTCATCGCTGACCGTCTCGAAAAGCCCACCAGGTGGTGATTACAGTTCCAGATTCATAAAATATATAATTTATAAAGTGGTCGGCCTAAGTGTAGTTTGACATTTATACTGTTCGGCATTTAAATGGTGTTCGGCAATTGTATTGTACGGTCTAGGCTTTGTTCGGCATTGAGGATGTTCGGCCTAAGTATAGGTCGGCATGTATGTTTGTTCGGCTAAATCATTGTTCGGCTAAAAGCTTTGTTCGATTGAAGTCATTATTCGACCTAAGGATTGTTCGGCAATTGTATTGTTCGGTTTAGGGTTTGTTCGGCCACCAAGCCCACTTGAGAATGTTCAGCCTAAGTATAGGTTGGCATGTATGTTTGTTCGGCTAAAGTCGATGTTCGGCTAAAAGCTTCGTTCGGCTAAGTTATAGTTTGGCATTTTAATGAGTGCTCGGCCTAGGTTTGATCGGCCAAGGTAGTGCTCGGCAGCCTTCCATTCCACCATCCGGCGCATGATGACATACGCCGGAGCAGCGCAACGCCGAACAACACCCTTACCTCCTCCAACACCTCCATTCTTTCTTCTTCCCTTCAGCTTCGGTTCGACGCGAAGGAACTAAGCACACACTCATCGTTCGGCAGTAGAGACGCAATAAAGACGACCTACTCGAAAACTTTCTACGCGACACACTCGGCCATCTCGTTTGAAATCGTACGAGGAAAAATACCTAAGTTTGCAGGTCGGAGATGGGGATGGTGTAGTTAAGTTCTAAATTCGGACGACTGAATAGAATTACAAGTCTTCGAAGAACGGCAGAAGTAAAAAAGTAAAAGGGAGAAGAAGGAAAAGACCTGGTTTTATAGGGAAGGGAAGTGGAAGTCGAAGGGGCTATACCCGGTGGAACCGGTCAAAGCCAGAGTGTTCGGCATCGGAAGGCAGTGTCGTTCGGCATGAGGAGTGTTCGGTTTCGACTGCTTCGTTCGGCATCTGTACCACGCTCGTCATACACCTCCACCACTGATATTCTCAAGAAAGCGTCTCCAAAGAGAGTTAACCTAGATTCGAAGCGAAGTACGGGGCATATGCAATTCAAAGCGTATCACGATTCAGCCACGTAATACGCTTTGGGGGGCAAGTGTTTCCTGGAGATTTGACCAAGCAACTAGTACTCGGCTTCCAGTGGAACATAGAGTCATAGAATGTTCGGCATATCGTAGTACTCGTCAACTAGCACTCGACATCAACTAATGCTTGACGTCAGCTAGCGCTCGGTGTCAATAGAACTCGGCAACAGGAGTGTAGTAGAAATCGGCGACAGGTGCACTCGGCAACAGGAGTGTTCGGCGTAATGTAGAGCTCGGTAGCGGGAGCACTCGGCATCCAACAGGAGTACTCGGCAATGGGAGTACTCGGCATCCAACAGAAGTACTCGGCATCCGGGAAACAAGAGCACTCGGCATCCAACAGGAGTACTCGGCAATGGAAGTACTCGGCATCCGGGAGATCGTTCGGTGCATATAACCATTCAACATGACACTATCGTTCGGTCAGGGAGCATTGTTCGGTCAAGGGCTTCGAACAGGGATACGTTCGGCTTCAACTGCAACCATCCTGCACTCCCCACACATCAGACGTACCATTCGGCTTAGAAAGGACCATTCGGCATGGGGAGGACTGTTCAGCATTATGACGTTCGGCATGCCTGGTTCGGCAAGCAGCAAACACTGTACTCGGGCTAGAGTGTTCGGCCACCAAGCCCACTTGGAGGTCCAGCCCATATTTGCCTATAAATAGAGGGGCAGGGTCATAGTGAAGAGGGATCCTTTTTTGGGAGAGAACACCAGGGAGACTCTGCCATTTTTGAGAGTCATCTTCTCTACTTAACAACTTCATTCAAGCACTTGATTCACGAATTGTATTTGTAATCAACAATAAGGAAGATCAATAAAGTTTAATCTCAAAGTGGACGTAGGCAATTACGCTGAACCACTATAAATTTGGTGTTCTTACCTTCTGCATTTAAATTAGCATTGTCTTCTCTGTTTAATTTATTTTCATCACTTATATCTCTACACAATCTTTCTCTATGAGGTTAGTGACCAATTTTGGTGCTAACAGGAAGACATAAAAGTAATAAATGAATACCCAGATGTCTTTGGAGAGGTTATAGGAGTTCCATAAAATAGGCAAGTTGAATTTCAGATAAGATTAATCCCAGGAGCAAGTCCTATCATCAAGAAGCCTACCAGAATGGGTCCTAAAGAATTAGTGGAATTGAAACAACGATTGGAAGAATTGGAGCAGAAAGGCTTCATAAGGCCTAGTAGTTCAAACTGGGGTTCTCCAGTGGTATTTGTAAAGAAACATGATGGTACAATGAGGATGTGTATTGATTACAGGGAATTAAACAAAGTTACCATCAATAATAAATATCCACTCCCCAGAATTGATGATTTATTTGATCAATTAAATGGAGCAAGAATCTTTTCAAGGCTAGACTTAGCCTCTGGATTCCATCAAATGAAAGTTGAGGAGGAGAGTATTAAATACACTGCATTCAACACAAGGTATGGGCTATATGAATTTTTAGTAATGCCTTTTGGATTGACAAATGCACCATCCTATTTTGTAGATTTAATGAATAGGACATTCAGAGATTTTCTAGATAAATTTGTAGTTGTTTTCGTTGATGATATATTGGTGTATTCAAAATCAGAAGAGGAGCATGCAAAGCACTTGCATCTGGTTTTGTCAAGATTAAGAGCACATGATTTAAAGGCAAAATTTACTAAGTGTACATTTTGGCAGAATGAAGTCAAATTTTTGGGACACATTATATCTCAACAAGGGATTTGTGTAGACCCAAACAAAGTCATGGCAGTGCAATCATGGAGTAGACCCAAATCTGTGACTGAGGTGAGGTCATTTTTAGGAATGGCAGGCTACTATAGAAGGTTTATAAAAGACTTTGCAAGGATAGCCATTCCACTAACCAAGCTAACCAGAAAAGAGCAACCATATGTGTGGACAGAAAAATGTGAACAAGCTTTTGAATCATTGAAGAAGGCATTGATGGAAGCTTCAGTCTTGCAAGTTCCAGAGGGAAATGAAGGATTAGTGGTTTATACTGATGCTAGTGGGTCTGGGTTAGGGGCAGTACTCATGCAACATGGAAGAGACATAGCATATGCATCAAGGCAACTCAAGCCAAATGAAACCAGATATGCCACTCATGATTTAGAGCTTGCTGCCATTGTTTATGCATTGAAGCTATGGAGAGACTACTTGTTAGGTATTAAATTTGAATTGTTTACAGACCATAAATCACTTAAGTATTTGTTTTCTCAAAAAGACTTGAATATGAGACAACATAGGTGGGTAGAGTTTTTAGCTGCCTATGATCTTGATATATTATATACTCCTGGAAAAGCTAACAAGGTAGCAGATGCTTTGAGTAGACATCAAGAAAGATTGGCAAGCTTAATGATGACTGAATTCAAGGATTTAACAATCCTTAGTGAAGTATAAATGAAGGAAGAAATTGGTGCATCAGACAATGTACATAGTGACATGATTGAATATGGAAAATTAAGTCTCATCTCCTTAAGATCAACCCTGGTTGATAAAATAGGAAATATGCAGAATCAAGACACTAATTTAAAAGGAAAGAAAGACATGATATCACAAGGCATGTCAGTGGAAAATTATGAAGTTGATGATAGAGGCTACTTAAGAAAGAAAGGGAAACTCTGCATACCCAATGTAGAAGAACTGAAGCAAGAGGTTATGGATGAGCATCACAAGACAAAGTACACTATACATCCAGGTGGTACAAAATGGTACCATGATCTTAAAAGAAACTATTGGTGGCCAGGAATGAAAGGGGCAGTGGCAAGATATGTGGCAAAGTGTTTAACATGTCAACAAGTCAAGGCAGATTATCAAAGACCTTCAGGCCTACTACAACCTCTGGAAGTGCCTACCTGGAAATGGGAAAGCATTTCAATGGATTTTGAGGATGGTTTGCCAAGAACAAGAAGAGGCAATGATAGTATTTGGGTTGTGGTTGATAGACTCACAAAAACACCTCACTTCATTCCAGTGAATTCAAATAGAAATGCTCACAAATTAGCTCAATTATTTGTTAAGGAGATAGTGAGATTACATGGAATCCCCAAGACTATCATTAGTGATAGAGATAGCTTGTTTACCTCAAGGTTCTGGGGTAGATTTCAAGAGGCTATGGGGACAGAATTAAGCTTGAGCACAGCTTACCACCCACAAACAGATGGGCAAACTGAGATTGTTAACAAGATTTTAGAGGATTTTCTTAGAGCATGTATACTTGATTTTGGAGGCAACTGGGAAGATCATCTCTATTTAGCTGAATTTACTGATAACAATAACTATCAGTCCACTATAGGTATGGCTCCATTTGAGGCTTTGTATGGGAAGCCTTGAGTATCTCCTGCATGCTGGATGGAGGCAAGTGAAAGAGTGTTGCTTGGACCAGAACATGTGAAAGAGAACTCTGCAAGGATTGAACTTGTAAGGCAGAGAATGAGAGCAGCACAAGAGAGACAAAAAGCCTATGCAGATAAAGGGAGAAGGCCAGTGGAATTTGAAGTGGGAAATTATGTATTTCTCAAAGTTTCACCAATGAGAAAAATATTGAGGTTTGGCAACGGAAGGAAAATTGTCACCAAGATATATAGGGCCATATGAAATTATTCAAAGAGTAGGAACTTTGGCTTATAAGTTGAAATTGCCAGAGGAATTAAGTAATATACATGATGTATTTCATGTATCTCAATTAAGAAAATGGGTGCATGGTAAGGAGACCATTCTGGAATCTCCTACACAAGTTGAAATCCAAGAAAATCTAGTTTATAAGAAGGAACCAGTGGGTATTGTGGCTAGAGAAGAAAATAAATTAAGAAATAAAATAATTAAATTAGTTAAAATCCAGTGGAGTTTAGATGAGAATGATTGTACATGGGAGACTGAAGAAAGGATGAAGGATAAATATCCTAATCTATTTTCTGCTTAAAGGTATGCCTAAATTTATGATAAACTTAAACATTACTTATGTATGTTTGATTGGTTTTGAATGCATGAGTTTCTGAAATTTCTGAAATGAAATTATGCTTTGTATACATTTGGATGGAAATGTATGAGAAAAATAATTGTGGGACACAATTCCTTTTAGGAGGAGAGTATGTGAAGACCCAAATTATTGAGATGAAAATAATTTTATAAAAATCAGTTAATGGAAAATATTCGAAGAATAAAATAGTTTGAAAATAAATATCAAGAATGAGTAAAATAAATAAGGAAGAGGATAGTTGTTTTCAGTAAATAATAATGAGAAGAAAATAACTAAGTATGAATGAGTTTTATATTCATATATCTCATATATATATATATATATATTGTACATAAGTAGACAGAGGAGTATAGAGTGATAAAATAAACTCTTATGATGATTAAAATATATGAAACCAGTTTAGTATTATATATGTATAAATATACTTTAAAATCAAGAGAAAACAAATGGTTTGAAACATTAGCAAGGAATTAATTGATAAAAAGATATATATGTGAACATTACAGATTTGTCTTAAGAAAATAAATAATGTAGATAAGTCACATGAAAATAGTGTGTATGTGAAACATGCAAATGGCATGTACATAGAAAAAGAAGAAAAGCAACTGTAATACCCGAAATGGAATCAAAAAGAAAATGGCATATTTAGCCATAAACACATATACAGAATTCTCTTATTTGTGTGGGGATAAAATGGGTTTTTCACTCCACTAAAACCCTAGCTAAATGTTTTAAAAATCAAAGAATAAGCAGCAGTTTATTTTTGGAAAATAGAAAGATATTTTAGAAAATAAAAAGAAGAGCAAACTCACATTGTTTTCAAGTTAGAGCATTCTCGGGGAAAGAAGAAGGAGGGTGAGTGATTAATCATCTTATGAGATTTAAGGCATTAAGACCCAAGTTAAAGGCAGCCATATTACTTTTATAAAACCATATCATGTTTTTGTTTAATTTTATTCTCTGAATAATTAAATGTTGATTATGGTTGGTGTTTTGGCTGAGTCTTTGGTTGATGTTTTGATCTGTTTTGATTGTTTTGATTAATGCTTTGAAAAGACAAACACCCTGATCATAGAAATGGATTCTGTAACTTATAATCTAGTTTTTATATGGAGATGAGTTAAATATTTTTACTAAGAAATAGGGTATTAATGAAGAATGAAGTAGGCAGTGTGAATAAGGAGATTCATGCTTATCTCTAGTTCATTTTAAAAATGATATGAACAATGCAATATTATATATATATATATATATATATATGTGTGTGTGTGTGTGTGTGTGTGTGTGTTGATTTGTTCAAATCACAAGTTAATATGTTTTATGGGTTTTTCTCAAAAAAAAACCTTACCCTATGTTCACGGTAAAATAAATGTAATGTTTTATATGACTTCACCAGATTTATGTAAGAAATGGGAATGGTTCTGGAAATAAATATATGCAAGTTTTAGAAAATATGATTGAATAAAAATGACCTTAAAATAGGATGTGATGTTTTGCATGAATGCTTTGTATGTCTGGCTGAAATCCCTGAGTGAGTTTAATACTCTTTGATTTATGAAAGGAAGAAAAGAATATAAAGCATTTCAAGAATTAATAAAATTCTCCTGAAAGAAAATGAGAATGGTCTCTAGATTATAAAGCTAATCTAGGAGTAGTGCCTTGATCTATTCATCATTAGGTGGATGATGGGTATGTGCATGAGTTTTTTATGTCTTATAGGCCTCTGTGTAAAGGGTTAACAGAATTGAGCCCCTTTGCAATGCACACATGGTGTTCAATGGCAAGAGTTAAGACCAAATAAATGATAAATGGGGATTGAGAAATTGAGCTATGGAATTAAGGGAGTTAATCCATAGGAGTATATGTACATATAACTGAATTGTGTTGATGAATGAATGCTTGTGTGCATGTATGTTAGTAAGAGCTTATATATGTATATATATACTCATATTTTAGTATGAATTTAAATAAGCATCAAACATATGAATCTATGCACAGTATTTAGTAATTACAAGTTATTTATAATCTATGATTTCACTCACACCAGAATATATTTTCTGACCCTATTTGTTTCCTTTGCAATCATTGGGGTGTCTCATTTTCATTGAGGCAGTTCAAAGTGTTGCTGCAGGGAAAGATGCTTGAGTAGCTTGCTTGTATGGATGTTTGAAGAACTTGCTGGTTTTAAAATGCTTTAGAGAAGTAGAAGTTTAATTGTAATAAATAATCTAGGCAAACTCTCTTATGTCTAGTGTATTTCCAGGATTGATACTTGCTTTGTTTTCTTGAAAAGAACATGTAAAAAAAACTTAAGTATTATATGTGCTTGTGAGTTGTTGATTTAAGTAGCAGACCCTGGAAATAATCCAGTGGATTATAATGAAGGAGAACATGCCATATAATCTGATATGTGGATATATTTTCCTTCGCATGTTTGTTATATTTCAGTTATAAAGTTAAAGTTGTTTTTGAATAAATATGTGCCAAAGTATTAAGTGGATGGGTTGAACATGGTCTTGGCTAACCAGTAAGGCTTGTACATGTCTTGTAATTGATACAAGTACATGCAAAAGCTTGAAGTCATAGTCTTTAGATTCCTGAAGAAAACAAGACCATAGTGTAAGCTAATTTGAAATGAAACTAAATCCTATGATATGTCTAGAACAAGAGTAGGATTATGATACCATAAAACCTGGAAATCATAAGTATATAAGGATTTAGGAATTGGAATTGGTAAAATCTGGGACTGACTTCAATATGAAACTGAAGTAGCAAGCCAGAAATAGGGATAGACAATATAGACTCAAACAAGAATGAAGAGTAATTTTGTTAAGTGTTTAAAAATCCAGAACATCACACTTTATATGCTTTTAGCCAGAAATATGCAAAGATCTTTCTAAAATCATATTCAACACTATTTCCAATCTAAATATCAGAATATGTATGACCTTTAAATTAGTTTACAACTCTATTACTCACATGATCATTACATGCTTTATGAACCTGGATATGTGCATTTTGCTTGACCTGAATTGCTTGTGCATGTTTGTGCATGTTTTGTGCATGTTTATGTTTGAATCCTGAATCTGGGCTAGACTAACCAGTGATCCATAGATCAAACCAAGTTTTAATTTGTTTTATAATTCTAAAACAACATGTATGAATTCCTGAATCCCAAAGATCAAATACATGGGTTATAAATCCACAAATTAATCAATCTGGTTTATAGAATAATCTGGAAAATGAAGAAGAGAATAATAGATGCTAATACTTGAAAAATGTATTAGTCAATCTTGAGTCATTCCAAGATGATAAAACCTGAAAATGTATTAGTCAATCTTGAGTCATTTTAAGGTGGTAACGCTTGAATCGTGTATTAGTCAATCTTGAGTCAATAAAAAGATTAAAGTGTAGAAATAGCTATGTGACACAAAACCTCTCAATTATGGAAAATATTGTGTGATTAAATTTCTTTGCTACTTCAACACTCTGATAGGCAAAGAAACATTTATATATCTTCACATATATAAATGATATGACTTGATTTAAATACTGATATTTTTATATTAGTAAATTCTGGATCTTGGGAAATTAATTAAAAGAGATAAAAGAGGCAAGAAAAGAAGTGATCCCTTGTTTAAAAAAAACTCAACTAAAAATCATTAAAATATAGGTGAAGAAAAGTGGGTCACTTCACTTCATATATGATATAGATTCATTGTTATATGATCGTTGGCATATGTTTGTTCATACGATAATTCGTATATGATTTGAGATATCGTTGGTATTGTTTTTAATTATTCGATAATTCATTGCCATTGATACGAAAGTATTAATTAAACCTTATAGATGTTTAATTTGACCCTGTCTAAAAGGTATCGTATATGATCGTTATATAGATTTTGTTTTTAAATAAAACGGATATCAATTTTCATCTGACATGTTATTTGTTGGATTTGTCCCGATACTGGACAAGTTATAAATGCAATGATATTTATATTAACGAAATTTTGATCGCAATTCCTTATTGTTCCCCAGTACGCTCTTTTGCATATGGTATGGGAATAAAGAGAAGTGTTGCCGAAATTTTGTAAATTGTTCAATTTGAAATGATTTACGAAATGTAAATATCACTGAATTTGTAATGGGAAGTAGGATGGCCAACCAATTTAAAAAGTATAGAAATACCTAGGTTATAAAGCATTGAAATTGTTTGTGAATTTCATTATTTTATAATAAAATTTATATTGTTATTGAAATTAATGATAAAATTAATAATATTATTAAATGTATTAATAAAATTAATGAAAGTACATAAGACTAAAATAAATAATTTTATTTAAAGTAATTATAATTCTAATAACGTTACTTAAACTGATAATAAAATTAATAATTTTATTTAAATTATTCTTAAAAATAATAATGTTATGTAATAATAACATTGGTTCTTGTAATGATAATGTTATGGATGAGTCATCTGACATTTCTCTTTCCATTTTTCAAAAATGTGGACGTCCATCGGGTAAATGGAAGGGTGGAAGTTTTTAAACACTTAAAGAGTTTGTCATAGCTAGAACAATGGTGCTTCTCAATTGTAAAGAATTATCAGATCTTACTAGGTAATACAATATTGGTTTATTTACATTCAGTACCGTGTTATATAGCATAACCATATTTATCCTAACAACGTCAGTTTTTTAATAGTCAATTTAAGCAACAAAATCCTAAGGTTTAACCCAATAAAGGATTTGAGGCTTAGTTTATGTAAGCATATATAACTGTTAAGTAAACTTATTATGAAATGTTTAATTATTATGTATACTAATTTGTATTACTTTAGTGCAATAGGTTGTTGATAATGAAATCAGTGATATTTGTTATAAAACTCTTGTATTTGGTCGAATGACAAATATAGAAATGCCCAATTTTATACATAAATAGCTTTAATTTTCACATAAAGGAGTTTGGAGCAAGTAAAACAACTTATACTACTGGGGTATGTGTTAAAGGCGATGAACATGGTGATGATTTACAAGATTACTATGGAGTATTATAGAAAATAATTGAACTCGCTTACTTTGCAATACTGTGGCTTAAAACATTTTTATTTAAATGCAATTGGTTTAATACTACTCCGAATGTAGGAGTATGTCGTATACATAAAGATTATCCTTTTATTAAGGTAAATCATAAAATGCGATATAAAGGAAATAATCAATTTGTGCCAACGACGCAAGCAACACAATTTTATTATATGCCTTATCCTACTATAAACAACAACACGGACAATTGGTCGGCTGTCATTAAGATAAAACCTAGATGGTCATTCAACGTAGATATGATCATAATCGATGACCAACCGCACCAAAATGATCCGGAGGATAACGAAATATTCAAATAACAGAAGGTGGTGAAGATACAAGATCTATTAACAATGAAGTATTTTACATAGTTGAATTAAATAAAGATCTCGAAGTTAACAATGATGATGATGATGTCGAAGTAAATGAACATGAATATGATGATGATATTGTAAATGATGATATTAATAATGATACTGATAATTGGTAGCTTATGTATAATTTGACGAAAGATTGTTTTTATGTATTCACGTTATTTTCATTTTTCTATGTTTGTTAGGCTAGGTAAATGTATTTCTTTTTATTTTATGCTTACACACATTGATTTAGTTGAAGATGATTGAATGTTAGATTGTATACATCTATATCGTTTTCTTCATATTATAATTGGTTATGGATATTAAATGAAAATATCAGTTGATTATTAACCAACTATAATATGAAGGTGGATCTATCATTCTTTATTACATTGTATACATCTGTATATGTATTATTATAACATATATGTCTAGTCGACAGTAACACAGCCGTGATGGCTCATCATCGGGTTAGGGTGGTTTATCATCGGGTTTGGGTAGCTTCCACTCATCAAAGCATGACGTCGACACACATATGATGTCATCATTCATTAAAATGTTAATGCACCTATTATTGATGCTCCTATTGATGGCACCGGTCCATCCACATGCATGTCTAAGATGGACTCTTTCACCTCCATCCATCGACTTGATGTCTTCCCAAGAGAGTAAGGATTAGGGTAATTACATACATGTACACCCGAGAGACCAAGTAATTACATGCACACAGACCCTTACATACACATAAACATACATACACACACATGCACATACATACACACTCTCACGCACATACATATACATACGTATACACCCACACACACATACATGGACATATGTTGTAGCGACCCGGAAATTCGAACACTTCATCTTCGAATATTGATACATTTTGAGATATGTTTAAGTTTTACAAATATTATTTTATAACCTTGTTTAACATCATTTAATTAATAAATAATGATAAGAAACTTGATTTTGAAAAGTATTTACAAAAATATATTCTTCGATGGAAAATCGATAATGTGATCGAAAATCGGTTTATCGATAAACAGTTTTTCAATCGATATAAGTTGTTCGAACTCTTTTGCACTTTACTAGTGATCAAATGAACATATAATCAACTAAATAACACACTCTCCTCTTCATAAAGCATGGAACATTCTAGAATGTTATAATGGATAAGAAATATTATTATGAGAAGGGTATAATGGTAATTAGCATAAAGGAGAAGTGACATAAAGTTATCATGTGAGACGGATGCTCCTTTGTGACCTTCCATGGAAGGTTGGAGGTGAAAGTAACCCTTTTCATAAGCCTATATAAGAGAATACATACCCTTGTTATCACTTACAAATATTTACAATGTTTAAAGTTAAAAAACATTGTCTTCTTCTTCTTCATCTCTAAATTCCTAAAGCAAATTATTTGCAAACCATCTCCAAATCACTCCAAACTTTGCCACAAGGCTTAGTAATATATTAGAGAACCTTCTACTAAGTCAAAAGTGGAAGAAGCAAAGCCAAACTCCCCAAATTCCCCTAGGCCGTGAGCATATAGTGATGGGAAAGGAGCAAAAGCAAGGCAATAAGCAAGAAGCAAGGGAGGAAAGGTGGTTGCTAGCTTGGGTAGAACTTTGGTTAGCTTGGATCTTAGTTATTGTCGGATTAAAGGTGAGTTAACACCTCACTCTGAGTGAAGAATATAACACTTATATGTTGTGTTTGATTGTGTTAATGTTGTTTGAATTATTGTTAACTTACGTTGAAAACATTGATTTTGATTCTTGTTTGAAAAACAAGTGGCACATATATCCAAATATGCATTTGAATGGACGTGTATGACATATGACTGGACCATGAAAAAAGCACATAGGTTGTATTTGAACATAGGTTGAGATATGACTTGGATTTAGAAGTGCACTTATTGCGATAGTCGCTATAGAAGCAGTACGTAATTGTCCTGTTTTGACCATCGTTATGGAACTTTGTAGAGAGATGCATAAAGATTTCTCACCATATTTACATTTTTATATATGTATGTTTGTTGCTATTAAAAGATTGAATAGAAAAAAGTTAAGTAACATCTCAAAAACGGCTAAAACATCAATAGTGCAAAACTGCCCCGTTTAACCTTGTTTTTTGAACATCAATTATTTCAAAAAGGACATTAGGTTCGAGCGATTTATTTCATCCCTTTTTAAAGTATTGCGTAACTATTTTTAGAGTATTTTAAAAGTAGTTTGAGATTTATATGAATTTTTAATACTTAATAATTAATTTTTAAAGAGAGGAATTTAGGAATAAAACATGTTCTTTTTCCAAATTTTGTTGATTTTTCAAACTTGTTAATTTCAAGTGATATTTTAAAGGAGTGTTTTAAAATATATTATAAGTATTTTGGAGTATAAATATCTGGAAATATCTTATATAAATATCTTGTTTTAGTTTATAAACAAAAGGTTTAGAAAGGGGTTAGTAATTGCTTAATGGCCAAATAGATACTTTTTTAAATTACTTAATTGAAAAGTAATCAATTTTGCTTAACACTAATAAGTCGATGAAGTAATCTTATCTATTTGTGTGAGTTAAGATTGATGTCGAGTAGGGACGGAGCAATAGAGCTCTAACCTACCAGGCTTCCCTCTTAACCGAGGAATATGTAAGTGGAAAATGTCGAAAACGGGTTAATCGAGTTGATTCCTTATTGTCTATGGAAATCATTACTTCTATATTTAACATCAAAAGTCGATGAGGTAGACTTATCTATTTGTGAGATTCAAGACTGAAGTATCTAGGAAAGGCTTGGAGCAACCAGTGCCCAAACTTACCTGGTTTTGCTCTTGGGCGAGGAATAGTTAAGTTGGAATGTCGAAAACGAGTTAAGCGTACGAATCGTGATTTGTATAAGCACTTTTTTTGATAAGATAATTGATTAGTCGATTATCGAACTTGACCTAACATTACTTAGGAAGTTATCGAAATGCTTCATGATTTTATACCAATAAGAACCCCATGGGAGGAGTATTGGTACGAAACATCTCCAGCTTTCGCTTACTTTTGAGAGAACCAAAATTGAGTTAACCGGAAATTCACTGATTGGTTTTGGAGAGTCCAGTAAGTGGAAAGAGTGTAATTATATGAGAAGACGCGAACCCAAAACCGCCTTAAAACCATATACATGGTTTATGTTCTGGAAGCAGTTATGAAGTGGAATGTTATGAAGTTGAACTGTCTATCCTAAGGTTAAGTCCAAGAAAAAGATCAGCGTTAACATTTCAAACGATGCTTTCGTGAGGGACTGTCTATCTTGAGGAGTATTCCAAGAGAGAGGGCAGCGTTAGCTTTCGTCCGAGGACTTATGCGGGGAACCTATGTAGAGGTTCGAGATCTGTTCAAGATGGATGAATCCACGTAGTGATTCATGATCTATTCGAGATGAAGGAATCCAGTTGGGGATTCGTATGTTGATCGAGTAATGAAGACTCGTGTGAAAGATGTCGTACGTAGCCTCAAGATTGGAAATGACTAAAACCAAAGTAAGGTGCATAATCTCGGGTTTAGCTTACCCATGAGGTTATATCAACTCCAGGTCTAGAGTATTCTTATCGATATGTTGCGCACGGGAGTTGTTGATACTTGGTGCTACGCAGTTCATCGTTGGGCGAGTTATGTTTGCCTTGGAGTATATCCCATCTAGAGTTATACGATGCTTGGAAGGAAGTTTCTGATCCTTGTCATGGAGTTCGGATTTGGCTAGATCCAAGGAGAACTTCACAAAAATCCTTATACTTATGCAAACGTGCCTTAGCGATATTGATTGTAGACCTATTATTGTTGTGGCATTCACAAAGCAGCTATTTGATATGATTTATGTCCTACACTTTAGACATTATCTATCATATCACTATATATTAAACCTATTGAATGGTTGGTTTCTTTGAGGGAAAACCCGTTATAGAAATCTGTACGGTCTCAGTGGTTATTGTTACTTGTCACCCATATTACTTGTGTTTCTCATGCTGGTTTACCAGACTGATTCAGGTGTTATTTTCTTAATGCTTAGGCCAGCCCCTTTATGTTTCAAGATTTAGCTATGGACGCTTTAGAGCTAATGGAGAAGAGCTAGATGATTAGTTTCCATAGTATTCTTATTTCCGCTGCATTTGTTTATTGAATATATCAACATTGTGTAGCAAATAGTTTTAACTGTCCAGGCTGATGATAGTACATAGGTTTTAATAACTCTGATATTTCTGTATTCAGAGTAACCCTTTATACTGTTCCTTTGATATTATATATTATCGTTCTGTTGTGAGATTCTGATATTGTGTTCTTCTTTTCTTGTTCTATTCGTTTTCTTTTATTTTACCCTGACTTTCTGTCTTTCCGGCACATAGGTTTTCGACACACGAATACGATGGATGTATTAGTGTCGACATTCGAGGGTCAAATAGTCGGGCCGTTACATTTGGTATCAAAGGTCAAGGTTGAGCGAACACCTTGGCTTTGTTGGGTATGGCTCATTAAATATAGGGTAAGTGACACCCTAGAATGAGTCAAGTGTATTATACATATGAGAGCATATTTGTATTTTGAAGACTAGAGTTTTAAAATATTCTTTAGGAATATATCTTTCTTCGTAATCCTCTCATGGAATTCTTTCTTTGAAATAACTCTATCCTTTTGTATCCTAAGAAGTTTTTCTTTGATTAGGTAGTAAGGACTATGAGTACTAGAGCTGTCAATGCTCGAGGAGGTAGATGTGGTAGAGGTAGTACCGTCACAAATGGCGGGAATCGAGCACCAAGGAATGTTGGTCCAGAAGAGGAACCAAGGATGAATGTTGTAGAGGAGGTCATGCAGATCAGACCTCAGATGAGTTTTGCTTTGCTTTTCTGTGATTATGAGAGGTTGGGAGGTAAGCAGTTTGGTGGTATGGAGACGATCATAGAAGTCCCGACTTGGATCAAGTTGTGTGATCAGATATTTGGAGATATGGAATTAGATGACGCGATGAAGCGTCGGTTGGCATCATGACATCTGACAGATGTGGCCATGGATTGGTGGAGTTCTATCACTACTGATGTCCAAGAGAATGACTTTTCTTGGGCCCAATTTAAAGAGGGTTTTGAGATGAATTTTGTTCCAGAAGCCGGAAAGACTTTGTTATTTAGGAGCTTCTTGGATCTGAAGCAAGGGGCTATGACTGTGGCGGTGTATGAGAACCGGTTCATTACATTGTCTCGATTTGGGTTAGTATTGGTCGATACAACGCTGAAGAAGAATGATATGTTCATTGCGGGTATGCGTCCTGAGTTTCAACGGGATATGAATAATCATGTCATGGGATCTTTTGTTGGTTTGGTAAACATGGCTTTGAGGTTTGAGAGCTTTACTCCAAAGCTGTCTATTTCTACACCAGTTAGGAACAATAAGCATAAGTTTCAATCACTAAAGAATAGGTCCACCCTTATTTGCTACAAATGTGGAAGAAAGGGTCAATTTTCTAATAAGTGTAGGTCGGGTGGAGAAGGGAAGATGATTGAAGCACCCATCGATAAGTTTCCAAAGCTTGAGGGCCAGTTTGCACCGAAAGGTTGTTGCAGTTTCCATCAGCCTGGCGATTTTGTTAGAGATTTTCCTATCCTTGGGAAAGGAAAGTAGCTTAGGGTTTTTGCTATTTCCGCAGCTGAGAAGGGGAAGCAAATTCTTGAGGGTATACTATATGCTTATAGTTTACCTATTTGTGTTTGGTTTTACATTAGTACTTCTCTTAGTTTAATATCCTATAACCTTGATTGTTTAGTCATGCTCGACATGTTAGGAACATTAAATATTGTTTGTGATTGATTTGTTCTCAACCAATTTGTGAGCATTTTTACCTTCCTACATCATGGTTTGGGTAGACATAAATTGTGGGTGCATTGAACCAACACCTTGTGAATTAAGTTTCATGGTTTGACTATGAGGCGTTTAGTGAAATGTGGTTTAGAAGTTAAAATTTATTAAAAGATGTTTACTATAATCTAAAGGAAAGGTAGAATATTTTGAAGGTAAATATTTGTTAAAAGATTTATACAACAAAGTAATTCTGTGTAAGTATGGTTATGAAATGTGGTTTATAAACGAAAAGGATTTAAATGGAGACTTTGAGAACTTAAATCATGGTGTATTTGAAAATGTTTTTCAAGAATTAGGCAAAAATAATAATAGTATTATTTGAAAGTAAAAATAGAGAAGTTGGTTTAGGAGATTAAGGTCAGGATACTTAGTAGCAACATACGAAGTATCTACTACCACTTTGAAATGATCTTGGTTGAGTAGCACAAGTATGGTTTTGGTGTACTGAACTCACTTCGATTGCTTGAAAATAATTTCGATGATGACTGCAGCATTATAACAACCCGCATATTTCACGATTGTATATTTAAATGTTTTATTTAAATATAGCATCGTTAATCGAATTAAAGTCCAAAATATTACTTTTTGTAAACAGTCGAATTGGGACTCGAGACCACTTCCATTGAGTCCAAAACAACGTTTACAACATTTTTGAGTATAAACATCGATATGTTTGGAGTTGAGTGGAATTTTGCTATTTTTCATTTTGGGCTTTGGGTTTGGGTTTCAGCCCACTAACCCAACATAATACCCTAACTCCACCCCACTCCTCTTCATTCATTCATTCCATTTCCTAACACTCTCAAGCTAAAGTAAAAATGGGGGAAAAGATAGGAAATTAAAATTCCTAAACCCTAGTTTGAATTAGGAAATACAAATTCAAGTCCAGAATCAAAGAGAAGCTTAGGTAAGCATCCTCTTCTTCTTCTCCACCTCAATCTCTCTTCAATTTCAGAAATTTCCTATAACCTAACTTAGGAAATATTTGCTTATGATCTTAGATTGGAGCTTCTAGAGTTGAAGTTGAAGTGTGGTTGATCTTTCCTTTGTTTTTGAGCTTCTCATTCGTTGTTTTTGGGTTTAAAGGTGAGTTTTTGAACTCATATCTACGTCTATAACTTTCATTGTTGTTAGGTATGAATTCCTAACATCTATTCATGTTCATTTGCTTTTGAATTGAACTGATTTGTTGAATTTTCCAATTTTTGATTTTGAAGTCCAATTTTATGAAAATCCTACTATGAATGTTTGGACATGATATTTAGGGTGTATCGAAGAGCCTATAAGGCTGGGTTGTCGCTTGGCATAAATCCATAGTCTTCGTTGCTCGCCCGATCGCTCCCGAATCGTTTTGGCCATCATGGCCTAGGCAAATTGTTGCCCAGACCAGGTGACCAGACGTCTGGTTGCTCAAGTCCATACGTCTGGTTATGGTCCCTGGAGAAAAAAAATAAGAACGCAGAAAAAAAAGGCAGAAACTGGAACCAGACGTCTGGGAAGTCTATCAGACGTCTGGGAAAGTCTACCAGACGTCTGGAAGGTTTCTAAAAATTTCCAGAACCTAAATCCAGACATCTTGATTTACAACCAGATGTCTGGAACAGTTCATTTTGCCTATTTTGGCTAATTTTTAGTGGATTTCCAATTTTAATCGATTTTTGTTGATCCGGTTAGTTGTTATCACTTATTATCGACTTTGATGGCTTCTTTCTTTGGATTTTTGGGAATATCCATTGATGGGTTTGGTATCGATTTTTATGGTTTTGATTCACGTCTTCGAATGTGAATTTTTGGTGATTGATTTTTTTTACAATCATTTTGTGATTTTTCACTTTAAAATACAAAGGTTTCGATACTAGTAGTAAATACTAAAACTCTTTCATTAAAACGATTTCGACACTATTTTAAATATAAAGCTCGCTTTTAAAACCGTTTTCCAATCTATTAGTATATACAAACCTTTACCTCATTCGTATGAGAAATCTAACTAACCGGCTTAGCAAAACAAGTGGTATGAAACGCTTGCGTTTACTTCGTGGGTTAATTCTTGGACTTCTTCGATTGAACTCTCGTGACAATTTTCGAGTGGAAGTCTACAATCTGTTCGTAAATATTTAAGTTAAGCTAGTGGTTATGGGACATGAAGCTAAACTCATTTATTTACTAGCTTAGTGTAATTGACACTTCTTATTGATCAATGATGATCATTTTATGGTTTAGACTAGCGATATGCGATGTCTCTTTGTCCGCGTGGGGGACTGTACCCCGTTCTATTGAGCTTCGTCTCATTTTATAGGCTAGCGACCTACGGGCTTTATGGAGTTCGGTCGGGCGTACCGTTATTGCACTATGTCATTGTTCCGAATTATTTGAGTTTCGGGATCATCGGGCGTACCGTTATTGCACTACGTCGTTGTTCTGAAATATTTGAGTTTTAGGTTCATCGGGCGTACCGTTATTGCACTACATCGCTGTTCCAACTCATTTGAGTTTCAAGTTCCTCGGGCGTACCGTTATTGCACTACGCTGTTGCACCGGCTCTATGGTTAGCGACCATGGGATAGTGATCCATTTGTGATACACGTGTTGGTGAGTTTTCATGCTCCCATTTGTGACAGGCCTTCCCCTTTTTGTGATTTTGGATTTCTAGTTGATGATTTCTAGAATTTGTGTTTCACCGATTTTTATGCGATTGGAATTGATATGTTTTGTCAATATTTGTGTTTTGGTGAATAATTTAAAGAATATGACATTCTTTTTAGTGTTTGAGAATATTTGAGATATTGTATGATTTTTGTTGTTATCTGATGTATACTTGTCACAGTATGGCATTATTGTTATCATACGTTTTTGTCATATCTCTTATCCTATCTCATTTTATATGATATTTATAGCTAGACTGATCCGTTTATTATTTTCTTCTTAAATAATACTTGGGTCAGACCGAGGTATTTCAGGTGCTTCTGCTTGACTTCTTATATGGGACCATCATCTGATTTTTGGCTAACTACTCTAGATTAGTAGTTTTTGCTTTTATACATTTGAGTTAGAGACTCCTTGATGTATACATATTCTTTTGCTAGCACATGTACCTATTCTTTTGTTATGTAGTGGATCTTGTATGACCACTATTTTGATGTACACTTTTATGTGTTATATTCATATCTGTTTCCACCTTTGTGATATGAATATCTGTGACTGATTTGTGTTATGCTTATTTCTATATTTGTTTCCGAAGGCCACATAGCCATTGTGTGGTAGCTTTGAGTTTGTATTTGATATGTCGGATTTCCTCTTGAAACGAAATGCATGTCATACTATCTGACATATCGGTACTCGCACAAAGCAATTACACAGATGGTCGCTCCTCAACAGCCTTATTCTTCGTGCTAGTTGACGGCATTACCCCGTAGTATCCTTGGCTGGTGTGAGTATAGAGGTGGGGCGTCACAAGCATCATTAGTGTTCATTTTCGGATTTCTATGTGTAGGATGCTACAAAGTTTTTTTGTTAAAACAAATTTTGATTTAATCCCAAAGTAAGATTTGATATACAAAAGCTATATGTATATATTATTTCAAAATGATTTGAAATGTAAACTGGTATTTATTTCTAAAGTTCCCTTGTTAAGTTATTTCATGGATACATATAGCTTATGCATTAGAAGAGTATGGATGTGCATCATAATATGAATGTTGTTTGGTAGTTTTCAATTGTTAAAAAAATGAAATGGAAGTTTCGGAGATTTTGGATAATCGGGAACTTCCAGATTGTTATAAAACTTGTAATTAAGTGTTGTGTGAAAGTATAAAATTTGAGTTTATATAACACTTGAATTAAGAAGATAGCTAGCTAAAATAATTTTTAAATTTGTTAATCATACTTGTTGCAAATTTGATGTTTGTATATACTCTTAGAATGTAATGGAGTATTATACGAGTATAAACTTAAGTTATAAAATATTATAAACTTGAAGTTATGTTTTTATGGAATGATTTATAAATAATTTTAGTATTGGAGAGATATACTATTTGGACAAATGAATGTCATTAAAAAAAATTGGTGCATTTATGAAATCAATAGGATAAATACGCAAGTTGTACGTTGATCATTTTATTTGCATGACTGTTCTTGATCCAGTATTCGAGTACATGTTTTCGAGGTGGATTACACCGATCCGAATGAGGATTTTTCACTCGATTCTTGACGATGAACACTTGATACCGGTTCATGGTACGATCCCGATATTTTCTATCATAGTATATGGCTATGCAAGGAGAACAGAGGTTTCTAATCAAGGAACCAAATTAGGGTCTGCACTAGAGAGGTCAGGTGATCTATACTTGTTGGGAAGAGAAATCCATGTGATCGAGCAATTGATTGGATCAGATATTGCATACGGATGGTACACGTGCATCGTACGAGCTTAATACATTTGTACGATATGTTATGTTAGCTTATGAAGAGTTTGCGGAATGACTCTTTGATTTTTTGTGAGGTGGTATGAATAATCGTCTAAGCAAGAACCTAAGACTGTTAAGCATATGGTATGCTTAGTAGGTTATTTATCATCCTTGGGTGATGGGAGAGTTGTGAACCTGAGCAAACCATAGGCATTGATTGCTAGTAGTTGTAAATGTTATTTGAGTGTTTGTGTGCTTATTCTTTTGTTAGGGTTAGAAGCGTTGTGGAGCAAGGATGCTCAGGGTGGTATAAGAAAGAAGGAAGGCAGTTTGAAGGAGATCAATTCAGTGTTGCTTATTGGCAAGGGTTTCCTTCTTATCTTAGTATCGTATATCTTTTGTAGTGTACTCACCGTTTGAGATGGAGTCACTTAGTATGCATTCAATTGTAGTTATTTTGTATATAGTTTCATCAGTGCTATATATATCATGTTCTTCTATCTTCTTTGATTATCGTTCTTGTTTGAATTTCGAGGACGAAATGTTTTAAGTGGAGGAGAATGTAGCGACCTGGAAATTCGAACACTTCGTCTTCGAATATTAATACATTTTAAGATATGTTTACATGTAATAAATATGATTTTATAACCTTGTTTAACATCATTTAACTAATAAATAATGATAAGAAACTTGATTTTGAAAAGTGTTTACAAAAATATATTCTTCGATGGAAAATCGATAATGTGATCGAAAATCGGTATATCGATAAAAAGATTTTCAATTGGTATAAGTTATTCGAACTCTTTTGCACTAGAATAATGATCATATGAACACATAAGAACCTAATTAGTACACTCTACTCTTCATAAGCATTGAACAGTAATGTTCTAATGGATAAGAGATATTATTATGAGAAGGGTATAATGTTAAATAGCATAAAAAAGAAGTGACATAAAGTTATCATGTTAGATGGATGCTCCTTTGTGACTTTCCATAGAAGGTAGGAGGTGAAGTAACCCTTTGCTCAAGCCTATATAAGAGAAGGCATACCCTTAGTATCATTCACAAATATTTACAAAGCTTAGAGTTCAAAAACAATGTCTTCTTCTTTATGTCTAAATTCCTAAAGCAAATTATTTACAAACCATCTCCAAATCACTCCAAACTTTGCCAAGAGGCTTAGTAATATATTAGAGAATTTTCTACTAAGTAAAAATTTGAAGAATCAAAGCCAAACTCCCCAAATCTCCCCAGGCCGTGAGCATATATTGAGGGGGGAGGAGCAAAAGCAAGGAAAAAAGCAAGAAGCAAGGAAGGAAAGGTGGTTGCTAATTTGGGTTGGACGTTGGTTAGCTTGGATCTTGGTTATTGTTGGATTAAAGATGAGTTAACACCTCACTTCGAATGACAAATATAACACTTATATGTTGTGTTTGATTGTGTTAATGTTGTTTGGATTGTTGTTAACTTACGTTGAAAACATTGATTTTGATTCTTGTTTGAAAAACAAGTGGCACATAGGATCCATATAAGGATTTGAATGGACTTGAATAGACTTATATGACATATTACTAGACTATGAACAAAGCACATAGGTTGTACTTGAACATAGGTTGAGATATGACTTGGATTTAGAAGTTCACTTATTGCACTGGTCGCTATAGAAGCAGTTCGGAATTGTCCTTTTTTGACAATTGTTATGGAACTTTGTAGAGAGATCCATATGGATTTCTCACCATATTTACATTGTTATATATGTATGTTTGTTGCTATTAAAAGATTGAATAGAAAAATGTTAAGTAACATCTCGAAAACGGCTAAAACATCCCTAGTGCAAAATTGCTCCGTTTAACCTTGATTTTTGAACTTCAATTATTTCAGAAAGGACTTTAAGTTCAAGCGATTTATTTCATTCTTTCTTAAAGTATTGCCTAACTATTTTTAGAGTATTTTAAAAGTAATTTGGGATTTATTTGAATTTTTAAGAATTAGTTATGAATTTTTAGAGAGAGGAATTTTAGAATAAAACATGTTCTTTTTCCAAATTTTGTTGATTTTTCAAACTTGTTATTTTCAAGTGATATTTTAAAGGAGATTTTTAAAATATATTATAAGTATTTTGGAAGATAAATATCTTGGAAAATATATTATATAAATATCTTGGAAAATATATTACATAAATATCTTGTTTTAATTTATAAACAAAAGGTTTAGAAAAGGGTTAGTAATTGCTTAATGGCCAAATAGATACTTGTTTAAATTACTTGTTTGAAAAGTAATCAATTTTGCTTAACACTAGCAAGCCGACGAATTAATCTTATCTATTTGTAAGAGTTAAGATTAATGTCGAGTAGGGACGGAGCAATAGAGCTCTAACCTACCGGGCTACTCTCTTAACCGAGGAATAGGTAAGTGAAAAATGTCGAAAACGTGTTAATCGATTTGATTCCTTATTGTCTATAGAAACCATTACTACTATATTTAACACCAAAAGCCAATGAGGTGGACTTATCTATTTGTGAGATTCAAGACTGAAGTTTCTAGGCAAGGCTTGGAGCAACCAGTGCCCAAACTTACCTGCCTTCGCTCTTGGGCGAGGAATAGTTAAGTTGGAATGTCGAAAACGAGTTAAGCGAACAAATCGTGATTTGTATAAGCAATTGTTTTGATAAGATAATCGATTAGTCGATTATCGAACTTGACCTAACATTAACTTAGGAAGTTATCGAAATGCTTCGCAATTTTATACCAATAAGAACCCCATAGGAGGAGTATTGGTACGAAGCGTCTCTAGCTTTCGCTTACTTCTGAGAGAACCAGAACTGAGTTAACCGAAAATTCATCGATTGATTTTGGAGAGTCCGGTAAGTGTGAAGAGTGTAATTATATGAGATGACTCGAACCCAAAACCACCTCAAAACCATATACACGATTTATGTTCTGGAAGCGGTTATGAAGTGGAATGTTATGAAGTTGAACTGTCTATCCTAAGGTTAAGTCCAAGAAAAAGGTCAGCGTTAACATTTCGAACGATGCTTTCGTGAGGGATAGTCTATCTTGAGGAGTATTCCAAGAGAGAGGACAGCAGTAGAATTCATCCGAGGACTAATGCGGGGAACCTATGTGGAGGTTCGAGATCTGTTCAAGACGGTCGAATCCATGTAGTGATTCGTGATCTATTCGAGATGAAGGAATCCAGTTGGGGATTCGTATGTTGATCGAGTAATGAAGACTCGTGTGAAAGATGTCGTACATAGCCTCGAGATCGGAAATGACCAAAACTAGAGTAAGCTGCTTAATCTCGGGTTTAGCTTACCCATGAGGGTATATCAACTCCAGGTCTATAGTATGCTTATCGATATGTTGCACACGGGAGTTGTTGATACTTGGTGCTATGCAGTTCATTGTTGAGCCAGTTTTGTTTGCCTTAGAGTATATCCCATATAGAGTTATACGATACTCGAAAGGAAGTTTTTGACCCTTGTCATCGAGTTCAGAGTCGGCTAGATCCGAGGAGAACTCCACGAAAATCCTTACACCTATGTGAACGTGCCTTAGCAGTATTGATTGTATACCTATTATTGTTGTGGCATTCACACATCAGCTATTTGATATGATTTATGTACTACACTTTAGATATTATCTATCATATCACTATATATTAAACCTATTGAATGGTTTGTTTCTTTGAGAGAAAAAACGTTACTAGAATCAATACGGTCTCAGTGATTACTGTTACTTGTCACCCATATTTCTTGTGTTTCTGATGTTGGTTTACTAGACTGATCTGGGTTTTATTTTTTTAATGCTCGGGTCAGCCCCGTGTATGTTTCCAGATTTAGCTATGGACGCTTTGGAGCTAATGGAGAAGAGCTAGATGATTAGTTTCTGTAGTATTGTTATTTCTGCTACATTTTTGTATTGAATATATCAGCATTGTGAGGACAGGCAGTTATAACTTTCCAAGCTGATGATAGTACCTAGGTTTTAGTAACTCTGATATTTCTGTATTTAGAGTAACCCTTTGAAATGCTCCTTTGATATTATATATTCTCGTTCTGTTGTTAGATTCTGATATTATGTTCTTCTTTCCTTGTTCTGTTCATTTTCTTTTATGTTACCCTAACTTTCTGTCTTTCCAGCACTTCGATGTTTGGCACTTCGATGTTTTAGTATCTAGGTTATTGATGCTTTTTTGCAATGCTTTCCTAACAAGAAGATTTATGTTAGAGGCGATGATGGTGATTGAGATGGTGATGGCAGGCATCTTTCGGGTGAGTAGGTATTTGTGTTGGTATTGTTTGGATATTTGGTTTATTTGGATATTTTGTTTGGATATTTGTGTTGGTATTGTTGGTATTGTTTGGATATTTGTCTTATATTGTGATGGTGATGGTATTATGTCGTTTGGACCTTTGTTTAGAGATTTGTGTTGGTAGTATTTGTATATATGTACAAAGATATTTGTGTTGGTTATAAGAGTTTTATGATTGTTGACATTTGTGTTTGTATTGTTTAGTATTTATGATATCAAGATGTTGGGTAATATGGTTTGGCATATGAATTTTGTGGTATGTATTATATGATATATGAAATTATGATATGGGTGATTATGCATTGCATATATTTGAATGTGTGATTAAGGTGAGAAATGTAGCATAAATGTTGCAAATATGTTTCAACAATAGCATCGGCATTGCGTCTGAATGGTGTCGAAAAATTTGGTTTTTACGATTTAATTTGGTATAGCTATGGCATCGACATGGTGCCTGCATGGCAGTGGAAGCTCCCATTTTTACATTTTAGTTTTGCATCGCTACGACGACGTCAATGCATTGAAATGGCATCAGCAATTCCAAATTTTATAATTTGAAATGTAGTCGACATGGAATTGATATGGCATCGGTAGAATGGCGTCGGTATGACATCGGCTATAGTCGTATATAGGGCATTGGTAATAGCACTATGTGAGGTGTCTTAAAATTTCTAACATAATTTCCACCGATAACTTATATGGCATCGACATGGCATCGGTAGGTCATCTACCAACGCCTTTTTTATATCGATAAATAATCTTCCTTTTTTAATGTGAGTTCCGTAAATGCTATTTTTTCTAGAAGGAAGTTATCAATTATGAAATTAATTCAATTTTAGCAAACCATACTTGAATTTTGATAGATTTGCCTCTCGTTGTTGAACCAATAGGATGTAAATGAATATTCAAGAAAAAGTTGAATATAGATAAATCCACTGATAAATTTAAAGCCTTATTAGTTACTATGGTTTATAAGCAAAGATGTGAAGTACATTATTTTAATATATATGCTCTTGTTTCTCATATCTCTTCGATTCATTGTTTGATGGCACTTGCATTAATTCATAAACTGTTAATACATCGGGTGGATGTGAAGACTACTATTTTAAGTGGTAATTTAGAAAAATAAATATACTTGGAACAATAAGAATGTTTCATGAATCCATGCTAAGAAAAGAAATTTTGTAAATTGATAAAAATCTTTACGGTTTGAAACATGCACCCATCTAATGACATGAGAAGATTAATGGAGTAGCATTGTCAAAAGGCTTCACTGTTAATGATGCTGATAAATGCATTTATAGCAAATTGGATAAAAATGGTTGTGTTATAATGTGTTTATATGTTGATGACATTGTTACACTCCAAAAATTTAAGGAGAAATTTAATAAGAAAATGAAATTAAATTAAAACAAGGACTAAAAAAGAATGTTTTCATGGACTTTTATATTTGGCTACGAAACTTGTACCATTGCATTCGTAGCGATTTTCTGGACGATTTTCATATATAGCACTTCGAAATCGAAGTTAATATGGAGAAGTTACAGAGGTTAGAAGAATTTATAATAGAATAATAAATTAAAAATAAATATTTCACAAATTAGCAAGGCGACCGGTCGACCCATAGTGGTCGAAGGTCGACCGATGAAGGTCGGCCTAGAGTATTAAGTGGTTGACCGTGCCTGTGTAAAATCTAGCAATTTCTAATGTGAAGTGATGTGTTCAAATGGCTGTGATTGATGTTTGGCTATGAAGAAACTGATGTGTTTGATTAGACTAGAGATTCTTTAACCTAAATCTAACGCTCTAAATAGATTACTAATCCCTATAAATACTAGCCTAATCAAATCCTAATTCTCCCACAACTCTTTTCAATCATTAAACTCTGCCGAAATTTACCCTCTTTCCCCATTCTAAAAATTCTTAAAAATCAAACTAAATCAACCTAAAAGGATACAAGCGTTTGAACAAGGCGGAGCAAGCGGAGATAACACGCAGAGGGGCGATTCTCAGGCAAGAGCAATAGAAAGAGCTTAGGCTTGAGGTGAGTAAGAATAGTTTTAATTAATTGATTATTTACAATTAAAATTGATCTATTCACCGTGATATAGGATGATGTTAGAAACCCTAAATAGAAACTTTGTAACCTGGATTGAAATTGAAACTACTATAAACTGCTAAACCTAATTTTATGCTAGGACACCTCTCTTGTGATTGAATTGCAAAACCCTAAATTGATAAATCCTAAATCGGTAAACCCCAAATTAAATTGCAAATTGAAACATTGACTGATCGTCCAGTAGTTAGCATTCACCAATAACCGCTAATGATTTGGTTAAATAATAATAAAATTGTCAGTTAAGAAAATGCAAAAACCCTGAATTTTGTACGCAAATGGTCGACCGTGAAGCCCCAGCGGTCGACCGGTAGCGGCCGATCGGTTAAGCCTAGCATTTGACCATTCAGAATGAAAATTGCAAATGTTGAAACTCGGCCTATGGCCCAACTTTACTAATAATATGTATAAATATTGATTGTTTAGGGGCATATTTAAGAGCAATTGAATGCATGTTAGGACTTGTAGGGAAGCTCATTCCATAAAGGCGGATACTAGGTCATTACAGTGTTGGGTGAGTATGGTTTATTCAATTTTGGATCGAGTAATCGACTGGAGGGATGTATTTTCGCAAATGGCACTCATGGGATGTTCCACGATGGGCATGCAGTATTGAGGAGGATGCCTAATGGAGTGGGTCCGGCACAATGGGTGTCGTAGTATGCACGATTTTTGACGCACGTGATATAGTTTAGATGGAGGATCTCATAGCATGCAATAAAAGGCCAACACTACATTCGAGAGGCGGAAGCGAATCCATACGATTAGACAAATCGATGAGTCGACATCTTGATTTCTTCCTCTCCAGGCGTAGTGAGGGGGAATTCGTTCCCACTAGCCTAGTCGTGGTGGTAGTTATGGGAATTTAGTCTCACAGTAGACTAGTTACAGCGTTTTCCATAGTTAGTAGCCAAGAGGGCAGTGTATTGCATATTGAGTAGCTCTAAGAGTGGTGGTCGGTCATTAGATATGAGATTCGATACTTAGTTTGATCCATTGTAATAGCCTACACAAATTGTAGCATAGGAATGTATCAGACAAGAACCCTTAAGAAACAGACCTTAGGAATTCATAGACACTTGTATCACACCCTATTCATCTAGAGTAGCATTAAAGTAAATACCATGATCATCACATATTGAATTTGTACTCATTCACCAGACATTTTTCTGCCACCTTCTCATTCCTTCCTTTTCCTCACCATGAGTGGACAGGGCAACAGGTGATTAGCCCATTCTTGATACTTGGAGAGTCGAGCTTATCTTTGGAGACTGCTTTTTTAACCATATTTGCTAACCATGTATTTATCTATCTTACCGGTACAGTTGATCTATTTATTAAGATTTGGAGTGATATTTTCTATGTACTCTGTATTGGATCTGGTACTGATTTTCTAGGACTGTGATTTGGATATTTTCTGAGGTGGATATTTTTGTGTTACATATTTTGTACTTCCCCTGGATGAGGTCTAAAGCCGCTTCTTTCAATTTCCTATTTTTTTTTGCTGTGTACGATATTATCCCATGTGATGGGATCTCTATTCAACAAGAAGCCTGGCCTCATATCCATAGGTTAGTGAAAAAGGGATATGACCAATTAGAGATTTGGTTAAGGTTCGGTAAACCCATAATACTAAAGAAAGTTCTTCTGCCCACTTCCCTTTAGCTTTATGCAGCCTTTTCTTTAGTAACTTCTTCATGGTTTTTTTTTGTAGCTTCTACCTACCCATTTGCTTGTGGGTGAGTGACTAAGGAAAAACTTGTTATTATGTCGTTCTTCTCACAAAGCTCGGGAACTCCTTGCTTTCGAACTGGGTGCCATTATCAGAAATGATCTTGAGGAGTTGGCCATTAAGGAGTAAGAAGAGAAGAGAAAATTCAAGATTAAAGCTTAGGATTCAAGCTAGGGGAATCAATCTCAAACAATATCCAATTTCCTTATCCAAGAATAATAATCCTAATCATCTCTATTTTGTTTTTAATCATACGTTTTCAGATTTAGGAATTAATCCATTTTATGATGATTTGAATGATGATATTGTTGGTTTTATAACATATTTAATTTAAAATCAAATTGTTTAAATATGATACACATGGTTTTAGGGAAAAACCCATAGCAAATGATCTTAGAATACCATGGAAAAATTATATGTTATGGGAAACATCAATTTGGAGTTGGGTTTCAATTTTTATAATTTTCCAAGCCGTGGAGAATTTAATATGAATTTTCAAAGCAAAATATGTAATATTAGGTTTAGAAATTTATTTTCGGTTATTGTATGATGAATTTGGGTCTAAAAATTATATATTTTAGATAACATATTAAAAGTGAATTTCTATGATTTTTGGGGATTTTTACTAAGCGGTTTATCATTGAAATTAAATTATTTTAAAAGGAGGACCTAAATGATCTAATTGTTATATGGGAAGGGCTTATTTGTTAACAGATAACCTTGTTTTAGATCTGAGAAAATGTGGCAATTATTTGTGGAATAATTTGAAAAGTTAAGGCAACCAATCAAGTGTTTACACGTGGGCAAGTTAGTTACAAAGAAATTACTTTATTTGGTAATAGCAGCCTTTTACTTAGAAAAGTGAGTTCCGCCTCCTTTAGAAGTAGCTTTCGACCCAGAGCTTCCATCATCAATCAAGTCGAAACCTTCTAGGTCGAGACCAAAGTCAAAACCAATACACATGGTATCACTTGTTGGTACGTAGTGGAGTGGAGAAAAAGGCGGGAGGTAGGGTGTCGAAAGCATTGCTTCCGATGGGGTTGATACCTTTGTTTTGTTCCTAAAAGAAAAGCGCTTGCCTATTTTGTTAAACGCTTTCGAAGGCGTTGAGCCCGAAGATTTCGAAAGGGTCTTTTAATTAGTTTTCAAAAGAGAGTTGTCGCCTTAGTTTAAAGTAGTAGCTTCCAAAGAGGCTACATTGTTTTTAAAATTATAGTGTTCGGAAGAGGTAGTTTAGACCAGGTCGAAACCCTTTTGGCACTTTGCCATTCGAAGGCATTGAAGATATCTTTGCTTTCGGAAGGTAACCTTTGTTTCAAAAATATAAGCCACTTGCCAAAGCTTTCGAAGGAGGTTAGGGGTTTCGAAGGCAATGGTTTGGAGAGGGGTTTCAAAAACAACCTTCAAGTATTTTACCCAAATGACTTATGCTTTCGAAAGGATGGTGCCGACGCCATCAAGTTTTCCCCAATACTTTTAAAGGATAGAGAATGGTTTCAAAAGAGATGCTTTCGTTTATATTCACTTGACCCAAATAATATTTTAAGTATAAACCCAATGTTTTCGAATGGGGTACTTTCAATGGTTTCAAAATGGGTGCTTTCAATTGGTTTCGAAGCTATGCTTCTAAATGTTAAATGCTAATGCTTTAATACATTTGAAAGTTTTCGAAAGAAAGTTTTAAAGTGTTCGAGAGGCAGGGGCTAATGTTTTGAAAATAGATTTTTATGCTTTCAAAGGAGGGTATCCAGTGAGGTCGAAAGCAAGGTTTCAAAGGAATCGAAAGCAAGGTTTCGAAGGAGTCGAAAGGCTTTGTTTTTCAAACGAATAACCCAAACTCAATTTTAAAAGAAAAACCCATGGTTAATATAAAGGAGTTTTGAAACGGTTAAGTATGAAGTTTATGAAGAAGCTTTCCTTGATAAAATATTAGGTTAAAGGGATTAGCCCAGTTTTAATATGAAAATGATTTCAAGGATATTAAACCCACAAGAGTGATATTGTTATGTCATTATGTTTGCTTCTTCAAATATAAATATATTCAAATTATAATGGACCCATAACTGAATTTTGGGGATAAGGGCTGAAGAACCAGCTAGGATGACCCAGCAGTGAATATAAATTAATTAAACTCCTGAATGAGTAGAATTGCATCCACGAGGTCAGGGAGACCAGAATATAGGATGCCTAAATATAGAAGTTGTCAGGGAGAAGGTTCATAGTGCACCCATGAAAACTATGATTAGGAAGTTATTGGAGTTACCAATAGGTTCATAGTGATCCCACGAAAACTATGTTACAAAGAGCAGTTGGCAGGGGCTAATTGGTTTGTATTGCACCTATGAAAACTATATCTGGATTAAGTTATTGACAGTTGTCAATAGGTTCCTAGTCAACCCATGAAAACTAGGATAAGAGAAAAGTTATTGGGGTCACCAATAGGTTCAGGGGAACCCATGAATTAATTAAGTTATTTGGCAAGGGCCAATAGGTTCATAGTGCACCCATGAAAACTATGAAATAGGACAGAGAGTCCATATATTATATAATGGTTATTAGTAAGCCCATGAAAATAAGTAGGTTAATAGTGACCCTAGAAACTATAAACATGACAGGGAGTCAATTAAACAAAGGATGGGAAATCCAGAATGTTTTAACTTGTATGCATATTATCATAATATTTTGAAATGACTATGTTTTAACCATTGTGGATGTAGGAGCACGGTATATGGTTTTATAAAGATTTTAGGATACTAGTGAGGGGAAAACCCATTCCGCTAAGCGGCGTGGGCTCACTAGATATCCAAATGGGTTGTGATGTTAGATTATTATTCATACCAGGCTTTATGTCTGACTCAAAGTTTATGTTTTCCCCTTAAACTCTCGGGTACTCAATTGATTTTGAGTAGTTTGAGAGTTGAGGTTTTCAAGTACCTCATTAGACGAATAAAGCTTCCGGAGACGTGCAGGAGGCATAATGGATATTTAAAGTTCTCTTTTATCTGATTCCACTGTGTTGCTTGTAACGGCAAAGTTGTTATGTTACCTGTATATACTCTGATCATCCAAAGGGGCATCTTCATATGTCCCTCTTGGCATATGTTGTAATAAATATATTTTCCCTGGACGTGGTTTATGATTATGGGATTATGTAATGAATTGGAAATGATTTGAAATGGAATGTGATCTTGTTTGAAGTTTTTAAATTTTTCCATATTCATGTGTTTCTGGGTATCAATGAATCTAACACCGTCGTATTTGGTCGCCAAGGATTAATAACTATGGATGACTGCAACATCCGTAGCTGTTAGTTTTGGGCCTCCAAGTAGAGGGATGTTATAATGGATGTCAACTTAAATTAAAAACCTTTCATTAGAGTAAAGGTAATCTGATAAATGTTATCAAACTGAACCAAGGGCATTGAAGTTGTAATACACAATTAACTGCAGGTTTATTGGATTTTTTGACCATTAACCAAACAATGATATAGTGGTGACAAAAAGAAAACATGTACAGTATATTGTTACTTAAGTTATAGCTTTAATAGATCAAAATTTTTATTTATCCTAAATGATCTGCAAGCAATTGAACTCATGTCCAATGTTGTGCTTTAGCAAAGCTCGTACAGGATTTAATATTTAACTTGTTTAAATATAATTAGGGCTAAGTTCACATCAGGGAGTCGCATAATAGTATTTGTCGGTATATTTTCGAATTCAACTTAATCAAATTAATTCATAAATGTTATAAATTAATATGGAAATTTTTTATATAAATATATATAATTTTTTATGGCTTTTCATTATTTATTTAAGACCTCTAAATTAATTAAAATAATACATAAATGTTAATATTATGGTAACATTTACTAGAGGTTTGTAATAAAGGGGTCTGACCATGGATGTTGAGAACGTGGGTTTAATTTGCTCATTTGAACAGATATTAGTTCTAGAGAAAAATAAGGAGGAAAATAGGAAGATATACTAAATATTTTATAATCATTTTATGGTTATAAACACAAAAAAATCTCTTCTCTCATTCTTTTCATACTTTATTAAATAAAAGTTGTATCATATAGCTTAACATTTCCAATCAACCTAGGAGAAGAAAGGAGACGGACTCCACAGAGGAAAAAAGCTTGCATATACGAAGTATTAACAACTAGCTTGATCGAAGTGGTAATTAATTATATTTCCATTTTATGAACATACACACAAATTTTTGGCCCTATTTAAAATTATTAAAATATTGTAAATACATACACATGTATGTGTATATCATATTTTATTTATCTAAATTATATATATATATATTATATACACATATTAAATATGAAATCTATATGTATAAAAAATAAACCTAGCATAAAATATGCATATATAACTTTATTAAGGATTATATTAGTTTTATCATTAATATATGTAAACAATTGAAATTTTCGAAATGATGATATATTGAAATATGATAAGTATATGTTTAAAATATCTTTCTTAATATGTATAAAGAATCAAATTTTTTTGGCCTACCACACACACATGTATATATTACTAAATTGCTCTTATTTAATGGAGAGATAAACAAAAGGCAAAGAGTGCATGGGATTTGATTTTGTAAATTCATTGGATGATTGGAAGGTTTACAACAATTAACGGTAGTGGAACATACAGATCACTCCATTCGCTACAAAAATACTTTCCACGATTAAATCGATTATTTGACCTTATGCTCATTGCTTCATTCCTCTTCCAAAGGTAAACCCACTCTCTTTAATACATTAACATTATTAATCAATGAAATTGAAACCTTTTCCACTGCTTCTATTTCGTACACTATTGGATAGTCGAATCATATAGTTAGATTTGCGGATCGAGTCGAGCTGACGCGATACTCAAATCCTTAGGTATTTTCTGTTTTTTAATTCAGTATTCATTTTTTGGTTTCTATCTACATCTATTTTATCACGAATCCACTTTATTTTGGATTATTGATTATTACCCGGTATCCTGACCCGGCTATATTGGACTGATCACGCAAGACAGATTCGACTGTTGTCTAGAAGGATGACAACGAAGCAATGGCTATAAGACCCAGAAGTAGAGTTTAGACAGTTATACGAAGCCCGGATTGAACGGAGTTGATAGATAGACAATGCACGATGTTAGGGATATGGAAAATAGCTTGGATTAGCAAGGGATCGTCATAGCAAGGTAGAGTAATAGGATTCGGCATAATCATTTGGAGGGATCGACATCGGTGATGATGCCTAGTTTAACGTGTCTTGTTAGTACTAGAGGGATCAGCATAATCATTTGAATGGATTATCAACATGGATGAAATATAAGAGGGATCGACATAGGTGATTAAGCCTGGTTCAACATGATTTGTTATCACTCAAGGGATCGACATAATATTCAGGAATAAGAGGGCTCGGTATAGTTGGAAGGCTAGGGTTCGGCATAGTATAATGAAGCATAATGGAGGGATCGGCAGGTCGCTATGGAACCTTAGGGATTGGCAAAGTCCATTAAAGGGGTTTAGCAGTAATAACATCAAAAGGGATTCGAACCAAAGATTAAGCAAAAGAGTGAGCTCCACATATCCAATCAACGTGATATTTAAGACACCGTCATATTCAAGCATGGAGCAGCTACCATGGGGATCGCTGCCCCAAATTCAACAAATGGAGGGATCAGTACCGATCCTTCTCAATTGAGATTTGTGCCTAGCGCCCTCTATGGTGGGCCCATATGGATGAAGAGGTCCTATTGCCGAAGTTCCAGACAGATTGGTGGTCGCCTTCACCTATAAATACAGGCCTAGGGGGTCATTTTGAGGATCTTTACGCTACTGGTTACATAACACCTTTATTGCAATCAACTTCCTCCATTATTCTCTTACTTCTTGCTGTTTTCTATTGTAATCAAGATTATAGTGAATCAATAAAGAGAATATTCAAAGTGGACGTAGGCAATCCAACGCCGAACCACTACAAATCTTGTTGTTTTTGTTTTGATTTTCTTACTATTCTACTATATTCTTCTGTTTTAATTTAGTGTTCTTCATTTACTTCTCTACACAAACCTATTCTTGTGTATTTGTGGCCAATTTGGTTGTAAACATTTTGGTGCTTTCACTGAGAACCTGATTCTCAGCGCATTAGTATCCCCTTTTTTGCTACTGGATTGAACAAATCCTCCGAAGGAGATCCATAGTCATCTTTAAAAGCTTGCGGATACTACTCAGATTTACTAGAATCTAAGTAAGGAAATCCATAATGATGAGACATACCAGAGCAACTTCTCAGAATGTCAATGCGAATGAAACTGCCAGCATTCAATAAGGAGCCCCAAGCAACCGACCTATAAATCTGAATGTGGAGCCTGCTGAAGTCCAAAACCCTACTGATTCTATAACTAGAGCTCAATTTAATAACTTGATGAGGGAGTTGATGGAAAGTCGTAGACAGATGAATGAGCAAATTCAGACTAATGCTAACCTAATGAACCAGATTTCTCAACAACAGCGTGAAAACGCCAGAAGCGATCCCACTTCTTACTCGGCATCAGAGGGTTCCAGCTCATTAGATGAATACCGTAGGTATAGGCATCGTAGGGTTGAAGGAAATCAAGCTGAAACATCGGGGCATCGCTTGGTAGACCAATATGGTCTGCCAAGATTGATCGGTGTTGATCCCTCCTAAGGGGTCGGTACCGATCCCTCCTCCAAAGTAGGGATTCCCCCACAACACTTAGGGAATCGAGCAAGAGTTGTTTCCAGAAGCTTGGATGCTAGAGTTCGATTAAATGCTGACCAATTACCCTACCGGAATGACGATGAGATGAGTGCCCAAGGTGCACATCAAGAGGATGGTGGACCAAGAAGGCATGAAACGGCCCATAGACATCGACCGGACCATTCACGTGAGGTGGAGCGAGACCAACTCTTGGCACAACCCATCCAAACATTGGATTTGTCAGCAATGGTCAGCAGTTGGTGAGAGAGAACCAGGGTTTGGAAAATGATGATTGGGGAATTTCGAGGAGCCATACCCCATTCACAAACAATGTTTTGTATGTGGAATGTCCGAGAAGGTTCAACATGCCTTCGATGCCTGTCTATGAGGGAAAGACCGACCCCAGGCAGCACATTATTATGTACGAATGGTTGATATATTCAGCAGGAGCCAACGACACGACAAAATGTAGATGCTTTCCTATAACCCTCCATGGAATAGCGACGATGTGGTTTACAAGACTTCCCCCGCGATCGATTTCAAGGTTGGATGAACTGGCAACTAAGTTTGTGGAGCAGTTCTGGATCCACGATACTCGTCCCAAAATGTTATGTCACTTTCCAGCGTAATCCAGGCTCCGGGGGAATTGTTGAAGGACTGTTTGGAAAGATTTCATATCGCTGCTACTGAAGTTAGTAACCCAAATGATCATGCTATACTTATGGCCGTGACGAGAGGGATTGATCCGGAATCTGAGTTTGGTGATTGGCTAGCTGGAAAACCGCCGGCCATATTGGAGCACTTCTATTCAAAGGCAGCTCAGTTTCTGAGGAAGGAGGAAGCTAGGTTCTCTAGGAAAAACAATGTCGTGGGACCGAGAGGAGAAGTAGTACAAAGCAACATTGCAATAAAGCGGTCTGATGAGAGTTCCGAAAAAGTTCAGGTTAATGTTCAGAACAAGCCGAATCAACAAAAAAGAAATGTGAATAGGAATCAAGAGTAGCAGAGGGAGGCTGGGAGACCAAGACATAGGATTCCTATGTATGACAATTACACACCACTAAATGCATCCCTGGAGAATATTTACCTATCCACCTGCAATACCATACAATAAAAGAAGTCGCGTCCAAAGGAGTCGACAGAGACACATAAATATACTGGAAAGTATTGCTGGTTTCACGAGTGTTATGGGCACAATACGAATGAGTGCAGGCATCTCCAGGACACTATCGAGAAGTTGATCCCGGAAAAGAAATTGCAGCAGTTTGTGAGAACTCCGCAGGATGGTGGACATGGGACGTCTGACCCCACTCGAGGACAAGCTCCATGTAGGGCTAGGGAGCCTACATGGACCGGTAGGAGACTAGTGATAAACACAATAGTTGGACCGCACCCTATGGACAAGAGTTGGCAAGAAATGGAGCGCTATGCTAGCGCAATAAGGCATGTAGACTTTTAGTATTGTTCGAATATGGAGGACGGAGCTCCGACCAACCAGCAACACACGATGAATGATGATATTGTGTTTGAAAGTAGGGATGCAGATAAAGTGGAGGCTCCTATAATTCTCCTGATGGTCATTTCTTCCATGATTGGTCTTGCTTTGGTGAGAAGGATTTTAATTGATTGTGGAAGCTCGGTGAATATTATTTTCAAGAAGGCGTATGATCAAATGAAAATGGAGGCTAAAGGTTTGAAACCATCTAAAGCTCACATACATGGTTTCAATGGTGTGGCGACTGAGGCTGTTGGTTATGTAGAGTTACATGTTGAATTGGGGGAAGGTGAACGTAGGAGAGTGCGGATCCTACCATTCATTGTTTTGGATGTTGATTCGCCGTACAATGTTTTTTTGGGCCGACCTGCCCTGGCTGAATATCGAGTGGCTCTTGCCTCATGGTGTTTAACCTTAAAGTACCCAACTGTTAATGGTGTAGGAGTGGTTCATGGTGATCAGGCGACTGGACGTGCCTGTTATGTGGCTGAATTGAGGGAAGCTCAACGTAAGGAGAAGGGCAAGGTTGTGGACAAATCTGTCCGCATCTAAGTTACTGAAGATTGACAATTGGCGCCTAAGTCTTGGCATGGGCGCCACAGTCGGTTCTATAGAGATATAGATATGAGGGATGATGAAGAGGAGCTCAAGGGGACCAAGGCAGCGCGATTGAGCTGACGGTTGATATCATGGTTAACCACAATGACCCATCACGGTCTTGAAGATCGGATTGCAGCTCAGCCCTTCAATAATGAGAGAACTTGTTGATTTTCTTCGAGCAAATCAAGATGTATTTGCTTGGACTCATTCTGACATGTATGGGATCTCGCTTGCCATTGCGAGTCATGCATTAAACATTGAGCCAAAGTATGTTCAAGTGAAACAAAAAAGGCGAGGCATGGGTCCGGAGAGATCCATCACCCTTAAAGAGGAGGTGGATAAACTAAAAGTCAATGGGTTTATTTGCGATGCCCTCTATCCTAAATGGATTTCTTATCCTGTGTTGGTGAAGAAGGCAAACAGCAAATGGAGAACATGCATCGACTGTTCAGACTTGAACAAGGCATGTCCTAAAGATAGTTTTTCCCTTCCAAGGATTGATCAGCTAGTTGATTCGACTGCAGGACATGAATTGTTTTTTTTATGGATGCTTACTCAAGGTATAACCAAATCCTAATGCATGTCCCTGATCAGGAACACACCAGCTTTGTTACGAATGTTGGGTTGTATTGTTACGTGGTGATGCCGTTTGGATTGAAGAACGCCGGAGCAACTTATCAACTCTTGGTTAACCGGATGTTTAAAGATCAGATTGGGAGGACAATGAAAGTCTATGCGGATGATATGCTCGTGAAGTCACGACGATCAAATGACCACATTCGAGACTTGGTAGAGATGTTCGACATCCTCCGATATTGCAAGATGAAAATCAATCCCTTGAAGTGTTCGTTCGGTGTTGCGTCAGGAAAATTCTTAGGCTTTATTGTCAATGCTCGCGGAATAGGAGCCAATCCTGAGAAGATCCAGGCAATTCGAGATATCCAAGCACCAAGGACTATTAAGCAAATGCAAAGTCTGAATGGGAAAGTCGCCGCCTTAAGTCAATTTATCTCCAGAGCAACTGAAAAATGCGTTCCTTTCTTTGATTTGATTAAGAAAGAAAAGAGAAATTTTGAATGGACGTGGGATTGCGAAGATGCATTTCGAGCTCCGGTGAATCATTTGGAGAGACCCCCTGTCTTATCAAAGCCAGTGGATCATGTGGAGTTGTACATTTATTTGGCTGTATCAGCACATGATATAAGTGTCGCCTTGATTCGCGAGGAGAACCGGATTCAGTGGTCAGTGTATTATGTCAGTAAGTGATTAATAGGATCAGAAAGGAATTATCCGAAGATAGAGAAATTGGCGTACTGCTTGCTAATCGCCTCACAAAAGCTTCATCCATATTTCCAGGCGCATCTGATCGACAGTTACACCGACCAGCCATTACGACAGGTCCTATAGCGACTTGAGACGTTTGGGAGGTTGCTTAAATGGAACATTGAGCTCGGCCAGTTTGACATCACCTATCTGCCTCAAAGAGCTATCCAGGGTCAAGCATTGGCGGACTTTATAGCAGAATTTACCGTGGAAGATGATCTTCCGAAAAGTAGCAGAATCCCTACCGTACGGTGGAAGTTGTATGCTAATAGAGCATCCAATGATCATTATTCCGGAGCTAGGATTGTGCTCGTGACCCCTGAAAACCAGTCAATTTGTTACGCTCTGAAGCTTGATTTTCCTACCACAAACAACGAAGCCGAGCATGAAGCGTTGATTGCTGTACTTAAACTTGCTAGAGAACTTGGAGTTAAATCTCTTGAAATCTTTTGTGATTCATAATTGGTGGTGTACCAAGTCAGAGGAGACTATCAGGCTAAGGGACAACGACTTGCCCCGTATCTTACCCGAGTTCGGGAGTTGTTGACGGAATTTGAGTATTATGACATTTCACATATCCCACACGAGCAAAGCGGAGAGGCTGATTCATTGGCAAAGTTCGCCAATACCGGTGATGCGCAACAGATGGGCTTAGTTCCGGTCGAGATGTTACATACCCCAAGTATAAATATGATGGAAGTCGATCAAGTACTAGAAGCGGAATCCGAGAGGGAATCGCGGATGACTCCATTTAAGGACTATTTATTGCGTGGAATCTTGCCTGAAAGAAGAAATAAAAGGCGACAAGTTCTTCGCAAAGCTTTGCGGTATATTATGCGAGAAGGAACTACGTATCGAAAAGGTTTTTCCATTCCCTTACTCTGATGTATCGCTCACGACGAGATAAAGTGTGTTCTGAAAGAAGTTCAAGAGGGAGAATGCGGCAGTCACACTGGGGGAAAACTCTGGCAAAGAAGATACTCCATTATGGATATTATTGGTCAACCGGGACGCTGCCGACTATGTAAAGAGATGTGATAAATGCCAGATATATGCAAAAGTCCTAAGAGTTCCGCCAACAGAAATCACGCAAATGGTCAGTCCATGGCCATTCGCTATGTGGGCTATTGACATCATCAGCTCTTTACCATTCTCTGAAGGTGGTGCGAAGTACGCTATTGTCGCGGTTGATTACTTTACCAAATGGGATATGGCGGAACCGTTAGCTACGATCACAACCAAGAAATTAATCGACTTCGTTGTTCGAAACATGATATGTTGCTTCGGTCTTCCATGAACTATCATAACCAATAATGGGACTCGGTTCGATAGTGCTGAATTTAATGAATTTTGTCGGAGATATTGTATTGAAAAGAGGTTTGCAGATGTCGCTCACCCTCAAGCAAATGGACAAGTTGAAGCCGTAAATAAAATTATTAAGTCCATTTTGAAAAAGCGTCTGGAAAAGGCTATAGGCAAGTGGGTGAATGAACTTCCTATAGCGCTTTGGCCTACAGAACCACTCACATATCCATGACTGGCCATACTCCATTTGCCCTTGCTTACGGATCCAAAGCTGTTATTTCGGTAGAACTTGAAGTCCCTTCTCATCGAGTGACTTACTACAACCCCAAAATGAACAAAGGTCTTCTTTTGGAATCCTTGGACTTTATAGATGAGAAGCGCGAAGAAGCCGATTTGAGAGCAGTTGCAAATCGACATCGAGTCGCCCGATATTACAACACTAAAGTGTGATCGAGGACCTTCGAAGTTGGCGATCTCGTCCTGAAATGGGTTTTTCTGACCCCATGACATATGTATCCGACATGGGAATGACCGTCTGTCATTGAACATAGGCTTAGAGATGGAACTTTCAAGCTAGTGACCGTCGATGGCATTACACTGCCAAGAGTCTGGAATAGCGAGCATTTATGATGCTATTTCACTTAGAACATTTCCTTTGCATTTCAGTTCTATTTCTTTCAGTATTTGCTTTAGCGTTTGATTTTTCAAATATGTAATAAGAAAGATTAGTTTATTCCTTTCCATTTGGTGAACAAAGTCTCAAACTTCCTTTGCATGAATGATTGTTATTGAATTATATGCTAAGTACATAACAAAATTGATTGATATCGATATGTGTGAATAGGTTCCCGGAGTTCGAAATCGATCAATTGTACTAATCCTCGATGGGATCAAACAGGATGAGCTCCATTAATTTTCTTGATTAACAATTCTCGTAGATGATTCAAAGGATGGGACACGTAATAAGGAACAAATGTCACTGGTAATCTGGAGATTGGAAAATTTCCTGCTCGGACTGTGGGACTGAAACGAAATCAAAGCGACCAAAAGAAGTGTGAACATCAAACGGGTGTGAATGACCACCCATCGACTAACTCTAGTCCCCAGAGTGCGGACTGGAGTATAAACGTGACTCGGGCATAAAACAACTGCCCATGAGATAACTCTAAGTCCCTGGAGTGCGGAGTGGAGTATAAACATGATTTGGGCATGAACCGACCGCCCATGAGATAACTCTAAGTCCCTAGAGTGCGGAGTGGAGTATAAACATGATTTGGGCATGAACCGACCGCCCACGAGATAACCCTAAGTCCCCGGAGTGCGGACTGGAGTACAAACGTGATTCGAGTGTGAAACGACCGCCCACGAAACAATTCTAAGTCCTCGGAGTGCGAACTGGAGTATAAACGTGATTCGGGCATGAACCAACCGCCCACGAGACAACTTTAAGTCCCCGGAGTATGGACTGGAGTATAAACATGATTCAGGTGTGATCCGACCACCCACGAGACAACTCAAAGTCCCCGAAGCGCGGACTGGAGCATGAACATACATCAAGCGTAAACCGACCGTTTGCCAAACAACTCTAGGTCCCCTGTGTGCGGACTAGAGTAGAAACACAACTAAATAGATGGGTGGATTTCAAGCATTCTCTATTCCACAGACTCCAACCTGAAACTGACAGGAGGAATACATACTACTAAAAGTTTAGTATGACAACTCACTACAGCTCCGACTTAATGTTCTTTACGACTTAAGGCAATGACCGCAAGGAGGCCTTGAGATGAAGATAGTGAATTGTTAATAGAATTTGCAATCAACAAATTACAAGTACTCTGAAAGGGAAGTAATCATTCAACTATCAAAATAACAATTCAAACGATGTATAATCGAAAACAAAAAACTTTTATTCACAAGTGTCAAAATTCCAATACAAGTTATTTCAAAAAACCGAGATTCATACCCGTACACCTACGACTAGGGAAAGAAATAATTATGCAAATTATATACAATGATTTGAAGTAATAGTTATTCACAATCCTTTGCCGCCCTTGGTCGGAGTGCTTGTGGAAGAAGGAGGGATTTCACCAGGGATTGACCCACCCGGTGGAATAACTTGTAATGGTACAAGATCAAGATCTTCGACTTCCACCTCGGCGGGCTCACCTTTAACTTTTCGCTTCAACTTTCACTCCTCCTCAATCCTCTCCTTCATGCTGGTTTCAGCGGTATGCTCCGAAGCGCCAGTAATTATCACATCATCTGGGTCATCGACCAGGAACGGATCTTCAGTTTTGTCTTCATCAAGAGCACTGATGATTTGGCCATCGGGCCCCAGAACTTCAACAACAGCCGGGTCCTCGACTGCTTTCTCATGCTATTCCGCAGTAGCACCACTTTTGGGAGTCAAATTGGGGCCCGAAAGACCTGCAAAGTTTATCAAAATATAGATGTTAGTTCAAAGCTATTGCGCGTGAAGAATAAGAACTTTTCAAATATGGGTAGTTTAGTACGAGACCAGCATCAGGTTGACTTTCCGTATTCGTCGGAGTGACTCCTTCTAGGATGGGTGATAGCATTTGTGGTCCAAAGCCAGGCTTGTCCGGATCATAGCCGAGAATCCGCCCCATGTCATGAGAAGTTGATGGTCCGGCTACTTGGGTTAGAGAGGAATCCTTAAGATCAGTTCCAGAAGACTCGGCAATGTCCCCTCGATCTTTAGTTGGTGCTGGAGCCTTGAAAAATTGAAGTTTAGTGATGGTCAGATCCGACGGCTCATTTCCTCGAAGAACTTCTCTCACTATTTCTTCTTCATTGAATTCAACTTCTCCCAGCTCTTCTTTCTTTATCTTAACGACATGTTCCCAGGCTTCAGCAAGCGATTCGAGGTAACCCTCACCAAGAAAGCTTAAGTCACGGTGGAGTAGGACCTTCGTATTATATTCGATAATCAGTGGATCGAATAAGCCCTTAATTTTGTTCCTTTCGGATTCAATGGTGACCTCCACCTGGGAGTTGGCTTGTTTAAACATCTCTTTTCTGCCCTCTTCTTGGGCTTCTTCCTTCAGAGCTTCAATTTTGGCAAACTATTCGTCAATTTTTGTTTTCAAGCTCCCTGTCTCAACAACTTCTTCACAGTATTTCTACGACTCCTCCTAGGTCTTAATCTTCTTCTCCCTCTCCTGTTTCAACAATTCTTCGAGCTCTTCAAAGCGGCGAGCTAAAGCGTCTTTCTCCTTTTGCAAGGAGTCCTTTTCTAAGGCAAGTGTTCTGCTGCATTGAAGTGTCGTGTCGAGTATTTTTTGTGTAAAGTTTCAAGACGGCTCACCACCTCTACCGTCTCCTTGGCATTCTTTTTAGACTCGGCAAGTTGGGTTTTGAAATCAAGCAACTCGGCATCCTTATGCCCTATTATGTCTTTGTCATGAATAACCTCCAAATTGAGACGATGATTTCGTATTGGCGCTTTAAAGAGACTTTAGAAACTTTCTCTACCAAGTCGATGAATGATTCATGTTGAACAAATACATCGTTCACTCACGCTAAAGAGCTCTCCTTGGCATGCCCAAGGATAACAAGAATAGAAGCAAGAAATTTGAGACCGTCGAAGTAAATCTTCGGGAAAGTGGCTTTATGTTTAGCCAACTTTTCTGCTGTAAAGGAGTCCGGAGCAGTAGCTGGCTGGGGTGGTTCATAAGTGGTGAGTGGTGCTTGCCAGATTGGCGCTCACGAGACTGTCTTGAACTTGAAGAGCCAGAGTGTTTCTCGTGAGTGTCGCGATAAGAAGATTTTCCTCCACTCTGAACTGGAAGATTAGGATGTTCTCCCTGGTGAGACGCGTGAGATTGATACTTTCACTTGGAAGAGGATTAAGACTCCCTCGAATGATAATCTTTGTCTCGCCCTTCGTCCTTATCTCTACGTCGAGCGGACTTAGAATCCTAGCTTGGGCGATGATAAGCAGAAGAGCTTCGAAGGCGATCGAAGGCGCGTGATTGAGACATTGTACCTGTAAAGACCAATTAAGAGCATATTAGAAGTTGTCATACGAGAGACCAATAACAAGTGTGTAGTGGAATGCATGTGATTGTGAGTGTCCTAGTGTTCCCCTCAATGGACCGGTAACGGTAGCTTTACTCATGGGTGTGCTCTCCCTTCTATTAGAAGGTTGGGTGCCTTAACCGTTTCTCGTAGGAAAGTTAAGTCCTTCGAAGTTTATATTTGGAAAGTCATAGGACATAATGTCGTCTGGAATTGTTCAAGGAAGATGTAAGAAGGGCTTCCTAATCGTCTTTTGAAGTTATAAATAAATATAATGTCTTAGGGAGTGGGCGGACGGAACAGAACATTCACGAACAGAAGGAAAGTCCCATGAATGAAAGCGTAGCTATTGGGATGCAACTAAGTAGGGGTGATCCTAAGATACCTCAATATCTCCTGAACAAAGGAGTTAAAAGGTGGAACGCATCCAACCCAGCACATAAATTTGTTGCATGTTGTATATCCGGCTGGGGGAAAGTGAGGTCTATCTTGCCTCGTAGGAACTAAAACATCATCAAATGGAATCCCGTGGATGGAACATAACCGACGAAGAGCGGCTTCACCGATTCAAGAGGCTTGAGAGTCAATAGGGTTATCGAGGACAATGGTACCCTCAATGGCATCAGGAGTAGGGCCGATGGTTTTCGTCAGAAGAACTGGAATATCGGAAAAGAGATCGATTTATGGATTAGAAGCTTCTGTTTTTTCCGCATTATGGCTTGGAGAAGGCCTTCCAGATTTAGTGGAAGAACTTGATTTTGCTTCAGAACCGATGTGTCTCGCCGCTGAATCATAAGATATGTTGATTGAACGCTTCGTGCGTCTGGGAACTATATCAGCTATACTCAGTAGACAATCGAGATTAGAAATAATAACATGTTCCCCCTGTGTCAAGTGTGAACTAGTGCAGTGCAGTGTGAAAAAAGCATAAATAATTTGAAATCAAAAAAGCAAAAATAAAATGACAAGACTTGGAGTTTTGTCCAGAGAGACCATCATCGCTGACTGTCTCAATTGGCAAGAAAAGTTGATCGGCAATGAAAGCTTTGGGATCGACTATCGGCGTATTGGATTGTTAAGACTGTTATCTACATTTATTAGCTAATTTACTACTTAGCCCATATTGAGAAGTCCAGAAGTTTGGTTGTTTAATCTTAAGTTTGACAGTCTAAGTATGCAAGTCATATTGTCCGTTGTCATCTCATGTTCGAGTTCGGAAAGTCAAATTTGTGTTAAGTGTTCAAATAAGTTGGGTTAGATTGGTCCTTAATGTCAAATATCGATCCCTTAGCCTCATTGTCGATCCATTCCCCAAGACTCCATACTGATCCCTCAATTTAAGGCATCTACACCAATCCCTCTTTATAGCTACTTCCTACCGATCCCTTACCAAAGATATTCCTCAAAACCTCCTACTGATCCTTCATCTAAGTTATTTCCTAACCTGCACTGATCCCTCATTAACGCTACAGCCTACCGATCCCTTTCCTAAAACATGCCCTATACCGATCCCTATCCCAACTCCTCCTTTCCAATCCCAAAACTTTACTTTCCTTCGTCCCTTCAAAAACTTCAGCCGAACCCTCCATCTCCTTCTCCTACTCCTTCTTCTCCTCCTTTCTACCTAAGAGACGCTCGAACTCATCACCCTACACTCACAGTAGAAGCTCAAACTTCACAACTTAATTGCATGATTAAAGGAGATTTCGTACCTATGTATATCAAGTTAGGTTTAAAAGCTAACATTTAGAGTTTGTTGGATTGATGGCGAAGAAAAATCGACATAGGGGATATTGTTTGATATCGTGTTTGGGACTAAGGATTAAAGGTCGAAGGATTTTCATATGTAAAAAGAGCTTTGGATAGCTTGGGTTCGGCAATGAAATTTATGCAAGGGAAAAAATATTGATCAAGTAAAAAGTGAAGGGTTGAAAGAACGAAGACTTGTATATATATGAAGCTATGGCGCATGAACCGGACACAGTAGGTTGAGCAAGTCAAAAGTGAAAAGGGATCGTCATTGGACTTGCCGACCCCTATTCGCATAGCCCTAGCAAGGGATCGTCATGTCGAATGCCGACCCTTCATCAAAAAAAATAAAGATAAGAAAAGGGAAAATAAATGAATGAAATAAGAAACGAAAAAAGGGGAAATGCTGGACGAACTAAAAGTGAAAGGCGATCGTTATCATAAAGGCTTGACTGCAAACGCAAACCTACAAAACATTATTAAAATTGGCTACGACCTGTGCACATTCGAACACGTCCGGGAGCCAACAACATAAACGTGTATATGAATATGCATGGGAATGGTTTAAAAGTTCATCTTTTTGAAATCAACAGAAATTGTAATCACACCTGAAACTTTCAAATTTGAGACTGGATCAGATAATAGAAGGCTTATAAGTCCCGCGTGACCAAATTTGTATATGCTAACGGAATACAAAATCAGACTTATTGAAAGTCAATAAAGGAATAACAATGAGGGAGCTAGATGGACTTCTTCCCAGCAATTCAAACTTTTTTCGATTCAAAACACGTCATGTTACTCACAAGACATACTTTGGGGGGCAAGTGTCACCCGGTATCCTAACCCGGCTATATTGGACTGATCACGCAGACTACGAAGCAACGGCTATAGGACTCGAAAGTAGAGTTCGGACAGTAATACAAAGCCCGGATTGAATGGAGTTGATAGGTAAATAATGTAGGATGTTAGGAATATGGAAAATAGCTTGGATTAGCAAGGGATCATGTAACAACCCAAAATTTAACCTGTAATAATTAAATTGTTAATTAATTAAATAATAAAATAACTTTGTGAAATTACCAGAATTGAGCCACGGGGGTTTCACCATTGTGTCCGTGGTAATTTTCTGGTCAATTTCCATATATAGAATGTCAGAAACCGAACTAATATGACCAAGTTATAAAATAAACAAAATAAGCGGAAAAATAATAATATATATATGTACCGGTCGACCGGCCGGTCGACCTGGGCAAGGGGGCAGTCGACCCGTCTTTCCTTTTGGCAAGCGAATGAACATTCGTTCATTCGAACGAATCAGCAGCGATTGAACACATATTTTGCATCGTTTTAGCTGATCCGGTCCCTTCATTCTTGCATCTGATGGCTCCTATTCAGCCTATGACGTGGTTGCATCCTATTCAATCTCCAAATCCAAAAGTCCGAGATCCACTTCTACACCTATAAATAGACCCCTAGACCTAACACTTTTTCTCATTCTAAGTTTTCTCCAATTGGGTTCACCTTTCTAGGAAGGACCTTAAACGGAATAATTTTTCCAAAGGAGAAAATCGTTATAAATTAAATTATTTTACAACTCCAAGTGGATCCAGGAAGACCAAAAGAAGAGCTTAGGACCAGAGGTGAGTGATTGTAATTATTTTAAGATTTCTTTAGGTAATTTAAAATAATAGGGTTTCCAATAGTTGTAGTTTTACTATGATTTTTGGAATAGCCTTTTTAGTTTATTTACAGTTTTTAGAATTATTTTCAGTCTATTACCTCTCAACTATTCTTTTCAGTAATTTTAGTTTATTTCTGTTAATTATAGCTTTTCCGTTTATTTACAGTTATTTATAGTATTTTAGTTTATTTACTGTTATTTATACGTTATTTACATCTTCTTTCTACGGTTTGGATTTTCTCCTATTTTCTGTTTTCGTTTATTCCTCCTTCTTCATCGCGTATGGATTAGAATAGGATTAACGCGAATACGAATTTAAATAGTAAGAAAACTGAAATAATGGAATATAAGATGTAAATTTCAAAGACTGTAATATAAATGGAATTGGACTGAAATTACGCCTAATTATGACGTTAATTGGACTACATTAAAAAGATTGGCCTAGTTATAACTTAGAATTATAACTAAAAAGAGTAAAAGGGGAAAGAAGCTTATTTTCACACTTAGACCTTGGATTAAGTAACGAGCATGAATATAACGTAGGTTATAATAAGAAAAAGAATAGAATAAGGCTTATTTTAAGACTTAGGAGAAATTAATAAGCACAGATAGTAGAGAAAAATGTAAAGGCTTATTTAAATAATTTACCTTAGTTAATAAGCAAAGATGTAAGTAGGACCTGTACCAAATAGCATTCCCTATTAGAAAAAACAGTAAGCCTAGGGCATTCTTATGCTAAGAATGGTAGTAATTGGTCAAATAGGAGTCCAAATCATGGGGGATTTGGATAGAGGGCGCAACTAAATATTGTTTGGATAAAGGGCCAGTACCAACAGTATTTCCCTTATAGATTCTATAGACACACGGTGATCTCACGTTACCTGAAGTGAGATGAGGCGCACGCTTATGCTGGAAGTTGGAGGTAATAAGAAGACCCAATAGGTGGAGCAAAAGGTAGCATGGGCATTGTGGCAGTTACGTGTGCGACTTCCATTCGAGTTCTCAGTAATAGCTATGAGTTCCAAGCGCTTAGTATGGGAGTCTTTTGTAGACACCATTGCCTTCTGTGTAGGGAGCTATATATGTCGTCTGAATCCACAGTGGTTGCTCTGTGCATCTTTCGTAGATACCATTGGCTGCTGTGTAGGGAGTTATATAGTGGCTGGTCCGCAGTAAGGTCTATGGAGTAGCAGGTCGATCAAAAAGGGTAGAGTTGGGGTTACATCCTAATTACAGGATTAGGAATTCAGCCTAACCAAAGCAGAAATCAAAGACAAGTACAAGCAATCAAAGTTAACCTATCTTATAAATTGAGCGATATCTAATCGTACTTATTTCCAGTTTATCTCTTTCCTATTTCCTTTATTATCCATATTTATGCTAGAACTGTTGTAGTGTCTATTAATTTTATCTTGCTAAAAGACTCTAGTAATTACTATCATTCACAAGACATTTAGTCCGACCCACTCCTCTATTTTCCCCTTTTTCCCCCATAGGCAATCAAGGGAGAAGTTGGTAGATTGCAGTTGCTTGGCGGTTTTCTTGGAGGAGTTCTCTGTTATGTATTTCTTTTATTTCAGCATTTGTTCTTTCTATGTACTGGCTTATTATGAGGGATAGTATATACTCTGATTTTGAGACTATGAGTTTTTGTTTCATGAGACATATTGGATTTTTAGACATGTATGTTGTATTTGGTATTTGACTTATTTATGAAGCAATTATGAAGCTATGTTTTAATTAAGTTATTATTTTAAGTTTTCGCTGCTTTTAACTATATTAGTCTTGTAAATCGTAGTCTCTGTTAGCTTTGGTTATACCTACAACGCACCACGCCTTTTAATGTGTCCTTTTGGGTATATTAAGGGGTGTGCGGTGTTTCACTTGGTATTAGAGCCTAAGGTTACAGGATTCCAAAAGGAATTTTTTTAAAAAAAGTAAAGTATTTTTCAAAATAACTTGTTTTAATAGTATTTTTCAGAAAAGGACTTTTATAAATGATTTTTAGTATAAAAGAATTTTTATAAAAATCCCCTCATGAGTCTAGTTCAATCTCTCTTTGACTCTTTCCTAAACTATCTTTTTCTTTTCGTAGAATGGCTTACGCCCCGAACCTTCCCGAGGGCATTCCAGTCCCAGTCTGGTTTCGTAGGTATTTACAAGCCACAACTCTAAAAAGGTGCATGGGCCTGGGCCCAATCCTGCACCAGCGGGTGGGAATCCCATCAACTCACCTACCGCCATTAATTTTTCTAAGCTTTGTAAAGATTTTGCGAGTTTGGGCGGGATGACTTTTTCTGGCAAGGAGACTTTTGTGGAGGCGAGAGCATGGCTTAGGGACACAGAGAGGATTTTTGGTCTTTTGGGATTGGTTGGTCAGCAGCGAGTTCAGCTAGCCGCTTGGCAGCTGAAGGAGGAGGCATCTTATTGGTGGGAGGTAATCTAGTTGGAGGGAAGGAATATTACTTGGGATCAATTCCGGGAGCGGTTCGAAAGGAAGTTTCTATCTCAGGCGGAAGAGAGTGTTCAGCTGGAGAGGTTTATCAATTTGAAGCAAAGAAGTTTGTCTATTAAGGAATACATCAATCAATTCAATAAGCTATCGCGGTTTGGTATAGATTTGGTGAACACACAGCACAAGAAAGCTATGAAGTTTGCAAAGGGATTGAATCAAGCCCTTCAAGGGTTAATGATGACTTATATACCGATGGGAGCTACGTATGAGTCTTTGGTCGAGATGGCGCTTATGTCGGATACAGTCAAGGAGGGAGAGTCCAAAGAAGCAGTTAAGTCAGAAGGTTCAAAGAAGAAGTGGTGGGAAAAGAATAAGAAGAAGAAGAAAGGTGATGGTCCTCAAAAGCAGATTAAGAAAGGAATAAAGTGGCATGGTTGTGGGAAGGTTGGACATATGGCCAAGGATTGCTGGAAGGAGAAGATGAAGGGTAAGTGCTATACTTGCGGGCAGCACGGTCATATGAGTAGGAATTGTCCCCGGGGAGCGAGTACACCAATTGCGCAGATTCAGACGTTAGACACAGCACCTTCCAGTAGCTTTCCATATCTGATTTCTATATCTGATTTTCCCATTCGGACTTTATTTGATTCTGGAGCATCACATTCTTTTATCTCTAGTTCTCTAGTAGATTGTTTGCATTAGACATATCATTAGTAGTAGACCCCATTATTGTTTCAAACCCTATAAGAGGATCGCCATACATATCTATGGTTTGTAGGGGTTTGAAAATCTTTATCCTAGGCGTAGAATTTGACTACGACACCTATGTTTTAGGATTCTCGGGGTATGGGATGATCTTAGGGATGGATTAGCTATCCACATACGGAGCTATCTTAGACTGCGAGAGGAGAGTCGTTAGATTTGAGACTTGCAGTGGTAGGACTCTAGAGGTATCTTGCGACCCGCAAGGGTCAGTCATGTTGAGTTTTCTATATTTCCTCGATTCATCGTCATCAGAGTTGCATTTGGTTCCTGTCGTCGAGGATTTTGCAAACGTCTTTGAGGAGGTTAGGGGACTACCCCCTAAGAGAGAGATTGACTTCAGGATTTATTTGACCGAGAATGCTAAGCCAGTAGCATTATCTATGAGGCACATGCGCCTAGGGAGAGGAAAGAATTGAGCAAGCAGATCCGTGAGCTTTTAAAGAAGGGATTCATAAGAAGGAGCATATCGGAGTGGGGAGCGTCAGTCGTCTTCGCCACTAAGGCGGATGGTTCTCTCCGACTTTGCGTAGATTATAGAGAATTAAATAAGCTCACCAAGAAGAACCGATATCCACTCCCTAGGATTGACGATCTTTTTGACCATTTGGTAGGTTCTTTGGTTTTCTCTCAGCTTGATTTAGCCACGGCATTCTATCAGCTTAGAGTCGCTGATGACAGCATAGATAAGACTGCCTTTAGGACACCGGACGGATTCTTCGAGTGGTTGGTTATGCCTTTTGGGCTAACCAATTCTCCAGCCTATTTCGTTGATTTGATGAGCTGCGTCTTTAGGGATGTTCTAAATAAGTTTGTGGTGGTATTCGTGGATGATATCTTGGTATTTTCCAAGAATATGGAGGAGCATGTTGTTCATTTGGAAGAAGTTCTTCGCACACTTCGTAGTCATCATTTGAGAGCTAAGTTTTCGAAGTATTATTTTTGGAAAGAGGAAGTTCGTTTCTTAAGGCATGTAGTCTCGAAGGAAGGTTTGGCAGTTGACCCTGCCAAGGTTATTGCAGTGCAAGATTTGAAGGCCCCTAAGAACGTTATCAAGGTTAGGAGCTTCCTAGGATCGGCTGGCTACTATAGTAAGTTCATTAGTGACTTTGCCAAGATTTCGACACCACTCACGCGCCTTACTAATAAGAATAAAGCTTTCATGTGGGACGTGGATTGTGAGGATTCCTTGACGAAGCTTAAGAGAGCCCTTACTAGTGCACCAGTGTTAGTTTTACCCGACGGAGCTAAGCCTTTCACTGTATACACTGATGCATGCGGAACGGGTCTAGAAGCGGTGTTGATGCAAGAAGGGAAGGTAGTGTGTTATGGTAGTAGGCAGTTGAGGACGCACGAGAAGAACAACCCTACCCATGATTTGGAGTTGGCTGCCATAGTTTTTGCACTTAAGTCTTAGAGGCATTATTTTCTTGGAGAGAAGTTTGAGCTTTTTACCAACCATCTCGCAGAAGGACTTGAACTTGAGGCAACAGAGGTGGATTGATTTTTTTGCCTCATATGATTTTGAGATAGCTTATACCCCTGGCAAGGGTAATGTTGTTGCGGATGCATTGAGTAGAAAGAAAGCAACCTATAGTTCTTTGTTCGTAGAGTGGAGGAGCTTGGAGTTTATTTCTACTTTTGATTTTAAGCCCTCTACGAACATTACTCCCGGATTGTTGGCGACATTAGAGGTGAGGCCTACCCTTACGGATCAGATTGGCTCGAGGCAGTAGGAGGTTCGGAGCCCATGGACATTATGGATAGGATTAGCCGAGGAGAGGTCTCGATACATCTCCAACGCTATTCCATAGATAGCGGGGTGGCTTGGCTTTGTGTTCCACGCGCCAGTGACCTGTTGAGAGCAGTTTTGGAGGAAGCGCACCATTCCCTTATGACTATTCATCCGGGTGGTGACAAAATGTATCGAGATATGAAGAGGATGTTCTATCGGGGTGGCATGAAGAACGACATGGCGTAATTCGTAGCTAAGTGTCTCATATGCCAAAGGGAAAAGGCAAAGCAACTGAAGCCCGGTGGATTACTTCAGCCCTTAGACGTGCCAGAGTGGAAGTGGGGTAGTATTCCTATGGATTTCATTGATGGTTTACCCCATTCTAGGAAAGGAAACACTAGCATTTGGGTGATTGTTGATAGAATGACCAAGAGTGCTCACTTCATCCCAGTTAAGAGTAAGCATACGGCTTCATATTTGGCATCCTTGTATATTTGAGAGATAGTCTGTCTACACGAAGTTCCTTCTAGCGTTGTTAGTGATAGAGATCCCATTTTCACTAGTGAGTTTTGGAGAAGCTTACAGGAGGCACTAGGGATGCAACTTAGGTTGAGTATGGCCTATCACCCCCGACAGATGGCCAAACGGAGAGGGTAAATAGGGTGCTTGAGGATTTGCTGCGGATGTGCATTTTGGACTTTGGAGGAACATGGGAGGAGCATCTTCCGTTGGTTGAGTTTGCCTACAATAATAGTTACCAAACAAGTATAGGAATGGCACCATTTGAGGCTTTATATGGGAGACCTTGCAAGTCCCCATCATGTTGGGTATAGTCTACGAAGAAGTTATTACTTGGACCCGGTATGGTTAGAGAAACCTCTGAGCGGGTGGATTTGATTCGATGAAGGATGAAGACGGCTCAAGACAGACAGAATTCGTTTGCGGACAAGCGGAGGAGAGACTTAGAGTTTGAGGTTGGAGACTTAGTTTTTATCAAAGTATCCCCGCTTAGGAAGGTGGTAAGATTCGGATCAAATGGAAAGCTAGGCCCTAGATTTGTTGGACCATTTTCTATCATAGAGAGAGTTGGGAAGATGGCTTACCGAGTAAGGCTATCGGATAGGCTCGCAGGAGTGCATGACGTTTTCCATGTTTTGCATTTGCAAAAGTGCTTACATGACTCATCTGAGGTTGTAGAGCCTAGTCAGTTGGAGGAGGTGGAGGTAGATAGGGAAGCTTCTGTTCGGTGTGTCCCTATGAAGATTGTTGGAAGAGACATCAAGCGACTAAGGAATAAGGAGGTTCCACTGGTGAAGGTGCAATGGGGAGATGATGTTGCAGACGCCACTTGGGAAGCAGAAGAGAAGATTCGTACTTCCTATCCTCATCTTTTTTATAGTAAGTTTTAAAATTCCTTTTTCCATCTTTAGATTTGAATAGGTTCTTTCCTTTACTATCCTTTAGGAGGGTAGAACTTAGGATTTAACCTATGGATGGTAGGATTTAATGTAAACATCTTAATAGAACATGTTATGAATGATGTATGCTAGTGATTGCAAGTGTTTGCTAGTGGATGCTATGGACGCATATAGGTACACTATGCACTATTATTCCTTAAGGATCGGCCTAACTAGGACACTAGAGCATATGCATATGGATGTGTGCGCATTTTTATTTTATTTCCATGATTGCTATAAATGGATATTTATCACATGATTGTTGCATTTGAATGATGTTTGTAGCACGCATATAGAATTATCAGTATCATTAGGAAATTATTGCATTCATTTGGATACATGGCACGAACATGATTGCATAAAAAGGAGGTCAACTGAATCAGTGGACCACTTAATCTTTTGCATTAGTTAGGGGCATTTACACTACACTAATTGCATAAGTATCATAAATTGCATTAAAAAAACTTAAGGACAATGGATGAATGGTTGATGATTGAGTAGTTGGTTGTAGAATTGGATGAAAACATTTAGTACATTCTTTTATCCTTAGAGATTTCGGGGTCGAAATCCCTTAAGGAGGGGAGAATGTAACAACCCAAAATTTAACCCATAATAATTAAATTGTTAATTAATTAAATAATAAAATAACTTTGTGAAATTATCAAAATTGAGCCACAGAGGTTGCACCATTGTGTCCGTGGTAACTTTCTGGTCAATTTCCATATATAGAACGTCAAAAACCGACTAATACGACCAAGTTATAAAATAAAAAAAATAAGCGAATATATATATATATAAAGGTCAACTGGCTGGTCGACCTAGGCAAGGAGGCGGTCGACCGCTCGGTCGACCCGCCTTGCCTTTTGGCAAGCGAACGAACGTTCATTCGTTCGAACGAATCAGCGGTGATTGAACATGTATTTTGCATCATTTTAACTGATCCAGTCCCTCCATTCTTGCATTCGATGGCTACTATTCAGCCTATGACGTGGTTGCATCCTATTTAATCTCCAAATCCAACGGTCCGAGATCCACTTCTACACCTATAAATAGACCCATAGACCTAACACTTTTTCTCATTCTAGGTTTTCTTCAATTGGGTTCACCTTTCTAGGAAGGACCCTAAATGGAATAATTTTTCCAAAGGAGAAAATCGTTATAAATTAAATTATTTTACAACTCCAAGTGGATCTGGGAAGACCAAAGGAAGAGCTTAGGACCGGAGGTGAGTGATTGTAATTATTTTAAGATTTCTTTAAGTAATTAAAAATAATAGGGTTTTCAATAGTTGTAGTTTTACTACGATTTTTGGAATAGCCTTTTTAGTTTATTTATAGTTTTTAGAATTATTTTCAGTCTATTACCTCTCAGCTATTCTTTTCATTAATTTTAGTTTATTTCTGTTAATTATATCTTTTTCGTTTATTTACGGTTATTTACAGTATTTTAGTTTATTTACTGTTATTTATACGTTATTTACATCTTCTTTCTATGGTTTAAATTTTCTCCTATTTTCAGTTTTCTTTTATTCCACCTTCTTCGCGTATGGATTAAAATAGGACTAACACAAATACAGATTTAAATTGTAAGAAAACTGAAATAATGGAATATAAGATATAAATTTCAAAGACTGTAATATAAATGGAATTGGACTGAAATTACACCTAATTATGACGTTAATTGGACTGAATTAAAATGATTGGCCTAATTATAACTTAGAATTATAACTAAACAGAGTAAAAGAGGAAAGAAGCTTATTTTCACACTTAGACCTTGGATTAAGTAATAAGCATGATTATAACGTAGGTTATAATAAGAAAAAGAACAGAATAAGGCTTATTTTAAGACTTAGGAGAAATTAATAAGCATAGATAGTAGAGAAAAATGTAAAGGTTTTTAAATAATTTACCTAAGTTAATAAGCAAAGCTGTAAGTAGGACCTGTACCAAATAGCATTCCCTATTAGACAAAATGGTGAGCGTAGGCACGCTTATGCTAAGAATGGTAGTAATTGGTCAAATAGGAGTCCAAATCATGGGGGATTTGTATAGGGGGCGCAACTAGATATTGTTTGGACAAAGGGCCAGTACCAACAGCATTTCCCCGATAGTTTCTATGTACACACTGTGATCTCACGTTAGCCTGAAGTGAGATGAGGGGCACGCTTATGCTAGAAGTTGGAGGTAATAAGAAGACCCAATAAGTGGAGGAAAGGGTAGCATGGTGGCAGTTACGCGTGCGACTTCCATTCGGGTGCTCAGTAATATCTATGGTTCCAAGCGCTTAGTATGGGTGTCTTTTGAAGATACCATTGCCTTTTGTGTAGGAAGATATATATGTCGTCCGAATCCACAGTGGTTGCTCTGTGCATCTTTCGTAGATACCATTGGTTGCTGTGTAAGGAGTTATATAGCGGCTGGTCCGCAGTAAGGTCTATGGAGTAGCAGGTCGATCAAAAAGGGTAGAATTAGGATTACATCCTAATTACAGGATTAGGAATTCAGCCTAATCAAATCAAAAATCAAAGACAAGTGCAGGAAATCAAAGTTAACCTATCTTATAAATTGAGAGATATCTAATCGTACTTATTTTCAGTTTATCTCTTTCTTATTTATTTTATTATCCATATTTATGCTAGAACTGTTGTAGAGTCTATTAATTTTATCTTGCTTAATGACTCTAGTAATTACTATCATTCACCAGACTTTTAGTCTGACCCACTCCTCTATTTTCCCCTTTTTTCCCCATAGGCAATCAAGGGAGAAGTCAGTAGATTACAGTTGCTTGGCGGTTTTCTTGGAGGAGTTCTCTGTTATGTATTTCTTTTATTGTAGCTTTTGTTCTTTCTATGTACTGGCTTATTATGAGGGATATTATGTACTCTGATTTTGAGACTATGAGTTTTTGTTTCATGAGACATATTCGATTTTTAGACATGTATGTGGTATTTGGTATTTGACTTATTTATGAAGCAGTTATGAAGCTTTGTTTTAATTAAGTTATTATTTTAAGTTTCCGCTGCTTTTATCTATATTTGTCTTGTGAATCTTAGTCTCTGTTAGCTTTGGTTATACCTACAATGCACCACGCCTTTTAATGTGTCCTTTTGGGTATATTAAGGGGTGTGGGGTATTTCAGATCGGCATAGCAAGGTAGAGTAATAGGATAATCATTTGGAGGGATCGACATCGGTGATGATGCATGGTTCAACGTGTCTTGTTAGTACTAGAGGGATCGGCATAATCGTTTGAATGGATTGTCAACATGGATGGAGTATAAGAGGGATCGGCATAGGTGATTAAGCCTGGTTCAACATGATTTGTTATCATTCGAGGGATTGACATAGGTGATTAAGCCTCGTTCAACATGATTTGTTATCACTTGAGGGATCGGCATAATATTCAGGAATAAGAAGGGTCGGTATGGTTGGAAGGCTAGGGTTCGGCATAGTATAATGAAGCATAATGGAGAGATCGATAGAGCGCTATGGATCCTTAGGGATCAGCAAAGTCCATTAGAGGGGTTTGGCAGCAATAACATCAAAAGGGATTCAAACCAAAGATTAAGCAAAAGAGTGAGCTCCACATATCCAATCAACGTGATATTTGAGATACCGTCATATTCAAGCATGGAGAAGCTACCATAGGGATCGCTGCCCCAAATTAAACAAATGGAGGGAACGGTACCAATCCCTCTCAATTGAGATTTGGGCCTAGCGCCCCCTATGGTGGGCCCATATAGATGAAGAGGACCTGTTGGCAAAGTTCCAGACAGATTGGTGGTCGCCTTCACCTATAAATACTGGCCTATGGGGTCATTCTGGGGATCTTTACGCTGCTGGATACATAACACCTTTATTGCAATCAACTTCCTCCATTATTCTCTTACTTCTTGTTGTTTGATATTGTAATCAAGACTATAGTGAATCAATAAAGAGAATATTCAAAGTGGACATAGGCAATCCAACGCCGAACTAATATAAATCTTGTTGTCCTTGTTTTTGCTTTGATTTGCTTACTATTCTGCTATATTCCTCTGTTTTAATTTAGTTTTCTTCATTTACTTCTCTACACAAACCTATTCTTGGGTGTTTATGGCCAATTTGGTTGCAAACATTGATGATGCCTATATTATTGCCTATCAAAAATTATATGTATTTCATCTAAATCTTTTAATTGAACTTTGTGAAGGTTGATACATAATCTTATTTTACTTTAACCCATGTGGTATATATATACATATTAATTTCATTTATCCACTTTTAGGTCAAGAAGCTCAAACTCAAGCATAGTTCAGCCTGTATGCATTGCTATAACAAACTTTCACTTTCTAAAATTTCAACTTTTATTTTTGGCATAAAAATGTAGTTATGTGTTACATATTGCAAAAAACAATTTATTTGGTCGCATATATACAATAATAATAAAGTATCATTCTTTTATTCAACAGGATATGGGCTCTTTCATAGCTTTTTTTTTGCATATTTATTCCCTTAGTAAAAAAATAGATAACTGGTTACTTGTAAGATATTACTTGCCAAATGGAGTAATTAGTCATGTATGTCTTGAAAATGCCATGCTTAGAAGTCTTGAAATTTGTGTTAATTATATGCAAACAAAAGACTAAACTTGAAATTTGTGTTTTGTTATTTTGAGTTATATGATCACTTTTTTTATGAACTTAGACAATGTATGCACTTCTTTATTTTTCTAGGCTTTAATCTATGAATGTGATGAATTCAATATAAACAATTTAATTAATACTAGAATGTATGGAAATTGTAAATGCACGTTCTTAAGGTAATTTCACTTTTAATTTTATGATACTTTGGGTACAAACTTATATATATTCATTTTTAAGCTTAAAAGGCACTGATAATAGAAAATTCACTTTTGGGATCTTAGTTGGAACATAATGAACATTAAATGGTCTTTCTATTTTGCATTTTTTTTGCTAATACGCTTAGATCTTTTTTATGAATGCCAAATGCAAATTTAATTTTGTTGCAAATAAATTCACTTGTTATTCACTCGATTACGATATGGTTGATAATATACATTTATGCATTATTAATTTTATAGGATCAACTTCATTGTAGAAAAAGGCTATACGAAGGAGAATGAGGAGTTTTCCCCTGAAGAAAAATGAAAGTGGAAATTTGCTTTTGTCCCCTATTTCTAGTTTTGGTACGTAAAAAACCTTTTCCAAAAATATGTTTAATATTATGCCCTTACTTTTAATTTCGGTAAAAGAAATATGTTTTTTTAAATTAAATCTAAACATTAATCGCATGTTTCTATAATCAAAACAGATTTTTTTTCAAATTTTTTTTTAAAAAGCAAATATTTATAGAGAACTTTGTAAATATTTGTAATTCAGAAAATTCAAATATTTCCAGATTTCTCTATAAATATTTTCAGAGTTTTCAGCAATTATCCTGAAATTTAAAATAGAACTTTAAAAAAAACTTATTTTTAAGGAGTGGCTGTGTATTTTAAAACTTAAAGAGGGTGTTTTTATGAAAGTTCCTAAAATAAAATTAGGGACTCTTTTTCTTTAGGTTTGATTTATCTTAATGCAGTAGATGTGGTTTGTCCATCTTGATAACAAAATTAATCTGAGCCTAAATCATAGTATTTATGACTCTTTTGCCTCATAATTGCAATGAAATATGAACCAATGAAATCTTTTTTTTTAGCAAAGTTAAGCGGGGTTGACTAGACCCCTACCAGTTTATTGGATGAATAATAAGGAGAATATACATCATAACATGCTATGATATACAGGGGGGTTAAGACAGAAAAAAAAGAAAAAATATCAAGAGCAAACACAAAAAAGAAAGGCAACTATTGCAAAACGTTTGCAAGTGGACTTTCATAACAGTAAGTGCCACTTTTTGATAATAAATTTGCTAAATATAGGACTAATATGATATGAATGCAATTAGTCTACAATTGTACCTTTTGTTGTTGTGAATAATTAGTTTATTCTTACTAGGACCATGTGTATCTATATAACTAACAAGAACTACCTGCATGTTAGCAAAGTGTGACGCACCGACTCCAGTGACTGAAATACCTAAGGGAGTTTACCTTCCGATAGCTCGGATTAATGAGCACTGAAGGAGCAATCTCTCGTATACACTACTTTAGGTCAACATGAATACGCTTCAATATCTGAATATATCTAAAATAATACTTATCTCATCTCGTCGCAAGGCAATGTACATAAGTTATAGACATGAATAATATAGTACTAGAAAAACATATAAAAATTTCTCAGCCAATAGAATCAAAGTGAATAAAAATGATGAATTTTATATCAAGTTTTAATATTTGATACATCATCTCATATATTTATATAAATCATCACATCATATCGACCAATACAATGACATCTTAGTATGATTATATACAAAGTAAGCACTCACCATCGTCATCTGCTCCAACTCCATAACATAGCCCACAAAGCATATACTGTCATATCAAATCTGTAGAACAACCTCGGTCTGACCCGAGGATGTCAAACAAATAACAAACCCTGAGTCAGGCTAGAAATATAGCTGTGAGTGTAACCGAGCTAAAAATTTAACATAATGAGGGTGACAAGTATAAATATAATTCTAATTTTTTATAAACATAAATTTATCATTATAGTCAACACTCGTAAATAACCCATATAAGCTCGTAAAAAAATCATTTTTAAAATAGATTTTCGAATTCTTTTTCTTTCACGTCATCTCCACAAAATCACTTTAAATGGGATTTCCAAATCACCTTTATAAAATTACTTTATTCACGGAAATTTCATATATTCATAAATTATATACTAGAGGTCTACTTGCAAACGATGTCAAAATACCAATTTTATATACAAATAATTTATCAAAACCAGTTTTACCAAACTAGTATAAAACCAATCTTTGCAAATAATTTATAAATATGTTTCCTAATTTATAAAACCAATCATTGTAATATATTTCCCAAATTTGATTTATCCCAAAACAACTTTTCAAAACATTATGCAAAATAGTATTTCCCCTTTCTTTATTTAAAATTATTACTTTTCATTTATTAAAACCAGTTACAAAATATTCGATAATTTCTTCAGAACTAGATTTCAAAATACAATATGGTTTCACCAAATCTAGTTTAAATAAATATCGTTATAAGGTGAATGCTCATCAAAATAGATCATAACATTACTCATCTACAATCAACGCCCAGAGAAGGAACCTTTTAATCCAACCACTATGATCCAGACTCCGACATTACCTTTAACCAATATCAAAAACAGTAATATCCAAATGGATTATAAAAAAAGTAGCAATCCCTTTTAGAAATCTAAATCACCAAAACCATTTCCAAATGGGGAAATACATAAAATTAATATTTTATTTCTTTCTGTAATGACCCAGAATTTTAGTCAATTGATTTTGAAATATTTGATTGATTTAAATATTGAATTATTATTTTTATAAGTCAAACAGCTTAAATTTCAAATATAAAGGTTTATTTGAATATGTGAATTTTGAATTTGTGAACCTTGGATTTAAAATGGATAAAAATAATCTTGGAAACTTATTTAATTCTGTTTAGAAAAGAATTTAGATAGTAAACTTTAATTTTTAATATTAAAGTGATTTGAATTGTTTTAATAATAATTCGTTTTAATTAACGTGTGAAAATAGCCTCTGGGGCACTATCTCCGATTTCGATTAAACCAGTGCCATTGGATCTGTAATAGTGTATTATTATATGTTAACGAATTTCATTGTGATCAAACGTATCATGTGGTTTTATGAGTTAAAAATGTGTAGAAATTAATTACAGATTTTAAATAATATAATTGGGTTTGAAAAGCTATATTTTGTATATGATCAAATTAGGTCTCGAGACTAGTTCCATTATGTTTGGAATAGGGGTATTTAGTATAGAATGCCAGGCAACAAGTCTTGATAGGAGTTCGATATTTTCGAACATCTGTAGCTTGATATTTTAGTTAAAATAATATACATTCTATTTTATATTCACCATACCTAACCATACCATAACCTTACTACCCCATGTTTCAAACCATTCTTCCACTTTTATAAATTGTGCACCAAATCAGAGAAAGCAATTCGCTAAGTTTCAAATAAAACTTCCCTTTCATCCTACGACCCGCAACGATTTGGACCACCAGAGGCGGCGATAGCCCGTGGAACCAACTAGGAGGTTGTAGAGGAGGAGAAGCTCGACCTATTGGATGGTTGGATCATCTCAGATTGTAGCATGGCGGTCATAGTTCATGGTTGAACAATGTTGGAAACTTGACCTCGGCATGGTGATTTGGTTGATCGATTGACAATGGACTCTAAAGGAAAAGTGTTGGACATATGGAGGGCTAGGCTCGACCGATACGCATAAATGTGGATCGTTACAGCATTAAAAACTCGAATGCGTAGGAATTGATGAAAGGGCCCTCTCTTGGGTCATCCTCATAATAAGTTAGACCCGAGAGATGAAGAAATGGAGACGACAATTGGGCCAATGGAGGTCATTGAGTTCATGATAATTGATGAGGAAAATCGAACTAAGGTAAGAATGATCGGGTCCCAGCTCAACCAGAATACTAAGGCACAATTAGTAGGACTCTTATAGAATAACCATTACATGTTTGCATTGTCGAATGCTTATATGTCCGGTATTTCTCTCGACACAACATGTCATTCATTGAACATCCACCCAAGAGTGCTCATGTTAAGAAGAAAAGGAGGAGTATTAGCATAGGTCGACCAAAGGCCCTAAATGAGGAAGTAAAAATTTTGCTGGCTAATAATTTCATAAGGGAGTCCTAATATCCAGAATGGATAGCCAAACTAGTCTTGGTCAAGAAGACGAATGGGAAGCATTGATTTATCGAAATTCAAACCATGCTTTTAGTAAGATTTTATCCTACTTTTGAGAATTGACAGTTGGTTGATAGAACAACCGAACATGAATTATTTTCATTCATTGATGCCTACTCTAGCTATAATAAAATAGCAATGCATATCCCTGACCAAGATCATATGATTTCTTCACTGATCTAGGATTGTATTATTATAAGGTGATGTCATTTGGCTTAAATAATGTTGAAGCCACATACGAAAGCTAGTCAATATGATGTTTGTGAACCAGATTGGATGAAATATGAAGTATACATGGGTGATGTGCTTTAAAATATAGGAAAGCAAAGGACAACATTGACCATCTGAATGAGACGTTTCAGGTAAGCTAGAAATAAAAATGAAGTTAAATCCTTTGAAATGTTCCTTTAAGGTTTCTTTTGGGAGATTCCTCAATTTCTTGGTACATGCTAGGGAAATAAAGGCTAACCTAGAGCAAATTCAAGCCTTAAAAGACATAGAAATTCCAGAAACCCGGAAGGAGATGCAAAGCCTAAATGGAAAAATTGAGGCCCTAAGTTGGTTTATTTCAAAGGCAACATAAATATGCATTCCATTCTTCGATGCATAAGGAGAAAGGGATGTATAAATGGACTGATGAATTTCTAGCAGCTTTCTTACCCTTACATCCTATCCACGCCTGTGGAAGAAGAGGATCTATACCTACACTAGCTATGTATACTCGTACCTTGAGTGCAGCACTAGTGTGAGAAGATGCTTGAGTACAAAGGCCTATGTATTACGTCAACGAGCACTTGACTGGTTATGAATCAAGATATGCTAACTTGGAAAAGTTTGCTTACTATCAAGAAAACTATGGCGTTATTTCAAATATCACCCTATGATGACTATCAAGAAAACTAAGGCATTATTTCAAATCTCACCCTATGTGGATGTTGACCGATTAGCCTCTTCGGTAGGTCCTTCATCGCCTTGACACTTCGATGGGTTGCTGAAATGGACTATTAAGTTAAGTCAATATGAAATTATTTATCACCTCCAAGCGATAATCAAAGGATATACCTTAGCAGACTTCATTGTTCATCGATGACATGTCTAATGAGAATAATTTGGGAGTAAGAATAATCCTAATCATACCCAAAGGTATAAAATTGTGTTTCGCATTGGGATTTGGCACTATAAATGATGAGGCCAAGTACGAGGCACTAATAGATGGATTGGAGATCATGGAGGAGTTAGAAATACGATCATTGTGTATTAACAGTGTTCAATTAGTAGTAAACTAGGTTCTCTGAAAATACCAAGTTAAAGGAGAATGGCTAACTTCTTATGTGGGGAAGGAGAAAGCCCCACTTAATGAATTAGAGTATTATGCGATAAAGCATATTCCATGGAATGAAAATCAAGATGCAGATAACTTGGCGAAGTTAGAAAGCTCATAAAATGGACTAATCTTGTAACTAGTTCCTATGAAGACCTTACTTACCCCAAGCTTCGAGGATGTGGAAACCATGGCAATGAGATTACAAGGCAACTTGGATGATTCCCATTGTTGAGTATCTAACAAGCGGGACTTTACCCTCAAACCAAAATGAAACGAGAAAAATACTACCGAAGGCTCTAAGGTTCATAATACAAGATGATATCTTGTATGTGAGAGGATTACCAAAACCCTTGTTGATATGCATGGTTAGATGTGAGATCGAGGAAATCTTGAACAATGTGCATGAAAGTAGCCATGGAGATCACACTAGAGGGCAAACTCTAGCTTTAAAGATCCAAAGACATGGGTAATTCTAGCCAACTCTTAATAATAATGCAATACAATACACGAAGAAACGCGATAAGCGCCAAAGGTTCATGAAAATCCCAAGGTTACCACCTGTCGAACTGACTCATATGGTTAGCATGTGGTCATATATATAAAGGATTGATCTAATTGAGAAATTGCCCAAGGCCATAGGTGGATCCAAATATGCAGTCGTGGTAGTGGATTACTTTACCAAATAGGTAGAGATAGAACCATTCACTAAGATATCCTCAGCCCAGGTAACAAGGTGCAAAATATCATTTGCAAGTATGAGACCCTACAACAAATCATATCAGATAATGGATTGCAGTTCAGTAGAGAGGAATTTGCTGAATTTTATACTCAATTTGGATAAGAAAAAGCTTCTTGATTGTAGCCCATCCACATGCAACAAATAGGTCGAGGAGTCAATAAAATCCTCAAGACACTCATCAGACAACGGCTTCAGGAAGTTAAAGGATGATGGTCAATGAATTACAACTCGCATATTAAGCATATCACACCACTCATAAGACTACAATAGGACATACATTGTTTTCCTTGGATTATGCCTTGGAAGTTATGGTTCCCATCGAAACAACAGTCACATCCCATCAATTCATCTAATATGACCTTAATGAAAATGATGAGTTGTTAAACATGTCCCTCAAGCTGATCAAGGGAAAAATATAAGTTGCCTTGAAGTTGTCGCTCACATGCAAAAGGTAGCAAAGAAATAAATTGTAGGGATTATGACCGAGAACTCAAAGAAGGAGACCTAGTCTTGAAGAGAATCTTCTCACTGGAAGCTCTTGATCTGATCTAGGAAGGACCCTTATGTTGTCCACAGAGACTTGGGAAATGGAGCTTACATTCTGAGCACTAGACGGAGAAATATCCAGGAAAATGTGGCATGCACAAAAACTCCATTGTTGTCTTCCTTAAATTTCATCTTTCTGCCTTTATTTGAATGTTTTGATGCATAGTATTAACCATGTAATAACGAGTGTGTTGCCATAGTAATTAATAAGTGTGCTCTTGAAACCAAATATCTTGTGTTTTGATTTTCTGAACCAGTTATAATTGCTGCTTGGATATGGCTCATAGTTACCGACACCCATATGACTTCTTCAAATATCAATGATTATGTAAAGTCATGGATAATGGTTAGTACTGATGATTATGACTTAATACAAAATACTACGCCTAACAGTACGGATAAAAATTCAAAAAACCTAGAATTATATGGGTTAGCACAAATTGATATTGGAGGAATCTGAAAACCGATACACCTAGCATTCTTAACCTTGAAGGAGTCGACTGGAATTGAACTTGCGGGAGATGATTGATTTACCTATAACTAAACAAAAGTCATCGAAACATATTGTCTATCAATAAAATCCTTAGAGCCTGCTTCGAATAGATGCATCGTGCATTCCCACATTAACAGTGAGGATTAACTCGCTCGAACTCGAAGTGTAAACATCTTAGCAATGGAATTGGTTGAGTATCTTAACTTAACCTCTTTTATTGACACCAAAACTAATATTTGATGGAAATACTTACACTTTGATTTTGGAATGAATCGCCCTAGAAAGACATATAAAGGATGTTTTTGCACTAGACCGCGAAATGAATTCCCCTGGACATGTTAAAGGGTATAATTTAGTGATGGAGAACCAAATCTCCCTAGAACTATTAAAGGGTATACGCTCTCAAGAGCCGAATCTTCCTAGAGCTATAAAAGGAGATGTGTTCTCATGGACATTGAATCAAATCTCGCTATAATTTCTTAAAGGACATGTATTTGCACGGATAGTGTTTGCACCAAAAATTGGCACAAACACCAAATAGAGATTTTGTAGTGGAATAAATGAAGAATAATAAACGTAAACAGAGAGAATCTAGCAGTAAAGCAATTTTTACTGGAAATGTAAGAGAATTAGCTAAACTAGTTCAGTTTTTTGATAGATATATAAAGAAACAAGTAAATAATAGAGACACTGTAATTTATAGTGGTTTGGCATTGTTTGCCTATGTCCACTTTAAAGAGATGGCTTTATTAATCACTTTGTAAACTAAGTACAAGAGGGATCGGATGAAAATCGTTAGTTACAAAAGAGTACTAAGCAATAAGCAGCGTAAAGATCCCAAAAATGAATAATCAAGTATGTATTTATAGAGGAAGACGGTGAAATGTCTCCTTGAAAATTCGACAGAGGGCTCTCCAAAGCCATAGGGGCCCCCAAGTGGGATCGCATGACCCAAATCCCAAGAAATAGGGATTGAGGGCGATCCCTATTTTGGAGGAGTTTGGGGGTGCGATCCCTATGGGAGCTTCTCCATGTTGTATTATTCCTAGCCTCCAAGTTTCGTATCAATTGGATTAGTAGAACTTGAGTTATTGATCAATCTTTGTTGCAACATGTTATGTAGCCTGATTCTGGCCGATCCCTCTTGCATGCTTCTTTTGGGGTGCGATCCCTATGGTGGACTCCCTACGGTCCCCACATCTTGTTCTTAAAGTTTCATATGCATTGGAATTCTGGATTTTGAGATATCGATTGTTTTCCATTGAGTTGCACTTGTTTTGGCTGAAGTAATCCGATCAATTTGTTTGAGAGGGATCATACTTGATCCCTTTTCTAGATTAGACTATATTCTATACTTAGAACGTTATGTATAGCATATCTCTTGATTATGTTCGGTTACGGCTTCATATTACCATCCGTACTTGATTTTTGGACCCCACAATCATTGTTGTGGGCTTACTGGCCTTGATGACAGTCGAGTCCAACTTGCCCAATCGGTTGAGATATAGCTGGATCAAAATGTCGGTTAACACTTGCCCCCCAAAGTACGTCTTGTTTTGAACATGACATGCTTTGAATCGAAGCAAGTTAGATTCATCGGAAAGAAATCCATCCAGTCTCCTGAATAGTCGCTATCCTTCTATTGAATTATTTTCCCTAAGTATCATATCTCTCTTTGATCGTCCTGACGCTTGGTCGATTTTTAATAGTATAAATTCAGGATTATATTCTGTCAATTTCTATCTATGTCTGGTTCTACGGGGCTAGTAAGCTTTGGCTATCTGATCCAGTCTCGACCTTGAAAGCTTCAGGTTAAAATTCAATTTCTATCAATTTTGAATTTTTAGAATATACACGTGCACGTTCAAGTACACGTTCTTGTCGTTGGCTTCCGGATGCGTTTGCATATTCATGGGTTGTCGCCAATTTTCATTGAATTAGATGCAATTTCATTGCATTTATGTTTGATTGTTTTTTTAAATAGGGGTTGGAGTTTTCCTTTCTACACTTAGGGATCGCACCTGATCCCCTTCCTTTCTCTCCTTTCTTCTATTATAATAAGGATCGGAATTTTTCTAACCAATCCATTTTCCCTCTTTTCTTTCACCCTTTTTTTATATGTACATGGAAACATAGGGATCAGATAGTTTCCCTTGGAATGGGGATCATATCCGATCCTTTTTTTTGAAGACTTCTGGCTTCGTGAAGAAGAGTAAGTAAACCAATCCCTCTAGCCTCATATAAAAACTAATATTTCCCTCTCCATCCTTCACTTCATTTCTTTCTTACTTTTATTTCCTTCAACACCGAACCCTCTCCTCCTACCTTAGAGCCGACCCCTTTCTTCCTCCCTTCGAAACTATCACCATCTCCATCACCTAATTCGCCACCCCCTTGAATTCGAGAACATCGCTTAGCCCTCACCTCGAATTGAAATTCATTCCATCTTGCACATGATGATCCATACTCATTTACATGATTTTGATTCATGACAAGACGATGGGTTTGGTTGTGCCATGGGTCGAATTAGGTGAAGAAGAGGAATACAGTGGTGAGGTTGGGTTCGGTGAGGTGGTAGAAGAGGAGAAGGAAAGGAGTGAAGCATGAAGGAAGTAAAGAGATCGGTTATGTGTTGTGTATGGAGCATGGAGGGACCGGTCATGATGGAGTATGGAGGGGATCGGTATTACGTGTCACCTGAGGGACAGGAATAAATGTTTAAGGGAAGTGTTACAATGGCTAAGTAAAGAGATCGGTGCAGAGGCATGTCATAGGGATCGATTATTGAAGTTTGAGGAGGGATCGGTGATGGAGTGCTCGGCTAAGGGATCGGTTGTGTTTGTTTTGGCATAGGGATCGGCTATGTTGAGATATGGGAATAGGGACCGTTCATGTTGGTTAAGAGGGATCTATTGTTTTCTTTATGAGAGAGATCAGCTATGGGGACTTAGCCGATTTTAGGCCCTTAAACCAAGCCTGAACAAAAGAACCAATCCATGTAGACTTGTACAAACAATTAGAACCAATCTCATCTTAATGAACTTGAATGTATGAAGTTTAATGGACAACTGGACTTGCATATCTAATATCGAACTTGAAATTGAACAACTAAATTGCTAGGACTTTGAATATGAATTAAAACTTAACATATGGATTTCAATAATGTATTTCACACTTTGATATGTCAATGGTCAATCCCATCACTAATTTTTCTTTTAATTTTGAATTATTTATCTCTGTACTGCACAACACTGCACCACACTAGTTTACACTTATCATGGGGGACAGGTAAATTTTTCTAATCTTGATTATCTACTGGGTTTAGTTGATATGGGCTCCAGACGTTTAGGGCGTTTGGCCGTAATGTCTTCTGGATAACCTTCACGGCACAACAATCCAGGTGCCGAGTCAAGTTCCACGATTGTATCCGGTAGACTTTCTCCTAAACACCAAACGGAGCAACCGAAGAGTGCTGATCCATTGGTTGACCTTTTCTTTGATGTTCCCATCCTTTTAGTGGAAGAGGTAAATCCTACCCCTAACACTTTAGAGGGTGTTGTGTTTCTAGATAACCCGATGGATTCCCAAGCCTCTAGAATTGGTGAGGCCGCTCTCTATAGGTTGTGCTCTAAACATGAGATCCCATTTGGAGATGTTCTAGTCCCTTTAAGGAATGACAAGGCCCACTTTCCCCTGGAGGGATATACGGCTTATAATAAATTTTATGTGCTGGGCCAGATGTGTGTCACCTTTTAATTCATTTATTCGTGAGATGCAAAATTATCTAGGAATAGCTTCTGCTCAGCTGCATCCGAACAGCTATGCTTTAATTCATGGCACTTTCTTGCTATTTACGGATGTTATTTTCCGCCCACCATCCCTTGAAGACAACAGGTTCATCTACAATTTCAAGTGACGAATGGGAAGCCTTTCTTATACTTTCCTAGAGCCTGAGCCCAACTATCAAGTTCAGAATGGTGCTTGGAACAAGCTCAGTGTCATTAAGCATGAGTGGTTCTACATTCGTTGTTCGCCTGGCTTCGTGAGGTGATGGTCAAAAGGACGTAAGTGATGCCTTCAATTTATTTTCAAATTCTTAACTCCAAGTCATATCCTGAACTAAAATGCTTCGAAAACTTACAGGTGTCCCCACGACCCAAAGGAGATATTTATTCAACGGCGGTTTCTGCAATTCATGCTACCCCAATTGAAGGCAGGGACATTAGATCACTCATAACTGATGAGTGGTTATCTCTTTTCGGGCTGTTGGAAGAGGATCGTAGCATCGGACTTCTAGGAAGCAATGCACCGCAAAGGAATGTTGTGAAACAAGAAGGTGGCACTGATAGCCCTGTCGTGCCCCCAGTTGAGGAGGCTCAAGACAATGCCGAAGAAGGTGAAATTAGAGGTGATGAAGCCAATAAGCCTAGCAATGATGATGCAGGTTCGGGCAACACGCCTGTGGTCGAATCATCATAAGGCACACAATCTTATGCACTAATAAGAAAAGGAAAAAAGCTAGCATACAAACTCCATAGAAGAAAAACTGCTAAAAAATCTAAGTTCATCCTCATCTCTGTTGAAGAAGAGTCTTCCTTTCAGCCTTTAGAAAGTTTAATAGAAGGATTCTCAAATCTCCCGATCCCTGACAATATCATGACCTTTGACTTTCCCAACATTAGGGTCGGGGGGCTTAATTCTCCCACCAGGACGGGTGATGATATTCCTTCCAGTAGCAAAGGGGAAATCACTCCTATGACTAAGGCCACGGTAACTAGTTTGTCGGGGGGACACTAGGACACTCACAATCATGTGCACTTCGCTGCACGATTTTTATTTATCCTTTATTTTATGGTTACTTATACGTTTTTTTGTGGTTTGCAGGTGCTATGTCTCATTCCTATACCTTTGATCGCTTAAGGGGCTCCTCAACATAGTATGGATCCAGCCTTGGTCCAAACTCGGCCAGGCGTCGAGAAAGAGATGACAGCCGGGAAAGAGCCATCGCTCAAGTGAGTCTCCATCCTCTAAATACAAGACCAAATCTTAATCATCTCATCAGGAAGTTCAGCCGAATCCTTCTGTGCATAGTGGCGATTAGACCTCTTCTCCTGTTTCTCAAACTATTGTGCTACCCGAGCATCATTCGGGTTCATCTGGTTCTCGATAGCCTTGCGATCGCTGGTCGAGAAAATGTCCTATTGTTACTTCTGATCCAGCTTTGACTGCTACAACTCCTGAGATCTCTACGATAGAAAGATTGGCCGAACTTAAGGTCAATTTCCAAAAACATTCTTTTATGGGAAAAAGTTTCTTCCTTCTATCCATACAACTCCAAGAAGTGCTAAAGAAAGTTCACTTGCATGTGTCAACGATGTTTTTGGGCAACATAAAGCATTCCAGTACTTAGTTGAGAAAATCTCCGAGGTGTCTACTGAAAGGCAACATGAAATCAATCGCCTTAAGCTGGAGGCAATCCATGATAAAGACATAATCAAACACCATGATGATGAAATCACGGAGTTGACCACTATGTTAGTTGTAGAAGAGAAGAGCGCTAAAGAAACATCCAGAGCGGTTAATCGTCTGGAAATGGCTGATAAAAAGGATCTGGACGCTGCCCTTAGTCGTAGTTGTGTGCTTGCTCTAGAGAAGGATACACTGCAAAAGAAGAAAGACACTCTAGCCCACCCATTGAGGAACTCGAAGAGCTCCTTAAGAAAGAGAAGGAAGAAAAACTTAAGGCTTTGGAGGAGTCTCAAAGGTATTGTGAAGAGGCCGTCGAGGCTCGGGAGATGAAAATTAAACTTGACGAGCAACTCGCTCAAATCGAAGTCCTCAAGGAAGAGGCAAGGGAAGCTAGTCATAATGAAGTTAGAGAGTAAATTGAGGCCCAGTTGGAGGATTCTAAAGAGGATGGCCGGAATGAGATTAAGGACATGTTCGATCCTTTGATTTTTGAATACAATGCTAAGGTCCTAATCCATCATGACTTGAATTTTCTTGGAGAGGGCTACCTCGAATCGCATGCTAAGGCTTGGGAATATTCATTGAAATTAGGAAGAAAAGCCATGGCGAAGCTGATTTGGATGAGGAGAAACTAGTATGAGAGATCCTTCATGGGAATGAGCCTTTAGATCTTGCCACTACAAGGCTTTGATACTTTGATATTTTGGCACCCTATGGTAAAGGGAAAAACATTACTGAAGCTTCAGAGTCTGATCCTAAAGGTTCCTTTTCACTTCAACCAGCCGGAGCATCAGTTACACTTGGCGCGGGACAAGATCCGAGCTATGATCCAGATAAACCCAGTTATAAATCAAAGGTGCTGACCCCTTTTCAAGAAGGGAGCACTCCGACAACAATTGAAAGTTAGCCGGACACAGGTACCCCGCTCTACTCTCTATTGTTTGAGAGGTTTCATTATTCATGCCCAATAGTTTCGGGCTTATTTGCTTTTTCCTGCAAATCTGCAGGACTTCCGGCTCCCAGTCAAACTCCAGGAAGTGGTGCCACATGCAGTAACAACCGACACTCACTGAAATTTTGATGGCTTCCGACATTCGAGGGCCCGATGCTCAAGTTATTGGAGCACTTTCTAATGAAAAGGCCGATGATTAACCATTGTAAGATGAATCTGATGATGTTATTATCATGGGTGCCTTCAAACACGCTGATGAGCTCAGCTTGAAAAAGCGCGTCGAGAGGGAGGAGTCATTGAAGAAAAAAGCTAAAGCTGAACCCATTGATGTGGACGTCGATGATCCAAATCTTGTCCTACTGCAGGTCATTCCACTCGGCGGGTCGGTTCCCTGAGGACTCCCTCCAACCTCTGAAAGCTCTCATGCCAAAGGTGGTAAAGGATCGAAGAGAGGAACAGGCGGAGGCTCGGGTGGGTCTATTCCTAAGAAACTAAAAAGGGAGAAGAGGCAAAAGAAGTAGCCGTCACTTCGGCTTAGTTTGTATATAGCTTATGTAGCTATCATTCTTTTTGTTGGTCGTGTATGTGCACGTATGGCCCCCCACTTTTGGATAAACTTATACTATGATTTCCAAGTTTAATGCGTAGATAAAAGTTCTTTATTTTCTATTAAACTCTTACGTGAATTTGTTTAAGTAGTCGAGCAATTAATTTTCCATTCAATGTACTTGTAGTTCGTTGCTCGTTAATTCAGATAATCATCCGTTAATTTTTGCTCAAGGATTCCATATGGCCGTGGCCTCAAATTGTAGCAAACACTGGGCTCGAGCCATAGTGTTACGCCATCGGATTCAGTGGTTTAAGTGATTATACTCTTGCGCCTAGTCTCGGGTTAGCGAAGTTAGAGTGTGGATGGTTGAACTCCATCCTTAGCAAGTTTATACTCCTTCTGTCGATTTCAGGTCGGAGTTTATGGACTAGTGAGTTGTCGAACCACATGCATCTATCTGTTTATACTCATATCTGCACTCTAGGGGTAAAGATGTAGTTGGCCGATGATCGAATCGCACCCAATTTGTGTTTATAATCCAGTTCACACTCTTGGGCTTAGAGTTATTTTGAAAAATAGGTGGACCGTACTTTCCTTAATGGATCGATTTGCCCCCAAGTCTGGGGTATGACTTAGTGAGCGACCGGTCATGTCACGATCGCTTTTGATTCATGTCTGTTCCATCGCTCGGTGGGATTAATTTGGTTATCAGATGGTCAAGTCACATCCATTTCTCGTTAGGTACTATGTTCATCGGGTTGTGAGCGAGAATCATCGAATGAATTGTCGGACCACGTTCATTTTATTTAGTTCAGTCTTGAACTTATGTAATCTACTAGCTTTAGCTTCCAGAGGTTGGAGAGGAATAGGCGGAGCTTCTAGGAACATGCTCAGACATGTCAATATTAGTTAGTCGGGTATCGTAACTAATATGTAATGCTATAACAATCTCAGATATGAAGAAAATTTCAGACCTTATTTGCCAAATGAAAAGAAATGACATAATTTATCTTATACATATCTGGAAAATCAAATGCTAAAGAAAATTTGAAAATTGAATACAACTGAATGAAAAGGAATAAACTAAGTGAAATAGCGTTGTAAATGCTCGTTATTCCATGCCCTTTGGAGTGTGATGCCATCAACAGTCGCTAGCTTGAAAGTTCCTTCTCCAAGCCTCTTCATAATGATATACAGTCCTTTCCAAGTAGGATTCACGTGTGATGGGATAGGTAAAACCCATTTCAAAATGAGATCGTGGATTTCAAAGGTTCTAGGTCGGACCTTAGTGTTGCAGTATCGGGCGACTCGGTGTCAATGTTCAGCTGCCCTCAAATCAGCTTCTTCGCGCTTTTCATCTATAAAGTTTAGAGATTCTAAGAGGAGATCTCTATTCATTTTAGGGTCATAGTAGGTCACTCGATGAGAAGGTACTTCAACTTCAACAGGAATGATGGCTTCGGAGCCGTAAGTAAGGGCAAATGGAGTATGGCTAGTCGCGGACTTGTGGGTCGTTCTATAAGCCCATAATGCTGCTGGGAGTTCATCCACCCACTTGCCTCAAGCCTTTTCCAAACTTTTATTTAGAATGGACTTTATGATTTTGTTCACAGCTTCAACCTGTCCAATTGCTTGAGGGTGGGAAACTGCCGCAAATCTTTTTTCAATATGATGCTGACAGTAGAATTCTTTGAATTCAGCACTGTCAAATTGAGTTCCATTATCAGTTATAATGGTTCATGGAAGGCCAAAATGATAGATGACGTTCTGGACTATAAAGTTGATTACTTTTTTCATCATGATCATGGTTAAAAGTTCTACTTCGGCCCATTTGGTGAAGTAATCAACTGTTACGATTGTGTATCTTGCACCGCCTTTGGAGATCGATAAGGAACCGATAATATAATGCCCCGTGTGGCAAATGGTCATGGACTGACCATTTGTGTAATTTCCATCGACGGAGTTCTCGAAACTTTTGCATACATCCAGCACTTGTGGCATCACTTAGCATAATTAGAGCATCTCGGTTGGCAGTTGGCCAATAATACCCATAACGAATTATTCTTTGCTATGGTTTGCCCCCCTACAGTGATCGCCACATTCCCCTTCATGAACTTCCTTTAGGACTCATTTAATTTCATCATGAGTGGTACACTGGAGCAGGAGAACGAAAAACCCTTTTTATACATGACTCCTTCCTGAATGATATATTGTGAAGCTTTATGGAGGATTTGTCGTCTTTCATTCCTCCGTCCGAGAAGGACTCCCTGTAGCAAATAATCTTTAATCGAAGTCATCCACAATTCCTTTTTAGGCTCCATCTCTAGTACTTAGTCGATTTTCATCTGGTTTATGCTCAGAGCATCTAGTACTTCAATTGGAAACAAGCCCATCTGTTAGGCATCCCTGGTGCTAGCAAACTTTGCCATTGAGTCGGCATGTTTGTTTTGATCCCGAGGAATGTGCGTGATGTCATAAGACTCAAAGTTAGTCAATAGCTCTTGAGATCGGATAAGGTATAGAGCGATTCATTGTCCTTTAGCCTAGTAATCTCCCCTGACTTGGTATACCACCAACTGGGAATCGCAAAGATTTCCAGAGATTTTACTCCCAGTTCTCTAGCAAGTTTGAGTCCATCAGATCTTCATATTCGGCTTCGTTATTCATTGCAGGGAAGTCAAGCTTCAAAGCGTAGCAAATTGATCGATCCTCTGGAGTTACTAGTATGACTCCAGCTCCAAAACAACGATCGTTGGAGGCTCCATCCGTATACAATTTCCATCGGATGTTAGGGGCTTCACTGTCCTTTGGAAGATCATCCTGTGTAGTGAACTCGGTTATAAAGTCGCCAGTGCTTGTCCCTAGATGGCTCTCCGAGGGAGATAAGTAATGTCAAATTGGCTCAGCTCGATGTTCCACTTGAGTAACCTTCCAAACATCTTAGGTCGTTGTAGAACTTGTCGTAATGGCTGATCCATATAAACGTTGATGGGATGAGCCTAAAAATAGAGGCGGAGTTTTTGTGAAGCAATCAACAAGCAGTACGCCAATTTCTCTATCTTCAGATAGTTCCTTTCTGCTCTTGTTAATCGCTTGCTAACATAATAGACCAGTCTTTGGATTCGATTCTCCTCACAATGCAGTGCGGCACTTATAGCATGTACTGACATGGCCAGGTAGATATACAAGTCTTCATGATCCATCAGCTTTGACAAGATGGGAAGCCTCTCTAAGTGGTTCACCAAAACTTGTAATGCGTCTTCATAATCCTATGTCCATTCAAAGTTCCTTTTCCCTCTTCTAATCAAGTCGGAAAAGAATGCATTTATCGGTGGCTTTGGAAATAAATCGACTTAGGGCGAAAACCTTCCCATTAGGTTCTGTACTTGTTTGATGGTCTTTGGCACTTGAATGTTGTGAATTGCTCGAATCTTCCTGGGATTAACTTCGATTCTGCAAGCATTGAAGATGAAACCCAAGAACTTTCCTGATGCAATGCCAAAAGAACATTTTAGAGGATTGATCTTCATTTTGTAATATCGAAGGATATCAAACATTTCTGCTAAGTCTCTAATGTGGTCGCTTGATCATTGTGACTTCACAAGCATATCTTCCAAATATACCTCATCATCTTTCCAATCTGATCTTTAAACATTCGGTTGACGAGGCGCTGATAAGTTGCTCCAGCATTCTTCAATCCAAATGGCATTACCATAGAGCAATACAATCCTATGTCAATAATAAAGCAATTGTGCGCCTGGTTGGGGATATGCATCGGAATTTGGTTATATCCGGAGTACGCATCCATAAAAGATAGCAACTCATGTCCTACAGTTGAGTGCACCAGTTGGTCGATCCTTGGAAGAGAAAACTATCTTTCAGACACGCCTTGTTTTAAGTCCGAATGGTCAAAGCACGTTCGCCACTTTTCATTCACCTTTCTTATAAGTACAGGATTTGATACCCATTCCGGGTTGAGGTCGTCATGAATAAGCCTATTGCTTTTGAGCCTATCCGCCACCTCTTTAAGGGCGGCAAATCTCTCCGGATCCATGCCATGCCTTTTTTGTTTCACCAGGACATGCCTCGGGTCGATATTTAATGCATGGCATTTAATGGCAGGTGAGATTCCACACATATAAAACTGAGTCCAAGTGAACACATCAACATTCGCTCGAAGAAAACTAGCAAGGTCTTGCATCATCAAGGGGCTGAGCTTTGGTCCTAGGGCTGCACACAACCCATATCCAACCCGACCCAACCCACCAACCCGACCCAACCCACATAAACCCAACCCAACCCATCCTAGTTCGGGTCGGATATGGGTTACAATTTGTAACCCATACTATATATGGGTCGGGTGTGTTATTTTGTTCAACCCAACCCTACTTTAACCCAACCCAACCCAACCCTATATTAAAAACCTAATTTAATATCAATACACTTAAAATTAGAATAGTCTAATCCTAGAATAATGTTTATGTATTCTACAGTAAATATACGAAAAAGCATATTTTATGTCAACCCAAACAAGATAGAATTTGGCAAAGATATTCCAAAGGGCATTTTAATGTATTTTAAAATGAAACACTTGTTCTACTATGTAGAAAATTAATTTCATATGATGTGTTTTACAATGAAATTTTAATAAAATATATGTATTCATGCAACCCAACCCAACCCTACTAAACCCGACCCAACCCATACTTCGACCCAACCCATATCCAACCTCATATAGGGTCGGATATGGGTTGAGCTACCTTAAACCCATACCTATGCGGGTCGGATGAAATATTTGGTCTGACCCGACCCAACCCATACTTTGTGCAGCCCTATTTGGTCCTATCTTTAGGACCCATGACGGGTCATCGTGGCTGACCTTGATGTCAATCGTTAGCTCAGCCGGTGCATCCTTGGCTTATTTGGGCTCCTCCTCATCATCCCTCGTATCTATGTCTTTATAGAACCGACTGTGGCGTCCAAGCCAAAGCCCAGGCGCTGGTTGTCGATCTTCGGCGGCTTGGATGTGGAGATACTTGTCCACACCCTTACCTTTCTCTCTCAGCTTAGCTACATAGCAGGCACATCCAGCTGCCTGATCACCATGCATAACTCCAACAACGTTATCAGTTGGGAACTTCAAGGCAAGGGCTGCTTGGAATTCAACTATGGCCAGTAAGCCCAGAAAGGCATTGTATGTAGAATCAACATCCAAGACAACAAATAGCAACATCTATACTCTCTTGCGTTCACCTTCTCCTAACTCCAGGGAAATTTGACATAGCTGACAGCTTTGGTCGCAGCACCGTTAAAGCCATAAATGCGATCTTTAGACGGTTTAAGGTCCTTGGCTTCTACCCTCATCTGATCGTAAGCCCTTTTGAAAATTACATTCATGGAACTACCACAGTCAACCAAGATCCTCCTCACTAAGGCGGGGCCGATCATGGCTGAAATGACCATTGGGTCGATCGTCGGTGCCTCCACCTTATCTGCATCTCTGTTTCTAAATATAATGTCTTCTGCCATTGTACGCTGTTGTTTTGTTGAAGCCCCATCTTTTGTACCTGAACAATAATCAAAATTCATATGCTTGATTGCGCTAGCATAGTGCTCCATCTCGTGCCAGCTCTTATCGGCTGGATGCGGTCTCCAACTATTATATTGATCACTAATCTTCCACCAGTCTGTGCAGGCTCCTCATCCCTGTGCGACGCTTGTCCTCAGTTGGGGTCGGACGTCCCCTGCCTGCCATCCTTCGAGGCTTTAACAAACTGCTGTAATTTTCTTTCCCAAATCAGTTTCTCGATAACATCCTGGAGATACCCACATTCATTTGTTTCATGACCACAATATTCGTAGAACCGGCAATATTTTCCAGTCTGCTTTTGTTTCTCCGTCGATTCTTTCGGAGGTGGCTTCCTATACTGCATTTTATTACATGTAGACAAGTAGACGTTCTCTAGAGCTGTATTCAGTGGTGTGTAGGTATCATACGTTGGAATCCTAAACTTTCCTCTTTCAGAATCCCTCTTTCATTCACGGTTCCTATCACCGCCCTTTCTTTTACTAATTCGGTTTATTTTGGACATTTATCTGAACTTTTCCGGAACTCTGCCCGGATTGTTTCACTACAATGCTACTCTGCACTCCCTCTCAACTCAGTCCCACAACATTCTTCTTCCTAGAGCATCAAGCTTCCTCCTTCCTCAAATACTAAGCTGCTTTTGCATAGAAACGATCCAACATTGCGAGTGGTTTGCCAGCTAACCAATCGTCAAAGTCAAATTCTGGATCAATCCCTCTTGTTACTACCATCAATATTGAATAGTCATTCAGATTGCTGACTTCTTTTATGGTTGTATGAATCTCTCCAAATAGTCTTTCAGCGATTCTCCCGGATCCTGATCACGCTTGATAGAGACATTACATCTTTGAGGCGAGCTGCATGCACATGGAACCGCTCCACAAATTTCCTTGGCAAATCATCAAATCTAGAGATTGATTATGGGGGTAATCTCGTAAACCACATCATTGCTATGCTAGAGAGAGTAATAGGAAAACATCTTCATTTTGTGGTGTCATCAGCTCTTGAGGAATCCATCGGCCATTCGTATCTCATGATGTATTGCCAGGGGTCGGTTTTTCCCTCGTAAGCAGGCATCGATGGCATGCTGAAGCTCTTTGAATACTCCACATGTAGGATATTATCAGTGAACGAGGTATGGCTCCTCGACATCCCCTAATCATCATTGGTCAAGCCTTGGCTCTCCCTTACTAGCTGCTTGATCATAGCCGCAAGTTCGGCGTTTGGATAATTAGAGCCAAGCGGTAGTCGTGCTCCATCTCACGTGAATGGTCTGGTCGATGTTTATGGGCCTTCCATGCCTTCTTGGCTCCACATCCTCTCGATGCATATCATGTGCGTTCACTTCATCGTCATTCCAGGGAGGTAACTGGTCTGCATCCACCTGAACTCCAGCATTCAAATCAATCGCGACATCTCCAACTTGTGCTCCACCGGGAAGATGCAAATTTTCCCTACTAAGGGAGGGATTAGCCCCGATCCCTCTAAAGGGATCGAGTCCGATTGGTCCTGGTAACCCAGGTAGGTTTATTTGTTGATGTCCAGATGTTCCTACATGATATCCATCAGTTCTACAACATCTACATCTATGATAATCATCTAATGAAGTAGAGCTCTCCGATGCAGGATAGACAGTTGGCTCCCCACTAGTTTTCCTACGTTGTTGATCTATGAGTTGATTCATTAGATCAATATTTGCATGAATCTGCTAGTTCAACTATCGGCGGCTATCCATGAGCTCTCTCATCAGGTTTTGGAAATCAGCCCTTGTGATGAAATCGGCTGGATTATGGACATCAACTGGATTGGTAGCATTAAAATTTACTGGTAGATTTCTCTGGCCTTCTTGTTGGATGATAGTGTTCTCGTTTTCTTCTGTGTTTTGAGAGGTAAATCTGGTATTCCTAACCATTGTTGATAGTTTTCCTTAAACTTTTACAAATATGAATAGAATAGATAAACTATTTAAAGATAATTCTGGAGCTCTTCCTGGGATTTGTGCAATCTAGTAGCAGAAAAGTGATCTAAATAAAGCTGAGAAGTTTGGCTCTCAATGAAAGCACCAAAATTTTTGCACCAAAAATTGGCACAGACACCCAATAGAGATTTTGTAGAGGAATAATTGAAGAATAATAAATGTAAACAGAGAGAATATAGCAGTAAAGCAATAAGAAACAAGTAAACAATAGAGACACGATAATTTATAGTGTTTCGGCGTTGTTTGCCTACGTCCACTTTGAAAAGATAGCTTTATTAATCACTTTGTAAATTGAGTACAAGATAGATCAGATGAAAATCCTTAGTTACAAAATATTAATAAGCAACAAGCAGCGTAAAGATCTAAAAAATAAGCAATCAAGTCTGTATTTATAGAGGAAGACGGTGAAATATCTTCCTGAAAATTTGACAAAAGGCTCTCCAGAGCCATAGGGGCCTATAAGAGGGATTGCATGATCCAAATTCCAAGAAATAGAGATCTAGACCGATCCCTATTTTGGAGGAGTTTGGAGGTGCGATCTTTATGGGAGCTTTTCCATGTTGTATTATGCCTAGCCTCCAAGTTTCATGTCAATTGGATTAGTAGAACTTGAGTTATTGATCAATTTTTGTTACGACATGTTGTGTAGCTTGATTCTGGCCGATCCCTCTAAAAGGAAGAGGGTTGATCCCTCTTGCTTGCTCCTTTTAGGGTGCGATCCCTAGGGTGGACTCCTTAGGGTCTCCATATCTTGTTCTCAAAGTTTCATATGTATTGGACTTTTGGATTTGAGATATCGATTGTTTTCCATTGAGTTGCACTTGTTTTAGCTGTAATCTGATCCCTTTGGTTGAGAGAGATCATACCCGATTCCTTTTCTAGATTAGATTATATTTCATACTTTGAACGTTCTATATAGCATATCTCTTGATTTTGTTCGATCACGGCTTCATATTACCATCCGTACTTGATTTCTAGACTCCACAATCATCGCTCTGGGCTTACCGACCTTGATGACAGTCGAGTCTAACTTGCCCAGTCGGTTTTGATATAGCCGGGTCAAAATGCTAGATAATAAATAGTGAAATGAATCACCCCAGAACAACTTAAAGATATTCCTACATTAAAAGTGAGATGAATCTCCTTAGCACATTTTTAAAGAAATTATTCTTACATTAATCGCAGAGATGGACTTGTTTAGAGTTTAAACATAACAGTGCACTTTCGAACTAACAACTGAACGAACCTTCGTCTTGGTTTCGGAAATATACATATCATTCGACCTTGGAGATACATACTCGAACTATGGAATTCTTTGACTTCAGTTATAAAGGATGGAATTATAATGGTAATATAAATACATTTGAACTTGCGAACTGTAAACACTCCACAAGTAAGTTGGGAGTACTTAAATGATGTAAGAGTTAAGTGCATATAAGATGCTTCTTGAAAGGAACAAAGTACACTTTGTATTCATATAAGTATGCTTTGAGAAAAAGTTTCATGGGTATTTTCACCCAAAACATGTCAGATACGAAAAGACACAAAGAGGCACAAAGATGATCAAAGAGCCTGTGAAGTGCTTCATACTAGATGATCAAATGGATAGGACAAAGAAGTGTGAAGATTGAAAGGTAGCTCAAGAGAAATGAGGAGAAAAGAGGAATATTTACTAAGTATAAAATTTTGTCCGGCAATGATTAAAATTCACTGTTTGGTACTTAAAGTAGGAGAAAAACTTGTTGAATATGCGGGTATATGATTTTTGTTTGATGATAATAAACATATATATATATATATATTCATTTAAACGTATTTGTTAATGTACTATTTTATTTTTCACATAATTAATAAATATTTGTTGAATAAAATAAATAACATAGAATTTAAATTCAAATGGATATTTTATTCAAACAAATATTTTATTACAATTTTGAATAGTACAAATTTGAGCTCTCACTATATACATACAAATTTCAATTACAATACAAATTCAATTACATCACAATTTATCATTTACATTAGCACCTCACTACATAGCACTCATTCACTCGTATTTATCTTCAACTCCATTCCAAATTGAATCCAGCATCTGAGTTATCTGCAAAAATATACACTGACACGGTAAAATTGAAAATAAAATATTTTTGCAGTGTAAAATAAAATGTAATTTTGAAAAAAATTATTTTCCTCAGTTATTTGGATTGTTCGTTATCATTTAATTTTGAATTCATCATACACGAACAGCTTGTGACATGCACAGTGTATCACTATACATGCCACAAGGCCTTGCACACCAATGTACACTTGATAACATTATAGGGACAGGTGAGCACAAGGTCAAACCCAATCAAAAGCCGGGTTCAACTCAAGTGCAATACAAATAAAGTCACGATACGAGCACAAGGTCAAACCCGAGCTATAAGCTGGATTCAATGCAGGTGCATTACAAAATTTTCAAGTATAAGTGAATAAGCAACATGCACATAAGAAGTGGTGCACTGCAAATACTAGAAAAATACAGTTTGAACATTGAAACCACACAGCAAGTACAACCTGACTATACAATAAATGTACTACAGCTAACAAGGACAAAATGCAAACACACATGTACACAATGCTAACCAGGCAGTGACAATAAGGTTAATGAACAGTGAAGACTAACGAACACAATGAAGACTCCATGATGACATCCAATAGTGAAAGAAATGTATATGAAACACAAACCAAAGCTTCACAAATATCATGAACCAGACTCAAGTACATATACAAAAATGCTTCAAACATGTACAAATATGCAAGACCAAATGCAACCAGACCAGAAACAAGAGCACAACATTTCTACCAAGTGATGAACCAACAAACAAGCACCAGACTCGACCCAACCCACATACACACACACACACACATATATATATATATATATATGTATGTATGTATATAAATGGTGCTCGACAAATTACAAGCTGCACATGAACTACATGACTCGAAGAACGGTGGATAGAGGTTAATGCAAACTTAGTGCAACCCAGACGCAAAGCAAATTAGTGATATATATGCTACAACAATATGTAGTGAGACCAAACTGTAAACAACAAATGCAGTGCAGAGCAACCACTATATACATATGCACAAGCAGATGAACAAGTTTGGCCTCAACACATCTACATATATGAGCTTCATATCCAAAGCAGATTACATAATGAACATAAATGCCTATACCAGACTACAAAGAGACAAGGCTATGACTTCAAGTACAGATGCACATCAAACACAACATACAGTGATAATATGGTTGCAGTGGAGGCACAAAGCAACTCGAAGAATATATACATGCGGAGTGGAACCAAGAGGCAGTAGACAGTCCAAAGCAAACAGAGTGAAACCCAAATGTATATATATGGTGATAAACAATTTTAAAACAATGAGACAGCAAGGATATGAATGCAAGCAGTACAACTCGATGCAACAGACTCAATGAAACAACAATGCAGTACAGTTTCAAACGCAACTATTGGTTACAATTTCAACGAAGTCAAGGTCGAACATTTTTACAAATAGCAGTTTCAAAAATAACCAAGGCAAGTTCGAACAAATACAAATGAAATCCAGTTGTGAATGAACAAAGTCAACTTTCATCTCAAAGTCCAAAAAAATTCAAATCTGTGGTTGTCAAGAAATCGAGCAAGCCAGAAAAACAAATCTGTGATGACCAAGGCAAAAAGAACAAACCAAGTCAGAAATCAACACCGTGTTAATCAAGTAAACGAAATTATATGAAGTGAACAAGTCAATTCAAATCACAGCATTCGATCAAAATCAAACGGCCGAGCAAATTATCAGACGAACGAAATTTTAGGAGTTCGAACCCTATATGAAACCATAACATCATCGGCTACCAAAATCATTCGAGTTTAAGCAAAAACATAGAACAATAAATCAACAACTCGAATCGAGTTCGAATCAAGGCAAAACAACAGTGCATTTAAACGACATAATTTACATATCGGATTCATTGATTCGAACTCAATACTGAGAGCAGCCGCAAGCGCAAAAGAACTGAGCAAATCATAGGCATTGATTCATTACACAAAGGAACCAAAGGGAAACTCAATTCGAACATCAATTTCAAGCGGCGCCTCAGTTATCAGCTAAGCCCTAATTTTAACAAAGAGGAATGAGCGAATAAAGGAATGAGGCGGTCATTTTTTACAGAGCAAAGTAGAGCAAACAAATAAAAGAGAAAAGAGGCCGGCATTTTTGGGATAAAATTATTTTTGGGCCGACTTATAATCTCTCTATTGGGCTTAGTATATTATAGGGTTTTGTTTTTTTTAAAATAATTTTTAATTTGTAATTTTTCTTTTAATAGTTTGTAATTTTCTAGTCATGTGACTAGGGGACGAACTATGGTGGTGTAGTTCGAGAATTCGCAACTTAGTGGCTGAGTTGTGGCAGGGTTTTGAGCGTAGAGTTAGGTTAGTCGATAACGGGTATCGTGAGTTTACGTGTGTTAGCGTCTGACTACTTAATTTCAAGTAGAAACCTTGGGGGCAGCACGTAGGTAGGGTTTTGCCGAAGCTGGGTAAATCTGTGTGTTCTATTGTCTTCTTTTTATATTCTGTTATTATCTGTGCTGCTATTATTTTGCTGTGATCTATGCTGAAATTATTTTATACTTCCGCACTAAATTTTTATAATTATTAGTATCACCCTATTCACCCCCCCCCTCTAGGGTGAAATCGATCCTTCAAGTGGTACCAAAGCTAGGAACAGAAGTTAATTTTTTTGATTTAAAATTTTGATTTTTCAAAAACCAATTTTTGTTTTAAAAATTTAAATTTTAAAAAATGGATTCTTTTAAAAATGCTTTTGCTGAAGGTCGGTCCATAGTTAGACCACCAATGTTCAATGGTGAATATGCTTACTGGAAAAATAGAATGAAAATTTTTATGAAAACCATTGACGCTTGGAATATAGTTGAGATAGGTTATAGAGCACCAACTATAGTTGTAGATAATCAGGAAATAGATAAACTAATGGATCAATGGACAGATCTTGAAAATAGACTACAGAATGCTAATGCTAAAGCTATGAATTCTATTATTTGTTCATTAGATCAATTTGAATTTAATCGTGTCTCACATTATCTAACTGTGCAGGAAATCTGGCACACACTAGAAGTGACTCACGAAGGAACATCTCAAGTCAAGGAATCTCGTTGCCATGCTGAGTAGCGAATATGAGAATTTTACAATAGGCAAGGAAGAAAATGTCAAAGAGATGTACGGACGAATTTCCAATATCGTATACAAATCAAAAGCTCTCGGAAAATCATACATAGAGTTGGAGATAGTTCGAAAAATCCTCAAAGTCCTTCCACGAAGTTTTGAGGAAAAGTAACTGCCATTCAAGAATCGAAAGATTTGAAACAAATCAAAGTTGAAGAACTCATCGAAAATCTCACCACTTATGAGCTAGAAATGAAATTCAAGGAAGAGCGTGAAGGAGGAGATACTCGAAAGAAATCAATAGCTCTCAAAGGAACAACTAAAAGCGATGATGATGACGATGATGATGGAGCAGCTGAGCTAGCACTATTAATGAAGAAATTCAAAAGGTGGAATCACAAATACGGAAATCCAGCTCTAAATCAACAATTGAAAAGAAGAATAATCAAAGCACTAGACAACACTATCACAAGTGCAACAAACCTAGCCACATCAAGCCCAATTGTCCCCGAAATCGACTCGGCCAAGAAAAGAAATCGAAAAGGAGAAGTTTTGCAGCCACATGGAATAAAAGCGATGACGATAAAAGCACTAGCAGTGAGAGTGAAAATGCAGATCTGTGCCTTCGAGGTGATATAACTGATAGCGATGATGACAAGACAAGCGAGGTATCAAAACTTACTCACTCAGAATTACTTATATATTTCCATGAAGTAAATGGCTGTTTTGAACGACTTAGGGAGAAATACGCTAAACTTGAATCACAAAGAAACACTTTGATAGATTTAAATAAACAGCTTGATCAATTAGTTAAAAACTATCAAAGCAAGATCCCTAAGTGTGATAAGTGTCCAACATTCGAAGAAGAGATTAAAAAATCAGAAATTAAAATCAAATCACTTGAAAATGAAATTTTCATTTTAAAAGAGAGTGAAAATACGAGGAGAGAAAATTCTATTAAAAAGTGCACACAATTATTAAATGAAAATGAATCTCCCAAAACACAAGTCTAACAACTGTCTATGACTTTAGGAAAATTTTCAAAAAGTGAAAGATCGCTAAATATGTTATTAGAGAAACAAACTGTTAATACAGATAGACAAGGACCTAGGTATAATCAATCTGAACCTGTTAAAAGCAAAATTAATCAAGTCAAATCCGAGTGCACAATTTGTAGAAAAATTGGACACAATCAAAGTATTTGTTGGTATAGACCCAAACACATGAAAACAATTCCAATTTGGGTTCCCAAAGGCACGCATATAAAATCACTTAAAATTAAACAAATCTGGGTGCCAAAAGGAATAAATATAAATAGTTTTGGGTCTCCACAAACTTATTTTTCAAAATCATTTGCCACTAACAACCATGGACCTATAAAAACAAATAGGTCACAAAAATATTCTCTCGTGTAGGTGTGGTGGCAGGCTAAGGAACAACAACAGTGTTATCTGGATTCTGGCTGCTTCAGAAACACAAAGGGCGACAAATCAAAGTTCCTTAGCCTAGTATAAAGGTAGCAGAATTACAATGGACAACAATGAAAAATTATCGGCAAAGGTAAAATAGGTAATGGTATATTTATCTTAAACGATTTATTAAATGTGATAATCTGTACCATAATTTGATTTAAATCAGCCAGTTATGTGATGAAGAAATAAATGTTGATTTTGATTCTGACTTATTCTTATTTGATATGTTCTTAATTGACTTGTTCTTATTTTTGATTCTGATTTGTGCAAAAATGTTGACAAATCATCATTTCATTCTTGAACCAGTTCATATAGTTTTTGTTTTGGACTAATGATGGTGTTTACTCTTGATACAAGTGGATATATTTGACACTGTGTTCACTGCTTGTTTATTTGCACGGGTTCAATTCAAATTCAAAAGAATTTCATTTAAATGCTGTAAAAATGATCTTAAGGAATTCTGTTGCACACTCCACGATCTGGTCTATAACATCCAACTAATGATAATCTTGAGTCAAAAGAAAATTCAGATGCAGATTACACTGGTAATCTACTTAATATAAAAATTACTAGTGGAACGTGATTTATGTTGAGACATTCAGTAGCTGCATCATTTTCAAAGAAAATATCTGCATATTTTTCACCTTAAATAATTTTCAAATAGTAGACATTTTTCTTATAAAGCCCCTTCTAGAAAATCATTTTTGTTGACCTTGTTTCAGATTAGTCGTTTTGGAAATTTTGATTTTATAATTATTTTTGGATTTGATGACTACATTAACTAATCTGACTCCCTACTGATTATCGAAAAGATAAATAGTGATTGAAAAAGTGATGAGTGTTGATATTAATTATACATTATAACTTGAGATAGTATAATTAGTAAATTTCTTTAGAAATTTAAACAAGAATTATAAAAACCTTTTGTTGGTAAATATTCCATGACCATTTCTATTTCTATCATATTTCTATCGACTATCACTCATCAAAATCTAATATAGTATGTCAAGATGTGGTATTTTAAATGGGAAATCATTCGTTTTTCATTTTATTATATTTTTAGCAATAAAAATATCCAAAGTATTCACTTTCATTTAAAAGTCCTCACGGTTATGCATGTATGGAACGCATATCAAAATTGATTGATTAATAGACAAGTTGATTCTAATCCCATTTAAAAGTCCTCACGGTTATGCGTGGTTAGAAGATACTTGAATTCATTTATTTTTTTAAATTTGGAATACTACTAATCTCATTTAAAAGTCCTAACGGTTATGCATGGTTAGTAGATATTCAAATTCCTGAAATAAATATACCACAAATAGACACAACTATATGGTTTAATATGATGACATCATCCCTATCATTCTAAAGTCGAATATGCGTCAAACAGTATTTATGATTTTTGTTTGATTTTTTATTGAAATTTAATATTTATACCCGATTAAGTATTAATTTGTATGAATGTCTATCACTTTATCTCTATTTTTCTAATACTATTACTCTTTTGCTGATAACAAAAGGGGGAGAGAAAAGTTAAGATTTTGGAAAATAAAGGTCAAATATTTTATTTTCTATTTGCATCTAGGTACATTTGCATATTTTTATTTATTTTCATGCATATATGATGGGGAGCTTTATGTAGAGAGGGAGCATTCAAATAGGGGGAGCAAATTGAATGACCAAATACATTTAACAAATTCAAAATCCTAAATATATGTTTGTTATCATCAAAAGGGGGAGATTGTTGAATATGCGAGTATATGATTTTTTTTTATGATAATAAACATATATATATATATATTCATTTAAATGTATTTGTTAATGTATTATTTTATTTTTCATATAATTAATAAATATTTGCTGAATAAAATAAATAACACGGAATTTAAATTCAAACAGATATTTTATTCAGACAAATATTTTATTATAATTTTGAATAGTACAAATTTGAGCTCTCACTATATACATACAAATTTCGATTACAATACAAATTCGATTACATCACAATTTATCATTTACATTAGCACCTCACTACATGGCACTCATTCACTCGTATTTATCTTCAACTCCATTCCAGATTGAATCCAGCATCTGAGTTATCTGCAAAAATATACACTGACACAGTAAAATTGAAAATAAAATATTTTTTGCAGTGTAAAATAAAATGTAATTTTGAAAATATTATTTGCCTTAGTTATTTGGGTTGTTCGTCATCATTTAATTTTGAATTCATCATACACGAACAACTTGTGACATGCACAGTGTATCACTGTACATGCCACAAGGTCGTGCACACCAATGTACACTTGATAACATTACACGGACAGGTGAGCACAAGGTCAAACCCAATCAAAAGCCGGGTTCAACTCAGGTGCAATACAAATAAAGTCACGATACGAGCACAAGGTCAAACCCGAGCTATAAGCTGGATTCAACGTAGGTGCATTACAAAATTGTCAAGTACAAGTGAATATGCAACATGCACATAAGAAGTGGTGCACTGCAAATACTAGCACAATACAGTTTGCACATTGAAACCACACAGAAAGTACAACCTGACAATACAATAAATGTACTACAGCTAACAAGGACAAAATGCAAACACATATGTACACAATGCTAACCAGGCAGTGACAATAAGGGTAATGCACAGTGAAGACTAACGAACACAATGAAGACTCCATGATGACATCCAACAGTGAAAGAAATGTATATGAACCACAAACCAAAGCTTCACAAATATCATGAACCAGACTCAAGTACATATACAAAAATGCTTCAGACATGTACAAATATGCAAGACCAAATGCAACCAGACCAGAAACAAGAGCACAACATTTCTACCAAGTGATGAACCAACAAACAAGCACCAGATTCGACCAAAACCACACACACACACACACACACACACACATATATATATATATATGTATATAAATGGTGCTCGACAAATTACAAACTGCACATGAACTACATGACTCGAAGAACGGTGGACAGAGGTTAATGCAAACTCAGTGCAACCCAGACTCAAAGCAACTCAGTGATATATATGCTACAACAATATGCAGTGAGACTAAACCGTAAACAATAAATGCAGTGCAGAGCAACCACTATATAATATATGCACAAGCAGATGAACAAGTTTGGCCTCAACACATCTACATATATGAGCTTCATATCCAAAGCAGATTACATAATGAACATAAATGCCTATACCAGACTACAAAGAGACAAGGCTACGACTTCAAGTATAGATGCACATCAAACACAACATACAGTGACAATATGATTCCAGTGAAGACTCAAAGCAACTCGAAGAATATATATATGTGGAGTAGAACCAAGAGGCAGTAGACAGTCCAGAGCAAACAGAGTGAAACCCAAATGTATATATATGGTGATAAAAAAGTTTAAAACAATGAGACAGCAAGGATATGAATGCAAGCAATACAACCCGATGCAATAGACTCAATGAAACAACAATGCAGTACAGTTTCAAACGCAACTATTGGTTACAGTTTCAACGAAGTCAAGGTCGAACATTTTTACAGATAGCAGTTTCAAAAATAACCAAGGCAAGGTCGAACAAATACAACTGAAAGCCAGTTGTGAATGAACAAAGTCAACTTTCATCTCAAAGTCCAAAAAAATTCAAAGCCGCGGTTGTCAAGAAATCGAGCAAGCTAGAAAAACAAAGCCGTGATGAACAAGGAAAAAAGAACGAACCAAGTCAGAAATCAACACCGTGTTAATCAAGTAAACGAAATTATACGAAGTGAATAAGTCAATTCAAATCACATCATTCAATCAAAATCAAATGGCCGAGAAAATTATCAAACGAACGAAATTTAGGAGTTCGAACCCTATATAAAACCATAGCATCATCGGCTACCAAAATCATTCGAGTTCGAGCAAAAACAGAGAACAATAAATCAATAACTCGAATCGAGTTCGAATCAAGGCAAAACAACAGTGCATTTAAACGACATAATTTACATACCAGATTCATTGATTCGAACTCAATACTGGGAGCAGCCGCAAGCACAAAAGAACTGAGCAAATCATAGCCATCGATTCATTACACGAAGGAACCAGAGGGAAACTCAATTCGAACATCAATTTCAAGCGGTGCCTCAATTATCGGCAAAGCCCTAATTTTAGCAAAGAGGAACGAGGCGGTCATTTTTTACAAAGCAAAGTAGAGCAAACAAATAAAAGAGAAAAGAGGCCGGCATTTTTGGGATAAAATTTATTTTTGGGCCGACTTATAATCTCTCTATTGGGCTTAGTATATTATAGGGTTTTGTGTTTTTAAAATTATTTTTAATTTGTAATTTTTCTTTTAATCGTTTGTAATTTTCTAGTCGTGTGACTAGGGGACGAACTACGGTGGTGTAGTTCGAGAATTCGCAACTTAGTGGTTGAGTTGTGGCAGGGTTTTGAGCGTAGAGTTAGGTTAGTCGATAGCGGGTGTTACGAGTTTACGTGTGTAAGCGTCTGACTACTTAATTTCTAGTAGAAACCTTGGGGGCAGTACGTAGGCAGGGTTTTGCCGAAGCTGGGTAAATCTGTGTGTTCTATTGTCTGTTTTTTATATTCTGCTATTATCTGTGTTACTATTATTCTGCTGTGATCCGTGCTGAAATTATTTTATACTTCCGCATTAAATTTTTATAATTATTAGTATCACCCTATTCACCCCTCTCTAGGGTGAAATCGATCCTTCAAAACTTCCACCAATATGTTCTACGTGAAGAAGTAATTGATTTGGTGCCAAACATTAATGTCTCAAACCTAAAAATTGGTTTGGTAGTGGAAATGTACCAAACAAAAAACGGTCCTGTAGTCTCACGTATCGAATAGGAAAAAGCGGTCCGGTGATGCCAACCAGATTTCATTAAACTTCATACCTGCAAATACCTTATAAACGAAAATTAATAACAGAAAAGACTGAGAGCTTAAAGACTATGAACAGAATCCTTGAAGCTGTATTTTTTACTAATAGATTGTTGTATTTAATATTTCTGCATTGTACTTAAGCTCTACAAGAAATGAACAATGAATCATAGTGGATGTAGACAATTACTGGTCGAACCACTAATAACCTTGTATGTTCTTACCTTGTTGTATTTTCTATTTTATTATATCTATCTGGAAATCACTCTCACCAAAATATAATCTCACGTACAACTTACGACTATAGAATACATCGAGTATTTGTAGTTTTGCACATTCTTGGAGGTGTTTACCCAATTTCTACATAAACATACACCATTATTTTCAAAGTATTACTCTTGTTATCATCTTAGTTATATTTCTTCTTTCGAACTCACCATTCACAAAAATGTTAAAAATTCTTGCACTACATTATATCAAAATTTAATAAAATCAACTGTAATTTCTAGCACTAAATTCCTAAAGCTGATTTTGTAGCTTCTTTATTTTATTTTTTAAGTTTCTCAATTTATACAAAATTATCACTAATCTCTAATATATATAATCAGAATATATCCATTTAAAGCTTTTGAAATTATAAAAATATCCATGTTAAAGGAGCGCTCTAGACCGGGGATTTAGAGGTCTTAGGTTCGAACTCCCATGACACCAAAATTACATTGCTAACCATTTCACTATTTTTTACCAAAAGCATTTTTTGAAAGAACCAAAATGAGATGGTATTTTTTTCTATGTACACGTGCACATGCAAGAGTACTAGTATTAAATAAAAAGTTAAATGCATTGAAAACAAAGTAGTTACTGGTTTAAGTTATCTTAACTTATAATTTAGGTTCATTATCAATGAAATTATTAACTTGATAAAATTTCTTTAATTTTAGAACGTTTAGTTTAATAGATGATAAGGAAGAGATAAAGATGCAAACAGGACCGACGCTATTGTTTTGTTGCCCTAACCAACTTTTGAGATAATAATTTTTTTATTGAAAGAAAACATAAATCTCAACAGTTGAACCTGGGTTTACGACTCAAATTGTCATGCAACTTACCACACAACCATTATATAAATACATAAAACGGCTATCAAAACCATTTGACATAAAACTAATTTATAGTTGTCGCCCATGTTGAATAGATTGTCATAATCGATGGGCACACTCGAGTGCTTCTTGGGTTGGGCCTGAATGCAACTTAGAAGATTGATAATTTAGTAGTAAATTTTCTTTCAAAAATAGTGTTTTATTCTAAGTAAATTTTTATGCATGAAAATGGTGTTGACCCTTTTTTTAAACCTCATATTGGTTTTATTATCTCATTTGCATACCGAAGTCATTTTGAATAGTTTTGCCATGGAGAAACAGTTAGAGCATCGATTGGGAAGCAACCGACCCCAACGGAAGGTCGGTTGTGCTCTTCTGGGTTGTTTTTGCAAACCGAAAGGTTGTCAAAGCAACCGGAGTGTTGCTTCTTAATCGGCCGATTAAAATTATATATTTCCTTAGCAAACCAAAAGAAAACCTGCTAAGGAAATATATAAATTTAGCCGGCTAAAAGAAAACCGGCTAAGTTTTCTTCGGTTGAGGGTGGGTTTGGGGTCGACCCCTCCAATTGGGAATGCTCTTTCGGTGCAAGTGTTGGAACATTGACAGAAGTAAATCAGATTTTGTAGAGTACACTTGCACGTGGTATAGATAAAAGTGCAGTCACGGTTTATGAAGGCTTTCTGTTTGTTTGCACGACAACAAACCGGACATGGCACCTAGGCATACTAGAAACTAATTTAATATTAAGGCGTGAAAGAAAGAAAGCCCACGTATACCCCCACTTCCAACCTTAGTTCTAAATCAAATCAAATCAACGTATCCAAACAAAACTCTTCTTTCTTCCTTTCCATGTCCTTTTCTTCTCCATCATCAGAAAACGTAATAAAACTAAAAAAAATAAGCAGAAAAAAGCAAAGGAAACATGGAGGAGGAAGGAGGAGGGGCGGGATATACAGTAGAGGAAGCACTAACCACAATGGGATTCGGCAGATTCCAAGCGATGGCGCTTGCGTACGCTGGAATTGGATATGCAGCAGAAGCAATGGAGGTCATGCTTCTTTCTTTTATTGGAAATGCCGTTCAAATCCAGTGGAATCTTACTTCTAGTCAAGAGAGTCTTATTTATAGTGTTGTGTTTGCGGGCATGCTAATTGGTGCTTATTCTTGGGGTATTGTTTCTGATACTTTTGGAAGAAGGTGATGGTCACTTCAGCTTGGTTTATTGTTAACTTTTATGCAGTTTTTCTTACTTTTGGATCATACGATGAAGGTATTCGTTGTTTTGTCCTTGAATTAAAACTAGATTGGAACCCGTGCTTCGCACACGGGCAGTTGTGTAACGATGTTGAAGTTGTGTCTCAGATCAGCAGTAGCAAGTGGTGACTAATAAGTTGTGCATGCAGACATAAAAACAACAGTAACTTCGACATGAGTTCAATATTAAAGTATTATCGAATGCTAAGAATCCGCGGTAAATATCCAGTTGGGGAAAGTAGATTATAAAAAAATAGGTTCAAATACAAACAGAACGAAACAACAATGTAGTAGATGGAATTTAGAGAGAATGAAGAACAAAATTACTGCAGTACATAAAGATTAGAAGGAAACTAAAAAGATACAAAATTATTATTGTCTACATAAGATGGGAACAAACGCAAGGATGTAGTAAGAGGAGCGGTGCTCGTTATTGTAGTAGATTGTTAATCGTTTTTATTATCTTCCTTCTTCTGTCTTTTTATATGAGTTAAGCCATTGGAGCCAACGTGTTCCAATCCTTCTTCGTAATCCTGGAAATGGTTATAAAGATTGAAGTTTAAACATGGTGTCATGCTTGTTGAAAAATGTACTTATAGTTTAGCAGTTTTTGTTATTTGGTTTAGTCGGCATGAATAAGTGACTAATTTCATTTAGAGGAAAAGAAATTTTATGATAGTTATGCAAAATAGAACAATGGTTTGACAATACTTACAATGATAGTTATTCCTTTTCGTGAACCCTTTCTACATGCATTTTGTAGTTGTGTTGCAGAAAGTTGATTTCCTTTTTTGTACTGCTTATCTTCATCCTGTAGTAGCAGAAAGCTTAGCAAAAAAAATTAGGTTAGGAACATGTGTGGTATGACGTGTCAGAATACCTGATGAACAACTTGTTTTCCTTTCCGTAATGCATCAGTGTTAGTACTTGGAGTTGTTACATCAGAAGTTATATTGGCAGTAGTACTTTCAGCAGTTTGTTGTACGACCTATCATAATTTGGGTTAATGTAGGGAGATGGGCATGGCAATAATTTCAGTTGATAGTTTAGGAGTGGTAAGTACAGACAGAGTCCATCTTTAAAGTTCAGAAGTTACCTCAGTTTTTATATTGTAGGAACCTTTGTCTCTAACTTTTTTCACAACTTTTCTGGTAGTTAGATAGATATCTCGGTTATTCATTTCATAGTTACTTGGTTTGAATTCGAAAACGGCATCTACTCCGACAATTTTTTCAAAAATATTTTCAACTCTTTCTGCTCCATTTTCCTGATCGATTCATTTGTGGTGTTAAACAAATGAGTATTTATGGTAGTAATGTTTGAAGCTGATGAGAGTAAGTGTGCGTAAACATATAAAAGTGTAGAAGACCAAACTAACCATTGTTGAAATCCTTAGTAGCTCATCAACTGGAAGCCCAATAAGTGCTTCAGCTTCGCGGTCAAAGGCAGTGATGGTTGATGACATTGAGTCATCTAAGATATCCACGTTGAGACGATACCTAGTAGGATAGTTTGGTAAGATGTGTGATATGTTTTATAGAATTAGTAGAAGATGAAATGTGTATACCTATTGACAGGCCCACTCATTGAGAATTCACACCTGTTGCAAATATATAGTTCTCCTTCCTTTCGAGCAACTGATTTGCAAAGAGCACATGATAAGTAGCTCCAAGGAGACGTTGTTCTCAGCTTCATAACAGTTGCAGTTATGATATAATTTTTGCCCTACAAATATTGGCAGAAAAAATAGTTGGTTAGACAATGGTTGTTGAAGCCAAGATTTGTAATATACTTGTTGAAAAAAGTTGGTAATTAATGGAGCTAAGTAATAATAGTAAGCGGAATAACTCGACAATTTGTAGTTCTTAGGTCGCTCATCAGTTGTGAAATGGTTGATTGAATATCTTCTGTTGTTCCAGTTGTGTTTGCTAAACTTTTATTGTTGATTAACACAATGTTGGATGGAATACCTCCTTGTGACCTATAATCATAAGTACTTAATATGAAGGGTGCAATATTTATATTCAAAGTATATGTCATATACCGACGAACTGAGTCTTACCTCTTCAGCATAAATTCTGTCTCTGGAATGTTGATGTTTAAATAGACCTTAGTTGCGAAAGTAGAGTCGAAAGTTATTGAACCTGCAACAAAATTAGTTTCAGTAAGTAATATGGTGAAAAGGGTAAATACCTTAGTGTGGCTGCATGTGTATTAGTTTTATGTACAAAAGTATTCCTTGGAGGTTATAGATATATCTCCGCCTATATGCGTGCATAAATGTATATGTATGTGTTGTTATACCACTTATATAATGTGTTATGTGATGGTTGTAGCAGTGTGTGTGTACTGGTTGAGAAAGTTAAGATACTGGAAGTTCTTACGTCCAAAATTAGACACAGTTGTGGAAGTAACAACAATTGGTAGGGGTTTGTCAGATGTGTCCACTATCGATTCCTCCAGCAAGTCCTTTTTGTCCGACCATAGGGATAGGGTATAAGTTTTTCCACTGGAAAAAAAAGATAGTTTGTACTCAGTTTTGGTAGAGAAGGTAAATAGTAGTATTAAGTAAGAAACTTCTGTACCTTTGGTATTCAATCTGAAGCTCTCTTTTCACGGTCTGGTTACCATCTCTTTTAGTAATTGGAATCACGGTTGATATTCCTCGCAATAAACCACACACATCTGGATAATATTTCAAGCATATTTAGTAATGTACAGGTGTTTGCAGCACAAATTTGAAAACAACAGGATTTACGATCAACAAACTTACCAGTGAGTTTTTCTCTTTTGTACAGCCTGGTTGGAAGTACATCTTCTCCAATAAAGCCAAATTTGTAATGGGGAATGTCGTCAACGCTTTCAGCAATCTGTGTGACAGTAGTGTCTGTGCGTATGACGATTGTCCAATCTTCATCAATTGCTCTGTAGCTTTTGTCAGAATCCTGAACATTGAATCTAGTGATATCATACACTCCATGTTCTACAAATGTGTTTTCAAATTCATGCAGGAGATGTCGTCTCACTGTGGCTTGCTTCTGATTTCCCTAAGATAAGGAGATTGGTTTACGTGCATGTAGAAGTGGTACAGATATAGAGGCGATATTTATTAATTACAGTTTACTGTTAATGGAGGAAAGTCAATTTGAAGCAAACAGTGTACTATCAAAGTGAGTCAGTACTTTCTAGTAAATGCTAAAAGTACATGCAGCCAATTCATGTTATTGATTGCTCGGTGTGTAACCGTAATAAAAGGTCCATTATTGATGTTTTATTTTTTCTTGCATCAGGTAGACTGTATTCTCCTAAAATTACTATACGAACATTTTACAGTTACGGGTTATTTTTTATTAGAATTTGTACCTAACTGTATATATGATAATCATATATATAATAAAAGAAGACAGTGTTTAGTTTTATAAAAACAACTAATGGACTTTCTAACCCAAAAATAACATCTACGTTTCACATCATTTTGCATCTTAAGTTATACTGTGTTGATGAAAAATATACTGTTGATGAATGCATGCAGTCAAAAGGACGTCAGATAACTAAGTTTTTTGCATGAACAGTTCAGTTGAAATAATTTATCAACGCTTGCAGGTTGGTGCGTGTGTGTGAAAGCAACAATTTCAACTAAACCTATGTATAAATTTCAAACGCGGATCATATACAAAAAACAACCATAGTTATACATCACCAAACACATAACCTGCCGTCTATTATTCCAGTCACGCAAGGAACAAAATCATGTCAAATCTATGATCAACCATTTAGTTACCAGTAATACGTTAATGAAATATGTCTATACGGTAGTAGTAAGTCTTGCATAGCTATTATGAAGTAATGTATAAACATTAAAGAGTGGCAGTATAATATAAAGTTAGTATAATGTGTTAAATTACTTAAATTATTACAACAATAGTGATGAAAAGTATACCTCCATTTCGCGTCAACCACAGTTATAAATATGTAAAAAAAATGAATAACTTACTGCACTGTCTAGCAACTGCATGTTGATGGCAAACTTTTCATTTGTCTTCTGGTTTACAGAACTCCACAGCCTGCCAATTCTAACTCTGATAGTGCTCCAGTTAACTCCGTAGTGGACATCGGATAGTAGTGCAAACTCTTCATTCAGCTGCATCATACCGTTGGGTTTGATTGGAAGTTGGAGAATAATAATGTAAAATTGTATTGGTGGGTAATGAGATGTGCAGTACAACGATGGAGTTGATGAGGATTTATAGTAGAAGTAGTACTCGGGACGTGCTGCCTGAATGTGTTGGAAATGGAAAATTGTTAGTGGGAGTGGTGGCGTATTTCATGTTCCGCTCTGTAACAGTGTACTGATTCAGCAGTTGACGTGGTAAAAAAAATGTATACGTTAGTACCGTTAATTTTGTAGGAACCGCTATGAACAGTTCAGGTTTTTTGTAAATTTCCAAAAATTGAATTTGTTATGTTACTGAAATTTGGTCATATCAGCGAACAGCTGTAGTAAATGCAGTGGAAAATAAGGTACTATGTACCATACGCTAAAGGCTATGATGCATAAAAATTGGTAGCCAAATTATTATATAGCAATGCATTATATTATTCGAACAGTTGAACACTGTCTGAACTACTTCAGTTGACCTTGCAGAGCAAATTATACTCATCAAGTATTGAACTTTTTCTCATTTGCTACTAAAATATAACTTATCATTAACCTTAAACCAAGATATCGACAACTGGTATAAAAATTCATCAAAGCTATAATTTTTTTAAACAATAAATTTCATGTACTGTTATCTACAATTTGGAACCACTGATTCACATGCGTTAGCAGTTAAGTGCATAATGTTTTGAATTCCCTTTGATTATTTTTTTTAAATATATGTACGGTACATACTCAGTTGCTGCTAGGTAAACATGTTTTGCTATTTTTTATTCCTACCGTCGAATTTAATGTTTACTTCTCAAAAACAGTGTACAGATATGTCAAATAGGTTCAATTGATCTTGCTTCATCAACGACATGTGGCTATGAATTTTCAATGCTCCAACTTAAAAACGAATGATAGGTTTGATATATGGTACCGCTTATTCACAGGTTGCGAAATTAATATCTGTATTCACCCGTATACATCGCAGTGTAGTTTATATAATTTACTTCATACATAGTCAAATATGTATAAAACATATATTTTCAAATAAACACAGCCGATATAATAAGCAATGAAGAGAAAAAATGTACTGGAAAAGAACAAAAGGACAGATATACAGTCATTCAGATACAGATAGTTCAGAGTAATAATGGCAGAAGATAAATGCATTACAGCTGTATATTACAGTTTTGTTTACGGAAAGTTTAATAAAGATTGAAAAGGGAAAAGAAAATGTAAACATGTGGACCGTTCAAGCAGGTAGCCAGGATTGGACAGTTTTGTCACATCTCATTCCTTCGCTTAACCGTCATATTGTTGATTGGCGGATCCAAAGAATTGAAGTAAACTCATCTTCCTGTAATAAGTATCAAAACCGTAATCAGTGAACAAATTTAATGAACAATTAATTACATCAAATGGTTCAAGATATGGGATGAATAATGACTGTTGCTGGCAGAAAGTAAAGGAGTGTATAATGTTCCATAATGTTAGGTAATTAGTCATTCTTGCTTATAGTTTATCTGAAAGTATATGTTACAGGAAAACTTATAGTTTATCTGAAAGTAAGTGTTTTTTAAGCATCAATTCAGTGGAAATAGGAATTGACTGGACGTATATGTTACATGAAAACTTACAAAATTTGACAGTAGAATGAATGGATTAGCAGGACATCAATATACTGCACATGTAAACAGTTTGCGAGTACATGTTTAGTGTTAGTATTCGGTGCTGTTAGCTGCGGAAAAAATGCAACAGCAGTAGTAAACCAAAATGAAATATATATATATTATTAATGTAAATTGAATTTAAAAATTGGATAATTGTTTACGTACCTATCAAATTTTTAAATACTTCTTTGTAAACAATATTTTGTGTATACGTTTGACAGCCTTCCTCTCTTGAACCCACAAGTATTTTCAACCCTAAGTGCGACGTTGTTCTTGAGACAGCGACATAAAGTTGACCATGTGTAAAGACCGGTCTAGGTAGGTAAATGCCAACATTTTCCAATGTTTGGCCTTGACTTTTGTTTATTGTCATAGCGAAGCAAACACGAACTGGAAATTGTCTCCGTCTTAAAACAAATGGCCATTTTGTGTCGTTTGAAGTAAGCACTATTCTAGGAATTAGTACTTTTTGACCAATATTATTTCCTGTTACAATTGATGCTTCTATCACTCTCGAAGCTAGTTGTGTGACAATCAATCTAGTACCATTACACAATCCAAGGCTTTGGTTAAGATTTCGTAGTAGCATTATTGGAACACCCACCTTTAACTGCAAATTATGATTTGGAAGACCCGATATTTTTAGTGTATTCAAAAATTCCGGTGGGTACATAATATTTTGATCATCTGTAGTATCTGAAATTGGACTAATTGAATCAGCACTTAGATAATTTTTGAGACTTCCAGTTATAATACTAACTACGTACGAATTTATTTCCTCCACACAGTCATTAGTTGGTCCTAGTATACATCTATCTCGTAAATAATTTGTGTTCATTAAATTTTTATCCAAGTCTGGATATATGGTATTAACAATTTCTGCTATGTCATTACCAGATGTAGGTATGACAAATTCATCTGGTATTTGAATCCAAGTGGGCTCCTCATCTTCCTCTAATGAAATAGTGCGTAGGTTTCCTTCTCCTATGTTTAAAACCCACTTTGAAAATTGTGCTAACTTATCATCATAATCCGTGTTTGTTGTACATGTTTTTAAACGCATGTTGCTGTGGAGAGTAAAAATGGTGCATTTACTCCATAAAGAAGATTGATTTATTGCAGATCGTACAATCATTTGTCTAGTACCTTTAGGTATAACAGGAAGAGTTTGTCTAAAGTCCCCGCCCAAAAGTACTGTTTTTCCACCAAAAACTTTATTTTCATTAGCATCAGACGTATTACAAACAATATCAGTTAAACTTTTTTCAAAAGCCTCTAGTGCGTTACGATGCATCATAGGTGCTTCATCCCATATTATCAAATCAGTTTTTCTAAGCAAATCTGCTAGGTAGGACTGTTTAGATATGTCACAAGTTGAATTGTCATCCAAATTTATTGGTATTTTAAATTTTGAATGTGCAGTCCTTCCTCCGGGAAGAAGTAAAGAAGCAATTCCTGAAGATGCTACAGCTAAGACAATCTTACCTTCAGATCTTAAGCCACTTATAATCGTCTTCCACAAAAATGTTTTTCCCGTACCCCCACTTCCATATACAAAAAAAAACCCACCGGATCCTGTCTTTACTGCTTGTTGCACAACATCAAAAATATTTTTCTGCTCATTGTTCAGTAATGGTAGCAATTTTTCAACTTCCTCTTTCATTAGCTCACAGTCATACCCTACCTCTTCATTGATTAAGGTATTAAATAACTCATCCTCTGAAAACATATCTGCTTCAGGTGTTGCCAAGAATTCTTTCAATGATCTATTATTTCTATTCATAATTTTATCTATCTCGTTAAAAGTCCTTGATTTCACCCAACTTTCTGGTGGATCACTGCAACTTCCATTAAAATTTCTATTATGCCAGACAATATCTTCAGACAGCATTTCCCAATGATTCTCCCAAAATTGACTTGGGTTTGAGATCTCACAAAATAACAATAACGTTGTGAACATTTCACGTAAAGATGAGGGCGATGCCCACTGACACGCCTCTGATATTGCCTCATTCCATTCATTATCATCCTCTAACAACCCATGAGCAACACATGCTTCTTTAAAGGTTTCATAGCATACTCCGCCGACTGTTCTAATATCTGCATAACAGGTAGGACCTGTCACAATATTTAACAGCATACGCATGTAAAATCGTTCCCCTGCCGTTGGATGAGCATAATATATTCTACCTATCTTCTCACCTTTCTTTCTCATTTTCCACCTTTTTTTCCTCTTATCCCAAACCCATTCTGTAGGAAAATCAACATATGTCAACCGTCTAGCTTCAGGAAACATCTTATTCGTTTCTAACCACTCAGTGAACATGGTCTTATCCAAATTCGGTCGTCCTTGTACGTCTAGTAAACTTTCTGAGTCATCAAAAAAAATGGTATGCTCCCCCGGCATATGGAACATAAGTCTCTCAACAGCTGGGGTTCGATATTGTATGTCAAACTCAAATATTCTCCAACTCGCTTCAGAAGCAGAAATATACCTACAGTCAAGGTATGTCTTCACTTCGTCTATTTCTCGTACAAATGTTTGGCTTTCACTGTTGTTATCCTCAATCACAACAGTTGCCCTATCATGTCCTTTATTTATATACTTAAACAAATACTTAATAGATCGCGCTCTATTGCATACCTCCACATTAACATGCGCTTGATACTTTACAACCAGGTCAACATTATGTGGTATCACCCATTGACTATCTTGACAAAAACCATTTTCAGTAGAAGTGTAACGACCATCATTCCTTCTTCTATAAATAGGAAAACCATTCTTGTCAAAGGTTGTTTCGTTACAGTATTTTTTTGGAAAGTGTTTTGAGCATGCTCCAGCAACCATGCATGGACATGAAGGGTTTTCAGGTCCACACGGTCCATGTATCATAAACTGACAAATTGAGTGATATGCCAATGGATCTGAATGAACATTTGGAATTTCTGCGCTAACCATTTTGTCAACATCACCTACAGTTTTAGGTCTATCACTTCCAAGTACGAACACCAGTATGTGAGCATGTGGCAGTCCACGCTTTTGAAATTCAATGGTATATATCACTGCATATTGAAAATTAGAAACACGGTTAATAAGGAATAAAAGGTAATAATGATATATTTAGTGTCAATGAGCATAAAAGGTAGAAAAATATTTACATGCTTTTACTTTTCCAAAATGTTCCTTATCCTTTATGTCCTTAATCAGTTCCATAAGCTTGATTTGAAAAACACGTGAAACTATTTCTGGTCTATCTTCAGATCTTTGGCCTGGATAGCGTTCTAAAGCATATCCAATCTCTGACCACTTTGGGTTGCAAGTAAATGTAATGAAATAATCTGGAGAGCCTGCCCACCTACAAATTGCCATTGCATCTTGATAGTTTTGCACCATATACCTTGGACCGCCAGTAAATGATGATGGTAAAACAACTTTACGCCCAATGCATGAAGCTGATGTATCCCCAGCTGCTATTGCATCATGGAACCCACTGTAAATTTCAGATCTTAATGTTTTCTGATTATTTTTCACCCAACACAGTCTTTCTTCCTCTATACATGTGTAAGCATCTACCACAAACTGTTGGAAAATTTTCCCTCCTAACAGTAGGGCAGATCCATCTCCCGACCTGTACTGAAGAAGGTAGGCATAGTACTCTCTCATAGTAACCAATTCCCTTTTCGTCGTTCTAGTTTGTTGTGTGTGTCTGTATTCGATATTTCGATGATAACCATCTTCTCCGTATGGAAACAAAATAGGGTATTGCATAGCCATAAAAGAAGGGTGTTTCTCATTAATTCTTTTAAGAACTCCATTTCTCTCCTCAATGACAATATCTCTAAAACCACACGAGTTTATGTTGTCCTCGTCTCTTAATGAAGCAACTTCTGACGTACTCGGTAGATTGTACTGCCTACCATCTCTATACCGCCTTTCTAATAACCTAATAAAAACCGGTTGATAATTTGTAGCGTGAAATCTATCTCTTGCCATTCGAAATACTTGAGCCAACACATTACATTCATCGAACATTGTAATTAGATTTTTAACTATTTCTTCATCCAAATTAGTTGTAACATGAGCACAAATTCTGTTAGACACCTCATTTGATGTGTCATAAAAGTATAACTGGGCAAATTTTGGCGTACCATCTGTTGGTAGTAATGACCCAATCCTATGGTGATTTTGTCCATTTATTCTAAAAATGTACGGCCCACGACCATTGTTAATGGAGTTGTCAATATGACCACCCATTGATGTAAAAGCAAAAATGGAGTTATATGCACGAATGTTTTCTCTAAAATGCCTACTTTTAGGTCCGCCGTTATGGTCCAACAGATGTAGCAAATATTGAGGGCATTTCTTGAATAATGGAAGATGTACCTTCCCTTTCTGACAGCATATAGAAAAGACTGGATTTGTATCTGTGCTTTCTGATTTTACGCATTCCTCAAACCAAACCAAGGCCCCACAGTAACTACATTCACATCGCGGATGACCAAAGTTCCATGGAATCAACATCTTCCCTGATAAAAAATCGTTGGTAAATTTGTAAACAAATATGGATTATTGTCTACCGAGGAAAACGAAGCAGCAAACTCACTTTGATTGAAAGTGTTGGTTGTACGTAAATTTCTGAAAGATTGAAAATTTGTCAACGCCTTTGGAAAACAAATTGCAGCATAGTCATATGAGGGAAGTGTTGGACGTGGACATTGTTCTGAAGTTGAAATGTTGTTTGTTGACTGATTTGTGCCTTTTCCAGTACCTTATTAGAACACCAGAAAAAAAAATATCACACAAACTATTAAGTACAAACATATATATATATATATATGGACACACTCAAAATATAATTACGTCGAATCCACGAGTTAAGCTTTTGATGTCTGATATACTGATGTCTATACTGGCGGTTCAGCCGACACACTAAATCATAGATTACTTTAAATGTTAGTTCAAACAGTAGAATGACAAATACTTAAAATTATGGAATTAATGTGTAATACAAATTACCTCCTCTTTGGTATCGGTGTAGTAAGCAGAATAGTGTGGACGCCTCTTCAGAGTGCTGTAGGCGTAGATATTTTTTACATTTTTGTGGTGTAATAAATAGGCCGACATCGCTACAGTTCAGGCAGGTAGTCCTAGTAGATAATGACATCTTCTTTAATCGTTGAGCAGATAGCAAAAGTCGTCTCTTTGCACGTGCATTCCTCCAAATCTGACAGTTAATCATTACGAAACAGATTAGAATTATGTGTTTAAATCAAACTGCTGATATGCACTGTTCCGAATGATCCGATGTCTATAACGGGGGAAACAAATAACCGAGGGATGCACGTTATTGTCGCTGATGGGTATAGAATGTATGCATATTTTTCCAAGGCTGAAATAACTATGGAGTTGAACGGCAGCATAATGAACAGCAGTTAATGAAAATTGCAAAATGCGAAGACTGCTTATTACAGTGTACAACCCAATTTTGTAAGCAGAAGGTGACAACTAAAAATAAAGTTTGAACATGCAATAATTTGTATTAAATGACAGTTTAAGTCGGTGAAAATGAACAGTGATCGTTTACTGAATTTATTTCTGTTTCAAAAACGTGGTGGAATTATTATGGAAAATTTGAAAACTGAGCAGTAGATGAGAAACATCAAATAAATAGCAAAAGAGGTTGGAACATTGTACCGAAAGCTGACACGATCGCGTGTGCAACGCATGTTGTTCGAATTTCTTTACCATATCTCTACCTGCACATAAAATAGAGGTTAGTTGTACATCAAATAGATGGTGTGCGCACACAGGCTGAATTCTTAGAGAAGCCAAGAAATGAAATAGTTCAACGGGGTAGTAAATAATTTATACAGAATGAAAACATATCAGTTAAGAAGCCAAAAATATTTTATTGGAATAACTATGAGGAGATACAATGACGGAATAATTTGCACTTCCAGAGATCAAACAGTTCAAATTTAGTTAAACTGTGCAACAGCAGATTATGACGTTCCTTTATGTCAGTAGAAAGTCAAAAGGATGACCCGGCAAGGCAAAGAACATATGTGTTAAATGGTTTTCTACCCAGCATTACATAAGAAAAGACAAATAATAAATAGTAAATTCTGTAAGATATCTCATTTATAAATCGTGTGCCTGAGCACTAAGTTGGAAATTTTTTTTATTAACAGATTATAAAAACCGATAGCTTTCACTCATTTACATTGCTACGCACACGGGCAATTGTGGAAAATGCGATGTTTGTAGATTGTTTTTTTGGTAGAGTATAGCATGCTAAGCATCAAAATAACCTAAAATTATATATCATCTCAATCAACATATGTCGTATGTCAAACATAAATGGGATGGGTTCCGTTGTAGTTCAGTTAGTATTAAATTCCCAAACAGTGCTTCTCTACATATTTGGGATAGCACAGGAGGGCGAGTATAAATAAAACATGAAACTATCACACATGCTCAAGTACTACTCAAAAATGAATGTTAATTCAAAAATAACGTACAGTAGTTAACTTTGAAACAGTGCAAACTGTCTTGCAAATGTATACATAAAAATGATACTGAAACATGATGTACAGTATGGAGTATAAATCCAATGCTAGAACGGAACTATACATCCTTATGGACATATGATTACTAAACTCTGTAGGGATCAAATTGATGAAATGAGTAGTTAAAGGTTATATCCACATATTTATTTGACATAAATACACCAAACCTTCATTTAATGACAAACATTATATTTTTGGAAGATTAAACCCACACATTTTTACTGACCACCAGATAATGACTTAATACCGCATGATCCATATGCAAAGCAACAGGCATGTAGGATATTCAAAAAAATTGGTACAAACTAATAACAAACTAAAATAATATTTACATCGCTTGGGAGTACCGCATGATTCATATGTGCAGTATAAGGCAAACTCCGAAATTTTTGAAACAAACTAAGAACAAAATTTGCATAAAGTTTTTGTTCATATAAGACCTTAATAAACTGAGTTTTTTTCCAACAGTATACGATCATTTTAATTGTCAAACGATGGATCCAAATGAAGTGCTACATTTGGAAACAGTGGTGAAAACACTTTTTCTGACATAGTATATAAAACTACGTTCACACATGTTGTCTTCACAGCTACTGCATGTTGAATCAGTATTAAATACCCAAACTGCACTTATCCAAATTTTCCGACATAATATAAGTAATATGTTGACGTAAAATGATTACCATCTCCTAAAATTTGCTTGCAGCTATATTCATCATGTTTTCTATATACTATGCATTGGAGGTAAATGAAGAGGTTTTGTATGAATTCATAGACCATGTTAGATTGACATTTGACCACAACATCCCCTACACATTAAAGTTTTGCATTTTATAAACTATTACTTATTTATATTGTATAGGTTTTCCAATGTTCAAGCCTGAGCATAAAGGATCAACAACTAAGGTCCAATACACAAATCAATCGACACAAAGTTTAATAAAATAAAATTCATACTTTGCAAGGTACTGTTACATCAATATCTAAATGGTCAAATGATTACCTTTCATGAGTTTTGTTGGTCAAAATGAATTTCAAATAGACATGTAATGCCAACTGTAAAACTCTGAGCTTGTCGTAGCATGCCAAATCAGTTTGTAGTATCTGGACAGATTAACAAACAGTTTTAAATATAGTCAGTTCTATCTGAAAGATAACATTTCAAATAAATTCAACAATGCACAGAAGACGAAGTCACATGTCTCCCTCTTATTCAATAGCAATGTTAGTTTTCCTAATGGTATAGAATATCAACAAATAAATCAGATCTAGCATCCTAGAAGCATTATTAAACCATAGGACTTGATAATTATAAAAAGACTGTTGATATTTACGCGTACATTGATTTTCGCAAGATATTTGATTTGACTTATGTGGAGTTACACAACACCACCGATAGAATTATAACAATGTCTGTAATACATCAAATATAATAGGGATGGGTTCAAATGCAGCTCATTTAATATTAAATACCCAAACTGTGCTTTTACATATTTTTGAGACAGCAAAGGAGGAGTGAGTATAAATAAGATATGCAACCAACACACATCTTAAATATTACTGTAAAATAAATGTTAAATCATAATTTTCTCAGTGTACTAAACTATGGAGCAGTGCAAATCATCTTAAAACAGTTTATCAGGAAAAAGAACTTAATGACTGACCTAAATAGATATTGAAACAGAATTTGTAATATAATGGAGTAGAAATCCATTACTAATAAAATAATGCACGTCCTTCTGGATTTATAAATATTAAAATCCAGCATGGATAAGTTAGTCAAAATGAGTAGTAAAAAGTGACGTCCACATAGTTCTTCCAAATAAATATACCAAACCTTCAATAAATCGTAAACGTTATAATATTAGTATGATTTTGCGCAAACATCTTTAATGAACCCCAGATAATGACTTACTATCGTATAACTATCTCCAAACTCTAAATTATAAGCTCTAAACTGATACTGTTATTTTCTTAAACTGATGTTGTCTATCGATTTTAAAGCTATTGCCCTAAAAAAGAACGGAAATATTGACATTGGTTATAAGATGTGAGGGAAATCAATAATTTAGGATTGTGGAATAAAACTTACTGTTTTGTTGGTAATTATTTTATTGGTCAAATAGAAATAATAGTACAATATAAATAGTGGGAATAAAACAGTAAAGTAGAATAAAAAAATAAATTCATGTGCAATATAAACAGTGGTAATTTTTTGTTGATAGATGCATCACAGTATACACATATGGAACGATAAATGGTTAATTAAAACGCTAAAAGCATGTAAAAATCTTTTTAATAACATAAAGAGATAAAACATTAGTTATAATCAATTTTCTATGACATGCTATAGTCCATGAATAAGCGTTAGTCGTAATCAATGGATCTACCAATGAGGTTCTCAAAAGTAAATAAGAGATATCAACACGATAAGTTAAATAAAATTTGAATAAATCAGTTGGAATGAAACATATCAAACATTAATTTACAGTTTCAGTTAAGTACAGTATATGTCAGAAAGTTGTGACATTGAAAGCAAGAGAAAAAGAAAACCCTAAACTTGTTCATCGTCGAGAATAAATAAAAAGGTAAACAAACATTTTACCAGTATATTTGCAGGATTCATTATCGAAAATACAAAAATGTAACAATCAGTACATTTAGGTGTTTTATACCTGATTTGTTGCCACTTCTAACCATACAAATACCAAAACATAGGATTTTGGTACCCTGTGACGTATTGCTGGTCACAGAAAGGTTGACATCTGGGAAAATATCAAATTAATCAACAATAATGTAACATAATATTTGGTTTATGTGTAGCAATAAATAACAAAATTATCAGTGGAAACAAAACATTTAAAAATAATTAAAAGAAACAAATTCATGTATAGGTTACAATCAAGCTCTCATTTTCAGACGGACAGTCTATGATTTAGAATTTCAGGCTACTGCGTTGTTAATAGATGTATCACACTGTATACATATGCAGCAACAAATGGTTAAATTATTATTAAACAACTAAAAGCGTGTAAAAGTCTTTTTAATAACAGATTATATGCACATTGCTTCAGTTCGAATAACTGGAGAATAAAGTTTAAGTTGAAACATTTATTTTCATAGTACTTAATTAGAGGATTCAAGACACTTAAATATCTTTCAAATGGTAATTAGCCAACTAAGTATTTAAATGATACCAGTTGAAGAAGATGATAGCATGCCATATTTAAATGGGATAAAGGTGCAACATATGTCAGAGTATTAACTTTAAACGACAACCAATTGCCGAAATAATTTTTGTTACTTTAATAGTTTTGCTCCTTTATGTGTACTATGTATCCAAACTTGGTTATGCATATGTCATGGATACAAACAATTGGCTTCAAATTTGGTAGCAACACAATGGAAAGCGAGAAAACACTACATGATTGTACCAAGCATGAATTGGTCTTAAAGGAAATTTACTGCAATGCAAATACAGTGCAACAACGATACCACTGTGAAACTTATTATCCAAACACGGTAATATTCAAGAGCAGGAGTAGTGGATGGCAGTGGTTCTTACGTGTAGATGAAGCTCAATGTGAGATAGAGGCAGGAAAAACTTCCCCTTTTAAAAGTTGGTAATAAATTTACCTACTATGATATGTTACTACTACAGTGTTTAGGAGATGCAAAATTGCTATGGTTTACTCACGTGCTTGTACATTTACTGCACATCATAAAGCTTGTAATATGTAACTCATACCTTTCAAAATTTACAGAATGAGGTAGGTTTTTTTCCTTCTCTTTGGAAAATGCGAAAAAAATTCAGAATTTAGTCACGGCTAATCCAAGATGAGTCTTGGCTTGATCTTCTTACCATCGTGCATCCCGGTCCTGACTGATTACCAGTTCACCGCAGTAAAGCTGCAGCTCTAAATTTTAGGTAATCTTCAAAAGTAAAAAATTGTTTATATTAGATTAAACAGCTACACATCTAATATTTATTACACATGAAGATATGAAGATTAAAATCATCTGCAGGCTGCGTAATTCATTAGATAATGCAATATGAAGGAAGATTGACCACCGAACTATTACTGGTGGTAAATTTCGTTCATCCGCATAAAAGTCTAGAAAATACCTGTCAATGTTCCGCACCGTCAAGCAAGCTGGAAAACGATTACGGCCGATTTAGGGAAATATATGTTGTGGTGGTTGGACACGGCAGAGGAGGAGGAAAATGGAGGAAGGCGAGTGGAGTGTGGTGTACGAAAAGGGGGAAAGGAAGACAGTTTAATAGATTGGAGGGCAGTTTTAGGTTTTAGGGTTTTAATCGAGAGTGGTTGGGCGCATGTGGGGGATGGGGGGAACGTGTTGAAGTGGATGTCGAAGAACAGCGGGATGAAGTGGATGTGGAAGAACAGCGGGAGATAAGTGGTATTTCAGAAAGAGGAGGCCATTGGTAGGGTAGAGCGGTAGAGTTGGGGGCAGTTTGTGAATTGGGGAAAGGAAGTGAGACGTGGGAAGGGAAATGGGGTTTTTTGTTGTTTTTTCTGGTAATATTAAGAGAAGGAAAATCAGAAAAGGCAGGGGAGTAGAGGAATTGGAAAACGCAGGCGTGTGGAAGGCCACGTAAACATTTTTAGTATTGCGCTTTTAAGTTTAAGTAATAGATAAGGAAACTGGCATTAAAATCCATTTGAATTTGTAGAGAGAGTTTTGTATTACACCGTGTTAGTTGAAACAAGGTGTATTATATCCAGTAGTAAGGACATTCCAAGTAGATGTGGGCATTTATTGGTTAAAAACAATTCTAGTTTCTTAATGATTGAGGTTTATTATTGGTTTAAAACTGAAACTTAAACTGAATATGAAACATAAATTATTTTAGCAGAAAATAATTATAAATTTCAAGTTTATTCAAAAAATAAAAGTGCCAATTATTTATATTGTTGTGATCTTAACAATATTGTTTTTCACTCAATTCATGCTAATGCTATTAAGAGTTTGTTTTTAGAAATTATAGCATTTTCACATCTTTAAATGGATATACTTATATGCACTCAATCATTTCAACCTCATGTTAGCTTGAAAACAAGACGAACTAGCTCATTTAAAGATTGACCATTAAACTTGTCGAATCGAACCAGTTAGTTTTGGTTCAGTTGCCGTTGGTTTTAGAAAAAAAATAGGTATAACTTAGTTCGGTTATTGTTTGTTAAATGATTATTTTGCTTCTTCCTTGTTTAATATTTTTTAGTTGTTTCAACTGAACCAACTATTTACTCTCCCGTTGAGGCATATTTGGTGACGTGGATGGAGAAGAAATAGGATGGGATGTAATGATAGATAATGGATAGTAAAGAACTAAATATAGAGAAAAGAAAATATGGAGGGAAATGAAATTCAATTAATCAAAGCACATGGACTCTTCCATCCTCAATCAGATGTGCCCATGTGTCTACAATTCAGTTATTATTGAATCTATTAAATAATAGTAAAGCAAATGAATTTCTAGTTCTCTTATTGATTTTAGAAGTTTTCTTCACTCTCCTTAATTCTCTGTATGTTTTATTTTCAGTTTTTTTTACCGTTTATCACTTTATAATTATTCTACCAAGCTTCTCATATATTTTACATTCAAATATCAACTTTTAAAAAAATACAATTATTTACAAATCTCTTCTCAATTCTCTTCTAATCTTTTACATTCAAACCCATTAACTTAAATTAATAATAATTACATAATGCAAAATTTAGACCATTTGATAAAGTCAATTAATTATTATTTAATCCATTAAATAAATCATAAAAGGTGACAATTTCAGTATTTATATCATAGTCGCGTCAACAAATTGGTAAATTTAATTTTTCATTTAGATACAAAGATATATAAATCACATAATATGAATTATATATATTAACAATAATAATAAATCTATTTTATAATTCGTTTATCTCAATGAAGTTATCATGCGTTGAATTGAAAGATTCTATTTTCAACTTCATATGCATACATTTTAAAATTTCTACAATTACTTATAAACTCTTCTCAATTCTCTGCTAATATTTTATACTAAAGCCCATATATGTAAATAATATGTAATCTTAAATTTAAACTAGTTAAATATAAATTAAATAAACTAAATTCATTAATTCATTTAATAATCGTAAAAATAAAACAATTTGAAATCCATGGTTGGCTGCAAAGTTAAAATGGTTTAATAATCGAAATCTCAAATAATGAATAAAGGTTCAAATGTAGATAAAGTAGCCATAAAACGCTCTTCTCAACTACAGTTACATACAAAGCTCTTCCCGACTACTTCTGTACATTCAACACCTCATAAATCATTTAAATTAACTCAATTATGTAATATTCATTAGTTCATTTATAAATCTTTAAAAAAATTCAATATATATTAACATTCATATTAACAGAAGTGGTAAAGTTACTTTTTCATTTATATAAAAAAATATGCATATCACATAGCATCAACTATATATATATATATATATAGTAATAACAATTTTAATTTTATATAAGTGTGCGCGTGTGCGGCACATGTGTGTATGTATGTCTATAGATAAGGATTAGCTACACCTTAATACACCTCTATTCCTCATATATATGTATGTGTGTGTGTGTATAGTTAGTTAGGGCATTACTTTCCATATGGATATGTTGTTAGTAAGGATTAAACCATCTACCTTACATCTAAGCATTTAAGCGTCGCATGTTATTTTAATTCTTAATTCATATATCTCAATAAATTTATCATGTATTACATAATAATCGTTCTGTTTTTTTTACAGTAATTAAAATATAAATATCATTTTTAACAACATTACCGTGTGCAACACACAAGTTACACACTAGTTATATCATTTATAATAAATAAAACAATGAATGATTTAGATCACAATGGTATGTTGTGTAACATAAACTTAGGGATTAAAGATTCAAGATCAAATCAGATACAGAGTGAAAGCAAGGATTGAAAGCAACCCAATGCATGATTTTCTTAGGGGACTAAAAGGCAAGATGAATTCCTTTGTTTCCATTTCCTCTAAGTTCAATTCTTCTATCCCCATTTTTTCTGCCTCTATGTGTCAAGTTAATCTCAAACATCAATTTGTTTATCATCACACTATGTTAATATTATGGTGGGTCCCCGTCATTAATCAAATCATGTGATGAATGTTTGAGATTCAACTAGGTATATTGGGATGAAGAATTTGGGGCCAACGGAATTGAGCTGTTCCTTTGTCCTATGTGTCCAACTTCATCCACAACATTATTTTGTACATAACCAATATTGTTTACGATAGTGTCTGGTAGAATGGCACGAAAACAAAGTCTCGATATGGTGCAGACATCGTGTTGGCGCATTGGAATACGCATGGATGGATGCGAGCCAAGGTGTAGATTTGTTGGGGTGTCTCGCATTGTGTGGGTAATGGACGCACATTGGATAGAAGAATAGTCTCACGTCGTGAAAAATAATGGAAGTGGAGTGGTATATAAATGAGTTTGGTCGCATGTAACAACAATGAATTTCTTTTGTTAAAAGGTGTTGACTAAACTCATATGTTGCTCCCACGTAGGGATGTGCGTACATGATTTCAACATGGTATTCAAATCGATGGTAACGTCTGGGACAATGCACAAGAGATCTATAACAATGGATTCTTAGTGTTTGGGGAAGAAGAACAAAGATGGAAGAGGAGAAAACTATCAAATACTTTTCCACACTTTTCTACTCTCTCGTCTAATCTCTATTTATAATATCAATTACTTAATATCCAAGATAATATTATATGGCGAAAAATAAATTGATTAGCCAATAAAAGAGAAATAAACATAACCAAATATGTCAATGAATTAGGGAAAACAAAAAAAAAATCTTTTTTTCTTTTGCATATTTGTTTCTTTTTATTTATGATTTTGTATCATCAAAATTTAACACTCCGCCTTGATGCCAAATCACATATCTCCAACCTCGACTTTCACATTCAATCAAATCATCTCTTTAAAGAGAAAAATAAAAAAGTGGCCTCATCAAATAAAACATACACGCCTACCATATTTAGATCAATCACCGCTCCTTTCTTCTTAATCATACCAAATCACAAACCGGTACAACTACTTACAACTGATGCATCCCCCACCATGAGATACAGCGTACAATCTGGCTTCAAAAGCTATTGTAATACTACAAAGGCTTCCATAAAGTCTTCGTGGATTTTCCAACTCGATACCCATCTATCATTTGACCTAAACTCTCCACACGATCACCATTGATACCTCGAGCATCATCAAAATGAAGACCCCGGTCGAAATATAACTACCAACACGTCCATCAAAAGCAGTGCACACATTCATCCCACCATCTATCTATAGACTAGATTTTTCAACTGTCACTGGCTTCCTATTATTGACCACACAACCAACCAATCTATAAAGGTTTACATCATTTAAAATCTTTCTCATCACAATATGACCACCCTTCTTCACTCTCGAAACTCTACATCGGGTCTCATAAGTGCAACCACAGTGATCCAACTGACTAAGGGAACGAGATTATGCGAACTAGTAGGAACATGTCTTACGCCCGAGACTTCTCTAACCACACCATCATGCATACAAAACTGGATAGATCCAATACCACAAACCGGTAGCTCTACTCAATTGGCGGTCCTAATCATGTCAACGGTCTTCTTATAATTATGGAAAAATGAATTTTCTCTTTCTTTCTTTTGTTTCCCCTAATTAATAGGGATATTTGTTGGGTGTCTCACATTGTATATGGGTAAGGGTGCATATTGGAAAAAAGAATAGTCTCACATCGTAAAAAATAATGGAGATGGAGTGATATATATAAAAGCTTGGTTGCATGTAACATTAAGAGATTCCTTTTGTTAAAAGGTGTTGACCAAACTCTATGTTGTCCCATGGAGGGATGTACGGATCTCGTAGAAATTTCAACATGGTATCGGAGCCGATGGTAACGTCTAAGACAATGGACAATATGCAAGAGATCTGTAAATCGTGATGGCTAGCAGTGTACAATTAAGTATTCAGACATAAGGTGGAGCTAGTTCATGGTACGCATGGTCTAGTAAAATGGCACGGGAACAAAGTCTCGATATGGTGCAGGCATTATGTTTGTGTATTGGAAGACGCATGGATGGATGCAAGCCAAGGTGGAGATTTGTTGGGATGTCTCGCATTGTGTGTAGTTAATGGACGCACATTGAAAAAAATAGTCACACATCGTGAAAAATAATAGAGGTGAAGTGGTGGTGTATATATATGAGTTTGGTTGCATGTAACAATAAGGGATTCCTTTTAAATGGTGTTGACCAAACTCTTTGTTGCTCTACGGGGGATGTGGGGGATGGATCTCCTAGAGATTTCAACATGGTATCGAAGCCGATGGTAACGTCTAGGATAATTGACAATGCGCAAGAGATCTGTAAATCTCGTTGTTACAGTTTGTTTTTGTAGTTTGTTATTTATATCTTTTACTTCTATTTTATTTCTTGCATTAGATCAATCATAAAATTGTGGATATCATTTTTTAGGTTTTCATGCGTTGGTGTATGAACAACATGCTCATGTTGTTCTGTATTTAGATTAAATTGACACTTATGTGTGTCGAGAATAACAAGTCTATTTTCTTCCATAAAAGAGGGTCCTTTGAACATAGTTCAATTATAGGTTTTTCAAAATCTATATTTTTTGGTAAAATCCTTTTTTGAATGATAAATTAAGGTTCATACACCTAAAGTTATTAGATTAGTTTTGACCCTATTTTAAACGGCTAGACACGGTACCCCTTTATGCTTTCATAGCATACCGTGGATTTATAGTAGGGTTAGAACTCGAATTTTCAAGCACTAGCCTATACCGTCGCTTCACATAAATAAAGCACGACAATGGTTTGTTTCCTACTTCAAAGCGTAATAATCAAGAACAATAGGTGTTTGAATTGATTTAAAATTTTAAAAAAAAATTCTCATGCATAAAATGTTTGTGGACTCATAACAAATTATGTCCAAAAGAATAGCTTAGGCTGTCATTTAAAAAAATTAAAATTTTCTCTTTTTTTACGTTAACAATATATATCTAGAGTAACTGAAATAACCCATATAAAACTAGAAGAACTTATCGAGCTCAGTCAGGCTCTGATGCCAAATTTCAATCGACACAATCAAAAGCAGAAAACGTAAATCTTTATATAAACAAGAACTCAGAAAACAGCAAAAACCAAATGCAGAACTAAGATTCTATTAAGATAGTAGATAACTTTATATAATATGCTGATACAATATATTTGGTAAGAGAAAATAAACTTAAGAGACTTTTTTTCTAAAGATCTTCTCTGAAGGAAGAATCCCTTATTTATAATCTCTTGAGTCCTTTATTTATTATTTAGTAGTCTTCAGATATGTCCTCTTTAGTCTTCTATGCATAATATGTGTCCATTACTTTATTGTGTAGGCTGTGGATATGTCCTTTTTTATTCCGTAGGTAGAAAATCTGTTAAATCTATTTGGATGATTTATCACCCTAAAGTAGTAGCTAGATTTTTTATGTTATTTTTTTTATATTTTGTAGTAGATAAAGACAAGGGTCCACCATGCTTCTGGTTAGTTTTGGATATCCAGGTTAGCTAGAGACTCATCATCGAAAGGGTCTGTCCATATAGTCTCTCACATTATAGAAGCATGTCTTGACCATTCCTTTTCAACTTGTTTTTCGAAATATTCTTCATGTGCTATTGTACAAACTGGTCCAATTTTGAGTCCATCTAAGAATCGTTGGACTTTCATTATTCTATTTATTGCTGGTTCGAACTCGGATAAATAGTCCAATGGCAATATTGTTTTACCCTCGGTCGCGAAGTGTGCTCCAACTTCATCTTCGTTGATGACTTCAATAAAGAACTCTTGTGTTGCCAATAGTTTTTCATTTTATCCATTAAATTCTTTTCGATTAAATTCAATGAATTCGTGCTGGGGATTTTTTGTTACCTTATGCAATTTCCATAACTTAATAGGGAGGCAAAGTCTAATGTATTGTCGACGCTCCATATTTTAAACATGAACATGATAAAAAACCTGTTTGAATATTCAGCAAGTTTTGCTTTACAAATGTCAGGAATACAATCTGTATATTTTTTAGGATGGTTTGTGTTGATGTAAATTTCATGAACCAAGCATTTCTTAATATGTTTTTTGTTTTGATATGTCTGAAAAACGGGCTAATAAGCGTGGCCTTCTGTTATTGTCGAGAATTAACTCTTCATTTTCTAAGAGTTTTATTAATTCTGTGTCTTCTGATTTCTTAAAGAACAGAAAAAGTTGACTTTCATCAATGTGATGTTGCTGATATAGAGAAATCGTATCTTGAACTGTCATTTCAGCTTTTATTTTTTGGTTTTTGTGTTGTCGATCTCATAGAGTCTAAGTAATTCTAGAAATTCTTCAATTCACATGATCAGATGTCTGCATTTGAGTTAACCAGAAATTTGCAGCTCTATGGTCTGTAGATTGGATGGCTTTAAAACATCCATTAAAGTTATCGTATAAATTTGGATTTGTTTTCATTTTCAAATTGTATCAGTCTTTGACCACTACCGAAGCGTATGGTCTTTGTACTCCTGCGAGAGCTATTGTTTTTCCTTTGCTCATTGGAATAAACTTTTGTACTGCATTGGAAGTCATTGTCTCGTCTTTATTCATTGGAACGGTCTTAGTCTGTTGGACCTTTTTTTCGTTTACTTTTGTGGAAGTATCAGTTTCTTTGAAAACTTGTGAGGAGGAGACCTTGTCTTTATCTACTATAGAATAAAGAAGTGACATAAGGTATCTAGCTACTACTTTATGGTGACAAATCATTCAAATAGACAAAATGTTTCCTACCTACAGAATAAAAAAGGACACATCCCCAGCCTGCACAATAAAATAATAGACATGTATTATGTCTAAAAAACTAGAGAGGACAGATTTGAAGACTACTATATAATAAATAAAGGACTCAAAATGATTATAAATAAGAGGTTCTTCCTTCGGGAAAGATCATCAGAAAAGTCTTTTAAGTTTGTTTCGTCTTATCAAATATATTGTATCATCATCTTCTGTAAAATTATCTACTATCTTAATAAAATCTTGGTTCTACATTTGGCTTTTGCTGTTTTCTGTGTTCTTGTTTCTGTAAAGATCTATGTTTTCTGCTTTTGATTGTGTCGATTGGAATTGGTTATGAATCCACGAACCTTTTATGCATGATAAAAAAAATTCAAACTTTTAAATCAATTCACACATGTTCTTGATTATTACGCTTTGGAGTAGAAAACAAACCATTGTTGTGCTTTATTTATGTGAAGCGACGGTATATGCTAGTGGTTGAAAATTCGAGGCCTAACCCTGCTATAAATACACGGTATGTTATGAAAGCATGAAGGGGTATCATGTCTAGATGCTCAAAATAAGGTCAAAACTAATCTAATAGCTTTAGCAGTATTAATCTTGATTTATCATTCAAAAATGGATTTATCTATAAAAAAAGAGGTTTTGAAAAACTTATAATTGAACTATGTTCAAATGACCCTCTTTTATGGAAGAAAATAGACTTGTTATTCTCAACACACATAAGCATCAATTTAATCTAAATACAGAACAAAATGAACATGTTGTTCATATACAACGCATGAAAATCCAAAAAATGGAATCCACAATTTTATGGTTGATCTACTGCAGAAAATAAAATTAGACGTAAAAGATATAAATAACAAACTACCAAACCAAACTATAACGACGGGATTTGGCCAGAATACACTAATAATCCATTCGCAAACAACATTACAATGATTAAATATACTTTTGAAAAAAATAACAAAATAAATTTGGAGGACATTGAGCCTACTTATTATCAAAATTATACTATTCTTCAAGAAAGAGAACTTAATGAAGAAATAGATAGCATGGAACTTTATTCTTACTACGAAGAACATTATGCTGCAATAAACTAATTCAAATTCAAAAAAACTGAAGAACTTTCTTCGTTTGAAAATTCTGAACAAGATTCTAAAAGTTCGACAGAATCAGATTATATGTCTGACACAACAGATAAACTTATTTTCAATATAAACACCAACGAAGTTGAATCTAGTAGAGGAACAATGATTATACCTCTACCAAAAGGTGTATCCATGGTAAACAATCCCTCTTCTGATGTTGAAATGCAAGATCAGGAGCAGGACGAAAATATATATAACAGTCCACATAATGATCCATATCCTGAAATGCTTAGACATGGTACTAAGTCAGACTGGATCAGGTTTCATTCTTCACGAAAACAATTAAAAGATTTTTATAATGGACAACCTTCTTTAACATATAGTTTAATATTCAATATAGATAGAATTCCTTATAAGAAAATACAGAAATATATTATTATAACATGACTTCAACACATTAGTAGAACAATATTTACTGCCCCCTAATATAAGTGTCATGGAATACATACATTATGCTACAAGTTATTGGATGGAAGGTGCTTTAGCATGGTTAATGAATCACGAAAGAACAAACCCAACACAATTAAAAAGAATTAAAAATATACCATCAAGACAAGAAGCTCTTAGTGAATTACTTAAGCTGTTACTAGCAGACTTCATGTTATTTCTTTATTTTGTAGTAGATAAAGATAAGGGTTCACCATGCTTTTGGTTAGTTTTAGATGTCCGAGTTAGCTAGAAACTCATCATCGAAAGGGCCTGTCCCTATAGTCTCTCATTATGGAGTCCTGTCTTGACCTTTCCTTTTCAACTTGTTCTTCGAAATATTCTTCCTTTGCCATTGTGCCGAATGGTCCAGTTTTGAGTCCGTTTAAGAATCGCTGGACTTTCATTATTCTATTTGTTGATGGTTGAACTCTAATAAGTAGTCTAATAGCAATATTGTTTTACCCTGGGTCATGGAGTGTGCTCCAACTTCACATTTGTTGATGGCTTCAGTTAGAACTCTTGGGCTGCTAGTAGCCTTTCATCTTCTTCATTAAAATCTTTTCGATTGAATTTAATGAATTCGTGCTGGGGATTTTCTGTTACCCTATGCAATTTTCATAATTGAATAAAGGGGTGAAGTCTAATGTATTGTCTTTCCTCCCAGACGTTCCATATTTTAAACATGAACATTGTAAAAAACCTGCTTGAATATTCAGCAAGTTTTGCTTTACAAATGTCAGGAACATGATCTGTATATTCTTCAAGATGGCTTGTGTTGACGTAAATTTCATGAACCTAACTCTTTCTAGATATGTTTTTCGTATTTTTGTATGTCTGAAAAACAGTTCTCCTGTTATTGTTGAGGATTAACTCTTCGTTTTTTTAATAGTATTATTAATTTTGTCTTCAAATTTCTTAAACAACAGAAGAAGTTGACTTTCATTAATGAGATGTTGCTGATATAGAAAAATCATATCTTGTAATGTCATTTCAGTTTCCATCTTTTTTATTTTTGTGTTGTCGATCTCATAGAGTTTAAGTAACTCTAAAAAGTCTTGAATTTTTAGATTCACAAGATTGAATGTCTGCATTTGAGTAAATATTGCTTTTAAATGGCTTTATAGCATCGTGTTGGCGTATTAGAAGACGTATGAATGGATGCGAGTCAAGTGGAGATTTGTTGGGTATCTCGCGTTGTGTGAGAATGGATGCACATTGGAAAAAAGAATAGACTCACATCGTGAAAAATAATAAAGATGGGGTGGTATATAAATGAGTTTGATCGCATATAACAATAAGGGATTTTTCTTATTAAAAAGTGTTGACCAAACTCATATGTTGCCCCACGTAAGGATGTGCGGAGCCGATGATAACGTCGGGGGCAATGGACAATGCGCAAGAGACATATAAATTATGGTGGCTAGCAGTGTAGGATTAAGTAGTCAGACTTAAACTGAAGCTAGATCATGTTACGTAGGGTCTAAAAGGTGTTAACCAAACTCATATGCCGCCCCACGTAGGGATGTGCGGACAGGATTTCAACAAAAATACTGGTTGTTTGTTTTGAATTTTTGAAGACAAATATCATTGAAGATCGTTGATAAGTTAAATTCTTTCTTAAAAAGTTAATTGATGTCTAAGAGATTCAAATCCAAAATCCCAAGATCCAGATTCTTAAGCGCTAACCAAGATATTCAAAACTTCAGGCGTCTACTAGATTTTTTTTTCTTTTCTTTTTTCTCTCTTGGTCCTTCAGTTGAGAGCAGTGGTGCTGCAAATCCTGCCACGTAGGTCTTGCTCCTCATATTTGAAATTGTTGTCATGGTAATTTGATCTTATAAAATACAAAGTGTGTCATGTGACGCAACATTTTCATCCAATAAGAAAAAATTAAGTGAGGAAAAATGTACCATTGATACTAAATGTAAGTTCTAATCTCCATTTGCTTCCCCCATTGGGGATTCTCTGGGGAGGGGAAGTGTCCATGTAGTTATAGCTCGAATTTATTTCTTGTGCTTATTTTTTTTCCATTAACAATCTGCAGGTTTTGAATTTTTCATCAGTTTCTCGTGAATTTTCAAAGCCTGTTGTTCCTACGCACTCATTTTTCTTACTCTAAATGAACATTGTTCATGTAGTAGTTGGTTTAAAGCTTACCATGTCACTTACAGAAGTTAAAAGTTCGTTTCTCAAATGTTTAATGTAAATTTTCCAAATCAGTGAAGAATCCACACCTTATTCTTTTCTTTTCTTTTTTTCTGCCAGTGCAAATAACTTGTGTCATATTTACTAGGATGGCTTTGGATTGAAGAATATGAATATGGTTTGATATTTACAAAAATATCAACATTTAGACATGTTTTGCAATCTAAATTAGTGTACGTTGTTCAGCCTTTGCAACTTGCAAGTATTGGTACTTAACACATTAACACGGTACTAAAATTTATTGAGGCATGATTTTGTCGTATGGTCGTAAATTGGTACTAAAATTCTATTATCTATAAAAAGAATTGGATGAATTCATGTTCACTGTGTCTTTTTGAAAATCCATAAATCTTTCTACTGAGAACACATACCACCGTCTGTGTCATCGCTGAACCTCTCGTCTATGCTGCTGCAACAATCAAGGATTTTACCACACTATTTTTTATACTTACAGTACTTATTAAGGAAATGGTTTATAGGTTCATTGTTATCAAAAATCTTAAAATCTTACGATTTAAATCCCGTTTTGGATCGGATCTCTCCCGTTCCGATTCGATTTACATATTCCGATCCAAACTCACTTAGAACCGCAGTTGAGAAAAATCATTCAATACATCCTTATATATTCAATATATTTATCATCCACAATTCTAATTCTAGTGTTTTCTAAATAAAATGAAAATAAAACAAGAGAAAAAACGGAATTTTAAGTTTTATACGTAAATTTCTTACATCATAATCAATTTTAAAGTATCTACAATTCTTAAAACATGGACCTTCTAAATCTACGATTTAAGATTTAAATCCCGTTTTGATTTAAAATTTGAACATTACGATTTACGATTTGAATTCCATTTTGATAACCTTGTATAGGTTAACTGGTTACTGAACAATAAGAAATTAGTGCCCTACATCCTCTATCCTCTGAAGAAACAACCACTGTTGATTGTATGGGTTAAACTTATGGAAGCTTAAAGGCTGGAACTATTTACTTTGTATGCATTCCCAAGTAAATTTGTTAGCTGCAACCTATAGATTTAGTTTCATAATGTGACTGGTCAGTTTTCTTATCTTGTAGCTTCTCTTTCACTAATATGCACATGCACACAACATTCATTTTTTGACACACTGTAATTCTAAGTATGAACTATATAATCTTTTGATTGATGATCAAACGTAAGCGAATTCAGTACAGAAAAATAAGCATTGAGCTTGATGTTTGCATTTAGTCTCACAATGCGCAAGTGATGCTTTTATCTTTTATCGAATTCCTTTCTTTGGTAATATTCAGGAAAGGGTTTCTTTTCACAGCCTTTGTCACCGGTGGGGCTGGGTTTCTCAGTGCTTTTGCTCCAAGTTATTTTTGTCTTATATTTCTTCGATTTATTGTTGGCATTGGCCTCGGTGGTGGGCCGGTGCTCTTAGCTTGGTTTTTGGAGTTTGTTCCTACACCAAATAGAGGTACTTGGATGATTGTTTTTGCTTGCTTTTGGACTCTAGGCACAGTACTGGAGGCTTCACTTGCATGGGTATGCCACAAAATTATATCTACATTGCTACATCAATTATAAACTGTCACAATGCTACATTATATCTACAGGCAATCATGCCCACATTAGGATGGAGGTGGCTACTAGCATTGTCTGCTTTGCCATCATTCACTTTGCTTCTATTTTATCGAATCGCCCCCGAGTCTCCAAGGTACCTTACCATGAAAGGAAAGACAAACGATGCAATGCTTGTTTTAGAGAAAGTATCAAGGCTAAACAATAAGCCATTACCTTCCGGTAAACTTATTTCAGAATGCAAAGTAGAGCTTGCCGATAAGCTACGTTCTTCTGAAAATGAGCATTTAATATCCATTCATGATCGAGACACCAAAGACGGTGATTTTGAATTTCAAAGTGGAGGAATAAATGTGCTTTATAGGATTTTATCACCTACATTAATCAAATCAACGCTGCTGCTTTGGATGGATTTCTTTGGGAATGCATTTGCTTATTATGGTGTTGTATTGCTGACTTCTGAGTTGGTTATGGAGAGAAGATGCTCCAGAAAGTTGAATTCAGTTCAGTTGCGTGGTACAAGCCCATACAAAGATGTATTCATCACTAGCTTTGCTGGTAAGATTGTTAGTAGTACATCCATTTTGAGTTCTCTGTTGGTAATATAAATATATTTTTTCTCTCTTTTTATTATGTAAAACTTTAACAAATGAAATGTTTACATTACCAGAATTTCCTGGATTTCTTTTATCTGCGGCAATTGTGGATCGGTTGGGTCGTAAACTTTCAATGCTGTTCATGCTTTGTACTTGTGGAATTTTCTTGGTTCCACTAGCAAGGAGTCAGAGTGAAGTTGTGACTACAGCTCTGTTATTTGGTGCTCGAATTTGTATTACTGGAAGCTTCAATACTCTGTATATATATGCCCCCGAGGTATATCCAACTTCAGTGAGAAGCACAGGTCTAGGAATTGCAAGTTCGATTGGAAGAATCGGTGGAATCGTATGTCCACTCGTGGCTGTTGGTTTGGTTAAGGGCTGCAGACAAACTGAAGCTGTTGTTTTGTTTGAACTTGTAATTGCTTTTTCAGCACTGGCTGTCTTTTTCTTTCCTTTTGAGACCAAGGGCCGTGAATTACCAGATTCCATACGTACTTTGTAGCAAAATGTATATATATTCTCATAATACAAAATTGTATATTGTAAGCATGATCTTTCAGTGTAGTAACAGCACTTCACTTTCGTAATGGTTCCACCGTTTAGCTGTATTAGTTTCATTCGACTTAACTCATCAGATTTCTGAAGTGCATTGCCTATTTTGTAGTAGAAAATAAGAGGATTGCTGGACCTGAAAAACAAAATTTGGGTTTGCCTTGATTCAAATTGCACAAGTGTAACTTTTTGAAAAAAAAGAAAAATCGTGCGTGCGCAGATGCAAATTGTGCATATATGAAATGTTAAATGAAGAAAGAGGCTTGCTTTTGTAATAAGCGTTGAAACATATTTTTTTTCAAGCTTATTAAATTTTGATGAACGCGTATGTTACGTTGGTGCATTTGCATCAAAATCCGTTTCAAATAGCTGAATAAAATTCACCTGATCTGCCTATCTTTAATTGTCCATGAGATGTAGTAAGGTATTAAATTAAATAATATGTGTTGTAAGCATGGTTTGAGTGGTTTCAGTTTCGTATTTGGATGTTTCATAATGAAAATGCAGTAATAACACTGTAAATAAAATACCAAGTTATAAAAAATCAAGACAACATTATTATGTTCAAAAACTATTTATTAGAGGTGCACAACATGGATAACTATATTATATTTGTTTTAAATCTAGTGGTGAAAGTTCATTACTTTGAGTTGTACATATAATTTGACTTTTTTGATCACTTGAGGTATCATTATTACATGTCTAAGTTGTTCCGTAATAAAGAATAACATACAGTATAACCATACTCAACATCCAAGTGACTACTCTAAAAAAACATTCAAATGACCATCTCTTTAGGTAAGATTGTCACTCTCATGTGTTCTTCTATTTTGACAAGTTTATGTGAACCTCCACAATCACTATAGCCAACGCCTCAATTACTCATTAAACCAACACCTCCATCGCTAGCATCTTCGAGGTCGTCGTTTGAGGAGTCGCTACTATTTTCATTACTTTGACTACCTATTTTTCGTGCATGTATACCATCCATAATAGCAACAACATTCAACAAATCAGTTATCCAAGCATATTTGTCAAGGGACGGAGGTTCAACTTTAATTGTTTATTTTACTTGTGGATCCTCCTCATAGAATATATACTACATATCAACCGATAGACCATTTGTGCTTCATCTTTTAGTGTTTTTTGCTCGTAATGTCAAATTGTAATGCACGTATACCATTATTTCTGGATTTTCTATTTTTATTCTCTTTCTTAATTTTGTATGATCATCAAAAATGTAATTAACTTTCTTTCGCAGTTTAAGGAAGAAATTGTTTGGTTCAGAGTATGCATTGTTATGCATGCTAAATTTGGAGCTTCGTCTCTGTTGATTATTGAGCGTCGTTGACCAAAAAATCACGTCTTTATTTTGCCTTTTATGGAACCAGTTTTCACTTGTATTTTTCAACATGTTGATGTATGAGTTAAATATTTGGTATATGCTTCGAACATTTAATTATTTATTATATGTTATATGTCAATTCATCTCTTTTCCAATCTCAATTTGTATAAGAATATCTGGCGTCATCTGCATCATCCTTTCAACGACATTGTTAAACACATTTGATGCTTCGCTATTCGTTGAATTGTTCTCATATTAAATGATATGATTAAGAAAATAATATACATACATACATACATACACACACACATATATATATATATATATATATATATAAAGTAGTGCAAAATATTAGTAGTAGTGTGTATTTGGTTGATGACAAAATAAAATAGAATACTTCGTCCACCACATCTCAGTGGTAAGGCTCTCAAACATAGATTCAGAACTTATTTAGATTTGTAGTAATTATATACTTTCTAAGACATGTGGTAAAAGTTGGTTACCAACCTCTATTAAGTACCAAGTTCCAAAAAAAATTACTTACCACATGAAAAGATCGACATAATTGTCTTTTTAATCTTTTATCAATTATGTCCCTTAATTTTCCGATTGTCTTCCATCAACGTTTTTTCTAATTGACTGTTTCGTTTGATCTATCGCTTCATAATGAAATCTATATCTGGTTTGTCATTACTGTCTAGGATTATTAAAATTGTAACAACCCATAAATTTTAACAAATATTTTTAATTGAATTTATTTAAAACTTTGATTTTAAATCATTTAAAATTTGAAATTTCGGAATTTTCCAATGTATTTTGGATTTTGGTTATAATTTATTTTCCAAATATAATAAAATAATGATTTTCTGGAAATTTTATATTTTGGTCAACTTTGACTTTCAGTTGAAATTCTTAAATTTGAATTTTTAAATTTCCAATCTTTTTCTTTTAAGCTGAATTTGATTCCGATATTCGTTCTGCTTTTCGTTTTGTCAAATTCTGTTTTATACTTTTTAAATCTGATAAAAGTCAGCGTTTTACACGCAGTTTTTTCCAGTATTTTATTGTCTATTTTTCTATGTTATTTTCTATTTTACTTTGGTTTTGGGCTTGACAAATGGGCTGGGAAATATCAAGAGACATAAGTTTCTTTTTCTTTTAAATGAATGGATGCCTTTTCCTCTCCTATAGCCGTACAAATCATTTGTTTCCCATCTTCTTTCTCATTTTCATTTCCTAACAAAGCAAATTACAGTAAGTAAATTCATGTCTTCCTCTTCTCTTTTCTTTTTCTTTCTCTTATGCTATTTCGGCCATCACCATTCCCATCCCCCTTAGCCGACCATCTCCTCCACCACACCATCAACCATGACCGGCCTCCACCACTTCAACCTTGTTGCCGTGACCCATGGATCCAAATCCATCACCAAAACAAGATTGAAACCTATAGCCGAACTCCTCTACACCACTTCCTCTTTGCTAGCCTCGGCCACCACCCATTTCCCCACCTTCCATTCCTTTGGCCGTGACCAAACCCAACCATAGCCGTGCAAATTGATGTGCCTTGACCCATAGAACATAGGGCCGAACCCATTTTTCCATAGGCCGAACCACCAAAGCACTTGACCCTTCATTTTCCCTTTGCCCCTTTACCTTCCAAATGACTTTTGACATGCCATCTCTTCACATTCCATTGCTTAGCCGTGCCTTTTGCTTGCCTAGACCGAGCCTACCTGATCCAAACTGACCATGGCCGAGCATACAAGCCACCAAACCATCATGGCCGAACCCAATCTCATGTTGGCTAGCCTATTTTGCAAAGTGGCCGAGCCCACTTGTGTTTGTCTAGCCCATTTCTTTTGTTTTGTTTAATTCTTTTATGTATAAATCATTTGCTTATGAATGTTTATTTTATTGTTTACAAGATTTGGATTTGGGTGCTACATCTCCTCGAATTTGATTCGTGCTTTGTCGTGCTTTTTCGGAGTTTGATTCTGTGTCTTGAATTGTCATCACTACAAGAATTACTGTGTGTGGCTGAAAACAAGCACTGCTGGTTGTATATAAAAAAATATACTCAGATTTCCAACGGCTAACTGGTCACTTACTTCCAACGGCGACCAACGGCAAATTCCAACGCTTTCCAACGGCTTTCCAATGGCATTTTGGTCAACAGGATTTGCCACGTTGGCAAACTTGCCGTTGGAGGCCGTTGGTATAACCCCGTTGGTGCCGTTGGAGGCCGTTGGAAGCCGTTGAAGCGTATACCAACGGCCTCCAACGGCTTTCCAACGGCCTCCAACGGCTTTCCAACGGCCTCCAACGGCTTTCCAACGGCCTCCAACGGCTTTCCGCCGTTGGAAACAGCCCTTTCTCTTGTAGTGCATCTCTAGCTTTAGAAAGTGAGTTATCACTCTCGACTTCGTACTTATAAAATTGTGAAACAAAGTCATGTGAATGTGTAGTAGTGATATGGCATGTTGATAGTAATTTCATATATGCCTGTGATATGATATTATATGATGTTATAACCTGATTATATACCTATTTCATCACCTGATATGATATGCTATGCTTTACTGTTTGTTTATATTTTTGTTTCTCACACTGCAAGTTCCCTCACTATGGGTTGAAATGATACATACCCGAACGGACTTTAGAATAGGGAAAAGTCGTTATGAGCTGAAATGATAGGCTCGAGCGATTTTATTTGACTTGGGATTGCGGGTTTGAAATGATCAAACCCGGGATTTTATATTTCGGATTGAAATGATATATATCCGTAATCACTTGACTTAGGTTAGAAAATATTATACAGACCCGTGGTTAAAATATAAATATTTTCTGAAAATTTTAAGTATTTGGAATTTAAAAATATATGAGATTTTAACTTAAAATTGAATTTAAATGATTTAAATAAATTTTATAGTGATTTCTATAAGTTAAAATTGTATGAGTTAATAAATGATTAAAATGTAAAATTTAAAATGTGATTTGACTTAATAATTGAAAATTTGATTTGAAATGGAATTTTAGGCTTAAATTAGTAATTAAAATATTTTATTTATGAAATGAATATTTTAAAGTAAATAAAGTATCAAGTTATTTGTTAAAAGTAAAGTTAAGAAATTTAAATGTAATTTTGACTTAATGAATGAATTATGGTTTAATTTGGATATTTTATTTATAAAATTTAGTCATGAGTGAAATGATATCCAAATAAATATTTCTGAAAAGTAAGATATGTTTTGTAAGTTAAAAATGGTGAAAAACTGAAATTATAATGTTTCTGAAATGTTATAGTAAATCCCAGATTTGTATTGGCAGCATTTCTGAAATGTTGTGGTTTTAAGGTAGCGTTTTACAAGTGCTACCATTTCTAACAATGTACTGTATTTTCCAAACACCACTATATCTGCAGTAACATTTTCTGAGTGCTGCTCTTTCTGAAAAGACAATATTTTGAAATACTACTATATCTACAGTAACGTTTTCTGAGTGCTGCTGTTTCTGAAAAGACAATATTTTGAAATACTACTATATCTACAGTAACGTTTTCTAAGTGCTGCTGTTTCTGAAAAGATAATATTTTCGAAATACTACTATATGTATCATCACATTTTCAAAGTGCTACGAATGCTAAATACAATGTTTTTGGAAATGTTATAATTTAATGAATGAACTTAGAAATGCTACAACTTTGTAAATGAATATTATTTTTGAAAGATATTGACATCGACTTTAAAATGGTTTAAAATGAATATGTTTTGATTTGAAATATAAACCATTTTGAATTTATAACCACGGGTTATAATAACGATTGGTTGTTAAAGAGACCGGGATCGGATATGGACATACTCTCTATTGATACCGAAAACCACTTTAACAATTGTGTACGCGGTGGAGATTCCAGAATGAAGTAGGATGGTGGCGATGATCCTAAGGTATATTTACGTGGACCTAACTCCCGTGAGTTAGCATAAGGTGGCTAAAACAGGAGCGATTCCGGGCTAATGAGGTAGCTCCTCTTATCGGACACATTCCATCGTATACCATTCTATTACTTTGTGATTGATTGGGTGCACCCCTTGATTCGGGAGTGTGGCTCGAGTTGGGCGATTGCTGCGGCTTTGCGTTACCAACAGTCCGGATGCGTAATTGGTATATCTACCCTGGCATTGCCTAGTTGTGCCATGTCACCTACCATAGCGTGCTTTACTACGAGTTTGTTTTGTACCATACCTATGGAGTGCCCTTTGACGACGCCCATTACGGGGGAGATTACGGTACTGTATATACTATGGGAATATAAAAATGTGTTAAGGTGGAAAATGTAAAGCCTTAACGCTACTTTGATAGTTTAGTTTACTTTAGACATTATTATAATAGCGTATCTTACTACATAGTAGATAGTTTAACAGATCCTTAAAGGATGGGCGATCCCAAGCATCCTTTAAGTTATTGATGCATTTCTATTACAGTTCACTTGAGTTGATTTACATTTTATAAGTATGTATGTCCTGACTCGAGTGTTTTGTGTTTTGCTTTACGCTCGGGTCAGCCTGAGTATCACAGCTTTGGATTCATCTTCTGGAGCTAGAGATTTGCTGGAGTTTATCTATCGATCTAGTTGTCTGTTTCCATTTCAGTTATTTCCTATTCAGCTTTGCTTATGTATTTGTGAACTTATGTATTCAGACTTCTGTTGTATCTATTTTCATACTATGGTCTTTTGTATCTGTTTTGAGACTATGTATTGTAGTAGCTTCATGAACTACTATGTATTTTTTATTTCTGCTGTGAGTTATTATGATATTCTATGTCTGTGATTCTGTGATTGATTTTATTTGCTCCAAATTTATTTACAATCTATTGTTTTGAATTATTCAAGTCTGACATGTGTGGTTTTATTGTCGATTTGAATGGTCCAAAATAGTGGGTCGTTACAAAAACTTTACTAGTGGCTCAAATGCAAGGATGATGTAAGCAACATTAATCCAAAAAGTATTATCGTAGATCTGTGTGTTGCAATCATTCTTTTCAAGTTATCTATATTCACTACGCCATAGATGACCTATCGCAACGAAAATACAAGGTGTTGCTAGCTACAATGTAACGATAGATATGCTGATTATTGTCTATTATAACACTCGCTTCAAGGTGTTAGCATAGGTATCAACAAGATGTTGCAGTAGCTATAGATGTATTCAAATTAAAAAATTAATAAAATTAGCAATCCGCGTGAATACGATCCAACGGTCTACATTTAATCCGATTGTTAAAATGGATCACCGATCCAACGGTCTATTACAACATTAGCTTCGGGATGTTAGTATAGATATCAACATATGTTGGAGTAGCTATAGACTATAAAAATATTATAAAAAATGAGCGCGGGCTGAAAAAAGAAAGCGGGCTGATGAATTCGCGACCACTCCTTTCTAGTTCACTTCCATCAGCTGAGATAAAAAGCAAATCCCTAAGCCTAATCCCCAAATTTGAATCGTCTTCTCTAATTCGTCGTGCCGCCGTTCCAAGTTAAAGCCACCTTCGGCAACTCGTCGTCGTCTTCTTTAAAGCATCACTGTTGGAGGCGCAAGCACCTTCGCTACCCAAGTCGCGACGCCGCTTGCTACTACGCGCATAAGTGAGTATTTTCTCACGATTGATCTTAAATTTCAAGTGTTTAAATTTGGATTTAATTGAATATGGTTGCTGCCTTGATTTGAATTGGTTTAGTTCGATAGCTTCGTGGGTTTCTCAGCCCTCTGTTGATTTTCCGATTCCTGATTATGTTAATTTGTGGACAATTAAACTGATAAGAACCGATACCGCTTGATGTTTTGTTGAAGTAGTCGTGATGATTTTGTGGTTCTTTTGGGTTCGCGTACCTCTGATGCGTGACTATGTTGTAGAAAAAAAAAAACTGATAAGAACAGATACTTGCACTTGAATTCCATGTTTGCTGGGTTGAAATTTTAAATAAGAGATGCTACACTTGAAACTCCAGAATTTTTATAAAGATAATTTGGTACTAGTTTAATTTAGAATTCCGTTGGATTTTAAAACCTGTGTCCATCAAGCGAAACAAGTTAAATTGTTTTCTGTTGACCTTATTTTTTGGTTTATAATTGGTATTGTAAACTTAGACAGGAACTAGAGTTCAATTTTCATATTCTTAGCAGCATGTAGCAAATTATAATGATGGCATTTAACATTATTAATGTAATAATTTTGTTTGTTTTGTCTAGAAAACCGTTTCTGCTCATATAAAAATAAGAAGAAGAGAAATAATCGTTACCGTACGACACATAGCAGATTTATGAAAGTAACATAGAAGTTTGTATTCCGTCAACAAAGGTAACAGTAAGCCTGGTGAATTTTATGCGTTTTTCACTATAATAACGGCAAGTCTGCAACATGAAATTATCACAAAGAGAACTCAGTCTAAAATAATTAGTTGATGGATTAGTTGGCAGACTTTATGAGTTCAAGTCTACCACTGGTGTTTTAATATTTGTTGCTCCTTGTATCTAGTTTCAGGTTAATTCTACCAACTAATTTTTCAAAGTCCATTATTTAAGTTTATTATAAGAGAGAGGGACACCAGGCACCAGGTATTTAATTGGCAAGGATGCAACTTGTATATCAAAATGTTGTTGGATATGTGTTATATTAGTTATCTCTTTGCAAAAGAAAAAACCTTTTTTTTTTTGGAGTTTACTTTTAACTTTGCTTGGTCTTCTTTTAAGCTCTGGCTAATTGCTAAAGCACCTGCTTCATTTACTTTAGCCTATTTCAATGATACGCATTAGGAAGTTGACTGTCCTTACTCCTTGAGCCAATATTTCTTAGCAAATTCTGATTTTCAATCAGAAGAAAACATGTTCTAATTTAGCCTATTTCAATCACCAGTGAATATGAATTAGTCGATTGACTTACTGTCATTCTTCCCAGTTTGTTCTTATTTTCAATTAGAATGATCACTTCCATTTTAGATAGGATTCACTCAATTGCTTTGTCTTAGACTAAAATGTCCAGTAGTGGTTACGTATGAAAGATTGAGTTGAACACAGGCAAATATTGTTTTAGGTATGAAAATTAAAATACATATATTTCAAAACGACTTGAATACCAAAAACGTGTTTGTGTAGCATGGCGGTTGTGGTTTAAAAAATGTCAGGTCGGCCATTAATGACCGACCAGTTAAAAAAAAAATTATTGCGGTTGGCAGACAACCATGACCAAACAAGTGTTTAGTTGGTCGGCGGTTAACCACCATTGTAACGATCCGGAAATTTTGACATTTGTTTAAATTAAATTATGTGACTTACTGGATGACAGGAACCTAATCTGACATGTTGGTCTCCATCTAAAAAGAAAAAAAGAAACTTGGACTGCTGTGCATGTTAGTTCTTATGCACATGTTGTCTGTGTGCTAGGAATACTAGATATATTTACGCATATGTTGGAAACTAAACTGACACGCTGGTTTTTCCTATGCTAAGTTTTGTTGCTTGCAAGTTTGAGTAGAATATGTATAAAAATTATTAGCGTTGCATGTACATGGATACATTTAGAGATGCTAAGATCAATGCTGGGTAGTTTTATGCCGATGTAAGTTGGTTCCCTGTGCATAAAATGGAAGAAAAAAAAGGGCAATAATGAATAGGTATACAAATTAACTGATTTCCTATGTAAAGTTAGGTAATGGGTTTTTCTATGCATGCCCTCCCTGTATATATAAATATGTCGAATCTGCAGTTGTTAAATAAAAGAGTAGGGTACCTGAATAAAATTGTTAAGTGACTGTGCCTAAGTTTGTGCATGTGGTGTCCTATGAAATCAGGTCTAAACGAAATAATAAACTAGTGCATAAAGGCTCTGTCAATTTCTATATGCATGTATAAAAGGGGCAGTCAACACAAACTATCTTATCTCAAATAATAGAGTGCTTTGTATATACGGTACCTGTATATTTTAGACTGATATGCTAGATGTGTCACTAAATATTTACTTGTTAAACCTTTAAGTGATATTTATTTGTATGTACATTTTGGATGATAGCAGTACACATTTGCGCATTGTCACTAAATATATACTTGAATTCGCGTGTGTTGCATAGGTGGTATTGGTATATTATAAATTGTTTCCAACTATATATCTAGTTAAATCAATAAAAGTGTATAATGACAGGCTAAAAAAAAATCTTGAATGTACCATAGTCTGTTGGATTTTCTTTGCATATTGCCTTCCTGTATATTTTGCGCATGCATTTGGTATATACATGCAAGTTTGAAACTGTTGTGTATGTTAGGGACAGCTGGATTGTAAATAATTTAACGGGCACATAATTGATTGTTTGATATGCACTTGTACACGGAGACACGACATATGTATGAACACGTAGTATATGACATTGCTGTTGTTTACATTGTTCCATATATAGTCATATTATGTTGTCACGACACAATTCCCTTATTGACACAGTATTGGACCATAATAATGAACTGCATGGGTTGAAATGATATATACTCAAATTTGAAATTAAAATAAATTTCCACTTGGCCTAGGTAGAAAATTAAAAGAAATCGCCGCTTGGTAAAATTTAAAATAAATATTTGAAATCGAACTGTTTTGTCACTTTCAAATTGTTTATTGAAAATTCGTATAAAAATTTATATTTGGAAATTTGATTTTAATTTAAGTTGAATATTTAAAATTAAAGAATTCAATATAAATTGATTTGTAAGTTAAAAATTTGATTTGCGAAAATTTATAAAGTAATAGATGTGAATGAAACTTGGACGTGATAGCCCTTAGTTAGTGCCCTCGTTAACCCAATAAAAATATATTTTTCAAACGTGTTATGTTGCTTGCTGTGTTGAGTACTACTTTGTGCACTTGGCTTCTCCTTTGTACGTGACAGGTACAGAAGACTGGACAACTGGAATACAAGACAGAAGATGAAGGTCAAGTCAAGTGAAGATGAAGATTCAGTATATGAGTCAGTATGTGTCTGTAAATGAAACTGTATATGTAACGAGTGAACTGAGTGATGTAGTGAGGAATATCTGTATATGTGAATATCAGTATTATATATCATTATTGAACTGTAAAATAATGGACTCATGAATTTGTACTATTTCAAATGTTGAAATAAAATATTTATTTAAATAAATTACTATTTGAATATCAAATTCTGTGCAATAGCATTTTATTAAATAAAAATTGCAGAAGGTGTTGCCATAGATAGAATATAATGTTGCAGTATGTGATGTTAAATGTGGTAATAAACTGGAAAAGTGTTGCCATTTTATTGGTAAAAGTGTTACCATAGATTAATGAATATGGGCCCCACAAAACGGTTCCGTTAAGTTGGTTAACAGAATTAGTGGGCCCCACATGTACCTATGGCAACAACTGAACCGATGTTGCCTTAGGGTCGCAAAGATGTTGCATTTGACTCTGCGGCAACGCGGCAAAATGCAACACCGAAAAAGTGTTGCCTTAGCTCGTTTTTGGCCTACAACAACATTTTTTGGCACTTTCTGCATCACTTCTTGTGTGTTGCAGTATGCAATCTATGGCGTAGTGATTTATGAATTGAGTCTAGTGCGATAAAATGAATGACAAACTTTATTACTGCGTCTAACCGATTCTCTATTATCGGTCTCTTTTCTTACTATAGAAAGTAATCAACCATGATTGTATATAAATGTCATTATTAACTAATAGTTTGAGATAGCAGTTATTACCTCCGCTGGTTCTATTGAAATATCTTTCAAAATCTAATCAATGTAATGTGTTGCAGAGTGTCTAATATAAATGTCTTCTTTTCTACATCAACAACTGACCAACGACTTTATAGTTCGCTCTGTTATCTACAACTGCATGCACTACCCTTTTTCTCTGCTTATTTCTACGACTTCATCAAATGACCCAAAAATATATTTCTCACTTCAAAGTTCATTTGTGACATCCAGAGGTTTGATAAATATCCTTTCTTGGATGGAGTACATGAGAAAATTTATAATGGCTGTAACGACCCAGAATTTTAGTCATTTGAATTTGAAATATTTAATTGATTTAAATATGAAAATATTGGTTGAATAAGTAAAAGAGCTTATATTTCAAAAATAGGGATTTATTTGAATAGTGAATTTAAATAATTGGAATATTTAAATAATTTAATTTTAGATTTAATATGAATAAAATTGATATTTCAAAACTTATTTAAATTCTGTTTAAATAAGAATAATAATTGTTAACTTTTAAATTGGAATTTAAAAGCGATTAAACTTGTTTTATAATAATCGTTTTAATTATAGTGTAAAAATAGCCTTCCGGGCACTGTCTCGGATTTTGACAAAACCATGGTCATTGGATCTGTAATAGCGAATTATTTATTTTAATGAATTTCATGATGATCGGACGTATCGTTTGGTCGTGCAAACTCGAAACGCGTAGAAATTGATTAAAAGAATTATATTAATATAATTCGATTCTAAAAGCTATCTTCTGCATACGATCGAATAAGGTCCTGAGACTAGTTTCTTTGAGTTTGATATAGAGGTATTACATATAGAACACTAGTGAGCACGTCTCGATAGGAGTTCGAGATTTTTCGGGCATAGAATATTGGATTTTAATTAATACAAATAGTATGTACATACCGTCTACCCCATACTCTCAGCCATAACCCCACGTTCATGCCATACCAGACCCATTACTTCCCTTCTCTATGAAAACATTCCTTCCTCTCTCGTTCAAGATCAATTTCACTCAGAGAAAGAAAAAAAATAAACATTTTGGACTTCAAAAAATTTTAACTCAAATTTTACTCGACGATAAAATTTAAAACAAATATCTTTGAAATCCTTAGACTGAAATCTTCGATTTGGTGTGCGTTTTGGGATGTGCGGTGAGATTTTAGGGTGCTCGATTTTGAGCAGCGACATTAGGGTTGGGCATTGAGGGGGGCTAGGGTCGTCCATTTGACAATTGGAGAGTACCATTGTGTTTGTTTCGTCGAAGAGTACTTGAAGGTAGGAGATGGTGGGGTCTGATCGAGGGGTGGGTAGTCCGACCTGCTGTGACGCGAGGGGTGGAGGCTGTATTGCAAATTACTGGGGGCTTCGAGCAAGGGTTTAAGGTGATGGTCGCGAAGCTCGTCGAACGTGGAGTTCTTCGGAATTGGTTTGAGGTGATTTCACGAGGATTGATGGAGGAATGGTTGATTGAAGGTGTGCACGTTTTGGGTTCTCTGATTCATGTACATGGAGTGATTAATGTGTGGAAGAAGGATTTATAATGTAATTAAAAAGTTAATTATGTGATTAGTTTATTTATATTATATAATTAAAATATCGATAACTTAAAATTTGAATAACTCTTTCATACGAGACCCAGTCAAGACGTAGATTTTTACGTAGCGCACGTACTGACGAAAGCTTCACGATAGAACTAGTTTGGTCAAATCCTGAGCATGTTGGAATTTGGGATAAAATCGAACGCCGTTCGATTTTAGTTCCAAACCGGAACGTTTTGGCGACAACTGGAATTTAAGTGAGTTAAACTCGCCATTTTGGTTAACCAGTAACATTATATAGTTGATAAAAATTGTTGATTGGATGATTTACTGTCCTATCAGTTGGTTTGGATTTATTCCCGCCCCAGAAGCGGACCCGCCTAGTAGCAGATGACCCATATTATACGATTATATACTGTTTGTGATGCAAGGGGACGGGTTGGAGGGATCCAACAGGATCCTCATCACTGTTAATTTTATTTACATATGTGTGTGTGTGTGTGCGCGCGCGCGCGCTGATATATATAAGTTGTGATGCAAGGGAACAAGTTGGAGGGATCCAACAGGATTCCTCGCTATTGTTAATTTTAATTTCAATAGTATTCATGTCGTATGAATTATTGGATATTAAACCTGATTGTTTGCATTATTGTTTATGACATTGTTATATGTTCAAAAACTTAAACCCTATAGTGATAGAAAATCAATATCGATATTGGTTAAACATTGGGTAGTTATTGGCCTCAAATTAGTTTTTAAAAATGCTATAAATTACCATTTGAGTTGGAATTGATTTTTGAGACAGGAAATGATTTTAAATTTCAAATTTCAAATTTGGGTTTCATAAAATTGTGTTTTAAAGGATTTAATTCTATTTTACTCCAAACTTATTATCTGTCTTTTCTAAGTCATTTAGAAATGGTTTAAAAGATTATTTATTTATATTTAATATTGTTTAAAAGTTATTTACTTATATTTAATATTTTTTTAAGGTTATTTATTTATAATTAATATTGTTTTAAGGTTATTTATTTATAAGTAATATTGTTTTAAAGTTATTTATCAATATGTTAATATTTTGAAGGTTTATTACTGACATAAATAATATGTTTTGAAATTAATAATAAGGATTTATTAAGAATGTTCTGGAAATAAATTATTACTATTTATAATAATGGTAAAGAATAATTATTGTTTATTTGACAATGTTTTGAATTATTAAATATTATTTAAAGGAGTTTGAGGTTAATAGTTATAATTTATTTTAATGTTTATTGTAAATAATTATTATTGTTTATTTGATAATGTTTTGAATTGTTAAATATTATTTTAAGGAGTTTGAGATTAATAATTATTATTTATTTTAATGTTTATTGTTAATAATTATTATATAATAGTGTTTGAAGTAAATGATTTTTATTTATTTATAGTGTTTTCGAGGCTATAAATAGAGTTTTATAAACGGACTTGGGTTTTATAAACGAACTTGGGTTTTATAAGAGGAGTTTTATAAAATGGTTAAAGGCTTAAAGGAAGATTAATTACAAGGTAAAGGAGTTTTATAAATGGTTAGATATTTATAAACAAATTTTAGAAATGTGTTTATGGATTTATAAGAGTAGTTTTATAATTAGTTTTATTGATTTATATGGAGTTTATAAATGATTTGAGAATGATTTAGAGACGTGTATAAATGGTTTTTTTAGAGATTTATAAAATAGTTATAAATGGGTTTTAGGAATTTATAAATAGTTCTAGAATTGCGTAGAAAGGAAATCTTCCTCCGTTTTGTGAATATACTTATACCATTGAGATAAGTATATGGATATTTTCTAAGTATTGAAAATATATGAATTGTGAATATATCTTTGTAAAATATTTTGATACAAGTATTTACAAGATGAATTTAATTAATGAAAAGATTAATTAAAGAGGCTGGTGGTCACTTATGTGCTTAACCAATGTTGGTTTTCCCTTTGAAAATAAATCCCTGATTTGGATGTGTGTTTGTTGATAGTTAAATAACTGAATATCTAATATGGACTCAAAACGTAACTTTGAAAATATCTAGGAGAAACACGTGAGTTGTATGGCACAGTCATCTCCGATGATGTTGAACTATGCGTATAAATCTCGTTTCGTTCTCCTAGGACAAACGATAAGGAAATCGGTCCACTAACGGTTAGGAGGTAATCTCCGCTCTTATCTTTGACTGTTTATTTCCTAAAGAATCGGGGTTGAGTTTACCGAAAATTATCGAATCTTGTTTCGAAGAGACCGGGATAAGATATGTTATTCGAAAACCACTTCGATCCAACTCAAACGTTTCGAAGTGAAGACATCTTGAAGATGATGGAATTGAAGATGGAGCTCTTTGAAGTGCAAGGGTTGCTTGCTACTAATCCTGAGGATGGTTCCCAAATGGATGTAGTAGAAGTAGTGCCTTCGATTTTTTCAGTTCCAGAACGAACTTGTATGGATGAATGTTGGCATTGCATTGTTGCTTGGAAGGCAGTGTTAGCGTTCCAAGTGGGAAGTGATATATATAAAGGTAAAACGTAACATCAAGCCTCATCAACCGAAAAATGACAAAAATCGGTATGCAGAAGGACCATGTGGGCCGCTCCCATCAGGGTATGGTCATCCCTAAATCTAGATCGATTACTATCTACTCATGTATGCTTCAGGGCCCATTAACAAAGGGTTGATCATATTTGGTAATACTAGTCAAGTGGTAGGCCAGTCCTATGTTGCAGGGGTACAAGATGTTCTTGTCAGACCCCGATGCATTTTATCTAGAGATGTACCATCGAAAGGTAGTTCCTTACCTTATCATAGTATGAAATCCATTCTTCAATACAAACTATACGAATTTAGTTGTGCCCAACTATGCTAAAACGTGAGATGCAAGCATTTTAGCTATATTCATATTTTATTTTGACCCCAAGATATTATTATAATATCAATGGATTTTCTATAGAAAATGTTCTGGTTATCATAAGGTAAAAACTCATCTGTGTTTATGTGCGGCGTGGTCTTATGAGATATATATCTTTATTTGAAAGATTTTTTATAAACATTAATTCCATTTGGGTATGTTTTTCTCAGGCTGGTTTTCCAGACTGACTCGGGTGTTATTTTATTATAATGCTCAGGTCAGACCGAGCATATTTACAAATTTGTTTTGGATGCATTAGAGCTCAAGAGACGAGCTAGAGAAGACGTATCTACGTATTTCCTTTGTGTTCCGCTGTATTGTCTGTTGTTTGTATTTATCAGCAATTGTAAGGACATGCTGTTATAACTGTCCGGGCTGAAATATGTTAGTATACTCTGATTGGTGTATCTATATTACATTTTTCTTCATGTAAAGATTTATTATATATTATAGATTATTCGTTCCGCTGTGAGATTCTATGTTGTTTAGTTTTTTCTTGTCTTCTTTCTTTTCCCTAACTATCCATTTTTCCGTTCAATTTGAGTAGGTCATGTGTGGTTGATTGTCCACTTAAATAGTACGGAAAAGGTGGGTTCGTCACATTGGCTAATTCTATCGGCACATCATTTTCCACCCCACTATTTGTTTAAATAATTGATTAAATTGCCCTTGTAATTATTTAGACTGAAATGACTTTTATTTATCTCTATTCTTTGATTTTTTTTTCTCTTCTGTAACGATGGATGAATATAATGATGATAAAATATATGAAGAAAATAATTTTTTAGAAGATGTTGATTTTGAAGAAGATAATGAATTAGATTCTCAGGTTTGTATAGTGGAACATAAGTTTTTTTTGGGTTTATTTCAAAGGAACTAGAATTAAATAGCAATCAAGTCTAGGCCTGACTTGGATTGCTATTGTATCTAGTGTATAGTGCACTAGGTTATCTCACTTACCACACTAGACTCGCACTAGGTTATCCCACTTACCTCGTCTTGTGTGAACGTGGTTATCTGCGTAACCACGCTACGTTCACATTTGAGGAGCCAATAAATTGTCGATCAAATTAGGGTTTTTCTTTAAGAATATGGAAATAAAAAAACACCGAAACCAAAATAACTTAAAAACGTTAAATTGAAGTGGAAAATACATTATTTATATTTAGATCTGCTACATTAGAATTGAAAATTGAAGATTTTTTGTTGTTTAAAAGATCGATGTGGTTGTGAGGTTTTCCAAAAGATGAATTTTTGGGAAAATATGACTTTACAGATGATAAAATAGAGAAAGAGATGGTTAAATGAAGTTAGGGGTAGTTTTGGAAGAAATTAGGGTGGAAAAGAAAAAAAACTAGGGTGTGTGTTACTTTTTTAAAATGTTAAGGTAGGAAAGGAGGTAAGTGATGTGCCAATGGAATTAACCATTTATAATTTCCTTCGATTTTGAGAACTCCAACATCGCACACTTCGCTATGCAACTACATTCATTACAGAGATTATGTAATGTTTTAAATATTGTCCAGCTTCTTATATTTCTATTTCTAAGTGATATTTCCAACGCGATGGTTAGGTTAATTATATAATCGCATTCTATAATCGTATCAATCATTGTTGCATAATATGAACTATTAGTAGCATTGCGTATAATATGGTCAAAAAATCTGATTTAGAAATTGCGCATTATGTATGTTTTTTGGCATCCTTAATGCTTTTATTGCAAATTTAATATGAGGTTGAGATCTTCTTTTTTTGCAGGTATGAGTCAATTTTTCCAACAATGTGAGTCTCAGAATAGCCCTCCACTCTTAAATATTTTCCACGTACATTGCGCTCTATTTGACTTGAATCAACACCCAATCTTTGGTGAGATCTATGTATTTCTTGTTCTCTCAGTGTATTGTTGTTCTCCTGCATGACATGTCGAACATCTCTAACATCTTCATTTTCATCGTCTTCATTGCGTGAATTTTGCTGTTGGGGTCTACTCGTTAGTTCTTCTTGTACGCGTTGCTTTTCTAATTTTCCTTTATTCCATTCATTTTTTTTCATCAATATGATCCCATAACTTCTTGAGGGACCTTTGGAACATTACCGCATATTCATATGAAATGTTCCCTCAAACATGTTACATTCCATCATTGATTGGTTTACTATAGAAGTTGCACTTAGATTTCGAAGAATTCCATCGATATGGTACCATGCTTCCAACTGATCTCGGTAACGTTAGTTTGATTTGTCATATGGTAATTGAAATCATAAATAATATACTCGGAATTTATTGAATTAAAATAAAGTACACTAATTAAATTAAATTAAACTTGATTAAAATATAACCAGTCCAATATTTTAATTAACTTGCGCTCAACCCATTAAACTGAAATAAAGTGATTAAAATAGAAAATTTAAGCTAAACACAATCCAAAACATATCCCAATCCATATATTTCCCTCCCCCAATTTTACGTATGTTTCCTCCTCCTTATAACTCAAAACCAAAGTCGATTAGGTTACAATATCAAATTGAAGTTGACGCAATAAAAAAATACATACTACCTAAAACTTAAAATAAACACTGGAAGCTTGAATTGTAGAATAAAGATTCAAACTTTGATAAGTGTTCAATTTCAATCTTCTATTTATAACAAACATAAAACGATATTTAACTAATTAAAGTGTATATTCGAGAGATTATTTTTGAATTGTTGACATTCCGTCAAGTTCTTCAATTTTTCTAATGTTATTCACATGGTTTATTTAGGGTGCGTTCTTGAACGATATAAAAGGGACACATGAAAGGGGCATCTGAAGAGGCATGAAAGGAAATTGATTCATGAAAGGAGAATGAGTTCTCGTGTATGAAAGAGTCGTTTTAATTATTTTGTTAATTAGTTATTTTTGTGATTTTAATTTTGTTTTAATAATCTGTTAAATATGTAGTTAAATACTTAAATAAAATAGAATAGAACTTCATTAATTCTAGTAATTGAATTAAAAATACAAATAAAATTAGAAATACATCGGAATACGACTAAAACTCTGGAGGTGGGTTCTGTGGGGGGTAGACAAGTTGACGTCCCATCTTGTACTTCTGGTATCTGATTACATGTTGCGAACGTTCAATCTCCAATAGTAGCCAATTACGAGCTTCATCATCATCTTTCAAATAACAAAATACTTTCTTGTTCTCTTGAATCTTCAGTAGTGACACTACTTCAGAAAGATGAATTTATTCAAACTTTTTCATAGGAGCAATGGCATCCTTCAAGTCCATAGTCGGGTTACTTGATGGTACACTTGGGAGGGAAGTATAATAGTGGGAGGGACTAGCATTAGGGAGGAGCTATTAAATTCCGAACGAAATTTCTTCAAATTTCTTTGATATATCATATCAATAATATCATTCATCTTTTCCTCATTTTCCATTTGACTTCTCCTACCACGAGCTTTGAATGACGAACCTCCACCGGGCACTGGTGGTAGCTGGGGTGATTGTTTCATGGTGATGTTTTCAAGCGAAGTATAAAATCCATCAATTCCTCATGTATTATCAAACGGTGTATTAATGGTTTGATCTCAATGAGGAGACTGCACTTGTCCTTCTGTAGCACCAAGTGTGAATGCACTCAATCCCATTGCGATAGACCATTGATATATCTGCTGCATTAACTCCAAATGAGCTATTCGTTATTTCTTATAATTCAAAATCGTAGAGTTGAACTATTGAAAAGCAAAAGAAAATTTAGCATTTACATTTAAACATACAAAAAGAGTTCAAATTTATCTTCACACGATCGACCCACCATTGTTCACTTCTTCTAACTGTTCCCTTTACTAGATCTCATCTTATGCTCGTTTTGTTACCCAAAGTAGACCATTCGGGCCATTGTTTCTTCAGACCATCGTATTTGCACCAAATTTGATCGTCCGTTATGGGCATTTCATTCAGAACAATCATCAATGCCACATTGAATGTTATTGCAATTTTCATATGTATGCCTTTTTTGTTAGTTCCACAAACTCTAAAGTATCGATGGCGCAACGCAGGAACAACATAGAGGCTTGTTCGGGCCAATTCTTCAGACTTCAACGGGAATTCTTTTAAATGTTTTTGGACATTCTGTGACAAAAATAATTCAAAAAAAATATGAAATGTAAACGAAAATGGGAATGAGATAAGTATATCTAAAATTATCTGAACACTTGCTTTTGCCAGATTATGAATGAAGTTGGGGTTGATGATGGTGAGGAGAAGGAAGATGAGGAAGGTAGTGGGAGGTAATTTATAGGTGAAAATGGGTTAGCCGTTGACATCAGACTCGTTTGACGCCAACAGTTGGTCCAAACGGTTCATTTGGGAACCCCACGTCAGATGCATTTGATGTGTCAGTATGAACGCCAACTTAAACTGGCCAACATATGACAACTAGGGCTATCAATGAATACCGGAAAAATCTGAAATCTGTCCACAACCATATCTGGAAAGCAGATAAATATACGATATCCAAAAAACCAGATGGGGATGCGGATATAAAAGCATCCGCATCCGAAAATTATCCATCCGGTTTTTTTCAAGATTATAGTTTAAATCATGTGTATTTTAGAAAAATGAAAGATACTTATTGTTTTATTAAGTTAGAAGTTCATAATATATGCACTAAATGCATGTTTACTGCTCAAAACTATTTATTATCATCATATTTGTTTATTTTTAATACTTAATAATCAATGGCATTGGAAAAAGTTTATGTTAAACTAAAAAAATTCATTTAGGTTTCTTGATTTGGCAGTCGTTAGCGGATAAGATAATTATCTGATATCCACCCATATCCACTAATGCGGATATCCGATATTCGAAAATAATTTTGAATATGAATACGGATACGACAGTATCCGCATCCAAAAGTATCTGTTGACAGGCCTAATGGGAACGAACGCACCCTTAATCTAGGGTTTTGTATAAAATTTAGGCTTTTCTTTAATTATTAAATCTAGAACTTGATTTCTTCTCCAATTCAGAAATGCTCTTGGCCGATAACGATTCATGTAATACCCCGCAATTGTACGATAAAAAATTTAAATGTTTAATTTAAATATTAATCTTTAGTTAAAGGAACACCCATTATGCTCGATTTTTCGGAGACAGGCGAATTAGGACTCGAAACACCCATTGTTGAGTTTGCTTTTCCAATGTTAGAAAAATGAGTATAAACTTGACTATGTTTGAAGTCATGAATTTCAAGGGTGAACAGTGATTTCTAGAAATGAATGAAAGTTGGATTTGGGCTAAGCCCATTAGCTTGTACATAAGTTAGCTTTTAAGAAGCTGACTCCTCTTCCACTTTTTATTTCACGTTTCATTTTCCTTCCTCTCGTCTAATCTTATCCTAATTACCCCTTAATCATCTCCTAATCCTCTTACCCTAAACCCTTCAAACAAATTTCTTAAATTCAAATAATAGTTACCATAATTCCTCTCTTCTCATTCTCTACAAAACCTGCGATGAGATTAGCTTGAATCGAAGTCTGGGCTGAGATCTCGAAATTAAAGAGAGCATGGAGATGGGTTTGGTGATTAGAGCTTGATTTAGGAAAAAACAAGTTGAGCAGGACGATTCTCCACATAATTCACTTGTGAAACTTCGTATCTTTGTTTAGTAATGATTAAAAGTTCATGTGATGCAATTTTAAGAATCCTATGTTATGGTGTAGGCTTGTATTCATGTTATAAACACAATTTCATTAGCTAATTATTTGTTTGAACCCTTAATCATAATGTTTGAAAAAGTTAGTAAGCCTAAAATTTGGGTTAATTGCATGATTATGTGTGATGTTTGGTTTGATTTGAGATTAATTAAGTAATATAATGATGTATATGTCATTAGAAAGTATTTATTAAACCATTTGAATGATGTTTGGCAAAGTTAGAAAGCTAATTAAGTGAGTTAGGAGCTTTACACTTATTATTAAAGTGATTAGAGGTCTAACAAAGTTTAATTAATACTTACAAATATGATTTAAGTAAAGAAATAATTTTATAAGTGAAAGATATATATATATATATATATATTATATAATAGAATGAGATTTTATAGATTTTATAAAATGGCAATACGATATATTTTATAAAATAGATGAGATTTATTAATTTAGTATAAAAATGATATTTTATAAAAGTATGAGATTTTATAAAATAATATAAAGGAAGTATTTTATAAAAGTATGAGATTTTATAAAATAATATAAAGGAAGTATTTTATAAATGTATGAGATTTTATAAAATAGTAAGAAGGAATTATTTTATAAAGTGGTTATAAGGTTTTTATAAAAATAATTATAAGATGAATACTTAATTCTTGATGAAGGAATTAAGTATTATAAGAGCTTAAAATGATTTATAAGCTAGTCTTGTATTTCATAAAATAATGGAATGATTTTATAAAATAGTAGAAAAGGAGATTTGAATTTTATAGAAAAGGTTTAATAAATAAAAGTAAGATTTGATTATTTAATGATCAAATTGTTATTCAAATATGTGTGTGTATGCATAAGTATATGTATACGTGTATTAAAGCTATATAATAATTAATACAGTTCGAGTATTGTAGTTAGAATCGTTGAATGGTTTAGATTATTGATAATCATTGTTTATTTGTGTGATTAGTTATATATGTGTATGGGAATATCCATAAGTGTATATAAACACATTATGGGCAATCCTGTATAGCCATAGCGACTACCAAATACACTGAACTAGGTGAGGGAATACCGGATCGAGTGATCGCTCCGGTGAAGCCCAAAACGTAATTTGTGTTGTGTAAAGTGTGTTTGTGTATATGTGTGCTAATGTGCACAAATAAGTGTATTGGCATATGCGTAGACATCACATGAAGTAAGTTGCTCGGTTGAGTTCAATTTGGCATGTTAGAGGAGGCCGGGTCGAAAGAATCGCCCCACGGAGCGTAAAAGAGTATTTTTCCATATTGAAATCGATTTTTGAATACTTAAGAGACCACATCGAAAATATCAACCAATGAACTCTGGAAGAGATCCGATGCGGCAAGGACAGACTAGGGGAATTAGGCAACTCATTGGGCGAAGCGACGAAGAAGACGAAGCCTGAACCAGCAGCTCGGAGCTTCCTGCTTGGGCTTTATTGCCCAAGAAAGCCAGCCACAGTCGACCGGTAGTGGACCACCAATCCACCGGCGGTGCACCTCCTGTGCAATAAAGCCCGGGTAGGGTGCAATTCGGCGAGGGATTCTCCCCGGATCCGGACGCGAAGTGGCGTGACGCTTCGGCATGACTTCGGAAAGGCTTCGAACTACTCAGGAAAGTGGGATGCATGGCGAAGCTCGGGATTCGGATGCAATATATAGTGATATGTGTGCGGTCAATGATGGACAAATACAATATCAATGTATTGATTAGTTACACGGTCACGTTTGGTGAGCGTGCACGATTGAGCGGAGTTAGTCCATATCTCTTACCATTGAGCAGAGTTAGTCTGTATCTCTTACCTTTGACCTCAGGGTAGATATGTTTAATGGATGGTATTGGCCTTATATTAGTGGTCGTACCGATTATGGGTCTTATAATGAAGACCATCCGTGTAAGTAAACGATGACGAGAAATCAGTCTTCGTCTGTGGTGGGTGTATTTAATTACACGATGTTGTATTTGATGTGTGCATATATATATATATGTATGTATGTATGTATGTATGTATGTATATATATATGTATGTATGTATGTATGTATGTATGTATGTATGTATATGTATGTATGTATGTATGTCTATGTATGTATGTGTGTGTATGTATGTATGTATGTATGTATGTATGTATGTATGTATGTATGTATGTATGTATGTATATGTATGTATGTATGTATATGTATGTATGTGTGTGTGTGTATGTATGTGTGTGTGTGTATGTATGTATGTATATGTATATGTACATGTATATGTATGTATGTATGTACACGACATCGATGTTTCTTAATGATCCCGATAGCATATCATGCGAGACACGACATTCGTTCTCTTTTTAATGAGAAGTATACGAAAGTTATTTGAGAATCCTTGATGTCTTAGAGGGGGATGATAACAATTATCTACTACGAGATCATATAACACTTGTGCTTATTATTTGGGTATGCTGTGATCTGCAGAGGTACTAGGTATTTAGAATAGAATGAATAATACTTATGCTCATTATGGGGTACGGTGATTTTATTTACTATTGGGACTATGTTTCAAGTATATAGAGTAGATCATAACTTATGCTCATTACAGGGATACGGTGAGATCTACACGAGACCCATTTTTGAGGATGTAGCTCGAGGTCTATGATACAATTAGGTACCGACTCTATTTATCTTGAACTCTAGAAAGGAATCATTGGATCGCGATAGATGTTCATCGTTGACTCTACCCATCGGTAATGACGGGCATTGATATGTATTTCCTAGTTGTCTTTCATTGCTATGTTGTGTGTATTACTAGTTGGTTGTTGTTGTGTTGCCGCACTTACTATTATTATGTACTTTGTGATAGACTTATATGATGAACATCCTACTTTTGGATGTTGGATTACCTTTATCATAACAAGTTGTTATGTTTCAATTACATTATATTAGTTGTGCTGACTCGTTGATTGCAGAAGATGGGTAGGTTATGGTATGATTTTTTTTCTTTTGGATGGATTTACGTTACTCGTTTATGGACAGTCTGGATTACCCCTGAGCTACGATTGTGGAGAGGACTGGCTATTCCCTAGTGGTTCCTGTTTATTTGTGCATAGTTTTAATATATGGTATTTTGAGATAGTTCCCCTCACACCAGGCTTTATGTCCGACCCATATTTTATCTTTGTATGTTTATGTCATGACAACTCTCGGGTACTCAATTAATGTAACGACCCACTATTTTGGACCATTCAAATCGACAATAAATCCACACATGTCAGACTTGAATAATTCAAAACAATAGATTGTTAATTTAAATTGGCAAAACTCAGCATATACAGTAAATAAAATAATCACAGATCACAGACACAGAGTAATAAACAATAATGAGCGGAAACAAAGAATAGTAGTTCATGAAGCTACTATATATATAACAGAGTTAAACAAGATACAACAGAAGTCTCGAATACATAGATATCTCAATACAATAGTCAAATACAAGATCTGAATACATCACTGGAATCAACTGAATAACTGATAGTAGAATCGATAGATAGCTGGATCTCCAAGCGAAGCTCCAACTCCAAAGGTGAGTCTCGAATACTGGTACACTCAGCCTGACCCGAGCGTAAAGAAAACACAAAACACTCGAGTCAGGATTAACATTCTTATATCAATAAATCCAACTCAAGTGAAATATCAACTGAAATACAAGTAACTCAAAGGATGTTTGGGATAACCATCCTCTAAGGATCCGTTAAACTATCTACTATGTAGTAGTGTACGCTAAGTAGATAATGTCTAATCAGTAAAGTACGATATCAAAATAGTGTTAAGGCGTTACCATAATCCCCATTAACACATTTTATAATGCCATAGTCTATACAGCACCGTAAACCCCACCGTAAACTAGTGGTTATCAGAGGGTACCCCATAGGTATAACACAAAACAAATCGTAGTGGTCGCGATAGGATAAACAGTATGACAAGGTACATGAGGCGATACCAACTAGGATACTAGTAGTTGCGTCATCCGGACTGATGTTGGGCATAGCAGCTACTACCCCACCACCGCGAAACAACACTCTCATAATCGAGGGGTGCACCCAAATCGAATCACAAAAGTAATAGATATGGCAACGAAGAAGTGTGTCCACTAGAGGTGGCGAACCTCAATGGCCCGGTAGGGCTCCTGTTTTAGTCATGTCAGGGGTCATCCAAAATCGTTCTCTTTCTTCAGTCAACGCGTTCATCAAAACCATCCACTTCGTTCTGGATCAACACTCCGCGTATATTAGTTATTAAAGTGGTTTTGGTATCAACAGAGAGTATGTCCATATCCGATCCCGGTCTCTTTAATAACTACGTATTATTACACCGATGGTCATTTAATAAAATTTCAAAATAGTTATATTTCAAAACCGACAAATCTTTGCCATTTCAAAACCATATCAATACGATATCACTTTTACTTCAAATAAATCCATTTCCAAAATCATATCACTTTCCAAAGTTATATCGCTTTTGAAATCATAAGTTTTTTTTTAAAATCAAAACAATTTGGAAATCAAAACCTTGATATTCATAACACTTTGAAATCATAGCTTGAAATCATAACATTTTGGAATCCTTAACACTTTCCTCTTAAACAGTTTAGATATTAAAATTTGTATATATAGAAAAATAGTTTATACAATAAAATAGTTTATATACAATAGTTATAAGTTAAAATAGTTTAAAATAAAATAATATATATTGAAAATGATTTATATAAAATAGTTTATATTAAAATAATTTATAAAGTAAAATATAAATAGTTGTAGATATAGTTTAAAAATACTTTATAAAATAAAATAGCTTCCATAAATTCACAAATCGATTCAAATTAACACGACTTCCAAATTCAAACTTGATCAAATTTCAAATCAACAATTTCAACTCAATTCAATTTCTCAATAAATCATTTGAATTATAACGATTTCAAATACAGATTTGAACCACAAAATAAGCCATTTCAATTTCAATATATTTCAAAGCTTTAAATATTCACATTTCAAAACTAAATTTGATAATTCCATTTATATCTCAATTTAATTTCATTACATATTGTTTCTGAGATATTTCTTTAATAATTTCAATACATCTAAATACGACTCCAATTTAAAATTTAAATAAACAAAATATCCCATTTAAATTTATATAAGTTTGAAATATTCATTTAAGTCACTTTTAATCAAATTCAAGTTATAAAACAAATCTTTCAATTTTCAAATTTAATAAATTTCAAATCAACCTTATTTAAATAAAATTCTTAAATAAATATAATTTCAAATCAATTTCAATTTATCTTTCCAACTTGAATCATTATAAACTCTATATTTGAAAATATAAATTTACATAAATACTTAAACATTATTTTATATTGATTAAATTGACTTTATTAAATCAACTTTATTAGATCTAAAAAAATCAATATTTTATTTCAACCATATATTTCCTTCAAAACCATAGAAATCATTTTTCAAATATTTATATATAGACCAACGGTGCCTGTATATAATTTTCTACCCTATGGTCAAGTGATACGGATATTTATCATTTCAATCCATAATTTAAATATATATACGGGTATATATCTTTTCAACCCGTAACCCCAAATTCAATTCAAATGAAAATCGCTTGGGTTTATCATTTCAACCCATAACGATTTTCTCCTATTCTACAGATCGTTCGGGTATGTATCATTTCAACCCATAGTGAATTCTATATTAACAGGGAACTTGCAGAGTGATAACAGATATGATAAAAATATAACAACAGTAACAGGCATATATCATCAGTGATAAATAATAGATAATGGTGTCAGATGTCACAGGTGAACAGATACAGATGATGACATATACATATATATATATATATAAATTACAGATAATGGTGTCAGATGTCATAGGTGAACAGATACAGATGATGGCATATATATATATCAATATAAATAACAGATAATGGTGTCGGTGTCACAGGTGAACAAATACAGATGATGACATAGATATAGCAATATAAATAACTAACAGCAGCATATTTCAATTGTCGTTTCAATTGAAATCACATTTAATAAATATAAGAATGTTAATCGTGAGTGATTGCTCACCTTTCGAGGTTAGAGAGAAGCGCGAGAATGAGATGAGTTACAAATCCAAGCACGAATTCCAAAGCAAAGCAAAGTGGTCATGAATTCGACAATAGAGCTGATAACAGGAATTGATAAAGCGAATCAGAATCGGATTGATAAAGATAGATGGTGTAAATCACCTTACATGTATAACTATATATAACTATATATAAAAAAAATCATATTTTAAATTTCAAACACCTATCGAATTAAATATATATATATATATACATGGTTCCCAAATTTAAATTTAAATTAAAACACATATATCAAATCACCATATATACATCATATAATTTGAGATAGTTACTTATATATATACACGTAGGAATTATATAAAATCAATGGTATTCAAACATCACATATAGACTTTAGTACCCATCTTTAAAAAGGCAAATGGAAAAATATCAAAATCTATAAGCCGCAGCCTTTATATATTATAGTGTGTGTGTGTGTGTGTGTGTGTATTTTTGAAAACTTATATATTCAAAACGAAAATACATACTTACGTTGACAACCTTTAAAAAGCCTTGTTGTTTCAAGATTTACCAAGTATAAACCATAACCTCAAACATTATAGTCTTCCAACATTTGCAGTTTATAACTTCAAATAACTTAGTATATACATTTAAACAATGCTAACAACACTAATACAACTTGTTTATATAATTCAACATAACAAATATAATATATGAAATATACGGTTTGATTATAACAAGACCGACTGTAAAATAAAGACTTTGAGAAAAATCTAACTTTGTAACTCTATTATAATATATAAAATATGAAGGCTTGAAACAGATTGTACCCAACTTGTATTCATTATAGGCCAACAGACCAAATATGTCAACTAATAACTTATACATTAAATCCCACAGAACATACATACTAACATATATCAACTAACATATAATATAATTTGAAACCAACATTCATTTTAAAGCAACGCAGACAAATTATTGTAATGTATATAAAACTTTACAAAACGGAACAACAAAAGTCTAATACTATGCATAAACTAGTATATATATATACAACATTTTTTTTAAATAATAATACCAAAACCCATATGTATAGCCAGAGTCCAATTATAAACTTTATATATACATACATTCACGAAGAAGCCAGCAAAACAAAATATAAAGATTATGTATGCAGACCCTTTTATATACACATGCAATTCAAAATTATAAGGACAACATAGATGGCAAATATGATAAAATAGAACTGCTATACTATATATACTCTTACGTATAAGACATTAAAATGAAATATGCTGTAAGGATCAATATTTCAATGAAACAAAATGAGCTGGCAAACAAAACTTATATATATAACCGAAACATATTTTACTCATAAACAAATATATAACAGCAAACATACAATAATATATATACACTTTCCAAATCAATACATACGTATATATGAATAATAGCAATGCAACTCTAAACTGGCCCATATATATAATATAACTAGCATGAAATATGGTTTGTAAATTTTATAAATATATATATAACTAACCAATATATACACATACAGATATATACAGCTTGCGTGCATTGACCACGGGAAGAGAGCTGCATACATGAAGGTGATGTGAAAGGAGTGAGGCTCCGCGGTTGGTTGCGAGAGAGATACAGCTTCGGTTTAGGCTTGGGTCGCCGGGGTTGTTGGCGTGGCGGGGCCAAGCGGCGGAGAAGGGAGGCCGAGGAGAAATGGAACGGATCAGGGTGTGGAGGAGAGAAGCTCGGCTAGGGTGGGTTTCGTGGTAGGCGGATTAGAAGAGAGGTGGGGAAGGAAGGTCGGGATGTCGATTGCATGGCCGAGAGGATGGCTTGCGAGTGAGGTTGTTGTGCTGTCCCGAGTCTAGGTGGAGGTACGATATGTTGGTGGCGGGTTATGGGAAGGAGGAAAGAGCAGAGGGAGGCATGGTGAAAATGGCTAGCAGCCATAAAAGGATGTTCATGCTAAAGCAATTTTTTTTTAGAACTGAAATGAAACAAAGAGGAGTGGAGGAGATGGTAGGTGAAGTAAGAAGAAATGAATTAGAGTTGGCAAAAGTAATGCAACAGCTTCAAACAATAAATGTATGACAGCTTGCAACCGAAAAAGACGTGTCTCTTCACATCACATACAATTTTAAACGACGTGAATATCAAAGAGTAAGGGCATCTCCAATGGTCACGTTACATCTTGAATGAAGGCAAAAAACACCTCCCAATCGTGCAATTCAGCTTGAATATTAAGGGTAATGTTCAGGATCCAGTTCAGGATCCTGAACTGGGCTTGGGCGCCCATTTTATGGGCGCCAGAGCTCTGGCGCCCATAAAATGGGCGCCCAAGCCCAACCCCGAACACGTGCCCCCCTCCGCTGCCAAACTCCTCCAACGGCTATAAACAGCCGTATTCTCTGAACTCCAACGGCTATAAACGGTCATATTTTGTCCCCAACGGCTATAAACGGTCATATTTAAAATTACAACGGCTATAAACGGTCATATTTGTGATTTCATTACATATATAGGACTATTTTTCAGATTGTAATACACACATCTCTTCTTCTATTACAATTATATTCTCAATTCCATAATATTGAAAGTATGTCTCATCCTTTTCAATCATATACCGAAGCGATGAATATGGATAGCTGGGATTTTGATTCTCAACCATTTCAAAATGTTCATCCCCAAACCGCTCCACCTCTATCCTTCCATTCTTCTGCTACATGGTTCGGCGATGAAGATAAGGATTTGTGTTATATTTACTGTCATTTTTCTAACGACTCGGTAAAGGGGAATGACCAAAGTGGAGAGGCGTTTTAGGCAAAAGTCATGACTGCGTACAATAAAAAGCATGTCGAAAAGACGAGGTCAATGTCAGCAATCATCGGTCGTTTCGGGAAGATTAATCGACAAACACAATTCTACGAGTCGCAGAGTCACAAAATAAGAACAGCAAATCCTAGTGGAATGGGTGGCGAAGCTGAATTGGTAGCGTTTTGAAAAATATCATTTTTAATTTATATTCATTCTGATCACTTTGTTAATATATCATTTTGTGTTTCTGTTTTTTTAGAAGAGAATGGCGAACGATCAATTCTTGAAATTATTTCCAAGAGAAAATGGTACAAAGAAACCCCACGACTATCAGTTTGCAAACTGCTACGACTTGCTTGTTAGTCAACAAAAATGGAGCTCAAACACTGCAAAAAGCTTAAGAGATGTTCAGACGAACTCGAAGGGCAAGAAAAAAACAAGACGAACTAATTATAATTCTAGCCCAAGCAATTCTTCTCAGATGGACTCTAATGTATGCCCAGATAACGAAGACGAAGAAGCAGAACCCGCATTTGATGAAGATGCTAGACCGATGGAGCAACGAGCAGCTAAGAAGAAAATTGCTGTTCAATCTCAAATCGATTCTCGTTTAGCCCTAATGCATGAAAAACATGCGAGAGAAAATGCAGAACGTCAAAGGGGGAGTGCAGAAAAGCTTGCCGTGTTAAAAGAACTGACCGAGATTGAGAAGGGCCGGTTTGAGCTAGAACGGCAACGCCAAGAGACCTTAGTAATGGAAAAGGATGTCACCGGAATGGACCCAATTACAATGCAATATTGGATGGAGTACAAACAACGCATTGTTGAGAGTAGATTGGGAACAAAACATATATAGTTGAAATATTCATGTGATATTTTAAGTTATTGCAGTTTAAATATCCATGTACCTTCAGTTTATATTTTCAATCATGTATTATTTTTAGTTTTAAAATATTCAATGGGATGTCATTTATTTCGATGCATTCTGTAGACATCAATAAAGATTTACTTCGCCAAACATAAATGATATTACAAAGATAAAAATTATAGCATTCTACACTTCGTTACAGAAATAAAAAGGAAAACAGATGTAATTAAACAAAGATCCACCATCCCGAACTATTGATTTCCATGAGAATTCCAAATATGCTCCATTAAATCCCTTTGCAGTCTATTATGAATAGCAACATTACGATATACTTCATGATTATCGACATGAATTGCGTACTGTCCTTCATTTCGTAACGTGGCTGTGCGAAACAATTCGGGGGGTTGTCTTGCCCCATCATACTCGAAATCGGGATAGTCCATAGCGCGTTCATCTTCAATGATCATGTTATGCAGAATTATACAGCAGAACATAATTGCAGCCATTTTTTATCTCTTCCATAATCTACATGGATTGCTGACCATTGCAAACCTTGCTTGAAGGACCCCAAACGCCCTTTCTACGTCCTTCCTTTGTCCTTCCTGCATTGCAGCAAATTATTTCTGTTTTGCCGTCATTGGGTTTGCAAATGTCTTTACAATCGTACTCCATTTGGGATAAATTCCATCTCCAGGATAGTATCCATGCTCATATGTATTATGACCAAGAGTAAATGATAAGGGAGTTGACTTACCTTGCGCCAAATCATTAAACAAATGAGATCGTTCGACAACGTTTATGTCGTTAAGAGAACCTGGCATTCCAAAGAAAGCATGCTAAATCCACAAATCATTAGAGGCAACCACTTCTAAGATGATAGTAGGTTTTTTTTCTTTGCCGTTATATGCTCCATGAAAAGCTTTTGGACAGTTCTTCCACTCCCAATGCATACAATCTAGACTTCCAAGCATTCCAGGCCAGCCTTTGCTTTCATGCATTTCACGCAAGTGCGTTACATCTGCCTCGTTTGGAGAACAAAGATATTCAGTCCCATAAATGTCCACAACTGACTGATAGAAGTGATCTAGGTTTTCCAATGCCGTACTCTCTGCAATACGATATGCGTCGTCAAGGGCATCGGCGGGTGTACCGTACGCTAACATCCTCAACGCTGCGGTCATCTTTTGATGCCCACTTAAACCTTGATTTTTTGCAGCGTCTTGCTTGTAAACAAAATAATTATTATTCTGCTGAATACTTTCGAGAATTCTTAAAAATAATGGACGACTCATTTTGAATCATCGTCTAAACAACTCTGGACCGTAAGTTGGATCACGGGCAAAGTAATATTGCATAAGTGTTTTATGAAATGCTTGCTGGTTACGGTTGATATATTTTCGACCCACAACTGAACCGCCTTGTTTTCCACAAGTTGAACCGTATGCTTCACGGTATATCTCCATCAGTTCCTCCTCCTCTTGTTGATGCGCTAACGCATACGCTTCTTCTTCAGAGTCACTGTCGCATAGCAATATAGCTTTTAGTAAATTTCCAGAAATTGTTTGATATTTGAGGATGGTTGTTTGATATGTGAATGTTTTGTTAGACTTAATTGAGGTGAACAAGTATGAGATCCAAATGGTTATATGTATAGACAAATTCTTGAGTGGAGAGAAGGTGGCTCAGTATGCAGTCAAATCAAATACTGTAGCCACGTTCATGTGCCGGTCAAGATTCTCTGCTTTCTTGAGTGGAGAGAAGGTGACTCAGTGTGCAGTCAAATCAAATACTGTAGCCACGTTTATTTGCCGGTCAAGATTCTCTGCTTTCTTGAGTGGTGAGAAGGTGGCTCAGTGTGCAGTCAAATCAAATACTGTAGCCATGTTTATTTGCCGGTCAAGATTCTCTGCTTTCTTGAATGGAAAGAAGGTGGCTCAGTGTGCAGTCAAATCAAATACTGTAGCCACGTTTATTTGCCGGTCAAGATTCTCTACTTTCTTGAGTGGAGAGAAGGTGGCTCAGTGTGCAGTCAAATCAAATACTGTAGCCACGTTCATCTGCCGGTCAAGATTCTCTGCTTTCTTGAGTGGAGAGAATCAACATCCATTCTATAAATTCACAAATCGTTATCTATTGAAATCATTTAAAAACTTAACATTATTCAAACTACATTATCCAACATGACATTTAAGTCTCATGAATTGAAGTTACTTATGCAGTACTACATACAAACCGATGAGATGTGCGACAATCAGGAGTTAATGGTAATTCATTTTTGGGAGACTCTGGCTGAACTGTACAACAACGACGTGGGTTGTCAAGTTAGACGTACGGCTCAAGAGGTCAGGACCGCATACGGAAACTTTACTAGGGCATGCACGCGTTACACAAAGATTATTAATGAGGTAATATCAGAAAATGTGTTTGAGAATACACGTTCGACATATGACTGTCGATACAATTTAAAATACCGCACTCCGTTCATTGGCCATGATGCGTACTTCATACGCCAAAATTGGCTAGAAAGATTTGGATGGCCTTAAGATAACAATATTGGTAGTTGGTTATGTAACGGTCGTTAATGTGTGGAGAGCTTTCTGACTTGTCTTTTCAAATAATAATGTCTGTTGTTTTTATCATTCCCCTGCTACCTGTTTGTTTATATATACGCTTTCTTATTTACTTATTCATCATTTATAATCATCTTCTTCCTCAATCACAACAATAAATTCTTCATCGCAATGCCTTCTTGGCCTTCTTCTATCGATTCAGATGCAGGTTACGTGCGTACGAAAAGTCCACATACTGATGAGGATTGGCTTATCAATTATCAAGAACAACACTATGAAGATGTCCGCGGTCAATTTCCAAATCTTGAGCAGCTGAGACTTCAGGAAGTGGTTGAACCACCATACGAACAACATGTTGTTCGTCATGCATATGAACAACCTGAGAACCAGGTTCAAGTAGTTCAACCTCCCACTGAGCAAGAAGTTGAATCGTACCCAGTTTGTTGTCAGTGCGGGTATGGAGTTGAAGTTGTAGTACGTGCGGATGGAGAAAATATTAGTCGTCGAATCCAAATATGTCAATTCTGGCCGAATGGTTGCAATTACGCGGAATGGTTGGATGATCCTTTATGTCCAAGGGGAATAACCTATGCAAACGAACTAGAACAGGAGATAAGACGTCTTCGACTTTCTTTACAGGAGTTGCAATTTAATCGTCACGTCTAGTATATTCATATTTATGTTCTATTATTACTGTGTCGTTTTTTATCAATGTTCTATGTTCGTATATCTTCAATTCTAATGTCACTAGTAGTTTTTTTATGTGTATACACAAACATATAGAATTCATAGTATACACAAACATATATAATTCACAGTATACACAAACATATATAATTCACAGCATACTCGAACATTATCAGCCAAAATCCAAGAAAGTGAAATTATATAAACATACACTCAGACAATGACATAAGTGCATAAGATATATGAACTGCAACATATAATAAAACGTTCACTATGCATATACTAAAAGGTATACAACTAAAGGGATGCAACATCGTCGTCGTCTTCGTCATCATCACCATCATCCCCATCACCATCATCATCATCTCCGTCATCGTCATCATCATCCCCATCTCCGTCATCATCATCGTCATCCCCATCACCATCCTCCCCCTCGTCCTCATCATCTTCCTCACCCCCATCGTCCTCATCTAGACCACCAGCATCATACCCACTGGGACCAGCATCACCTCCGCCTTATGATCCGAAAGGCTCATATATAGCAAGTCTAGCTGACAGCTGATCAATCTGCGCCTCTAGCATATGTGTATGCTGCATGTACATATCATGCATGGTGTGTGTATGTGCAAGAGTCATATCGCGAAACACACCAAGTGAAACTCTGGCCTGGTCCAATCTAGCAGCATACTACATAAAGATGATATTTGACATAGTAAGAAACTAAGCATAAAATAAAGGAAAATGGGCAATAAACAACAAACGTACCTCATACGGAGGATATAACCCGACTGAAGGCACACCAGGAAACTCGGGATGGTCTGGAAAGACTAAAGGCTGCTCAATCACAGTACTTGTCACGTCATATGCTCTAAAAGTAGTATCAAGCTCCAACTGCATGGGAGTCTGCGAGAACTGTGACAGAATCGGGTCAAATGAAACCTGCGGTACCTAAACTCTACCGGCTGCCATGTGAGGTCCTATATGATCAGAGTTGACCCCACGAACATAATCTGGTACGATGAATCTACGGGGTGCTACTCTGGCCCAATAAGAATTGTAGTCTCCATCGATGAAGAAAGTACTGCTATCCACCCACCCAGCCTGTCGTAGAGCATCTAAGTAATGATCGCCAATCACCCTATGTCTACCAAACATGTCCTCACAAGATAAAGGATCATATGGTATACGATGATCACCGGTAATCTGATAAGCACACCTCTCTCCTAAATACCACATAGGCATAAATGCAGGTGTATGCAAAGCAACCCTACATCTAGATACAGAATACGCAACCATCATGGGATGGTCATCCACCATAAGACCTGCATCTGCTAGATGAGTCCAATGTGAGGCCCAAGGAGTACGAATGATGTTACCTCGACTACGCATATCAAGCTGTGACCTAGCCTCCATCAAGTCATGTCGTACACCTAAGGGAACATGATGTACGTACTGCATAGTCTCCCACCTTCTCATCCTAGGGAAGTACTGCTCAGGAGCCTGACTAGCCATGTCCTGGATGCGGGGATGCATGTTTGCCGTGTACTCGTAGTACCATAACGGCAAAATATACCAAAAAGCGTACATCTGCTTGACATCGCCAAGCGCAAATGAATATAGAGCGGTATAAAGGGTGCCTAATATCGCTGTACCCCAATCAATAGTATGTAGCTGGTCTAATCTAGCAAGAGATGCTAAATAACCTAGTCGAACCGTACCTTTTTGGTTCGAAAAAAAGGTCGAACCAAACAAGTACAGTAGAAATGCTCTAGTGACTGCATCCATCATATCGGCTCTAGCTATATAAGTGGTGATGTACTGCTGCAGGTACCACTACTGACGCAGGAAACATCTATCAATGGTTGAAAAACAGTAAACAGATTGGGGGACTCGTACAAATCATAAAATGGAAAAGGTCGAAGACCATGTCGTCCAATCTCAATGCCAGTGAACACGTAGAAATCAACTGGGGTCACAAGTTCGAAACTTGCGTAGCGTGGTTCAAACGTTTATTGACATGTGATATGTTGTCCCAGTGACATGTTGTATATAAAGTACCATTTCAAAAAAAATCAACTGGGGTGATACCAAGCTCAAAATCTGAAAAATGAAACGTATGCGTGGTGGGTCACCACCTCTCAACTAATGCCTGAATGAGAGGTCGATCAAAGGACTGAACAGGCCTAATCGACAAAAAAGACCAAAAGGGCTAGCCTGTAGCCTCTCAGCAATAGGACCGGGAAGAGAATCATAAAACTGGGTAATACACTTAGCCCAACTACCCCGACAATGAATGTAATGGTCCTAAAGATAATTTATGAATTAATAATTTTTGATAGAGTAACAGTTATTTAATATGATTATGTGATGTACATATAAAAATAACCAAATATACTAATGTGCAATTTATACATGTACGGTCGTCAAAGCAGATTCGGCTCTATGCCGATAATCATCTGGAAGCTCGTGTAGTACACGTAGATCGTCTGGTGAAACTCCAAGTGGCGGCGGAACATCTAATGGTCCAGCTTGCTCCGCTGGATGTCTGTGAACCGTTCTTCGGGCGATTTTGGTTGGACGCGACGGCATTTCGTTTAGATTTGCTAATTTAAAAAAAAATGAAAGGTAGAAGAAAAAATGGGGAGGGAAGGAAGGGGATGGATATTAGTAGGGGGGCAGGCGCTCATTTTATGGGCGCCTGAGGTCAGGCGCCCATTTTATGGGCGCCTGACCACTACGTTTTCTGTGCGATTACGCACGTAATATTCAGGGTCTTGAATATTACATGCGTAATCCACTGGAGATGCCCTAAGAGTTGAATTCAGAAAGTAATAATTGCTGTTGGCTGACAGCTTTCACATAGACACAGGAACCGAAGGAAACGAAAGGACTTAGAACCGAAAGGACACGAATACGTGTACCGATACGACGAACTGTTTATTATATCCGTCGCGCACCGAACCTCAAAATACAGAAATAAATATACCTAGAGATCAGTACGACGATACGATCAAAACGGTATACAGATATCAGTGGTACGATTGAATTATAAAAATTCGGATTTTCTACTAGCGGAAAATGCAGCAAAAACGCAGAAAAATAAGATCGACGGAGCTAAAGGAGTCCGAATTTGGAAAAACGAAAAATGACGTCTTAGTCAGAAGATGAATTAGAATTTTTCTATGTAAAAATATTCAGGTTTGGAAAATATTTTATTATCATCAATTTTAACTGATATAAATTGGAATAAAATTACACTAGAAAATAAACTTCCAAATTATCTGATGAAAATTTACCAGTTGCTATGATTAATTAGACGCATTCCAAATATAAAAATTTTATTTCAAATTTTATCGTTTAAAATTTCATAAAATTTCAACTAATTACGTTATTAAAACAGTTAAAATTTACGGGTCGTTACAATTGAGTAGTTTGAAAGTCAGGTTCTTTTGATGATACACTTTCAGGACAGCTATAACATCTATGGAGGCAATGTCGATACTTTATACACACGCGCGCGCACAATCGATTTTTGTAGTAGCACATGACATATATGTATTTATATATGATACTTGATGTGTCGGATATTATATTGAGAACTCCGTCTGTATAGAGTTTGATGTATTCTGACTTTCAATATTGATATTCATTTATTATTTATTTCTGCTAGTGCAATCTCTTTTGTGTATATGAGTATGTATGTTATGTATATTCAGTATATTATATGTTCTCATTTCATAGTAAGATTCTATCGATATGTCATAGTATAATGTTTGATTAATTTGTTTTTTCCGACAATCTGTCTTTTGTAGTATTTGAAAGTCAAACATTGTCATTCGGTACTAATTTTAGGGTATTACGAAGGACGAATTGTTACGGTCCGTACAACCGAAATCTTTAAAATTTCGATCGGTATCTCAATATATGATATTTCAAAAAAAACAAATATCGAGTAGCTTGTAAGTGCATCCAACCTCACTAACACCATGCAAAATTATAAAAAAAAAATTTGCCATAACAATACCTCATCAAAACCAAGTTAAAAAGGCATTCGAAAGCAAATCAATCATATATTGAGCACCATTGTGATGTTGCGGAAACAATTTAAACCGACAATAATAGATTTGTTCAAAAGGCTGACAAAAAAGCAGCAAACCACTGGTGTTTACCCTCTTTGAATCAACAGAAAATATTTCAATCATGTACCAAACAACGTTTCATGAGTGAACCAAAGATCAACCTTTGCTCTGAAAGAAGTTAACAGAAAAATAAAAAGCATTGTAAATACTGAAAACAAGAAAAGGACTAGCTTTGCTAAAGAGCTAAATTTCCAATCTCATGAATGGTACAAAATTTACGACTCTACCTGAAAATTTCTAAATTACCCTAATTTAGGTGAATACAAAGCTAATGTTTCCTCATTTCCAACTTCATGTAAGTCACCTGAGAATTGCTAAATTACACAAATTTTAGTTGAACACAAAGACGATGTTTCCTCAAAATTAAATAACATACAAGATTAGAGGAAGACAAGGTTTTCCATAATGCGTTTAGAGTTCTCTCTTTTGTGTATACAAATCTAGGAGATACTTGGTATATCTTCCCTTTTCCCTGCACATATGATTTCTGGGAAATATATTCTATTTTATATGTTTGACCAATGGAGCCGAACAACACTTCAGAAATGTTAGTTGATCTTTGGCTTTGCACGACGAGGTTTCAGCACAAACCAAAGAATAACAAAAACTACTATAAATGCAGGAATTGTTGTCAAGTCGAACTCTACACTAACTTTTCGCTCACGAGTACAATGAATGGGATGCAGTGCAAAGAGCGTTGAATTCACTTGATCGGTAAACCTGCAGAGACAACATTTCAAACTATCATTAATAACATCTTCTTACATTTCATATACAATAACCCACAAGCAGATATAGAAATCAAACACACCCACAAGCAGATATAGAAATCACACACTTTACTACCAGATTTATCCACACACACATTAGTCAGCAACAAATCTCCAAATGAAAATTTATAGAACATAAAGAGAAAAAACAATGTCACTGTGGTGCTCCAATTTGATATTCGGATCATTCTGTAAGGCATTCTTATTTGGAAATTCCAGAACGTTGTTTGGATCATTCTGCAAGGCTCTTTGGGACCGTTTGGGAAATCCCAGAACCATATTTGGAAAACTTATTAATGCACTAGGATGATATTTCATGCCTAAGGTCCTATGTTTTGCAATCTGTCCTTTTATATTCTTATATACCCAAATTTTGCCTGGAATTCATTTTGTGAATAAAAATGTTATACTTTTGCAGACACTCATAAATAAACACACAGAATATGCCAAATGGTGCAGCAAAAATATCAGCCTGAATACAAACACCATCGCTGGGTAATTCTCAATTTTATTACACGATCTGTTTGATATACAGCACTCTTAAAGGACCAGATTGCAGAAACTACGAGGAGAAATATTACACTTCACCAAAATGAGGAAACATGCTCGCCCATATTGATTGAAAAATTATACAGCAATAACGAAGATTCAGTGACCGAAAATTAAATTTCAAATGCGTTCAATTGAGTAACAGCAAATACAGATAATTATCGGTTAAAAAAAGTGGGTGATTGAATGAATCCTGCCAACTGCAAAATCAAATATTGGAACCAAACATGTTGGGTGATTGGCTGAAAAACATTAGAAGTTAGAAACAAGAGCTGGTGTGAAAGAGCGAGCAGAAGCTAGAGCAGGAGCCGAGTGGTGCAACAATGTAGGAGGGTCTAAAATTTTTGGATATCAGCATGCACCATGCGCATTCATTTTATTTTGGATGATGATGCCCTTTGGGGTTTACAAGGACTAACAAGTCAGATGTACACGACTGTGCATATGATGTTTGTTGTGTTGTGTATGTACCAAGTTCACTGCTTCGTATAAAAAGATATTTTAAGTGAATGAATTGATAGGTGCGGTGAATGGATAATGCATGTGTAATATAACACTCAGATACGAAAGACAGGATATCCTCAAATAATTAACTTCACGACTTCAAAATATAAATTCCTCTCTCCTTCTCTTTCCCTCTCCTCCACTCTCCCGCTCCCTTCTTTTATTTTACTCTGATTTATCAATTTGTAGACAGGCAGTCTTGTCATTTAATTTGAATAAAATTGAGAGTGGGAATCACGGATTATATTTATTAACCTCCTACTCTATGGTACATTAAATGCTAAGCAAAGCGAGGCAATGAAACTGTTACCATGCTGAATGACACCAAAGCGCTTAACAGTGCTTAAACATCGTTTATTTATTACAGCAGAAAATTATGTTTTCTAATATTAGGGAGGGGGCTTGAAAACTACAAGACCGAAAGTAGTAGACTGATGTATGCATTAGGATATTTAGCATTAAAAATACTTTTATAATGTAATATAAGCTTTTTATAACACTGCTTTTAATTAAATGATATCCGTATGTAAAAATTCCAACACTTTCGTTAAAATTTTACAAATCAGTGTCCGTTATTGTTTTAAACTGAAACGCTAAAAAATGAAGCAAGATGCCATTAAGCATTACTTAAGCACGTCCTGCTTAATCGTATTTGATTTTGAAACGAATAAGCATTAGAGAGTTAATTAGCGCTTAAGCTCCGGTTAAACGCATTTTCCATAAGCTCCTACGAGGGTTGAGGCTTCAAAGGAAAACACCATATTTAAAAGTCATGGTTTTCAAATTGCCTCAAAAAGTATACTTAATTCATGCAAAATAAATAGGACCTCAACCATATTCATGTCTACTAATGATTCGATATAACTGTCAAATTCTAACAAAACATGCCTGTAAAAGGGTTATGGAGTATTTATGTACAGCATAACAATAAAAGGACTAGCAAGGTTTGAGAAATCTCCAACCAGGGGCGAGTCCGTGTAACTGACTCACTCATTGAGGCCCTAATAGAGGAAAGACCGAAAGAGTAGTTCTTAACTACCCAAATAACTAGCTCCTTGAGCCAATTTTGTTGTTTATAGTTTAGATTATTTATAATAGTGCGAACAACCAGAAATCACGTCCAGTGAAAAACGATATAGTGCCCATGCTCATTCTCACCATACAAAAAAAGTTCTTTTTTTCCTCCTAAAAAAAACTTTCCTTGTAATTTAATAAAATAGGAGGTGGTATTGTCCATAAATACTATCTAAATTTTTATTCAAATTTTCATTCCCTTTTAACCATTAGGTCCCGTTACCGTAAGCAGCATCTTTTCTTTAATTATGTTTTATTTTTTGTGATTTATATGGTTTGGCAACGGGGCGGACTTAAGCTGATGTGGCATGTACTTATCTTACTAAGGAACACGGCCATCGTATTAATACCCACAGATTATATATTTTTTAGTGAACATTTTGCACTCTGGAGGGATGACATAATGATTGGTTGAAAACTTGAAAGGACAGAGAATTTAGCTTGATTGTGACACATTCCCATGAATTTTAGGCTACTAGTTTGGCATGTGTTAAATAAGGATACGTCATGATTATGAAGTTCCATTTCCTTTGTAAAATCATCTTCGTTTAACTGTCTAAAATCAGCATCTAATGGAGATTGAAAGGTCTGTCGTACAGCCTTGTACTAAATGTATATGAAAAGGTAGTAAAAGGAGAGAGATAAGAATACTAAATGATGCATTGACTGGCATTACCACATCATAGAGACCGACATAACAGAGGGATGTTTACTTCAGAGAAACCTTTGTAGGGTAAATTGTGCAGTGCCTTCTTTTGTTAGGTTTTGTCAGTTTAACAACATTATCATGTGGAGAGAGTAATTCATGAACATATCCACCTTTTCATAACGTAAAACTGTGAAATGGACATCTTTGTGGGTTTCACATTTAAGTGGCATGTGCATCTTAGAATACCATGTGTCTTGTCGGTAAAACTCAAGTTCCATTCGGCAAATAAATCTAATATAACGAAACAAGTTTACTATTGTTTTCTATGCCATATATGATCTCAGAATAAATAATGAAACAAAATCATCTAACCTCTAGAGCCATTATTAGAAATAAGGCGAGATCATAATTTGTACTTCATTTATAGAAAATTAAAACTTGCAATTATGACCTAGGCTTGAACTAAGTTCAGCGTTTATGTTGTCAAGTGCTCTACCTATGCTCTATTTATTGAACTTTGTGTCCAGGAACTTAACAACGTTATAGAGGTCAACCTCGCCTTTTATTGTATTTCTTATTGTCAGTTGATCTTTTTTAGAAATTTCGCTCCATTCATGACAACATAGTTCAATAATGCAGGGAATTGAAATTTTGGTTTCTGATTTCTGTTTTGGTCATTTTAAATTTTGAAATCTCGGCTCCATTTCGGAAGTCCATCCAATTTTAGTTTTGAATTTTGATACTTTCATTTATTCATTTTTTACATAAATACATTAACAAATATTCATTTTTTACTTTTCTAATACTTATCTTCTTCATTTAGTCATTGCAAAGAGATTCAATCATTCGACTGAATTGTATGAGCACATAGTTTTACATGAAGTTAAATTTGAGTTGGACCAAATTGAAAAAGGATTTATCTTTGCACTTGATTTTTGTATCTAAATACTAAAATATCCAATTAGTGAGCAAGTTCAAAGTTACTATTGTTTTTATTGATTTTTCTTTCACAAAACATGAATTTTATTTTCTTCGACTGTTTTTGCCAGAATCGGATTTTCGTCCGAATCTCATTTCGATCCAAACCAAAATTGCAACAGAATTGCTAGAATTTTGAAATTTGAACTTTCAAAGTATATATTGCCAGAATGCAGACTAATCTGAATCAGATTAGCAGAATCAAAATATTATAGAATTCAAACAGTTTAATGCTAAAAAATTTGTACTTGAAAATTTCCAATATTCAAATTTTCTATGATTGAGTTATACCAAAATTCAAAAGTTTCAAATTTTATTAAAATCTTCCAAACTTTGTATTTCGAAAACCATAATTCAACAAAATAGAAATAAAAATATATATTTTTGGAAATTGGAAAAGAAATTTCAGGATATTGCAGAAGAAAAGATATTTATTTTCTAAAGAAAATATATACAAAGGGAATTTAATATTTTCTCCGTTTAACAATTTTATATTCTCGAAAAATAAAATTATCCTTCCATAAAATGATAGTCCTATCATTAACCAACTGAACATACTTACATTAATTATGGATAGGAATATCAACCATATGACCAGATCAATGTTAATATATTCCTTCAGATCAAGCGTCCATAACAGATGTGGTAAAAATTGTTAGAGTATGATATAACAAAATTTTGTAATTCATATCTGAGAACTCAGAAATGAGAATATGCAGTAATGTTTGGAATGAATTACGGAACAACCAGTTCAGGTCCACTGAAACTATAAAACCAAAGTTTTAATGGATTTTAATAACAGTAAAATACATGAGTAAGCTACAGAAAGAATAATACATATGCATCAGTTCAAGCTTCTTCCTTTTTTCATTCAAAATCAATAAAATAGGAACTAACCTGTTAGAAGCATCCTCAAGCATAGGTAATAAGTTCATTGCATCGCCATAACGAAGTCCACTAGATATGGTTGATATCTACAATTACAAAGGGGAAAAAATGTGATTAGCAAAAAGAAGAGACAAAGTAAATAAAGAACCACAAATGCTTACTCTCTTCCACAAACTGATGATTGAATTATACTTTTCCACTATTCCTCGCTCCTGTGATTTGAACAACTTAAAACTCTGTGAAGCTATTGTCGGGTTAAGTAAAAACCAATTTATTTTCCCTCCTAAGGAATAATTCTGTTATTTCAAGGAACAGCAACAATAAAACTATCGCTGGAATATTGACATTTTCAGCAAGGCTTGATGTCTACTAATTTGCATTGAACTTTAATGAACCAATGTTTAATGTGATATAGTAATCTTATGAGTTCTATGCTTAAAAGTACTTTTCTATATGTCAATGTACGATTCAAACTTTTGATATGTAGAAACGGCTAACCTATGTATCCGCTGATTTCGGTAAAATCGTACAAACTAATTTGCACCAAAGAACCATTGAAGCTATCAAAATATAATATAGAACTAAAACAGCGTCTTATACCTTGTCACTGCTATGTTAGCTAGTACTACCATAAAGAAGGATATTGACCAATAACCTTCCTAAATATTAAGTTTATTACATTAAAAGAGAAGTATGTGCAAGTGTTGAATGCCTGTTACAAAAGCACCAGAAAGCAAACATATGCCCAAAATTGGCACTTTATTGACCCAGTTAATAGGTATTCAAAAAATAAATCAATTTGGAATTTGTTATTGATCAAGATTTTTATTATTATTTTTCAATGATGTATCGGCAAATAATCCTTTGTTTGTTCAGTAATTGATTGTTGAACAAATGGGTATTAGACAAAGAAATTTTAAAGTAACTTTATTTATTTACGCCAAAGAATACGATGAGTAAACTACGATACCCTTATCTACATACATGTATGTATATTCATGTGTTAAATAACATTTACTCATTTAGCTATATAAATATAGATATCATGAGAATTGTTTTAATTATGAACTTAATTTCAAACGATATAAAAATATGTTACATTACAATCGATAAAAAAGGAAAAAGGCATTTTTGCCAAATTAATAACATGTGCCAAGAATGCATTGTACTGTAAGTCAGAAGTTCTGCATGGTCATTGCTATACTATTTAACTAATATTGCAAATAGGAAGAAGGAAATCTAGGTCTCTCTTTCCAAAGTTGTTAATACTGGCTGACTAAGCAAATATGATAGATTATTTTTACAAGAATAAATAAATTCTTAGATTCCTAGGAAGCTCTGAAACCCTAAAACAGGCACTGCATCCATGTTGTCACGGACATCGCACTAACTTTCAAAAAACTAAAGTATCTCATGGTCAGCCCAAGATATAAAGCACTTTTGCATGCCCTATTTATGATGCAATAGGTTGTAATAATGTATAAGCAACATAAAATTTCAACAAAGTAATGCATGATGACCGATGATTGAATATTCTTAATCTGAGGGTTTCATGATGGGCCAAAATAATACATATATTTTTGTCCATCCATGTCATAAAAAATGTTAATTTCACAAACCTATCACAACTTAACTCTTTCCTCCAGGTTTGAGACCTTTTGTTATATTAGTCGTTGAACTATAGATTCTCAATATAGAGAATAGTGAGTACTGAATACCAATGTAAGATGAAGTGACATAAATGGAAGATATAACTGATGAGAGATATGATAGTAATAGGTCTAAATCATTGGATCAAATTCACGAAAATTGATTACTAAATAAATAGCATTTGAATTTCTATATTTTTTTTTTTAAGTTGACCCAGCAAATTGAGATATGGACCAAGATGATAATATGTAAGAAAATACTTTGCACTGTTCTTTCATATATTTGAAGAGATCAAGGATACTTGTACGCTCCAATACTAGACGGTTAATGGCTGCATTAATAGCAAGTACAGACTCCTCAAGAGAGGTAACAATATAGCTACGAGTCACTGCATCCAACTGGAATTTTGAAAGGTGGCAGCCTTGAGATGTGATTGACACAGGGTTGCACCCTACTGACCATGTCCAGTCCTACCCAAAGAACAAATTATGGTTTAAACAATAAAAAATAATGTAGCACTTAATGAAATAGTTGTCAATAAGGCATTTTAGGTAGCAATATACAATGCCAAAAGAAATTTGATCAAGCAGGAAGATGTTAATCATACGATAACTGTAGGTTCTTGATTAAAGCACAAAATGGTGTGGGTAGGGTACCCATCAAATATCATACATTCCCCTGACTTCACCCATATTTTTAGGAGATAATCGAATCCTAACTAATAGTCAAAGATTAAGGACACTCTCCAAAACAATTATTTTGTGTAGCTGGAAAGTTACGCAAGTTAGAGAAGATCGGTGATACGATAACCAAGGAATGGAATCTAGTCAAATGTGTTATGCAGCTCAACGTAACTGTAGACCCCATTTGATGGGAATAGGCTTGCTTTAAATATTGAGTTGGTAGCTCAACTTAGGATTCGTTTAATCTACCTTACCTGAAAAGGCAGGGTGTGCAGACATTACGTCAAGAATTTACTAGATGGTCAGTTACAGTCAAAAGAAAAAATTAGTTATGCTACATATTACATCAGTTGAGAAAGTGTACCTCAATTGCAGTTTCATGAGCATGGCTATAAACCAGATGAAGAGGAAGTAAGCCAGCCAGATGTTCCGCAGTTGCTGCAATGGCGGGTTTCAAAGGATTTCTGTCAAACAGTGACCTATCTTGTCAGTGGTGTCTTTTAAATGTACAACATGATTCGAATAGGACAAATGTCCTGGTAATCGTAGGTCCATGATTCTCAATAAAAGAATCAAAAAATGGATTTTGAAGCTTATTTAAGATTTCTTAGCTATGGTCATCATTCCAAGAAGGAAAAAATCTTGATTACAAGATGCCTAAATACCAATTTACCGTTTTCTATAGAAAGCACACAAAATCAACACCAGCTATCATCAACTTCATCAAATTAAACCAATTTCCATCATGTCCCAAGCACCTTAATTCAGCTCTTGAAATTTACAGCACTAATAGGTAGACCTCGCCATAGACCTGAATGGGTAAGGTTGGATCAAAATCGACCTGCCTTCATTTATGATCCAAACCAATTTACCCACTCCACTTAATATATGAATTATTTATTTAACCCGTTTAATGATTCAAATTATATTCGGCATGTAGAAATAGAAATTGAGAAAAATTCAAAATTGACTTTTTACCTTTTGAATTTCTAAAGTGATCATCAAAGTTCAACATTTTAAATTCTAATTTTAAAATTCGAAATTCAATTTTCATATTGCCAAATTCAGTTCCAAACTTCTAAAATTTTAAATTCAGAGTCAAAATCCAAAATTTCAAAACTCAAAGTTATAAATTCAAATATAGAATCCAAATTTTCAAACTTAAAACTCATATTCAAAATTTTAAATTTTAAAGTTCAATTTTTTACAATTCAAAATTTTGAAATTCAATTTTCAAAATTTAAAACTTCAATCCTTCAAAATTCAAATCTTCAAATTTTAATTTTTGAAATTTTAATTTTCAACAAGTTTCAAATTTTCAAAATTCATGTTTTCAAATTTTCAAATCAAATTTTAAATAAATTGGAAAAATGAATCACAAATTTACGACCCTTTTAATAAATGGGTAAAATGAGTTACCCATTTATAACAATTGTCACTAAATGGACTGACCAAACCCATTTACAACCAGGTTAATGGATTGGGCCATATTCTAACAGGTCTAGACCGTATGATACTTAGCACTTAAGTTAGACCTCACCATAATAGCTTTGGAAGTTAGTTCCCACCCTTAGTATTTAGCATAGCACTTGCACTTTTCAATTCATTCATGAACTTCAATTATCAAAATCTCAATTGTCGTGATTGTCCTTAAACTAAAAGGTATGTAAACAACCCATGACATCCCTATTTTGCTATAGATAGCAAAAGAGGGGTAAAATTCTTTGTTCGAAAGGGCCAAGTTTTGCTGATTCTACTTATGGAAATGATTACTTCTCCATCATAGCCTTACCTATCATGGTGAAATTTCCCACATACACAACAATGTTTTCCCAAAATATCTTCAAGGAATCTACCAATGTATTGTATTAACAATAATATCTAAGAAATATTTCAAAATAAACTACATAAAAAGTATCCGTATGCTCTAAAAGTTTACATTATGAACTTAGAATGATTACAGTCCGTTGCCCCAACATATGTTGGTATCAAGCTTATTGTCCCAAAAATCAAACACGTCCACGTTATAATATGGAAAAGGATGAACAAATTCCACAGAAAGTTCGAACAAATATCCACTTGAAAAATAACGATGCAATTAAGATTGGTGGTCCATAAGCTTGATGTTGAGGCTATTAGCTAGGAAGGTATGTAGAGACAATTTTTTGAAAATCAGAGCTTGTAAAGTTGATCATTATACCATACAGAAATCTACCTTGCTTTTTTTTTTTTTAAGAAAAAGATAAGAAAATCTGATGTATGTAGATAGCGTGAGCGCTGTGTTGGTGCTTCAAGGACCAGAAAAGGCAAGGTGCAGCTGCGCTTTTTTGTGGTTTGAAACGCACATGATGCTCGAGACAAGCGCATAAGCGCTCAAGTCGAAAAGCACTGAAACGCGCACCTTCGACTTCAGCATGAGGGGACAAAAGAAATTTGATTTTTAAACCTGACCCGAAAAGACAAATAGTGATTAAAACTTTGAATTATGTTGCATTTCGTAAGTTCTTGTTGTTGTGGACTTAAGTTGAACATCTTTGTAACTACTTATTTTTATTTGACTTCTTATTTTGATTTGTGACTTCACATTCTAGAATTCGTGCTACTTTGTTCCCAAAATTGCATGTATAAGCAGTTTTAAGAGCTCAAAATACAGTTTTGTTAAGCATTTTCTGATTGCAGTTTTTCAGCAGAAACCCCACATTTTGATGTGCAAGGTGCAAAGCGCAGGCCTTGCTCCTTTTCGTCTTGACAACCTTGCTGTGCGCTTTGATAGGTAGACTCCTGAGGACTCAATTTACACACTGGCACATCTTTGACCTATTCATTTTTATTTTTATATTATTGTCTGATTCTTCAATGTGGATTGTGAAGGAATGCTTACTTTTACAGGGTACAGTACCTATTTGCATTATTGTCTCAAATATGTTACTCATATATACATGCTTCAGGATTGATTATGATAGTCGCCTAACCATTAAGGAACAGCATTTCAATGTGAGCCCTAAAGTTATTTTTCTGGAACTTTAAATAGGATATGCTACAAGCAATCTGACCTCAAATCCCAGAGTAATGACTTCCCATTGCATTGTAAATGACTTTCCCAAATTGCTGACTCGGACTGAACAACTATAATCATATCAGAGAGAGCTTTTGCTTGATAATGTTTGTCAATGAAAAGAGGATCATTGTGAAAGAACCAGAATATAGGAACTTCCAGTGTTGATCTGGAGCTGGAATGAGCTCCTAGACATTGCACAAAACATAGACAAGATAAATTAATTCACAGCAGAATTATCAGGTGTAATTGAAAAGCTATAAAGTTGAAAGATATCTAGTGTAGTATAGTAACTTCATAAATTATACAAAACTACCCAACATGATGAGTCCCTTTAAAAGATAAAATTAGCATTGTCAACCTAGGGTTCAGCTTTTATTAGCTATAGATGGAGACACAATACTGATATGTGAATTATGTTATGTTTTCTGGTGTGGTGGACTAAGATTGCTATATAAATTCTGAATCCGTGATGTAAAAAAGAACAAATAAGAATAAATGCTTGCTGGGCCAAATCACATTTTCCTAAGACAACTGAAGGTTGTCACAGTTTTCAACCGTGTTATTCCTTTTTCACTATTTATGAAATTGTTGATATTGGTGAATAAGTGTATACCTTTAAGTGAACCGTGTTCGCTCAACTTCTGTAGCTGGCTTTGGAGAATCGAGGAATCCAAATATGCACGGACAGTTGACCTGTAGGTTCCATTAACTAGTAAAAGAGGGACTGCAGCAGCTCGCCGGGAAACTGAAAAAGCCATTGTCAATTCAGGATCGTCTGAAAGTGACATCCTAAAGAAAATGAATCAAAAAAGATATATAACTACAGTTAGTCATGCACTGGTTTTAAACAAGCATATGATTGAAAAATATGAAATGAAATGCAACTGGATCAAGCATTTATCCAGGAAGAAAAATTTTGTAAGCTATATTTACGGGCTATTTGTTAAATGGTGAATGAAATAAAAATGGAAGTGGTCCATGAGTCACTGTATTTTTTACAATTAATAAATACTATGTGTTTAAATAAAAACAAGTATTTTATGGATGTATGCATATCAGTGGGTGTAGTTTGACATCAAAGAACAATGTATATATTTGACTAGATAAAAACATGAGAAACGTAGTCAAAGAATTCTTTGTGCTGGAGTCATTGATACCCTGTTTGGGAAAGAAAGTGTATAAATACACTCTTAAATGCCCTATTCTCCAATACACTTTCAGCCTGCCTTAACTTCTCTGCAAATCCGAATTTCATTCTATTTTATCCATGTTTTCTCTTCTTTCTCATTCTCAATGAAACTACAAATGCAACTCATGGTGCTCCTTAACCAACCCTCTCTTCAAATAAGAAAAAATATTTTGTGATACTCATCCTATTATTAACTCCATTTCATCTGCAAGCCCTAATCATGAGCCCCCAGATAACTGAAGACCAACGAGCACTGATGACTCATGTCACCAACAACAACACCACTTATCCAGATCTTCACCCGCACCTACAGCAAAAGTTGCTCGACTATTGACAAATGCCGACGAGACCACCATCACCCAAAACCACTTCGTGCATAAGCTTGAGACCTCTTTACTACCCAACTTGCTGCTCTTACCAATTGCAGCAAGCCCATAACTAATGGAACTTGATCATAAACCATCGATACCATTGTCAACTGCAAGGTTTAAAATTTTGGTTTTCCATTCTGTTTCGATCACTTAAAATTTTGATGTTTCGGTTACATTCCGTGAAGTGTGGAAATTCTGTTTCAAATTCGGTTTTGAGTTTTGATATTGTTAGGTATTTCTTCTGTATAAATATATTACTAAATGTTATAGGCAATATATATACTATATATGTATCGAAATTATAAACGAAATAGTTTAGTAATAAATTGAGCATTTTTATTTTTAGGTATGTTCTTTTGGGTTTATGTATTTTGTTTATATAACCTGAGGTACGCTTTTAGAGATAGATTATTTACCTACAATTCTATTTCAACCAGCCATTACAACTGAAAGTTTATATGGCAAAGATCTGAACCACAAAACTATGCAGCACTCCATATAATCCAGCTTCCAAATGTACTTCATTCACTCCCATCATCCCTGGTTGAACTAGTATTTCCGTTATTTAGTGATAAAATACCATATAATTTAGTTTTTTTTTTTCTGTGAATCCCTCTTCTTCATTTATACGCATTATATTCTTGAGATTAATGTATGCATCACCAAATTCGTAAACTTCAATTATATAAAATAATGAAAATCTATGAACACAATTATATAATCAAAAAAATGCGCTTTTGGATCGTAGGAAAAGGATGAAAAATGAAGAAAATAATACTCGAAAAGCATGCCTTTTTGCATCGTGTGTCATGTGCATCATTTATGTCATCTGATGTGCATTCTCATTTGAGTTATAGGGCCAAAAGTGTTATTGTTCATGCACCATGGCGCATGTCATGGTGCATCTTTCATAATTATGGTTGTGGCTACAAATATCTTCATGTAAAATTTTATTCTATATATAGTAGTGTACTGCCCAGTATGTTGTCGACATAGTAGGTTGATATACTCCTAAAATATGAAAACTAATCTATCTAAATTATATACATGCTAACGTACTATTAATGCGATCGATGTGTATGTTATTAGAAAGAAAATCTTAATTTTTATAGTTTTAAGAATTTTTAATAAATGATAAAAATACCTAGGGACCTTCTGCATTTGTGCATCAGTTATGATTATTATCGCATATTGTCACATCTTATGTTGACAGGAGGGTGAACAAATACGTATAGTTGTACAATTCGACTCACTCTAACAGATTCAAGTATGATCTCTTTTTTCATATAAAAGTTCAAAAAGGAATAACTCATATTAGAATTTCATACCCTAATTCGAGTTGTTTACTTTTTGAACTCTCGAGTGCACTTATTTCTGCTATTGTTTTCTTGCCTGCTTTACTACTGTTTATTATATTGTAATTAGTGTAATCGGGAGCAAGGTTTAAATTTTCGATTTTCAGTTGTATTTCGATTACTTGAAAATTTTGAAATTTTGGGTCGGTTTAAAAAAAAGGAAATTCCTTTTCAACTTTAGTTTTGAATTTTTGTATTTAAGTTGTTTTTTTCTATATAAATACATTAATAGATATTATAAACAAAATTTATATTGTATTTACGTAGACGTTATAAATGAAATGATTAAATAATAAATTGAGTGTTTTTAAGTTTTAGTATATTTTTGAGTTATTTATGCATGTTTGTTTATACAATTGAGCGCGGGTTCAAAAATAATATAAATTGTGGTACATTTTTTTTACTTTTTTGCTTTTATTTTAATATGTTGTGCAGTTAAAGCCCCGTTAAAGCCCTGCAAAATCTCCACTATAGTGCATAGCGCTCTTTGACCGCTATGCTATTTCAATTTAGCGCTATTAAACAGTAGATCCGCTTTAAGCGCCGCTATTTTCTGCTGCACCCGTTAAATCAAGGCTTTTTAGCACCCGCTTTGGTAATATTAATACAAAAATATTAATGTGACTAGTTCTCTATTAAATCAAATTAACAAAGTTAGGGTAAAGATCTAATTTTAAAGTATAAATGCTCAATATAAGTTAGGAATTTATTATAGTCATAAAATTTAGTCTGCATAAATCACGATATTCTTCAGTTTTGTTATATAAGATTAAACAACATTTTTTTTGTACACAAATGATGTAAGAATGAAAAATAAATTAACTTTTAAATGTTTGGTTTTATATGTAATGGAACTTTTTGCATCTCCGCTATTTTTCGCTACATCCCCGCTTTATCCTTGTTGTACCTTTTAGCACCTCCACCGCTATAAAACCGCTAAGCGCTTTAACTGCACAGATATGAATCGCTACTCTTCTTCCAAAGGCTTTATAAAGTGAATTCAATTATACGTATTTTTGAATAAAGTTCATTTTGAGTTGATTAAATTGAAAAAAGTTCGATTTTGCACTTGCTTTCCAAATGTAAATGATAAAACATTCGATAATTGCACAACTTTAAAGCCATCAATCTATTGCTGATTAAGTTTTGATAAAAACGTGACCTTTGTTCTTTTTAACTGTTGGTACCAAAATAGGAATTTCATTTGAATTCCATCCCAATCCTTGCCGAAGTTGCGATGGAATCACTAAAGTTTTAGGATTTCGAATGAAATTTTGAACCATAGCCAGGAGATATTTCACGTATGCATTATACTTTTATTCTATTGTATTTCTATGGAAAATTGTTCTAAAATCGGAAACCATAATCATAACCAAAATTTCTAAAATTGATAGCATTTTTGAAAATTTTAAGTGAACGAAATGAAACGGAAATCTTGATGGTAAATGCACTTATGATGTATCAACATGGTTTAGTATATCACACGTTCATTATTCAATTTTGGTTTTTCATGTCATTTGAATAAATTATATAGTGTGGACCGATTTTGAATGAAAGTTCGATATTCTTCCACTCTATTCTATGTATGTTTCAACACTGTATTTGAGGACATGACATAAGCATGTGTAAGGTCCAAAATTGTGTTAGAAGTAAAATTTTATTATCTAGGTACGAAGAACCTTTCTTAATGTACCTACTAGCAGCGGTCCTATTATAGCTATGCAGTGACAAGGGTCGGTCAGGCCATGGGCAACCACCCATGGCTCACTTTTATGATAGCCAATATATTTGAGTATTTATAAATAGTTTATTAGTTCGTTGATAATCAAAAGACAGTTGGCTGAGTTGGTAGGTGTGCTTTTTAGTAATTGAATTGTATAGGTTTGATTTTAAGATTCATTAGCATTTTTTTCACTGGCATTTTTCTTCTTATTATCCTATTTGGCTACTATCTACAAAACAACATTTTGTTTTTATCACGAATATGCTTTTTAATACTTTCATCTTATTGTCTACATTAATTTATTATTCATGCAAATTCTTTTGCTTTTAAATTTGCTTCAAGTTGATTTACAATATATTTTTACATATGCAGACACTGTTTTAAATCTCGGCTATCTCGGCCGATATCTCGGTCGAGATCTCAGTTAAAGGCTTGGGCGAAACGAAACATGAGATATCGGTTGATATCTCATTTCAATTATATCGGCCGAAATTTACATATATCGGCCGATATTTGGAACGAAACGATATTCCAAGATATCCCCGATATATTGTTTTTTTTTCAAAAAAAATAGACTCATCTCAGTCTATCATAAAAAAATGAACAAAGCCCTTTTCTTTCTGATTCAACTTCTCGAAAGATCATGTTCCTCGTCAAAATATCAAACTCCCTCTTCTACGGAGAAAAAAATCGAACTCCATCTTTTAAAAAAAAATTGAACTACTTCTTCTAACATCTGACAGCTCGCAGTTGCTTCCAATTTTCAACTACTCGATCTCGCTTTTGACAGTCTGCAGCTTCGTCTTCGACCAATCTCTCTGCTTTCTACATGTATATAAATTAGGGTTGTTTCTATTTTAATGAAATTCAATTTTTCATAAAATTGAATATACAGTATAATTTAGAGTAGATTTGCAAGTAGATTTAGTTTGTTATTCTTATGCATAACCTTCTGCAAGTAGATTTGCATCGCCTGAAACCCTTCGATTCCTGATATCTCTTATATGCATTTGCTTTTATTTGCATCAGTTCATGATATTATTATTATGTTATTCTTACTGCATATATGTAATTGTATAGAAACCGCTTTTTTCAGTTAATTTGTCGCCTTTCATCTGCTTATATGTAATTGCTAAAACTGATGATGTTTTGTAACTTTTGTTGAACAATTTCATATACTTGAAGTATAATTGCATTATTTTTTTCAGTTAGAATAGTGGAGATTAGTTGCAGTAAGTCAGTAAATGTTAAATAAAACAATACCATGCATTTTTTGCTATAAATTATGTGATGTGTTATACTCCGATATGGTCTCGAGATGAACTTTAGGTCCGAGATGCACTCGTCTTGTCCGAGATCTCCCCCGATACGATACCGAATCACTAAAATCGTCGAGACGAAACGTGTCCGATATCCGAGATTTAAAACCTTGGTTGCAGAATTATTTTTTGTTATGCTAGTTTAGAATATACAGTAGCAAAGAATGTATTGGTGTGCTAATTAACCAAAAGAAAGGATTTTTCTCACTGTGTGAAGTTTAAAATTCTAATTTTAATTATATACTAATATTTGTTGCAAAAATCGAAGTATAACAATAAGCTCATTGTAAGTGTAACTTTTATGATAATTTATTTGACGGGACTTGCAAATATAAATGTATATATGTGAATCAGTTTAAATTTGTTCACTGTTTAAATTTAACAAGGACTGGCCCTGTGACAAGGCTGCTATGTATTTGCACTATACAGAAGTAATTTTTGTCTTCTTAATCAAGTGAATAATGGTGCCAAGTGCCAATAAATAACATTTAGTATGAACGTGATAACATATTTATTCACACTTTTAACTCCAATAGTTTTCTTTGAGGGTGCGTTCGTAGATAAATTGGATTAGAGGTTGTGGCGTTTGTGGACAAAAATTTGATTATAGATTGAGTAGGATGTAAAAGTAGTCTAATTTTTATTTTTTAATAAATAACTAATTATGAACTCCGCCTGTGTAGTTTTCTATACAGCTTGTCCTAAACCAAGATAAATGAGGATTGTGATAGGTTTGGTGAACCAACATAAAAACCGTAGTCTCTCTTATGAAAATGAAACCTTACTATATTTCTTTGGGACGTAACCCTCTTAGCAACGTGTCATATTGAGACTCGAGTATGGTGATAAATAAGCAAAAGTTGAGTCGCCACTCTCTTAGTGGCACGCCATATCGAGGCTCGGTTATGGTGATAAATATGCAAGGTCTAGGTCATCACTCTCTTAGTGGCGCGCTACATCAACGCCCCGATGTAGTGATAAATGAGCAAGAGTTTTCGCACTTTACTCGGCAGGTGCGAGGGGCAAAAAAGTTAGCCGATGAAAGTAGGATTCGGTTAAGTAGTTGAAATGTAGAGTCCTTAACATGAAAGTTAAAAGAGATAGTTAATACTATGACTAGGAGATGTGTAAATATCTTATGCGTTCAAGAGACCAAATGGATGGACCAAAAGACGAAGGAGGTGGAGAACACAAGTTTCAAGTTATGGTACATGAGAAAAGAACGTAATAAGAACGGGGTAGCCATCTTAATTAACAAGAACCTTAAAATCGGAGTGGTCCACGTTAGGAGACAGGATCATCCTAGTCAAGCTGATAGTTGGTGATATGGTTCTGAACGTCATTAATGCCTATGCCCCACAAGTAGGTCTAAGTGAAGCCGCCAAAAGAAAATTCTAGAAAGAGCTAAATGTCTTGGTTAGAGATGTGTCTAGTAGCGAGTAACTTTTCATAGGAGGAGATTTCAACGACCATGTCGGTACAACTAGTGGGGGGTTTGAGAGAGTGCATGCTGGTTTTGGATATGGCGATGGGAACCAAGAAGGAGAAGAAATATTGAATTTCGCTATTGCTTATGATCTCATGATAGAATACCTTCTTTAGATAGAGACAACCGCATCTAGTTACTTTCAGTAGTGGCCAACACTCTAGCTAGATTGACTTTGTCCTTACTAGAAGAGATGACAAACGAGCTTGTGTATATTATAAAATCATACTTGAAGAATGTGTTGTTTCACAACATCAGCTTTTGATATCTGAGTTTCGTCTTCGGATACGTATTCAACAGGATAAAGGAGCCAAGATTAGTCGGATGAAATGGTGGAAGGTCAAAGGAGACACCTTACGGGTGTTTAAGAAGGATAGAGTGATAGGAGAAGGGTATGGAATACGAAAGGAGAAGCAAATGACGTGTGGGATGAGATGTCAACGTGCATTCGAAAAGCGGTCACTGAAGTGTTTGAGATAACAAAAGAAAATAAACGCGAACCTAAAGATTCATGGTGGTGAAACAGTGATGTGCAAAAGGCTATCAAAGAGAAGAAGGAACGCTATAAATGCTTGCATCATCGCAGGAGCGAGGACAACATGTAAAATTACAAAACGGCAAAAAAGAACGCAAATAGAGCGGTGAGTAAAGCAATGGGTCGGACGAATGAAGATCTATATCAAAAGCTAAGTACGAAGTAGGATGAAAAAACGTCTATAGGATAGCTAAGTTCCACGAGAGGAAGACGAGAGACTTCAACCAAGTTAAATGCATCAAGGATGGGAATAATAGACTTTTGGTGAAGGACGATGAGATAAAAAATACATGAAGATAATACTTCGACAAGCTAGCACTACGATCGAGTTGGACGACTCTTTTAATGACACCAATAGACATTTTGTTCAGAATATTCAAGAGTTCGAGGTAAATGATGCGCTAAAACGGATGAAAGCAGACAAGGCATTGGGGCCTGATGACATCCCTATTGAGGTCCCCATTGAGGTGTGGAGATGCCTTGAAGATGCAGGGATGGTCTGGTTAACTAAGTTATTCAATATTATTTTCAAATCAAACAAGATGTCAGATGAGTGGAGGAGAAGCATATTAGTTCTAATCTTCAAGAATAAAGGAGATATTCAACGTTGCACAAACTACAGAGGAATTAAGCTTATTAGTCATACAATGAAGCTTTGGGAGAGTCATTGAACATCGATTAAGAAGGATGACAAGCGTTTCAAAAAACCAATTTGATTTTCTGCCTGAAAGGTCAACCACAGAGGCGATTTTCTTGATAAGGCAATTTATAGAGAGATTTAGAAAGCAAAAGAAGGATCAACACATGGTATTTATCGATTTGAAAAAAGCTTATGACAAAGTACCGAGAAAGGTTATCTGGTGGGTTCTGAAGAAAAAAAAGTCCCAACAAAGTACATTGTCCTTGTCAAAAATATGTACGATGATGCTGTGACTAGTGTCAAAGCATGTGATGGTGAAACCAGTGATTTTCCCATTAATATAAGATTGCATCAAGGGTCAGCTTTGAGCCCTATATTTTTGTCATAGTGATGGATGAGGTTACGAAGCTTATACAAGGTGAGATTCCTTGGTGTATTAACGAAAGTAGGATAGAGGTTGATAGACAACTGGAGCTGTGGAGTAAGTATTTGGAATCAAAGGGTTTTAGGCTTAGCAGAACTAAAACAGAGTATATGAAGTGTGAGTTCAACAGTGTCAGTTAAGAGGATGGAGATGTCACTTTGACCGGATAAGTAGTGCCCAAAAAGAAATCCTTTCGATATTTAAGATAAATGTTGCATTATGATGGTGAGATTGATGAAGATGTGAGTTTTAGAATTCGAGCGGGATGGGTGAAATGACAACTAGCGTCTAGCATTCTCTGTAACAGAAAAGTCTCACAAAAGCTTAAAGGAAAGTTCTACATAATGGCAATCAGGCCTGCGATATTGTATGGTGTAGAATGTTGGTCTACTAAAAGACAACACGTCCAGAAGATAAGTGTAGCAAAGATGCGGGAGCTGCGATGGAGCTGTGATCATACAAGATGAGACCGAATTAGAAACGATGATATACGTGACAAACTTGAAGTAACACCAATTGAAAAGAAGCTAGTTCAACACCGCTTAAGATGGTTTGGACATCTCCAACGAAGGCCTCCCGAGGCACCTGTGTGCATTGGAATTATAGGCCGCATCAAATGTTCAAATAGAGGTAGAGGTCGACCGAGATTGACATTGAAGGAAGTGGTAAAAAGGGACTTGAAGGATTGGAATGTATCTGAAGAGCTGGTGTCAAAAATGAGCGCATGGAAGATAGCGATCTACGTACCAGAACCATGAACCAAAAGTTGATTGGGGTTGGTTTAGGAGAAGCGTTATAAGTTTTAGATTATAGGACCAGTGAATCGGAGCCTAAGACGTAATGTTTGATCTTCGGTCCGTATTATTATTGGTACCATTATTACTACTACTACTATTATTATCATGGTTTTTTTTATTTCTTTATATATTTTTTATTTTATTTTTATCTTTATTTTTATTTTACTTATTATTATTATTATTTGTTTAATTATTTTACTTTATTTTATTATTATTATCATCATGGTTTATTATTATTATTATTGCTGCTATTTTTAAATTGACTTTGTCATTTAATTTTGGGTTTCATCTCTAGCCGATCCCAACTTGTTTGGGAATAATGGCTTGGTGGTAGTAGTAGTTGTTGTAATAAATAATTAATGATTAATTTTAAATAATTAAACACTTAATATTTAATACTTGTTACTTGATAATTAAAATTAACAATGCAAGTTCAAATTCAACTACAAATTCAACTTCAGATTCAACTACAAATTCAAACGTTGCAAATTAAACTATAAATTCATATTTCAAATTATTAATCATTATTTAATAAATTTAATTAATAAATATTTCATATTTAATATTCAATAATTAATGATAAAAATTCAAATTCAAATACAATTTCAAAAACCTACTATAAATCCAAAAAAAGTCAATAAAACATGAATTACGTCTAATTTATCCTAGTTACATCCGACGTAACTATTACGTAATGCCTAGCCACTGCATTTTTTAGAGTTCAAACATTCTCCATTAAAACATTGACGCATCCGATACGTCCGACATATCTAACCTAATTCTCGCTGACTGCTTTTCCAACAGCGTTTTGATTGTCTGTGAACGCACCTTAAGTTTTTCTATATTTGAAGTTACAGCCATAGAAGTAAAAAACGAAGAGTGAGAATGAATTAAAAAATGAAAATGGAAAATAGAAAGTTTTAGAAATATCCAAAGATAATGCTACCCAGGCAAAATCAAATGTAGGACTCCATATTTTTCTTTAATCATAAACATTTAAGTGTATTGCCTCACACTCTTATTAAGAATGTGAGCAAAGCATTGCTCGAAGAGTGAAATGAGACTGTAATCATCATCCTCTACCTAGTGCAAAAAGACTCCCACAAGGTCTAAAGTGAGCAAGATGTATACGGTCTTATCCCCATTACTACAGAGATTGCTTTCAAAATCTGATCATTAAAACAAGCGCCCACAATATCCAATAATGCATAAATATAGCCCACGACATGCTTACGTATTTAAAGCGAAGTGTGCTACATTAAAAAAAGAAAAAAAGAAGAAGGCTGTGATATTAATAAAAAGTTTTTTTTTATACAATCTTATAATTATTTATAAAATTGCTCTTTTTTCTCAATATTTTTATGAAATTAAATAAATGTTAAAAAAATATTTAATTCATCCACTTTCAGAAACATGTATTGACAAATTATTTAGCTTTTTTTCTATAAAAATAATCACTTTTTAAAGTTTTGGTTGTGCTATAGGAAATGTTTCCATGGAAAAAAAAAGTTCTTGTCTACTTCAACCATGCGCTCCAAATACTCAAACTAGTGTTTTCATCGCATTTCGACATAATCAAAGTCACCGCGGTAGAAAGGTGGAACCCAGTGCACGAGACTTCCGCACGATAGTGGACTCTGGGGAGGTCGATAATGTACGCAGTCTTTCCTTCGCATTGCGAAGAGGTTGTTTCCGGACTCGAACCTAGGAGCCCAGATCACCATGCGGGTGACCTAACCGTTGCGCCAAAGTCACCGCGGTATTTACATAAAAAACTTTTGCCGCAACAACTACAATCAAGAAAAGGGAACTACATAGTATATGTGTGTGTACATGTGTGTGTGCGCGCGCGCACATAGAGATGCACACACTATTTAATCCTATACCATAGTCTGGTCTAAGTTCTGTATATGTAAACTGAGAGGCATAAGAAAATTATGAAAAATGTCAGAAGCAAAAACTATAATAATCATATACATGTTTCCAAATTCCGCTCTTCCATGTTCCTATTAAATATCCAAATAGATTCAATGAATAATAAGGAGCTATACAATGATAATTATATGGGCGGGATATGCTTACAGATGTTGGCTAAACATTACAGTTTGAGGTGAAACCGCCAAAGTTGAAAGGGCATCGGTGAAAACCCTCAAGTTAATAGGCAACAATTCAATGTTCCTGATTTTCTGAAACCAAAATAGCAGCAATGTGAATACATTTCGAACTTGAACAAGCAATCAGGAAGGGAAAATGCAATTACCTCATGTGTAATAAAATACAACTGAAATGATATTTTCTCATAGTAATGGTATGCCCCATCAGCCATTGAAGGAGCAATTACATGCCTCAGTGAACCCCACAGTGTAGCCCCAAGATGAGCAAGAAATGAATCGCGTGCAACTGTGTAACTCTGAAATTCCTGCTCAAGATGAATGATTAACTTCAAGTGAGATAGGAACATACTGCAAATTATTTTCATAGTTAACGTTAATATAGGTATCAAAAATTGCCTAAATGGTTTTGCATAAAACTAGGATACCTCAGGGGTGTCACTGAACAAATTCCATTTCTCCATTCGTTTCAGAGTATCAAGTGCCATTCTTTTATGGCTTTCATCAGATTCTTCACGGTTATAGCCCTCTAGCTCACCTTTCAAATCACGCATCCTCTCGTCAAGTTCTAAAAAGACAATATCAGGTGATTAAGTAGGTCAGGCAAAAACAAATATGATTTTAACATGTCAGGTACAAAATATAAATGGGAAACACTATCCAGACTAACAAATTACAACACATGTATTTTCAACTGCAATTTGATATAAATCCAAATTCAATAACACTCTTTGATGTTACTAAAGTATGTGTAAAGCATATACATGTTCTTCCTCAAGAAGGCCCTTTCCTGGATTTAGTAGTAGCCAATTCCATGTCTATGTACAGTTTATACACTATAACCTTCTAAGTTATAAAAGGATCTTGTGTACATATTAACAGTTTTACTAAGCAGAAGCCTTAGCAGGCAAAGAATTTCTTAACAATACGATAACCATGTAATTCAAAGCAAAAAAGATTCCTAACATGAGATGGTCCTAATCTGGATTTAACAGATTGACTATGCACTGTAACCTTTGAAGTCATAACAAAGATCTTGACTCCAAATTAACCATTTGATCGGCAACATTTTTTTACTATCACTTCAATTTTGTTGTTCCAAGCAAACATAATGCAAGCTTAAAATGCACATGAATTGCATATACCTTCACACAGTGCAAGTTTCGTCCTTCTTCCTTTACAGTGTTTAAATGCAAAAAGCTCGTAAATGTCAACCTCAGCTAGAAGTATGTCAATGGCTTGATGGTCCTACAATATAATAAATAATGACTAATAAATTTGTTTAGAAAAATATAGTTCCATACTGTATCGCATTTGCTGGGGCACCCCAAATCCAAGAGAGTAAGTGCATAACAAGCATCCTTCACACACACCCCCCCCCCCCCAAATAAAATAAAAAAACAAACCAAACCAAAAAAAACCCCGCAAAAAAGGAAAGAAAAAAAAACTATCCAAGCTCGAATATCAATATTTGCAACGTTTTCTCAAAAAAATCAGCAGACAATGTAGCTATTTTAGTAGACTCTTACTCAAAGTATCTTGATGTCCCACGCCGCTTATCAAAAAGAAACGCATACACAGCTTATGCAAACTACTAAAAGGTTTAAATAATACTCACAGCCTATCATGGATTTTAAATAAAGACGCCTTGTTATCTAAAATAAAGTATATACGCTTTATTTCATCATTTTTTTCAGTAAAATATAATTGAATATAACTAGGATTCCCATACCAAAACCTCCAATATCCAAAGAAACTTTAATCCCCTCTCCAAAATAGATGAATCAACTTTTCCTCTAAGTTACCTTGATGTTGACACTGAAACTAGAAAATCAATTACAGGTTCCTTTAAGTCTCACAAGCTATATTCTTAATTAAGCTTATTTTCTTCTAACTACCAATTAAATTTTAATTAGACTAAGAAACATAGTCAAGTCATGAGGAAGTGGCTGAACAAGTAAAAAAAAGCTCCAAAGTGTTACACTTCTGACCACTATTTCAAATCTTGATGATCTGAACTAAAACTTGTTATAGAAGTTTCAAAAGATAAAACACAAATTTATGCCAACCTGGTTTCTACTGAAATAACATTGATCTGGACCGAGATTTTCAAATCCAGATTGAGATATCATATTTTTACTAAGATCTCAACTATATCAAGGCATACTGATTACAACAAATAATGATTTTCTAACATACAATCTAGGTATAATATTTTAAAGAAAAATATCGCTTATAAACATAATTTTGGATCATTTTTTTTATGTTATTGGTCATTCTACTTTGTAGGTCATGTTAGATAGCCTGAGATGAGGTTCATAATCCAAAATTTCTATCTAATATGCATACACAAGTTACTTTCATTTCATCCAAGATCTCTTTTGACACAAGATATCATATCCAAATATCTACGTTGATATAAAACGTTCATGCATAAATCAAATTTTGAGATATAAAACATTCATGGAATTTTTTGATGTATTAATGATCGGAGGTATGAAAATACGTTGGGTTATACTAGAATTAATGTTATACAATAGAAAACTAGAAAACTAACATAAAAAACTATGATCTTTTTTCAACTTCAATCATAATCACGGATCTAGTCATAATCATTACACAACTATTAACCATGCCGTGTCATTGTAATTTAATCCTAATTCTAGCACAAAACATATTCAAATGAAACTTAACCAAGGTTTCAAATCCCAAATTCCGATCACATTTTGTCCTGGGATTTTCCAACAAGCTATCTCATATCATATGAGATCTGGTATAAAAATGAGGGTATCAAGTATGTACATTTTGGTTCTTAAAGTACAACTTGAGAATATCTCAGAGTAACTTATGTGATGTCCTTTTATTCGGACGTTGAAAAAAATGAAGTCTTTTATTATAACTCATTGAATGAAAAGTAAAAAAAATACCATTGGGGATTTGTAAATAGAAATTAGATTGAGCAAATTCTTTTGGACTCGTGCAAAAAGTAAAAATGATAATGCAAGGGAGAAAAAATGTAATTTCAGGTGAGACATCGGATCGAGATTTTGATCCATATTTTATACGAAATTTGAATATTTTGAACGAGATGAATGTTAAATAAGATATGAAAGAGAATTGATGCCTCATCAAAGTGAGAACGAGAACACAGATGAGATCTCCGGCGAGATAAAGGAGATTTGAAACCACGAGCTTGACTAAATTGTATGGTATATTATTTATTATATATAAAACCTAATTTCAATAATGATAATCTACTTTATCAATCTTTTATATTATATGACATATGCATAGCTTTCAATAAAATTGTTTAGAGTAATGAGAAAATAAATCATTAATGAATTTTCAAAACTGAAGGCGCTATATTTCAAAACTAAGTTAAAAGGGGGTTGCATATCAAATTTATACATTTAGATTAATTTATTTGCGACGAATATTATTTACTAATCGTGATATCAATTTGCCCCATATTTAGAACAAACAAAAGTTAAAGCAAAATTTGAAATTAAATCTTATTTGTCCATCTCTTTTTTTTTCCTTTTTTTTACAAATGTCACATGCAACTCTTTAAAAAAATAAATTAATGTTATTTAATGATGATAAAAACAAATTAGTAGCTAGATTTTTATAAAAAAATATTGGATTTCTAAAATTATGCAAAAATATAAAGACAAGAAAAGCTTCACACGAAGTTCATTTAGGTTTCCTATGGTAAGTAAGAACTCCCTACCAAATTATTTTGAAGAGTAGAGAACTGCGTAAAAACAAAAGACTTATTTAGAGCCATTTGTGAAAACCAAACAAAAAGAAGTCTAGGGTGTTATGGGAGATCACCTTATCATCCTATCATGTGTAAGTTTTCGTGTGTTACCATCACAATATTAAACGCTTACCGAAATCATTGACCATCAATTACTTTGTTGTCGAGTGCAATAAACAGTGGCAATTTTGACTTTTATATTAGCAATCAATTGTACTATCAATTTAATAATTTTATGATATGTAATTTGTTTAGAAAAACAAAATTGAAAAGAGATTGTTTCATATTGAAATGTTGCTAAGTTGGAGTGAAACTATATTAAAAAATCAAAAGGAGAACACTTCAAGATAACAACTATTATTTCTATACCAAACCTCCAATTTGATGTACTATATATGACTATATGGATATCCTGGAATTCAAATTGGGTTGTAAATAAACAAAAATTGCTCATCCCAACTAAGACAAAAAAATAAAGAATCACAAAAGAAAAGAAGAAAAAGAGCTTCCTGAACACAAATTGGGTTGTACATAAGCATGCGCCATAGGAAATGTACAAAAAGACCTCATGATACTATAAAGAATACAAAATTGCAGTAGCAAGTGACAGTCATCCAGGTGATTTTGAGGAGCAGTTAGAAGACATCACCAGCACAGTCTGAACTCTACTCTTATCCTTGTTTTTTCAACAGTGCGGACAATATATTTTTCTACTTCTGCTCGGCTGTAAGATTAAAGGTCAAGTATTCCCTATGGAACAGTGCTTGTAATACCAAAATGATATCGCCACTATAATATTATATGTATATGTATGTATGTATGTATGTATATGTATCATGTATGTATGTTTGTATGTATTTTTGAAGATATTTTTAAACAAAAGGGACTATAATGTGTGTGTGTGTGTGAGAGAGAGAGAGAGAGTGTGTGTGTGTGTTTGTATAACTCATAAAATTATGAATAATCAGGAAGACTGGGAATAAACCTACAAGTAAAATGAGCATAAGTAGTAAAAATGATTGAAAACGAAGTATTGACAAAAAAATAAGACAAAAGGAACCGAGGTAGCCATGAGGGATGTATGTCTACCTTTAAACATACATCCAAGCAAGTCAAGAGATTTATACGCACTATAACCAAGGCATGAATTTTGAACTCTACACCTTTTAAACTTCAACTTGTTGCTCCTTTACGTGGTCATCCGTAACAAACATCCGAGTAAATCAAAGGAATCTGTGCCGTTGTCATGATTCGAACTCTTGAGTTTTTCGTCCCAACTCTACGTTTTACCATTAGACTAACCATGGAGACTTATTGTGAATATATATGCATACATATGTCCGCGGGTGCGGCGCGATGGAAAGAAGGCTTGGGTTCTGGTAAAAAGACCCAGGTTCGATTCCTACCATGCGTTTCTCTATCCTATATAAATTTACCCAGGGGTATGGGGGCTTGGATCAGCGGACGACTTTACTATACCCTCATCAGGAGTTTACCGGCCCGCGGGTTCTCCTGGGTTTTCAATATATACACACACACACACACCCATATGTGTGTATATGTGTACATACATGTGTATGTACATGTGTGTGTATAAGGGAAGGGTTCCGCTACATCCCTCTCCGTTATACACATCCACATCCCTATGATTTTTTTCAGATATGCAATTCAAAATAGAATAAAAATCTTGTAGACATGTTCTCATGTGCCTAAAGATCATCTAGTTAATTTGAATAATCCTAACAAATTCAAAATAGTATTTCAAATTGATGGTGAAAATAAAATTTTAACAGTTAATACTGACTTAACATTTTGAAAATCTTAAAAGTTTTGAAATGATCACATTTTTATGGACACGGTGTTCAGTGTAGATTGAACATCCCACAAATTTCATTTGACTTCGAATAGTGTAGCGCTAAAAACCATAGAGACATAGAATGGGGTGTAGCGAAAGAGGAGCATAGCGGATCCTTATATGAATGTGTGTGGGGTTAGGGGGGAGGGGGGAGGGGGTATGGTTATCCCGTAATCAATCTTATTTGAATGGTTAAGCAAAACATGGACATGCTGGTGCTAAGAATAGCTCCCGGAGTATATGTATGGTATATAAACGCAATGAGCGAATGTACCAAAGAAAACAAACTTACATCGCCAAAAGAAGAAAATCGTTCTCGAATTGCATCTTGCAATCTATCTTCAGCTTCTTCTTCTGATATCTCTGGAGATCAAAGACGACGAATAAATTCTGCAACAACTTAGAGCACAACTCCAACTTCTGCTGAGCACAATTTTATTGATATAGTATGACACATGTAAGTGTACCTGCTACAGCACCAACAGTTTTCCCCACATTTGGTAGACTAATATCAGTGCGAACACCTTCTCCACCAACAGATGGACCCCAAGAAAATGGTCCTGCACTTAGATCAATAAATGCCCACCTGAACAAAGATGATGGAATAAATTAGTAATACGAAACTAGCTGTAACAGCATGTATACATGCATATAAATAATTACACACACATACAACAATGTATAGGTACATGCATGTGTGTGAGCATGCATACACTGTACACACGTTTGCACACCTGTATATGTGTGTGTGCGCGCGAGCATTTGTGCGTGTGTGTGTGAGAGAGAGAGAGGGAGGGAGGGAAAAAAAACAAGCTACCAAACCTATCTCGGCCTATCCATGTGTCGGTAATGCACTCAGGATGTAAACCAGACAAGTCTCCTGATTTTAACCCTTTTTCCAATGTTTGTTTTAAATCATCCTTCCCATGCAAAATCTGCAAATGAAATTGGAGTGAGGATATGATAAGAGCATATTGGCTGAAGAACCAGTTTCAGGTATTTGAAGCAACCTGCACGGCTTTGTTGTAAGCAAGCTCTGTGTTCTCTTTACCTTCGTTTACTTTCTCAACAGTTTCCAAGGCATCCAAGCATTTTTTTGACCATTCTATCTGAATAACACGAGAAAATATATATAATATAATCAAAGTTATACAGCACATTCGGATTAAAGTAGTACTGGAGACATAGAAAATGCTAAAAAACATATGTTCTCTCCGAAGATTATTTCATCAGCAACTTAAGATTTAATCAAGATGCTATAATCATGTAATTATCGTGCATGTGTGCTTGCGTGTGTTGTATAATCATAGAGTCGTGAACAAAGCTAAAGGCGCTTCCATTCAAAAAACAGTTTCTTCGAAACAAGCATTTGATAATTGACAAAACAATAGGAGAATGCACTTACACTATCAATTTCGTCTGTTGTAGTCCATGAAAAACTAGCTGCTGGTCGATTAACATGAAGAGGCCTAGGGTCACCCCTATCAATTTCTGACATAGAGCCAGTATCAGATAAGTGGATTATAAACGAATATAGTGTGCACTGAAATGCATTAGTCAAATTCAAATAAATAAATAAACAAATAAACACCATAAATTTTCTGTCTCCAACAAAACAATGACACTCGACTCTATGACATGTGAGCAAGTTACACCCAAAACACAAATATTCACTTAACTAAATCAAAAGGATACTCGCTTCAGAATACAGTTGACTGTAAGAGCAGATAATGATGATAATGTAATTTATCGAAGGAAACATGATTTAAGAGGTTTAAGAAGAGCAAATGCTGCTTACCAAGAGAAACCCCGGCCACTTTTTCCGATTTCAGAAGTTTAGCTTGTACAGTCTTGTTCTACAAGAAATTCATTTCATGAACATAAGGTTATCAAAATGAAATCGCAAAGGAAATGTTGGAGCAAAAAAAGAAAGGAAAAAAAAAGAGAGTAGAAGAAATGAAGAAAGGAATAAAAGAAGAACCCTTGAATCCATGACAAAATATCATGATTCTCATGAAAGGCATGTTATCATTTTAATGCATTTTATGTTTCAGACCAAAGGGGATTCCTTTTTGAACTAAATGTGAACTGATAAGAGGAAAAACAAATTGAAAATCATAAAAGAAAAATTAATACAGACAAAAGTATATATACCGCAGCTGACGTATAGTAATAACCATATACCTAACTCCAAAATCTGTAAAACACCACGTGGAGTGCATGCACTAATATCAATTTCTGGCACCAATTGAATAATAATACAAGAAAAAGCAAGCTGAATTAGGAAAAATGTAAAGTAATTTTAAACATTGAAATTATGTATTGTATGCACACACATATGTGTGTATATCACTTTTGGTTCAGTTCTTTTACTCGAAAACTTGATGAACACAAATAGATTGAAATAAAACTTTAATAACCTAAGATGTATAAATGCAATTTCCATCAAGTTGAGGTGTGGTGATTTGTCAAATTTGGCATGTAACTCTCTAGAGGAAAAATTAGTGGAAGGGATAAATCTTCTTTGCAATTGCAAACCTATAATATGGTAGCTGATGGTCGACACCCATACATTAACACCCAACTAAGAGTTCTTAGTTTTGTTTTACTAATTCAAAGTAGAAAGATGGAAATCCGGTGCCCTGCGATCAATGCTTCATCCAAAACCTTTTATGCTATTTCCAAAACATTAAACACACATACACGCACTCACGTGCACACATCCACGCCCTGTCTTCCTTTCAATTTTGGTTCAAACCATTACTGTATTTTCAGTGGTGAAAAATATGATATACTCTAAGTGAAGAAATTTCAACGTGATTTACTTGCAAATGAAAGTTAAAAAATTTCAAAAAATCCAGAATGTTTGTGCAAAATAGACTACATGAAAGGGAGGAATTAGGAAACAGGTCCTACTCGTACATGTTAGTGAAGAGGAAAATATCAAATTATCTGATAACAGTTCATGCTCCAACAGGCTAGTTAGCAGAATATAAGGTAAGAAACAAGAAAACATACAAAAATATGAATTACGTATTACCATTCTAAGATAGCTAATTTCGGATTCAGACAAGCCCCTCCTACGAAGTTTACAAAGATCAAAGTTAGAACGTACAGTAGCCTGTAATCTTGGGTTTATAAACAAAAAGGACAGAAAAAGAAAAAAGAATGCATATCCTCAACAGAGAATAATACCAGAACTGAAGTTCCCCTAGCTAAGTGTACACTGTTCCAATTTAGTAGCAGCATAGCATATTGAATATGGATTAAATTTTGGCAGAGTATGCCTTAATTGATAAGTTTGGACAACTGACCGATGTCTTTTGATGTTCAAACAAACGTCAGTAATATATGTTTATCCACATTCGTGCAAGCATTTCTAGGTAGAAAATTAGCATACATGTCAATTACAGAGGGTTACTGTTAAGGATACAAAGATTTTAGCGGGAGTGTAAAGGGATAGATTAAAGAATATTATAAACAGCACCAAACAGGATTCTCTTATATCAATTCAGTAATTGAATCATGTAATTATCCAGCAATTTCTTCATGACATGGAGTAAATTTATTAAATTGTTATATTTTCATAAAATTTAGTCCTAAATTTGGCTATAAATGCATATGGTGAAATGTTAAAATTAAGTGGTATAACTAATCTATGGAAGAGTCACCTGTAGCCATAATGAGCACGCGTGTTATTACGCTTGGGATTGAGAACAAATATGTTGTATGCATTTTCTATCTGGAAATAGCTAATAAGAGTTGCAAATATATATTCCATTCTGTCGACATCAACTTGCCATAAGATATCTTCATTTTCACTGTGATTACAGAAACAATATTATCTGTCAGCATTGAGAAGCTGATTAAATTATGCGCTACTTGGCCAATAAAAAATCTCATTGAGTCCATCATTATAAAGAAGAGTGACATAAAAGTTAATCTTGGTGGAACTGTTTGGAAGAATAGTAGTTGTGTGCGAACTAAAAAATCTCTCTGAAACAATAAGCAATAGTTAGAACAAACATGACCTGATAGTTATGAAAGATTATTAAAAATTGCGTGCTAAAAAGTCTATATTCCTTCAATTGAATAATAATTCAATTCCTCTAATCAAATGTTCTTACTTTCAATTAACCATCAGATGCATTCGATTAAAATTCAGATCTCATCTATTGTCAAATCGGGGAACTGGGGAGAAGGACAAACTTTGAAAGCAAAAAAAAATTAAACGGAAGGACATCAAGTTTTTTTTTAGACGGAAGGATGGATACTAGTTATAACTAGCGTTATAATTAGCACTATCCTTCAGCCCAAATAAAAAACTATTTGTCTTTTAGCTTAATTTTTCTTCAAAGTTTGTCCTTGTGTTTATTTTCCTCTTGTCAAATTGCAACAGATCAAACTGATGTAAAATATTTTTAAATTGAGCAGCTTCCGAAGTTTTACCACATAAACAATCTCTCAAGTCAAATTGACATTTACACAAAGTATAGTACCTGGCATCTGATATATTCTCTTTACGAGACAGGGCTCTAATAGCATGCTCGAAAACAGAAGTAACTTTTTCACCCATTTGTATTGTATGCACAGAAAAACTGCAGAATAGTAAAGGTGGTGTTTTTAGACATGTTAAAACTTCGATACAGGAATCTAATAGGAAATGCTCTGTTAAATAATTGAGCCAGAAGGAGAACGGCGCTTAAGATTAACAGAGTAAGAAGGTAGAATTACTTGTAATTTATATGACTGACAAAAGGGAGATGGTGACGTTGAACATTTTCAATACTGATCTTATAAAATGGGGTAAGGATCTCTCCAATAGGAGGAACACGCGTATGCTGGAATACATGATCGATATTGGTGAACCATCTTTCCATCTCTTCACGACCGAGCTTGAAATCTACAACGACCATAAAAACCACATCTTATGGAAACGAAGATGACAGTAATTGCATGCAATATACACTGGAATAAATGATATATACCATGATTTCCTTTTCCATCAAATCCTATGAATATGAAGTTCACTGGGACAGGAAGGTAGATTGAATCAACCTCGGAGAGTTTCAAGTAGTTAGCAATGTTACCTGCAAGGACATAAAACTTAATGCAGGACCGCGATGAATAAAAGAAGTATAAAATTTCTTTGAATGTTCATTTTCAACCAGGAAGCATCTTTAAATACAAATTAAAAAAATAGCTATTACTTATCGGCGAGGTGGCACAGATGACAATACTAGAGTGGGTTATATGGCTGTGGAATACAAAGATTAACACACTTCTGTGTACAAATGTCCTTGCTTTTGTGCATGGTTACCCAATAGAAGAATGGATATATAAGCAACATACGGTTTTGTAATACAATGGTTAGTGAATAGAACATATGGTTATGTAATGCAAAATTGTGTGTGAGTGCGCATGGATAAGCTTTATAAGCCAAACATCCTTCGATTCTCATAAGGATCAGATGGATTATGTCTTTTAGTTGGAAACAAATTCAGAAATTTAAACAAAAATCTCATGAATGAACCACCAGAGCGTTTCATTATCATCCTTGCCTTTATCCCGAATGATTGGAATCGACCACATGAATTCTCAATTTCCATAGCTTTATATCTTGAACCATATTATTAGTTAAATTCAACATTTTTAGATCATATTTAATATTCTCTTCCCATGTTAATTTAGGTCTTCCTTTTTGTCTTCTTCCTTCAATATAAATATTATCTCCTCTCTTTACCGGTCCATTTTCCTGTCTTTTTTGTATATGTTAGTATCATTAGGTCCAATTTACCTAATTTTCTCATTTATAGGTGTTGCTTTCAATCTCTCTCACATTCTCATTTCTAATTATCTTTTCTTGTAATTCCAATCATCCTCTTATCATTCTCATTTTCCCTATATTTAACTTATTTTCTTGTTTCTTTTTTAAAGACCAACATTCTGCTCCGTATAATATCACGGCTCTAATCGTTGAACGATAAAATTTCCTTTTAGTTTCTCTAGTATCCTTCTATCACATAGACTAATATTAGCTTATCTTCATTTTACCCAAAGTGTGCTAATTTGGTTTGTCATATTTCTTTCTATATCCTCATCCTCCTGTAATATTGAATTTAAACATTTAAATGTAATATTGAACTTAAACATTTAAATTATCTGCTTGTTAATTGTATTTTTATCGTATTAATTTCTCTGGTTTCTTTACTAAAAATGAAATATACTTTGTCTTAGCCCTACTAAGTTTTAGTTATTTGATTCTAGTGCATTTCTCCATATATAATTTTTTTTGTTCTACCTTCTCTTTAGATGTAGCAACCAACACAACGCCGTAGGCAAACATGTTACATCATACATCATGGTACTTTATTTTGAAAATCTTTTGTTATTTCATCCAAAATTGACGAATAAATATGGGTTTAAAATCGATCCCTGATATAACCCTACCTTTATTGGAAATTTGCTAGTCTCTCCACATGTAGATCACACATTCATCTCAGATTCCTCGTACATATCTTGAATTATCTTTATCATGTGTGTTCATTTTTTTTATTTAATGTCCATCAAATTACGTTTCTTGGTACTCTATTATATGTTTTTTCCAAATCTATGAACATATGCAAATCTTTTTTGTTACTCCTAAATTTCTCTATTAGTCTTCTTACAAGTGTAGCTTCTATTGTAGATCGTTCTGTCATAAAACCGAACTGGTTATTAGATACCGTTGACTCGTTTTTTTAATCGTTGTTCTATTTCTTTCTTATAGTTTCATTGTGTGACTCGTATGTTTAATAACTCTATAGTTACCACAATTTTGTATATCATCCTTATTTTTAGAATTTGGTATCACTGTACTTTTCATCCATTCGTTCAAAAAAATTCATTCTGTTAGTATTTTATTAAATAAATTTATAAGTCGTTCAACTCCTTTACCTCCTAATCGCTGGAATATATTTATTTATTTAATTAAACATATGTTAAAGTGATTCACCCACTTTCACTATACTTTACCGGCATCCCTTTTTCTTTTCAAGTGAAACAATTCGAAATGATGTCAAGTTATTAGATATGGTTTTCTCTATGTACTTAATAATTAAGATCATTTTCATACAAATTAACTCGTTTGGAGATTCCTAACATGTTTAAATTATCATTTTTAAGCAACAATTGAAAATAAATGTTTTATGGTTGATATAGACTTACAATTATGAATGGGTTAGATTTTCATTATGAAGGGGTTAGATTTTCCAAAATAATCATAGATACATAGAGATTATGTTCAGTGTGGATTAAAGGTTTCTTGGAATTTGGTATCATTTGAATAGTACATCTAATAAAGTGTAGATGGGGCGTAGCTGATACACATTAATGTGATTTTTTTTCTTGTGATGGTTAGAGGGAAAAGCAAAACAATTAAAGGACTATATATGGGAAATTTTGCAAAAATAATACAAAAATTACAAGGGGAGAAGTATTTAGAGTATGGTTGCTCAAACATGAATGGTGTACGAAAATATCCTTCTTCCCCTATTTATTTTAAATTAAACATTAACTATTATTCATGAATACACCCAGCCACGAACTCACCACACCATATCGACCAGAAACTGAACCACCACCTACTGGCCTCAACCCTAACCGTCATCACCGCTTCATGTAGCTTCCTCTACTTCCGTCTTGCATTATCTTCTCCTTATAAACTCTAGTTTCCCTCAATTGTTTAATCCCTAATTCAAAGTTTCAAAATACTACAGGTTTAATCTGTCTTAATCCTTAATTCAAGGTTCACATCAATTGTTTAATCCAAATGCAAAATTCTAAACCTATAAATTGTTTAACTCTTAATCTGCGTTACTGAGAATTCGGGTTTTGAAAGAAGAAAAAATTTACTTTTTTATTTTTTGTCGAAAGGAGAAGAAGCAAAATATGTGAATTAGAAGAAAAGTAAAATTAATCAAGGACGGATTTAAATTTGCGCAATTTTAAAGGAGAAAAATTGTATGATTTTTCTCTTAACAACCAAAATCTTAGTTGCAAAATTATTGTTATAAAGTGCCCCTTATTCCTTTTGATTCTTCCTTTAGCAATTTCATTTTTCTAATACATCCAAAAAATGACTAAATATACCTTTTAACTCTTGGTTTCAAATTTACTTTTCCTGAAATCCACAAGAATAGTTTGCTCCATAAAGATTTGCACTAGATGGGCAACCAAAATAATACCAAATGTGCTCTATAGGCTCCGTTTGAGAGTTTTGTACTACCACGTATGATAGGCTTTGAGAGTACAGGTTTTGATCGTAATTGATCGTAACGGTTTTGATTGGTTTACATAAAGTATTGTTATAGCCGATCAATACATACTTGAGAGTTTTACATACACCGGTTGTAAGAGTTTTCCACTTAAAGTAATATTACATTTATACCCTTACATTTATTCTCTCGTTTTATGAAGACTAATTTTCCAATATGAATAGTTGGGGTATAATTGAAAAAAGTTATAAACCTCCCCCCAATTTGATGGGTTGATAATTGTCATTAAAATTATACTACACCGGTTTTATAACCAACAACAACCGGTGTAAAAAAAACTTACAAGTAAGGGTTATCTGAACATCTTAAATACAAAGCCGTACAAAACCAGTCAAAACCGGTGGAAAAAACTTACAAGCGGAGCCTAAAGGTAAATAGCATGTGCTTGGATTAAACTTATTTATAAGCAATAAGCAATTGGCAATTCACAGTATCAAACTCAAATCAAATTGAGAAGAAGCTGAGGAACCAATTTACACATAATAATTTCTATGCATTCTATGTTACCGTGGCTAAATTCTTCTCAATATTTACAACAGTGGAAATTATATTTCAATTAGATAAACAGGCATATACCTGATTTCGTGTAATTAGCAACCTCCATTTTGCTGTTATCCTTGGAGACGGAGCTCTCCAAATCACCAAAATCTAAAAAACCACACCAACGGTTAATTTATTTAAAATACATGACAAAATAATACGAACATTTTCCAGATCTTATTACCAGTTCGAATCACAGACTCGCTCCAGAATTTACTCTTCCCTTTCAGGTTAAAAAGCGAAAACACAGATGACTTTGAGCTCTTGCTGTCTTTGAACGACGATGCATTCGAACTCGTCGCTATAAACTGAAAAAGGATGATCAAGATCGTTTATTGAGCTTCTAGAGGATCGAATTTTATACTTAGAGTTCAGAACTTACAGTGATCAGCGATAGAATCAATAATAGAGAGGTGAAGGAATCGGGGAAGAATTTCATCGTTTAGGGAAGAGAGGTATGAGATTGTGGAGGTTTTAGGAGTTAAGGAGGGCGAGACCTACGATGAAGAAAAGACCAATTTTTCTGAAAATTAAACAGGGGCTTAGCTGAATATTCAGCCATTAGCTGAGGTGGGATCCAGTGGTCAGGCGCTCATTTAATGGACGCCTGAGGTCAGGCGCCTGACTTCCAGACGCTCATTTTATGGGCGTCTGAATAGCAGATGTCCGTCCCCTTTCCTTTCCATTTTCATTTTAATTTTTTTTTTAATTAGAAAATCTAAATGAAATGCCGCCGCATTCAACCAAAATCGTCCGAAGAACGGTTCACAGATATCCAGCGGAGCAAGCTAGACCGTTACATGTTCCGCCGCCACCTGGAGTTTCACCAGACGATCTACATGTACTACACGAGCTTCCAGATGGTTATCGGCATAGAGCCGAATCCGCTTTGATGACCGTACAGGTATAAATTGCACATTAGTATATTTGATTATTTTTATATGTACATAATCATATTAAATAACTGTTACTCTATCAAAAATTATTAATTCATAAATTATCTTTAGAACCATTACATTCATTGTCGGGGTAGTTGGGCTAAGTGCATTACCCAGTTTTATGATTCTCTTCCCGGTCCTATTGTTGAGAGGCTACAGGCTAGCCTTTTTGGTCTTTTTTTGTCGATTAGGCCTGTTCAGTCCTTTGATCGACCTCTCATTCAGTCATTAGCTGAGAGGTGGTGGCCCGCCACGCATACGTTTCATTTTTCAGATTTTGAGCTTGGTATCACCCCAGTTGATTTCTACGTGTTCACTGGCATTGAGATTGGACGACAAGGTCTTCGACCTTTTCCATTTGATGATTTATACGAGTCCCCCAATCTGTTTACTGTTTTTCTACCATTGATAGATGTTACCTGCGTCAGTAGTGGTTCTGTTAAGTTGACTTACCTGCAGCAGTACATCACCACTTATATAGCTAGAGCCGATATGATGGATGCAGTTACTAGAGCATTTCTGCTGTACTTGTTTGGTTCGACCTTTTTTTCGAACCAAAAAGGTACGGTTCGACTGGGCTATTTAGCATCTCTTGCTAGATTGGACCAGCTACATACTATTGATTGGGGCACAGCGATATTAGGCACCCTTTATACCGCTCTAGATTCATTTGCGCTTGGCGATGTCAAGCAGATGTATGCTTTTTGGTATATTTTGTCGTTATGGTACTACGAGTACACGGCAAACATGCATCCCCGCATCCAGGACATGGCTAGTCAGACTCCTGAGGAGTACTTTCCTAGGATGAGACGATGGGAGACTATGCAGTACGTACATCATGTTCCCTTAGGTGTACGGCATGACTTGATGGAGGCTAGGTCACAGCTTGATATGCGTAGTCGAGGTAACATCATCCGTACTCCTTGGGCCTCACATTGGACTCATCTAGCAGATGCAGGTCTTATGGTAGACGACCATCCCATGATGGTTGTGTATTCTCTATCTAGACGTAGGGTTGCTTTGCATACACCTGCATTTATGCCTATGTGGTATTTGGAAGAGAGGTGTGCTTATCAGATTACTGGTGATCGTCGTATACCATATGATCCTTTATCTTGTGAGGACATGTTTGGTAGACATAGGGTGATTGGCGATCATTACTTAGATGCTCTACGACAGGCTGGGTGGGTGGATAGTAGTACTTTCTTCATCGATGGAGACAACGATGCTTATTGGGCTAGAGTAGCACCCCGTAGATTCATCGTACCAGATTATGTTCGTGGGGTCAACTCTGATCATATAGGACCACACATGGCAGCCGGTAGAGTTCAGGTACCGCAGGTTTCATTTGACCCGATTCCGTCACAGTTCTCTCAGACTCCCATGCAGTTGGAGTCTGATACTACTTTTAGGGCATATGACGTGACATGTACTGTGATTAAGCAGCCTTTAGTCTTTCCAAACCACCCCGAGTTTCCTGGTGTGCCTTCAGTCGGGTTATATCCTTCGTATGAGGTACGTTTGTTGTTTATTGTCGTTTTCCCTTTATTTTATGCTTAGTTTCTTACTATGTCAAATATCATCTTTATGTAGTATGCTGCTAGATTGGACCAGACCAAAGTTTCACTTGGTGTGTATCGTGATATGACTCTTGCACATACACACACCATGCATGATATGTACATGCATCATACACATATGCTAGAGGCACAGATTGATCAGCTATCAGCTAGACTTGCTGTATATGAGCCTTTCGGATCACAAGGTAGAGGTGATGCTGGTCCCAGTGGGTATGATGTTGGTGGTTTAGATGAGGACGATGGGGATGAGGATGATGGGGATGATGAGGACGAGGGGGAGGATGGTGATGGGGATGACGATGATGATGATGGAGATGATGATGATGGTGATGGGGATGATGATGACGATGACGGAGATGATGATGATGGTGAATTGGTGATGGGGATGATGGTGACGATGCCGACGACGACGACGACGTTGCATCCCTTTAGTTGTATACCTTTTAGTATATGCATAGTGAACGTTTTATTATATGTTGCAGTTCATATATCTTATGTACTTATGTCATTGTCTGAGTATACTGTGTATTCTTTATATTTATATAATTTCACTTTCTTGGATTTTGGATGATAATGTTCGAGTATACTGTGAATTCTATATGTTTGTGTATACTGTGAATTATATATGTTTATGTATACTGTGAATTCTATATGTTTGTGTATACTGTGAATTATATATGTTTGTGTATACTGTGAATTCTATATGTTTGTGTATACTTATAAGCACCAACTAGTGACATATACACATAAAAAAACCACTAGTGACATTAGAATTGAAGATATACGAACATAGAACACTGATAAAAAACGACACAGTAATAATAGAACACAAATATTAAGATACTAGATGTGACGATTAAATTGCAACTTCTGTAAAGAAAGTCGAAGACGTCTTATCTCGTGTTCTAGTTCGTTTGCATAGGTTATGCCCCTTGGACATAAAGGATCATCCAACCATTCCGCGTAATTGCAACCATTCGGCCAGAATTGACATATTTGGATTCGACGACCAATATTTTCTCCATCCGCACGTACTATAACTTCAACTCCATACCCGCACTGATAACAAACTGGGTACGATTCAACTTCTTGCTCGGTATGAGGTTGAACTACTTGAACCTGGTTCTCAGGTTGTTCATATGCATGAGGAACAACATGTTGTTCATATGGTGGTTCAACCACTTCCTGAAGTCTCAGCTGCTCAAGATTTGGAAACTGACCGCGGACATCTTCATAGTGTTGTTCTTGATAATTGATAAGCCAATCCTCATCAGTATGTGGACTTTCCGTAGGCACGTAACCTGCATCTGAATCGATAGAAGAAGGCCAATAAGGCATTGCGATGAAGAATTTATTGTTGTGAGTGAGGAAGAAGATGATTATGAATGATGAATAAGTAAATCAGAAAGCGCATATATAAACAAACAGGTCACAGGGGAATGACAAAAACAACAGACATTATTATTTGAAAAGACAATTCAGAAAGCTCTCCATACATTAACGACCGTTACATAACCAACTACCAATATTGTTATCTTAAGGTCATCCAAATCTTTCTAGCCAATTTTGGCGTATGAAGTACGCATCATGGCCAATGAACGGAGTGCGGTATTTTAAATTGTATCGACCGTCATAAGTCGAACGTGTATTCTCGAACACATTTTCTGATATTACCTCATTAATAATCTTTGTGTAATGCGTGCATGCCCTAGTAAAGTTTCTGTATGCAGTCCTGACCTCTTGAGCCGTACGTCTAACTTGACAGCCCACGTCGTTGTTGTACAGTTCAGCCAGAGTGTCCCAAAAATGAATTACCATTAACTCCTGATTGTCACACATCTCATCGGTTTGTATGTAGTACTGCATAAGCAACTTTAATTCATGAGACTTAAATGTCATGTTGGACAATGTAGTTTGAATAATGTTAAGTTTTTAAATGATTTAAACAGATAACGATTTGTGAATTTATATAATGGATGTTGATTCTCTCCACTCAAGAAAGCAGAGAATCTTGACCAGCAAATGAACGTGGCTACAGTATTTGATTTGACTGCACACTGAGCCACCTTCTCTCCACTCAAGAAAGCAGAGAATCTTGACCGGCAAATGAACGTAGCTACAGTATTTAATTTGACCGCACACTGAGCCACCTTCTCTCCACTCAACAAAGCAGAAAATCTTGACCGGCAAATGAACGTGGCTACAGTATTTGATTTGACTGCACACTGAGCCACCTTCTCTCCACTCAACAAAGCAGAGAATCTTGACCGGCAAATGAACGTGGCTACAGTACGTGATTTGACCGCACACTAAGCCACCTTCTCTCCACTCAAGAATTTGTCCTATACATATAACCATTTGGATCTCATACTTGTTCACCACAATTAAGTCTAACAAAACATTCAAATATCAAACAACCATCCTCAAATATCAAACAATGTCTGGAAATTTACTAAAAGCTATATTGCTATGCGACAATGACTCTGAAGAAGAAGCGTATGCGTTAGCGCATCAACAAGAGGAGGAGAAACTGATGGAGATATACCGTGAAACATACGGTTCAACTTCTGGAAAACAAGGCGGTTCAGTTGTGGGTCGGAAATATATCAACCGTAACAAGCAAGCATTTCAAAAAACACTTATGCAAGATTACTTTGCCCGTGATCCAACTTATGGTCCAGAGATGTTTAGACGACGATTCAGAATGAGTCGTCCATTGTTTTTAAGAATTCTCAAAAGTATTCAGCAGAATAATAATTATTTTGTTTACAAGCAGGACGCTGCAAAAAAACAAGGTTTAAGTAGGCATCAAAAGATGACCGCAGCTTTGAGGATGTTAGCGTACAGTACACCCGCCGATGCCCTTGACGACGCATGTCGTATTGCAGAGAGTACGACATTGGAAAACCTAGATCACTTCTGTCAGTCAGTTGTGAACAGTTATGGGACTGAATATCTTCGTTCTCCAAACGAGACAGATGTAACGCGCTTGCGTGAAATGCATGAAAGCAAAGGCTGGCCTGGAATGCTTGGAAGTCTAGATTGTATGCATTGGGAGTGGAAGAACTGTCCCAAAGCTTTTCATGGAGCATATAGCGGTAAAGAAAAAAAACCTACTATCATCTTAGAAGCGGTTGCCTCTCATGATTTGTGGATTTGACATGCTTTCTTTGGAATGTCAGGTTCTCTTAACGACTTAAACGTTGTCGAACGATCTCATTTGTTTAATGATTTGGCGCAAGGTAAGTCAACTCACGTATCATTTACTCTTGGTCATAACACATATGAGCATGGATACTATATTGAAGATGGAATTTATCCCAAATGGAGTACGATTGTAAAGACATTTGCAAACCCAATGACGGCAAAACAGAAACAATTTGCTGCAATGCAGGAAGGACAAAGGAAGGATGTAGAAAGGGCGTTTGGGGTCCTTCAAGCAAGATTTGCAATGGTCAGCAATCCATGTAGATTATGGAAGAGAACAAAAATGGCTACAATTATGTTCTGTTGTATAATTCTGCATAACATGATCATTGAAGATGAACGCGCTATGGACTATCCCGATTTCGAGTATGATGGGGCAAGACAACCCCCCGAATTGTTTCGCATAGCCACGTTACGAAATGAAGGACAATACGCAATTCATGTCGATCATCATGAAGTATATCGTAATGCTGCTATTCATAATAGACTCCAAAGGAATTTAATGGAGCATATTTGGAATTCTCTTGGAAATCAGTAGTTCGGGATGGTGAATCTTTGTTTAATTACATCTGTTTGCCTTTTTATTTATGTAACGAAGTGTAGAATGCTATAATTTTTATGTTTTTAATATCATTTATGTTTGGTGAAGTAAATCTTTATTGATGTCTACAGAATGCATCGAAATAAATGATATCCCATTGAATATTTTAAAACTGAAAATAACACATGATTGAAAATATAAACTGAAGGTACATGGATATTTAAACTGCAATAACTTAAAATATCACATGAATATTTCAACTACATATGTTTTTTTCCCGATCTACTCTCAACAATGCGTTGTTTGTACTCCATCCAATATTGCATTGTAATTGGGTCCATTCTGGTGACATCCTTTTCCATTACTAAGGTCTCTTGGCGTTGCCGCTCTAGCTCAAACCGGCCCTTCTCAATCTCGGTCAGTTCTTTTAACACGACAAGCTTTTCTGCACTCCCCCTTTGACGTTCTGCATTTTCTCTCGAATGTTTTTCATGCATTAGGGCTAAACGAGAATCAATTTGAGATTGAACAGCAATTTTCTTCTTAGTTGCTCGTTGCCCCATCGGTCTAGCACTTTCATCAAATGCGGGTTCTGCTTCTTCGTCTTCGTTATCTGGGCATACATTAGAGTCCATCTGAGAAGAATTGCTTGGGCTAGAATTATAATTAGTTCGTCTTGTTTTTTTCTTGCCCTTCGAGTTCGTCTGAACATCTCTTAAGTTTTTTGCGGTGTTTGAGCTCCATTTTTGTTGACTAACAAGCAAGTCATAGCAGTTTGCAAACTGATAGTAGCGGGGTTTCTTCGTACCATTTTCTCTTGGAAATAATTTCATGAATTGATCGTTCGCCATTCTCTTCTAAAAAAACATGAACATAAAATGATATATTAACAAAGTGATCGGAATGAATATAAATTAAAAATGATATTTTTCAAAACGCTACCAATTCAACTTCGCCACCCATTCCACTTGGATTTGCTGTTCTTATTTTGTGAATCTGCGACTCGTAGAATTGTGTTTGTCGATTAATCTTCTCGAAACGACCCGTGATTGCAGACATTGACCTCGTCTTTTTAGCATGCTTTTTATTGTACGCAGTCATGACTTTTGCCCAAAACGCCTCTCCACTTTGGTCATTCCCCTTTACCGAGTCGTTAGAAAAATGACAGTAAATATAACATAAATCCTTATCTTCATCGCCGGACCATGTAGCAGAAGAATGGAAGGATAGAGGGGGAGCGATCTGGGGATGAACATTTTGAAAGGGTTGGGAATCAAAATCTCAGCTATCCATATTCATCGCTTCGGTATATGATTGAAAAGGATGAGACATACTTTCAATATTATGGAATTAAGAATATAATTGTAATAGAAAAAGAGATGTGTGTATTACAATCTGAAAAATAGTCCTATATATGTAATGAAATTTTAAATATGACCGTTTATAGCCGTTGTAATTTTAAATATGACCGTTTATAGCCGTTGGGGACAAAATATGACCGTTTATAGCCGTTGGAGTTCAAAATACGGCCGTTTATAGCCGTTGGAGTTCAAAATACGGCGTTTATAGCCGTTGGAGTCCGGATTAAGGCGTTTGGCGGCGGAGGAGGGGAGGCCGTTTGGGGTTGGGCTTGGGCGTCCATTTAATGGGCGCCCAAGCCCAGTTCAGGATCCTGAATTGGATCCTGAACTTTCAGCTTAATATTAAGCTTGAATTGGACGATTGGGGGTGTTTTTTTTCAAATTCAGGATGTAAGCGTACCACTGGAGATGCCCTTACATCTGATGAATTAAAAGTCCGAAAATTGCAGTTACCTCCGGTTTTTTTCGTCCGACCACCGGAACTACTTCTGGTTACTGGTATATAGCCCGCGCACTGCACAGGGTAATATTATTAAAAAAATAATATTTAAAATTTAGTTATTGTTAAAAATTGAATTTTTTACGCATTATATGATAAATTTATTGAAATTAAGGAATTTATAATTTAAATGACATGTAATGCTCTGATGTAAGGTAGATGGTCGCTAACCACATATTCTTGTTGGAATTATTATCCTAACTCGGTAATAGCAAATAATATACTGTTACTATATATGTGAATAGTTGATACGTGTATTTTATATATATATGGATGAAAAAAATGAATTTTCCATTTCGATTAATATGAATATTGTATATATATACTTTTAAGGATTTATAATGAAATAACGAATATTACATAATTGAATATATTTAAATATTTTAAATCAACTTAACTAATTAAATATGAATGTTAGAAAGTAGGAAAAAATGAGAAGAGTTTTGTATGTAATTGTAGTTGAGAAGAACATCTTACGATCAACTTATCTGCATATGAAGTTTTATTCATTATTTGAGATTTCAATTAGTAAAACTTTTTTTAACTTTGTAGTTAATCATAAATTTCACATCGTTGTAGGAGTGTCATGTTTACAACTTCAATATTTGAAAGAAAAAAAAATTGCAGCGTTAATTTGAGTCATGCGTTGGGTAAGTTTTAATATCGTGTTGAAAATGAAAATGTCTACATAACTTAATTTTTTATTAGAGTAATCCATGCTTCCACAACCTAATGTTGTAAAATATAAATTTATCCTTTTAAAGTTGTAAAAAATGAAATTTTGTAATGCAATGTATGCTATTTTTTTGAGGTAAATGAATTATAAATTTAAAAAATATTATTGTTTATGTTTACATTTTATGGTATGAGATTCATATATCTTTATATATGAATAAAAATAATAATAACTTTATCATCTTCACTTATATATATGAGTGTCGTGTAACGAAATTTTGTAATGTAATGTATGCAATTCTTTTGAGATAAATGAATTATAAATTATAAATATATTATTGTTTATGTTTACATTTTATGTTATTCGATTCATATATCTTTATATATGAATAAAAATAATAATTTTATCATCTTCGCTTATATATACGAGTGTTGTATACATACTTAATCGGTATATTTTAAGATTTATTAGATAAATTAATAAATATTAGTTAGTTGAATTTATTTGAATGATTTAAAATAAAAATGGCATAATTGGTTAATACATGGGTATGAGTAAAAAATATTTGGAGAGAGAATTGAGAAGGGCTTGTAATAACTATGGAAATGTAAAATATTGGTGTTTAAAGCTAAAAATATAATTTTTCAGTGTAATGCATGATAACATCATTGAGTAAACTAATTATAAATGAAATTTGTTATTATTGTTGGTGTATATAATTAATGCTATGTGATTTACATATCTTTGTATGCAAATGAAAATTTTGTTTTACCTGTTTGTTGATCTACTATGGTATACTATTGAAATTGTTCATATTTTATAATTTAAGACGTATCGAATATTAGTTAACTGAGTTTATCAAATAGTTTAAATTTTGAATTACGTAATTAATTTAAATGTATGTACTTAAATGTAAAATATTAGAAGAGAACTAAGATGGCATTTGTGAATAATTATAGAAAATTTTAAAAGTTTGTATTTGGTTATAAATTGGCATTAGAAGTTTAGTAGAATAAAAATGATAAATTACAAGAATTTAAAGCTGGAGAGAGAATTAAGGAGAGTGGAGAAAGCTCTTACGATCAATAAGAGAGATTGAATTTCTTTTGCTTTACTATTATTTAATAGATTAATTGTTGAATACTTAAAATATTGTTTGTTTGCATTTTGATTAAATATTTGTTTTGTGAACATAAATTACTACTTTGACAATAATACCCCTAAAAGTTAAAGTTAATTATTCTCTGATACAACTATCATACAAATCACACTTAATCATCTTATTTTATATCTTATATTTATACACAAATAAAAAAACAACAAACGCCCATGTTTGCAAATATTACAAAATCTACAAAACACGTCGAAATTAGCAAATTTGATGATGTAAATATATTTTATAAAAGTTTGGCCGAGAAAAATATATTTCATTGTAATAAAATTGAAGTTTGTATTGTGTTTGAATTATCAATTAATGTTTTCAGCATTATTAATATATATATATATATATACACACACACACACACGTTCAACGTGTTGAAGTAAGTTATTATAAAAATATTAGATGATTTTGTCCAACTTTTCATAATTATTTAATCTGTTGATTTTCCGCATATGTATTATAGATTTTGTTTAAGTCTTCATTTACCTCAGATCGGTATTGTTTAGCTTGTCAAAATTATGTATTTATAATTTTTTCGCACTTGCATTACATATTTCGATTATCTTTTTCATTTCATTCTTATTAACCAATTTATAAATTATCATATTTTTACTTCAAATTGCATTCAAACGTCACGGTAGATTGCCATCAAATTTTTTTCGTCACTAATTTTTAATGTATTCGTTTATAGTGATTGGAAACTACACTATAAAATTAAAATCAAAACAAAACAAAAAAATTACCTTATCATAGAAGGAGATAGAACTGAAAACAAAATTGATGTTATGTTTGAATTTTTTTTATTATTTGTTAAAACTAAAAAAAACTTTATAAAATAGTTACATATTATGTCGCATATGGATATAATTGGGAAGTGTGGCATAATAAGCGATTAGCACTTAAAATAAACATTAAAATTTTGCTTATTCAATTAAACAGAAGAGCTTAATCAAATTACTTATTTAAAAATAAACAAGCTAACAACCTCTTATAAGTTATTTAATTAAGCATTTAGCCCTTTTTACCTCAAAACAAACACGGCCTTATATATTTCTTCCTTTTAGAACAAGCGCTGCTGCTGGAAGAAAAATGAAAAAGTCAAGTCATTTGTCAGCAAGTCGGAAGTTCGCCATCCCTCAACTGCCTTTGAAATTATGAGGATATTCATAACACTGTAAGCTTTAAACATATTACGCAAACATTATTATTGTTATTACTGCAATTATGAGGATAGTAATAATATAGTTGAAAAAAGTATAAATTATAATAGAATGATTGACTATATCGAGAATGAAGTGATACCACTTATTATGGACTATTAGTTGTGTGGGTAGATGTTTATTGTTGTAGACATGTTGTTTGGAAGATGACTTCCATTGGTTAGTATTTAAATGGATAGTCGATATTTGCTGGTATTTACCCAATGGTAGTATACATGGTTGTTAGAGTTACCATTTGTTAGCATGTGGGACCCTTGGTATCACCTATAGTTGTGTGTGACTATTATGATTATTATTTGTGGATTTATATAGTCACTTGTATGATTGAGTGATAATGTTTGGTTGTCATTTGATTGATAATGGTAGGAATATGGGTTTGATGGCTTTTGTATGTGTATGCATGTTAAGGTGTTGTTACCTATTTGTACTGCCATGTTGTGGCTGATACGATGGATGTGCATACATGGTTGTGTTGATGTGTTAGTGAAATATCATCATGCACTAATATTAATGGTTGTGGAACAAGAGAAGGTTTAGGTATGAAATTAGTGCTACATGGGCTTGATCCCGAAATGATACATAAGTGTCATTTTCTATGCAATAGTCATCGATCTCTTATATTGGGCTATGGTGTATAGAAACTGGCACAATCTCAAAATTGTTAACACCATTTTTCCCTTTGCATTTGTATGTATATATAAATTTACAAGTGAAAGTGATCGAAATGGAAAAAAAGCTTGATGTAAGTAGTAGCTACAGGTTGATTATTTACTATATTCCTTTATTATATATTAGCATTGTTTGGTAAACGGTAAACCTAGATATAATTGGTGTAATTGGATAAAAGTATTATGGTAGATATCATATTTGTTGTATTGTTATTTAATATTGTACATTGTTGAAGTAACTGAATATTGTTTGTTTCCTTTGTAAGGTTAAATTAATTGTAATAGAAATTACTATTTTATATTATTCGCCTCACGACCTAACGTTTTTAACATCTGAGATTAGTATAAAGTTTATTCTACTAGAGTTTGATACAAACTTTAGGGGTTAAAATAAGCAAGAAAAGTGTCACAGGTCCCTGTTTTGATGTTATATGAAAAGTCCATGTAAATAAGAATATGTAAATTCAGTCCCTGTTTTTCAAAAAATAGAAAAGGCAAGGTGTTTTGCATTTTTCTGACAGAAAATGCAGGCTAACTTGCAACTTTTTGACTATGAATTTTTTTGTTTGAAAATTCTGAAAATTTTAAAACTTTTGAAAATTTTAAAAACTGCAAGTTAACTTGCGCTTTCTACCGCTTTTATTTTGAATTTTTTTGAAATTTTTGAAAATTTTAAATTTTTTGAAAAATGCAAGTTTACTTGATGGTTGCGCTTTTAGATTTTGAAATTTTTAAAATTTTCGAAAATTTTAAAATGTTTGAAAAGCGCAAGTTAACTTGCACTTTTTATCAGGAAAGCGCAAGCTAGTTTGCGCTTTTTGATTTTGAATTCATTTTTTAAAAATTTTGAAATTTTCAAAAAAAATTAAATTTTTGAAAAGCGCAAGTTAACTTGCACTTTTTATAAGCAAAGCGCAAGATAGATTGCACTTTCTGATTTAAAAAAAAACAGGGACTTGATTTACATACTCATTATCATAAGGACTTTTCTTACAACAACATCAAAAATAAGGACCTTCAGTGCAAAGCCCCTAAAATAAGAGTTGTTAAATTTGGTATCTTAGCTTAGCTTGCGATTTTCTAAGCCTTGTATAACAACACATATTTCGAAGTGTCATAATACACGAATAAATTAATAATAGAAATTTATTGAATAACAAATAACGAGATTTAACTAAAAGAATCACTTAAGGAAATTTGATTAATTAAAGTGTGAGACACTTAAATATGGGTAATTGAACGGACCAAGGGTAATTAGTAATTAAATTTGACCATAAAGATTAGAAGATAATAAATTTACATATTGACAAGCACCATTGTCCAAGTGGTTAAGGGATTCGGCTTTGGTGCAAGAGGTCACAAGTTCGAAACTTGCGTAGCGTGATTCGAACGTTTATTGACATGTGATATGTTGTCCCAGTGACATGTTGTATATAAAGTGTCATTTCAATTTTTTTTTACATATTTGAATGAAGGTGATTTTATATTAGAAAAATGAATAATAAGATGATGCGAGAGATTTAGCCCAAGCCAAAATCATTAATACATGCATTTTTTACCATATTCTTCTCTTCATTCATTCTCATTTCATTTTAAAACAAAATTCAATAAAGCAAGATCGATCATCATTTTTAAGAGGAGGAAGAGAAAATCAAAACTAAAAACAAAAGCTTTCATCTTTATGGAAAATAAGAAGATTTCAACCAAGTTTTATAATCTACGCAAGTAAGTCTCACCCAATTCTCCTCCAAACCTGATTGGGTTTGGATTTTTGTGTGATTTGATGTTTTGAATGTTGATGAACATGCTTTAATGAAGATAAAATGTTTTATATATGTTTGGGAATTTGAATGACTTTGTTTTGGACACGTCCTAGGTTAAAACACTGATTAATCTTCTCCAAATGTTTTGATATTTTAGTATGATGCTTTTAGCATTAAAACAGAGGTGCGGTTTAATTTTCATAATTTTCTAATGAGAAAATTAGTAATATGAATTTTTTAAGAAAAGGATATTATCTATGATAAACTAATATTTAAAAACATTAGCCCAAAAATTTTAAGGTAAAGAATAATTTTTTTTGAATTTATGTGAATTTTTGAAAAAATTAATTTCCATCAATATTTGAATTATTATGAATTAAATGGTAAAGATGAATATATTTTAATTAATGAAAATATTGAGGAATTGTTAATCAAGAAATAAAAAGACAAAATTTTCGGCTATCTTTGGATAATACTATTACAAAACAAAACAATAAACGAATAAATGGCAAGTGTAAAGAATGAGTTAAAAAAGTTGCCGCTTTATAGAGGAAAATATCAGTTTTGCACTTAATTACAGATTTATAACTAAACTCAGGATAGCACTTGGGTTATATCTGAGATAGCCTTAAAATTTTAGAAGCACGATAGCACTTGAGTTAGACTTGCGATAGCTCTTACATGTGATTCGCGATAGCCCAAAAGCTAGATTCACAATAGCTGTTATCCATGTCTTACGATAGCTTTGGACTGAGACTTATGATGGCCTTAAGTTGAGGTCTACAATACCTTTATGTTAAGACTTATGATAGGCTCAAGTCGTGATCTAAGATAGTACAGTTGAGATTTACGATGGCTATAGAAAAGTGGAGGCCATATTTTATGATGACCTTGTTTTACAATAGTTATACTTATGATAGTTATAACCTTGTTTTACGATAGTTATGTTTTCTATGGCTTTAGCGATGTGAAAGCTATGATATATGATAGTTATGCTTAAGATAGCTTTGGAAAGGCGACAACATGGTTTAGGACATTTATAGCTATAAATATGATAACCAATGGCAATAAATACATTATTTAAAAAGGTTAATTTTTAAGCAACATTTTGGAAGCCAATTTTTAAAGTGTTTAACTGAAATTTTAAGGAAAATAATAAGCTAAGAGTGTAATCACTTATTAAAAATGAGGACAATGAGTTAAGCTTAGGCAAGCTAAGAAATGGTAATAGTATCATTTAACAATGAAAGATAAAAATGTTTTACCTAAAGAATTAAAAGATTTTATTGAATAAAATGATCTTAGGAATGTGTAAAATACACAACCAATGAACAAAAAAAATGGATCGAATCTAAGATCCAAAAATTTACCAACTCATGGAGTTATTGAATGGTCGGTGGCCATAGTTTAGGGAAGTCTATATTCAATGATATATAACAGGATGCCGAGATTTATGAAATCTATTGGATTCAATTTCAAAAAAATTCAACTCTCATGTGAGTAATAACATCAAAATGGGTGTATATTAATGAATGAATCAGCAATGTGAAACGAAAGTATTTATGGGGCTATGAAGGGCTATTAATGCTTAGTAAGGACGCTTATTAGTATGTATTCAGGGTGCTTACATTCTACTTCTGAGTTAGGGTAGCTCTATTCAGGGTGCCTTCCATGGTGAAATGAGTGGTCATATCATTGGTGATGTTTGAAAAAAAGATAATTTAGTCATAGAAAGAACCTAAGGAGGCAATCACTAAATAAAGTTAAAGATAACTTAAAATTGACATCTAAATAAGAGTATAGGTGATGCATGTGAATGTGATGGATGATTGTATGACATGGATCATAAAAAGTAGACAAATATAGGGTATATACTTATAATTGAAATGGATTATAGGGTATATCTTTAAGAGTAAGGATACTTATATTTGAAATAATGCTTGTATGTATGCTTATGATATGATGATTTATTACATGATATGATGTAGTTAACGTTGCTGATTTAGTGAGAGGAATACCCGTTGCGCTATATGTCATGGTCTCACTACATGTATATTTAGGGAAATGTATTACTTATATCAAGATTTATGTCTGATCCATATTTTATTACCGTTTTCCCCATAAAATCATAAGTACTAATTTGAGTAGGTTGGTGTAACATCCCCCACTTAGAGGCCCAAAACTAACGACTGCGGATGCTGCGATCATCCATAGTTATTAATTCTCCGTGATCAAATGCAGTAATGTTAGATACATTGATACAACAAAAACACATGGATAAGAATTTTTTTTAAAACCATTAAACAAATTTCTCATTCCATTTCAATCATATTTCAAATTCATTACATAATCCCGAATTCGAGAACCACGTTTAGAGAAAATATAATTATTACAAAATACACCAAGAGCGACATATAAAGATGCCTCCTTGGTTGATCAGAGTCTAAACATAGGCAATTAAACATCTTTGCCTTTACAACCCAAAATACAGCGGAATCAAATAGAAAAGAACTCCTAATAGCTAGCTTGCCTCCTACATGTCTCCGAAAGCTTATTCGTCTAAAGGAGAACCTAAAAATCCTCAACTCTCAAACTACTCAAAATCAATTAACCTTCGAGTAAAAGAGTTTTGGAAAAACAGATGGTTTTAGAACAATCCTTTCGAAAGTTTTAATCTTTTAGTAAAAATAATAATAGAAGGATAGCTTAGAAACACCTTTCGAAGCCATTGCCTTCGAAACCCTTATTTCAAATGGCTACTGGAGCTCTTTCGAAAGCATTGGGAAGCGGCTGGTTATATTTATAAAACAAAAGCTTGCCTTTCGAACTCATTGAAAACTTCAACCTATTTGAAAGGTATGAAGACGGCAGCAAGGTTTCGACTTGGTTCAAAACTACCCTTTTGAAAGCTCCCTTTTAAAACATAAAACACGACAACTCGTTCGAAAGCTACCCTTTTTAAACAAGAAGGCGGCAACCCCTTCGAAAGCTATATTAAACCCTTTCGAAAGCATTCTTTTAAAAACAAGGCAAGTGACATCTCTTTTAAAAGCGAAACAAAGGCCTTCGAAAGCTATTTAAATTGGCCTCGACCCCTTCGAAAGCATGCTTTCGACTCCATACCTGTCGCCTTTCTCCAATCCACTTCGTACCAAAATATTGATACTATGTGCATTGGTTTCGACTTAGTTGGAGGTGAAGGTATGGGGTCGAAAGGTTGCTACTGGAAGTGGCGAAATAATAAATCTATGCAAAACTGTTTTGTTGCCTTTTAAATAAATGTTTTTCAACTAACTTGCCTATTTGTAAAAATATAATTGGTTGCCTTAACTTTACCAAAATATTTTCTAAAGGACCGCTGAATTCATTCGGGATTAATTAAAAATAATTAGCAAAGAAGCCCTTCCCTTTAATAAAACAATTAAAACATTAAGTCCTCCAACTTAGTTAATTTAATTTCCATAGTAAATTACTTAGGAAAAATTCCCAAAAATCATCATAATTCACTTTTAATACGTTATCCAACATATATAAATTTCGGACCCAAAATCCTTTATATAATAGCCGAAATAATTTTTTAAACCCAATTATTTATTTCTTCCTTCAAAAACTCATAATAAATTATCCATAGCTTGTATAATTACGAAAATTTAAACTCGTCTACAAAATAATGTTTTACATAACATATTAAATCTTCATGGCATTCAAAACCTAATATATATACGATTTTAGCCTTAAAATCGAATAAAACATTTATCAACATACTTGTTTGAATCAAACATATCATATAATCCAAGCATATCATCACTAAAATCATCGTAAAGGTTTTAAACTTAAAACCCGTAATCAAATGCTCTTTAAAAACGAAAATGGGATGGTTTTGATTATTATTCACCTTGCTTTGGATAAAGAACTTGAGATTTGATCTTGCTTAATTCTCCTTACTTGATTCCGTAGCTTTTACTTGATTTTTAATCCTCTTTTCCCCTAAGTTATAGCCGGCTTGAGCTCCTTGGTTTATGTTTTAGAATTTTGAACTTGTGAAACGAAAATGGGAATAAGGGTTTAGGGATTAAGGGTTATGGTGGACGGCTATTCCCGATAATACTCTTGCCTTATTCTCTTATTAGTTAACTTATGAAACCATTTCCATAAACTCATTCTTTTAAATTTTAATTTAGTTAAGCACAGCCTCTAATAAATTTTCAAATCTCAATCCCCTTATCACTCTAATCTTTATATTATACTATTTAATTTATCTAATTAAATCTTCTGAATAATGTTATTAAAATTAGGGGTGTTACAGGCTCTCCTCCTTAAAGAATTTCATCCTCATAATTTAGTAAGGACTAAATACTAAGCATAGCAATCATCTATAACATCTCCTGACTACCATACTAACCTATCTGACTAGCAACAGTCTATATAAAGCAAATATAGAACATACCCTCACAGTAGATCGGGATAAGTATCTCTAATCCTGTCTTCTGTCTCCCAAGTACAGTCCTTCTCGTTGTCGCTCCACTAAACTTTCACCAACTCAACTGTCTTGTTTCTTAAACTCTTCTCATCTCTCGTTGCAACCCGAACTGGTTGTCTAACAAAAGTTAAATTCAGTTCTACTATCAAATCTTCCAACTCTGTCGGAGGAACAGTAGTCTTTGGATCATGCACATGCTTGCGGAGATGAGATACATGAAACACATTATGGACACCTGTCATGCTGATCGACAACTCTACTCTGTATGCGAGCTTCCCGATCCTCTCTATAATTAGGAACGACACAACATATCTCGGTGCCAGTTTCCCTGACTTTTCGAATCATACCACGCCCTTCATCAATGATACCTTAATGAAAACTCCCTCCAACTGAGAATTCTAGACCTTTACACCTTTTATCTGCGTAACTCTTCCATTTAGACTGAGCTTCCTTCGTCCTTTCTTGGATCAATTCAATCTTCTATACTGCCTCTTTAACCAGATCTGAAACCAGGACTAATATGTCTCCAGTTTCCAACCAACATGCTAGTAATTTGCATGGCCTTCCATAAAAAGCTTCAAAATACACCATTCCTATACTAGTCTGATAATAGTTATTATAGGAAAACTCGACTAAGTGTAGGTGATCTTCCCAAGATCCCCCAAAGTCCAATACACAAGCTCTTTAAAAATCTTCGAGTACCTTATTGACTCTCTCTATCTGCCCATCAGTCTGAGAGTAATACGTAGTACTCATCTTGAGCTTGGTACCCAACACATCTTGTAGACTCTTTCAGAATTCACTAGTAAACAAAGCATCTCTGACACTGACTATACCACTAGAAATTCCATGTAGTCTAACTATGTCCTTCACGAACAATTTAGCTAACATAGGTGGCATCCTGGTTGACTTAACTGGAATGAAATGGTCGCTCTTGGTCAACCTGTCCACTATGAGCCATATACTTTCATTTTCTCTATTCGATCTTGGCAAGTCGTCTATAAAATCCATCTATATCGAATCTCATTTTCAAACTGGAATCTCCAAAGGTTGAAGCAATCCACTCGGCTTCTGATGTTCAGCCTTTACTTGTTGACAGTTCGCACACTATCTAACCCACAAGCCAACATCCTTCTTTATACCTTCCTAGTAGAAGCTCCTCTTCATATCCTGATACATCTTGGTTCCTACAAAATGAATCATAAATTTGGATCGATGACAATCCCCAAGAACTTCTTTCCTTAAGTCCTCAACATTCGGAACACACAACCGTCCCTTCTTTCTCAACCATCCCCTCTGGTCAAGACAAAATCCTCTAGATCATCGACCTCCGACCCAACCTTAAGCCTTCTAATCTTCTCAGCTAATAATGGATCCTCTTTTTGCTTAGAAGCAATTCTTTCGATCAGCACTGGTCGAATTTCTAAATAGGACAACATGGCGGTGCTTTGACTAGAACTAGCAGTCGATCTTAACTGCACCACTACAAGTAGTCAAAGCTTCTAAATCTTTCCATTATGCCAACGTGGCTAACACCACATTCTGATGTTTTCTGCTAAGAGCATCCGCTACTTTATTTCCTTTTCTAGGTGTATACTCTATACCAAAATCATAAGCTGCTAAAAACTCCAACCACCTCTGCTGTCTCATATTCAACTCCTTCTGAGAGAATAAATATCTTAAGGACTTATGATTTGTGACAGCTTAAATCTCTCCCCCAAGAGATAATGTCTCCATATCTTCAATGCAAAGATCACCGCAGCCAACTCCAAATCATGAGTAGGATATCTCACTTCATGCGATCTAAGCTATTGTGAAGCATAGGCAATGACTTTACCCTTCTGCATCAACACAGCTCCTAACCCGGTTCCGCATGCATCGGTATACACGACCAACCCTTGGTTCCGTCTGGAACCACTAACATAGGTGCATTGGTCAACAAATGCTTTAACTTAAGGAATGCTTCCTCACATTTGTCAGACCAAGTAAACTTCACGTCCTTCCTGGTTAACTTAGTCAAAGGCGCTGCTATCCGTGGGAAATCCTTAATGAATCTCCGGTAATAGCCAGCAAGTCCAAGAAAAATTCTAATCTCAGTCACTGTCTCTGGTCTCTTTCAGTTATTAATAGCTTCAATCTTATTTGGATCGACTGACATACCCTTCTCTGAAACCACGTGACCAAGAAACTTAACCTCTTTCTTCCAGAAATGACACTTGAAAAACTTCGCTTTCAGCTGATGCTGCCTTAACATCTCAAGCACTACTCTAAAATGATCTTCATGCTCCCTTTCATCCTTAGAGTACACTAAAATGTCATCTATAAATACCAATACAAACCTATCTAAGTACTCTCGGAAAACTCGGTTCATCAAATCCACGAAGAAAGCTGGTGCATTTGTTAACCCGAATGACATTACTAACCACTCGTACGAACCATACATAATCTGAAATGCAGTCAATGGAATACTGTCCTCTACCACTCTTAACTGATGGAACCCTGTCGCCAAATCCAATTGGGAAAATATTCTGGCTCCACACAGCTGATCAAATAGATCATTGATTCTCGACAAAGGATACTCATTCTTAATCGTTTTCTCGTTCAACTTACGATAGTCGATACACATCCTTAACGGTCCATCTGGTTTCTTCACGAACACCACGGCCGGACCCCAAGGCGAATTGCTTGGTCTAATAAAATTTCACCCTTCTAGATCCACTAGCTGCACCTTCAATTCCTTCATCTCAGTTGGTGTCATCCTACTAGGTGGTCTACTTACAAGTTTAGCTCAACTCAACGGCTCGTTTCAGTGGTAATTCTGTAACCGGCTCAAAAACATCTGCAAATTCTATTGGTATTCGAACCTGACTTAACTCTTCTTCTACTTCCGTAGCACTCAACAGAGCACAAGCACTTCGGTCAGAATCCTCAACTTAGAATATATATTGGTTATGACTATCAGGGTGTCTCGACGATATTTCCCTATCCTGGAAAATATCCTAGCCTTATATCTACCCAACCAATCCATACCCAAAATAATTCCAAAGTCTACGAAATCGAAAACATACAGACTGCATGCAAACTTATGACCTAACAAATCAAGTTCTAACCGGTCATATCTCATTCCCAGAGTTGCATACCCTCCAATAGGATTTGCAAGCCTTAAGGAAGTAAATAGGTATGTGAGTTCTAAGCATAACCTATCAACCAAACACTAAGATATAAATGAATGCGATGCACCTGTATCAAATAGTACCCTAACTGGTGTACTTCAAATCAAAAGCGTACCTTCCATCACGGTCTTTCCTTTCTTAGCAGCAGTTGGCCTAGTAGATGATGGTTCAACAGCAAAGACTTTTCCCTTGTCCGCCCTGACTGGTTCTGGACACTGATTCTTATAATGCCCAACCTGATCGTAGTTAAAGCACTTCATACCCTTCTTGTTTGCAGCTTTCTTCCCCTTTCCAGTTCGACATTCATGAGCATAATGACTCTTCTTATCTCACTTAAAGCAAACCAGATTAGCCTTTTCCTTCTTGGCAGCTTCTCCCTTCCAGGTTCCCGTCTTCTTGAAGAACTTCCTTTTCTTGCCAAGAGAACTCTGAGTTTCAACCTGTTTCTCATTCCCATAAGTAGCAAGCATCTCCTCATGTCGGATTGCCATTTCCACAAAAACATTACAAGGATCACGAAGATGTGGCAGGGTTGCCCTAGCAATCTCGGGTCTCAACCCTCGAATAAACTTCTCATTCCTCTTGATGACGGTGTCAATGGTAGCATGTCCATATCTAGATAACTCATCAAACTTCGTGGCATACTCAACCACCGACATCTCGCCTTGCACCAAATCTATGAACTTCCTCAACAATGTCGACTTGGCAACTTCGGACAAAAACCTCTCCTCGAATCTCCTCCGAAATTCTACCCAAGTCAACTCTTCCTTTGGAACTCCAGTAGTGACACTATTCCACCAATGAAGCGATGTTCCCTGCAACTGCCTAGAGGCTAGCTTCCTCTTCTACTCATCATTCAATCCCAAGTCAGCTAAGATCCTTTCACAATGCAAAAGCTAGTTCTCAACTTCTATAGCATCCTCCGTTCCCAAAAACGGTTTCCCACCAAGACTAGTGTAATCCCTGCTCAGCTTGGCATAGTTGTTGCCAATTGGAGCCATAAGATTAGCTCCTCCAACATTCCCAGCATTACCCCCAGCTACTCCTGCGGTAGCTCCTTCTTGCACCCGATTGACGAAAAACTGGTACATCATCCCCATATCCACTGGCGAATTTCCAGCACCTACATTGGCATTGGCATTTTGATTAGCATTTGCCTGTCGACCCTGGTTTCTTCTGGTATTAGGTCGAGCATTTCCATTAGTTGTAGTGCTTCCTCCATCGAGATTTCCTCTTCCATTTCCTGCCTCCATTTATTCCTTTCTCGTAAATATGCATACGAGCCTTAGTAAGATACAGAAGGACGGCCTAAGAGAGAGAGAGAGGAATACATATTTACATATATTTTATCAAATACAAGTACGTTACTATAGCGTTAACCCAAACCTCGATCTTATTTTCTAATTCATTGGATTATGTTTCTAAAAATCATTTTAAGTTTGAAATTTCTTTTAGGTTTTCATAAACCTATGCTCTGATACCAACTTGTAACATCCCCTACTTGGAGGCCCAAAACTAACGGCTACGGATGCTGTAGTCATCCATAGTTATTAATTCTCGGTCACCAAATACGGTAATGTTAGATACATTGATATAACAGAAACACATGGATATGAAAAAAATTTAAAATCATTAAACAAATTTCTCATTCCATTTTAATCATATTTCAAATTCATTACATAATCCCAAATTCGAGAACCACATTCGGAGAAAATATAATTATTACAAAATACGCCAAGAGCGACAAATGAAGATGCCCCCTTGGTTGATCAGAGTCTAAATAGAGGTAATTAAACATCTTTGCCTTTACAACGCAAAATACAGCGGAATCAAATAAAAAAGAACTCCTAATAGCTAGCTTGCTTCCTGCACGTCTCCGGAAGCTTATTCGTCTAAAGGAGAACATGAAAATCCTCAACTCCCAAACTACTCAAAATCAATTGAGCACCCGAGAGTTTAAGGGGAAAACATAAACTTCGAGTTAGACATAAAGCTTGGTATGGATAATAATCTACCATCTCGAACTATTTAGATATCTAGCGAGACCACGCCGCTTAGTGGAACGGGTTTTCCCCTCACTAGTATCGTACCCAAAAATTTATAATAATCATATACTGTGCTCCTACATCCACAATGGTTAAAAACATAGCAATTTATAATATCATGATGATATGCAAACAAGAAAAATATTCTGGATTTTCCATCCCGCTTTTCATTTGACTATCTGTCTCAGTTATAGTTTCTAGGGTCACTATTAACCTATTAGTTTTCATGGGTTGACTAATAACCTGTTTAAAGCTTATGGACTATCTGTCCGATCTCATAGTTTTTATGGGATCACCAAGAACCTATTGGCCCCTGCCAATAACTTCATTCAATTATTTCATGGGTTCTCCTTGAACCTATTGGTACCTTTAATAACTTCTCTCATATCATAGTTTTCATGGGTTGACTATGAACCTATTTACTTCTGTCAATAACTTTATCTAGATATAGTTTTCATGGGATCACTACGAACCTAATGGCCTCTGCCAATAACTCTTTCCAAACTTAGTTTTCATGGGTTTACTGTGAACTTGTCTAATCTGACAACTTCTTCGATCGGTCTTTTAGTGTCCTATATTCTGGTCTACTTGACATCCTAGATGCAACTCTAATTATTCAGGAGTGAACTCAATTTATATTCACTACTGGGTCAACCTAGCTGGTTATTTTGCCCTTACTCCTCAAAATACAGTTATGGGTCCATTATACAGTGAATATATTTATAGAAGAAGCAAATATAATAACTGATCATATCATAATAATAATACCAACATTTATGGTTTAATATCCTTGAAATCATTTCCATATGAAACATGGTTAATCCCTTTAACCCATTATTTTTATCAAGGAAAGCTTCTTCAAAAACTCCAAAATTATAAGCCATTTCAAAGCTCCTTTATATTGCCATGGGGTTTCCTTAAAAAATGAGACCGGGTTCTTTGTTTTGAAAACCGAGGCTTTCGAAACCATAGACCATTACTTTCGAAACCATTAGAATATCTCTTTCGGAAGCATTCAAATCTTCTTTTCAATACACTGAGCATATACCTTTCGAAACACTTTAAAACATCTCTTTTGAAAGCATCAAAACCTTCCTTTCGGAAGTATTAAAGCATATCTTTCCAACTTATAGAAGCATAGCTTCGAAACCATTTGAAAGTACCTCTTTCGAAACCATTGGATTTAATATTTAAATATAACTTTTGGGTCGAAGTGAACATAAACGAAAGTAACCCTTTCGAAACCATTAATGTAACGACCCGTAAATTTCAACTGTTTTAATAACGTAATTAGTTGAAATTTTATGAAATTTTAAACGATAAAATTTTGAAATAAAAAATTTATATTTGGAATACGTCTAGTTAAACATAGCAACTGATAAATTTTCGTCCGAAAATATGAAAGTTTATTTCGCGCGTAAATTTACTTCAATTTAATCAGTTAAAAAACGATGAAAATAAAATATTTCCGAAACCTAAATATTTTTACATAGAAAAATTCTAAAACATCTTCTGAGCAAGATGTCAGTTTGTCGTTTTTCCAAATTCGAACATCTTTGGCTCCGTCGATCTTATTTTTCAGTGTTTTTCTCGCATTTTCCGCTATTAGAAAATTCGAATTTTTATAATTCAATCGCACTACTGATATCTGTATACCGTTTTGATCGTCTTGTCGTGCTGATCTCTACAGTATATCTATTTTTGTGTTTTGAATTTTGATTCGCTGCAGAATCGATGAAATAATTTTCGTATCGGTACCCCAACCTGCCTTTTTGGTTTGTCTGCCACGGTTCAATTTCCTTCGTGTAATTCGAGCAGCTACCTTCATTTAATATTTCTCGAATTCAACGCGTAAATTTTGGTTATTTCAATAATTCATGTTCCCAATGCTTTGTGCCAGTTCATTCGTATTCTACCTTTCCCCTGTTCATTTTCTCTTCACTTGTTCTCTTGAAACCTGCTCTTCTTCTAGTTTCCACTCAGTTCACGAAAAAGAAAAGGTAAAGCACGTGAGTCTTGCTTTAGATGCTGCTCCTTTCCAATTATTCTTACTTTTCCTTTGCCTGTAGCGTGAGCTACCAATCTTCCATTTAATCTTCCAATTATAAAGCACGTCAGCAGCCTCCCGCGGAACCACCAAAGCCACCATTACTCCACTGAGCTCCCCTCCAGCATGCTACAGCGCCACGCCCACTTTCCTACGTCATCAACAGCCTGCGTCTATATTCCAAAGTCCTCCATCAACCACGTCGGCCCCCTTGCCAAGTCAACCGCCCACAGCCTTCCAGTCTCCTTCTTCCTCACCTCCTTTTCATGCCTGCGTCAACCGCCCCTCATTCCAACACCCGACAATCTTTCCTCTCTACTTGTCTGCTGACCTATTGCTCTTTCAAGGTATATATATTTGTTATATAAGTACTTTGCATATATTAGTTACTGTGGCAGTTTATATAATAGCGCATATATTAAGTTACATTAGCTTGGGTATAATATATACATAAGTTTATAAAATATAATATGTTAGTTTACTGTACGATCTATATATATTTCATTTATAAATATAGTATTATATAATCTTCCGGGTATATTACAAATGTAATATAATAGTATGGATATATTTCATAACTTATATTGTTTATATATTTTTTTAGTTGTTATAATCTATGTATATATAGGGCTGCCTGCATTTTTATTTTATATGTTGGTGTTTGTAGTTGCTGATATGTAAAGTTGATATATATGTTTGAGTTTTATAAGTCATGTATTGTAAATATAGTACCGTGTATTATATTTTAAAAGTAATATGTGTACTTGTTTATATAAGTTACGACAGTGGTATATTAGTTTCCACTTGCAAACTTTGTATGTTTTGAAAACTGGGAATGAGTATGTACTGCTACCTATATATTTTCTTTTATGCACTAGGTTATTGTACATAAACTTAGTTTCCACATATATATTATATAAGTTTAAAATATGACAGCCGTATTTAACATACTACTTTATATATATAGTTTAAAATTTTGAAACTAAAATATATATACATTTTTTTTCTTCAGTATATGGCTACTGTCATGCATGTTTTATAAGGGTAGTTGTACTATGTTTGGATTTTGACCATACATATATTACAAAAAGGGAATGTACATAGTTTGACTGCTTTTATTATACTCCTTACAGTTTAGCTCGAGAATTTAATGTTATTTTTATATTATATATGTATGGTATCGGTTATATATTTGTATGTCATATATATATATATTCAAAGTGTTACTTACTGGTTTACATAATGGTTTGGGTTGATTTAATAATGATTTTGAATTTCTTATATTATTTTAATATTTGTCATAAATTTGAAATATTGACATTTTATATATAAAATAATAATAATATATATTCTATCTCTATCTAGATGATTCTGATTCGTTCTCATCAATTAAAACTATCAGCTTTGTCATCAATTCCTGTCAATCTGGCTTTGCTATGGGATTTTGTGGTTGCATTTCGTAACTCAACTTCATTGTCAATCCTCTAGCCTTGAAAGGTGAGCACTCACTCACGATTAACGTTCTTTTATTTATTAAATTTGATTTCAATTGAAACGACAATTGAAATATGCTGCTGTCAGTTATTTACACTGTTATATAAATGTTATTACCTGTATCAGTTTACCTGTGACATCTGGCACCATTATCTGTTATTTATGCGATGATAATACAGTTTGGGTGATAATTGATTGATTGTTCGATGTTTATATTGGACGTTAATTTGTTAATGTTAAGTGATAAATGGTATGCAGAATTGAAATTGATATAGGATAGTTAACAATTTTAAAACTGATTTATATGTTAAATTTGATTAGTTGGATATGACTCCTTTAATTGTTAAATTAATTGACATGTAGAATAGTGATAATTACACTTTGAACCATCGACGTATGTTGGATTAATTGTTGTAGTATAAAATTGTAATTGAATGACAAGTGGAAAACCGTATAAATAATTAGTGGAATAATCTTTAATCTGCATGAAATGATAGTGTGGATTCTAGAAATAATTATATTAATTTGTACAAATAACAATACGAATTAATACGGTTATTTCGGGATTATTTAAATTGATTATTGGATTGTTATTGTTTGTTGTTATTACTTGTTTATTTACTTTGACGCCATCCCAGTTATCACACTGCAAGTTCCCTTTGCTATGTTTTGATTTTGAATTGAATTGGAATCGGGTTGAAATGATAAATACCCAAATTGAACTTTGACCTAGGATAGAGAATTAAATAAAACCCGATTGGTCAATAATTTGATTTAAAAATAAAATGAAGATTTTATAAATAATATGGTTTTGAAATGAAGTTGAAATTTGAATTTTTATGAAAGGAAATGTTAATATTTAATAATCTGAAACAAAATGTTAACAATGAAATTGATGAAAGAATGTTGTTTAATTTGAGAAATGATTGGATTAAGTTTGAAATGATTTAATAATCAAGTTTGAAATTATAATTAAGTTTGAAATTATTAAACTTTGAAATTATTTAATAATTAAGTTTTGAATTATTTAATAATTAAATAAGATCGAATTATTTAATGATTAAATTGATTTGAATTCTTTAATAAGTGAAATTGAATTTTTGAATAAGTGAATTTTACTTCGTAAATAATTGAAATTGAGTTTCTTTATTAATTAAGTTTTGGAAATTTATTTAAGTAAGTAAATAATTGAAATTGAATTTTCTTTAACAAGAAATGAAAATGTGATATTTTTGGAATTAATATAAGACTTGTAATTGAAAGAATTGATTTTATGAATTTAATTTAATTCAAAATTGTAAGTTTTGATTTAATGAAGTTGAACTTAAGAAATTGATTTAATGAATTGGAAATTTAATAGAAATTGTTCTGAATGATAAAGTAACTTAACGAACATTGAATGAAATCGATAAATGAATTTAAATTGATTTAAATATTAAATCAAATTAATTTAAATGATTTCGAAATGAAACTTATATGAACTTGAATCAATATTTGAATTGTTTTAAATAGAAATTGAAATTGAATTATAAGATTTTGAAATTATGAATGTGGAAGTTTCGAAACGTAAATAATGGAAATTGATTTCGAAAGACAAATGAAATGTTGATTTACGAATTCTAATTTAATTGAAATTGATTTGGTTTTGAAATATATTAAATGACCAATCGGTGTAATAATTAGGGAAGTTATTAAAGAGACCGGAATCGGTTATGGACATACTCTCTGTCTAAACCGAAAACCACTTTAATAACTATACGCGGAGTGATGATCCAGAATGAAGTGGTTGGAATGATGAACGTGATGACTGAAGAAAGAGAACGATAATGGATAGCCTTGACACTTGTGTCAAATTGGAAATGACTAAAACAGGAGCCGTGCCGGGCCATTGGAGGATTAGCTACCTCAAGTGAACACACTTCTTCGAACTACTCATTACTTGTTGTCGATTGGTGCACCCTTGATTTTGGGAGTGTTGTTTCACGGTGTTGCGATCGCTGCGGCGATGCGTTCTCACCAGTCCGGATCAGGCAAACGGTAGTGTCACTACCTTGGGTATTGCCTCATGTGCCTTGTCATACTTGTATCCCGATATACGCGACCACTACGATTTTTGGTTTGTACCTTTAGTATATGGATTGCCCTCTGGTGACTTCCGGTTTTGGGGAAACTACGGTCTTGTATATGCTCTTGGGAATAAAAATATGTTAAGGGTGGAATGGGCCATGACTTAACACTATTTTGATATCTTTATATTACTGATAGACATTATCTACATAGCGTACATTACTACCTAGTAGATAGTTTAACGGATCCTTAAAGGATGATTATTCCAAACATCCATTGAGTTACTTGTATTTCAATTGCTATTTCACTTGAGTTTGATTTATTAATATAAGAATGTTAATCCTGACTCGAGTGCCTTGTGTTTTGCTTTACGCTCGGGTCAGACTGAGTGTACCAGTATTCGAGACTCACCTTTGAAGTTGGAGCTTTGCTTGAAGATCCAGCCATCTATTCTGCTTCAGTATTCGATGATTCCAGTGATGTATTCTGATTTGTATCTGATGTATCATATTACTCTTCCGTTGTATCTGGTTTAACTCTGATGTAACTTATACATTTATATAGTAGCTTCATGAACTACTATCTCTTTTATTTCTGCTGCACTTATTACTCTGTGTCTGTGATCTGTGATTATTTATTTACTGTATATGTTCAGTTTTGCCAAATTTAAATTAACAACGCGGTATTTTGAGCAATTCAATTTCGGCATGAGTGTCTACCTATACACTTATAATGGATGCGAATGGTCCAAAATATCGGGTCGTTACAGTTGGTATCAGAGCTTTGGTAGCTCTAGGCAAAACTCAACATATAGGGTAAATGTATTTACGGAATCACTCTCATTCGAGTTTCAATCTCTTCCTTTTGACTCGATTCCTTTGAATTTTGGAACGTTCCCCTCGGTTCCGAAATTCATTCGTGTCCTTCACTAGTCGTCTTCTTTTAATTCTGGAGTATCCCATAACTCCACTTCGAATGATCTTTATAATGAGTTGGTGGTCCCGCCAATCTCAAATTGATTTGTAAAGGGGTGAAACTCCTTACGATAGGCATTGATTTTCCGGAGATTTCTGTATCCTCGATTTACGATGCTATTTACCTCCTGCTATACCTGAATTCTATTTCTTGAGATCAAATGTCGATTTGCCTCGGAAGTCTACATTGATCTTATTCTTAAAGTCACGGTCGACCCGGTTAAGGTTGCCCGCGATTTATATAAACTTATCAATCTTCCTACCTTGTTATTTAATCATCATATCTTTGTTTCGAACTTGTATTTGAATCAAAATTCTCTTTGATTTGAGTCCATCAAATTTGAATCCCTATCCTTGCTTTGAAATCCGCTACTGTATCGTTGAGCGAAGAAGTGTATTTGTAAATTTATATTTTAAAATGTTTTAATATACATTGTGTTGTTTGAGTTGTTGATGTTGATTTGGGTTTTCGATCGATTCGTCTGATCAACGCTATCGATAGGATTTCCAAAACACTTGAGCAGAGCAAACTGACACAATATCGTTTTCAAATTTGGTAAATAAAATAATAGTTTTGTATGATTATATTATATATAAATATAAGCTTTCCAAAATTAAATTGTTAATTAATTTGTTGTCAGAAATAATAATATTTGATTTTCATTTATTGTTTTGTAAACCATTGATTATTGCATAATATAAATAAATGAATTTATGAAACCTGGTTATAATTTGATTTGGGATTTGAAAGGAATTTAAATAAAGAATTTGAGAATTTAATTTCTGGTGATTTCAAACTTTGATTTGAAAGTTTTAAAGTGTATAGTATTTAAAATATTTTCGAATATAAATCGTTTTCAAAGAATTTTAAATGTTGAAACCAGTGCTTTTCTCTTTGTCGCTAGAAAATAATTTCGGTGATGGCGGCCGCATCATCGACATTCATTTTCGAGTTTCAAAGTGGAGAAACCATTCTGTAGTTTTGCTACGGTTTTGTTTTGAAAAAAAATATATTTTGATTTGAATTTCGTCAGTATATTTTGATTCACATATATATAGGTATCTTATTTTAAAATTTAATTTGATTTGATATAAATATATTATATATATCTTTAAATTGTTTAAAGTTAATCGGAAATCTAATTCTTAAATTTTGTTAAAGGATGATTTTTAATTATAAATAAAACCAAAATTTGGAATAAATATTTAAACTTGAATAATTGAATTGGGAAAATTTTATTTGTATATTGTTCAACTACATTCTAATACAACTTACCTAAATCATTCAGAAGTTGAATATGTAATTGGATAATATATAATATAAATTGAATTTATAAATAAAATTTGAGTGTTTATAATAAATGTATAAAGTAAATTTTGATTATAAAGTTGTTAATAGAGTTAGATAGGATAATAAGTAAACTCAGTTAATAATGTAATAAATTTGTTTTGAAAGAATTAATAAATTGAAATTTGATCAACTTATGAAAATACCTTGAATTTAAAAGCAATTAGTAAATATAAATTAATTTAAACTAAAATCTGTATGGTTTAAATTAATTTATATGGGTTAAATATATGAGATTAGATATATTAAGGAGAATAAATTTAACAATAATTTTGAATAAAGAAGAATTTAAATTGCTGAAAAAAATATGATTATAATAAAAGACTATTCAAATTTGTGGTTTTAGAAATTGTAAATTGAAGATAATTGGATAATAAGATAATGAATTTAGAAATAGTTAATATTGATTTTAGTGAAATCAAATGGATTAAATCAATTATTGAATATCAATTAATTTGAATTTGAATTTATAGGGTTTAAATTAATTGTTATTTTGTATTTCAAATTTGTTTTTCTTTCTGGTTGTTTCTATTCTCCTACCTCGTTCCTTTTCGAGGACGAAAAGTTTTAGAGTGGGGGAGAGTGTAACGACCCGTAAATTTCAACTGTTTTAATAACGCAATTAGTTGAAATTTTGTGAAATTTTAAACGATAAAATTTTGAAATAAAAAATTTATATTTGGAATACGTCTAGTTAAACATAGCAACTGATAAATTTTCGTCCGAAAATATGAAAGTTTATTTCGCGCGTAAATTTACTTCAATTTAATCAGTTAAAAAACGATGAAAATAAAATATTTCGGAAACCTAAATATTTTTACATAGAAAAATTCTAAATCATCTTCTGAGCAAGATGTCAGTTTGTCGTTTTTCCAAATTCGGACATCTTTGGCTCCGTCGATCTTATTTTTCAGTGTTTTTCTCGCATTTTCCGCTATTAGAAAATTCGAATTTTTATAATTCAATCGCACTACTAATATCTGTATACCGTTTTGATCGTCTTGTCGTGCTGATCTCTACAGTATATCTATTTTTGTGTTTTGAATTTTGATTCGCTGCAGAATCGATGAAATAATTTTCGTATCGGTACCCCAACCTGCCTTTTTGGTTTGTCTGGCACGGTTCAATTTCCTTCGTGTAATTCGAGCAGCTACCTTCATTTAATATTTCTCGAATTCAACGCGTAAATTTTGGTTATTTCAATAATTCATGTTCCCAATGCTTTGTGCCAGTTCATTCGTATTCTACCTTTCCCCTGTTCATTTTCTCTTCACTTGTTCTCTTGAAACCTGCTCTTCTTCTAGTTTCCACTCAGTTCACGAAAAAGAAAAGGTAAAGCACGTGAGTCTTGCTTTAGATGCTGCTCCTTTCCAATTATTCTTACTTTTCCTTTGCCTGTAGCGTGAGCTACCAATCTTCCATTTAATCTTCCAATTATAAAGCACGTCAGCAGCCTCCCGCGGAACCACCAAAGCCACCATTACTCCACCGAGCTCCCCTCCAGCATGCTACAGCGCCACGCCCACTTTCCTACGTCATCAACAGCCTGCGTCTATATTCCAAAGTCCTCCATCAACCACGTCGACCCCCTTGCCAAGTCAACCGCCCACAGCCTTCCAGTCTCCTTCTTCCTCACCTCCTTTTCATGCCTGCGTCAACCGCCCCTCATTCCAACACCCGACAATCTTTCCTCTCTACTTGTCTGCTGACCTATTGCTCTTTCAAGGTATATATATTTGTTATATAAGTACTTTGCATATATTAGTTACTGTGGCAGTTTATATAATAGCGCATATATTAAGTTACATTAGCTTGGGTATAATATATACATAAGTTTATAAAATATAATATGTTAGTTTACTGTACGATCTATATATATTTCATTTATAAATATAGTATTATATAATCTTCCGGGTATATTACAAATGTAATATAATAGTATGGATATATTTCATAACTTATATTGTTTATATTTTTTTTTAGTTGTTATAATCTATGTATATATAGGGCTGCCTGCATTTTTATTTTATATGTTGGTGTTTGTAGTTGCTGATATGTAAAGTTGATATATATGTTTGAGTTTTATAAGTCATGTATTGTAAATATAGTACCGTGTATTATATTTTAAAAGTAATATGTGTACTTGTTTATATAAGTTACGACAGTGGTATATTAGTTTCCACTTGCAAACTTTGTATGTTTTGAAAACTGGGAATGAGTATGTACTGCTACCTATATATTTTCTTTTATGCACTAGGTTATTGTACATAAACTTAGTTTCCACATATATATTATATAAGTTTAAAATATGACAGCCGTATTTAGCATACTACTTTATATATATAGTTTAAAATTTTGAAACTAAAATATATATACATTTTTTTTCTTCAGTATATGGCTATTGTCATGCATGTTTTATAAGGGTAGTTGTACTATGTTTGGATTTTGACCATACATATATTACAAAAAGGGAATGTACATAGTTTGACTGCTTTTATTATACTCCTTACAGTTTAGCTCGAGAATTTAATGTTATTTTTATATTATATATGTATGGTATCGGTTATATATTTGTATGTCATATATATATATATATATTCAAAGTGTTACTTACTGGTTTACATAATGGTTTGGGTTGATTTAATAATGATTTTGAATTTCTTATATTATTTTAATATTTGTCATAAATTTGAAATATTGACATTTTATATATAAAATAATAATAATATATATTCTATCTCTATCTAGATGATTCTGATTCGTTCTCATCAATTAAAACTATCAGCTTTGTCATCAATTCCTATCAATCTGGCTTTGCTATGGGATTTTGTGGTTGCATTTCGTAACTCAACTTCATTGTCAATCCTCTAGCCTTGAAAGGTGAGCACTCACTCACGATTAACGTTCTTTTATTTATTAAATTTGATTTCAATTGAAACGACAATTGAAATATGCTGCTGTCAGTTATTTACACTGTTATATAAATGTTATTACCTGTATCAGTTTACCTGTGACATCTGGCACCATTATCTGTTATTTATGCGATGATAATACAGTTTGGGTGATAATTGATTGATTGTTCGATGTTTATATTGGACGTTAATTTGTTAATGTTAAGTGATAAATGGTATGCAGAATTGAAATTGATATATGTTTGTACCAAAAATGGGCACAACACTCTTCGGAAGTTTTTGAAGAGATAAAAGTGAAGAATGAAAATTAAAACTGTGGATTATCTAACAAAAACTCCAAATAACAGAAAGTAAATTGCAAAGACAAGCGTTTTAGAGTGGTTCGGCGTTTTGCCTACGTCCACTATGAAGTTTGATGATTTTATTGCTCGATACTTGAAGGTTACAGTAGTTTATAATGTAATACAACTGAATTTCTAAGTTAAGTCTCAATCTAAAGCAGCGGCGGTGTTCTGGAGTAGATCTGGCAGAATCTGGGCGCTCTTCAGTACTTAGAATTCTCCGACCCCTTTTCTGAATGACCAGGGGCTCTATTTATAGGTGTAGGAGGCTGATATTTCGCCTAAAATTCGGGGAGACCAGTTCTGGCACGTGAGGGGGCCCACATGCCCGCTCTTTGGAAATCCGGGCCCACTTTGGGATCGATTCGACCCTTGCTTCGAATCGATCAAGATTTGCTCCGATTGAGCTGAAATTTGGCATGGACATTCCTTAGGTTGACAGTTAGCTCCTGTCCAAATTTCATAGCATTTGGACTTGTAGATCTCGAGATATGATCGATTCAAGATTTCATTTCCGGTTGACATGCTCCCTTCGAATCGATGCTTTTCGCGCTCCAGGAATGGATTCGAAGTAGAGCAACTTCATGGATTCGAAGCACTCCATCTTGATGGATTCGAAGTAGAGCAACTTCATGGATTCGAAGCACTCCATCTTGATGGATTCGAAGCACTCCATCTTGATGGATTCGAAGGAAGGCATCTTGATGGATTCGAAGGAAGGCATCCTGATGGATTCGAAGCACTCCATCTTGATGGATTCGAAGGAAGGCATCTTGATGGATTCGAAGCAAGGTCACTGGATGGATTCGAAGCACAGTGACACCTATGGATTCGAAGCAAGGTCACTGGATGGATTCGAAGCACAGTGACACCTATGGATTCGAAGCAAGGGAAACTTGATGGATACGGAGTGTGGCCACATTGATGGATACGAAATTGGGATCACTGATGGATACGAAAACATGGCCTTTCCCTTCAACTTGCATCCATCATAACTTGAGCATATGAACTCGGATTGACTTGAAACTTGGAACGTTGGATCTCATAGCTTTTCTAGTCATGTCTTATCAATTATAGCTCAATCTGGTCTCAGACAAAATTCATCGATATCCATGGTAGACCTATGTGCACTAGATGTCCATAACGAGCGACTCTAGGTTTCTGATCAATTCCTTGGTATCTTGGCCTTGCCAAAAGGCGGGATAACATTTGCCCCCCAAAGTACGTCTTGTGGAAACATGACATGCTTTGAAAAGCTGCAATTTCTCTCTTAACAATTATCATATCTTTCGTTGAAAGTTGTACTCTGTATTACTGTAACTGACTGCTGTGTGATAGTGATCAGCTGCTTACTGTCGGATTCACGACGAGATGAGCATTTGATCCTCGTGAATGTCAAAGATCAAATATTAGTCAGAGATATATGCATATATGTGTCATCTTGACTTTTGTTAGCGTTGCGTGGTTGCAAGTCGTTGCTGTTCAGTTTGTTATCGAAGTCCGCATCGATCCTCTCCTGAATCGACTTGAGATTCGAGTTAAAACATCGCTTTGATGATTGTCTATGATTATGTAGTGCGTTGTTGTAATTGAGTGTCGAGTGCTAGCGATTTGTTGTTCACTGTTGTAATTGCCATGAGGTAAGCATTCAATCCCTGTAAATTTTAAAAATGGAATGTTAGTCTGTCATACATGTACGCATGTTAACCTGGCTCCCGTTAACGTTTGCACGTTCACGAGTCGTTGTCAAGTTCTTTAGTTTTTGTTTGGATTGAGTTTCGTATCGATCCTCTCCTGGATCGAAATGAAATCCAAGTTGTAACAACGTTCGATGGTTGTTTTTGAATGCTCCTTCGTAACGATCCTCTCCTGAATCGATGTGAAGGGTTGGAATGTATGCTTCGTATCGGTGGATACGTAATATTGGATCTCGGATCGATGGATACAAAAGTAATGCTTTGTATCGATAAAGTCAAACAATCTAGACATAATCATGCAGTGATGCTTCACGGAGGATATGCCATTCCTTATTCGTTTATTCAATAAGAATCCCCGATTGTGGATAATCTTCGATAGGAGTCACCCATGACTTTTCTTCTAGATCCATCTCTAAGATCTAGTTGATCTTCATATGTCAATGCTTGGAATAATAAGCATTTCAACTGGGATAAAGTCTTTTTGCCGCGCATCCCCGAAACTGGCTAGCTTGGCCAGTGACTTAGTTTTTTCATTTTGTCCTCCGAGGAGGTGTGTAATGGTGTAATTGTCGAAGTCGACTAGTAGCTTTTGGACCCAGCTAGGATGAGGAGCAAGATGTTGCCCCCTAGTCAGATAGTCTTCCCTGACTTGGCTTACTACTAACCGGTAATCACATAAGACATGTAAAGTTTCCACTCGTAGTTTTCTTGCAAGTTTGAGCGCCAAGGCTTCATAGTTAACTTCGTTATTTGTTGCAAGGAAGTTGAGTTTCAGGGCGTAGCAGATCGTTTGTTCCTCAAGAGTCATTAACGCAACTTCGATGTTAGAAAGCCGATTATTGGAAGTTCTATCGGGGTATGTTCTCCATCGGTTGGATGGTTCTCCACTGTTCTTCAGATAATCGTCCGATGTAGTGAATTCAGATATGAAGTATGCTAATGTTTGACCATCGAGAGCACTCCGGCGGAGATAAGTGATATCAAATTGGCTTAGCTTGATATTCCATTTGAGTAGCTTTTCAGGTATCTAAGGTTTCTATTGGACCTATCGTAACGGTTGGTCGATATGGATGTTAACAAGGTGATCTTTTCAATTGCCAGCCTTCATCATATACTGGTCTTTGGATTTGTTTATCTTCACATAGCATTGCGACGCTTATGGCGTGTGTTGACACGGCCCAATTGATGCATAAATCTTCGCGATCCAAAGGCTTGGGTTAAATGGAAGGTCTCTTTAAGCAATCTATTAGAGCTGCTTGGTTATCCTCGGTACATGGGTGTCTCTAATTGTCGGAATTTTTTAGAAATTAGTCTTGATTCCATGAGAATTGATGATGAAAACAAAGAATCTTTCTGATGTAATGATGAAAGAGCATTTTAAAGGGTTGAGTTTGATCCTGCATTTTCTGGGGAGCACTAAATATCTCTGCCAAGTCATCGATGTGGTTGTTTGATAGTCATGATCTCACAAGCATATTAACCACATCTACCTTTATCGATCGGTCGATCTAATTTTTGAATGATCAGTCACCCATGAGTTTGGGTATTGATTTGATGATTCTATCTCTAGGCATCCTTTCGGTCGCAACCTAGAGTCGTTACGAATATCAAGCATGGGTCATAGGTTGAAATTGTCATAGTTAACTCTCGGATAATTACTCTTTTGCCCCCAGTGACGGGTTGGCGGATGCATTACGCGGACGGTCTAGTCTCGTCCTAGCGGTGTTTATACTATAGTTCAAGCTTTTAGAATTAGAGTTCATTGATGAATGGTTGAATCATATTAATCTTATCTTCTTGCTCGTGCCCCCAAGTCTGGGGAGTATCTCGATAAGTGGCAAGGTAGACAATGTCCGCTTCAATTTTGTATTATATTCCATTGAACCATAGGATCAAATTAACGGACGGAGGGCCGAGTCTTGCCTATCATGCATTATGTTCTAGTTCTTTCCTCTAGGCGGAATACATTGTTACGTTGCCGACATTCAGACATAAGCTAGATTCTGGATGGTCAATGACATTCGCTCTGCTGCTTATGTCGCCATACTTTGGGCAAAAACTGAAGAGTGAATCGTCTAGTCAGATCCAATGCAGGATTGGTGCTTCCCTTGTCGAATCTAGGGTAAGAATCAGTGTGCAGATGTTTAGGTTGCACTTGTTTCGAATCGTTCTTTTAGCCGGATCATGGTAAGAGTCAATGAATGAATGGTCGCGTTGCATTCATTTGGAGTTGGCTGATCAACCATGTCCATTTCGATTTACGTTCTCCCGTTAGATCTAGGGATAAAGTCAGCTCAAATGCAGTCATGTCATGCTCATTTGGTCTCATGCTCTTCCTGACGGATCGAAGGAAGGCGACGAAGGACGAATGGTCAAGTCACACTCATTCGTGGTTTATTCTTTTATCCGTGCTATGCTGGTCGAAGATATTCGATGCATGCTCGGGTCACATCGATTTGTAGTTGAACAGGATTGATATTGACCGTCGATTCGACGGCATGATGCAGAATGCTCGGATCTCATTTCCTGTCAATCCGATGGTATGATATGAAAGGCGCAGATCGACATTGCCCGTCGATCCGGCGGTATGATATGATTGGTTGCTTGTAACTTTGGGCGTCATTATGTTTGGTTAGCATTAAGGCCTCCTTGCAGTCGTTGCCTTAAGTTTTAATGGACGCTAAGCCGGAGAGGCAGCGAGTCACCTTTCTCTTCTTTCAGTAATTTGTACTTCTGCCCCCAGTCTTGGGGATAAGCCGTAATAGGCGTTATGCAATATTGTTCACTGCTTAATTTTAACATCCACACTATGGGGACTTGTATCTTTATGACAGTTGTTGATCACTCATTTTTATGTGTTGAGTCTGCACCTATGCTCGGGGAATGAGTGATGTGACTTGGTTGAGATGCAGTCGAAGTCGTTAGGTGGACGGGTCCACCCTCCTCGAGGCCGTACTTGATGGAGATGCAGTCGAAGTCGTTAGGTGGACGGGTCCACCCTCCTCGAGGCTGCATTGAATGGAGATACGGTCGAAGTCGTTAGGTGGATGGATCCACCCTCCTCGAAGCCATAGTTGGTTTTAGTTTATACTCCGGCTCGAGCTCTCGGAGTCCGGAGTTAGTTTAATGTTTATACTCCAGTTTGCGCTCTCGAAAGCCGGAGTTTGTTGATGTTTATACTCTGGTTCGCGCTCTCGGAATCCGGAGTTGGTTAATGTTTATACTCCAGTTCGCGCTCTCGGAAGCTGGAGTTTGTTGATGTTTATACTCCGGTTCGCGCTCTCGGAATCCGGAGTTGGTTAATGTTTATACTCCAGTTCGCGCTCTCGGAAGCTGGAGTTTGTTGATATTTATACCCAGCTCGCGCTTTCGGAGTACTCTAGGGTTTTGTGAATGTTTATACTCCGTCTCGCACTCTGGGAGTACGGAGTTGAATGAATGTTTATACTCCGCCTCGCACTCTGGGAGTACGGAGTTAAGGAATGTTTATACTCCGCCTCGCACTCTGGGAGTACGGAGTTAAGTAAAAAGTTTGTACCCAGCTCCCGCTCTCAGAGTACTCTGGGATTTTAGGAAAATGTTTATACTCCGCCTCGCACTCTGGGAGTACGGAGTTAAGTAAAAAGTTTGTACCCAGCTCGCACTCTCGGAGTACTCTGGGATTTTAGGAAAATGTTTATACTCCGCCTCGCACTCTGGGAGTACGGAGTTAAGTAAAAAGTTTGTACCCAGCTCGCGCTCTCGGAGTACTCTGGGATTTTAGGAAAATGTTTATACTCCGCCTCGCACTCTGGGAGTACGGAGTTAAGTGAAAAGTTTGTACCCAGCTCGCGCTCTCGGAGTACTCTGGGATTTTAGGAAAATGTTTATACTCCGCCTCGCACTCTGGGAGTACGGAGTTAAGTGAAAAGTTTGTACCCAGCTCGCGCTCTCGGAAGCTGGAGTTTGTTGATGGATCGCCATGTATCAGTTTTTGTCCGACTTTTTGTGTAGCGATGTTCCCCCGAGCTTGGGGTTTCACTTAGCGAGAGATTGGTAGGATCCCAATTACTTTTCACTTATCCGCCCACAACGAAGGATGAGATATAATTTATAGACGGTTGAGTCGCATCCATGTTCATTTCGATTTTGCTTCTGCCAAGCTTAAGGAGTAAGATTATTGTTTCGGAAAACTTTGAGCTCGAGAAGAGGAGAGGATGGTAGAACTACATCCACTTTGAGTTGTGCATATTCCCTTAAGTCAGGGGCAAGAATTGAAGAGCTGTTGGACAAGTCATGTCCATTTTATACTGCGTTCTTCTGATTGATTTGAGGAAGAGAGTTGAAATGATGGCTCATGATGGTTAGTGAGTAGGCAGTCAGTTGTTGATGACTTTAAATTGAGGGTCGGCCCCTGATGAAGTCGGTTTTAAGGCATGATTGTTTTGCCGAATCACAGACGCAAACTGGGGAGTGAACGGTCAAATCATATCCACTTTAAACGTGTGTTCTCAAATAATCCCAAATGTCTAATGTAGGATTGGATGCATGGATGGTGACATCACGTCCACCCTAGATGTGACTCCGATTTTATCAGGCATCAGAAGAAGCATAAGTATTTTGGCCAGCTTCAAGTACGAGATGGAGAGTGCATTGTTGGACATATAACTCTAAGTTTTTCTTACATCTCCTAATTAAATTACATAGGCGGATGAGTGGATGGTCGGTTGCATCCACTTTGTACTAGGGTTCTGACCTTGTCGGTCTCTTCCGCTTTGATGCCTTGCCCCCAGTTAGGGGCATATAGTAGCCGATGAGTGGTCGAATCATGCTCATCTCAATGATTTGATCATGGTCCGCGGAGGTTGTTTTGCACCCAATCTTAAGTACTCGGTTATCTGCATCATTTGCAAGTGGTTTAATTCAAGTAGGTCATATTTCGCAACGTAAATGAAATTGAATTAGAAATAATTCAAAAGAGATCAGATCAAATCTCATTGATAAGTGAGGCAGCGTCGTATGCTCGCTATTGCACATCATTCCAGCCCTTCTCAGTTGGAAGTCTAATGCAAATGGTTCAATTTGATCAAAGTCTTTGATTGATAGGAGTCGGATGTTCCCGGTCCTTCGTTTTATAGGGCTTGCACATATTGTTGGAGCTATCCTTTCCGGAGCAGCCTTATGGCGTTGGCGTTCACGGTAGCCATTTAGAGAAGAGGAGTTTTCCGATCTAGAGTATGGAGCAGGTCCCCTCCTTATCTTGTTATGTTGATCCTTCATCTGATTCATTAACTCAAAAATGGCCTAGACATGTTGGTGTAATTGTCGGCGGCGGTCCACCAGTTCTCTTGCTAAAGTCTGGAGATAAGCGCTGGTGATGAATTCATTTATGGGTATCGGCAGCGATTGGCTGTGGGCTTTGGATAAATTCGTTGGCTGCCAGCTTCATCATTCACTTCAACAATATAAGAAGTAGAATTGGTATGTCTAACCACGATTGACAATGTTCTTTGAGAAATAGGGGAAGACATCTACATTTGATGGCAGTTGTCACTCTTGGTGTAAGCCATGCGCAATTCTCACTTCATGGGGTAGTGCCGGGGGTTATATATTTCCAAAGTGCACTGACATAGTTAACATGTTAAATTTTCGTTGGAAGTTCTGCATTTAGGATGGTTTCAACGGATAGGTCTTGACTGGGAAAGATTCTCCAATCGACATTATGATCAGGTCCATTTTATTGCCAAGGGGTCTTGTAACCCTAGTGAATGATGTATGCACGATTGCCCAACGTTTGAGTGGTTGGTAATGCCGATTGGACGGCGGGTTGGTTAAAATGGGCTAATAGATTGGTGTTTATCCCAAACTTTCATCCAGATAGGAGACCTATATAGAGTATTAAGGAAGTCCTCTTGAGGTTGTATGTCATGCTTTTAGTCATGTGGACGTAGAATGATTAAAATGCGGGCATTTGAAGATGGTTCAGCGGTGACCAGCTATGCTTTGAGTTGGTAGAGTAGACAGCGTAGGGGAGTCATCATACTAGCCATCGTGCCATAGTTGTCAATTCAGGAGTTTGAAAGCTGGTCAATTGGAGGAAGTTGCATTCCACCTTACAAGCATGATATATTAATCAACCCCAGTTCTTGGCATATTAACTAGGTTCTCCAGCCTCTAGGAGTACGGCTGAGTAGCATTTCTTTACCCATTCCTTGATTGCAACTCAACATTTGTTGTTGTGATCTCATATGTCTTGTTCAGTCATGGAACAATTAGAAGCACGGATGGAATGTTCCTTCACTAAATTGGTGATTGAATTCACTATGCGGGTGCCCTGCGCTGCGGCTAGGGTTCGGGGGTTTCCCCCGAAAATTTTTTTAGCCTCTTTTTAGGAAATTTGGGTCGTACCCGAAAAATAATTTTTTTGAAATTTTGTATCGATATGAATTGGACACAGATGGATCAATACGAGCAGCGTGCGAGTATCGATACAAATTGGAGCAGTTGCGATCGATACGAACAGAGCGCAGGCAAAGCAGATCGAGTCGAAGTGATCGATTCGAACGGAGCGATGCAAAGCAGATCGAGTCGAAATGATCGATTCGAACAGAACGATGCAAAGTTGATCGATTCGAAGTGATCGATACGAACAGGGATCGATCGAATCGATACGAACGGAGTGATGAGAAGCAGATCGATTCGAAGTGATCGATACGAACAGGGATCGATCGAATCGATACGAACAGAGCGATGCGAAGGTGATCGATTCGAAGTGATCGATACGAACAGAGTGATGAGAAGCAGATCGATTCGAAGTGATCGATACGAACAGGGATCGATCGAATCGATACGAACGGAGCGATGCGAAGCAGATCGATTCGAAGTGATCGATACGAACAGAGTGATGAGAAGCAGATCGATTCGAAGTGATCGATTCGAACTTTGGCATTTTTTCTGGATACGAAAATATGGGTATGGAATTCATGATGAATGTAGTTCCTCTTAGATCTGGAGCAATCTGAATAGAATAGAAGGAACCACTTATGAACAGATCTGGATCTTTTCCTTAGATTTTTGCAATCCAACGACGGTAGTAGATCCAACGAGCAGGAGAAAAAACTTGGTTTTTTCTCAGTGAAAGCACCAAAGTGTTTGTACCAAAAATGGGCACAACACTCTTCGGAAGTTTTTGAAGAGATAAAAGTGAAGAATGAAAATTAAAACTGTGGATTATCTAACAAAAACTCCAAATAACAGAAAGTAAATTGCAAAGACAAGCATTTTAGAGTGGTTCGGCGTTTTGCCTACGTCCACTATGAAGTTTGATGATTTTATTGCTCGATACTTGAAGGTTACAGTAGTTTATAATGTAATACAACTGAATTTCTAAGTTAAGTCTCAATCTAAAGCAGCGGCGGTGTTCTGGAGTAGATCTGGCAGAATCTGGGCGCTCTTCAGTACTTAGAATTCTCCGACCCCTTTTCTGAATGACCAGGGGCTCTATTTATAGGTGTAGGAGGCTGATATTTCGCCTAAAATTCGGGGAGACCAGTTCTGGCACGTGAGGGGGCCCACATGCCCGCTCTTTGGAAATCCGGGCCCACTTTGGGATCGATTCGACCCTTGCTTCGAATCGATCAAGATTTGCTCCGATTGAGCTGAAATTTGGCATGGACATTCCTTAGGTTGACAGTTAGCTCCTGTCCAAATTTCATAGCATTTGGACTTGTAGATCTCGAGATATGATCGATTCAAGATTTCATTTCCGGTTGACATGCTCCCTTCGAATCGATGCTTTTCGCGCTCCAGGAATGGATTCGAAGTAGAGCAACTTCATGGATTCGAAGCACTCCATCTTGATGGATTCGAAGTAGAGCAACTTCATGGATTCGAAGCACTCCATCTTGATGGATTCGAAGCACTCCATCTTGATGGATTCGAAGGAAGGCATCTTGATGGATTCGAAGGAAGGCATCCTGATGGATTCGAAGCACTCCATCTTGATGGATTCGAAGGAAGGCATCTTGATGGATTCGAAGCAAGGTCACTGGATGGATTCGAAGCACAGTGACACCTATGGATTCGAAGCAAGGTCACTGGATGGATTCGAAGCACAGTGACACCTATGGATTCGAAGCAAGGGAAACTTGATGGATACGGAGTGTGGCCACATTGATGGATACGAAATTGGGATCACTGATGGATACGAAAACATGGCCTTTCCCTTCAACTTGCATCCATCATAACTTGAGCATATGAACTCGGATTGACTTGAAACTTGGAACGTTGGATCTCATAGCTTTTCTAGTCATGTCTTATCAATTATAGCTCAATCTGGTCTCAGACAAAATTCATCGATATCCATGGTAGACCTATGTGCACTAGATGTCCATAACGAGCGACTCTAGGTTTCTGATCAATTCCTTGGTATCTTGGCCTTGCTAAAAGGCGGGATAACAATATAGGATAGTTAACAATTTTAAAACTGATTTATATGTTAAATTTGATTAGTTGGATATGACTCCTTTAATTGTTAAATTAATTGACATGTAGAATAGTGATAATTACACTTTGAACCATCGACGTATGTTGGATTAATTGTTGTAGTATAAAATTGTAATTGAATGACAAGTGGAAAACCGTATAAATAATTAGTGGAATAATCTTTAATCTGCATGAAATGATAGTGTGGATTCTAGAAATAATTATATTAATTTGTACAAATAACAATACGAATTAATACGGTTATTTCGGGATTATTTAAATTGATTATTGGATTGTTATTGTTTGTTGTTATTACTTGTTTATTTACTTTGACGCCATCCCAGTTATCACACTGCAAGTTCCCTTTGCTATGTTTTGATTTTGAATTGAATTGGAATCGGGTTGAAATGATAAATACCCAAATTGAACTTTGACCTAGGATAGAGAATTAAATAAAACCCGATTGGTCAATAATTTGATTTAAAAATAAAATGAAGATTTTATAAATAATATGGTTTTGAAATGAAGTTGAAATTTGAATTTTTATGAAAGGAAATGTTAATATTTAATAATCTGAAACAAAATGTTAACAATGAAATTGATGAAAGAATGTTGTTTAATTTGAGAAATGATTGGATTAAGTTTGAAATGATTTAATAATCAAGTTTGAAATTATAATTAAGTTTGAAATTATTAAACTTTGAAATTATTTAATAATTAAGTTTTGAATTATTTAATAATTAAATAAGATCGAATTATTTAATGATTAAATTGATTTGAATTCTTTAATAAGTGAAATTGAATTTTTGAATAAGTGAATTTTACTTCGTAAATAATTGAAATTGAGTTTCTTTATTAATTAAGTTTTGGAAATTTATTTAAGTAAGTAAATAATTGAAATTGAATTTTCTTTAACAAGAAATGAAAATGTGATATTTTTGGAATTAATATAAGACTTGTAATTGAAAGAATTGATTTTATGAATTTAATTTAATTCAAAATTGTAAGTTTTGATTTAATGAAGTTGAACTTAAGAAATTGATTTAATGAATTGGAAATTTAATAGAAATTGTTCTGAATGATAAAGTAACTTAACGAACATTGAATGAAATCGATAAATGAATTTAAACTGATTTAAATATTAAATCAAATTAATTTAAATGATTTCGAAATGAAACTTATATGAACTTGAATCAATATTTGAATTGTTTTAAATAGAAATTGAAATTGAATTATAAGATTTTGAAATTATGAATGTGGAAGTTTTGAAACGTAAATAATGGAAATTGATTTCGAAAGACAAATGAAATGTTGATTTACGAATTCTAATTTAATTGAAATTGATTTGGTTTTGAAATATATTAAATGACCAATCGGTGTAATAATTACGGAAGTTATTAAAGAGACCGGAATCGGTTATGGACATACTCTCTGTCTAAACCGAAAACCACTTTAATAACTATACGTGGAGTGATGATCCAGAATGAAGTGGTTGGAATGATGAACGTGATGACTGAAGAAAGAGAACGATAATGGATAGCCTTGACACTTGTGTCAAATTGGAAATGACTAAAACAGGAGCCGTGCCGGGCCAATGGAGGATTAGCTACCTCAAGTGAACACACTTCTTCGAACTACTCATTACTTGTTGTCGATTGGTGCACCCTTGATTTTGGGAGTGTTGTTTCACGGTGTTGCGATCGCTGCGGCGATGCGTTCTCACCAGTCCGGATCAGGCAAACGGTAGTGTCACTACCTTGGGTATTGCCTCATGTGCCTTGTCATACTTGTATCCCGATATACACGACCACTACGATTTTTGGTTTGTACCTTTAGTATATGGATTGCCCTCTGGTGACTTCCGGTTTTGGGGAAACTACGGTCTTGTATATGCTCTTGGGAATAAAAATGTGTTAAGGGTGGAATGGGCCATGACTTAACACTATTTTGATATCTTTATATTACTGATAGACATTATCTACTTAGCGTACATTACTACCTAGTAGATAGTTTAACGGATCCTTAAAGGATGGTTATTCCAAACATCCTTTGAGTTACTTGTATTTCAATTGCTATTTCACTTGAGTTGGATTTATTAATATAAGAATGTTAATCCTGACTCGAGTGCCTTGTGTTTTGCTTTACGCTCGGGTCAGACTGAGTGTACCAGTATTCGAGACTCACCTTTGAAGTTGGAGCTTTGCTTGAAGATCCAGCCATCTATTCTGCTTCAGTATTCGATGATTCCAGTGATGTATTCTGATATGTATCTGATGTATCATATTACTCTTCCGTTGTATCTGGTTTAACTCTGATGTAACTTATACATTTATATAGTAGCTTCATGAACTACTATCTCTTTTATTTCCGCTGCACTTATTACTCTGTGTCTGTGATCTGTGATTATTTATTTACTGTATATGTTCAGTTTTGCCAAATTTAAATTAACAACGCGGTATTTTGAGCAATTCAATTTCGGCATGAGTGTCTACCTATACACTTATAATGGATGCGAATGGTCCAAAATATCGGGTCGTTACAATTAACCTTCGAGTAAAAGAGTTTGGGAAAATAGACGGTTTCAGAACAATCCTTTCGTAAGCTTTAATCTTTTAGTAAAGCAATTGGAAGGATAGCTTAGAAACACCTTTCGATGCCATTGCCTTCGAAACACTTATTTCAAATGGTTATTGGAGCCCTTTCGAAAGCATTGGGAAGCAGCTAGTTATATTTATAAAACAAAAGCTTGCCTTTCGAACTCATTGAAAACTTTAACCTATTCGAAATGTATAAAGACGACAACAAGGTTTCACTAGTACAAAACTGGTTATTTGTGTCGGTTGTGTAACCCCTGTTGTGTCGGTTTTACAACCGACTCAAATGAAGATGACACAAAAGACATTTTTCTGTTGTGTCGGTTGTACAACCGACACAAATATCAATTATTTGTGTCGGTTGGTAATAGAGAACCGATAAAAAACTATGAACAGTTGTGTCGGTCTTTCTAATAGGACCGACACAAATCAACATGTATAGTGAAGCAAACTGCCGTTTATTGTGTCGGTCCTTTAAGAAAAACCGACACAACTGTTGCTTGTTTTGTGTCGGTTCCATATTGACGACCGACACAAATGATTGATATTTGTGTCGGTTATGTTTGTTTTTTCAACCGACACAATTGATATGCAGTTGTATCGATTCCATTTGAAGTAACAACCGACACAAGTTATATCTGAAGCAAAAAAAATATATTATTACCGTTTAAGATTATAAAAACAGTATGAAATTGAATTTTAATTTTTTATAAACGAACGTTACTATGAACTGATTGAACAAAAAATATAATTATATTATCCATCAACATAATTCTTGTTTATAGAAACAAAATAGAATATAATATATCACAAACATAACGTACATAACAAAATACCAACGTACGTTACAAAAGATCAGCGTACACAACAAAAAACAACTACATCCAATTATACATGATATAACTAGCTAAATTCTCTCGAACCTCGTCTACCTCTTGTTGGTTATAAGAACCGTCTCGTACAAAGTCCTGCAATTAAGAGAATTGTTATACAAAAGACAATAATTAAGTCAGGAATGCTCTGCATAAAAGAATCTGGGAGTGTAATTCAAACACATGTTGAACCATAAGCTGAATATATTATGTATTATCCCCAATCCATATCATACAATCAATTTAATAATTGATTTTCGTTTCCAATTTGTCAAGTTCAATATTTTACTCGATTGTAAACAAATATCTTTACTATTTATTTCCAATTAGAAAATATAATCCAATTCCTAATTTTTCAAAAATATATCAGTTATGATTTCAGATTCATCTACTTTGCATTTCACAAAACAAATTACAGCCATAATTATTTTCTTTGTCCAGAACTTGTACACAATCCACAAACGAAGATGTACAAGTTGTTATTTCTCAGTATACCATTCAAAACAAGTTACAAAGCAAATAATTGAATTCCAAAACAACCACAGTAAAAAGGCATGTCATAGGGTCCATCAGTAATGAATGTAGTAATGAAATATGTTTCAGGGTCTATCAGTGTTGCTGCTAACATAATCCTAACAAACTACAGCTAAAGAACATTTATTTTCTAAATATGTATATAAAACAAACTAAAAAAGAACATTTATTTTCTAAATAAAGATCATACAGCTAAAGAGCAGTTTTTATTTTTGTTATAAGAAACTGCACGTTAAACAATTTGTTTCATAATGTAAATTTTTATCTTAATAAAGTTAGAACTCAATCAACCCTTTGTCAAACAGAGGCCCGTATATGGTAGTTTCTCTAATCCAAAAATGAAAACTGTAATTTAGTACAGAGAATTTAAGCTATTTAGCAGTTATAAGAATCCAAGAAGCTCTTCTTACCTTGGCATGAAATGTGAAAATGTAATCAAGTCACAAGTAGTCTGTAGAATTTTTTCCGTGATGTCGTTTTTCTCATTCAACATATCAAATTGGTGTCTGGTGAGCGAGAGACATCTCTTCGTCAAGTTGCTGAGGCCATTTGCATGCATGAAAATCTTTACAGGCCTAGTAGTCTGTAATAATAAAGTTCTTTAGAGTTAATAGCATCGAAATATTTACAGAATTATCATACAAGAATTTCAGTGTTGGTTATCAAGCGCATACGAATCGACAACATAGATTGGCCATGATAGTCAGTTTCATTGATTAAGATAGCTTACCTAGATCATTCATCGTGTTAATTATTAAGGAACCGCAAAAACTTTAGCACAGGAAAAATACTATCGAATTCTACTAAAATATGACTCCATATATTAGAAAGAATATAAAATTTCTGTAAAAAAAACCACAGATATGAATTACCATCCCTAATGAAGGATTTTGAATACCAGTAACATCGATCTTTCTCTCTATTAAAACTCTGAACAAGAAACAATAAGCAATTCAAAATCACAATATGAAGAATGGACAATACAAGCACTTCAGATTTAGCATAAAAACAAGAGAAGTCGGTACAAGTTTTACCTTGTGATACCAAGAGTATATAGGAATGATTCCTAGACCTCCAATTACTCTTGGGCTAGTCTCTACTCCAGGATCACTACAAGCATCAAGCAATGTATTCAGCTTCTCAAGTGAATCAAGCTGTAAAGTGTAGAAAATATCTAATCCTCATTGGGTTATTGCAAAATATTTTATTTCTTTTACCTACCACATAGTAAATAAATGACCAATAATTTAACCAAAACCAAACTTAACAAACCCGTAAAAAGTTAGCTATATACAACAAAAATTTCGCCTAATGTTTTGAAAAAATTAAAAATCATCCTAAAAGCTCAACTTTAACAATGTAATATGAAATCTAAATGAGAATTTTATTGCAATGAGTCACAAGTACAACACTAAGATTAAAGAATTACTGTCACTAGTAATGATATTGAGGAAAATGTCCACATGGAAAAAAAAATTTATTTCATAAAACATAAAAATAGCAATTTTAATAAACAATTTGTTTCATACAAAAATTTATTATTGTATGGAATAAAATCATTTCATGATCAGCCTCAAATAATCTATGAGCCAAAAATATCTCTTACCATCTATATAACAAGTATTAAAAAAATGAGAAAAATGCTCATATTCTCTAGGCATACAAATTATCACAGTTCCAATCCCAAAGGAGTACGGAAAAAATCACATGATTTTAATAAACAATTTGTTTCATTAAGATTTATAAGAAATAAAATATGGAGTTCTTCCCTTTTTTGAGAATTCTGCTTGGAACCAAAATTATTTTTGCAAAATGAAATTTTCAAAATTCAAGATTTTACACCTTAAACACAATGGAAAAAATTCATCAAAATAACCACAAATTTTGTATATACATGCATTAGATCACGATTCATGCAGAATACGACAGTTTTTATGACAACAGAAACCCAATTTGAGGAATAAAATAGCAGCTGCTTTAGCTGCTAAGAAAAACAAGAAACCAAAGTGTAGCAAAAATGGACGAAGAAAATAAATATAAAATGCTCGATGTATATTCTAAATATATTAGTCAATAGAAAAGAATGGTGCATTAAAGTTAATAAACCATACATCAAACCTTATCTAAGCTTACCTCAATTGCAGCTTGTCTGGAATCTAATGATTCAAACTCAACGAAAGCAAAGCAAATATTTCTCAGCTGGAAGAGTAAAAAGAGTTTCAAAGAAAAAACTTAAAAATTAAGATGCAATACGTCTGAACAAACTAATTAAGATTCACAAAAATAAACACATAACTAACCTTGTGGCTTCTGACTTGGAGTCCTCCTTGTTTAATTGGCCCAAATTTTTTGAGAGCCACTTCCACTTCAACAGCAGTGGTAAGCGGATGTAAATTGCGAATGAAGACAGAGTAATCATCTGCTATCAAGAAAATGCATATTAGTTTCGCTGCATATTAGATTTTTTTTTCTAAATATAATTTTCCAACTGTTGGGATGTAACCTTTTTTGTGATCATTTGTCTTCGAGGAGCTTTCCGTTTTATTTACAGGAGGAACCTCCTTGGTGCTAAGGCCATTCGCAGACTGTGTCAATTTTAAAGATAATTACACTTGACGAATTGAAATAACAATACAATGAAATAACTCTATGTTGGTTAGCACCAAAAGATGCACCAGTAACCGACGCAGAAAACGAGAAAAGTGCAACTCAGAAAATAAAATGAACATTATTAGTGTAAATTTGGAACTTTAGAATCATAGGCCTACATTTTTACCAGATGGACAACATTTTTCAGGTCTACAAATATGTATATGATGAGTAAAGCAAAAGCTGAAGATACAAATTTGTTGCACAAACTAACTCAGCTAATTATTAAATGTACCACAGTCAATGAACTGACGTTAGAACAAAATATAAAGTACATGTACTGATAACAATATTACACATAAAAAACCTAAGAAGAAAAACCCAATCCCTCAGTTAAAGGTTTGTTCATTTCAATTTCAGCATTTAGGATAGTCGTTTAATTTTCAAAGTTAGCATGGGCTGAAAATTAAAAAATTACTAATCAAGTTCAAGTGCTATGCAGCTTCTACTATATTGTTAGCATTAACGATGGTTAGCTTATACAGAGATGAATTTATAAAGTACGCGTTCGTGATATTGGACATAGAAAGCTTCACGCCTGCTATTTTGTATGTTATTTGGTGCTTTTCCTTCCGCCATAATTTGAAATAAAATGGGTAAAAGATAAAATAAAATAAAAAGCTATATTTTAGCAACAAAAACTGAAATATAGTTTATGTCCATAGAGGAACGATAAGTCATTAAATTGCTTATTGAATCAAGCTATGGAAGAACTTACCTGGTCAAGTAACAAGCATATCCATGCGGATGTTTTGATATGTTTGCATGGATTTTTCTGAAACCATCTAATGGCTAAACAGCGACATAACTGGACGAAATGGTAACATGTAGCAACTGAAACTGTGATCGTCATAATCCTATGCATAATAGTGGGTAACTTGTCAGTTAGAAAATTATGTGTCATGATTTCAAATTGGAAAAAAAGGAAATTAAAAGCAAAAGCAAAGCTTACCAAAGAGCTGGCAACATCTTTATATAAGCTCTCCTCCTGGAGAACATTACCGTCTTTCTCTCTTCATCAAAACCTACAAGGACTGCGGTCAAAGCAGAAAGTACTACTGATAATATTCTTAATATAATTTCGCCCAGCAATATCTTATTGTTAATTTTTTCCATTTTAAAAGCTGATTCATACTAATATCAGAATGAAAACATTACAGGTAATTTTCCATTCCTAAATTCAATCTTGTTAAACTGCAGTATAAAAGGCCATGTCAGATTTGAAACATTAGTATAAGAAGTTAAATTAATTTCTTTTTTGGGAACAATCATTATGGTTAGTATGCATTGATTATCTTCCAGTGACAATGATTTATTTATTTATTCCCTATCAATTTGGAAAGTTTAATCATACACAAGCTTTTAATTATCAATATCTTATTGTTAATTTTTTCCATTTTAAAAGCTGATTCATACTAATATCAGAATGAAAACATTACAGGTAATTTTCCATTCCTAAATTCAATCTTGTTAAACTGCAGTATAAAAGGCCATGTCAGATTTGAAACATTAGTATAAGAAGTTAAATTAATTTCTTTTTTGGGAACAATCATTATGGTTAGTATGCATTGATTATCTTCCAGTGACAATGATTTATTTATTTATTCCCTATCAATTTGGAAAGTTTAATCATACACAAGCTTTTAATTATATTGACTTTGTGGGTCATCTCCAAACTTAACATGCACATTGTAAGAAACACAAAACAGAAACCCATTAAAATTAAATAATGAAACCAATCACATATCATATATTTTGTGATAGAAGAAAAAAGATACCTTCGGTTCAGTGGGACGTAAATCAGCATCACTTGGACCCCTTTTAGCAGATGAATTCTCATTCGCATGAGAATTATTATCTCTTTTGCGCTTATTCTTCTTTCTGCCGTTTTTAGGTACAGCAGTCGAGCGAGATGTTTGGCCAAATCCTTTCTGCTGTTCTTCTTCTGCTTTGGATTCTCGAATGCCCTGAAGAGTGATTTGACGTGATCTTATCCACCTCGGAAATCCAGGAAATTGCGATAGACATAGTAGGTTTTTTTTTCTAATGGTTCATGGACACTAGCATCAGAAAAAATTGCTTTTGAAGCAGTTAATTATTTCTCTGAATTGTTTACATCATCAAAGGCCACACATCAATTCCTAGACACAATTTGTAAGAGAATCCAATCTATAAATGTTAGAGAAAACATAGGCAAGCCCTTCTAATTGGAGGAAATTAAATTAGCAGTCTTCCAAATAAATGACAACAGTTCCCCAGGACCGGATGGCATAAATTCCAAATTCTTCAAATTGCACTGGGAGAAAATTAAAGATGACATAGGGAATGCCATGAATGGAATTCTCCAATCAGGTAGAATTATCAAAGAAATAAATCACACTTTTATTTGCTTAATTCCCAAAAAACAGGAAGCAATTGAAATGACAGATTTTAGACCCATTTCCCTATGCAATGTCATTTGTAAGATTTTAGCTAATCTTATTGGTAATCGACTAAAACCTTATTTAAATGACCTCATATCGTTTAATCAGAATGCATTTATACCAGGAAGAGTTATCACTGAAAATTCCTTGCTTGCCTACGAGATGGTTAGAGGTTTTAATAGGAAAAACTCTAACAATTTTTGTCTGAAAATTGACCTGCATAAAGCATATGATAAAATTAGCAGAGAATTTATTCATCACATGCTGGTGTCCATGGGGTTTCCTATTCATTTTGCTAATCTTATCTACGAATGTATCTCTACCCCTTCTTTTTCAGTGCTAATAGATGGTACTCCTTATGGGTTTATTGAAAGTTCAAGGGGATTAAGACAAGGCGATCCCCTATGGCCGTATTTATTTGCTATAGCTATGGAGTATCTCACTATTAATTTAGATATGGAGCAGCTGAAAGGTAATAATACTCCTATATACAAAACAGAGCCTGTGATCACACATCTTATTTATGCTGATGATGTTCTGATTATGGGAAAAGCCACAACAGAGAATGCTAACTGCATTAAGCATATTTTTTAGAAGCTAAGGTACTTAACAGGGCTTGATTTAAATGAAAATAAATCAACACTGTTTTTTAGTAAAGGAGCTAGCCTCAAAAAAGATATTGCTGACATATTAAATATCAATATTGGAAATCTCCCTGTTACTTACTTAGGAATTCCTCTGTCATATAATAAACTCAAAGCTAGGGATTTTGGAACTTTAATTGACAATATCAATAAAAAGTTCAGTCACTGGAAAAATAAAATGCTAAACATCAGTGGTAGAGTGGAATTAGTCAAAACTGTCATTTCTCCAATAATTCAATTCTGGCTTCAGTTTTCTAACTTTCCAGCAACAGTTACTCAGAGAATTAATTCAATATGTACTAATTTTATTTGGAAAACCAAGGCACATAATTTGAATTGGGATAACGTATGTAAAACAAAAAAATGAGGATGGTCTTGGTATCAGGAAAATAGAGGATATGGCAAAAGCAGTGGCTATTAAAATGATTTGGAATTTTCTTCAAGGTGATTCAGTTTAGGCTAAGTGGATGCATCAAAGATATTGTAGACATACAAACTTCTAGAATGCAGCTTTTAATAATAATGCCTCTCACACATGGAAAACTATGCTAATTGCAACACAATGGTGCAAGGGGGCAGTTGATAGAAAAATAGTGAATGGTGAACAAACTGATATATGGTATGACCCTTGGATCAATGGTTTTTCCTTAACTGACTTGTATGGATGCAACTTTATGAATGTTATTGGTGATAATCATATGAAAGTGTATACTCTATTATGAAACAATACTTGGAAAAATCATATGGATGGTATGACTTCTCAAATGCAAAATACTATAAAGAATACCAATATTCAGAAGAACAAACAATTTGATTACTGGCACTGGATCCCTGACAAGAATGGTAAGTTCAGTAATAAATCTGCTTGGAATCACATCAGGCCTAAATACACTGAATTTAATTGGGCTAAAGTGATTTTGTACAATAAGTGTGCACCCAAAATGTCAATATGTACTCTGCTGGCAAAAATTAACAGACTGCATACAAAGGACAGACTTAGTAAATGGAACGGTGCTAAAGATAAGTACTGTGTTCTTTGCACTAATCAAATAGAAGGTAGGGATCACCTATTCTTCAATTGCAATTACTCCAGAATTCTATTTGAAGATACTATGACAAAATTGCATCTAAATTTAGGGAATTCAGTAGATTTTAACCACGTGTTGGATAATCTTTGTTCTAAATAGACTAGTAACATGCTACTAAATCAGATCAATAACATTGCATTCACTTCTATCATCTGGAACATCTAGTGTGAACTGAATAACCGAATATTTAAGAGTATTGCACTTCCAGTTCATGTTAGAACTACTCATATTTACCAGGATTGTAGACAATTAATGCACAAAAATTTGAACAAAGAAAAACTCAATGAAGAGATAGAGCTTATCTTGAGTAACTTCGGGATCTCCATTGAGAGACAGCGGGAATTTCACCCTCTTTGAGTCTACTGCCTTTCCTTTTATTTGAAGTTGATCTTTTTCCAGTTCTGTTAGCTGTTGGTTGTTTCGAGTATCCGAGAGGATCTTTGTCTTCGTCTTCTCCGCCATTATTGAGGGATTAGGTTTTATTTTGGTAAAGTGGTTTTTCCCACTCTTTCGTGGCTTCCTGAAGTGAGTTTGGCTTTTGGACATAGTAGGTTAATATATGGTTTGGAGTACTTGAGGTACAGCAAAGCTTCACAGGTTTCATCTTCAATCTCGTCTTCAAATGGACGAGACCTGGTATCAGTAGACATTTTTGCTGGTGTGCGATTGCTGTTTTCTCCTTTTTTTTGGCTAAATTTTCCCTCTAAAATTTAGGGTTCGCGGGAAAAGATTGGGGAAAAGATGGGGCGGCTGAAATGGATTTGGGGGAAAATTTGTGTGCCTATGGTGTCGGTTTTTGGACAACCGATGCTATTGTATTTAATTATATCGATTGTTCAAACAACCGACACGAGTAAATCTATTGCTTCCCTTCAATTGTGTCGGTTTCTTAAGTACAACAGATGCAAATTATATTTTTAACATTTTCTTCTTACGCCATAAGTCAATAGTTTCGGTTGTTAATAAACAACCGACACAAATTACACTATTTGTGTCGGTTTTATGGACAACCGACACAAATGAGGCGAAGCAACTGATCTGTTTTGTACTAGTGTTTCAACTTGGTTCAAAACTACCCTTTCGAAAGCTCCCTTTTTAAAGCATAAAATATGGCAACTCATTTGAAAGCTACCCTTTTAAAACAAGAAGGCGACAACCCCTTCGAAAGCTATATTAAAACCCTTTCAAAAGCATTCTTTTAAAAACAAGGCAAGCGATTTGAAAGCAAAAAAAAAGGCCTTCGAAAGCTATTTAAATTGGCCTTGACCCCTTCGGAAACATGGTTTCGACTCTATGCCTGTTGCCTTTCTCCAATCCACTTCATACCAAAGCATTGATACCATGTGTATTGGTTTCGACTTAGTTGGAGCGGATGTATGGGGTCGAAAGGTTGCTCCTGGAAGTGGCAAAACAATAAATCTATGCAAAACTATTTTATTGCCTTTTTAAGTAAATCTTTTCAACTAACTTGCCTGTTTATAAAAATATAATTAGTTGCCTTAACTTTACCAAAATGTTTTCTAAAGGACTGCCGAATTCGTTTAGGATTGATTAAAAATAACTAGCAAAGAAGCCTTTCCCTTTAACAAAACAGTTAAAACATTTAAGTCCTCCAACTTAATTAATTTAATTTCCATAGTAAATTACTTAGGAAAAATCCCCAAAAATCATCATAATTCACTTTTAATACGTTATCCAACATATATAAATTTCGGACCCAAAATCCTTTATATAATTGCCGAAATAAATTTCTAAACCTAATTATCTATTTCTTCCTTCAAAAATTCATAATAAATTATCCATAGCTTGGATAATTACGAAAATTTAAACCCATTTTCAAAATAACATTTTGCATAACATATTAAATCCTCATGGCATTCAAAACCCAATATATATATATATGATTTTAGTTAAAATCGAATAAAACATTTATCAACATACTTGTTTGAATCAAACATATCATATAATCCAAGCATATCATCATTAAAATCATCATAAAGGTTTTAAACTTAAAACCTGGAATCAGATGCTCTTTAAAAACGAAAATGAGATGGTTTTGATTATTATTCACCTTGCTTTGGATAAAGAACTTAAGATTTGATCTTGCTTAATTCTCCTTGCTTAATTCCTTAACTTTTACTTTATTTTTAACTATCTTTTCCCCTAGGTTATGGTCGGCTTGAGCTCCTTGGTCTATGTTTTAGAATTTTGAACTTGTGAAATGAAAATGGAAATAAAGGTTTAGGGGTTAAGGGTTATGGTGGACGGCTATTCCCCATAATACCCTTGCCTTATTCTCTTATTAGTTAACTTATGAAATCATTTCCATAAACTCATTCTTTTAAATTTTTATTTAGTTAAGCATGACCTCTAATAAATTCTCAAATCTCAATCCCCTTATCACTCTAATCTTTACATTATTCTATTTAATTTATCTAATTAAATCTCCTGAATAATGTTATTAAAATTAGGGGTGTTACAGTTGGGTTATGGTTTATATAGGTTGCTTTTGGAGGACAAATAAAATCCCAAAGCCAAAGCAGGAGGCTTAGTAGATAATAAAGTTGCTTTTAAAATTTCACTATTCCAAATCAGAGTATATAACTAGTTAAGTTTTCATGTTAGCATCTTCATTTGTTGGGCACAATGCAATTATTTATGCTTATTATATTTTACTCTTATATGGGCATATTTTGAGATTTTGAAAATGCAAAGACAATTATGCATAATGGAATTTATATAGTTACTCTATTTACTTAATGTTTTTTTTAAAAAGCTAATCTTAACTTATCACTTAATAAAATTTGGTGATGATTGCAGCATCATTGGCATTCGTTTTCGGGCCTTGAAATGGAGGATGTTATAACTTGATATCAGATCTTAGGTTAAGGGCCACTTAAGTAAAACAGATCTAAGTGAAAATCTAGGTAGAAACTAGATAGTAGGATACGAACACATTGGGGAGTGTATACGATATATATGTATAACTTACTTGTATTTTAATATATATATATATATATATATATATGTGTGTGTGTGTGTGTGTGTGTGTGTGTGTAGTTCCTATTCCACCACTTGTTCTCACTCTCTTTACTTCTGTTTCTTTCAAACACTTTCTTATGCAGAAAGAAAGAATGAAAACTCAAAGTGGACATTTGGTGTTAAGAGGTGCAAGGACAAATGCTAGTAGAGGAACCATAAGTACTCAAACGAATAGCCAAGGAGGGGTAGGGGCCTTGAAAGTTTTGCAGCCAGTACTCGGATGCCTACCTTGACTGTTGGAGAAATGCATATGAATGCTCAATTCTGTCAGTATATAACAAAGATGATGAGGCAACAACTAACTAAAGTTATTGAGACGAGATTAATGGTTAGAGGTGAGGACTTTCTAAGATGAATTGGGATTATAAAAACCATGGAGGAAGTGTTTGTTGGGAAGAAACCCGCTTTGGAGGTGCTAAATTGGTTGAATGTAAGTGAGCATATCTTTGGAGATATGAGATATGATGGTACTCAGAGGATGAGGTTTGCTTCACGTCAACTTCAAGAGGATGCTTTAGATTCTAGGAAGCGTTGACCATTGAGGTTCCAAAGGAGGAGATTACTTCAGACCAATTCAAGGAGCTATTCGAGACTCATTTTGTCCCCAAATTGAAGAAAAGTGCTTTATGTATGAAGTTCTTAGACTTGAAGCAAGGAGAAATGACGTTTTCAAAGTATATCCAATGTTTCAATACTTTATCAGTATTGTAGGAAGCACATCTAGACTCTGCTGAAAAAGAATGAGAAGTTCATGGAAGGCTAGAGGAAGTGATTGAATCATAAGGTGGAGCACTTGTTGTCTCCTTTTGAGATGGTAGTAGAAATGGCATGGAGGTATCACCGTTTGTACCAAAAATAAAGAAAAATGACGTTAAGCCTGAAGTGGAGCAGAAGATGAGATTTAACCCATGTAGGAAGGGTAATAAGAATCGGTAGAAGGGAAGAAAGACCTGGGGCGAAGGAGCTCAAAAGCCGAATGTGCGAAAGATTGCTTGCTTTAAGTATGGGAAAAGGGTTACTACTCAACCAAATGTACCTAGTCAGAGAATAAGGGGAAGACCATGTGCTTCAATTTTTACTCGTCTGCATATAAGAAGAGGGATTATCCAGAATTGAGGCATGTAAAAGTATATACTTTGGAAGGACCATCATCTAGATCGACCATTAAGGAGAAGCGGAAGGGTGTGGTGCTCCGAAGTATGATTTCAATTTCTAGTATTGCAGTTAGAGTTCTGTTTGATACTGGGGATATACACTCTTTCATTTTGAATGATTTGATTACCTATTTAGTTATCTCTTTGAGTGTGGTTAATCCGATATATGGATATGACACTTTCAGGTTAAGGTGTAGTAATGTTGAGTTTTTTTGTGCAGACACTTGTTTGTTTGCAACCAGTATGTGTTTAACTTCATAGGGTATGAGGTGATTTTGGGTATGGACTAGTTGGGATGTAACGATGCAATGTTTTATTATACCAATAGAGTTATCGCCTTATGACATCCTAGAATTAGTGAAAGGATAATGATGGCATTAGATATGTTGAACGAGAAGTTTGAGGTTTCCTTGTCTAATGCCTACATTAGATACCAAAGAGAATAAGATCGGTAAGGTGTGAGCAGTACAGGAATCTGCAAATGTTTTTGAGTGAGTAACAGGATTGTCATTGAGAATAAGAATTGAATTCCGAATAGATCAAGGGCACAACCTGTTAGTAGAATGCCTAGTAGAATGCCACCTAAGGACATGGAGGAATTGAAGAAGCATTTTGTGGAACCTGAGCATAGAAGTTTCATTAGACCAAGTAGTTTACCAGGGTGAGCATTCGTGGTATTTGTGAAAAAGTCGGACGCATCACTTTGGATATGCATCGACTATGGAAAGTTGAATGAGTTAACTATGAAGAATCGTTATCCATTACCTAAGACGGACGACTTATTTAATCAGTTGAGTGGAGTTGTATTTTCACAGCCAGATTTGGCAATGAGATTCCATCAACCAAGGGTAGTTGAAGATAGTGTTCCATTGACCATGTTTAGTGCAATGTATGGTTCATATGAGTGGTTAGTTATGTCATTTGGACTGACCAATGCCCATCCATTCTTTATAGATCTTATGATGGGTCTTTCACAATCAATTGAATAGATTTGTTTTGGTCTTCATTGATGGCATTTTGATATATTTTAAGAATGAGAGAGACCATGAAGTCCACCTTAGATTGGTATTGGAAACCTTGAGGCAATACAAGCTAAATGTGAAGTTTTCAAAGTGGCATTTTTGGAAATGGGAAGCTAAATTTCTTGATACAGTCATTTTAGAGAATGGTTTGGCAGTGGATCCGTCGAAGATAGCGACAATTAATGATTGGAAGAGACTAGAGACAATTACTGAGATACGGAGTTTCTCGGGATTGGCTAGCTATTATCGCAGATTCATTAAAGATTTCTCATGGATAGCAGCACTCTTGACTGAGTTGACTATGTTAGGACCTCTCTTATTAGATTTTAATGACAACAACTATAAAATCATATCGTAGAATCTCCCAACTAATATACAAGTATACGATGAGCAAGACTAAAGCACTTTGAGCATTGAAGAATCAACAAAGCTAAAATGGAGTATCAACGAAGAGCTCGACATGAAGAAAAATCATTGTAAGGGTTATATACTTATATCAGTGTCTTAGATAAGTTTGTACAATCTCCCTTGAGTGATCTAAGCTAATATATCCACGATAAAAGTTATTATTCACTCAAATCAATCTTTTAAATGGGTTTTGAAATTATTAGAAGCTCAGATGTTTGGGAGCATTTTTCAGACATCTAGGGTCATATCCATTTGAACTAAAAACTCTCTAGTTTGTTTTCACCACAAAACTGACGTCTGATATCCTAAGTCAGATGTCTACAAAACTAACTTTTTAAACTATTTTTTCTCCGGTACAATATTGTTCACAACCAGACGTCCGACCAAGATTTTCAAACGTCTGACTCTCTTCCAACTGCTATATTTTGAAAATACACGTCTTTTCTTCTTCATCAGATGCAACCTTTTATCGATGGCTTTTTTCTAAACGATTGTAACTCTTGAAAGAGACCTTTGGCAACTATAAATATATATATCAATTCCTAAAGTTTGAGTATCAATTATTTCTCTCTACTTTCTTATCTCTTGTACTCTAAACTCTCTATTGCTTTTGAAGTTTTAAATTTACCTGCAATATCACTAACATCTATTTATAGTGTTTGGTGATCTACTTCCTTAAAACTCTTATGCCACTCATTCAACTCAAGAGGAGATTATAGGAAGCTTTGTACTACAGGTCAAAATCCGTGTTGTTGGAACACATGATTGTCAATTTAGATAACTTTTGTATTATATATTCCTCAGGGCTAAGAGAGGGTGATTGGTTAGTGAAAATCCAAAGGGGAGCTTCGAGACTGGATGTAGGACGGGAGGTCTGAACTAGTATAAAAAGTTTAGTGTGATTGCTTTGTACTTTACTTTATTTTACTGTTTGCTCTGTTATATAGAGGAACTTAATAAATTTGAACGAAACAATATTTGGGAACTTGTACCAAGATCGGATGATCAATCCATTATTAGAACAAAATGAGTATTTAAAAATAAAGCCGATGAAAATGGGAATATAATTCATAACAAAGCAAGGTTAGTCGCCCAAGGGTACAATCATGAAGAAGGAATTGACTACGAAGAAACATTTGCTCATGCAGCTCGATTAGAAGCAATACAAATTTTACTTACATTCACTTGTGCTCATAATTTCAAATTATATCAAATGGATGTCAAAAATGCTTTTTTAAACAGTTTTTTATTAAAGAAAATGTTTATGTTGAACAACCACCTCTATTTCTACATGAAAATAATCCAAACGTGTTCAAACTTAAAAAGGCACTACATGGTCTAAAACAAGCACCCCGTAAAGGCACTACATGGTCTAAAACAAGCACCCCGTACTTGGTACGATAGATTCAAAAGCCGTTTATTGAATTTTTCAAATTGGTAAAATGACAACACGTTATTTATTAAAAAGAAGAATGATGACATTTTAATTATTCAAATTTATGTTAATGATATAATATCTAGTTCTACAAATGAGAGTATGTGTAATGATTTTGCAGATATCATGAAAAACGAATTTGAAGTGTCACATATGGGAGAATTAAATTTCTTTTTAAGTCCACAAATTAAGTAACTAGAAAATGGAATCTCTATCTATCAAGAAAAATACTATAAAGAGTTATTAAAATGTTTTGGAAAGGATAGTACTTCAAGTAGGCTAACTTCAATGAGTACGCGTTTGCATTTAGATAAAGATGAGAAACGGTAAAGATTTTGATCAAAATTTGTATCGAAGTATGATAGGTTCTTTATTATATCTTACTGCTAGTAAACTTGATATAATGATGAGTGTTTGCATGTGTGCTCTAGTTCAAGCACAGCCCAAAGAATCACATCATCTAGTGGTGAAATGAATTTTGAGATACTTAACCAATATCAAAGATTATAGGCTCTTTTATCCGAAAGGCAACTCTTTTGAATTAGTTTCATACAGTGATGCTGATTTTGGAGGATGAAGATGGATTGAAAGAGTACGAGTGATACTTATCACTTTATTCGTCAATCCTTGATTTCATGGTTTAGTAAGAAACAAAATTGTTTTTCACTATCGACATGTGAAGCCGAATATATTTCAGCAGCCTTGGCATGTGCTCCAAACAGTTAGAGATTTCAGAATTTTTTGTATAAAATCTCCTATATACCGTAATAATACGAGTGTTATTAATCTCTCAAAAAATTCTATTAATCACTCTCGAACAAACATATTGATATTCGTCATCATTTTCTACGAGATAATGTAGAAAAAGAGGTTATTTCTCTTGAATTTGCTAATACAAAAAATCAAATAGCAGATATATTTACTAAACCATTATGTGAATCAACATTCTTAAAGTTACGAGGAGAGTTAGGAATTTGTTCCTTAAGTGAATTAGTCGAATAAATTGTATATGTTTATTTCCCATATACAAAAGCCTCTCAATTTAAGAATATGTACCTAAAAATTGCTATTGGTTTACAATATATAATACCGCAAAAATTCTTTGGTAGAATAAAATTCTGGACTAAAAATAACTATTGGACAAAAATGCTAATGGTAAAAAATTATTTGACCTATGATAAGTTCTCCACTTTTAGTAAAGTTATATGTATTTAACCATCCTTTTATTCTTTCAAAAACATAAGTTCTTAGAAAAGTTAATGATTAAAAATTTCAACTATGTCAGCTTTCGACAATTCTTCCTCATATATCAAAATCACATCTCCCCCCTCCGAGAGAACCGGCTTTTCTCCCAAAGGGTAAAAAGTTAAACAATCTATTAAGTTAGAAGGACAAATAACTACGGCACATAAAGATCTGATGGAATTTCTCATTACCAAGGAGAGGTAATTGGACTACAAAGGGAAATGTACTAGGAATAGAGGTGGCAAGATGAACATCTGAACTTTATTGAAATAAAACTGATGTATTTTGCGGTAAATCACCCACCAAACAGTATATTCGTTCAATCGAAAGTCTCGAAAAATCTATCAACTCCTATTAAGATATATGAACCACATCGTGAAAACTCTTGGGAAAATGATACGTCATAAGACACCGGACTGTCGAAAAATTAAAAGATAATGAATCCACATATGCTTGATATATATGTGAGTGTGTTTGTTTGTGTGTATATTTAAAAAACTGTTTATTAGAAAATTTTACATCTCAAAAATCTAAGAAATCATAAACAGATGTCTGTTTCTAGGTGTCATTTTTATTTTTTCAAATTACTAAAAATTTAGTCGTCCGAATCTCTTACCCAAAAGTCTGAATACATTGAATTTTATACTATATTTCCTCTGGTCATTACTATCACATTTTCAAACGTCTGCCCCTGATATCCAAACGTCTAAATATACTGAATTTTTACCTACACAAGCTTTGTTCAAAATTGTTACCATTTTAGATATCCGACTCTGAAATCCAGACGTCTGAATTTGCCTACTTATACACTGTATAGGTTCTGGTCCTTTTTGTGTGAAAATTAGATATTGGATCCCATGAACCAGACTTCTGAGCGTCTGTTATTTTGTTTTCTTAAAACATCCGTTTAGTTATCAATCCTCACCTTTTCTCATTCCACTTTCCAAATACATTCTCAAACCCCCAAGTTCTGAAACCCTAGTTTCCCAAATCAATCTAATGGCCCTAAAACCATTCCTTAAAAAAAATAAAAGAAACCAATCCTCTTCTTCAGCGCCTATCTCTCAACCAATTGATGAAAATATTCGAATTTTGCTAAGACGAAGTTTAATTGCCGAGCAACGATTTGAAGAGTTGAAGAAGAAAAGGATTCATGAAGGACCATTCTTTTGCTTAAGGAAATTTGACGAGTATCACCTTAAAGAATGAACCAACGAACCCCAAATCACCACATTGGTTGAATATGATGATAATAAGGTAGTAATTAATCCTCTAGCTATCTATATTTTCTCTGCAAACTTAGGTAGAAATACATGGAAACCTCATGATGATGAAGATTGGTTATGGATGAGCATCTATGGAAAAGTTATTAGAATTATTGTGAACCATATTTCAATTGCTCTTGGTTATGGGAAAGGAGGAACCGATTTGGAAGGCTGATTATTGACACAAGCCAAGAAATGTTATAACCTATGAAATATAGGAAGACCCAATGTCGGAATGGAAGACTAGATTTTTTCAACCCCAGCCAGATTGCTTAATAGAATGTTGATCAATCCAGTAATTCCTCGACTAAGCAGTCACGAACAAATCTATGAAAATTGTCATAATGCGCTTTATGCTATATTTGGTCGAATAAAAATTAATTGGGCTAAGTTTATACATATGAGATTAAGATTTTCTAGCTTCGACAACAACCAACTATCTTGTATGCGCCATACAGTATGAGACTTCTTTCCTTCTTCGAGGTAAACATCAGTCCATCAAACTTTGAACTGCTACTTGTCAAGTGTAGTGGAACATGGTTGTTTAGTCTAATGCATTTACCTACTACTTTGCCTCATCATATGAAATTTGACGAATCGATGGTGTAATAAAGTCAATGCAAGCAAAGCTGTTCTCAACCCCCGGTTTAAGCCCCACCTCCTCCACAAGCTTTATTTCCTACTCATATTATGGAACAAAATCCCTGCTAACACTCCAAAACCGATATCTATGATGCTCGACTCCATTCGAATCCATATGAGACTTTGATGAATTTGACTCTTCAAATCAACGAGTTATTACTAGTAAGCAAAAGACTTTGGAAAAGTAAAGGCTTAGAGGGATTATATTCTACAAGGATGGGTAAAGTGGAGCATTCTATGGAAAAGATAGTGTCATTGCTATTTAACATAATGAGGAAAGTTAGAGGTCAATCGAGCTCCACCTCTGTATCTTCTCCTTCTCATAGTCCACTACCATCTCATGTTCGTACTTCTCCTTCTCATGCATCTACACACAATATTGAATCCTCTTATTGTGGCATAGGTAAGAATGTAGTGCAAGAACATAACGAAGAGGAAGAAGAAGGGGATTCAATATCATGGCCCGATGCACTTATGAATCAAGCGTAATATGTTCTGTTTCAAGGCTAGTCTATAGAGGAAGAAATGGAGGAAGCAAATGCCGAGCAACAGTGGCATGGAGAGTAGCAGTATAATCCTTCGGCATACTACAAGTATTATCAAAGCTATGGAGGTTTTTCTTATAGCCACTGTGGGTAATCTATTTCTTTTTCTGGATTTTGTTTGCATTCTTATGGTATGTTTTAAACATTGTGTTTGCATGACATTTATTTTGGTTATTGTTATGTTAGTCTGTGTTGTTTGTTGTTGTTAGCTTGTCCTGTTTTTAAGAACTGCTATTGTTATGTTGGTGTGAAGTGTATTGATGTTTGTTTGTTGAAATAACATCATGTTGTTCATGGTTGTTGCTTTACCATATGTTTGCATTATTATTCTTTTTCCTTTTTGATTATGACAAAGGAGGAGAAATATGTGCATATTGATAAGGGAAGATATCATGTTTAAGGGGAGCATTTTCATAATAATTCTTAAACATATATTTGGATAAGGTTGTATAATTGTCATCATAATAAAACGGGAGAATGTTAGAACCTCTCTTATTAGATTTTAATGACAACAACTATACAATTATATCGTAGAATCTCTTAACTAATATACATGCATATGATGAGCAACACTAAAGCACTTTGAGCATCGGGGAATTAATAAAGCTGAAATGGAGTATCAACGAAGAGCTTGACATGAAGAAAAAATGATTGTAAGGGTTATATACTTGTGTTAGCATCTTAGATAAGTTTGTACAATCTCCCTTGATTGATTTGAGCTAATTTATTCATGATAAAAGTTTTTATTCACTCAAACCAATCTTTTAAATGAGTTTTGAAATTATCAGGAGCTCAGATGTCTGAGAGCATTTTTCAAACGTTTGGGGTCATGTCCATTTGAACTAAAAACCCTTTAGTTTGATTTCACCACAAAACTAACATTTGATATCCTAAGTTAGATGTCTAGAAAACTAACCTTTTGAACTATTTTTTCTCTGGTACAAAATTGTTCACAACCAGGCGTCCGACTCTCTTCCAATTGCTATATTTTGAAAAGAGATGTCTCTTCTTCTTCATCAGATGCAACTTTTTATCAATGACTTTTTTTGAACAATCGCAACTCTTGAAAGAGACTTTTGGCAACTATAAATATATATCAATTCCTAGACTTTGAGTATTAATTCTTTCTCTCTACTTTCTTATCTCTTGTACTCTAAACTCTCTATTGCTTTTGAAGTTTCAAATTTGCCTTCAATATCACTAACATCTATTATATAGTATTTGTGATCTACTTCCTTAAAGCTCTCGTACTCACACTCATTCAACTCAATAGGAGATTGCAGGAAGTTTTGCACTACAAGTCAAAACCTGTGTTATTAGAATACAAGATTGCAAAGTTAAATAACTTTCGTATTACCTATTCCTCCATGCTAAGAGAGGGTGATTGGTTAGTGAAAACCCGAAGGGAGCTTCGGGACTGGATGTAGAACCGGAGGTCTGAACCAGAATAAAAGGTCTGGTGTGATTACTTCCTACTTTACTTTATTTTACTGTTTACTCTATTATATAGCTTGATATTGCATATATTGTTTATCCATATTGCTATAGATTCTTGGGCACTTTCAGAGTATAAAGAATTCGAAGTTCATATAGATTGATAAGTATGAATGGTCATTCCAGGAGTTGAAGAGGTTATTGACAAACACTCTCATCTTGATTGTTCCTAATGGAAATCATGATTTGGTTGTTTATACCGATTCTTATTTAACTGGATTGGGAGAAGTATTGATGAAGTAGGAAAGAGTGATAGCTTATGCATCTCGACAACTAAGGCCGTATAAAATTCGTTATCCGACTCATGATTTAGAGTCTATAGTAATGATCTTCATACTAAGATTTGGAGACATTACTTATTAGGATTACAGTTCGAGTTGCATACAGATCATAAGTCTCTTAAATATTTATTCTCGGAATGAGAGCATATAGTTGATAGAGTATACACCTTATTACACCATATCTGTAAATTTGCAACACCCCATGCAGCAAATTCGCAATGGACTTGAGTCATTACAATATTGCAAGGGCCGTTGCAAAATTAATGAGAATAGATTCAGACTGATGCAATTTTGCAAGGGCTTAAGGCTGTTGCAAAGATTCTCTATTTCTTATTTTATAATATGACCCTCTTCAATACACTATGTTCCATTGTAATATGCTACGCTCAAAACAGTCGTGCCATAGTAATTCCGCCTCTCTCTCTCGCTTGTGCCCTCTCTCCCTCTCTCTCTCTCACAGTTCCCCTATTTTTGCGTGGAAAGGGTCAGCTCATCTCATCTCATGTTTGCATCGGTTATCTCGAATTTTCCAAGTGGATCGATCAAGGTATATGATTGTTTCGATTATTATTGTTTCTGATATTCGGGGATAATTCATTAAGCTTGATTTTTATTTTTACTGATATTGGAAGTTTAGTTAAATTTAACTTCAGTTTCACAAAATTATCAAATTCAAACTTTACGTTAGAACTTACGTAAGTCCGCTCTCGAACTCTCAACTACAAAGATTAGATGGTTAGAGTTTATCTCAACATTTTTGTGCAAGTTTTTTAGCCTCCTTTTTTGTCTGATAATTTTTATGTGGACATAATAATAGCTTGCTAAATGGAATTTCATAGTTGACGATTCAATTCAATTTAATAAATTCCGTGTCTCGCCTCCAAATCTTGTTCATCACTTTCATAGTTGATAATACAATCATTTTCTAATTCTTGATATATTGATAAATTCACTATATTTCTATTTTGATGGTGGTCTCTCATTCCTATTACAGAATACATGGACATAATATTAGATAATAATTTGAAGGATGGTAGAAAGGTATGCTCTGATTTAAAGCAGAATATTTTAATTTGATGCAACTTATTTTTCACTATGAGCTCCTAGTGCTAACAATTTCTATAACCCTAATTTAATTTCTAGAAGTCAAATAAGATTCGGATAGGCTCTTCGTCAGGCTACTCAGGTGTATTGCATGTTATGTATATTCATATTTTTTCCTCCAATTAGAAGTTGGATAAATAATTTATCAAAGTCTTAAACTCCATGTCCATAGATCAAAAGGGTTGAATTTCTTTTCTATTCAGATACAAAGTCTGTACTGATGTGTCACCATTTTTACATAAGTTGGTACCCATTTTTGTTTTGCAGTTTTCTCAGGCACTTTAAATATATGTCCAAAAGAGTCGGTACATTTTTAATTGTGGAAATTAGCCACAAGGGCCTCTTTAGTAAGTGGAATTAGTTTTTAGGACACACAACTGAAATAATTACTTTCAAGGACAAAACGTAAAATAATTAGTTTCTAGAACCTAAAAACCTATGAAATTATGTCTTTGAAAGTATTTGAACTGCTGACTTTGTCCTTGAAAGTAATTATTCTGCTGACTTTGGCCTTGAAAGTAATTTCTTTGAATGTGTGTCCTAGAAACTAATTGGACTGCATAGTTTGTCCTTCTGGTGAAATGCCCCTTTTTAATTGTTAAGAAATATTAATATATTAGGTTGAACTTCAATTAGAGACACATTTCACAATTTTTTCTTTTTAATATTTTCAATAAGTTGACTCGTGGAATAATAAAAATCATATATTGTTACGAGCTCATTTGACAACAACTTATTTCAAATCTCCTTAATGGGAGTTTTGAATAGTAACTTATAAGTAGTTTTGAATGAATGGTAATAAACTAAAGTGTCTGGATATATAAGTTAAAATTATAGTTAAATTTAGCTATAAAATTTAGAATAAATCATAGCAAGTATTTGTTGCTTATGACTTATCAACGTATTTGCTCATTTTAAGTTGTTGTCAAACACTTCAAATTATAAAAATAACTTCTTAGCTACTTTATATATCATTGCCAAATACCCCACCTGAAACTAATAGGATTAATAGTGCCAAGAAAAGATTGCAGATAACTTTCTTCTCATATGCCATTGTAAATCTTTGGATTGATGAGCTTTATTGTATGTGAACAAAAACATAATTTTACCTATCAAATCTGAAATTTTCCTATCTTGCGTTGAAATCCCATGTTTGCGGCAAAAATGGCTACCAACATCCAAGTAATGTGAAAGCACCACCAATCCAATAACAATACCGATCAGAGAATAATATAAGTTCACAAATCACAGATTCAATGTATAAAAGTAAACAAACATGCGAATTTTATAGTGGTTCGACAAAGTCTATCCTACGTCCACTCCAATAATCTTATTTTTTATGCTGTAAGATTACAAGTATAGTTGTTCTTGCCTTAGGAAATTAATGAAGTAAAAGAAAAGAGCGATGAAGAATAGCCAGCCCAAAGATCCCTGAATGAATGCCAAGCCTGCTGTATTTATAGGAGAAGACGTGCAAATATCTCACTCAAAATTTGGATCTGGAATCTCCAAGCCAAGACGACCCGACCCAAAAAAATATTGGACCGATCTCACACACTTAAGAGGGGTCGGGGCCGACCACTCTTCCACATATGGTGGGGCCCAATGATCCCTTGTGTGGGTCCCCCTACACTTCCACTTCATGTTTCCAATGTCGTTTCCCAAGTTGATGCGTCGTTGTTGAGTTATTGAGGGATCATCGTTGAGTTGCGTTGCCAATCCAAACATCCATAACCATATTAATTTGATCTGATCCCTTGCTTAGGGGAATTGCCAATTCAGTACTTAGCCAATTCCAAGGTATCATCCGTCCGAATCCACTCGACCATCATCCATAGCCTTGTTTATAACTAATCTCCAGACCTGATACCCATCTCTCCAGGTTTCCTACCTTGATGATCACGAAATCTGTTTGGCCAAATCCATTGGTATACTGCCTGGCCAAAGGCGGTATACCATTTGCCTCCCAAAACATGCCTTACGATAGGAAGGCATGTTTTGAATTGCCACAAGTACGAAGTCTAGAATCTATCGATAGCCGAAGTATCCAATCCAGAATCCGATCCATTGCCAAGCCAAATCGCCATGAGCTATCCCGTGTCCGCCCAGGAATCCGTTAATGAATTCCACGACTGTTCCAAGTCGATAGTCAATTTCAAATCCATTCCAAATCCTTAGCCGAATCCACATCCATCCAAAGCCATTAACCAAATCTGCAACCTCGCCGGATCGTTCACCAAGTCCAAAGCCTTGATCTCTCCGGATCATCATCCCAAGTCCTCGATCTCTCTAGATCATTAGCCAAACCTGTAGCCTCTCCAGGCCAATATCCAAGTCCATGACCTCTCCGGGTCAATATCCAAGTTCACGACCTCTCCGGGTCAATATTTAAATCCATAACCGTTTGAAATCCTGGAATTCAGTAAGCCAGTCTTCTGGATCTTCATCTTAAAACTTCGCAGCATTATTGATGTCTGAAAAAAATTGCTACTTCTTCTCATATTTAGAGTGATTAACTTTTAACCTAGACACGTCTTCTAGATCTTCATCTTAAAACTTCGCAGCATTATCCATTTTCCAAAATTCTACAAGTCTGACAATTTAGTTGGAATTTTTTCATCTCTATTCCGTAATAGGGCCGACTAACAGTTATTACTTTTTCTATAAATATAAACAATTTTTTTTCATTCTCCTTGGTAACCTATATTTTCAATTTAACGAAAATATCAATGTTGCACATTAACTAAAGTATTCTTCCATTTAATAAGTCCAAAAATGTCAATGGTAACTCATAGTACATTTGGTTAGCCGTTGAATTTGTATATTTAAGGCTTATCTTCTCGCATTAGCCTATAGCACATTTTCAGGAAAATGTGTAGAAGTTATAAAAAGGACCAGAACTATATGATTGCAAACTTGGAAGTATATACCATATATTCCAAATCAAAAAATAGTCACATATGTGCAAAACTGTAACCATATGTTCAGTTAAAGTTGGAGCTAGATTTGTTGCATTATGACTTTATGCAAAAGCAGTTAATCTTTTATATTAGCGGGTAAAGTTAGGGTTGAGTTTAGAGTCAAATTATAAATTTTCCATGTAAACATCATAGAATGTCTATTTGCCAAAAACTATAAACTATGAATATATAACCAATAAAATCACACATTTATTAATATGAACTGAGTGCTAAATGAGCAATTATATTCCTATTTTGTTTTGTCAGCATGTAGTATCAGTTTGCATGAATCATATATAATGTGCACGATTGTACGTTGTACAAACCACTGTAGCATAAGAAGGATCATCCCCATTATTGGTGCCCATAACACACACCAGATACACACACACACACATAGACATACACACACACACATATATGTGCATACACACACACACATATATATATGCGCATACACACACACATATATGTACACACACATATGTACACACACACACACACACACACACACATATATATATATATATATATATATGTACATACATACACACACACATATATATGTATATACATATATATCTATATACATACACACACACACACATATATATATTTGTGTGTGTGTTTGTGGCTGAATTCATGTTTGACTACAACTATTTCATAAAACACTATGTGCATATAATGTGATAAGCGAGAAACTTGAATAACACTTCATTTATGCTACAAATTCATATAAATTATTTCTATATGGAAATGATTACCAACACTTATTATAAAGCCATCATGTTATTCAATATAACAAGTTTTTTAAAATAATCCATTATGGGAAACTTACATAAAGTATAAACATTATGTAGTTTGATTTTTTAAACGACCAAACTATTTTTTTGTATCAAGTATTCATATAGATAAAATAACTTAAATAGTAAATCAAGTAGAATAATTTAAAATGATATAGTATATTACCATAACTAAAAATACTTATGAATATAAAAACACCTTGGATGATATTTCGCTGAAGATGATAGTGAGATAAGTGCAGTTAATGAATTAAACTGCTAAAAATTGATTAATGCTATTGAAACTAATTAAACTACTAAATACTAATTATTATAGCTAGAATATTTTTTTTGTAGTAGGCTTTATTATAGAACATAACAAGCTAATTTATAAAATGTTTACCTAGCGTAGAAAGAAAGAAATATTTAAATGAATTTAGAAATGATATTTAGCAAAATAATAGGTATAGAAATGTAATAAATTACCAATATTGATTTTTTTATTATGAACTAAATTTTGGAGGAACCATGATTTACTAAAAAAATAAATTATGCCATTTTTAAACAAATAGAAAAGACAAAACTTGCATATCAACTATGTATATCAAAAATCATCTTTATTTTTTCAAATTCTTTCTAAAATGTGCTAAACAAAAAAAAATCAGTCATACCACTCCTTCAACAAACAAACTTTACCTTATGCTTAACTGTGCATTCAAAATAGTTTCATTTAAATTTGATGCTCTATTTTATAATTTACCTATTTTACATTCTTTAATCATGTGACCAACAATTATTCTTGTTTTACTCTTTCTATAATATTGTGACTTCCAATATTCATCATGAGTTTTCTTTGTCGTTCCAATAGGAAAATGACCATAAATTTCCTTTGATGCATTATTCCAACATTGATACCAATGCTTGTCATATTTTTTGTATGTATATCTAATATGACACAATATGATATTCATAACATATACGACCGTTATGCATTAAAGATGAGATAATTAGGTTTTATAATTAATGAGTACATGGAAATGTGTAAAGTATAATTTATGTTGCATCAAAGCATAATCAATGGTTATCTAAACAATATTTTGGTAAAAGCTTTAGTTGTTTTCAAACACATCTTTTTCTCATTTATTTGTTCTCATGCTAAATTTGTTAAAGAAAATAATTTTTTTGTAGTAATAGGTCGTGAGTTTCAACATTACAACTAGTTAGAGTATGGACCGATTAATTAATGGTACATAACAACAGACTTTATATGTTCCCTTGTATATTTAGAATTTAAAACACATTTGAACTTTTATGGATGATATATGTATTAATATGTTAAAATTAATCCCTCAACTAATTAGATTGATTCTCTAACCGATCTGAATTTAAATTAAAGATAATTTATTACAGTTAATCCTCTAATAAAATTCAGTTCAAATTATACTAAATTGATTATAATTAATTCCTTTTATTAGTTTCAATGATATGATCCTTGATGCTGAAAGTTGGTATATTTATAAACATTTTTAAAAAAACCATATTTTCTATCTATGATTATATCTTAACATCTCCAAACCCTAAAAGTTGAAAATAGCACAACTGTAGATGTTTTTCTGAGAATCGCATATAATCACTAAACTATTCTATAAGATACCTAAGAATTTGAAAGTAGCATAAAAAGATATTATAAACTCAATGTTGATTATTATGGATAATATTAGATTTTACAATATAAGTTCAAGTTGACTAAGACTACATATAAGTTTAAAGAAGAAATAAATTTATCAAACACATATTTGAAACTAAACTTTTAACCAAATTTTAAACTTAATTACTATACGTAGTACAAAAGTGTTGCACGTGAATTTATATGCTTTCCCACAATATATTACGAGAATTTGTGGTTTGAATGAATCTTTTTCACCTAACTTGATTTTTATAACTTGTTTTGAGAATAGGAAAATGGATTAACTTTTCCTCTAATAAATTATTCGGAACAATTTGGGTTCTTTGGTACCTAAACATTGATAATCTAATAATGTCCTACGAAATAACGAAGGAAAAAAAGTTCATAATCAGACAAATCGAATAGATATAAGATAAAATTCAAATTTGACACAAAAATTGAATATGGAAATAATAATTCAACCTTACTTTTAACAAATTTTAAAGAATAATCAAAGATTTTATGTATCCACGTATTTATAATCCAGTAACCGTCTATAAAAAAAATGAGGGAAACTAGATTCATTATCATATTAATCGAAACAAAAATAATTCAGAAATAATTTTTCAAACATAAAACTCAAAGAAAATACTTGAATTTTGAAATCTAAAAGGAGAAACAAAAAACTTAACCATAAATTAAATAAATAGACAAATAAAAAAATGAAGATCAAACCTCTAAATTGTGCTGAATTGACCCAATAAACAAGTATTTTTTTATTTTTAAATATTGTTTACATAAAAGTCAAACCTTAAAAATAATAAGTAGAAACATAGCTACTGGAAATGATAAAATCAAACAAAATTTGAGGAGAGTAAAAAAAGTGAAGCACCATTATATAATTAAATTAAATTCTATTAAGATTGGAAACTAATAAGATCAGTTAAAAAATTATTTAGAACGAATTCTTAGTTCGATATAGAGAATGTGAATATAGTTTTTGAATTGTGTTATAAATATGAACATAAAAATGAGAAGGGGAGAAAATCATAACAAAATATGAAACATGATATATAAAAGTTAATATGAAAAATAAACTATGAAGTTCCAAAATATTATACTGATAGTGTAAAGAAGAGAAAGAAATATGCTATTAGATTATAAAGGTATAATTAAGGTACAGAGTGCGGTGAATGAAAATATATAATTTTTTAATGTGAAATTAGTGTAAAAAAGATTTAAATGGTGCAAAATTAGGATTTTGTTCCTGAAATTATAAAAGAAAAAGAATACAAATGGACAACGATCGAACTTCTATCTATCTATATGATATAATATATTCTTTTATAAAGCAATGTCAATTATATCAATAATTAACAAATAGATTTATGCATAAGTTATCTAGTAGTAGAACATATTATAGAAATTAAGTTATACCCACCACACTTTAAGATAGGCATGTTGTGTCATAGGTTATTTTTCAAATGATAAAATAGCGATCATCAATGTAAAATGATGTCTAAAGCAATCAAAATAAAGAATAGAAATTTCAACTACATTATGTTGAAACATGAAAACTATTATATGTACTTAAGAACTGAAAATAAAATAAATTGATTTAGGATTTTGTATTTGAAATTATAAAAGAAAAAGAATACAGATGGTCAACGATCGAACTTCTATATATCTATATAATAGTGTAGATTCTTTCATAAAACAATATCAATCATACCAACAATGAACAAATATATTTATGCATAAGTTATCCACCGGTAGAACATATTATAGAAATCAAATTATACCCACCACACTTCAAGATAGGCATGTCGTCTCATTAATTATCCCTCACATGATAGAATAGCAATCACTAGTACAAAGGGATATCTAAAGTAATCAAAATAAAGAACAAAAATTTCAATTACATTATGTTGAAACATGAAAACTATTATATGTACTTAAGAACTGAAAAAGAAAATAATTGACACACATATTTGAATGGTATAGATACTACAAAATTATTGAATGGATACAAAAATATGACAAATAAGAATTGGAGCATGTATTGATTTAAAAATGAAATAAATTCTAAAATAAATTAAAACCATATGTACTGGAGTTACCATGGAAGTTGAATCAAAATCTCTTCTAATTTCTTTATTTTGACATTTCAACGAACAACTTACCTCCAACTAAAGAAAAACAACCATGTTAACTTTTTGGAAAATGATCTATAAAAATAATCACTTGTTAGGGACTAAATTTGTTTTATTTTACATTGTATCTTAAGAAGTCAAACTAATCCCTATAAGCCAAACTAATATAGCGCAAAATAAAACATTACATACCCAAAATCATAGCGTATGCTATGAAAGGTGGAAGATAGAATTCTACAACTACAACAAAGGTTAGAAGAAAAGAAAAACAACCAAAGGAGCAAACATTCCATTTGGATTTAGAGGTAAATCTATTAGGAGATATTATTTAAGGATTAAAATTTTATTTTAGATGGAAAAGATGAGGAAATGAAAGTAAAAAAGAGAAATGAATTGAGACAAAAAGTTAATAATATAGATACAACAACACAATTGAATAGATACAAAAGTTAAACCAATTAGAATTAATGAAAATTGATACAAAAAATATAATAAATTCAAAAATAAATCAAAAGTATATGCATTGAAATTACCATGGATGTTGAGACAAAATCCCTTCCAATTTCTTTACTTTGACATATCAACGTACGAATTACCTACAACTAAAGAAGACAACTATAATAAATTTTTAGAAAATGGTATCTTTTTAACCTGACTACTTATTGGAAACTAAGTAATGTTTTATTTTACATATTAATTTTTTGAAAAAGCCAACCCTAATCCCTTGAACCAAACAAAATATTACAACCAAAGCTAGAAGAAAATATTACGTACCTAACCTCATGCCATTAATGATAGAAGAGGCAATTCTACGATTACAACCAAAGCTAGAAGAAAACTCAACCAACGAAAGAGGCAAACTTTTCGCTTGGATGTGACGGAAAGGAAACAAAAGGGTTGATAGTAGTAAAGATTAGAAGAGGTGAAAATGAATGTAAAATGGGGAAATGAAAGTGGAAAATAAATATGAGCGGATGAAATTGAATAAAGAAGATAATAAATGAAAGTAAAATTGAAAAATGAAGATGGAATATATATATGAGTAGATGAAATAGAAAATTAAAGGACATACTGTTATGGTTTTTCAAGTACGATGGAAATTTATATATCACCTTGAAGTGATAAATAATTGTTAGAGGTATGTGAAAATTTTCCCTCAAATTAAGGAGAGAAGATGATTCTGAATGAGAGTAAATGAGAAGCAAGAATTCAAATAGTCACTTATTCTCTTTTATATGTAATAATAATATGTAATATATAATATATGTAATATAGAATAATATAAAATAAATATAGATATGCAATAGAATAGATAGAATAGGTAGTATAAGAATAATATTTTTGTTGGAGGTCTATTTTGCGAAGAATGAGGCAAATTAAGGAGAGAGCGGAATTTTATTTCTAAATTTCTAAGAAAATAGGAAGGAAACCGTGGGAGATCTACTAATAAGGAGGATAGTGTAAGATAAGATATGTAATATATAGATAGATATGTAATGGAATAGATATGATAGGTAGTATAAGAATAATATTTTTGTTGGAGGTCCATGTTGCGAAGAATGAATCAAATTAAGGAGAGAGCATTATTTTATTTCTAAAATTCTAAGAAAACTAGAAAGGGAATCGTGGTAGATCTGCTAATAAGGTATATAGTATAAGACGGTCGTACTATTATGGTTTTTCAAGTATAATGGAAATTTATGTGTCAGCTTAAAGTGATAAATAATTATCAGGGGTATGTGAAAATTCTCCCTCAAATTACGAGGAGAAGATGATTCTGAATAAGAGTAAATGATAAGCAAGAATTCAAATAGTCACTTATTCTCTTTTATATCTAATAATATAGAATAAATAGATATAGATATGTAATAGAATAGATAGAATAGGTAGTATAAGAATAATATTTTTGTTGGAGGTCTACATTGCGAAGAATGAGGCAAATTAAAGAGAGAGCGGTATTTTATTTCTAAAATTCTAAGAAAATAGAAAGGAAATCGTGGGAGATCATCTAAAAAGGTATATAGTATAAGATTGTTTTGGGTTTTATGCTGTGAGCTGTTTTTTTTATGGACTGTATTAAAACAATAAGGGCAATGCTAGAAGATCTAAAGAATATTGGTATGGGATGGTGTAGAAATCAGGGAGGCCATATATTTTAAATACTTAATTAACGATAAACTGTTGGATTCTTGTCCGCACAAATTTCTTTCTTAATTTCCAGACCTAAAACTATACATGATAACACAATCAAAGCTTTTCTTTAAAAATATTCACGATTATTTTGCAATGGATTTGAGCCGTTGCAAAACATAATTTCACAACGGCTCCAGGCTGTTGCGAAACTCTTTTGCAAAGGCTAAAGCCGTTGTGAAATGGCATTTCTGGTGTGGTTCCTATGAAGAGGAACAAGGTTTCTAATGCTTTGAGTAGAAAGCAACAAAATGGAGTATTAATAATGATGAGGAATGGAAGGCCTTGGAGGCATTAGTTTCATATAGAGCGCATTTTAGGTTAAATGCGGGATCAAGTCGAAATTATGGTGCATTATCAAGTTTGGAAGTTCAACTAGTTCTTTTGGATAGAATTACTTCTAGATAAAGAGAGGACCCATTCTTATTCGATAGAATTAGGTGATTAGAGAAGGATGTGGATATTAAGGATTTATAGGCATTCAAGATAAACTCTAAAGGATGGCTTAGAAAGAAGGGAAGGCCGTGTCTCCCAAATGTAGGAAATCTTTGGAAGGAAATCTTAGAGGAAAGTCATCGGTATAAGTTTGCGATTCATCTTGTAGAAACAAAGAAGTACCATGACATGATGTAGCACCCCACCTCTATACTCACACTAGCTAAGGACACTACTGGGTAATGCCGTCGACTAGCATGAAGAATAACGCTGTTGAGGAGCGACCATCTGTGTAATTGCTTTGTGCGAGTACCGATATGTTAGATAGAATGACGTGCATTTTATTTCAAGAGGAAATCTGACATATCAAATACAAACTCAAAGCTACTACACAGTGGCTATGTGGCATTCGGAAACAAATATAAAATAAGCACAACACAAAATCAGTCACAGATATTCATATCACTCAGGCGGAAACAAATATGAATATAACACATAGAAGTGTACAACAAAGTAGTGATCAAACAAGATCCATAACATCACAAAAAAATAAGTATACATCAAGGAGTCTCTATCTCGAATGTATAAAAAAAACTACCAAGCTAAAGTAGTTAGTCAAAAGTCAGATGACGATCCCTGATAAGAAGTCAAGTGGAAGCACCTGAAACACCTCGGTCTGACCCGAGTATTATTTAAGAAGAAAAATAATAAACGGATCAGTCTAGCTATAAATATCATATAAAATGAGATAGGATAAGAGATATAACAGAAATATATGATAACAATGAAAGTCATACAATATCTCAAATCTTCTCAAAACACCAAAAAGAATGTCATATTCTTTAGCTTATTCACTAAACCTCAAAAATTGACAAAACATATCAATGCCAATCGCAAAAATTGGTGAAACACAAATTCCAGAAATCAATAATTAGAAATCCAGAAAACACAAAAGGGGGAGGCCTATCACAAACGGGAGCATGAAAACTCACCAACACGTGTATCACAAACGGGTCGCTATCCCATGGTCGCTAACCATAGAGCCGGTGCAACGACGTAGTACAACGGTACGCCCGAGGAACCTGAAACTCAAATAATCCGGAACAACGACGTAGTACAATGGTACGCTCGATGAACCTGAAACTCAAATAATTCGGAACAACGACGTAGTACAACGGTACGCCCGATGAACCGAACTCCATAAAACCCATAGGTCGCTAGCCTATAAAAAATGAGACGAAGCTCAACAGAATGACATACAGTCCCCCATGCGGACAAAGAGACATCGCATATCGCTAGTCTAAATCACAAAATGATCATCATTGATCAATAAGAAGTGTGAATTACACTAAGCTAGTAAATAAATGAGTATAGCTTCATGTCCCATAACCACTGGCTTAACTTAAATATTTACGAACAAATGGTAGATTTCCACTTGAAAATTGTCACGAGAGTTCAATCGAACAAGTCCAAGAATTAACCGACGAAGTAAACCCAAGCATTTCATACCACTTGTTTTGCTAAGTCGTTTAATTAAATTTCTCATACGAATGAGGTAAAGGTTTGTATATACTAATAGATTGGAAAATGGTTTTAAAAACAAGCTTTGTATTAAAAGTAATGTTGAAATCATTTTTGTGAAAGAGTTTGAGTATTTACTACTAGTGTAAAAACCTTTGTATTTAAAAGTGACAAATCACAGAAATGATTGTAAAAACAATCTATCACCAAAAATCCACATTCGATGACGTGAATTCAAACCATAAAAATCGATATCAAATCCATCAAATGGATATTCCCAAAAATCCAGAAAAGAAGCCATCAAAGTCAATAATAAATGACAACAACTAATCGGATCAACAAAAATCGATAAAAATTGGAAATCCACTCGAAAATAGGCAAAATGGTCAAAAGGCAACATGACCAGACGTCTGGTTGGATTGGCCAGACGTTTGACCTGGGGTTCGAGGAACTTATTTTCCTTTTCCCCATTTTCTTTTTGATGCCAGAGGCCATCCAGACGTCTGGTATAGCCTACCCAGACGTCTGGTCGAGTGCTTTGGAATTTTCTTTTTCCTGCCGTCTTATATATTTTTTTCTCCAGGGACCATAACCAGACGTCTGTACTTGACCAACTAGACGTCTGGTCACCTGGACTGGGCAACAGTTTGCCTAGGCCATTGATAGCCAAAACGATTCGGAAGCGATCGGACGAGCAACGAAGACTAGGGATTTATGCCAAGCGACAACCCAGCCTTATAGGCTCTTCGATACACCACTAAAAACATGTCCAAACATCCTAGATAGGATCTTTAAAGATTTTGACTTCAAAATACCAAAATTGGAAAATTCACCTAACCAATTCAAATCAAAAGCAATTGAATATGAAATAGATGTTAGGAATTCATACCTAACAACAATGAAAGCTATAGACGTAGATGTGAGTTCAAAAACTCACCTTTAAAACTCAAAAACAACGAATGAGAAGCTCTAAAACAAAGGAAGATGAATTCCTCTTCAACTACTCCTCTAAGATTTTCAATCTATTATCACATGCAAAGATTTCCTAGATTAGGTTATAGGAATTTCTGAAATTGAAGAGAGATTGAGATGGAGAAGATGAAGAGGATGCTTACCTAAGCTTCTCTTTGATTTTAGAACTAGAACTTGAATTTCCTAAGAAAATTAGGGCTTAGGAATTTTAGTTTCCCATCTTTTCCCCCATTCTTTCCTTTAACTTGAGTGTTAGGAAATGTTATGAATGAATGAAGAGGAATGGAGTGGGAGTTATTAGGTAGAGGAGTTGGGGTTACCTTGTTAGGTTAGTGGGCTGAAACCCAAACCCAAAGCCCCAAATGAAAATATCAAAATTCTAATCAACTCCAAAAATATCGATGTTTATACTCAAAAAGGTCGCAAACGTTGTTTTGGACTCAATGGAAGTGGTCTCGAGTCCGGATTCGACCGTTTACAAAAAGTCACATTTAGGACTTTAAATTCAACTAATGATGCTATATTTAAATTCAACATTTAAATATATAATCGTAAAATATGCGGGTTGTTACACATGAAGCATGTCTCCTTTTGGAAACTGATAAGGAGAGATGTTAAATAATGTGCGAAGGAGTGTTTCACATATGAACAAGTGAAACCAAAACATCATAAGCCAAGCATTTACTTCAACCCTTAGAAGTACGGGCTTGGAAGTAGGACTCGGTATTTATGGATTTTATAAATGTGTTGCCGAGGTTGAGAATAGGGAATGATAATATATGGGTAATAGTCGATAGCTTGACTATGATGGCCCTTTTTATCCTAGTTAAGACGATAAGAATGTCAGCTAGCTTAGCAGAGCTATATGTGAAGAATGTTATCGGACTCTATGGGATTCCAAGCAACACAGTTAGTGATAGAGACTTATTGTTTACCAATGATTTTTTGAGAAGTTTGCTGAGTAAATTAGGTATAGAGTTAAGTTCCACCTACACACAGATGTTCAGATGGAAAGAGTGAACACAGTTCTAGAGGATTTACAGAGAGCGCGTGTCTTTGATTTTGGATGATCTTAGGAAGATCATTTGCATTTGGAAAAGTTTGCCTACAATAATAGTTACCAATTAAGTAGCAGGATGACACCATTTGAGGCACTTTATAGTAGACATTGTAATTCACCAATTTGTTGGTTGGACATGAGAGATAGGCTCATGTTTGGACCTGACATGGTAAGAGATGATACAGATAAGATAGAGTTGATTTGGAGTAGAACGAAAGTCGCATATTTGATGTAAAAGAGCTGTGATGGAGAGAAAGGAACTAGAGTTCGTAGCAGTTGATCATGTGTTTATGAAGGTTTCACCAATGCGAGGAGTTAGGCACATTGGGAAGGTAGAGAAATTAGCTCCTAGATATGTAGGTCTATTTCCAATGATAGAGAGGATTGGTAAACTTTCATATCGAATCGAATTACCTAATGTTTGGTGGGTGTGCATAATGTTTTTCATATATCGCTTTTGAGGAAATGTGTGCACGACCTTAGTACATAGTGGCACCTTGGGCGATCGAGGATTTTTCTATAGAACCAGCTTTGACATATGTTAGAAGATTGAAATGGATACTAGGTGTAACAACCCGAGATTTCACAGTATTATTATTATCATCATGTGTCGATTTAACTGGGTTGCTAATTGTTTGGCGTCTAAATAATCGGAATTCTTTTAAATATCAAATAGAAATTCTTCTTTCAATTTGGGAAGTATTATACGTGGGCTTAAAAATTTAGTTTGGCCCGTGTTGTTTTGCGTTGTCGAGATGGTTATCTCCACTTGTTCTCTTTTTCCCCAACCCGTTCATTTTTCGTTGAGGAAACCTAAATCAAAAAAAAAGAAAAAGAAAAAGAAAATAAACAAGGGCGGCTCATTTTGTTCGTTCCTTCGATCTCTCCTCTGTGAGAATTTAGGGCTTGTGAAAATGAATGCTCCTCCTTCGTTCTTTGCTCTGATAACTAGGGTTTCTATATGAAGTCGCCGCTCTCAGTAGTTCGATCGAATGCAATTGCTGTTCATCTGATTCGTTTCGACAATCGATCGTCTTCTTGACTTGTGCTCGGCTGCTTGTGGAGTCGTCTTCACTTCGAATGCTAAGGTGAGTGGATAACCGCTCACATCTAATTTCAGCTAGGTTTATTCGTGTTCGAATTTGATAATTTTCAGTTGTATTCGTTTTTCTGGGATTTGTTGTTAGCTGTTCGATTTTCGTTTGGAGGTTGATGATTTTCTCTGTTGTGTTCAATTCGATTCGTGAATTTCCATCTTGACTTTACTGTGTATTTATTTTAGCCGCTTCCCTGTTGATTAGTTCATCTGTAATTTCATCCTTTACCATGGCCTTGACATCATAGCTGCAGTTGTCTGGTTGCTTCCAGTTTTGCTTGAATTGTCGTTGTAGCATGTATCACTCGGTTGTATTGATTTGCTCCACTTTGTCACTGCTGTCATGGTTGCTGTGATCATGTACTTGCTTGCACATTATTGATGTCTGGTCAGTTGATGTTTGGTCTGGTCTGTGAGTTTGACATTGTTGTCTTGGCCTTGACCGTTGTTTGTTCCTCACACTGTAGCCATGAAACAAGTCGCATCCCCTGTTAATTGCTTTAAACTATCACTTCCTTATCCCTATATATGCAATTGTATACATTGATTTAGACTTAAGTGAAAACCCCTTTATGTGAATGGTAGCAGTTTGTTCCATTTGGTTTGTACGTCCCTTTATTATGATTTTGTTGCAGTAAATATATAGAGTTTCGAAATCTTTATATGATCTAAAATAATGCCAGGTCTTGAAATCCTTTGCAAATTGTTTAACAGACTTCAAGTGGTCTTCATACATGTGTATGCAGTCACGTATGTATATACATAAATTGATATGTATATATGTATGTTTGAATTGCATTTTTCTTTTGAAGTCATTGATGACATTTGTTGCTGTTTCACTGAAGTTTGAACTTGAGCTACTGTGGTTCACTTGCTCATCTCATTGCTGTCATTTGTACATTTTGAATTCTTGTTTGTTGATTCATCTTGAGCACTGTTTTCATGTTGATGCTTCTGTGATCTTGGTCTTGTTGAGTTTGGTGCCTTCATGTGTCTGCATTTCATTTCTGGTACTTGTGCATGTTGTGCTTTTGATTTCCCAGTGCATACATCTGACTGGTGTATGTTCCTTGGACAGTTTCATTTGCATGTTGAATTGACTCTGGCCTGTCTGTATTTGTAAAATTTGCATCATTAGCCTGGTTGTTCTGTAGTTCCTTATTGCCACCTCTGTTTCACTATTGTTCAGGTTGTACTTATTATTTTACTGCATCATGTGGGCAGTCTTTGCCTGTGCATGTTTGTCACCTGATCCGGTACACCTGATGTTGTTGTCTTCATTTGGCATTTGGATTTGTTTGTGTACTTCACAGCTATATGTGCTTATTGTATATATTGGCTGTCGTGCACTGGTTATCTTCACAGCATTGTATAATTCGAAGTCCGGTTCAAGTTGCAGTGATACCGCTTGCATTCTGGTTTCTCTGTACTTGATCCTCTGAGTTGCTTGTAGTAGTGTTGACTTTGTTGAAGTTTCGCTCTTATTTGGTTTGGGGCGTACTTGCTTCCCAGACCAGTTGCATTATAACTATTGAGGCAGTGGTATTGATTTTTGAATCTTCACTTTCTCCTCATCATTGAGGCTATACTCTTGTTTGCTGCATTTATGTTTTACGATAGCACTGTCCAGTTGAGTTTGAGTCGTACAACTCGAACTTGATCTCGAGATGGTGCCATTTGTTGTGATTTTCATTGAGCTTTCGTGTATTTCATCGCGGTAGTGGCGAGGCAGTGCACGCGTGCGTGTACTGCAGCCACACCGAAAATTTGATTTGGATTTGCTGTTTTTTTGTTTAACACTGTTCAGTGTTATATCTGCCGTTATCCGATTCTCTAGCGAGGAGTTGGATATACGAGATTTCTGTGACTGTCGTCTATTTAAATTATTACTGCCTATATGCACTAATAAACTGGTTTGAATTAGACCGACCTGGGTATTATTTTCTTTTGAATGTAATACTCGGGTCAGACCCGAGTTATTTCAGGTTGTAGATTTTCTTCTTTGAGTTGCTGTTCAGGATTTGAAGACTTTTCACATCTTCTGAAGTTGTCGGTGTCATTTTGTAGTAGTCGTGTCATTGTATAGAACGATATGTATTCATGTATATTAGTCGATAATGTACTTGTATATATAACTTCTAGAGTCGACAGTGGTAGTTGTATCATATGTATTGTGTCAACTATGTATTAACTGACATCATATATATATATATGAGACTTTTGTTTTAATCTGTGTTCCGCATTTATATTATCTGTGTTATTGTTATATCTAATGTCCTAAACTATTATGAACTATCGTAGTTTGTTTTATACTGATAATTGGGTGTGTCGATGGGAGTAAATAAATGATAAATGAAAAATAAAAAGTATATACCACTCCTGTCGAGATAACCAATATTAGTGTAAGGTCAACTACGGATAGTCGCTCCTATCCAGCCTTATTCTTCGTAATAATAGACAGTATTTCTTTTAATACTCTTTGTTATTATGAGCATAGAGGTGGGGCGTTACAGTTGGTATCAGAGCTTGGGGTTTATGGACATAATATAAAACTTAACTCGGATGGAACATATGTTACAACTATTGGTCGATGTTTTAATTGTGTTTGAGTCAAAACTAAAGTTTGAAGATTTGGATGAAATTTTTAAATATCTTTATTTAAAAATAATAGTGAAATTGAGTTCTGATGATTTGATTGATTTGTGTTCCGTTTATCAGAGTGCGCAGCGGAAACAGTGAAACTGTCTTCGCTGAGTACAACTGATAATCTTTTTGATTTAAAAATCAAAATACGAAATTGATATGAATTTCGTTTGTTGTTTACATAGCTGTAACTATTTTGTTTCTTTGAGAACTTCGAATCCGAACTGAGGATTCGAAGAAATTGCAGATATGTGATTTTTGTTGAAATTTCCGCTGGCTTTCTTTTGTACTAATCATCTATTGATTAGATTTTTGCTGTTTTAAATTATCTTCATTGAAGATACATTTGAATGATTCTTTGTTCATTTTGTAGTACGTGCAAAAATTTAAATTGCACGTTATTGCATTTATTTTTACGTTGAACCGATGCTTGGTTATGAAACGTATTTTGTTGCCGTTATTTTTATAACGGGATTTTTACACCAATGCTGAATTTTTGAGGCACGGTGTTTTGTTGACAATTTTAATGAATGAAAATTCACTGATGTCACATTTTGATGTGAATTCTTTTGATGAGATATTTGATGTTTTAAAATTACTGTCGCCTTGACTTCAGTAACAGCCCAATTTTTAAAAGTGGATTTTCAAGCGGTTATTCCGCAATACTGATGTGTAACCGTTTTACGGTATTTTTAGAAGCACAATTTCCTTATCGAAATTGTTACTGATTTGCTGCTGAAATCACGTGATTGGAAAATCGTTTTAAAATGAAAATTGTTTTATAAAATTTTAACAGTTTACGTTTTCAAAAGAATGAGAAAGCGACTTAAACGATTTAGCAAAATCGAGGACTATGACCCCTTTCTTTTACTGATTCGCTTAACTCCGGACTTGTCCAGTTGAGAATGTGAATTGTTATTTTTACAAAATAAATAAAATTGTTTTTAGAAATTTTAACAGTTTGCGCTTTCAAAAGAATGAGGAAGCGATTTAAACGTTTCAGCAAAATCGAGGACTATGACCCCTTTCTTTTACTGATTCGCTTAATTCCGGACTTGTCCGTTTGAGAATGTAAAGTGTATTTTTACAAAATACACAATTTTGCACTTTCAAGGAAACGATGAAGTGATTTAAACGATTTAGCAAAAGTGCGGAGTATGGAACCACACTTTTACTTTTTCGGTTAATTCCGGACTCGTTAATTGAATATCTGTTGTTTTGATGAATTTGATGATTTCACACTTTCAAGGAAACGATGAAGAGAATCAAACGATTTAGTAAAACACGTGGTATGGGACATGTGCGTTTGCTATTTCGGTTAATTCCGGACTCGTTAATTGAAACATTTTGATGCTTTCGTGTGCTTTCGAGCCACTTTGTTGGACCTTCGGGTCATTTGTTGGACCTTCGGGTCAAATACCAGTACTAGACCTTCGGGTCATTTGTTGGACCTTCGGGTCATTTGTTGGGCGCCAAAAATTATGTTGAGTACTTGGTAGGCTTCGGCCATTTGTTGATGCACGTGCGGCGAATTAAAAACTCGCCATCTGATGGGATCGATCCAAGCTTTTATGTTGATTTTCTAGTCTTCTTAATTGATTTCTAGATATTTGTTGTTTCCAATTATCTGCAGGTAATTGGATATTTGTTGATTTGAGAAATTTGATTATCGTTTTTGATAATCAGATATTTGTTGTTTCTAATTATCGCTTGTGATAATTAGATATTTGTTGATATGAGTTCTGGTTATCGTTTTTGATAATCAGATATTTGTTGTTTCTAATTATCGCTTGTGATAATTAGATATTTGTTGATATGAGTTCTGGTTATCGTTTTTGATAATCAGATATTTGTTGTTTCTAATTATCGCTTGTGATAATTAGATATTTGTTGATATGAGTTCTGGTTATCGTTTTTGATAATCAGATATTTGTTGTTTCTAATTATCGCTTGTGATAATTAGATATTTGTTGATATGAGTTCTGATTATCGTTTTCGATAATCGGATATTTGTTGCCTTTAATTATCGCTTTAGATAATTAAATATTTGCCGATTTGAGATTTAATTATCGCTTTTGATAATTAAATATTTGCTGATTTGAGATTTAATTATCGCTTTTGATAATTAAATATTTGCTGATTTGAGATTTAATTATCGCTTTTGATAATTAAATATTTGCCGATTTGAGATTTAAATTATCGCTTTAGATAATTAAATATTTGTTGATTTGAGATTTAATTATCGCTTTAGATAATTAAATATTTGCTGCTTTGAGATTTAATTATCGCTTCAGATAATTAAATATTTGCTGATTTGAGATTTAATTATCGCTTTTGATAATTAAATATTTGCCGATTTGAGATTTAATTATCGCTTTTGATAATTAAATATTTGCCGATTTGAGATTTAATTATCGCTTTTGATAATTAAATATTTGCTGATTTGAGATTTAATTATCGCTTTTGATAATTAAATATTTGCTGATTTGAGATTTAATTATCGCTTTTGATAATTAAATATTTGCTGATTTGAGATTTAATTATCGCTTTTGATAATTAAATAATTGCTGATTTGAGATTTAATTATCGTTTTTTTGATAATTAAATATTTGTTGAATTTGAAATTTGATTATCGTTTGTGGTAATCGAATATTTGTTGATTTGAGAAATTTGATTATCGTTTTTGATAATCGAATATTTATTGATTTGAAATTTGATTGCCGTTGGTGGTAATTAAATATTTGTTGATTTGTTTTCTGACTATCGTTTAGATCATTGGATGTTTGCTGATTTTAGTGATACGAGATTTTCTAGTTTCTTATTGATTCTAGATTACATTGATTATATTGAATTGTTGTTTTCTATCTATCTCTGTTGATAGTCAGAGTTTGCTGGTTATGAAGTTCGTGTTTTCTATTTATCTGTTAGATAGCTAAATGTTTGCAGTTTTGCGAATTGCGATTTGTGTTTTATAATTATCCTTGCTGATAATTGGATTTTGCTGTTTTCTAATTATCGTATCGATAGTTAGATATTGATGTTTTGTGAATTTCTGTATTTTAATTATCTAGTTGATAATTGAAGATTGCTGATAATTGCATTTATCCAATTTTGCTGCTTTCTGACTACCTATTGATAGTTAAATTTTGTTGCAAATTTAAGAATCTCCTTTATTGGAATTAAAGGATTACTGTGGCATTTAAATTCTCGACTTTTACTTTTCTAGCATTAACCAGTTTATGTTAGAAAAGTAATTGTTATCGACGACCTTAGTTATGAAAATTGCGGGGACGCAATTTTTATAAGGAGGGGAGTCTGTAACAACCCGAGATTTCACAGTATTATTATTATCATCATGTGTCGATTTAACTGGGTTGCTAATTGTTTGGCGTCTAAATAATCGGAATTCTTTTAAATATCAAATAGAAATTCTTCTTTCAATTTGGGAAGTATTATACGTGGGCTTAAAAATTTAGTTTGGCCCGTGTTGTTTTGCGTTGTCGAGATGGTTATCTCCACTTGTTCTCTTTTTCCCCAACCCGTTCATTTTTCGTTGAGGAAACCTAAATCAAAAAAAAAGAAAAAGAAAAAGAAAATAAACAAGGGCGGCTCATTTCGTTCGTTCCTTCGATCTCTCCTCTGTGAGAATTTAGGGCTTGTGAAAATGAATGCTCCTCCTTCGTTCTTTGCTCTGATAACTAGGGTTTCTATATGAAGTCGCCGCTCTCAGTAGTTCGATCGAATGCAATTGCTGTTCATCTGATTCGTTTCGACAATCGATCGTCTTCTTGACTTGTGCTCGGCTGCTTGTGGAGTCGTCTTCACTTCGAATGCTAAGGTGAGTGGATAACCACTCACATCTAATTTCAGCTAGGTTTATTCGTGTTCGAATTTGATAATTTTCAGTTGTATTCGTTTTTCTGGGATTTGTTGTTAGCTGTTCGATTTTCGTTTGGAGGTTGATGATTTTCTCTGTTGTGTTCAATTCGATTCGTGAATTTCCATCTTGACTTTACTGTGTATTTATTTTAGCCGCTTCCCTGTTGATTAGTTCATCTGTAATTTCATCCTTTACCATGGCCTTGACATCATAGCTGCAGTTGTCTGGTTGCTTCCAGTTTTGCTTGAATTGTCGTTGTAGCATGTATCACTCGGTTGTATTGATTTGCTCCACTTTGTCACTGCTGTCATGGTTGCTGTGATCATGTACTTGCTTGCACATTATTGATGTCTGGTCAGTTGATGTTTGGTCTGGTCTGTGAGTTTGACATTGTTGTCTTGGCCTTGACCGTTGTTTGTTCCTCACACTATAGCCATGAAACAAGTCGCATCCCCTGTTAATTGCTTTAAACTATCACTTCCTTATCCCTATATATGCAATTGTATACATTGATTTAGACTTAAGTGAAAACTCCTTTATGTGAATGGTAGCAGTTTGTTCCATTTGGTTTGTACGTCCCTTTATTATGATTTTGTTGCAGTAAATATATAGAGTTTCGAAATCTTTATATGATCTAAAATAATGCCAGGTCTTGAAATCCTTTGCAAATTGTTTGACAGACTTCAAGTGGTCTTCATACATGTGTATGCAGTCACGTATGTATATACATAAATTGATATGTATATATGTATGTTTGAATTGCATTTTTCTTTTGAAGTCATTGATGACATTTGTTGCTGTTTCACTGAAGTTTGAACTTGAGCTACTGTGGTTCACTTGCTCATCTCATTGCTGTCATTTGTACATTTTGAATTCTTGTTTGTTGATTCATCTTGAGCACTGTTTTCATGTTGATGCTTCTGTGATCTTGGTCTTGTTGAGTTTGGTGCCTTCATGTGTCTGCATTTCATTTCTGGTACTTGTGCATGTTGTGCTTTTGATTTCCCAGTGCATACATCTGACTGGTGTATGTTCCTTGGACAGTTTCATTTGCATGTTGAATTGACTCTGGCCTGTCTGTATTTGTAAAATTTGCATCATTAGCCTGGTTGTTCTGTAGTTCCTTGTTGCCACCTCTGTTTCACTATTGTTCAGGTTGTACTTATTATTTTACTGCATCATGTGGGCAGTCTTTGCCTGTGCATGTTTGTCACCTGATCCGGTACACCTGATGTTGTTGTCTTCATTTGGCATTTGGATTTGTTTGTGTACTTCACAGCTATATGTGCTTATTGTATATATTGGCTGTCGTGCACTGGTTATCTTCACAGCATTGTATAATTCGAAGTCCGGTTCAAGTTGCAGTGATACCGCTTGCATTCTGGTTTCTCTGTACTTGATCCTCTGAGTTGCTTGTAGTAGTGTTGACTTTGTTGAAGTTTCGCTCTTATTTGGTTTGGGGCGTACTTGCTTCCCAGACCAGTTGCATTATAACTATTGAGGCAGTAGTATTGATTTTTGAATCTTCACTTTCTCCTCATCATTGAGGCTATACTCTTGTTTGCTGCATTTATGTTTTACGATAGCACTGTCCAGTTGAGTTTGAGTCGTACAACTCGAACTTGATCTCGAGATGGTGCCATTTGTTGTGATTTTCATTGAGCTTTCGTGTATTTCATCGCGGTAGTGGCGAGGCAGTGCACGCGTGCGTGTACTGCAGCCACACCGAAAATTTGATTTGGATTTGCTGTTTTTTTGTTTAACACTGTTCAGTGTTATATCTGCCGTTATCCGATTCTCTAGCGAGGAGTTGGATATACGAGATTTCTGTGACTGTCGTCTATTTAAATTATTACTGCCTATATGCACTAATAAACTGGTTTGAATTAGACTGACCTGGGTATTATTTTCTTTTGAATGTAATACTCGGGTCAGACCCGAGTTATTTCAGGTTGTAGATTTTCTTCTTTGAGTTGCTGTTCAGGATTCGAATACTTTTCACATCTTCTGAAGTTGTCGGTGTCATTTTGTAGTAGTCGTGTCATTGTATAGAACGATATGTATTCATGTATATTAGTCGATAATGTACTTGTATATATAACTTCTAGAGTCGACAGTGGTAGTTGTATCATATGTATTGTGTCAACTATGTATTAACTGACATCATATATATATATATGAGACTTTTGTTTTAATCTGTGTTCCGCATTTATATTATCTGTGTTATTGTTATATCTAATGTCCTAAACTATTATGAACTATCGTAGTTTGTTTTATACTGATAATTGGGTGTGTCGATGGGAGTAAATAAATGATAAATGAAAAATAAAAAGTATATACCACTCCTGTCGAGATAACCAATATTAGTGTAAGGTCAACTACGGATAGTCGCTCCTATCCAGCCTTATTCTTCGTAATAATAGACAGTATTTCTTTTAATACTCTTTGTTATTATGAGCATAGAGGTGGGGCGTTACACTAGGTCGAGATACCAAATAGTTAAGGAGCAAAGTTGTTAGACTTGTTCGCATCCAGTGGAGTGATAATAAGGATGATTGATTGTACCTAGGAGATAGAGGATAAGAATATCTATCCTGAATTGTTTAGACATTTATGATGGTTAGCAATGTGCTTTGTTTGTCTATTGTACATACTAATACGGGCACTAGTGTTATTTATGTATGTTAAATTACGTGTTAGTAGTTGAATTAATGCATTATGATTGATGATTGATGATTTTACGTTAGAAGGGTACTAGTATAATTTTGTATTTATGTATAGTATGTATGATGATGACTGTACACTCTCAGGATGGTAAATTAATTACCTAATCAGGGTCATTGTTCTTTCTTATTTAAATCTCGAGGACAAAACCCCATATTTTGGAGTGCTGTAATATGAGAATAAATAAATTTATTAAATAATGAATAAAGGAATTTACTTAAAAGAATTAGTTAAGGAAAGTTTGATTAGTTAAAGTATGAGACACTTAAACATAGTTAATTGAATAGACTAAGGGTATCTAGTAATTAAATTCGACCATAAATATTAGAATGAATAAATTTTAATATTTGATGAAGAGGAATTTATATTAAGTGAAATGAATCATCAGGTTAGGCAAGGAGGAATTTTAGCCCAAGCCAAAATCATTACATATACAGTCTTAACCATATTCTTCTCTTCATTGTTCTCATTTCATTTTAAAACAAAATTCAACAAAGCAAGATGGGCTACCATTTTTAAGAGGAATAGGAGAAAATTAAAATGAAAGACCAAAATTTTCATACCTAAGGAAAAGAAGATGATTTCAACCAAGTTTTTCTATTCTAAATGAGCAAGACTCGCCATATTCTCCTCCAAACCTAATTGATTTTGGATTTTTATGTGATTTGATGTCGAATGTTGATGGACATGCTTTACTGAAGATAAAATGTTTTATACATGTTTGGGAATTTGAATGGCTTTGTTTTGGACTTGTTCAATGGTAAAATATGAATTAAACTCCTTCAAATGTTTTTATTTAATATGATGTTTTTAACATTAATATAGAGGTTTTTTAGTTTTTATAATTTTTTGATGAGAAAATTATTTATTACGTTCTAAGTTGAAAATAGGTATTTTTGGAGGTAAATCAATATTTAAGAATATTAAATTTAATACTTTGACCTGAAATTTATGCTAGAAGCAAAGGATCTTGTTTTTGAATTTCTATCAATTTTTTGGGAAATTTCCTATTGGTTTTAAAATTATTATGAATAAATGGTAAGGAAGAATATACCTTATTTAATGAAATAATTAAGGAAACTATTAATCAAGGCTAAATTAAAGGACAAAATTTTTGGCTATCTTCAGAGAATACAATTATAAACAAAAACAAATTAACAAATGACAAATGTGAAGAATTAGTCAAAAAGGTTGTTGCTTTATTAAAGAAAATATTAGTTTATCACTATACAATTACATTAAGGTTATATTTTGACAGCCTTAAAATGTTAGAAGCACAATAACACTTGAATTAGACTTATGTTTGCTCTTAAATAGGATTCATGGTGGCCAAAAAGAATGATTCGTGATGGCTGTTATGTAATGACCCAGAATTTATTCACTTTAGATATGGATATTTAAATATATTTTTAGTAATTAATTAATGGATTTTATAACTCAAAATAAAACTCTTTTAAGTAATAACTAATGACGGTGAAGTAATTTTCAAAAACTTTTTATAAAAATATCGAGTTCAAAGAAAAATAGAAAATGTGACCGGAAAATCGTTTTTCGAATTTTCAGTATCTAAAAGTTATCGAAAAATGTTGTGCACATTTGTTTATAAGTTAGTATCATGATATACATATATACATGCATATAATTAACCTATATATATGTATATAATAAGGTATATGACTTATTATGAAAATAAAAAACAAGTTAAAAACATAAGTGACATAAAATGTGACGCCCCACCTCTATACTCACACTGGCCAAGGACACTACGAGGTAATGCCGTCGGTAAGCGCGAAGAATAAGGCTGTTGCGGAGCGATCATCTGTGTAATTGCTTTGTGCGAGTACCGATATATCAGATAATATGACTTACATTTCGTTTCAAGAGGAAATCCGACATATCAAATACAAACTCAAAGCTACTACACAGTGGCTATGTGGGCTTCGGAAACAAATATAGAAATAAGCATAACACAAATCAGTCACAGATATTCATATCACAAAGGCGGAAACAGATATGAATATAACACATATAAGTGTACATCAAAGTAGTGGTCAAACTAGATCCACTACATCACAAAAGAATAGATACAAGGTTAGACAAAAGAATAAGTATACATCAAGGAGTCTCCAACTCAAATGTATAAAAGCAAAAACTACTAATCTAAAGTAGTTAGCCAAAAATCAAATGATGGTCCCAGATAAGAAGTCAAGCAGAAGCACCTGAAATACCTCGGTCTGGCCCGAGTATTATTTAAGAAGAAAATAATAAACGGATCAGTCTAGCTATAAATATCATATAAAATGAGATAGGATAAGAGATATGACAAAAACGTATGATAAAAAAAATGCCATACTGTGACAAGTATACATAAGGTAACAACAAAAATCATACAATATCTCAAATCATCTCAAACACTAAAAAGAATGTCATATTCTTTAAATTATTCACCAAAACACAAATATTGATAGAGCTTATCAATGCATAGCATCAAAATTGGTGAAACACAAACTCTAGAAATCATCAACTAGAAATCCAGAAATCACAAAATGGGTAAGGCCTATCACAAATGGGAGCATGAAAACTCCCCAACACGTGTGTCACAAACAGAACGCTATTCCATGGTCGCTAACCATAGAGCCGGTGCAACGGCGTAGTGCAATAACGGTACGCCCGAGGAACCTGAAACTCAAATGAGTTAGATCAATGACGTAGTGCAATAACGGTACACCTGATGAACGTAAAACTCAAATATTTAGGAACAACGATGTAGTGCAATAACGGTACGCCCGATGAACCCGAAACTCAAATAATTCGGAACAACGACGTAGTGCAATAACAGTATGCCCGATGAACCAAACTCCATAAAGCCCGTAGGTCGCTAGCCTATAAAAATGAGACGAAGCTCAATAGAACGGGGTACAGTCCCCCACGCGGACAAAGAGACATTGCAGATCGCTAGTCTAAACCATAAAATGATCATCATTGATCCATAAGAAGTGTCAATTACACTAAGCTAGTAAATAAATGAGTTTATCTTCATGTCCCATAACCACTAGCTTAACTTAAATATTTACGAATAGATTGTAGATTTCCACTCGAAAATTGTCACAAGAGTTCAATCGAACAAGTCCAAGAATTAACCGACGAAGTAAACGCAAGCGTTTCATACCACTTGTTTTGCTAAGCCGTTTAATTAGATTTCTCCTACGAATGAGGTAAAGGTTTGTATATATTAATAGATTGGAAACCGGATTTAAAAACGAGTTTTGTATTAAAAATGGTATTGAAATCATCTTTGTGAAAGCGTTTGAATATTTACTACTAGTATAGAAACCTTTGTATTTTTAAAAGTGACAAATCACAGAAAACGATTGTAGAAACAATCGATCGACCAAAAATTCACATTCGACGACGTGAATCAAAACCAAAGAAATCGATATCAAGTCCATCAAATGGTTATTCCCAAAAATCCAAAGAAAGAAGTCACCAAAATCGATAATAAGTGATAACAACTAACCAGATCGACAAAAATCGATTAAAATTGGAAATCCAATCAAAAACAGCCCAAAATAGGCAAAAGTGGCAGTTCCAGACGTCTGGATTTAGGTTCTGGTATTAATTCAGAAAACCCCCAGACGTCTGAAATTTCAAGGCAGACGTCTGAGACCTAACCAGACGTCTGAACTTATAAATAAGACGTCTGGAATTGATCTCTGCCATTTTATTTTCTGCATGAATATTTTTTTCCTCCAGGTCTATAACCAGACGTCTGGTCACCTGGCCTAGGCAACAGTTTGCCTAGGCCATGATGGCCAAAATGAATCGGGAGCGATCAGACGAGCAATGACGACTAGGGATTTATGCCAAGCAACAACCCAGCCTTCTAAGCTCTTCGATACACCCCAAATATCATGTCCAAACATCCATAGTAGGATTGTCATAAAATTGGACTTCAAAACCGAAAATTGGAAAATTCACCAAATCAATTCAACTCAAAAGCAAATGAACATGAACAAATGTTAGGAATTCATACCTAACAACAATGAGAGTTATAGACGTAGATGTGAGTTCAAAAACTCACCTTTAAAACTCAAAGACAACAAATGAGAGGCTTTAAAACAAAGCAAGACCAATTCCTCTTCAATACACCTCTAGAATCTTCAATCTATTATCAAAGGTGAAGTTTTTCCTAAGTTAGGGTTAGGAATTTCTGATAATTGAAGAGAGATTGAGATGGAGAAGAAGAAGAGGATGCTTACCTAAGCTTCTCTTTGATTTTAGAGCAAAAACTTGAATTTCCTAAGTGAACTAGGGCTTAGGAATTTTAATTTCCAATCTTTTCACCCATTTTTCTCTTAAGCTTGAGTGTTAGGAAACGAGGAATGAAATGAATGAAGAGGAGTTGAATTAGAGTGTTTGATAAAGGAGTTGGGTTCTCTTATTGGGTTAGTGGGCTGAAACCCAAACCCAAAGTCCCAAATGAAAACATCAAAATTCTAATAAACTCCAAACATATCGATGTTTATACTCAAAAAAGTTGTAAATGCCATTTTGGACTCAATGGAAGTAGTGTCGAGTCCCAATTCGACTGTTTACAAAAAGTAACATTTCGGGCTTTAATCCGATTAACAATGATATATTTAAATAAAACATTTAAATATATAATCGTGAAATATGCGGGTTGTTACAAACTCCCCTCCATAAAGAAATTGCGCCCTCGCAATACTTAAGAAGAAAATAAAAAGTAACAACCATACTAAGGCATAACAACACAAAAGAAGAAATTTTGAAATGAGAAGTTCACCTTAAGGAGCACGAGAGAGTAAGTCCGAATGTGTTCGCTCGATGAATTCTCTAGATTCCCAAGAGCAATCCTTAGGATTTGAGGACCATTGAACTTTCATAAACGGAACATCTTTATTACGAAGGCGTTTAACCTCCGTAGCAATTATGCAAATAGGATGTTGCTCATAAGTCAAATTAGGTGAAACTTCAATTTCTTCAATAATACCGGGCTCAAGAATAAAATCGGAATCCCTAAGGCATTTCCGTAGTTGAGAGATGTGGAATACATCATGAATAGCAGAAAATTGAGTCGGTAATAAAAGGCAATAAGCCACGGAACCAATGCGTTCGGTGATGGGAAATGGACCGATATATCGAGGTGCTAACTTTCCCGATCGACTGAAACGCACGACACCCTTCATAGGTGAAGCACGAATAAAATCTGGAGCTAAAACCAGCTTCAAGCCAACACGAAGGAGATCGGCACGGCCTTCCGTAGAGTGCCTCGAAAAGTGCCATACCAATACTAGATTGGAAAGCTATTATTATAGGAAAACTCAACAAGAAAAATATGATCTTCCCAACTTCCACCAAAATCAAGAACACATGCACGAAGGAGATCTTCAAGGGTTGATTCACACGCTCTAATTGTCCGTCGGACTGAGGATGATAAGCGGTGCTAAAATTAAGCTTTGTTCCCAAATCTTTTTGAAGACCTTTCTAAAATCCACCAGTAAATAATGGATCACGATCGCTAACAATAGAAGTAGGAACTCCATGCAATTTAACAATTTCTTTGACATAGAGTTTATCCAAAAGAGGTACGGTCCGATTGGACTGAACGAGAATAAAATGGGCGGATTTTGTAAGTCTATCGACAATCACCCATAAACTGTCATGACCCAAACGAGAAAGGGGAAGCCCGTCAATAAAGTCCATGAAAATTTGATTCCACTTCCAAATTGGAATGTCCAAAGGTTGCAATAACCCACCGGGCCTTTGATGTTCGGCCTTTACGAGTTGGCAAGTCATGCAACACTTAATAAAGTTAGCAATATCAGATTTCATTCCATCCCAATAATGAAGTCGCTTCATATCCGCGTACATTTTACTACTACCGGGATGAATGGTAAATTTAGAACGATTAGAATCTTCTAAAATGTCTTTACGAAGATCACAAATGTTTGGCACAATAAGTCTACCAAACTTTCGAATACCGCCACGAGCATTAATATCAAAGTCTTTCAAACCTTCAATATCAATTTTATCCCTACAACTTTGGCTAAGAAGAGCCAATTCGGGATCATGCCTTTGAGCTTCAAGAATGCGGTCTAAAAGAGAAGGATGAGCCTCAAGGCTACATAAAACAAGAGATGAACATGAATCGGATTTGCGATCTCGAATCTCACAAGTGGATAAAGTCTTGAGATCATTCCATTCAGATATCATCATGGAAACAACCGCTTGTTGCTTTCGGCTAAGGGCATCAGCAACATGATTTCCCTTTCCGGAAGTATAAAGAATATCAAGATCATAAGATGCAAGGAACTCGAGCCAACGTTGTTGACGCAAATTAAGTTCCTTTTGAGAAAATAAATACTTCAAAGATTTATGATCGGTGTAGAGAACAAACTTCTCTCCCAAAAGATAATGACGCCAAATTCTAAGGGCGAAAACAATAGCCGCGAGCTCTAAATCATGAGTGGCATATCTAGTCTCGGTAGGCTTTAATTGCCTAGAAGCATAAGTGATAACGCGTTCCCTTTTTGCATGAGAACGACACCCAAACCAATACAACTAGCATCGGTACAAACAATGAAGTCTTGGTTCCCTTCGGGAATCACAAGAATAGGAGCATCAGAAAGGAGTTCTTTGAAATGATCCTCTTTCTCGAAAAGCTAAGACATTCAAATTTATAACGAACTTTATGTAATCATCTTTTTAGAAAAAATTTACTTTTGTGTCTGACTGTCTTATCATAACGTTTAGGAGATGCCTATCGATAACGTTGATCAAGTGCATCGACCAGAATTCTTAAAGCACTCAATGGGCAAAACAACACAAATCATCTTCTATATGATAAACATGCCTCTTATAAAATTTACAAATATTCTTTGCTCGTTTTAAGAACAAAATCCAATCATACTTATAAATATCTTATTAAAATGATTTGCAAATTTTAAATTGTTGTTTTCATCCATAATCAATGAATACAAGGATGGTCTCATCGAGATATTCGTAGAATACTCGATTCATAAGATGGATGAAATAAGCCGAACAAATCGAATGACATCACGAGTCACTCATAAGAATCATAACGAGTGCGGAATGCGGTAAATGGGACGCTACCCCCTGCAACTCGTAGCTGATGAAAACCGATGGCAAGGTCGAGCTGAAAAGACCTTAGCATCACTCAATATATCGCATAGGTGGTAATCCTAAGACAAGCTAAAAAATACCAGAAAATTCACAAACTACTTGCATGAGAGAAATAACATTTTCCTCACCATGTGGGTTTAAAGAATAAAATGATGCCACCGAATTGGAAATCGAAATCATTAAGAAAAATTAAAAATCTGCTTAACAGATTGAGAATGCCGAAGATGGATAGTCCTCTCGGGACATAGGATGTGGGCTTCATAATGATTAAGCCAATCTTTTCCCAAAAATCAATTTCGAAGCCTAAGTAGCATAACATGCAAATCGGCTCGAAAAGAATAATCACATAAAATAATCTCGACATCTTTACAATGCAAACTGAGTGTTGCGGATACACCAACCGGATTCACAATTCTTAGTGAAGTCATCAAACCCATAATATTAAAGAAAGAGTATCAACAAGTTCTTTTGATAAAAAGAATGAGATGCACCCGTATCAAAAGAATTCGTATAGGATAATCACGAAATAAAATAATGCCATCAAGGACTGAATGAGATACCTTGACCAAGAGAAGTGTTACTAGGGGCTTGCACAACATTCAGCCTTCCCACTCTCCTACTTTGAAGTTTGGGACATGAAGATAAAAGATGACCCAAACCTTTGCAATAGCGACAAGTAAGAGGTTTCAGACACTTATTTGCATAGTGGTCCTTAGAACTACAATTGTAGCATTGTCCACAACTAGAGGTAGGAGTCTTTGCTACCGAAGTTGCCTGCTTCCCTTTCTTGTTGGGATTAGGGCTTTTGAACTTAATATGCCTCTTCTTGTGGATGTTGAAGTTTTGTTTGGCATCCACAACTTCAACATCACTTTCTTGATCGGCCTCTTCAAGTCAAAGAGCGATATCTACAAGCTGATCGAAAGGCACTTCTAGTTTCAGAGGTAAAACCTTTTTGGGGTTCTTACTCAAACCATAGATAAACCTTTGATTCTTTACAAGATCCAAAAGTTGTTGGACAGACATGAATACGCCATCCAGAGAAGGACTACTGGATTGACCAACGCAAGGACTGCCATATCTAACCATTTCTCTTCTTTAAGAAAGAAAGAAAGAAGAGGAAAAAGGTTATTCTCAGAATGAATATCAAACACATTTGATTGATAAAACAAGGCATCACAAAAGAAAATAGGATAGAACAGGTCCTAAGACTCGAATTAAATCCTAAGGCACGACTCCTAAGAAAGACTTAGGACAATGATCCTTGCTAGATTATTCTACATTGTTCCGAAGTTTGGCTTTGATACCAAGTTGTTACGCCCCACCTTTATACTCACACTGGCCAAGGACACTACGAGGTAATGCCATCGATTAGCGCGAAGAATAAGGCTGTTGAGGAGCTACCATCTGTGTAATTGCTTTGTGCGAGTAACGATATGTCAGATAATATGACTTACATTTCGTTTCAAGAGGAAATCCGACATATCAAATACAAACTCAAAGCTATTACACAGTGGCTATGTGGGCTTCGAAAACAAATATAGAAATAAGCATAACACAAATCAGTCACAGATATTCATATCACAAAGGCAGAAACAGATATGGATATAACACATATTAGTGTACATCAAAGTAGTGGTCAAACTAGATCCACTACATCACAAAAGAATAGATACAAGTGTTAGACAAAAGAATAAGTATACATCAAGGAGTCTCCAACTCAAATGTATAAAAGAAAAACTACTAATCTAAAGTAGTTAGCCAAAAATCAGATGATGGTCCTAGATAAGAAGTCAAGCAGAAGCACCAAAATACCTCGGTCTGACCCGAGTATTATATAAGAAGAAAATAATAAACGGATCAGTCTAGCTATAAATATCATATAAAATGAGATAGGATAAGAGATATGACAAAAACGTACGATAACAAAAATGCCATACCGTGACAAGTATACATAAGGTAACAACAAAAATCATACAATATCTCAAATCATCTCAAACACTAAAAAGAATGTCATATTCTTTAAATTATTCATCAAAACACAAATATTGATAGAGCTTATCAATGCATATCATCAAAATTGGTGAAACACAAACTCTAGAAATCATCAACAAGAAATCCATAAATCACAAAATGTGGAAGGCCTATCACAAACGGGAGCATGAAAACTCCCCAACACGTGTGTCACAAACGGAACGCTATTCCATGATCGCTAACCATAGAGCCGGTGCAACGGCGTAGTGTAATAACGGTACGCCCGAGGAACCTGAAACTCAAATGAGTTGGATCAACGACGTAGTGCAATAACGGTATGCCCGATGAACCTAAAACTCAAATATTTCGGAACAACGACGTAATGCAGTAACGGTACGCCCGACGAACCCGAAACTCAAATAATTCGGAACAACGACGTAGTGCAATAACTGTACACCCGATGAACCGAACTCCATAAAGCCCGTAGGTCGCTAGCCTATAAAAATCAGACAAAGCTCAATAGAATGGGGTACAGTCCCCTACGCGGACAAAGAGACATCGCAGATCGCTAGTCTAAACCATAAAATGATCATCATTGATCCATAAGAAGTGTCAATTACACTAAGCTATAAAATAAATGAGTTTAGCTTCATGTCCCATAACCACTAGCTTAACTTAAATATTTACGAACAGATTGTAGATTTCCACTCGAAAATTGTCACAAGAGTTCAATCGAACAAGTCCAAGAATTAACCGACGAAGTAAACGCAAGCGTTTCATACCACTTGTTTTGCTAAGTCATTTAATTAGATTTCTCATACGAATGAGGTAAAGGTTTGTATATACTAATAGATTGGAAAACGGATTTAAAAAAGAGTTTTGTATTAAAAATGGTATTGAAATCATCTTTGTGAAAGTGTTTGAATATTTACTACTAGTATAGAAACCTTTGTATTTTTAAAAGTGACAAATCACAGAAAACGATTGTAGAAACAATCGATCAACCAAAAATTCACATTCGACGACGTGAATCAAAACCATAGAAATCGATATCAAGTCCATCAAATGGATATTCCCAAAAATCCAAAGAAAGAAGTCATCAAAGTCGATAATAAGTGATAACAACTAACCGGATCGACAAAAATCGATTAAAATTGGAAATCCAATCAAAAATATCCCAAAATAGGCAAAATTGGCAGTTCCAAACGTCTGGTTTAGAATCCAGACGTCTGGATTTAGGTTCTGGAATTAATTCAGAAAACCCCCAGACGTCTGAATTTTCAAGGTAGACATTTGAGACCTAACCAGACGTCTGAACTTATAAACCAGACGTTTGGAATTGATCTCTTCCATTTTATTTTCTGCGTGCATATTTTTTTCCTCAAGGTCTATAACCAGACGTCTGGACTTGATACCCAGACGTTTGGTCACCTGGCCTGGGCAACAGTTTGCCTAGACCATGATGGCTAAAATGATTTGGGAGTGATCAGACAAGCAACGATGACTAAGGATTTATGCCAAGCGACAACCCAGCCTTCTAGGCTCTTCGATACACCCCAAATATCATGTCCAAAAATCCATAGTAGAATTTTCATAAAATTGGACTTCAAAACAAAAAATTGGAAAATTCATCAAATCAATTCAACTCAAAAGCAAATGAACATGAAAAAATGTTAGGAATTCATACCTAACAACAATAAGAGTTATAGACGTCGATGTGAGTTCAAAAACTCACCTTTAAAACTCAAAGACAACAAATGAGAGGCTTTAAAACAAAGCAAGACCAATTCCTCTTCAATACACCTCTAGAATCTTCAATCTATTATCAAAGGTGAAGTTTTTCTTAAGTTAGTGTTAGAAATTTCTGAGAATTGAAGAGAGATTGAGATGGAGAAGAAGAAGAGGATGCTTACCTAAGCTTCTCTTTGATTTTAGAGCAAAAACTTGAATTTCCTAAGTGAACTAGGGCTTAGGAATTTTAATTTCCAATCTTTTCCCCCATTTTTCTCTTGAGCTTGAGTGTTAGGAAATAAGGAATGAAATGAATGAAGAGGAGTTGAATTAGAGTGTTTGATAAAGGAGTTGGGTTCTCTTATTGGGTTAGTGGGCTGAAACCCAAACCCAAAGTCCCAAATGAAAACATCAAAATTCTAATCAACTCCAAACATATCGATGTTTATACTCAAAAAAGTTGTAAATGCCATTTTAGACTCAATGGAAATGGTCTCGAGTTCCAATTCGACTGTTTACAAAAAGTAACATTTCGGGCTTTAATCCGATTAACGATGCTATATTTAAATAAAACATTTAAATATATAATCGTGAAATATGCGGGTTGTTACATAAAATGCCAAGTCTTCAAAAACATTAAGTACATATGGTACAAAAGACATGTTGGCTTGGAAAAATGAATGGGGACAAGGGAAAATGTGAGTAATGAGGGAGGGAGCATGCATGGTGAGGTGGCAAGTTAAGTGAGGATGGTATGTATCTTAAGGTCGTTTTGGTAATTAATTTATCCATGTGTATACCCATTTCCTAATTTTTTTAATCATTTTTATCATTTCATTTCCACTTTATAAAACTTCCTCAAAACACTTAAAACATTTCCATGGCCTTCTCTTAGGTCTAAATTCAAAAATACTAACTCTTTTCCACTTTAAATTCTAGAAAACTTGTTTAAACACCTTCTCCTTCATTTCTACTCCACTTCTCATTTCCAAAACAAGCTCCACTACCCTCCACCATCTAGGTCGAGCATTATTACCTCCTAGGTCAAATTATTATGCATCCAAAAGCCTACAAAGATTCCACTTTTCCAAGCTAGAAGTAAAGTCCTAGGCCGTGTCGAGTTATAAAAAAAGTTAGCCTAGTCTCGTGAAATTCGATGGGTAAAGTACTCACTTTTAACTAAGTTTGTAAACTCATATTATGGCTTGACTTGAATGTTAAATATGATGCTTGTTTGAGTAGTAATGATGTTGAATTGGTTCTGCGTAAGTATACTTGGAAATGATGTTGATTTGGTTGTATATAAGTATGCTCATATGTGGTGTTGTATAAACTTGAAATCGAAAGTCAAGTGAAGTAAATTAGTAAGATATGATCTTGCTTATGTATGTGATTATGGTTATATATGTGTTGGTATTGCTACTTATGATGTACTAAGTTAAGAAAGTTAGCACTAATTTATACGACATCGAAATTCCTTCTTTTTAATTTTTAAAACTTGTGTGCTCGTGGATTTTCGAGAAAAGTATATAAAGTTTTAAACTTATTTTTTTTCTTTTCAAAAAGGGTTTATTCAAAGTTAAAAAGTTAATCAAGTTATAGAAGATAGAATTTTAAAGGGCTATTTGAGATGCAAAACAAGTTTAAAATTTTGGATCGTATAACGATAGTCGCTATACGTGCAGTTCATGAAAACGAACTTTTTTCGAAATCTAAAATTGTTTTCACTTAGAAATATTTTTGGAAAATGTTTTAAAACTTATGTTAAGTAATTAAAAAGGTAATTGTTATTTAATAATTATTTATTTAATAATTGATCATTTCCTTAATTAATTAAGTAAGTAATTAGTACTTAATCATTGGTTAATAAAGGTAATTAATACTTAAATGTTAATCAATTAAGTTAATTGGTTAATTAATTAAAGTTAATTATTATTTAATTAATAAATAAGGGTTAACTATTTTTAACTATTTATTAAAGGTTAATTATTAATTATTAAAAGGGTTTATTTTATTATTAATTAATTACTAATTAATTATGTTTAATTAAAATTTTAATTAGGACTTAATTAATATTTAATTATTATTTAATAAGGGTTTAATTTATTATTTAATTAATAAATAAGGGTTTTTAAATCATTTTGTTTCTAAGTATCGGTTTTGTTTAAAATTATTTTTCTTTTTCAAAAATGTTTTAAATTAAGGGATTTCTTTGTCGATTACCCTTAAGTAACCTCAAACAAATATGAAACTAAAGTTAATGTGGTGACACATTTATGGAAAGTAAGTCATCTCATAGTTAGCGCTAAAAAGCCGATGAGTAGGCTGATTCTCTGTTTATGGGATCTAAAATTTATTTCTAGGCGAGGAATACAGTAAGGTCGAAATATTGGAAACGTGTTAGATATGGGAGAGTTAATTCCTATAAATATGTCATGTTTAAATTAAGTACACGGTTATCCATATGCGAACTTTGTATAATTACCACAAGTAGTGGATTGTCCGCTATTTATATCTTGACCTATTTTAACTCAGGAAGTATGTTGTGTATATTAGATTTTCTCGATGAGGAATCAAATGCTGGTTACATACTTCCAAAAGAACCGGAATTGAGTTAGCTGGGAATTATCGCTTAGTTTAGAGATATCGGTTTCTGATAAGTATAATTTATCCGAACCACTCCAAACTAATAACATTCATGATGGATCGTTAAGAAGTATGCTATGGAGATGTACTATTCTTCCCGAGGGTGATTCTAAATGGAAGATAGTAAATGTTGAATGTTTGTTTGATCCCAAAATAACTTGTATGGATGAATGCTAGCATTGAATTGGTTGCCCGGAGGGCAGTGTTAGCATTCCAAGATGGTCTGCTAGAAGAAAAGGTAAACGTAACCTCAAAATTCATACCCAAGAATGACTAAAATCAAGGATATGATTCAAGGCTATGTGGTTCGCTACTATTAGAGTAGGGTCATCACCCAATCTAGATCGATATTATATATTATGTGTTCCATGGGCCCATTTTAGGTTGTTGATTCCAACCAGGGTGATGACATATTCGATACTATCCAGTAAGGGGTGGGGCCGGTCCTGACCGTGGGGAGTCCATGTGAGGCTCTCGGTGTATTTTATCTAGAGATGCACTGTGATAAGTGGTACCCCAGTGCCTTATCATTGATGGAATCCATTTCAAATACGTGCCTTTATGGACTTAGTTGTATACCTATTATGCTGAAATTCAATTAATGTAACAAATTTGGCTATGGTTTCATATTTACTTTAACTCTAGACATTATGATAATATCAAAGGATTTTATATAGAAATATTTTGGTTATCGTAAGGTAAAAATCCATCCTTATTTGTGTGTGGCATGGTCTTATGAGATACTTTTGGTTTGAAGGTTTTTACAAAGTTAAAAACTTAAGCTTTACTCACCCCAGACCCATGTCTGACCCAAAGTTTTATTTTCTTTCCCCAAAACTCTTCGGTACTCAAATTTGTATGAGTAGCCAAGTGATCTAGGTTTCTCACTGATGCATTTTGGAGGAGCTAGGAGCAAGTGGCTTCAGCGATAGCTAGTTATTATCTTATTTTGCTATGTATGTATGTATGTATGTATGTATGTACTTTGTATCAGTTATGTAGGGATAGGCAGTTATAACTGTCCCAGTTTGGAATTCGTACTGTATGATTATGATGTAATATTATTATGGTAATGACTTTGTATGATCTTATGTTGATTATTGTATATTATTCTGTTGTATTGTGAGATTCTGCATTGTTTAGTTTCCTTCTGTCTTTCTTTTCTTGACCTCAATGACTCATCTTTTGAACTAAGAAAGACGGATCGTTACATGTTATGTGTAATAACCCAAAATTTTGATCATTGAATTTTAAATATTGAATTAATTTTAAATATTAAATAATTTGGGTTTTAAGCTAAATAACTTGATTCAAAGATAGAGATTATTTAAAATATTTAAATTATGAATTAATATTTGAATAGTGAACAAAATAATTGGATTTTTAATGATATTTATTTAATTAATTTAATGGTTTAATTTAAATCCTTTTAATTAATAAACAATAATGGTGAATTCATTTGTAAATTTAAATTGCAGCAATAACTGATTCGAATAAATAATAAGGAAGTTTATTTTGTTTTACAACTCTATTTTTATTGACGTATTTTTTATTTTATTTAATTTATTTTTCCATAATTTTTAATTCGGAATTTATTTAAAATTTCATTTGACGATTTATCAACAAACGACAGTGTTTTTGTGATTTTATAGAATCAATAAATCAGTGTATATTATTTTTGTTTTAAGGTCGTGCTGTTGTCCTATGTTGGACCATATTTTATTTTTGTCGTTTGCAGCTCATACGCGAATGAAAATCTGTGCAGTGAGATGTCGATAAATTGAAAATAAATATAACCCACCACTTCAACACCCAACATATTCTCCGATCCTTCTTTTCTTTGTCTCCAAGCGTACCGCTCCATCAAAATTTTGTCAGTGAGCTTCAAAACTAAAGAAAAGAAGTAGCGAAGGCTAACTTTAAAATTTTAAATCTCTGAATCCGTTCAACTAAAAATTATAAATGTTAGATCTTTGGAATCCATGAAGTGGGAGCTTCATTTTGATATGCAACTTGATTGGTGCGATGAAGCTTTTGGGTGATCGTCGGTTTTACAATGAATGATGTGAAAACTAGGGTTAACAATTGTATGAGCTATGGTCGACGGAAGGCTAATCAGAGCTTGGATTCTCGTTCGTGGAGGGGTTTGGCACTTCGTGGCTGAGAATTTTGGTGCGCGGTGCACTGTGGGAGAACGCAACCTATTGTGTCGCATGAGGCTAGGTTAACGATGCGATTTATAGGGGAGGATCAAGTGCTTTGATTTGGGTATGGGCGTGTGGAGCTCGCGTAGGAGAAGTGAATGATGCAGTTGGTTTTGCATTTCGTTGAGGGGTTGACGAATTAGAGGCAGAGGAAGGTAGCAACAATGCTGAGGTTTGCTTCAGGAAAGTAGTGGGAAGGATTTGAGAAGATGGATTAATAGGTAACATGGGCAATTAACTTAATAATGTAGTTGTAATTAATTAATATATAAATTTCGATAACTTATAAAATCAATAACTTGTTCGTACAATGTCCAAATCGGATGCGGTCAGTCACGTTGGACTCATATCAATAGTATCTTGGCTATGGAGTTGGATTCTTGGAAATTAGAGCTTGTAGAATTTCGAGCTAAAATATAACGCTATTCGATTTGAGACGGAACCTGAACGCTTCGGTGATAGTTGGAATTTCAGTGAGTTAAACTCACCTCTTTGGATAAATTAGTATATTATATAATAGGTAAAATTTTGCTGTTTGTATTTGGTTGAAATTATTAGCCGATTGGTTAAAATATCCGCTTTAAAAAATAGATAGTATTAAAATTTTAAAATACAGGAAAAATAGTAGAGAAATTCGAATTTCTCAATATTATGATTTTTAATTTACAATTATATCCCTATTATTTTATTCCAGTTAGATACCTGTTAAATAGATTGCTAAATGTTGAAATTTGACCGTATTTTCCTATTGGATGTGACACTGACCCTTATGAAAAGTTAAACCTTCTTAGTGAAAATGGGAAGTAATAGCATCGGTTAAGTGCTACGGTAATTATTAGCCTCGATATAGTATTTTGGAAATATTATTAATTGCTGTTTGTGGAAATGGTTTCATTTTGGGAAATTAATTTTTAATCTATCTTTTTGAATTTTTTTTTACATTTTAATTAAAGATAGTTTTTGAACTTCTCTATTTTATTTCAACATTTTTATTTTTATTCCTAATATATGTATTTATGTAAATGGTTTAAAATTATTTTGGAAAGTTTTTGTCTTTATAGTAAAGTATTATAATAAGGAATGTTTATTTTAAAGGAATTAAAGGGGTTTACCTATTATTATAAAGCGAATTTTGTTTCTAAAGAAGATAAAAAAAATTAAAAATAAATATTTTTGAAACATTTTATATAAATTTTTGAATAAAAGAACATATTTATAAATGGTATTTATAAATTAAAGAGAGATTTATAAGTAGTATTTTATAAAAAAAGAATAGGTTTATAAATGGTATTTTATAAAAGGAGAATATTATCATCGGATAAGTTGGTGAAATAAATCACAATGTGTATTTTATAAAAGGAGAATATTATCATCGAACCGGTATAAGAATTCGAATGGATGACATCTTGAAGATGATGGTTTCAGAGACGGAGTTCTTTGAAGTGCAAGAGCTACTTGCTACTAATCCTGAGGGTGATTCCAAAATAGATGTAATAGAAGTAGTGCCTTCGAATTCGTTCAGACCCGAAATGAACTTGTATGGATGAATGCTGGCATTGCATTTCTTCCTAGAGGGTAATATTAGCATTCCAAGTGGGAATTGCTAGGAGGAATAAGGTAATCGTTGCCTCACGAGCCTTATACCCAGTTAATGTCTAAAGCAGGGACATGTGGCAGGGCTATGTTAGTCACTCCCGTTAGGGTATAATCATCTGTTATCTAGAGTCGATATTTATGTATGCTTGGGGTCTATTATGGTTGTTTTATCACAACCAAGAGGTGATCATATTCCGCGCTATCCAGTAACGGGTAGGGCCGGTCCCGAGTTGCACAGGTGCAACATGTTATAGATTTTAGTACATTTTAACTAAAGGTGTACTAATTCGGTGGGTAGAACCTTACCCTTTCATAGTTGGTATCCATTTTCCAATACGAGCCATCAGACTTGATTGTATATCTATTATACTAGAATTTAATTAATGTAACAATTTCAACTATATTCATTATTTATTTTAAATCCTATGCACTATTAGAATATCACCGGATTTTCTATAAAATATTTTGGTTATCGTAAGGCAAAAGCACGTTTGTGTTTATGTGCAGAGTGATCTTACGAGATACCTTTATTTTGAAAGGTTTTTATAATATTAAAATCCAATTGAGGTATGTTTCTCACGCTGGTTTACCAAACTAATCCGGACATTATTTTCTTATAATGCTCGGGTAAGACTGAGCATATTTTTCGATCTAGTTTGGATTCTTTGGAGCTTCAGGAGACGAGCTGGATGCTTCCAAGACATACTCACGTATATGTTATTTTCCACTGCATTGGTTTTCTATCTTTGTTAGCATTTGTGAGGACTGGTTGTTATAACCGTCTAGGCTGATGATTAGTTGGCTAACTCTGATTTGATGTATATATATTACAATTTTTCTTCAGTGAAGATCATTGTGTATATTATAGATTACTCATTACAACGTAAGATTCCGCTCTGTCTTTTATTTTCTTTCACCCAACAATCTGTCTTTCTAGCACTTGGATGTTCGACACATAATTACCATGGATGTATTAGTGCTGACTTTTGAGGGTCGAAAAGGTAGGTCATTACATCATGTATGTATTACGGTAGCCCTATGGCAAGATTTGCAATAACTTTGGACTAAGACTTATAATAGCCTTATACTATGACTTATGATAGCCTCAAGTCGTGATCTACGATGGCTTTACATTTGAGATTAGCTTTAGAAATGCGAAGGCCTTGTTTTATGATAGCCATGTTTTACAATAGCTATACTTAGGATAGGTTTAACCTTATATTACGATAGTTATGTTTTCGACAGCTTTAAGGACGCATAAGTTATGCTTTACGATAGCTTTGCTTACGATAAATTTTGAAAGGATATCATAGTTTAAGAAGTCGAAGGCTATATATATGATAGCCGATGACAATAAAACATTAATTTTTGGGTAATATTATGAAAGCCATTATTTAATTGGAATTTCATTGGGATGCAATTGTAAGAAAAATAATAAGATAAAGAATATAATAACTTATCTAAAATGAGGTAAATAAGTTAAGCTTAGTGTTAACTGGGTTTTCAACCCAGTAGAATTCAACAGGATTTAGAACATCTAGACTAAGCCAGAGTGATTTGAAACTTGAACAAGCCATCTAAAAGAACAAGCCAATGGAATTTAAGAGAAATAAGGCAAAAATCCACTAAGTAGATAGATTAATGGCGATCCATTATCCATGGATCGCTAGCGATCCAAAAGGAAGTAATCATGAGTTGTTAAAGCCTCTTGCATCATATGATCGACTACCTCTTCTAAGAATATATGCCAAGTTTCATAACACGTCAAACAACCTAGCTCGAGAAGTGAAGACTCATCTAATTCAAGCTATTTGACCAAAAGTAGCTAACTTAAAATAGACCTAAAGAACTCATGCAGAGTCAGATTGACTTGAAATTTTGGAAGAACACTTATAAGACATAAAAGAAGGCTTACAGAAAACATGGGATCATTTGAAGGTTTTTTGATGGATCCCTAGTGACCTAGCTAGATGGATTGCTAGCAATCCATATAGGTTGGGCCCCACAACCTGAAGTTTATAGGGTAGGCCCACATATCCTAGAGACAGTACCTACTAAGTTTCATATGGTTTCGTTAAGTTTTGAGCGAGTTATGGATGATTCTTCTCCGAATTGGGCCAGTTTGATCCATCAGGTTCGACCCATGAGGAGTGGGTCTCATGACCTATAATCCATAGGGGAGGCTCTCCTACTCATCTACATTGCATGTGTGAAATTTCATGTGATTTGATTAAGTATTGGGTGAGTATGGACGATTCTTCTAGACCATATGACCCATGAAGATGGATGATTAAATAAACTCCAAATGACTTGATATTTGGATAAGGCACTTAAATAGAAGATTGGAAGACAACCAAACTAAGATCACTCAAAAATATGCTAAGTGGATGGATAGCTAGCGACCTATCCCCTTTGGATAGCTAGCGATCCATCAAGATAGGTTGGATCGCCCTCAAACTTTCCAAGCTCCTCCGTAGCACTAAGTAAAGGCTTCTGGTAGAGAAATATGCTAAGTTGATGGACAGCTAATGATCCATCCCTTATGGATAGCTAGCGATCCATTCCCTATGGATAGCTAGCGATTCATAGAAATGTATCAGATTAGTTTGTGATTTTCTGTGATGACTTGGCATAACAACTGGACTCTTTTGCACTTGGACTTCTAGCCCAATACTCACTGAATTCCCCTATAAATACTCACCTATCTGCAACAAAAAGAGGATCTTTTGGTCTGGCTGCTGGAACTCCGCAGAGATTATTCTTCACTCTCCTCTTCGCACACAATAGTCATCTAGGGGTTCAATGTGATTCTCCAGTGAACTCTTATACTTGTAACTTGATCTAACTTAGAAGATTCAATCATATTGTTATCCGATTCAACTTGTAACAACAGTCAGTTAATCGAAAGTTATAAAGTGGACATGGGCTTTATTGACAGCCGAACCATTATAAAAATCTTCTTGTCTTTTTACTATTTCTTCTCTTTTTACATTTATTTTCTACATTATTGCTCTGTAAGAATAGGGCTGGTGCTTTCACACTCAACCTAGGGTGTTGACCCAATTTTTGGGTTAACACTTAAGGAAGCTAAGAAATTGTTAAGTGTATCATTTATAATGAAAGATAAAGATGTATTATCTAAAGAATTAGAAGATTTTGATTGAATATAAAGATCCATAGAATGTGTTAGGTTGATAACTAGTGAACAAAAGAAATGGATTCAATTTAGGATATAAAAAATATACAAACTCATTGAGTTGTTGAATTTTTGGGAGCTTGGGCTTAGGGAAGTCTATAATCAATATAGCTAGATGCCAAGTCTTATGAAGTCTATTGGGTTCAATTCAGAAATTTTCAGCTCCAGTGTGAGCAATAACATCAAAGTAGATGTATTTTATTGAATGAATCAACAACGTGAAATGAAAGTGTTTTTGGGACTAGGAGAGGCTGCTGATGTTTAGTAAGGATGCTTGTCAGAGTTTATTCATGGCACTTACATTCAACCTCCTAAGAGGGTTAGGGTGGCTTTCATGGCGAAATGAGTGGCCATTTCATCGGCGACGTTGTTCGAGAAAAAGATACATTAGTGATAGAAAGACCTAGGGAGGTAATTCATAAGGAAGGCTAAGGATAACTTAAAATTAACACCTAAATAAGAGTATAGGGGATTAATGTGTATGTAATGGACGATTATATGACATAGCTCATAAATTGTTGATAAGTATAGAGTATACTTCTAACTAATGGATTAGTATATGACATGGATCGTAATCATGCTTTAAGTATATGGATACTTATATTTGAAATGATGCTTGTTTGTATTCATTCGATACGATGATTTATTACATGAAATGATGCCACTTATGCTATTGATTTAGTGAGGGGAAACTTTTCCGCTAGGCAGCGTGGTCTCACTACATGTGTGTTTAGTAAAATGTATTACTCATACCTGGTTTTATGTCTAACTTGTGTATTTATTATTGTTTTTCCCATAAACCCATGAGTACTCATTCGAGTAGGCTAAGTTTGTGGTTTAGACAGTTTGCTTTTGGAAGAAGAATAAAACCCTGAAGAAGAAGCATGAGGCTTAATAGATAATAAAATTTTCTTTTAAAATTTTGTTGTTGTAAACCAGAATATATAACTGGTTAAGTGCCCATGTCGGCATATTCAAATGTCAGGTATGACACGATTATTTATGCTTATTATATTTCACCTTTTGAAAATGTAAAGATAATTATATGTAATGAAATTTGTTTAGTTGCTCTATTTGCTTAATGTTGTTGAAGAAAAACTGAACTCATTTTGTCATTTGAAAATAATTTTGGTAATGATAATAACATCATCGGCGTTCATTTTCAAGTTACAAAATGGATGATGTTACACCTTGGGTAGATTTAAACTGTTTAAAATAGATAAATTTACACCACGTATTTGCCTTATTATGAATAGATTCATTTCAAGTAGGTATTATTGTTGATTATATATGGAATTGTATTAATCATATGATTATCCACTTAGATGGATAGGATAGTGATATTTTAGCTTAAAAGTCTATTTGTTTGGTTGATTCAATATTCCCCTTTTGGTTGTGTTGGTTGCATTGTTTTTATGTTTGTTTAGTGATTAGTTAGGTTAGGAAAATTGTTTTTCTTGGTTTGACTATGGTTCTTTTATAGTTTATGACTTGTTTAGTTATGTTGATTCTCTTTCTTGTGTTCCTTTATTATCATTGGCTTGTTTATTGTGTTCTCATTTTTTATTATTTTGTTTAGTTGTCTTATTGTGATTGTTTTTCTTATAAGTTAAGCTTATTTGCCTGTTTTGTATGATAATTGTGATTTGTGGTACTTGTCAAAGTTGGTATTTAGTGAGGCGGGCATTGGAAAAACTTAAGGGGGAGTTAAGTAATGAATTATGATTTTTCTAATTCATGATTGTATGTCTAGTCTCACAAGATGGGGAAGACTATGTACTTTAAATGGCTAGTTATGTGACGAGGTTTCTGAAGTCCCACCTCGAGACCCACATTAACAAAGAGTATTACTGGGTAATATTGTATGCCAATGCGGAGAATAGGGTTGGTTAGGAGCGACCATCTATAGTCTTGTCTTAAATATCTATTGAATACATCGATTAGTGCTCTATATTTTTTTCTAACTCAAGTGAGTCAACATATCCAATAAATGTTTAATACAAAACTACAGGTGGCTATAGGATCTATCAGAACAAAATACAACAACTCAAATGCATAACACATCACATAACAGCAAACAAATATATATATATACATATATACTGATACATCCCAATACAATACAAATAATACATCATAAGTGGTATGACGACCACAATATACAAGCGAGTCAAAAGAATATACATATCAGAGTACCAAACAAAAAGGACTACACAAAAAGCTATAACAAAAAGAGCTAGAAGAATAGAGTCCATGCAGAAGCAGAATAGGCTAAGTCCAAATGTACCTAACCTGAAACACCTCGGTCTGACCCGAGTATAAATACACGGATCAGTCTAGCTAAACAATTCATTTTAAGGGAAATACGATAATATAAGCATAAGGTTCAAGGTGATAGACTACTCAAAAGAGTAGATACAATTCAACACATATGGCAACATCAAGTGACATAGTGAAGTAAGGGTAGTTACTTCATGTGGCATAAGGTATCACAAAGCATGTGCACAATCTCAAAAGAGATAAAAACTCTAAAATAAATCTCCAAAAAAGTGTGCCTCATATCATCGGCGATTCTCAAAACATCAAATATGGTTTAGGGGTAAATCCCAAACTCGCCATACCGGCAAACCCAAAAACATACTCAGAGAGATCCCATTTCAAAACACGCCATAAGGCAAATATATCTCCAAAGATGAGAATAAAATCTCAAGTAAACGCCAAAAGGCAAATCTCATATAATGTCGCCAAAAGGCAAATCTCAATAACGCCAGTGTAGGCAATTCAAATTTCAAAAATAGAACTCCCAAGAGTTCAAATTCCCAAAAGGTAATCGCTATAAATATATATCGAATGGCTCAAAGGACCAATTCCAGAAAGAGGCGATACACTTGGGAAAATAATCAAAGAAATCATCTCAAAAGTTTAGCACGTGCTTTTGGTCGAAGCCTTGCCAAGTACTGTTATCTCAAATAGGTACCTCGCCCGAAGGCAAAACGTCATAATGACAAATACGCCGCAATGGCAAATACGCCGCAATGGCAAATGCTGCAACGACAAACATCTCGAAGACAAATACGCCGCAATGGCAAACGTCGCAATGGCAAACATCTCGAAGACAAATACACTGCAATGGCAAATGCCGCAATGGCAATGCCTCGAAGGTCCAGTACTGGCACACCGTAATGGCAAATGTGTCGCAAACTCTAGGATAGGAACCTGAACAGTGTTAACATGTGTCTCATACCACACGTTCGAACTAAATGGTTTACCATCCGCTAATAAATTTCACACTCAAACCAGTAAAAAGTTTACCTCATTTCATCGGTAAACTCGACCCGAAGGTCAAAACGATCAAACAGACAAGTTGAAAATTAATCGATAAGGTAAACGCACGTGTCCCATACCACGTGTTTTACCAAACCGTTTAATTCTCCTTCTCATTCGCTCGAATAGTGCAAAAACGTGTATTATATATAAAAAAATTTACTTGAGAAAACAAACTTTTAAAACCAATTTCCGAAATCGTATTTGGAATCAAACTTTGAAAATTCCCTTATTATAGAGAACATATAGACTGCATAGCTCAAAAATAATGTAAAAATATTACATAATAATAATTTAAAATGCCAATTTATTTAAAAATTATTTCAAAATCGTTTGAAGAAAACCGTGCTCGAAAACAATGAAAAACCAATAAAATACTCAAAACCGATAACCCCAATTCAATTCGAATTCAATTCGAAAATCACTTCAAATTCAATTCAAATTCTCAAAATTTAGGTAGCCTATTAATAGGCATCATAGCTATCAAAACAGCACAAATATGTCATCAAAATCAAGTGAAATGGAGAGCTAAAGCACTCAAACAAGCATCAGGATACACAACATACAAGAGGGAACAGGTCCAGGCAAAAGTGCCTTGGAGGTCGACATGCAGGTCGAACTCACACCCCTCACGGTCGACCGTACGGTCGACCTCACTCCCCTATAGGTCGACCGTACGGTCGACCTATTGTGCTTGAAGGTCGACCCCTAGGTCGACATGCATGTCGACCTAGGGCACAGACTTTGCCCAGTCAATTTCTCCAGCTTCGACCTGATTTTCAAACAACATTTCGACATAGCATATGACCTTATTTTGCAGTTAATTTTTGGGGAGACAAAGTATAACATGCAATCTATCATCTGAAAGAAGTCTGGCAACATTTCGTTCCCGTAATCGAAAGATACAAGCCTCTAAAGAAGCACTACATAATAGTTTTAAACAAAAAGAAAACAAGTTAAGAAATTTATCTACTGAAGCAAATTTATTCACAGTTTTTACACTTTGAAGCATTGTTTTTGCTAGATTGTGAGCTTATACAACTCACCTTGCTGATAAGATGCTAAAACTCGGATTTTTGATGCAAGGAGGAAGCTTTTAGCTAGATTTGGTCTTCAAAAGCCTGTAGGAAGAAGCTACATAACATGCAAAACAATATTTACAGTAAAATTAGAAAAATCATTTACTGTAATAGAAAATTATGATGAAATGGTGTAATTTGGAGTTTATTACCTTTGATTTATCACTAGCTTGCAAAAAGACTTGAATTTGGTGGATTAATATGATGAAATTTGCTTGATTTTGTAATTTGGTAAAAAAGAGTTTACTGACTTTTCTTTTTCAGGTTGGAGGAGGAAGAAGAGAGTATGAAAATGAATGTACAATCTCTTTTTCTTTCTCCCTTCTAACCAGGCTAAGTGAATATGGGCTGAATTGGACCCAAAATAAAAAGAAAATAAGATGGCTTAAGGTTAAAATCAATACTTAGCTAAAAATATGTGTGCACATTACATATACACAGAAATAAAAATGTTTTTTTCTCAAGTTTTATACAAGAAAAATGTGAAAACTTGTATACTTATAAAATAAAACATTTTCTATCATATAAAAAGATTAATTTGTATTTTTAAAACATTTTTATTATTAAATTCCTTAATTTAACAAAAATGCACTTTTTACTCAAATAAACGAATAAAACTCTATAATTAACTTTTAAAATTCCACAAAATTTATTTTCTCACTTAGAAAAATATTTCAAACCATTTCCAAACATAATTTATAGTCAAAACACATTTTTAAACCAATTTCTACCTTTTTAATTAACAAATCACCCTTAAAAATTACATACTTCTTTTAAAAATTATTAAAAGAAGCAAATGGGCAATAATTAATATAATTATTGCATTTTCTCTAAAATAAAGTCATTTTCTTTATTTAAAGCCCATATTCCATTTATTATCACTCTAGACAAAATAAAATAAAGTTCTAAGCTTTATTTTCACAATTTAATTCCAATTTTATTGTTTATTCCAAATAAACAATTTAATTTCTCCAATTTTAATTTAATTTACAATATTAAATTATAATTACCATTATAATTTAATATTGATAGGTAATCTCTAAACTAGAGTTGTTACAAGGTTCCTAAATGGTGGGTAAGGGTAAATAATGGGTCGAATTAAGAGGGTGAAATAATGAAAAATATATCATATATTTTTAAGTGTACGTCCATGCATGCTCACATTGATATATCTTAGTAAAACACTTTTAGTTCATTTATTGTACACTCCTTGTTATATGACTTAAGTCATATATTAGTGTGTGTTTAGTTGTAAAATGTTAGTTTTACATTAATTAATATTCATCTAATGGTTTAAGTATTTTGGTTGGGAATTTAATTGATTATGTTTGACATTTTTAAAGTCAGTTAAATATAGATAAATAATAACATGATTATTTACACATACGAATTTACAAATTCATCGAGTATATAACTTTATATTAATATGACGTTTTCGCCGATGAACTTTTAAATTGAATTAGTTAGTCAATTTGACATTTGGAATACTACTATTTTCCATATACCATAATTGTGTATAATTTAGTAAACCGATATTTTACACTAAGCTAAAGAGGGATAAACAAGCTTACCATTGATTTTACGAAATTGGATAAGTTAGTAAATGTAACCTTATTTGGTTATGTAACGCTCCATCCCAGTACCCATGCTATCAAAGGGGGCTTACTGTCCGAAATCACAGATTAAAAGACACATTAGGAGTGATCTCTTGTATATACTCTATAACAACCCACATCTTAATGGCCTAGATTTTGACTAAATCAAAACCCAAGCCCATTAGGGTACAAATCATTGGTTTTGGTAACCTGTAAGTAGTAAACACAAGAATATCAGAGAATGATCAATATAAACTCACAATGAAATTGAAAAATATAATAGAATGTACGTATTGACTAAGGCTACTATCTTGAAATCAATATTATTCCTCGGATGTCTAATTGCCTTGTCAGCGTCAGCACGGATAAGAAGACTTCTCCATCTACCGTTCCCGTCTTGTTCCAGTAGCATGTCCTTCAAGTCCTATGTCTATTTCATTCATACCATTAATTTATGCTGATTGATTTCCATTTAAGTGTTATGTCTATTTCTTATGGCCAGTCTGTTAAGTCCTATCTGTGTGCATATGATATGCCTAACCTCCTCCGAGGTATAACTATATATGTATTTGCATATCTCCATATATAACAAACCATTTCACTACCCAAAAACCCTATCCACTTAATACTTCTCAAATAGGAAGGATGTAATGACCCGACTTTTTGACCCTTGAATGTCAACACTAGTACATCCATGGTATTAACGTATCTGGCATCCAATTCCCGGAAGGATGAATATTTAGGGTGAAAAGAAAAGGAATAGAACAGGAAAAGAAGAACACAATAACAGATTCTCACAACGAAACGGTAATATATAATATCAAAGGTACGGTACAAAGGGTTACTTTGAATATAGAAATATCATAGTACTAAGACCTAAGTACTATCATCAGCCTAGATATTTTTAAATGTCTATCCTCACAATGCTGATATATACAATACAGAAATGCAGCGGAAATAAGAATATTACAGAAGGTAATCATCCAGCTCTTCTCCATAAGCTCCAAAGCATCCGTAGCTAAATCTGGAAACATACTCGGGGCTGACCCGAGCATTAAGAAAATAAGACCCAGATCAATCTGGTAAACCTGCGTGAGAAAACTTATGAAACATGCAACATGTAACAATAACTATTGAGACCGTATGGATTCCTATAACAGTTTTCCTCTCAAATTAACCTACCATTTATTAAGTTTAACATATAGTGATATGACAAATAATGTCTAGAGTGTAGCACATAAATCATATCATATAACTGCAATATGAATGCCAAAAAAATAATAGGCATACAATCAATACCGCTAAGCCGCGTTTGCATAGTGGATTTTCCATGGAGCTCTCCATGGATCTACCCGAATCCAAACTCCTGCACAAGGATTAGAGATATCCTTCCGAGCAATGTACATCTATAGGGAATGTACTATAGGAAATGCATAACTGGCCCATGCCTGAACAATTGTCGTTCTGAATGCATCAGTCCTGAGTGCATGTCCGTAAGTAATACTAAATGGAGTATCATGCACCCTTGGGACTGCTAAAGTGCTACATTCCCTTTAGCTATGCATCCTATCTCTGGTTTTAGTCATTTCCAATGTTGAGGCTATGTTAGGCATCTCTCACTCGAGTCTTCCTTACTCGAACAGAATACGAATCTCCAAATGGATTCCCACATCTAAAACAGATCACGAATCGCTACATGGACTCGAGCATCTCAAATAGATGTCAAACCTCCACATAGGTTCCTTGCATAAGTCCTCCGACGAATGGTAACACTGTCCTCTCTCTTAGCATACTCCTCAAGATAGACAGTCCCATATGATAGCACCGTTCGAAATATTAAGGCTGACCTCTCCCTTGTACTTGACCTTAGGATTGATAGTTCAACTCTATATCATTTCACTTAACAACGGCTTCCAAAACATAAAACTTGCATACTAGTTTTAAAGTGGTATTCGATAAGTAAACACTTACCGATCCTGGTCTCTTCAAAACTAATTCGATAAATTTTCGATAAATTCAATTTCGGTTCTTTAGAAAGTAAGTGAAAGCTTGAAACGTTTCATACCAATGCTCCTCCTCAGGGGTTCTCATTAACATGAAATCTCGAATCCTTTGATAACTTCTTAAGTCATATTAGGTCAGTTTCGATAGTCGAAAAATCGATTATCTAGTCAAAACAATTGCTTATGCAAATCATGATTCGTACACTTAAATCATTTTCAACATTACAACTAAACAATTTCTCACCCAAGAGTGAAGCTGAGTAAGTTTGAGCACTAGTTGCATTAAGCCTTGCCTAGACACTTCATTCTTGAATCTCACAAATAAATAAGTCTACCTCGTGGGCTTTTAGTGTTGAGTATAGTATTAATGATTTCCATAAACAATAAGAAATCAACACGATTAACATGTTTCCGACATTTTCTGACTTGCTATTCCTTGATCCAGAGGGAAGCTTGGTAGGTTAGAGCTCTATTGCTTCATCCCTACTCGACATTAATCTTAACTGTCACAAATAGATAAGCCTTACTTTGTCGACTTTTAGTGTTAAGCATAGTTAATTACTTTTTAAACAAGTAATTAAACAATCAATCATTTGGCCATTTAGCAATTCTAACCCTTTTTAAACCTTTTGTTTATACTTTTAAAATACTTGGAAATACTTATAATAGGTTTTAAAACCGAAATATTACTAAAAAATAACAAGTTTACAAAATCCCTTAAAAACTTGAAAACGACACGTTTTCAACAAAATATCCCTTCTTTAAAAATTCTCAACTAATTCTTAAAAATTCATAAATATTTCAAACCACTTTTTACATACTCTAATAATAGTTAGTAAACACTCGTAAAAGTAATGAAACAAAATACTTAAATTTTAAATATCTTTTCAACCCTTTTAAAGTCCAAAATCAAGGCTAAACGGGGCAGTTTTGCACTAGTGAAGTTTTGGTCACTTTTCGAGATGTTACTTAACTTTATACTATTCAAGCTTTTAATAGCAACAAACATATATATAAGGAATTATAAATGTGGTGAGAAACCCCTAAGGATCTCTCTATGAAGTTCCAAAACAATTGCCAAAAGCAAGGCAATTCACAACTGCATCTATAACGACTATCGCAATAAGTGTATTTTCAAATCTAAGTCCAATCTAAACCAAAATCCATCTATAACCTGTGCTTTGTTCAAGGTCTTTTCACAAGTCATACAAGTCTATACAAGTCCATTCATGTCCATTCCAATTCGGCTCAAGTCCATATATATGGATCACATATGTCACTTACTTTTATAGTAAGAATTCAATCAATGTTTTAACATAAGTTAACAACAATTCAATCATCATAAACACCATCAACACAACATATGTATGTGTTATATTTTCATTTAAAGTGAGGTGTTAACTTACCTTTAACCTTACTAACAACCAAGATCCTAGCAATCGCCTTTGCTTCCTCTTTCCCTTGCTTTCCACCTTGCTTCCTTCTCCTTCACTATAGCTCACGGCCTCTCCTTGGAGTGGGAGCTTCAACTTTTGGTTAGGTGGAAGGTGTTCTAATATTGTACTAAGCCTTATTGCAAAGTTTGAAGTGATTTGGAGTTGATTTGCAACTATTTCATTTGAGAATATAAAAGAGGAAGAAGAAGAGAAGCCATTGATTTTATCTCTTAAAACTTTGTAAATTTTGTGATTATTTCCTAAGAGTATGCCCTTGCTTATGTAGGCTTATGCAAGAGGTCATTACCACCTTCTACTCTCATGGAAGGTCACAAAGGAGCCTCCTTCTCACATGATAGCATTATGTCACTTCTCATTTATGCTATTTACCATTATACCCTCACCATAATAATATTTCTTATCCATTAGAACATTCTAGAACCTTCCATTCTTTATGAAAATGAGAGTGTGTTAATTAGTTGCTAATGTGTTCATTTGATCATTAGACAAATGCATAAGAATTCGAGTAACTTATATCGATCAAAAAACTGTTTACCGATAAACCAATTCTCGGTCACACTATCGATTTTTCTTCGAAGAATATATTTTTGTAAAATTTTTTCAAAAAGAAGTTTCTTATCATTATTCATTAATTAAATAATATTTAACAAGGTTATAAAATCATATTTATAACACTTAATTATATTTCAAAATGTTTTGATATTCAAAGACGAATTATTTGAATTTTTAGGTCGCTACATTCTCCCCCACTTTAAACATTTCACCCTTGAAATTCAAATAAGAACGATAATCAAAGAAGATAGTAGAACAAGGTGTGTGCATATATATATATATACACATAGCATATTGCTGAAACTATATACAAGCTAAAATGAAAACCAAAATGCACACTAAGCGACTCCACCTCAAGGGGTGAGTACACTACAAAAGATATACGATACTAAGATAAGAAGGAATCATAGTCTTTAAGCTACCCTAGATGGAACTCCTTCAAACTGCTATCCTTTTTCTTTGTACAATCTCGAGCATCCTCGTTCCTTGGCATTTCTAACCTTAACAAAAGAACAAGCACAAAAATACTCAAATACTATCCACAAGTACTACGAACCAATGATAATAGTTTACTCAGGTTTAAAACTCACCCATCATCTAAGGACGATAAACAATCTACTAGGCATATCTTACGCTCAACAGCCTCAGGTCATTACATAGATGATTATTCATTCTACCTCATAGCAAATCAAAAATTCATTCCCTAAACTCTTCATATATCAATATACATTATGAAAATGAACTAAAGCCCGTACGATGTACATATATCATCCGTACGCAATCTGATCTGATCACTTACTCGATCACATAGATTTCACTTCCCAACTAGTATAGATCACTTGACCTCTTTAGTACAGACTTTGATTTGGTTCCTTGATTAGAAACCTCTGTTCTCCTTGCATAGCCATATACTATGATATAAAACACTGGGATCATACCACAAACCTGTATCAAGTATTTGCAGTTAAGAATCGAGTGAAAAATTATTGTTCAAACCGGTGTAAACCACCTAGAAAACATGTACTCGAATATTGAATCAAGTACAGTCATGCGAATAAAACAATCTACATACAACTTATGCATTTATCCTATTAGTTTCTTAACTACACGAATTCCTTTTTAACCACATTCATTTATACAATTAGCATGTCTTCAATACTAAAATTCACGAATCATTTCATAAAACATAACTTCAAGTTTATAAACATTTTACAACTTATGTTCCATACTCGTATAATACTCCATTACATCCTAAGTGCACATACAAAACTTCATTTTGTTTTACTTAACAAGTATGCTTAACAAATTTAAACTATTTTTAACTCACTACCTTATTATTTTAAGTGTTATATAAACTATATTTTATATTTTCAAAAACACTTAATTTCAAGTTCTATAACGATTCGGAAGTTCCCCACTATCCAAAATCGTTGAAATTTCCATTTCATTTTAACAACGAAAATTATAAAACAACATATCATATCATGATGCACATACCATACTTTCCTAATGCGTAGGATGCATGAGTCCATGAAATAACTTAGCAATAGAATTTTTAGAACTATACATCGATTTTCATTACAAAACATTTTGAAATAATATATACATATAACTTTTATATATCACATCATACTTCGGGATTAAATCAAGATCCATTTATCAAAACAATTTTGTAGCATCTTACACTTAGAAATCCGAAAATGAACTCCGATGATGCTACAGTCATCATCGAAATTATTTTCAAACGACAGAAGTGAGTTAAATACATCTAAACCACACTTTTGGTATCTAACCAAAATCATTCCAAAGCGGTATCAAATACTTCGCATAATATAATTAAGTATCATGATATCAATCTCTTAAACCAATTTCCCAAAAATTTACTATCAAATAATACTAATATTGTTTTCTCTAAAATCATGAAAAATATTTTCAAAAATACCGGGATTTATGTTCTCAAATTCTCTATTTAAATCCTTTTCATTTATAAATCATATTTTTATATACCATACTATTATAAATTTACCTCCTTATATAAAATTCTTATCTCAAATATTTATTTTCAAAATATTATATCTTTCCTTAGGATTATAGTGAACATCTTTTACTAAATTTTAACTTCTAACCCAACATTATCACTGAACGCCTTTTAGTCAAACCGTGAAACTTAATTCACAAGGTGTTCATTTCCACATTTTTCCCAATCCTTATCTACCCAACCCATATGTTAAAAAGGGAACATACTAACAATAGTCAATGCTCAACTAGACGAGCATGATTAAATAAACCCTAAATGATAATAATAACATATTATTATCTCCAAACACCTAAACCAACTATATTACACTATTTGTTAAAATCATTATTTTATATATAAAATATACCCTGGGTAAAATTATTTCATTTACCTAATTCCAAAACAATACTATGTCGATTTGCCTAGTTTAAGTGTTTAGAAACCCCTATCGGTACAGTTGTACACCCGGTATTAACCAGAGTTCATAAGCCACTAAATCGATAAATCAACACAATATAAAACATTTGATAATCACTAACAAATACGTGCTCGTATATATACACTCAAACTCATTCTAGGGTGTCACTTACCCTATCTCTAATGAGTTAACCCCACCAAAACCAAGGTTCTTGCTTAACCTTCAGCTCTGATACCAAATGTAACAAACCAGGCTTTCAATTCTCGAAAATGCAACGGAATGACATATATTATTCAACATAATATTTACAAAGTCATTTACAGAATGATACATCAGAGTCATACTAATACAATTCCTAACTTAGGACAGTTGTAACAGCCTGTCCTTATACACAGATATAGAGTACATAATATACAACGAAAACATGATGACAACTATCTATCGATGAAGCCTCCTGCTCCAAACTCCTCCAAAATGCATTCGTAGAAACCTAGATTACTTTGCTGCTTAAAAATTTGAGCATCCATGAGTTTTAGGGAAAGAAAAAAAATCCGGGTCAGACATGGGTCTGGTGTGAGTAAACTCAATGAACCTGAATTATTACTTTTAAAACTCTTTTAAAATCATAGGTATCTCGTAAGACCACGCCGCACATAAATAAGGACAGGTTATTAACATACAATAACCAAAACACTTTTATAGAAAACTCAGTGATATTACAATAATGTCTAAGGGTTCAAAGTAAAATTATTAAAATAGCTGGAATGCTTGCATCTCACGTTCCAACATATTTGTTATACAACTAAAATCGCATGGCACTTGTTGGAGAATGGATTTCATTAATGACTGGGCTACTGAGGTACCGCCCATCACAATATTGTCTAGAAAATGTACCGAGATCGTCCCTTACGACCGTCGCCAACACAAGACTGGCCTACCCCTTACTGGGGTAACCGAATATGTCATCACCTCAGTTGCTTTGCAACCCTTTTCATATCGAGCTCTCATGTATAACCAATCCATAAATATGTAGATGTATCGTATCTAGAAGGGTGACAACATACCCTAATGGGTGCGACCCACATAGCCTTGCTGCATCTTCTCTGTTCTAGTCATTCCCGATTGATGAGGCTTGAGGCTACGTTTTTCCTTTCTGAATAGCAATCCCTCTTGGAATGCTAACACTACCCTCCAAGCAGTAATACAGTGCCAGCATTCATGCATACAAGTTGTCCAGGATAAGGAAAAACCGAAGGCACTACTTCTACTACATCCATTTTGGAACCACCATCGGGATTAGTAGCAATTAGCCCATGCACTTCATTGGCTCCGTCTTTGATCCCATGCTTCAAGATGTCTTCATTCTGAAATGCTAGAGTTGGATCGAAGTAGTTTTTTTGATAATGTATCCGATCCCAGTCTCTTCGGAACAACTTTTGATATTTCCGGTAAACTCGACCCCGGTTCTTTAAGAAATTAACAGACAAATGACAAGAGTGGACTTCACCTCTTAACCAGTTATGGATGGATTTCCTTATCATTCGTCCTAGAAGAACAAAACGAGTTTATACATACAGTATAGCACCTTCGACGGTAACTGTACCATATAATTCTCATGTTTCTCCTAGATATTTCAAAAGTTACGTTTTGGTTCCTTTTGATAGTCGGTTATTTACTATCAAATAATCAAACATCCAATCATGGTTTAATTTCCATATGGGATCCACTAAGCCTTTAATAATTTTCTTTAATTAATAAAACCACTTTATAAAACTTGATCACAAGATCTTTTTAAAACACCATTCCCAAACCCCTTACATTTCCTTTTATACTTGGAAAAGATTTGTATACTTAACTCAATGTTATACGTATATTACCAGAACAATTTACTTTTCATGCCTTGAAACAAAATCATATAATTATCTTATCAGTATAAGTATATTTACAAACTTTTCAAAGATTTCTTCTTTCTAGATCCTATATTAAATAACCAAACATTTCTTCCAAATAAAACATTCCGCTTCTCCTTTATCAAAAATTCCATTTTCAAAAGCTTATCTCATATTTCAATTATCTTATAACTTTCAAAATAAAGTTATAACCCACTTTTAATAAACCTTTAAGTTAATTTATAAACCTCTTTCCAAATCTCTGAAATGATTTATAAACCTTTTCCCCATTTTTAAAACTCTTTATATAAAAATTTCCATACTCCTTTATAAATATCATTTACAAAACATCATTCGTAAAACACCTCAATAACCCTTTCTGATAGTAAAACCCCTTTCTATACACAAGTTATCATTTATAAATGCCTTTACTAGAATTATATAACTTGAAAAACCATTTATAAACCCTTAGTCTCAAATTGATTAAAGAATTTAAGTAAATTCAAAACCATACTTTGTAAATTCCAAATGAGGCTTAGCATACCCAAGGATACTGATTTAAGTTACCATTTTATTTCAATTTAGTTCCAAGACACTTTTCAATTATTTACATATACCAACATATATGTAAATCCAACCAATTATCAAATCAGGGAAAAACATGTTAATACAACTCAACTAGCATATACATGTCTAACAACATAATAGCAAGATGATGATTTGTCCTTCTAAATAGATGTCCAAAACAATCTAATCAATTAATAGCAGAACGGGGATTTACTTACAGTTGTTTGTCTATTTAATATCAAGGACAAGAGATCCTTTGGTTAAAATCAAACCACTTAGAAAAGAATCAAACTTAAAACATAACCGATAAAGTTTAAAATAACTTTAAATAATTAAATCATAATTTAATATAAATTAAAGCTTAATTAAATCTTAAATAATCAAAATCAACTCATAATTAAGTCTTAGTTAATTCAAAGTAAATTAATAATTAAATTTAAACAAATAAACGTTTACTTAAAATTAATCCCTAACCGAGTAATAATTAAGTAAATAATTAATCACTAATCAAATAATAATTAAATAAATAATTCAACTTTAATTAAATAATAATTTATTAAATAATTCAACTTTAATTAAATAATAATTAAAATAATTAAACTTGAATAAATAAAAATAATTACCCATTTTAATTTAATTAACCATTAATTAAAACTTCTTAACAACTTACTTAATTATCACTAATTAGTCACTAATTACTTAACATAATTACTGATTAATTAATAAATAATTATCCTTAATAAATAAATTAATTAGTTATTAAACATACTTAATCAAGTTATAATTAACTTATGTGTTGCTAATTACGTTTGAAAATAGGTTTTCAAATCATTTTTAAAAGAAAACTTTAAAGTTAGAAATCAAACTTTTTCGAACTGTATCCATAGGTACTATCGTTATGGACGCAATAACTTAGAATTTGCTTCTCCAAGTTACCATCTAAAACTTTAACCTTCCACTTTGGATTATCTTTTAATATTTAAAAGAAAGGGTTTTGAAAACCTTAACTTGGGTTAGAATTTAGACAAAAACATTTACTAACCCAAAACTAGTAAATGATTAGATTTCTAAATGGATCTCAAGTCCTTTCAACATTCCAAACTACTAATCTTTCCATAACAATTCGACCAAAATCCATGATCTCACATACACAAGCATATCATTTGCATAACATATCAAGTTCACAACTTTATATCCAAACATAGAACTTAAATCATTGTTTTCATATCTAATGCTAACCACATATTAGCACATATATGTCTATCAAAACCAAGTCATAATCCATACAACAAACATCAACCATTTAGCCATAATAACAAACATATACATAGATAAAATCTTTCCCAAAAAGATTAGAATTTACTCACCATAAAGCTTTTGTAAACTTGAATGCTTTAGAACTAGAAAAACTCAAATAGCAATTTGAAAATAGCTCAACTTCCTCTTGGATTTTCGATATGATAGTCTCAGAATTTTGAAAAGTTATCAACAATAAAGTTTTAGAAAATTCTTTTCTCTACCAGTTTAGAAATAGAATCACTTGATTTGGATCATTTTCGTGAAAGTAATGGTCAAAAGAAGAGGTGGCATTTTCGGCCTTCAAACATAGGTCTGAAAAAGGGTCTTAAAGACAAGCATTTTTGACATAGCTGGACTAAAAACATGAGGAATTGGTCAACATGAAAGTTGTAACCATTGGATTTATATATAGGTTAAAAAAGGAAAATCATGATTTGGAGAGGAAAGGTGAAAGTTATGGCCGAAGGAAGCAAGATGAAAATGGAGAAGATTTTGAGTGGATTTTGAACAAGTTTTCTAAGGATTTATTTTCTTTTTCCTTTTATTTTACTTTTGTTTAACAGGAAGGAGGACATGAATGGAATGGAGAGGTTAGGAAAATGAATATGGAAAGTAAAATGAATAAGAGAGATATATGTGGGTATTTATAGATAGAGAGGAGAAAGCAAATTACCTTTATACTCTTGGCTTTAAAAATATTCTAACATGTCGTGATATTGAGAGGTCATATCACCATGCCTTGTTACATCACTCTTTATTATTTTATATATAAATATATATATTCTTTTTAAAATAATGATTTGTCACATCAAATCCATATATCTATCATATCAAATCTCATTATATATATATTTATTTTTTATTCCATGACTTTTCACATCACCTTCTTTATATATATATATATATAAATTAAATTATTAATTAAAGCCAAGACGTGATAAGAGATAATGATAATTAATGATTACAATCTAAGATGTGACAATACTTAATATATATAAAACCTAAGATGTGACAATACTTAATATATACATATATATATATATATATTAGTTTATTATTTTTAAAACTATGTCTTGTTACATCACTTACTAATCCAAATTAACATAAGAAAATTTATTTGTATGTGTATTATTATTTAGTTAATGAACTCTTATATATCTGTGTATATGGTGCATATAGACGAACAATGTTCCTGACAACTTTCTAGTGTCAAAAGGTCGAAATTTCGGAAAACGTTCTTCGGTATATTTTTCTACGAACTATTTAATTTGGTAAACAAATTTTGAAAACGATCTTATCATCATTATTAATTTATTAAAATTAGCTTATTTTCATTATAATACCTATATATTGAATTCTTAAAATTAAAAAATATTCACTAATCAAAGTAGTGAAATTCCGGGTCGTTACATTCTTCCTCCCTTAAAAGAATTTCGTCGCCGAAATTACACCTCGACCTATCCCATAAAACATTTAACACTATACATCAGCTTGTATGATGTACATAGATCATTCTTATGCAAGATCTGATTCGATCATAACTCAAACACATAACTTTCCCTCAGAACTAGCATCGTTCACCCGATTCTCTAGTGCGGACTCCTATCAGGCTCCTTGATTTGTGTCATGGCCCAACTTTCTACCTCCAGAAAGTCGTATCATGATGAAGAAAGAAAGGGATAGAAAATAGAAAACATAGAGAAGAAAGAGCTAAACAACATCAGAATCTCAAATAGCGGAACAAATAAATTATATTAATCACATAAATATTACATAATATACAACATCACTCAGAGTTACACAGATAATACATCACATACTAGACAGTTATAAACACCTGTCTAGTTAATACAACTCGACACATCACAAGTACAACACAGAGATACCAACACAGCAGAACACTATACATATCTATAACGCTGAAGCCTTCTGCTCCATTGCTCCTCCACAAATCGTCAAAGCTAACCTGAATCCCTTGGCTACTCGTAAAAATTTGAGTACCCAAGAGTTTAGGAAAAAAAGAAATAAACTCCGGGTCAGACATGGGTCTGGTGTGAGTAACAGGTTAAAGTTGCTTAACTTTGAAAATCCTTTGAAAACAAAAGGTATCACGTAAGACTTCCCACACATAAACATGGAAAAGTTTTTACCTTACGCTAACCAAACATTTGATAGGAAATCCAATGATACTATAATAGTGTCTAGGGTTTTCAAGTAAAATACACAAAGAGCTGGAATGCTTACATCTCACGTTCCAACATAGTTGGGCACAACTAATACGTACGGCACTTATTAGAGATTGGATTCCATACAATGGCAGGGCTACTGGGGTACCGCCCATCACAGTACCTGGCCTAGATCAGCGTACCGAGGATTATTCCCAATCCCCTACAACACAAGGCCGGAACCATCCCTTACTGGACAGTCCCGAACGAAACAACCCCGGCAGTCGAACGTCTACAACTGCCCACACAGCCAAAATAAAAAGGGACATCTAGACAGGGGAAAATCTCGCTCTCAAGTGGGTGCTACCCACGAAGCCTTGCTGCACCTCCCCTGTTTTAGCCATTCCCGATTGATGAGGCTTGAGGCTACGATTACCTTTAGAGAACACATCTCTTAGAATGCTCATCGTCCACCTGACGATGTTCTGAAAACATTCAATCCATACAAGTTCGTTTCGGGTTCGAACGAAACCGAAGGCATTATCTCGTTACACTCATTTTGGAATCACCCTTAGAGTTAACGACAATAACCCTTGCACTCTGAATCTTCATCTTCACTTGAGATTCACAACATATCGTTAATTTGGATCGATGTGGTTTTCGGACTTCCAAATCTGGGAAACCCGATCTCGGTCTCATCGAAATCCAAATCGCCATCTTTTAGGTCCAAGTTGTTTTAAAGTTTAAAACAATTCAATTTAATTATCTATATACACACAGATAGATAAATCACCAAACAAATACTCTATACTCTAAATCATACAAATATATAGACATAGACCGAGTAACTCCAAATTGAAACTAAGGAACTGGGAATCACCAAACAATATCATACATTCCCTTACTAAGAAGGGTAATAATCAAGAAAAGTGTTTACAATCTGAACACATCTCTTTCCCAATTTTAAGTTATTTCGAGCCACTTGTATTAGTTAACTTAAAAATATTCCTTTTATTTCCAAATTCTCATTTTTGGAATAATACTTTACATTTTCCAACAACATATATCACTAACTCACTTTGGGTTTGTTTGGGTTGAACTTGTTTCGATCGTACAATGATAAAGAGAATAATTAACTAATACCCCACAAGTTCACCTAGGCAAACATCCGATCGTCACTTAGAAGATTATTCTAATCATCACAAAACAATCAAGACTTGTTTCCCATACCAGTCCAAAGACAACACTTCTTACTTCCACTTTTATTCCCAAAAATTTATACTTAAACCAAATTGGCTTCAAATATTATTATTACTATTTTCCCAAAACCTTGAAAATCATTTTTCAAAAGCACCGGGATTTTCAAGTTTTCAACTTAAATTTCTTCCAACTTAAATGATACATTATTATAAACTCATTTTATAAATCACTTCTATTAAACCATTTTTAAATATTTAGCTCAAAATATTCTAACTTTTAAATCAAATTCTACCTCAACTTTAACATCGAACGCCTTTTAGTCAAACTGTGAAACTTAATTCATAGGGTGTTCGTTTTCTTATTTTTCCCAATCCTTATCTACCCAACCCATATCTTAAAAAGGGAACATACTAACAATAGTCAACACTCAACTAGATGAGCATGATTCAACAAACCAAAAATGATAATAATAATAAAATATTATTATCTCCTAACACCCTGGGTAAAATTATTCCATTTACCCAATTCTAGAACAATACTGTGTCGATTTGCCTAGTTTAAGTGTTTAGAAACCCCTATCGGTACGGTTGTACACCCGATTTCGACCAGAGTTCATAACCCACTAAACCGGTAAATCTATACAATATAAACATTTGATAATCACTAACAAATACGTGCTTATATGTATACACTTAAACTCATTCTAGGGTGTCACTTACCCTATCTCTAATGAGTTAACCCCACCAAAGCCAAGGTTCTCGCTTAACCTTCGGCGCTGATACCAAATGTAACAAACCGGGATTTCGATCCTCGAAAATCAACACTAATATGTCCACTGTATTACATGCCGAGTATTCAAGTGCCGAAAAGCACCGATCATTAGGGGAAAGAAAGAAGATAGAAAAATCACAAACAAACACAGAATCTCATAATGCAACAGAATAACATATATTAATCAACATAATATTACAAAGTCATTTACAAAATGATACATCAGAGTCATAATAATACAATTCTTAACTTAGGAAAATTGTAACAGCCTATCCTTATACACAGATATAGAGTACAGAATATACAGCGAAAACAAGATGATAACTATCTATTGACGAAGCCTCCTGCTCCATGCTCCTCCAAAATACATCCGTAGAAACCTAGATTACTTGGCAGCTCATAAAAATTTAAGCACCCAAGAGTTTTCGGGAAAGAAAACAAAAATCCAGGCCAGACATGGGTCTGGTGTGAGTAAACTCAGTGCAACTAAATTATTACTTTTAAAACTCTTTTAAAATCAAAGGTATCTCATCAGACCACACCGCACACAAACACAGACAAGCTTTTACCTTACGATAATCAAAACACTTCTATAGAAAATTCAGTGGTATTATAATAATGTCTAAGGGTTCAAAGTGAAATATTAAAATAACTGGAATGCATGCATCTCACGTTCCAACATATTTGGTATACTACTAAAACCGTACGACATTTATTGGAGAATGGATTCCATACAATGACTGGGTACTGGGGTACCGCCCATCACAATAAACGTTTAGAAAATGTATCGAGATCGTACCCGACGACCTCTGCCAGCACAAGACTGACCTACACCTTACTGGATAATACCGAATTGTCATCACCTCGGTTGCTTTGCAGCCCTTTTCATATCGAGCTCTCATGCATAACCAATCCATAAATATGTAGATGTATCTTACCTAGAAGGGTGACAACATACCCTAATGGGTGCGACCCACATAGCCTTGCTGCATCTCCCCTGTTTTAGGCATTCCAGATCGATAAGGCTTGAGGCTACGTTTTACCTTTTTGAATAGCAATCCCTCTTAGAATGCTAACACTGTCCTCCAAGAAGTAATATAGTGCCAGCATTCATCCATACTAGCTGTCCAGGATAAGGACAAACCGAAGGCACCACTTCTACTACATCCATTTTGGAACCACCTTCAGGATTAGTAGCAAGTAGCCCTTGCACTTCATTGGTTCCGTCTTCGATCCCATGCTTCAAGATGTCTTCATTCCAAAACGCTTGAGTTGGATCGAAGTGGTTTTTGGATAACAATTCAATCCCGGTCTCTTCGAAACAACTTTCAATATTTTCGGTAAACTCAACCCCGGTTCTTTAGGAAATAAGCAGACAAATGACAAGAGTGGAGTTCACCTCCTAACCGTTTATGGATGGATTTCCTTATCATTCATCCTAGAAGAACGAAATGAGTTTATACGTACAGTATAACACCTTCGATGGTAACTGTACCGTATAATTCTCACGTTTCTCCAAGATATTTCCATAGTTATGTTTTGGGTCCAACTTTGATAGCCGGTTATTTACTATCAAATAATCAAACATCCAATCATGGTTTAATTTCTATATGGGATCCATTAAGCCTTTATTAATTCTCTTTAATTAATAAACCACTTTATAAAACCTGATCAGAAGATCTTTCCAAAACACTATTCCCAAAGCCCTCACATTTCCTTTTATACTTGGGAAACATTTATATACTTATCTCAATTATATAAGCATATTACCAAAACATTTTACTTTCCATGCCTTGAAACAAAATCATATACTTATATTATAAGTATAAGTATATTTACAAACTTGTAAAATTTTCTTCTTTCCAAATCCCATATAAAATAACCAAATATTTCTTCCAAACAAAACATTCTGCTTATCCTTTATCAAAAATTCCCTTTTTAAAATCCTCATCTTATATTTCAATTAACTTATAACTTTCAAAATAAAGTTATAACCCACTTCTACAAACCTTTAAGTTAATTTATAAACCTCTTTCCAAATTTCTGAAATGATTTATAAACCTTTTTCCTATTTTTAAAACTCATTATACATACCTTTCTATACTCCTTTACAAATATCATTTACAAAACATCATTCGTAAAACACCTTAATAACCCTTTCCAATAGTAAAACCCATTTCTATACACAATCTATCATTTATAAATACCTTTATAAGAACCATATAACTTGATAAACCATTTATAAACCCTTAGTCTCAAATTGATTGAAGAATTTAAGTAAATTTAAAACCATACTTTATAAATTCCAAATGAGGCTTAGCAGTCCCAATGGTACTGATTTAAGTTACCATTTTTTTTCAATTTAATTCCAAGGCACTTATCAATTATTTACATATACCAACATATATGTAAATCTAACCAATTATCAAATCAGGGAATAACATGTCAATACAACTCAACTAGCATATACATGTCTAACAACATAATAGCAGGATGGTGATTTGTCCTACTAAATAGATGTCCAAAACAATTTAATCAATTAATAGCAGAAAGGGGATTTATTCTGCCAAATACATTTCCAAATAATCCAAATAATTACCCTATAGCAGAACGGTGTTTTATTCTGCAAATGAATGTCCATACAATACAAAAAATCACATTCTAACTTATTCATAGTTGTTTGTCTGTTTAATATCATGGACAAGACACCCTTTGATTAATATCAAACCACATAGAAAAGAATCCAACTTAAAACATAACCGATAAAGTTTAAAATAACTTTTAATAATTAAATCATAATTTAATATAAATTAAAGATTAATTAAATCTTAAATAATTAAAATCAAATCATAACTAAGTCTTAATTCATTAAAAGTAAATTAATAATTAAACTTTAAACAAATAAACATTTACTTAAAATTAATCCATAATTAAGTAATAATTAAGCAAATAATTAATATTTAATTAAATAATATTTAATTAAATAATTTGACTTTAATTAAATAATAATTAATTAAATAATTCAACTTTAATTAAATAATAATTAAAATAATTAAACTTGATTAAATAAAAACAATTAACCTTTTTAACTTAATTAATCATTAAATAAAACTTCTTAATAACTTACTTAATTACCACTAATTAGTCACTAATTACTTAACATAATTACTGATTAATTAATAAATAATTATCCTAAATTAATAAATTAATTAATAAATGAACATACTTAATCAAGTTATAATTAACTTATGTGTTGCTAATTACGTTTTAAATAGGTTTTCCATTTTTAAAAGAAAACTTTAAAGTTAGAAATCAAACTTTTACGAACTGCATCCATAGTGACTATCGCTATGGATGCATTAACTTTGAACTTGCTTCTCTAAGTTACCATCTAAAACTTTAACCTTCCACTTTGGATTATCTTTTACTATATAAAAGAAAGGGTTTTGAAAACCTTAACTTGGGTTAGAATTTAGACAAAAACATTTACTACCCCAAAACTAGTAAATGATTAGATTTCCAAATGGATCTCAAGTTCTTTCAACATTACAAACTACTAATATTTCCATAACCATTAGACTAAAATCAAGATCTCACAGACACAAGCATATCATTTGCATAACATATCAAGTTCACAACTTTATATCCAAACATAGCACTTAAACCATTCACAACACCAAAAAGGTGTATTTGTAACGAATATAGTCGTTACAAATGAAATTTATAACAGATATAGTCGTGAGCGGTACAGGCGTGAGGTATGTCGTTACAAATATTTATAACGGCCTCTACCCGTTATTAGATATATCACTTACCAACGGACTTTGTCGTTAGAAATCTAAATTTTTGTAACGAAATAGTTTGTTATTAGTTGCATCGGTTTGTAACAGGTATTTTCCGTTACTTGTCTAGCATTTACACTACATAATTGTCTATTATAATATAGTAGGTACATACATATCAAAAATTACAGAATTTCGATAACAATAAGTAATTACGCATCCAAACATACAACTTAATTGCACAAATATTTGACAACAAATTAAAGGAAGATTCGAAATTTCACAAATTCTAACATTACTTCAAAATAAATTCTTGATCCTACAAACAACGAACACGACACTCAGGCCAAATAACAAAACCTCCATCAATTATATCAAATAACTTGTAATTACCATTTTGTGGTGCTTCATAAATAGGTGCTTCTGGATCAAACACTTTCTCCACCCATACAACTCTTTCCCCATTCATCACCTCTCTATGGTGGCATATTTTCTGTGTCCCAAGATGGCCCTTAGCAACCTCTTTCAACTCTTCTGACAATAAGGCTACAAATTGCCTATCTCTTGTGGAAGATCCAATAGCACCATTGGATTGAACACCCAAGCTAGCTCTAGGACTATCATGCTGACTGTTGGAAGCAACTTCATTTCTTGGTGTCGCATTCCCTCCAAACTGATTCATAAATTGTTGCAAACTTTGTTGCATACTCATCATAGTCGAATGCATCGATCTAAATTCTTCGGTTAGTCTATTTTGGTTGTTCTCCATCTTTGCTTTCCATTTTCTATCTTCATCTTCCTTGAAATTAGCTATTGCTTTTGATGCTTGTGTAAGCTTCACTTGCTTCATAGTCGATGTAGAGCTGATTGCACGACAATAGTTTTTTCTTTTCTCCTTTCCAAACACTTCAGCAATGGGATCATTCTCAAAATCTTCAAAACTTCTACTTCCATTGCTACTATTGACACTAGAGTTTTCCTTTTGTCTTCCTCCGCTGCTTCAACTAATGCCTACATAATACCCAAATAAATTATAAACAAAAGTTGAACTTGAAAATATTTTGCATATTAAGTAACTCATCCTCATTTAACAACTTGAAAGAGTAAGATGCCAAGTTACAAGTAGTCAAATTAAATGATATAATTTGGTACAAGTAAACTATTCTAAAATACATTGGCACTCAAGTTTTCCTAGTTAATGAACAATTTGCTCCTATGCAAGTGGAACTACTTCAAAAAGAGTTGACCAACTAACAGCTCGGAATGGTCATAAAAATAATTGTTGAAGAAAACAATTTCATATTTTGCAACTTGACAACTCTTACTCACAAATAAAATACAGATGGACCAGAGGAAAGAGATCTACTTGTGAGCTTAAATTTGCTTTGATTGCAGTTACTAAAATACGCACATATAATATGTTCCATTATGATACAATTGCAATGTGCGACATCATATCATGTAAGTTATGGGTCAATTTTCCAAATTTGTTTAGCTACGCGGATGTTTGTAGTTCTCATATATCATATGGATGGAACTGTTTATCATTTTGCGATAATTGAACATATAAAAAGGAACATGGTGAAATGGATGTTCCTGCTATCATCATACACTGATACAGAGCTGTAGTAAGAATGCAGGTGGCAATGTTTGTTAACTCTACTGGTAGAATATAGCATTTCAAATATAAAGAGATACCAAGTCGGTAACTCATCAACATAATCTCCATTCCAGCCTAAAAATTCGAATATAAACACATCCTCATTTAACAAACATAACTGGAATTGGCAGGTTTATAATGCATCCACTTAACAAAGAGAAACTGCAATGTATATAATAACATACTTGTACAGAAAGGTACAGTAGATGCCCAAACCCAAAAGTCGCCAGAGAAGTATCAAATACAAACACATATATACTTCAACTCTTGAAATACATGTTAATCATGCACAAAAATTAAGGCATAGTTAAAAAAGAATTTGGGAACTATAACCTTAACTATCCAAATTCACATTTTACATTCAAAACCAAACTCAAACATGAAATTGAATTCAAAATCTCAAAGTCGATTACATTGATAAATTGATGTGCTAACTAGATAGGCAAAACAGTGAATCTAGTTCTATTTTTACTAGATAGGCAAAACATCAAGCAAAAACAGTGAATATTTTCTGGAACTTAAAAAACAACTTTATCCAAAAGTCCAGTATACAATTTAGGATAATTACGTATATGCAAATCAAATGAAGCAACATAAAGTACGGATTTTAATTCTGTATAATTCTGCCATCAATTTTAATTCAAAATGAAGCATAAACAAGCCTTAAACTGTAAACTTCATGATACAAAGAACAAGTCTTGAATAGATGTTGAAGTACTTACAAATTTTTCGGCAGCACATGGAATCACCTTTCCCGTTTTTCTACTTGTATGAGCCACTTTCCATGCCACTGTACGTGTGATCTTCTGTCCTGGATTCTCAGCTGTTTGCATTTGAATAATTTCATAAAGTATATTTTTGTCACTGAAATATTAACTTAAAAAATGTTTTTACATACCAATTCTTCATATAGTCTAAGATAAGGTTTCCTTCCCAATGTATGAGTTAGAGTACTTTTATCCTTGTTTCCGGAATTTGTCTTGCATTGTTTCATTTTCTTGTCACTATATTCGATGTCAACAAACCTCTGCCACCATACTTTATCAACGTCATCAGGACGACTATTAAGTGCAACATGTTTGGGCATGAGTTGTCCATCTTTTTTGAGGAATCTCTGACGTACGGTTGATTTGAATGTTCGATAACGTTGTGAAAACTTCTTCTCCAATATTGGTCTAGCTACCATGGGGTCGATATTCAAGTCAAACTCTTTCTGTTGAAACAAAAAAAATCAAATAATAATGTCAATTTTTTGTAGTCTCATTTACTTTCTTTAAATACAATGGCAAAGTGTTTGAACTTTCTTCTCTAAAACTATTATCTTTTTGTCAATTTTTTGTTACTGTAATATACAATATGTTACTGTAATATACAGTATTAGTGGTGTACAAAGTGTTTGATGGCAAAGCATAAACTAAAGTTAATATACAATATGTTACTGTAATATACAATAACAATGTCAATTTTTTGTAGTCAAACTCCTTGGACTCATTCTTTTCATAATAAATAAAATAAAAGATTTTGGTTGCAAGTAGAGTAATCCAACCATAATCAATACCAGTAAAGAAAGTAAAGCACTTGGCAAATTCTTCAACTGAGATAAAGTGTACCGTTTGCATTGAAGTGTGCTTGGTTCAAAACATACAAGGGTAACACTTTTTTTTACAAAAGATTTCTTCTTTAGATTTAAATACTGGGCTGGGCAGCACATTGACTGGGCCAGGGCTGCTCATCAACATTTCCTAAACTAAGCTACGAATTATCTCTTTTATTTCAACTAACAAGAGTACAAATTCATGCAGTTTGTTCCTTTTGACATTCTGCATTTCGTATGTCTTATATTTTTAACTGGCTGAAATGAAGACTAGCATTAGCATGGTAGCCCAATGACTGAAGAAAACATATGACATGACAGAAATACAAACTGATTAATTAGCGTTCTAGTCAAAGAACAGCAAATTAAATCAACTTGGCAATATGTATCTCAGACAGAGCCTCAGAAACATCAGCTTTAAGCTTCAACATTGAGATAAAAATTTAGCCTTCACTCGCTTTCTGATTAGCTAAGTTTATTTTTTGATAATTAAATGAAATCCTAGTGGGTCGCACTGCCTATAGGTCAATCAATTAGCCTTCACTCGCTTCCTGATTAGCTAAGTAATTGTCTGTTGTTACTCATGAGGGTGTCGAATATCATTGATCACATAATGCAATTGTTTTAGTACTTGTGCCTGCAGTTTGCTATGAGCTGGGTGATGTAGGAAAACTTGACTTATTTGGTAGCAATGGTTTGTTCTTCGTAATGGACTCTTTAGTTTTCAGTATCTTTATTATTCAAGGTACATTTACTTTAGCTAATAAAGAATTACAACCTGCTTTCTAAAATCATTTATTTTTAAAAGATGCAAACAGTTACGAATAAATAGTTAAATATATTACGAATAAACATTTACGTACCATTAGAGCTTTCCACAGGCTATCTTTGAAAACAACATCTACATCATTCCATCCTTCATAACCAATCGGAATGAGAGAACGAAGAAAAACACCACAACGAGAGGCCCATTTTTTTGCATCACTGCCTTTTTCACCTTCTAAGTCCACAATTATTGAGTACTTTTTATTTGGAGGGGGAGGAGGAACATCAACTTCCTCTGCGTCATTTGTATGTAGTGACATGGCATTACAATTGCCTGACATTCTACAATGCAAATAATTTAAAAACGATGAATGCATAGTGAACATAGCAAAAGCTTAATCCATGTTTATTTATTGTTCATACCAATTCATATTTGTAAAAGGTATCAATTATACACAAAAAGATTAAATCATAGCATTAATATGATGCGTTCAAGACAAGTGTAATAACTTCAAAAATATTCAACAATAGAGAAACATACCCAAGTGTATAGTAATCAATACAACATTGTAACAAGTAAACAAAATAATTATTGTTCAATCAAGTGTGTCTATTTTGATTCGATACATTTCAACAATGCAGTTAAATTAGGCTGATCCTTCAAAATAGATTGAAAGCTCATTGGCATCTCATAATCATCTATGCTATCAGTCATGCGCTTAGGCGAGTGTTGTACGGTGGACCAATTAGGATCATGCATGTCGCTTATGTAAAAGACTTGACTTGCTTTGGACGATAGAATGACGGGCTCGTCATATTCTCCACTACTGCTTTTCAATTTCCTTAGATTCACCATTAACAAATTGGAGTCACTACAAATCTTACAGCTATTTGATTTATCTGCTACATTGATCCAATCACAGTAGAATACTACATGTTGAGATTCGTAATAATCAACTTCAATAATCTCTTTGATAACACCATACCACGTAGTATCATCATCCATAGGATTTAAATCTTTCGCACTTGCAACAAATGTTGTAATCGCATTCATGCAAACACCACTATTTTGGGTTGATAATGTGTTATCATAATGTTGTGGAGAGAATATATAACCATTGATTCTATACTTAAGATGAGTTCTAGCTTCCCATTGTGGTCCACTAACATAACGCCACAACATTGAATCCATGCTTTTTTCTTCAATTAGCTGTTAAATCCACTGAAATATATTAAACACTATTATTAAACTATGAACTAGGAAGCAAGTTCGACAAACCTTATTGTGCAACCAATCAATAAATTCAGACTGTACTACTACTTCCGCCTTTGTCTGTAGTCTTTTTTTACCACGCTGAGCATCTTCTAAGGACAACTGATACTCGCTACAAATTATAAGTAATATTCTCAATAAATATAATGTTATACCTTACGAAATGCACAAAAAATACAAACCTATAATAATCATCTAGATCTGGTAGGTCAATTCTGAAAATTATCCATCTTCGAATTTGCGTACGTTGCACACTAGATAACTTGATATTTTTGCCTTCCATAATTGAACATTCGTATATATCATTGTCGTTCTCATCCAAAAACGACGCTTGTGTAGAACTATGATTACCCATACGTGGATTTGGCATATATTCCATTGCATATCTAATAGATTCTGAAACAAGATACGCTTTGGAAATTGAGTCTTCCACATATCGCTTGTTACTTGGTATGTTCTTACACTCCTTCATAGCTCTAGTCAAGAAACAAAAAATATATTACCTTATATATATATTTTTAAATATAAAACAAGTAATTTTATAAAGATGTATCGTACCTCTCAAACGGATACATCCATATATAATTAACAGGTCCACAAAGTAATGCTTGATCAGCTAAATGCAACATTAGATGTATGCTTATATCAAAGAAGTGAGCAGGAAAGTAGTGAACCAACACACATAACGCCTCTGAAATCATATCTTTAGCAGCTTGGACATGCTCTCGAACTAAAACCTTCGAACAAATAATTTTGAAGTATAAACATACTTGCAAAATTGCACGTCTTAAGTCGCGACATTTTGGATAGGCATGTTGAACCATGATTGGAAGAAAATATTGAAGAATTATATGATAATCATATGATTTTCTAATGCTCAAGCTAGGTAGTTGAACGTTGACTAAATTGCCTATCTTTGTTGAAAAGCATGATGGAAGCTTTGCACCTTTTAAGACTTGGCAGCATTGAATTTTGTAAGTATTATCAAATGCAAACTTGGAAGATTGTTTCCTATCAAAAAACAAGTTAATAAGATGCTCCGCTACATTCTTTTCAATATGCATCACATCAATCGTATGTCGCACTTTATGACTACTCCAATACTCTAAGGTAAAAAGAATCGACTTCTTATACCACGCTGGTCTTTCTTCATTGTCATTCTCATTTACAAAATGATCTTCATCACCATCATCAAATTCTTTACGTTTTAATTTTTTTTACCCGGTACATATTTGATATGAGCAAGCTTTTCCAAAAGTGCCGATCCTACCAATCGTGTGGGAGGTTCCTTATGCTCTACATCTTTGTACCATCCATGTTTCAATGCTCTATATGGATGACCATTATTCAAAAATCTTCTATACTTTGTATAAACAATCTTATTACCAATACGTTCTGACTCGGTCTCAGTAGCATAAACCGGACATGCTTTGTAACCATGTGTCACACAACCGGATAAATTTCCAAATGCTGGTAAGTCATGAATTCCCCACAAAAGCATCGCTCTCAGTGTAAATTACTCTTTCTTATCCATGTCAAATGCAGACACTCCTATCCAAAGCTGCTTTAACTCATCCTTAAGAGGTTCTAAGTATACATCAATGTCTTGGCTTGGTGCTCTAGGTCCAGGAATCAACAAACATAACATTTGAAACTCGGGTTTCATACATAATGAAGGGGGCAAATTATATGGGATCATGTACACGGGCCAACAACTATAACTATTTGATTGAGCTCCACTAGGATTAAATCCATCAGTAGCAATGCCAAGCCAAACATTTCTTCCGTTAGTAGCAAAATCCGGCCATCTATTTTTAAGCGATCTCCATTCAACCGAATCAATAGGATGGCGCATGGAGTCCCAAGAAGGCTTTGCTTCACTATGCCATAACATTTTTCGGGCTATCCAAGGTACAGTGTACAACCTAGTTAATCTAGGAATAATGGGAAAATATTTCAAAACTTTTCTTGGTTTTTTTGTGACTTCGACTATTTTCCCATGTTCTTTAACTTTAAATCTCAAAGTATTACAGTGCGGACATTCCAATGCATCTTCATATCCCTTCCAAAATAATATACAATCATTTTCACAAGCATGTATTCCTTTTACATTCATTCCTAGATCTTTTAATATTTTTTTCATTGTAGGGTACTTATCGGGTAGTGTATTTTTCTTTGGAAGCCATAGTTTCAACCTCTTCAACAACTCGGTCATACTGATACCTGACTAGTTGAATTCTTTTTTCAAGCCATGAAGCTCTATGAGGACACTTAATGTTGTAAGACCATCTTCACAAGAAGGATATAATTTTTCACTTGATTTACTTTTGTATTCATTATACTTTTTTTCATGGTTTCCACCAAAAGTTGCTTGTGTACCATGAGATAATCCATATACATCATCAATAAGATTTCCAAGACCACCTTCTATTGGGTTTTCCTCTTGAAATTGATGAGACACGAAATCATCATTGACAACATGGGGTGTAGGATTGACCATTACTTCAATGCCATTACTTTCTCCATGAAAATACCATTCATCGTATGCTGGATCCATACCATAAAGAATTAAGTGCTTCTCAACTATTTCAAAAGGCAATTTTTTAGAATTTCTACACTTTATACAAGGACAACAGCATATTTAAAAATCAGGTAGTGAATGACGCTTCACGAAATTCATAAAATATCGAACACCTTGTATATATTCGTTTGTGTTCCTATGTCGAATTCTGATCCAATCTCTCGAGGTAGGTTCTGACATTAGCAAAAACTCGTGGATCACCTAATTCATTATGAAAATAAAGATTATTAATTCAATGTCGTTTCTTATATGAATGGAGCAAAAGCACATACAATGAAATATTACGGCAAAAAATGACACAATCGAATTGATATGTGAATCACATAATGCAATTGATATGTAAATACCACACATAGTGGACAATAAAGCACAATAAATCGAATGTCCAAAATTAAAACGCAATCAAGAAATAAGCGAAGAAATCAAAACGTTTTAATAGTTCAAACTCAAGCATTTCAAGGCAATGAATTAAATAGAGAAGACCTAGGCAAAAGCTTTCACTATTGAAGCCATGTGAATCCATGCATTATTCACATGCATTATGTCAGTTTGTCTTCTATACCTAGAAGAAAATATTACATATCCTTCCCACTGAAAGCATAAATCATATTTTTATTTTTATGTTTCTAAAATTAGCATTGAAACCCGTTCACGTATACTTTAAAATTATAGTATACATGGTATTTTTATGCTTAGATTGAGTAGTTATTTTCATTGCCCATATACGTCGATTAAGAATGAAATCAGGGACATGGTGTAGCCACCGTCTGCATTTATGTTCACAAAAATACAATATTGTCTATTTCATATGTGGTCCACTCTCTTAGTTACTCTTTTACTGTCATTAATCTAATAATAATAAAAAATCATAATAATTTTGTTTGGAAAATCCAACTGTGTATCATAATCCATTTGCAGTATAAACATCCTGTGAACTTTAAAAATTTACAAAACAAATGAACAGAAATGTCTACGGTAAAACTTAAAATGACATTCTAAGTAGTTGATGGCCGTACCGCTTTCATGTGGTAGTACCCTTACTTAATGGCCATATTTATTTCGTTTCCATTACTAATATTAGTCAAAATTTAATTCTATAGTTTGCAAATGTCATCTACACTTGTTGAAAGATGGGAGTGTGTACAACAAAAATCAGTCCGTCTCGAAAGATGGTGTTTTTCAAATTTGATTTCCTCATCGACCATGAAGTAGCAAAATCTTAAATACCCAATCTAACCATATAAATAAGATGGAATGAACAATATTACAAAGAAATGAAGAAAAGATACCATTCATCTTGAACAAGTGGATGAACAATCAAGCCTTCTTCGATGCAAATCATAACTTAATTTCTGTTGACAGCACCAAATTGATGCATCCTCCACGCCAAAAAGATAAGTAGAGGAATCAATTGTGCATTTAATTCTCTTTGAACAAACTCAACTGAATAGATCTAATTTCATCTAAGCGTTTTAACTAGCAAATACATGATAAAAGTACCAAATACTGTTGAAAACTGTGTTCTTAAATTAGAGTAAATGATCTGCTTTGCTAACAATACATCCAAATTCCACAAATGATTGTAAACAATCAAAACAACAATCATACAAAACTTAAATACCAAAGAACAAGCAAAATAGATTTTATTGAACCATAATTAAGAACATAACTAAGCATAGACCTTACAATAAAGGTAAACCATAAGATAAAACAAGATACAAATTTGAAACCTAATTAACTCTACGTTCCTTCACCATGATCTTTGCGAAACCTTCATAGTTAAATCAACCCTAAATTTCAATATAAAACCATTAGACTTCTACTATACATCACCGACAGAACTAACCAGCTGCTACCTACAACCGTTGAATACTATTTTAGTAGGCATATATTAATATTAACAACAACCGTTGTTCATCCAACACCTTGATTTGTGCATATAAGAGAATATACTCAATTATGATTTGCGCATGAATAATTTCGACTGCTTAAGGTATAATGGTTTTCAAATGAATCATCACAAAATAACTACTTCTAAAACATATAAAAAGAAGGGGAAGCATATTCAAACCGTGCGTAATTTAGCCCTTGATTTTGCTTGAGAAGCTTTTGTGATTAGAAAAGTATAAGTCCTGAAGCGCGAATTTGGGGAGGAGCGGCTCCTGAAACAATGAAAAAGTAGCGATCCTGAAGCGCAAATTTGGGGAGGAAATGGGGATTTGGCGGAAAGCGAAAATAATTTGGAGATTTGGCGGCCAAAGAAAGTGGGAAGCGTAATGAGCTTAAGCGTTGTGAGTATAGATGTTATTTTCCATCTTTTGCCCTTTTGTTTTCAATTTATTTTCATTTTTATCAAATTTTATAACGGTGTAAAGCAGTGATAAACTATTAACAGCTTCTTTTACAACGGCTTTGAAAGTTTTATAACGGGATTTAGGTGTTATTATTTTATAACGGCATTTGATTGTTAGTAAATCAAATTATACCTCAACTTTAACATCGAACGCCTTTTAGTCAAACTGTGAAACTTAATTCACAAGGTGTTCGTTTTCTTATTTTTCCCAATCCTTATCTACCCAACCCATATCTTAAAAAGGGAACATACTAACAATAGTCAACACTCAACTAGATGAGCATGATTCAACCAACCCAAAATGATAATAAAAAAAATATTATTATCTCCTAACACCTTGGGTAAAATTATTCCATTTACCCAATTCCAGAACAATACTGTGTCGATTTGCCTAGTTTAAGTGTTTAGAAACCCCTATCGGTACGGTTGTACACCCGATTTCGACCAGAGTTCATAACCTTCTAAATCGGTAAATCTATACAATATAAACATTTGATAATCACTAACAAATACGTGCTCATATGTATACACTTAAACTCATTCTAGGGTGTCACTTACCCTATCTCTAATGAGTTAACCCCACCAAAGCCAAGGTTCTCGCTTAACCTTCGGCGCTGATACCAAATGTAACGAACCGGGATTTCGATCCTCGAAAATCAACACTAATATGTCCACTGTATTACATGCCGAGTATTCAAGTGCCGAAAAGCATCGATCGTTAGGGGAAAGAAAGAAGATAAAAAAATCACGAACAAACACAGAATCTCATAATGTAACAGAATAACGTATATTAATCAACATAATATTTACAAAGTCATTTACAAAATGATACATCAGAGCCATAATAATACAATTCTTAACTTAGGAAAATTGTAACATCCTATCCTTATACACAGATATAGAGTACAGAATATACAGCGGAAACAAGATGACAACTATCTATTGACGAAGCCTCCTGCTCCATGCTCCTCCAAAATACATCCGTAGAAACCTAGATTACTTGGCCGCTCATAAAAATTTGAGCACCCAAGAGTTTTCGGGAAAGAAAACAAAAATCCAGGCCATACATGGGTCTGGTGTGAGTAAACTCAGTGCAACTAAATTATTACTTTTAAAACTCTTTTAAAATCAAAGGTATCTCGTAAGACCACACCGCACATAAACACAGACAAGCTTTTACCTTACGATAATCAAAACACTTCTATAGAAAACTCAGTGGTATTATAACAATGTCTAAGGGTTCAAAGTAAAATATTAAAATAGCTGGAATGCATGCATCTCACGTTCCAACATATTTGGTATACTACTAAAACCGTACGGCATTTATTGGAGAATGGATTCCATACAATGACTGGGTACTGGGGTACCGCCCATCACAGTAAACGTTTAGAAAATGTATCGAGATTGTACCCGACGACCTCTGCCAGCACAAGACTGACCTACACCTTACTAGATAATATCGAATTGTCATCACCTCGGTTGCTTTGTAGCCCTTTTCATATCGAGCTCTCATGCATAACCAATCCATAAATATGTAGATGTATCATACCTAGAAGGGTGACAACATACCCTAATGGGTGCGACCCACATAGCCTTGCTACATCTCCCCTGTTTTTGGCATTCCAGATTGATAAGGCTTGAGGCTACGTTTTACCTTTTTGAATAGCAATCCCTCTTAGAATGCTAACACTGCCCTCCAAGGAGTAATATAGTGCCAGCATTCATCCATACTAGCTGTCCAGGATAAGTACAAACCGAAGGCACCACTTCTACTACATCCATTTTGGAACCACCATCAGGATTAGTAGCAAGTAGCCCTTGCACTTCATTGGTTCCGTCTTCGATCCCATGCTTCAAGATGTCTTCATTCCAAAACGCTTGAGTTGGATCGAAGTGGTTTTTGGATAACAATTCAATCCCGGTCTCTTCGAAACAACTTTCAATATTTTCGGTAAACTCAACCCCGGTTCTTTAGGAAATAAGCAGACAAATGACAAGAGTGGAGTTCACCTCCTAACCGTTTATGGATGGATTTCCTTATCATTCATCCTAGAAGAACGAAACGAGTATATACGTACAGTATAGCACCTTCGATGGTAACTGTACCGTATAATTCTCACGTTTCTCCAAGATATTTCCATAGTTATGTTTTGGGTCCAACTTTGATAGTCGGTTATTTACTATCAAATAATCAAACATCCAATCATGGTTTAATTTCTATATGGGATCCATTAAGCCTTTATTAATTCTCTTTAATTAATAAACCACTTTATAAAACCTGATCAGAAGATCTTTCCAAAACACTATTCCCAAAACCCTCACATTTCCTTTTATACTTGGGAAACATTTATATACTTATCTCAATTTTATAAGCATATTACCAAAACATTTTACTTTCCATGCCTTGAAACAAAATCATATACTTATATTATAAGTATAAGTATATTTACAAACTTGTAAAATTTTCTTCTTTCCAAATCCCATATAAAATAACCAAATATTTCTTCCAAACAAAACATTTTGCTTATCCTTTATCAAAAATTCCCTTTTTAAAATCCTCATCTTATATTTCAATTAACTTATAACTTTCAAAATAAAGTTATAACCCACTTCTATAAACCTTTAAGTTAATTTATAAACCTCTTTCCAAATTTCTGAAATGATTTATAAACCTTTTTCCTATTTTTAAAACTCATTATACATACCTTACTATACTCCTTTATAAATATCATTTACAAAACATCATTCGTAAAACACCTTAATAACCCTTTCCAATAGTAAAACCCATTTCTATACACAATCTATCATTTATAAATACCTTTATAAGAACCATATAACTTGATAAACCATTTATAAACCCTTAGTCTCAAATTGATTGAAGAATTTAAGTAAATTCAAAACCATACTTTATAAATTCCAAATGAGGCTTAGCAGTCCCAATGGTACTGATTTAAGTTACCATTTTTTCAACTTAATTCCAAGGCACTTATCAATTATTTACATATACCAACATATATGCAAATCTAACCAATTATCAAATCAGGGAATAACATGTCAATACAACTCAACTAGCATATACATGTCTAACAACATAATAGTAGGATGGTGATTTGTCCTACTAAATAGATGTCCAAAACAATTTAATCAATTAATAGCAGAAAGGGGATTTATTCTGCCAAATACATTTCCAAATAATCCAAACAATTACCCTATAGCAGAACGGTGTTTTATTCTGCAAATGAATGTCCATACAATACAAACAATCACATTCTAACTTATTCATAGTTGTTTGTCTATTTAATATCATGGACAAGACACCCTTTGATTAATATCAAACCACATAGAAAAGAATCCAACTTAAAACATAACCGACAAAGTTTAAAATAACTTTTAATAATTAAATCATAATTTAATATAAATTAAAGATTAATTAAATCTTAAATAATTAAAATCAAATCATAACTAAGTCTTAATTAATTAAAAGTAAATTAATAATTAAACTTTAAACAAATAAACATTTACTTAAAATTAATCCATAATTAAGTAATAATTAAGCAAATAATTAATATTTAATTAAATAATATTTAATTAAATAATTCAACTTTAATTAAATAATAATTAATTAAATAATTCAACTTTAAGTAAATAATAATTAAAATAATTAAACGTGATTAAATAAAAATAATTAACCTTTTTAACTTAATTAATCATTAAATAAAACTTCTTAATAACTTACTTAATTACCACTAATTAGTCACTAATTACTTAACATAATTACTGATTAATTAATAAATAATTATCCTAAATTAATAAATTAATTAGTTATTAAACATACTTAATCAAGTTATAATTAGCTTATGTGTTGCTAATTACGTTTGAAAATAGGTTTTCAAATCATTTTTAAAAGAAAACTTTAAAGTTAGAAATCAAACTTTTTCGAACTGCATCCATAGGTACTATCGTTATGGACGCAATAACTTAGAATTTGCTTCTCCAAGTTACCATCTAAAACTTTAACCTTCCACTTTGGATTATCATTTAATATTTAAAAGAAAGGGTTTTGAAAACCTTAACTTGGGTTAGAATTTAGACAAAAACTTTTACTACCCCAAAACTAGTAAATGATTAGATTTCCAAATGGATCTCAAGTTCTTTCAACATTACAAACTACTAATATTTCCATAACCATTAGACCAAAATCAAGATCTCACAGACACAAGCATATCATTTGCATAACATATCAAGTTCACAACTTTATATCCAAACATAGCACTTAAACCATTGTTTTCATATCTAATGCTAACCACATATTAGCACATATATGTCTATCAGAACCAAGTCATAATCCATACAACAAACATCATCCATTTAGCCATAATGACAAACATATACATAGGTGAACTCTTTCCCAAAAAGACTAGAATTTACTCACCATAAAGCTTTCTTAAACTTGAATGCTTTAGAACTTGTAAACTTGAAAAACTCAAAAAGCAATCCAAAAATAACTCAACTTCCTCTCGGGTTTTCGATATGATAATCACAGGATTTTGATAGGTTGTCAAAAACAAAGTTTTAGAAAATTCTATTCTATATCATTTCCGAAAAAGAATCATGTGATTTGGATCATTTTTGAGAAAGTTATGGTCAAAAGAAGAGCTTGTATTTTTGGCCTTTAAACATAGGTCCGAAAATGGGTCTCAAAGACAAGCGTGTTTGACATAGCTAGACAAAAATCTTGATGAAGTGGTCAACATGAAAGTTGTAGCCAATGAATTTATATACGGTTTCAAAAAAATAATAATCATAATTTGAAGCAGAAAGTTGGAAGTTATGGTCGAAGGAATTAGGATGAAAATGGAGAAGATTTTGAGTGGATTTTGAACAAGTTTTCTAAGGATTTTTTTTACTTCTGTTTAAGAGGAAGGAGGACATGAATGGAATGGAGAGGTTAGAAAAATGAGTAAGGAAAGTAAAATGAATAAGAGAGATGTATGTGGGTATTTATAGATAGAGAGGAGAGAGCAAATTACCTTTATACTCTTGGCTTTAAAAATATTCTAACATGTCATGATATTGAAAGGTCATATCACCATGCCTTATCACATCACTCTCAATTATATATATATATATATATTCTTTTTAAAACAATGATTTGTCACATCAAATCTACATATATATCATATCAAATCTCATTATACAATTTTATTATTTTTTAATCCATGACTTATCACATTACCTTCTTTATATATATATCTATGTAAGTTAAATTATTAATTAAAGCTAAGACATGACAAGAAATAATGATGGTTAATGATTGCAATCTAAGATGTGTTACTTAATATATATATATATATATATATATATATATAACCTATGATATGACAATACTTAATATATATATATATGCTGCTGTTGGGTGCTCTCACATGATTCCTTTCGTTTCGAGCACTGAGGTTGCGAATTCTCTGCCAAGTGATGTCAATCCATCTGGTTTAGTTGCTCTGGATCCGAAAGTGAATGGTGAGCTGCCTTCCTCTCTCTGTTCTTGTGGTTTTGCGGCGTGTTTGGGTAAGAATTCGAATTGTGATATGGGGATATCTGTTTCTGTGAGTGTTGCCACTGATATGAACGTAGTGAATGATGTCCCTGGTGATGTTAATGCGGAAGTTGGTGTGATTGGAACTAGCAATAGCCGTCGCACATCTGATGCTTGTGTTTTTGCCACTGACATTTGTGTCCCCATTCCCAGTTTTAAGTGTACTGATGGATCTTTCTGTTCTGCCTCAGTTGATATTCCCTCTTCAGTGGAGCATCTTGTTCCTTCACCACCTAAATCTTGTGCTGATGCTCCTGCCCTGCCTTGCTCCAAATTGTGGTATTCCCTTTTCACTTCTCTTCCCCGTAATGCGGGTGATTACAAGCCGATTGACTTTGATATTGTTGTGGAAAATGGAGTGATGATTCCTCCTCCTATTGTCATTCAAGCCGGTTTGGACTTTTGGTCTGATCATCTTGTAGGCTTCTTTCTGGATCCAAATCATCATCTGCATGATGCATCTTCTGTTTGTCGTCGGGCGTGGAAACTACGTGGTGATTTAAGTATTAAGCTGGTCGACTCCATGTATTTCCTTAAGTTTTCCTCCGTTGAGGAGCGTCGTCTTGTTCTTGAAGCCGAGCCTTCCTTTTTTGATGGGAAACCTTTTATTATTACTCCTTGGACGCCTACTGTGGCTAGAGCTCGTGAGCAAGTTCTTTCCATCCCCGTTTGGGTCTATTTTTCGCATATTCCCTCTGCTCTTCAACCTTTGATTGGTTTGAATTGGCTAGCCTGTAATGTTGGAAAATTGAGATGTTTTGACTCTAATACTGTTGCTCGTGAAAAATTGGTGTATGCTAAAGCTTTGATTGAGATTTCCCCAGCTAAGCCTCTGCCTTCCTCTATTCATGTACAGTTAGCTGTCGGGCATGTTGCGGAAGTCCGCGTTCGCTATGGTTGGGTTCCAAATATCTGCACTTCCTGTCACTCCTTTGGCCACCTGGCTAATGTCTGCTTGCACTCTGTTGACTCCACGGGTGCTCCTAAGATCCCTTTGCCTCGTCCCCCACTCCGAGAATGGATTCCTAAGGTTTCTGCCTCTGTCCCTCCTCCTGCTGTTCCATTATCTGTCCCGGGATCGCTTTCTTGTCCTATTGTTAGGCCAGCCTCTCCTCCTGCTCATGTGGTCCCTTGTGATGTTTCAGCAATTCCTTTAGCTGCTCCTGACCCAACTCCGCCGCGTTTGCCTGTTGTTTGGGATGAGTCTGAGAGGTGTTGGGTTGATTTCAAATCTGATGTGAGATTTAATCCCATTGATGATTCCTATTTTAGATTTGTTACTGATGATCTTTTGGACCTTAGATGCCTTCATTATGTTCCTTCTGGGGATTCCTTAGTTCTTGATATGGATGGTCAGTATGCGAGAAATAATTCTATCTTGCTTGCTGATACTTCCTGGGATCGTTCCTTTATTTACTCTCCTGCTTCTGTGGATTTTGACCCTTGTCTCGCTAGCCTCTTCTGCCCGTTTGCTGGTTTTCTTGGGAAAGTCCCTATGGACTCTTTCCAGGTGTCTGTGGAACATGGTGATTCTTCCTCTTCGGAGGAGACTTAGTCTTGGTGTTATTTTGAGTAACTGTGGCATTTCGGTCACATTCCTGTGCTTTATTTTCATATTTAGTAGTTAAGGCGCTTTTGCCTTTCTCCTGTATTTCAATTTTTATTTCGTTCGTAATAAAATGTGGACGGTCCACTATAAAACCGGCTGGCCTTGCCAAAAATATATATATATATATATATAAGTTGATTATTTTTAAAGCCATGTTTTGTCACATGACTTACTAATCCAAATTAACATAAGATAATTTATTTTTAGGTGTATTATTATTTAGTTAATAAACTCTTATATATATGAGTATATGGTGTACAAAGATGAACAACGTTCCTGACAACTTTCCGGTGTTAAAAGGTCGAAATTTCGGAAAACTTTCTTCGGTCACATTTTATGTTATTCTACGAAGTATTTAATTTGCTAAACAAATTTTGAAAATGATTTTATCATAATTATTAATTTATTAAAATTAGTTTATTTTCATTATAAAACCTACATATTGAATTTTTAAAATTAAATATATATTCACTAATCAAAGCAGTGAAATTCCAAATCGTTACATTCTTCCTCTCTTAAAAGAATTTCATCCCAGAAATTACACCTCGACCTATCCCAGTAAATAGTTAACACTATATATCAGCTCATATGATGTACATAGATCATTCTTATGCAAGATCAGATTTGATCTCAACTCGAATACATAACTTTTCCTCCGAACTAGTATGCTCACCCGATTCTCTAGTGCGGACTCCTATCAGGCTCTTTGATTTGGAACCTCTATTCTCCTTGCATAATTCTAACTATGATAGAAAACCATGGTTCCGCACAAAGAACCCTCATCAAGTGCTCACCATCAAAGGTCGAGTGATAGATCCTTATTTGGAATTGAGCAACACCTCAAAGCCATATACTCGAATCTTGGATCACTCTATATGGAAAGAGAAATGATCTACGTCCAACTAACGCACTAACTTTATTGGTTCTCCCTAATAACAATTCTATTTCCACCAAATTATTTATGAAAACATTTCATAAACTATTCTTGGGTTCAACTTGTATGATACTCCACAACATCTTAAGATCATATATCCCTATATGATTCCATTATTCCATTTTGCTTTTATTTTCCTAAGAAAATTCAAGATCCAAATACTCGGCTTTTATTTTCAAAAACTTTTTGAAATGATACTCTATACTCTATACTCTAAATCATATAAATATAAAGACATAGACCGAGTAACTCCAAATTGACACTAAGGAACTGGGTACCACCAAACAGTATCATACATTCCCTTACTAAGAAGGGTAATACTCAAGAGAAGTGTTTACAATCTGAACACATCTCTTTCCTAATTTTAAGTTATTTTCGAGCCACTCGAACTAGTTAACTTAAAAATATTCCTTTTATTTCCAAATTTCATTTTTGGAACAATACTTTACATTTTCCAACAACATATATCACTAATTCACTTTGGGTTCGTTCGAGTTGAACTTGTTTCGATCGTACAATGATAAAGAGAATAATTAACTAAGTACCCCACAACGTTCACCTAGGCAAACATCTGATCGTCACTTAGAAGATTATTTTGATCATTACATTACAATCAAGACTTGTTTCCCATACCAACCCAAAGATAACACTTCTTACTTACACTTTTATTCCCAAAAGTTTATACTTAAACCAAATTGGTTTCAAATATTTTTATTATTATTTTCCCAAAACCTTGAAAATTATTTTTCAAAAGCACAGGGATTTAGGTTATTAAGTTTTCAGCCTAAATTTCTTCCAACTTAAATGATACATTTTTATAAACCCATTTTATAAATCACTTCTATTAAACCATTTTTAAATATTTGTCTCAAAATATTCTAACTTTTAAATCAAATTCTACCTCAACTTTAACATCAAACAATTTTAGTCAAACTGTGAAACTTAATTCATAAGGTGTTCGTTTTCATATTTTTCCCAATCCTTATCTACCAAATCCATATCTTAAAAAGGGAACATACTAACAATAGTCAATGCTCAACTAGACGAGCATGATTAAACAAACCATAAATGATAACAACAACATATTATTATCCCTAACACCTCAACCCACTATATTACACTATTTGTGAAAATCATTCTTTTATATATAAAATATACCCTGGGTAAAATTATTTCATTTACCCAATTCCAAAACCATACTATGTCAATTTGCCTAGTTTAAGTGTTTAGAAACCCCTATCGGTACAGTTGTACACCCGGTATCAACCAAAGTTCATAATCCACTAAACCGATAAATCTACACAATATAAAACATTTGATAATCACTAACAAATACGCGCTCATATATATACACTCAAACTCATTCTAGGGTGTCACTTACCCTATATCTAATGAGTTAACCCTACCAAAGGCAAGGTTCTCGCTTAACCTTCAGCTCTGATACCAAATGTAACAAACCAGGCTTTCGATTCTCGAAAATTAACACTAATACGCCACTGTATAACATGCCGAGTATTCACGTGCCGAAAAACACTTATCGTTCGGGGAAAAAAAGAAGATAGAAGATAGAAAAATTAAGAAAAAACATAGAATCTCACAATGCAACGGAATGACATATATTAATCAACATAATATTTACAAAGTCATTTACAAAATGATACATCAGAGTCATACTAATACAATTCCTAACTTAGGACAGTTGTAACAGTTTGTCCTTATACACAGATATAGAGTACATAATATACAGTGGAAATAAGAGGATAACTATCTATCGATGAAACTCCTGCTCCAAGCTCCTCCAAAATGCATCTGTAGAAACCTGGATTACTTGGTTGCTCATAAAAATTGGAGCACCTAAGAGTTTTAGGGAAAGAAAAAAATCTAGGTCAGACATGGGCCTGGTGTGAATAAACTCAATGTAACTGAATTATTACTTTTAAAACTCTTTTAAAATCAAAGGTATCTCGTAAGACCACGCTGCACATAAACATGGATGAGTTTTTACCTTACGATAACCAAAACACTTTTATAGAAAACTCAATGATATTATAATAATGTCTAAGGGTTCAAAGTAAAATATTAAAATAGCTCGAATGCTTGAATCTTACATTTCAACATATTTGGTATACAACTAAAACTGTATGGCACTTGAGAATGGATTCCATACAATGACAGGGCTACTGGGGCACCGTCCATCATAGTACATGTCTAGAAAATGTACCGAGATCGTACCTAACGACCCCTGCCAACACAAGACTGGCCTACCCTTTACTTGGGTAACCGAATATGTCATCACCCCGGTTGCTTTGCAACCCTTTTCATATCGAGCTCTCATGCATAACCAATCCATAAATATGTAGATGTATCATATCTAGAAGTAGGACAACATACCCAAATGGGCGCAACCCACATAGCATTGCTGCATCTTCCCTGTTTTAGTCATTCCCGATTGATGAGGCTACGATTTACCTTTCTGAATAGAAATCCATTTTGGAATGCTAACACTGCCCTCCAGGCAGTAATGCAATGCCCGCATTCATTTTGGAACCACCCTTATGATTAGTAGTAAGTAGCCCTTGCACTTCAATGACTCCGTCTTCGATCCCATGCTTCAAGATGTCTTCATTCCGAAATACTTGAGTTGGATCAAAATGGTTTTTGGATAACATATCTGATCCCGGTCTCTTCGAAACAACTTTTGATATTTTCGGTAAACTCAACCCCGGTTCTTTAGGAAATAAATAGACAAATGACAAGAGTGGAGTTCTCGTACTAATCGTTTATGGACGGATTTCCTTATCATTCGTCCTAGAAGAACAAAACGAGTTTATATGTACAATATAGCACATTCGACGGTAACTGTACCATATAATTATCATGTTTCTCCTAGATATTTCTAAAGTTACGTTTTGGGTTCTGCTTTGATAGTAGGTTATCTACTATCAAATAATCAAACATCCAATCATGTTTTAATTTCCATATGGGATCCACTAAGCCTTTATTAATTCTCTTTAATTAACAAAACCACTTTATAAAACCTGTTCACAGATTTTTCGAAACACTATTCCCAGACCCTTTACATTTTCTTATATAATTGGGAAACATTTATATACTTACATTAATGTTATAAGTATATTACCAAAACATTTTACTTTTCAAGCCTTGAAACAAAATCATATAATTATCTTATCAGTATAGGTATATTTACAATTTTTTCAAAGTTTTCTTCTTTCCAAATATCATATTAAATAACCAAAAATTTCTTCCGAATAAAATATTCCGCTTATCCTTTATCAAAAATTCCCTTTTTAAAAGCTCACCTGTAACGACCCACTATTTTGGACCATTCAAATCGACAATAAAACCACACATGTCAGACTTGAATAATACAAAACAATAGATTGTAAATAAATTTGGAGCAAATAAAACCAATCATAGAATCACAAACACAGAATATCAGAATAACTCGCAGCGGAAATAAAAAAAATACATAGTGGTTCATGAAGCCACTACAATGCATAGTCTCAAAACAAATACAAAATACCATAGTCTGAAAAACAGATACAACAGAAGTCTGAATACATAAGTTCACAATTACATAAGCAAAGCTGAATGAAATAACTGAAATGGAAAGACAACTAGATAGATAGATAAACTCCAGCAATCTCCAGCTCTAGAAGGTGAATCCAAAGCTGTAATACTCAAGCTGACCCGAGCGTAAAGCAAAAACACAAACACTCGAGTCAGGACATACATACTTATACAATGTAAACCAACTCAAGTGAACTTTAATAGAAATGCACAAGTAACTTAAAGAATGCTTGGGATCGCCCATTCTTTTAAGGATCCGTTAAACTATCTACTATGTAGTAATATACGCTATTATAATAATGTCTAAATTAAAGTAAACTATTAAAATAGCGTTAAGGCGTTACCCATATCCCTCTTAACACATTTTATATATTCCCATAGTCTATACAGTACCGTAATCTCCCCCGTACTGGGCGTCGTCAGAGGGCACTCCATAGGTATGGTACAAAACAAACTCGTAGTAAAGCTCGCTAGGGTAGGTGACACGGCACAACGAGGCAATTCCAGGGTAGATATACCAATTACGCATCTGGACTGGTGGTAACGCATAGCAGCCACTACCGCCCACCTCGAGCCACACTCCCAAAAATCAAAGGGTGCACCCAATCAATCACAAAGTAATAGAATGGTATCGAAGAAGTGTGTCCGATCAGAGGAGCTACCTCATTGGCCCGTAATAGCTCCTGTTTTAGCCACCTTATGCCAACTCACGGGAGTCGGGTCCACGTATATACCTCAATAGGATCGTCACCACCATCCTACTTCATTCTGGAATCTCCACCGCGTACACAGTTGTTAAAGTGGTTTTCGGTATCGACAGAGAGTATGTCCATATCCGATCCCGGTCTCTTTAACAACCAATCGTTATTATAACCCGTGGTTATAAATTTCAAAAATGGTTTATATTCCAAATCAAAATAATTCATTTAAACCATTTAAATATGAAGTCACTATACTTTCAAATCAAATATTCAATTTCCAGAATTATAGCATTTTCTGAGTTCATTCATTTAATTACAAAATTTCAAAACATTGTCAATTTCAGAAACAGCAGCACTTACAAAGTGCTACAGTAGATATTGTAGTATTTCAAAACATTGTCAATTTCAGAAACAGCAGCACTTACAAAGTGCTACAGTAGATATAGTAGTATTTCAAAATAGTTCTGCTTTAGAAACGGCAGCACTTACAAAGTGCTACAGTACTAATTACAGATTTATTATAACATTTCAGAAACATTAAAACTTCAATTTTAACCATTTTTAACGTATAAAATCATATCTCACGCTTCAAAAAATATTCATTTAGATATCATTTAACTTATGATTTAAATAACATAAAATTTTATAAATAAATATCCAATTAAAACCATAATTCATTTATTATGTCAAAATATACTATTTTACTTAACTTTTATTTTAACCAATAACTGAACACCTTAAAAAAATACCCATTTCATAAATAAGATATTCTTTAATAAGTCAAACTTAAATTTCCATTTGAAAACTAAATTTTCCAATTATCAAAATAAGTCAAAATATAAGGTGCATTTTAACCATTTATTTACTTTACATTTTAACTTACAAAAATCACTAAAGCTTTATTTAGATCATTTAAATCCAAATTTAAGTTAAAATATCATATTTTTTACATTTGAAAATACTTAATAATTTTTAGAAAATATATAAAAATAACCACGAGTCTGTATAATATTTTCTAACCTAGGTCAAGTGATACAAATAATATATCATTTCAATCCGTAATTTAAAAGAAAAATCCGGGTTCTATCATTCCAAACCCGCAATCCCAAGTCAAATAAAAATAAAAATCTCTTGAGCCTATCATTTCAGCTCATAACGATTTTTCCCTATTCTAATGTCTGTTCGGGTATGTATCATTTCAACCCATAGTGATTCTATACTAACAGGGAACTTGCAGTGTGAGAAATAGAAAATAAAATAAACAGTAACATATCATATGATGTCAGGTGATACAACAGGTATATATAATCAGGTAATATCATCATATAATGTCAGATAACAGGCAGATGTGAGCATATAACATGGCATATCAACTACTACAATTCAAGTGACATTGTTTCACATTTACATAAGTACGATTTGTCGAGAGTGATAAACTCACCTTCTAAAGGTAGAGATGACAAATTAGAGACACACAAACAACTCTGAAAAGCACGACAAGGCACGATTCAAATTCAAGGAGAAGTAGCACCGAAACCCAAATCTTGTAAACAAATAAATATAACAAATATAAGTACATGATTCAACACAAACAAAATATGAATTAAACAATGTAAATTATGAATCAACAATGGAATAAATGGGCTTAACCACACAAGTGGGCTCAGCCACATCACCTATAGGCTCGGCCATCACCATACTTTGCTCGGCCATGATGTGTTTTGAGGTAAGTGGGCTCGGGTATGGGTCATAAGGCACGGCTATGGTTTTAGGAAGTGGAAAATGGCAAGTTACAATGCATGGAAGGCAAAAGGTCAAGCAATTGAAGGTTATTGGTTCAAGTGGGTTCGGCCTAGGAAAGTATGGCTCGGCCCATGGGTTCAGGCAAGGTGTCAGGTCAATTCTGGGTGCGGTAAGGGTCAGGCACGACAAGGGCTGGAGGAGGACATGGTGGTGAAGGCCGAGGCAAACAAGGTGAGGAAGTGATCAAGTGGAGGTTTGGCTAGGGTTTCATGCATAGATGGTGATGGATTTGGATCTATTGGTCACGGATATGGCATGTGGTGGTGATGAGGGTTGTTAGCCATGGAAGGTGGTGATGGAGGAGGGGTTGTGTTCGGAAATAGCATGGTGTGGACGAGCATAGGAGGAAGAAAACAAAAGAAAAACAAATGGAAAAAAAAGAAAAGGAGAGAAAAGGAAGCCATAGAAACTTACTGAATATTTTCTTTCAGGAGAATGCAAATGAGAAATGAGATGAGGAATAGATTTTGTACGTGAATAATGATAGGAAGTGAACGGCTAGAGGTATGAATGGGTAGGAAAATAATTGAAAAGGTTAGAAAATGAAAAGGCTTCACTAAATAAATAACTCAAGTCTCTTGAATTTCCAAGCCAAATCAAATAAAATAAAATAGAAAGTAGAGAATGAAAAATAATAAAATGAAAATATAGAAAATATGAAATAGAAAATAAACAATGAGATATTGAAAATAATAGCGTGTAAAACGCTGAATTTTATCAACTTTAAAAAGTATAAAATAGAATTCGACGTAACAAAGAGCAGAACGAATATCAGAAACAAATATAGTTTAAAAGAAAAAGATTAAAAATTAAAAATTCAAATTTAACATTTCATTGAAATCAAAGTTTGACTAAAGTTGAACAAAATATAAAATTTCCAGAAAATCATTATTTTATTATATTTGGAAAATAAATTATTACAAAATCCAAAATACATTGGAAAATTCCAATATTTCAAATTTTAATGATTTAAAAATCAAAGTTTTCAAATAAATAAATTTTAAGACATTAGTTAAAATATGGGTTGTTACACTCTCCCCCACTCAAAACTTTTCGTCCTTGAAAAGGAACGAAACACAGAAACAAAGAAAGAGAGAATAAGATAGAATAACGAATAGTACCTGAAACAAACAATTCCGGATTCGAAGCACGCATGCTCTCCTCTGTCTCCCAGGTACAATCCCGATCATCAGTACTCCACTACACTTTGATTAGGTTGACAGATTTCCTTCTTAGCTGCTCCGTACCTCTATCGACAATACGAAGTGGCTTCCTTTCGACAGTCAGATTAGGCTCAATATCCAAACTTTCGAGAGCAGAAGGCTGAACAATAAGAGACAGATCATGAAGATACCGATGAAGATGCGAAACATGGAATACATTATGCACTCCAGAAAACTTCTCAGGCAAATCCAGACGATAAGCCAAAGAACCAATTCTTTCCACAATGCGGAAAGGACCAATGAACCTAGGAGCAAGCTTCCCTCTACGACCAAAACGAACCACATTCCTTAAGGGAGAGACCTTAAGGAAAACCTGATCACCAACAGCAAACTCTAAACTCCTCCTACGCCGATTAGCATACTTCCTTTTCCTATCCTGAGCACTCCGCATCTTCCTCTTAATCTCCTCAACTCTCTCAGAAGCCTCCAAAATCACATCAGGACCAAGAACCAAACGATTACCGGATTCAATCCAGCATGATGGGGATCTGCAAGGACATCCGTAAAGAGCAACAAACGGTGACATTTCAATACTGGCCTGAATTCAAAAGATAAAATGAGATAGATAAAGGATTAAGACAAGATTAAAATAAAAGATTGAGATTATACCTGATAACTATTGTTATAGGTGAATTCGACGAGATGGAGATGATCTTCCCAAAATCCTCCATAATCAAGAACACAAGCACGATGAAGATCCTCTAGAATCTGATTCACTCTTTCCGTTTGACCGTCGGTCTGTGGATGGTAAGCAGTGCTTAGATTCAGATGAGTACCCAAAGATTCCTGAAAAGCTTTCCAAAATGACTGGTAAAGATAGGATCACGATCACGAACAATACTGATAGGGACACCATGAAGACGAACAATCTCTCTCATATAGATCTCAGCCAGACTGGAAGCAGAACGGGTTGACTTGACCGGAATGAAATGAGTAGACTTGGTCAGTCTATCCACAATAACGCAAATGCTCTCATTACCCCTCCTAGTCCTCGGTAATCCATCAATGAAATCCATAGAGACCTGTTCCCACTTCCAATTGGGAACCTCAAGGGTCTGCAACAAACCAGGGGTCTTCTAATGATTGGCCTAGACTTGCTGACAAGTCTCACACCTACTAACAAAGATAGAAATATCCCGCTTCATACCCTTCCACCAATACAACTTCTTCATATCCTGATACATCTTGGTCACTCCTGGATGAATAGAAAGTCTGGATCGATGATTTTCCCGAAGTAACTCATGTCTCAATCCATCAACATTTGAGACACAAATCCGATTATTAATCCTCAAAATACCTCTATCATCGATCTGAGCTCCACTATCATCAAGACTACTACCACCAACCCTGCTACGAACACTCTCCTTAATCATCATAAGCACCTCATCCTCATCCTGCCTAGCAATGATACGATCCAAAAGAGAAGAAGAAGAAACAACAAGCTGACACAACATAGCCTTCTTCCGAATCAAAGCATCAGCCACAACATTAGCTTTACCGGGAGTATAGCTAATATCAAGGTCATAAGAAGCCAGAAACTCAAGCCAATGAACTTGCCTCTGATTCAAATCCTTCTGGGTGAAGATATATCTCAAAGACTGATGATCGGTAAAGAGCTCAAACTTAGTCCCCAGAAGATGATGCCTCCAAAGCTTCAAAGCAAAGACAATAGCAAGTAACTCTAAATCATGAGCAGCATAATTAGCCTAATGGGTTTTCAACTGTCGGCTGGCATAGGCAATGACCTTACCATCCTACATGAGAACAACACCCAATCCCTCACGACTAGCATCAGTATATACCGTCAATCCCTCACTTCCATTCGGAATGGTAAGAACTGGTGCGGAAGTAAGCTTGCGCTTTAACTCATTAAATGCAGCAACACACTTATCATTCCAGATAAACTTAGCATTTTTACGAGTCAAAGTAGTGAGAGGTGCAGCAATCCGAGCAAAATTCTCAATGAATCTCCGATAATAACCGGCAAGGCCCAAAAAACTATGGATATCAGATGGAGTCCTAGGAGTTTCCCAATCCTGCACAGAATAGGGGAAAATAAGGACAACATAAAAGATAGAATGATTGAATGATAAAGAGGAAAAGAAGGAAAAGAAAGACTTACATTGATCGCAGCGATCTTAACTGGATCAACAGAAACTCCATTACTAGAAACAATATGTCCGAGAAATCGGACTTCATCCTTCCAGAAATGGCATTTAGAAAATTTAGCCTTCAACTGATGACTCCTCAGAGTTCCGAGAACATAGCTCAAATGGGATTTATGCTCCTCCTCGGATTTAGAGAAAGACAAGAATATCATCAACAAAGACAAGCACAAACTTGTAAAGCACATCACGAAAGACACAATTCATCAAATCAACAAAGAAAGCAGGGGCATTAGTCAAACCAAAGGGCATAACTAACCATTCATAAAAACCATTCTCAGTACGGAAAGCAGTCTTGGGAATACTTTCCTCAGCAACTCTGAGCTGGTGAAAACCTGTGGCAAGATCAAGCTGAGAGAAAACAGTAGCACCATAAAACTGATCAAACATATCATTGATGCGAGGCATTGGATATCTGTTCCTCACAGTGAGCTTGTTCAGCTCCCTATAATCAACACACATCCTCAAAGAACCATCAGACTTAGTGACAAAAACTACAGCTGCTCCCCATTCGAAATGGCTAGGTCTGATCAGACCCTTGGAGAACAAGTCCTCAATTTGCTTTCCCAACTCAACCTTCTCACAGGGTGCCATTCTTCTAGAAGGAAGAACTACAGGTCGAGCTCCAGGAATAAGATCAATACGGAAATCAATTTCCCGCTTAGGAGGTAAAGAAGAGACTACACCAAATACATTGGGATAGAGTTTCACCACGGGAGTCGATTCAAGATCAACAGGAGAAGAATCCAGAGAATAAATAAAACTGCCAGCATAATCATGAGGCATACGACACTGAATAACCAAAGGATTACCCCGATCATCAACAAGAGAAACAATTTGGGATTTACAAGAGATAACAGCATCATGCCTCTTTAGCCAATCACCTCCAAGCAATAAATCAAAAGCATCGAAACCCAGAACTTAGAAATCACCACTAAAACGATGATCAAAATAAAGAAGTTTCACTTGCTTACAAATCCTATTAAGGTTCGCGGGACCACCAATAGGATTAGAAACACATAAAGATTCAACATCATACATAAGAGAAAGAAGATGCTCAAACTTATCACAAATATTAACAGAAATAAAACTATGCGAAGCTCCAGTATCAAATAAAACATGAACAGGATGATTAACTAAAGAAAAGGTGCCCTGGAGAGTACCTTGATTATCACTAGGCGCAGGTGCAGGTGAAGAAGCAGAGGTAACAGAAAAAATACCAGATGGCTTGCCCTTCTGATACAAAGGACAATTATTCTTGAAATGGCCAGGCTGCAGACAGACATGACAGAGGTTGTTCTTGGTATCCTGAGGTGGAGGAACAGCAGCACCAACTGAAGTAGGGCAACTATTTGCATAGTGTCCCTTTTGATCACACTTGAAACAGGTAATGGAAGATAGGTCGACAGGCTGCCTCTGAGAAGGAGAAGATGAAGATCCCAAACCTGGATTCTTGAGCCAATTCTTCTTCCGCTGGAGGAAATTTGGCTTTCTCTTCTTAGAGTTAGCAGAGGAAGACTGAGATGAAGGAGCACTAGCAACAGTAGGACCCTTAGAAGTAGGGTTCTCATAACGGATAGCCATATCCATAAGCTCGGTGAAAGTGCCATGAACATGAGAAATGAGACGATCATAATACTCCGGACGAGCACCATCTATGAACTTCTCATTCTTCTTAAGTTGGGTGTTAATAAGGCCAGGACCAAACTTGGAAAGTTCATTGAACTTCCGCTCATACTCAGAAAAGGACATGGTACCCTGCTTAAGATCCATAAACTCACGATAAAGCTGAGATTTCCCGGCTTCGGGCATCCATTTTGCCACAAAAGCCTCCCTAGAAAAGAGATAGATAAGCTTAAGGTAGATTTCAAGAGAAAAAGCTGAACAGAACACAAGACAACACAAGAAGATACCCAAACTGATCCCAAGAAATATATGCCTCCACAGTCTGAGCTGTGACAGACTCCCACCAATCCTGAGCCGCCTCCTGAAGCTGCTAAGCTGCTAACTGACGCTTCTGCGCATCAGCAATCTCCAAACCAGTAAAAATCCTCTCAAGACTCCTCAACCACTGCTGAGCCTCTATGATGCTCTCAGATCCAGTAAACTTGGTACCACCAAGCTGAGTGAATTCCTTGCAAAGAGTAGTGAACCTGATGGGTGCAACAGGCTCGGGAACTGGGGCAATACCACGACCCCTACCTCTGGCATTCCTATGATTCATCCTGAAAAATCAAAAATGAATTTTAGGACAAAGGTAAAACAAAAAGACAAAGATAAGATTCAACTAGAATGGAAATCCTAATCAACGAATTCAAATAAACAAGATGGATTCGAAAGGAATGAAGTTAAGAAAATGAGATTTTAAACAAGAAAAATTTATATCCAAAATAATCTTTTAAAAATCCTTTAAAATCATTTGAAAACATTTTATACTTAAAAATACGTTCTCTCATAAAGAAATGATTCTAAGATTGATTTCACTCATTCTAAGGTATTTCTACCCTATCTCTAATGAGTTTTTGCTCCATAGGCTAAGGTTTACCTAAAACCAAAGCTCTGATACCAAATGTAACGACCCACTATTTTGGACCATTCAAATCGACAATAAAACCACACATGTCAGACTTGAATAATACAAAACAATAGATTGTAAATAAATTTGGAGCAAATATAACCAATCACAGAATCATAGACACAGAATATCAGAATAACTCGCAGCGGAAATAAAAAAAAAACATAGTGGTTCATGAAGCCACTACAATACATAGTCTCAAAACAGATACACAATACCATAGTCTGAAAAACAGATACAATAGAAGTCTGAATACATAAGTTCACAATTACATAAGCAAAGCTGAATGAAATAACTGAAATGGAAAGACAACTAGATAGACAGATAAACTCCAGCAATCTCTAGCTCCAGAAGGTGAATCCAAAGCTGTAATACTCAAGCTGACCCGAGCATAAAGCAAAAACACAAACACTCGAGTCAGAACATACATACTTATACAATGTAAACCAACTCAAGTGAACTGTAATAGAAATGCACAAGTAACTTAAAGAATGCTTGGGATCGCCCATTCTTTTAAGGATCCGTTAAACTATCTACTATGTAGTAATATACGCTATTATAATAATGTCTAAAGTAAAGTAAACTATTAAAATAGCGTTAAGGCGTTACCCATATCCCCCTTAACACATTTTATATATTCCCATAGTCTATACAGTACCGTAATCTCCCCCGTACTGGGCGTCGTCAGAGGGCACTCCATAAGTATGGTACAAAACAAACTCGTAGTAAAGCTTGCTAGGGTAGGTGACACGGCACAACGAGGCAATGCCAGGGTAGATATACCAATTACGCATCCGGACTGGTGGTAACGCATAGCAGCCACTACCGCCCACCTCGAGCCACACTCCCAAAAATCAAAGGGTGCACCCAATCAATCACAAAGTAATAGAATGGTATCAAAGAAGTGTGTTCGATCAAAGGAGCTACCTCATTGGCCCGAAATCGCTCCTGTTTTAGCCACCTTATGCCAACTCACGGGAGTCGAGTCCACGTATATACCTCAATAGGATCGTCGCCACCATCCTACTTCATTCTGGAATCTCCACCGCATACACAGTTGTTAAAGTGGTTTTCGGTATCGACATAGAGTATGTCCATATCCGATACCGGTCTCTTTAACAACCAATCGTTATTATAACCCGTGGTTATAAATTTCAAAAATGGTTTATATTCCGAATCAAAATAATTCATTTAAACCATTTAAATATGAAGTCACTATACTTTCAAATCAAATATTCAATTTCCAGAATTGTAGCATTTTCTGAGTTCATTCATTTAATTACAAAATTTCAAAACATTGTCAATTTCAGAAACAACAGCACTTACAAAGTGCTAGATATTGTAGTATTTCAGAACATTGTCAATTTCAGAAACTGCAGCACTTACAAAGTGCTACAGTAGATATAGTAGTATTTCAAAACAGTTCTGCTTTAGAAATGGCAGCACTTACAAAGTGACACAATACTAATTCCAGATTTATTATAACATTTCAGAAACATTAAAACTTCAATTTTAACCATTTTTAACTTATAAAATCATATCTCACGCTTCAGAAAATATTCATTTAGATATCATTTAACTTATGATTTAAATAACATAAAATTTTATAAATAAATATCCAATTAAAACCATAATTCATTCATTATGTCAAAATACACTATTTTACTTAACTTTTATTTTAACCAATAACTGAACACCTTAAAAAAAAATACTCGTTTCACAAATAAGATATTCTTTAATAAGTCAAACTTAAATTTCCATTTGAAAACTAAATTTTCCAATTATCAAAATAAGTCAAAATATAAGGTGCATTTTAACCATTTATTTACTTTACATTTTAACTTACAAAAATCACTAAAGCTTTATTTAGATCATTTAAATCCAAATTTAATTTAAAATATCATATTTTTTACATTTGAAAAAAATTAATAATTTTCAAAAAATATATAAAAATAACCACGGGTCTGTATAATATTTTCTAACCTAGGTCAAGTGATACAGATAATATATCATTTCAATCCATAATTTAAAAGAAAAATCCAGGTTCTATCATTTCAAACCTGCAATCCCAAGTCAAATAAAAATAAAAATCGCTTGAGCCTATCATTTCAGCTCATAATGATTTTTCCCTATTCTAATATCTGTTCGGGTATGTATCATTTCAACCCATAGTGATTCTATACTAACAGGGAACTTGAAGTGTGAGAAACAGAAAATAAAATAAACAGTAACATATCATATGATGTCAGGTGATACAACAGGTATATATAATCAGGTAATATCATCATATAATGTCAGATAACAGGCAGATGTGAGCATATAACATGGCATATCAACTACTACAATTCAAGTGACATCGTTTCACATTTACATAAGTACGATTTGTCGAGAGTGATAAACTCACCTTCTAAAGCTAGAGATGACAAATTAGAGACACACAAACAACTCTGAAAAGCACGACAAGGCACGATTCAAATTCGAGGAGAAGTAGCACCGAAACCCAAATCTTGTAAACAAATAAATATAACAAATATAAGTACATGATTCAACACAAACAAAATATGAATTAAACAATGTAAATTATGAATCAACAATGGAATAAATGGGCTTAACCACACAAGTGGGCTCAGCCACATCACCTATAGGCTCGGCCATCACCATACTTTGCTCGGCCATGATGTGTTTTGAGGTAAGTGGGCTCGGGTATGGGTCACAAGACACGGCTATGGTTTGAGGAAGTGGAAAATGGCAAGTTAAAATGCATGGAAGGCAAAAGGTCAAGCAATTGAAGGTTATTGGTTCAAGTGGGTTCGGCCTAGGCAAGTATGGCTCGGCCCATGGGTTCAGGCAAGGGGTCAGGTCAGGTCTGGGTGCGGCAAGGGTCAGGTCAGGCACGGCAAGGGCTGGAGGAGGACATGGTGGTGGAGGCCGAGGCAAACAAGGTGGGGAAGTGATCAAGTGGAGGTTTGGTTAGGGCTTCATGCATAGATGGTGATGGATTTGGATCTATTGGTCACGACTATGGCATGTGGTGGTGATGAGGGTTGTTGGCCGTGGAAGGTGGTGGTGGAGGAGGGGTTGTGGTCGGCAATAGCATGGTGTGGCCGAGCATAGGAGGGAGAAAACAAAAGAAAAACAAATGGAAAAAAAGGAAAAGGAGAGAAAAGGAAGCCATAAACACTTACTGAATATTTTCTTTCAAGAGAATGCAATGAGAAATGAGATGAGGAATAGATTTTGTACGTGAATAATGAAAGGAAGTGAACGGCTAGAGGTATGAACGGGTAGGAACGTAATTGAAAAGGTTAGAAAATGAAAAGGCTTCACTAAATAAATAACTCAAGTCTCTTGAATTTCCAAGCCAAAATCAAATAAAAGAAAATAGAAAGTAGAGAATGAAAAATAATAAAGCGAAATATAGAAAATAGAAATGAAATAGAAAATATGAAATAGAAAATAAACAATGAGATACTGAAAATAATTGCGTGTAAAACGCTGAATTTTATCAACCTTAAAAAGTATAAAATAGAATTCGATGAAACGAAAAGCAGAACGAATATCAGAAACAAATACAGTTTAAAAGAAAAAGATTAAAAATTAAAAATTCAAATTTTACATTTCACTGAAATCAAAGTTTGACTAAAGTTGAACAAAATATAAAATTTCCAGAAAATCATTATTTTATTATATTTGGAAAATAAATTATTACAAAATCCAAAATACATTGGAAAATTCCAATATTTCAAATTTTAATAATTTAAAAATCAAAGTTTTCAAATAAATAAAATTTAAAACATTAGTTAAAATATGGGTTGTTACATCATCTCATATTTCAATTAACTTATAACTTTTAAAATAAAGTTACAATCCACTTTTAATAAACCTTTAAGTTAATTTATAAACCTCTTTCCAAATCTTTGAAATGATTTATAAACCTTTTTCCTATTTTAAAACTCTTTATATAAACCTTTCTATACTCCTTTATAAATATTATTTACAAAACATCATTTGTAAAACACCTTAATAACCCTTTTCGATAGTAAAGCCCCATTCTATACACAAGTTATCATTTATAAATACCTATATAAGAATTATATAACTTGAAATACCACTTATAAACCCTTAGTCTCAAATTGATTAAAGAATTTAAGTAAATTCAAAACCATACTTTATAAATTCCAAATGAGGCTTAACAGTCCCAATGGTGCCGATTTGAGTTACTATTTTATTTCAATTTATTTCTAAGGCACTTAACAATTACTTACATATACCAACATATATGTAAATCCACTACGCCATAAATGACCTTCTGCAACATTTTTGCAAGGTGTTGCCAGCTAAAATGTTGCGATAGCTATAGAATTTTGGTCCTACTGCAACGTTGTATTTTTGGTGTTACCTTAACCATAGAAATGTGTTGCTCTAGCTAAACAAGTGTAACACGATGCAACATTTTTATATAGTGTTTCCATAGATGTTTTCAGATTAAAAAATTAAAAAAAAATTACACCTCAGCGATCCACACCACCATTTAAAACAAAATCTCAACCGTCGATTCACACCATCGATCCACACCTTACCAATTTCCATTTCCCGCTTTACTTTTCACTCATCCGCTTTCGTTTCTCACCCCCAATTTTCCAATCCCTAATTTTTATTCCGCTCCTCCTTGTTTCTTCGATCTGGAGAATAACTGGCTTTGCTTTTATCCCTTGTCGGCCATATCAATTTCCGTTATTTTCTTTCGCCTCGCGTCAGTTTTCCTCACTACTTCCGGATTTGCGATTTTGTTCAGGTTTATGGCGATTCTGGTGATTCGAGGTAAGGTTGTGGGATTGCGATGGTTCAGGGAGTTGCTGATTTGGTCGCAATTTCGTGGTTGGGGCCTGATGTCAGAGTGGCAGGGGGTAGTCGAATTGGTTTCGGTGAAAACTAGGGCACGCGATTCTAATTGCTTTGATGCTCTGATTGATCGAATCTAGTGTGAGAAACGTTCCTGGTAGCTTGCTCCTTCGTTCTCCTTGATTGATTGCTCGAATTGCTTTGACTTCGTCGTCGGGTGCGATGTGATATTATTTGGTATGTTTTCTGCCTTCTGGTTTACTTGAATATTCTTGATTTTGGTTACACTCGCACGCTTTTGCCGATGATGAATTGGGATTTATTTATAGGCTTTATTTCCTATAATCTCGAGTTTAATCTTTCTGTTGGACTTTGAGAAATCTGGTATGTTGGATTGCAATGATGAATACAAACATATGTGTGTTGAGCTTTGTTGGTTTTGCTTGGTCTGGACTGAACTGGTACCATGCTAACCTTGTTCTTTAACATGAACTGATGCTCCAAGTCCTCTGTATATCATGTTACTACCTAGGTTTCTCTTGTACATGCCTGATGCATTCACTGTTTTTGCTTGATGGGCTGCCTATGTGTACTGCTGTGTTTCTTGCAATGGCTTGTCTATATTTTGCTGAACCTGGTTCTTGTTTGTTTTGTTGGTTGCTTGGCCCTGAGTTGAATCCAGTCGATGACTCGGGTTTGACCTTGTGCCATGTCCGTTTTTTTGGCTTGTCTACATATCTGGCTGCACTTGAGTATGAACTTGCACTTGAGTAGTTGCACTTGAGTAGTTTCTTGTACCAAGCCTTATGATGCATGTATGTTCATCCATGTACATGCATTTCTTGGTCATGTTATGTTGCTTGCTGTGTTGAGTACTACTTTGTGCACTTGGCTTCTCCTTTGTGCATTTTTTCCTGAACTGTTGCTTGCTGTCTTCCATACTGCCTTGTATCCATGTGTTGCATTCATGTTTGGCTTATGCACTTATGAAAAGAAACAACCCAAATACCTGAGGCAAATAATATAACAAAAACATTTTCATTTTCTGTTCGAGTTAAATATTATTTTCCAGATTACTGCTTTTGAATTATATGTGACAGGTATTGAAGATTGGACAGCTGGATATAAGCTTGAAGACAGAGTCAAATCAAATGTGCATGAGCTTGAAGACAGGTTTCAAAGAAGGATCGATCTTCCGAAATCGGATGAGCCGGGACTGCGGTGCCCCGGACCCCCGTCGGCGCTGCGCCCGGACCCGCTTCTCGGCTCGCCTTCGGCTCGGCACTCGGCTCGCCTTCGGCTCGGCACTCGGCTCGCCTTCGGCTCGGCATATATTTGTCAGTGTCGGTGTCTGTATAAATTGAAACTGCATATGTAATGAGTGAACTGAGTGATGTAGTGAGGAATATCTGTATATGTGAATATCTGTGTTATATATCATTGAATTGTAAAATAGTGGAGTCTGGAATTTGTACTATTTCAAATGTTGAAATAAAATATTTATTTAAATAAATTACTGTTTAAATATCAAATTCTGTGCAATAGCATTTTATTAAATAAAATATTTATTTTTATTAAAAAATCAAATATGCTCTACATTGTGGGCCCCACAAATTCAAAAAGTTCATATCTATAGCAACATTTTGGAATGTTGCTACAGATACCTATGGGTGTTGCCATAGACCCAAATAGAGTTCTATTGCAACAATATTACTTATGTTGCCTTAGATAGTCAAAATGTTGCCTTTGAGGTCTAAGGCAACGGCAAAAATTGCATCACCCTAAAAGTGTTGCCATAGACCTATGGCAACATTTTTCGGGCCTGAGCCAACATTTTTTTTGTGTTGCAGTAGGCCATTTATGGCGTTGTGATCCAACCAATTATCAAATCAGGGAATAACATGTCAATACAACTCAACTAGCGTATACATGTCTAACAACATAATAGTAGGATAGTGATTTGTCCTAATAAATAGATATCCAAAACAATTTAATCAATTAATAGCAGAATGGGGATTTATTCTGCTGAACACATGTCCAAACAATCCAAACAATTACCCTATAGCAGAATGGTGTTTTATTCTGCTAATGAATGTCCATACAACACAAACAATCACGTTCTAACTTATTCACAGTTGTTTGTCTATTTAATATCATGGACAAGAGATCCTTTGGTTAAAATCAAACCACTTAGAAGAGAATCCAACTTAAAGCATAACCAATAAAGTTTAAAATAACTTTTAATAATTAAATCATAATTTAATGTAAATTAAAGCTTAATTAAATCTTAAATAATGAAAATCAAATCATAATTAAGTCTTAATTAATTAAAAGTAAATTAATATTTAAACTTTAAGCAAATAAAAATTTACTTAAAATTAATCCCTAATTAAGTAATAATTAAGTAATAATTAAGTAAATAATTAATCTTTAATTAAATAATAATTAATTGAATAATTCAAATTTAATTAAATAATTAAAATTTAATTAAGTAATAATTAAAATAATTAAACTTGATTAGATAAAAATTATTACCCTTTTTAACTTAATTAATCATTAATCAAAACTTCTTAATAACTTACTTAATTATCACTAATTAGTCACTAATTACTTAACATAATTACTAATTAATTAATAAATAGCTATCCTTTGTTAATAAATTAATTAATTTTTAAACATACTTAATCAAGTTATAGTTAACTTATGTGTTCCTAATTACGTTTGAAAATGAGTTTTCAAATCATTTTTAAAAGAAAACTTTAAAGTTAGAAATTAAACTTTTCCGAACTGCATCCATAATGACTATCGCTATGGACGAAAACTTAGAATTTGCTTCCCTAAGTTACTATCTAAAACTTTAACCTTCCACTTTGGATTATCTTTTAATATATAAAAGAAAGGGTTTTGAAAACCTTAACTTGGGTTAGAATTTCGACAAAAACATTTACTAACCCAAAACTAGTAAATGATTAGATTTCCAAATGGATCTCATGTCCTTTCTACATTCCAAACTACTAATCTTTCCATAACCATCCGACCAAAATCCAAGATCTCACATACACAAGCATATCATTTGCATAACATATCAAGTGTGATGACCGGTATTTTGGCAATATTATTTTAATAAGCGTTTAATCTAACTAAATAAAATACGAACTCATTTTTTTAAAATGAATAAATCTTTTGGAAATATTCGCCATTTGTTTATATAAATTTGTATTTTTGAAAGGGAAAATTTGAATTGGAAATTTAAAATAAATTTCTTAATAATATTTACAATCAAATTTATCTTATATAATTGAATTAAAGTACTCTATCTTATTAACATTGGTAAATAAATATATACCAATGATAATGTTTGAAATAAAATCAAAGTCTGTCAATATAAAATATAAATATAAAATATAAGTAAAACTTATGTATATAATTTAAATGTTGATGTCTAAAACACAAAATAGAAATGAGTATAATTAAAAACAAGTGTATAAACAACTATAACAATTTTGAGAGAAACACAAAAATATAGAATAAGTATTTATACTAGAAATAAATAAATATGAATATATATATGTAGACATACGAGACACTAAGTATTGGAGTTAAAATAAATATTTAAGTTAGAAATATAACATAGAAACAAAACTGGTAAGAAGAAATGCAAAGCACAAGCAGGCAAGAAATCTATTAACATAGACAAAGTAAAAGGCAAGTATATATATATATATATATAAAGTACAAAAGCAAAACAGGTTTGTATAAATAATTAGTAAAGCCTGTAAGTAGTTCAAAGGCAAGCAAATTTGTAGTTGTAAAATAAGTATGCAGGCTAGAAAATCATAAACAAAGCAAAGTACAATACATCTATGTACAAAATAAGATATGGATGAAACATAAAGTACCATTGCATTAAATGTTTCCATTTCTCAGCATACAAACAAAGTCATTTCGAATTTGTATAGAAATCAATTCAGCCTCCATTTAGAGAAAAATCTCTGAACAAAACAGATAACAAATTGTACCAGCAATTGTTAACTTTTCTTTCTATAAATATATTTCTATTTTAGTTCGTTCTTATAACATAGCAAACCTGAGAGATACGAGTAGCATCTCCATTTTTTTATAAACTGAAGTTTTTACAACAACAAACAAGATGATTTAAGGAAGATCAAAGAAGACCATTCCACAGTTTTAAAGTCCAAAGCTTTTCAGTTGTAAAATTACAAGCAAGACAAAGTTTTCTGGAATCAAACATAAAAGCATACAAATCTCATTCCAGTTTCAATGGCCCTTTGCATTTTTAGGTGAGTAACTTTTAAAAATCTAAATTTTATCTGGTTGCATGCTATTTATGTGATAAATATTGTAGTATGTACAATGTATATAAATGAAATCTGCTGTATGCATGTTTATATGAATGTCCTCTGTTTGTAGTTCCCAGTTCCCCTGTTATTTAAAAATTCATATTCTTTTTGATTCAATTTCTGTTAGGATTTAGTTTACAAACAAAAGTTGTTTGTTTAGTTATAAAGTAAGTTTTAAAAATTGAATTAAGTTAATTTTAACTTGTTGGCCCTGGAAAATCAAACAACTAAGCAAGTTCAAATCTAATTTAAAATTCAATCATCCTGTTTTCTGGATTCATGAACATAAATTGAATACTAAAATCAAAATACGATTTTTAAAACAAAAATTTTAATTTTTAATAAAGGGGTTAAGGTGCAGTTTGGGTTTAAACTGGAAATGAACTTGTGGGGTTCTCTGGTGATCTCAGTAATTGGAGAGGCTGGAATTCTGTCTGGAGGTCGAGGAGTGACTGGTGAATGGAGGAAAATTGATCGGTGGATGATCAATGGCCGGTGGTGGCAGTGGTGATGGGTTCTTCTTCCTAAACCTAGTTTTTGCTGTGGTTGTGTTTTGGTCTCGTTCGATGACCAGAGGCGATCGAGTTCAATGGGGGATTTGGGAATGGAAAGAGGGGAGTCAGACGAAGCTTGTGGCGATAAGGCGAGGGTTCCGGTTGGCTGTGGCGGTGGTACGAGGCGTTTGTAGGTCGGGGTTTCTTTTCTGGTGGTGGCAAAACTATCGATTTTAAATTCGAAAATTTTGAGTTGAACTGAGTGGTTGGAACGATGGAGCGGGTCGACGGCGACCGGGTGGCGGTGGCGGCGTAGGTCGGAGTGGCTTCGATCGTTCGTGCACGTGCACATGTGCCTTCACGTATCTGGTTGAAGCTGGGTTTGTGGAGCTCCGGGGAAAATGGTTCTGGGCTCGAGATCGTACTCGAAGTTTTATCGAGAAGAAATAACGAGAGAGAGAGAGCTGGGAAGAGACTCGGGAAAATTGTGAAGAAACTCGAGTTTTAACTCGAGTAAACCTGAGGTTTTCTCGGGTATCTGGGTTTTCACACTTCGAGTCTAATAAATTAAAGTTAATCATCTTAACAATTTCAAGTATGGATGAAGTAATTAATGGTTGACAAATTTATGTTAAGAGTTTATTTTAAGTTATGATTAATTAAGCAAATACTTGAGAATGTTTTAAAATCTTAATTAATATCTTAATTTCGTAGTAAATTTAAGATAAGTGTTTGGAATTTTATTAACATTGAAGCTTTTAAGTTAGAAATACTTTGTTTCCAAAGTTATTAAGGAAGATTTTAAATGTTAAGTAAGAAGGTAATTAAGATGAATGAATTTATTTATTAATTCATTTGTAAGGTAATCAAGGATGTTAATTAATTTATAATGGTAAATAGCTAGGTGATTTGGGATTAATCGATTGTAATTAAAGATTGGTATTAATAATTAGGTGTTTAATTAATGGGGTATTAACAGATATTGATTAATAATTAAGGTTATCAATCAATAATTGATGAATAGTTAATTAGTTAATTAATGTATAATTAAATGGTTATAAAGAAATTAAGGATTGATTACTTTGTATTGAAGGAGATTTACCGACAATTAAGGTTTATTAATTGACAGTTAAGAAGGGGAATTAATCTATAGTTGGGAATTAATTTAATTGATTTATAAGATAATCAGGAAGTGATTGATTAATTAAAAGTTAGTAATTAAGTAATATGAGCAGGATTAAGTGACTAAGTCTTAAGGAATTAATTTAATTTAAGTAATTAAATTAATTATGATATGAATTGATAATGCTTGAATGATGATAAGTGCCTTGGATTGGCTGATATCTCTGATATGAATTGCTTTGTGATATGATATGTATGGGTGGACAGTGATAATGAGATTATCTATTAATTATGGATTGCTGTGTAAAGGTGTTATCCGATAATTAAAGTTGAATTGTAATCCACTTGTATAACTTGGGTTAGACCGAGTATTACAGATTTTCAGGTAAGGATGTTCTGGAGCTCAGAAGATGAGCTGGATGGTAGGAACGTATGGAGTGATTCCACTATGATATATTGTTGTATATTTGGACATGTTGATTATATATGTCCAGTGATTGTGTATATGTTGTAACTCTGATGTATTAAAGTGTAATTTAACTGATACAGTTTTTTTTTGTATAAATGGTATTATATGATATTATATTTTGATCCGCTGCGAATGTGAGATTCTGTGACTTGTTTCATGTTTCTTCTTCTTCTATCTCTTTCTTCTTTTCCTAACTATCAGGAATTTTCGGGATCGAAAATTCCGGGTCGTTACAGTTGGTATCAGAGCAAAGGTTGAGCGAGAACCTTAGCTCTGGTGGGTGTACTCATAAGGATAAGGTCAATAGTACCCTAGAATGAGTTGAGTATATATATATATATATGAGAGCGTACTTGTTATTTTCTTATATAAAGATTTTAAATGATTTTATAAGAATATATTTTGATATTTATAAAGCAATATTCTTACTAATAATATTTTAAGGTAATTGAATTAAATTAAGTGGTAATATAATACAACCAAATTGAAACTAAATAGAGATAAGTTTGAATTGGATTCAAACTGAAATTAAAAATTTGAATTTGGAGAAGAATTTTCAGAATATGATAATAGTAAATTGATCTCCAGCTGTAATAACCTTGGTTATTATCCTAAAATGATGAAATGTTCTAGGGAATAAATCATTTAGGGAAGTATGACATATAAATGGGGAATTGAAGATGATTTAAATTATGAAGTCCTAAACCTGGGTCCAGAATTTGAAAAAAAATTTCAAAGTAGTAAAGAAATAATAAATAATATTATTTAATGTATTTGAATGAATGGGTCCTATTTCAAACAAGAGTTGTTTGAAAATTTAAAGGAATTTGTTTTGAACTGAAACCATGGTGGTTTAAAATTTAAAGCATAACTTGGTGTGTAAAGGAAATTAATATGTATATATGTGGATATACATCAGATCAAAGATGATTTGAAAATAAACTCTAAATGTTGAGTTTTTAAATTTGGAATGGGATATGAAAACCCAAAGTGAAAAGTATTTTTGAACTTATAAGTGGGAAGGTTATTAATAAAAAGTTTAAAATTCGAAGTGGGATAAAGTGGACTAGATTAAATTAAATTTAACTTAAGGAAAGTTAAATGAGTTAGAATGAACAACTTGAATTGGAAATTTCAAGATGAAATGGAAATTTAACTTGGGAAGTTAAATGGTTGATTTTAAATGGGAGTTATGAGTGATCTCAAAATGGGTTTGAGATCTGAAAATAGAAATGGGTGTTGTTAATTGGTGTTTGGATAAACTTGGATGTTATTTATCCTGATATCATTCTACTGTTATAAATAATCTATGAAACTGGGAATTGGTTTTGAAGTTAGAAATGGATAATAAATTAGAATCTGAAGATTAAATTGTTTTTGAATTCTTATTTGAACTTTGTAATAAGTTAAGTAAAGATAATTTTAAAATGGAATTTTGGAATTTGGATTCAAAATTAAATGGTTTAAAGTTGAGATTCAGATTTCGTTAGTTCAAATTGAATTTAGTTTGAATTAACTAGAATTGAAGATGGATAAGTATAAAATTCAAATGGAAAATTTGAATTGGATCAATTTGAAATAAAATTGTAAATTGAATGAGTTCAAATTCAAATGGGAATTGGGATTAGTTCATATAGAACTGGAAATGATTTGAAATTGAAGTAAATTCAATTTGAAATTTGTCTAAAGTAATTAGAATAATTTGGAACTGTAGTTAAAGTGAATAAGTTTAAAATCAAATGGAATTTGAGTTGAATTTGGAAAGAAGTTGAGGTTAATCCAACTTGAATTTAGGGTTAAATCAATTTCAGTGGAAATTGAAGTTATTTAAATTGAATTGGGATGGGAGATCGGGAATTGAACAGTTTGGCTCTGGACTATTTTTAATAAATCATTTTGATATAAACTGTTTTAAATCTATTTTCCTAACTATTTACTATACAGCTTTTCTTTTCCAAGACTACCTTGTATTTATTTAACAACTACTTTTGGAAGCACATAACAATTTTACAACTGTTTATAAACTAATTACTATTTTTCAACTGTTTTATAACTAATTACAATTTGCAACTATTTTGCAGTTATCTAATTGTTTTATAACTATTTATCTACTTTCCAACCATTTTATAAATACTTAACTATTTTATAGCTATTTTACAAACTAATAATTATTTTTCAACTACTTATTCATTTTAAAATTTTCCAAGCTATTTTCAAAATTTAATTTGCATAGAGTTCGAACTGTTTATGATTGAATATCCATTTGGGATAAGGATTTAAGTGATAATCCAATGGAATTGAAACAATTGTGATTATGTGGATAGAAATTAAAGGAAATGTGAATAGAAAGAGAAATTGATTTAGTTAATAATCAATGAAGATAAATACGTAGGATGTACGTATATTATTCTATTCGCATAGTGGTTTGATCCAGATTCGAGCACAGAATTTCGAGATAATATTATCGATCCGAGTTGGGATTTTTCGTTCGATTTTCGACGGTGAACCTGGATATGGATTTTTGATTGGTTCTGGATATTCTCTATCATAGTTGTGACTATGCAAGGAGAATGACGGTTTCTGATCAAGAAACCAGATCTGAGTCCGCACTAGGAAGTCGGGTGGACGATACTAGTTCGGAAGTGAAATTGTGTGATCGAGTGAGCGATCAGATTGATATTGCGTACGAATGATATGTGAACATCGTACGGGTTTGAATAAAATTGATATTGAAAATTTGTGGATAAGAACTGGAAATGATTTTTTGAAAATTGAAAGTATATTTTGTGAAATATATGATGAAGTAAAGTAGAAATTGGATATTTCTATGGTAAAAATTTGCTTTATCAAAGTAAGTAAAATGGTAAGTGGCTTTATAGAGTAATCAAATTTGAATATTTGATTTTGAATAAACAAAGTCATGTATCTTTGTTATATATATAAGATAAAACTCCCCTTGTTGAATCTTTTACCAGAAGAAAAGGGTTTTTAGAAATATTTGAAGTATAAAAAGGGGTTTTATACAAGCTTAAAATAATCCAAAGATTTTTATCAAGGATTTATATATATATATATAAAGGATCTTTTGAGAATGATTTTGGAGGAAATGTTTTGGGAACCTTTGAATTTGGAAGGGCTTTTGATTTTTGGGTAAAATCAATGTTGGAATTTGGAAAAGCCTGATTTGAGAATTATCGATTTTGAGAATCGATTTTGTGTAAAGACACTTATATGAGATTCATACTAGGTGTATGATTTGGAAAATACTATATGTGTATAGTATAAAGTGTTTTGAGATTGGCTCTGGGGAAAAAGGCGCTCCCTTGAAATGAACTTCTCAGGAGTGCCACAGGGTGGGACTGCCTTGAGCCTCTAAGGGAGAGGTTCTAAAGTTGATCCTGTGAGGAGTCCGGACAAAACTAGTTCCTGAGGATTATTGTGTAGCGAAAGTCGAGGGGCTGGTGCCCACAGAGGCATTTGGGTTATGCTGTGACGACAATGTAACTCGATGTCACTGCGATCTACTGCAGACCATAGCGAAAGTCGTGTGTGCCGCTGAGAGCCAACAGTCTACGTTTGATTTTATATCGGTAGACTGCGACACTATGGTAACATAGAGAAAGTCGTGTGTGCCGTTGAGAGCCAACAGTCTATGTTTGATTTTACATCGGTAGACTGCGACCTATGTAGGAGTAAAGAAGTTTCATTTTGACAGCGAAAATCGTGAGGCCGCAGAGAGCCTGCAGTTACATAGACTTTTGCCGTGATGGAAACGTAACCCTGGATGTAACTGCGATCAGTTGTGGGTTCCATGGTGTAATCAGTTACATGGACTTTTGCTGCGACGGCAACGTAACCCAGGATGTAACTGTGACCATGGATGGGTGTGATGATTTCTAGAGCATTCTCACCAAAGCTATTTCTTCTATTTTCGAAACTGTTTTCTATATTTTCAATAAAATTATCTTTCAAAATATTTTCACTGAATGTTGAAAATGGGTCTGCCAAGTACTTATAGATTTTCGGTCCTACGCCTGATCAACGTATGACCGAATTTCTGTGAGAACAAGGATAGACTTGTCAAAACATCGAGTTATAAAAGTATTTTTATAAAACTATTTTCGAATAATATTATATAGATTTTAAAGTAGTTTAAAAATGATCAAAGAAATTTATCTGATTTTAAGCATTTTAATAAAACTGGCTTCGTTCCTTTTCGATTTCGAGGACGAAAAGATTCAAAGGGGGTAGGAATGTGATGACCGGTATTTTGGCAATATTATTTTAATAAGCGTTTAATCTAACTAAATAAAATACGAACTCATTTTTTTAAAATGAATAAATCTTTTGGAAATATTCGCCATTTGTTTATATAAATTTGTATTTTTGAAAGGGAAAATTTGAATTGGAAATTTAAAATAAATTTCTTAATAATATTTACAATCAAATTTATCTTATATAATTGAATTAAAGTACTCTATCTTATTAACATTGGTAAATAAATATATACGAATGATAATGTTTGAAATAAAATCAAAGTCTGTCAATATAAAATATAAATATAAAATATAAGTAAAACTTATGTATATAATTTAAATGTTGATGTCTAAAACACAAAATAGAAATGAATATAATTAAAAACAAGTGTATAAACAACTATAACAATTTTGAGAGAAACACAAAAATATAGAATAAGTATTTATACTAGAAATAAATAAATATGAATATATATATGTAGACATACAAGACACTAAGTATTGGAGTTAAAATAAGTATTTAAGTTAGAAATATAACATAGAAACAAAACTGGTAAGAAGAAATGCAAAGCACAAGCAGGTAAGAAATCTATTAACATAGACAAAGTAAAAGGCAAGTATATATATATATATATATAAAGTACAAAAGCAAAACAGGTTTGTATAAATAATTAGTAAAGCCTGTAAGTAGTTCAAAGGCAAGCAAATTTGTAGTTGTAAAATAAGTATGCAGGCTAGAAAATCATAAACAAAGCAAAGTACAATACATCTATGTACAAAATAAGATATGGATGAAACATAAAGTACCATTGCATTAAATGTTTCCATTTCTCAGCATACAAACAAAGTCATTTCGAATTTGTATAGAAATCAATTCAGCCTCCATTTAGAGAAAAATCTCTGAACAAAACAGATAACAAATTGTACCAGCAATTGTTAACTTTTCTTTCTATAAATATATTTCTATTTTAGTTCGTTCTTATAACATAGCAAACCTGAGAGATACGAGTAGCATCTCCATTTTTTTATAAACTGAAGTTTTTACAACAACAAACAAGATGATTTAAGGAAGATCAAAGAAGACCATTCCACAGTTTTAAAGTCCAAAGCTTTTCAGTTGTAAAATTACAAGCAAGACAAAGTTTTCTGGAATCAAACATAAAAGCATACAAATCTCATTCCAGTTTCAATGGCCCTTTGCATTTTTAGGTGAGTAACTTTTAAAAATCTAAATTTTATCTGGTTGCATGCTATTTATGTGATAAATATTGTAGTATGTACAATGTATATAAATGAAATCTGCTGTATGCATGTTTATATGAATGTCCTCTGTTTGTAGTTCCCAGTTCCCCTGTTATTTAAAAATTCATATTCTTTTTGATTCAATTTCTGTTAGGATTTAGTTTACAAACAAAAGTTGTTTGTTTAGTTATAAAGTAAGTTTTAAAAATTGAATTAAGTTAATTTTAACTTGTTGGCCCTGGAAAATCAAACAACTAAGCAAGTTCAAATCTAATTTAAAATTCAATCATCCTGTTTTCTGGATTCATGAACATAAATTGAATACTAAAATCAAAATACGATTTTTAAAACAAAAATTTTAATTTTTAATAAAGGGGTTAAGGTGCAGTTTGGGTTTAAACTGGAAATGAACTTGTGGGGTTCTCTGGTGATCTCAGTAATTGGAGAGGCTGGAATTCTGTCTGGAGGTCGAGGAGTGACTGGTGAATGGAGGAAAATTGATCGGTGGATGATCAATGGCCGGTGGTGGCAGTGGTGATGGGTTCTTCTTCCTAAACCTAGTTTTTGCTGTGGTTGTGTTTTGGTCTCGTTCGATGACCAGAGGCGATCGAGTTCAACGGGGGATTTGGGAATGGAAAGAGGGGAGTCAGACGAAGCTTGTGGCGATAAGGCGAGGGTTCCGGTTGGCTGTGGCGGTGGTACGAGGCGTTTGTAGGTCGGGGTTTCTTTTCTGGTGGTGGCAAAACTATCGATTTTAAATTCGAAAATTTTGAGTTGAACTGAGTGGTTGGAACGATGGAGCGGGTCGACGGCGACCGGGTGGCGGTGGCGGCGTAGGTCGGAGTGGCTTCGATCGTTCGTGCACGTGCACATGTGCCTTCACGTATCTGGTTGAAGCTGGGTTTGTGGAGCTCCGGGGAAAATGGTTCTGGGCTTGAGATCGTACTCGAAGTTTTATCGAGAAGAAATAACGAGAGAGAGAGAGCTGGGAAGAGACTCGGGAAAATTGTGAAGAAACTCGAGTTTTAACTCGAGTAAACCTGAGGTTTTCTCGGGTATCTGGGTTTTCACACTTCGAGTCTAATAAATTAAAGTTAATCATCTTAACAATTTCAAGTATGGATGAAGTAATTAATGGTTGACAAATTTATGTTAAGAGTTTATTTTAAGTTATGATTAATTAAGCGAATACTTGAGAATGTTTTAAAATCTTAATTAATATCTTAATTTCGTAGTAAATTTAAGATAAGTGTTTGGAATTTTATTAACATTGAAGCTTTTAAGTTAGAAATACTTTGTTTCCAAAGTTATTAAGGAAGATTTTAAATGTTAAGTAAGAAGGTAATTAAGATGAATGAATTTATTTATTAATTCATTTGTTAGGTAATCAAGGATGTTAATTAATTTATAATGGTAAATAGCTAGGTGATTTGGGATTAATCGATTGTAATTAAAGATTGGTATTAATAATTAGGTGTTTAATTAATGGGGTATTAACAGATATTGATTAATAATTAAGGTTATCAATCAATAATTGATGAATAGTTAATTAGTTAATTAATGTATAATTAAATGGTTATAAAGAAATTAAGGATTGATTACTTTGTATTGAAGGAGATTTACCGACAATTAAGGTTTATTAATTGACAGTTAAGAAGGGGAATTAATCTATAGTTGGGAATTAATTTAATTGATTTATAAGATAATCAGGAAGTGATTGATTAATTAAAAGTTAGTAATTAAGTAATATGAGCAAGATTAAGTGACTAAGTCTTAAGGAATTAATTTAATTTAAGTAATTAAATTAATTATGATATGAATTGATAATGCTTGAATGATGATAAGTGCCTTGGATTGGCTGATATCTCTGATATGAATTGCTTTGTGATATGATATGTATGGGTGGACAGTGATAATGAGATTATCTATTAATTATGGATTGCTGTGTAAAGGTGTTATCCGATAATTAAAGTTGAATTGTAATCCACTTGTATAACTTGGGTCAGACCGAGTATTACAGATTTTCAGGTAAGGACGTTCTGGAGCTCAGAAGATGAGCTGGATGGTAGGAACGTATGGAGTGATTCCACTATGATATATTGTTGTATATTTGGACATGTTGATTATATATGTCCAGTGATTGTGTATATGTTGTAACTCTGATGTATTAAAGTGTAATTTAACTGATACAGTTTTTTTTGTATAAATGGTATTATATGATATTATATTTTGATCCGCTGCGAATGTGAGATTCTGTGACTTGTTTCATGTTTCTTCTTCTTCTATCTCTTTCTTCTTTTCCTAACTATCAGGAATTTTCGGGATCGAAAATTCCGGGTCGTTACATCAAGTTCACAACTTTATATCAAAACATAGTACTTAAACCATTGTTTTCATATCTAATGCTAACCACATTGTAGCACATATATGTCTATCAAAACCAAGTCATAATCCATACAACAAACATCATCCATTTAGCCATAATGACAAACGTATACATAGATAAAATCTTTTTGAAAAAGATTAGAATTTACTCACCATAAAGTTTTCCTAAACTTCAATGCTTTAGAACTTGTAAACTTGAAAAACTCAAAAAGCAATCCGAATATAGCTCTACTTCCTATTGACTTTTCGATATGATAATTTCAGAACTTTTAAAACCTGTCAACAGTAAAGTTTTAGAAATTTCCTTTCTCTATCATTTTAGAAAAGGAATCACTCGATTTGGATCATTTTTGAGAAAGTTATGGTCAAAAGAAGAGGTGGTATTTACGGCCTTCAAACATAAGTCCGAAAATGGGTCTTAAAGACAAGTGTTTTTGACATAGCTGGACTAAAAACTTGAGGAAGTGGTCAACATGAAAGTTGTAGCCACTGGATTTATATACGGTTTGAGAAAAAGAAAATCATGATTTGGAGTGGAAAGGTGAAAGTTATGGCCGAAGGAAGTAGGATGAAAATGGAGAAGATTTTGAGTGGATTTTAAACAAGTATTTAAGGATTTTTTTCTTTTGTTTAAGAGGAAAGAAGACATGAATGGAATGGGGAGGTTAGGAAAATGAATATGGAAAGTAAAATGAATAAGAGAGATGTATGTGGGTATTTATAGATAGAGAGGAGAAAGCAAATTACCTTTATACTCTTGGCTTTAAAAATATTCTAACATGTCATGATATTGAGAGGTCATATCACCATGCCTTATCACACCGCTCTCTATTATATATATATATTCCTTTTAAAACAATGATTTTTTACATCAAATCCATATTTCTATCATATAAAATCTCATTATATATATATATATATTTTAATCCATGACTTGTCACATCACATTATATATATAAGCTAAATTATTAATTAAAGCTAAGTCATGACAAGAGATAATGATGGTTAATGATTACAATTTAAGATGTGACAACACTTAATATATATAACCTATGATGTGACAATACTTAATATATAAATATATATATATATAAGTTTATTATTTAGTTAATGAACTCTTATATATATGTGTATATGGTGCACAAAGAGGAACAACGTTCCCGACAACTTTCCGGTGTCAAAAGTTCGAAATTTCGAAAAACGTTCTTAGGTCACATTTTCTGTTTTTCTACAAACTATTTAATTTGGTAAACAAATTTTGAAAACGATTTTATCATCATTATTAATTTATTAAAATTAGGTTATTTTCATTATAAAACCTATATATTGAATTTTTAAAATTAAATAAATATTCACTAATCAAAGCAGTGAAATTCCGAGTCGTTACATTCTTTCCCCATAAAAGAATTTCGTCCTCGAAATTACACTTCGACCTATCCCATAAAACACTTGACACTATGCATCAGTTCGTATGATGTACATAGATCATTCTTATGCAAGACCTGATTCGATCTCAACTTAAATACATAACTTTCCCTCCGAACTAGTATCGCTTACCCGATTCTCTAGTGCGGACTCCTATCAGGCTCCTTGATTTGAAACCTCCATTCTCCTTACATAGTTGTAACTATGATAGAAAACCTTGGTCCCACCAAAGAACCTTCATCAAGTGCTTGCCATTAAAGTTCGAGTGATAGATCCTTATTCGGAATGGTGCAACACATCAAAGCCATGTACTTGAATCTTGGATCGCTATATATGGAAAGAGAAATGATCTACGTCCAACTTACGCACTTACTTAATTGATTCTCCCTAATACCAATTCTATTTCCACCAAATTATTTATGACAACATTTCATATATTCTTAGGTTCAACTTGTATGCTACTCCACTACATCCTAAGATCATATATCCCTATCTAATTCCATTTTGCTTTTATTCTCCTAAGAAAATTCAAGATCCAAATACCTGGCTTTTATTTTCAAAAACTTTTTGAAATGGTACTCTATAATTTAAATCATACAAATATATAGACATAGCCCGAGTAACTGCAAAATGACACTAAGGAACTAGGTATCACCAAAAAGTGTCATACGCTCCCTTACTAAGAAGGGTAATACTCAAGAGAAGTGTTTACAATCTGAATACATCTCTTTTCCAATTTTATTTTCAAGCCACTCGAACTAGATAACTTAAAAATATTCCTTTTATTTCCAAATTCTCATTTTTGGAATAATACTTTACATTTTCCAACAACATACATCACTAACTTACTTTGGGTTTGTTCGGGTTGAACTTGTTTCGATCGTACAATGATAAAGAGAATAATTAACTAAGTATCCTACAACGTTCACCTAGACAAACATCTAATCGTCACTTAGAAGATTATTCTGATCATCACAAAACAATCAAGACTTGCTTTCCATACCAATCAAAAGATAACAATTCTTACTTTCACTTTTATTCCCAAAAATGTATACTTTAACCAAATTGGTTTCAAATATTATTATTATTATTTTCCCAAAACCTTGAAAATCATTTTTCAAAAGCACCGAGATTTAGGTTCTCAAGTTTTCAATCTAAATTTCTTCCAATTTAAATGATACATTTTTATAAACCCGATCACTTCTATTAAACCATTTTAAAATATTCATCTCAAAATATTCTAACTTTTAAATCAAATTCTACCTCAACTTTAACATTGAACGCCTTTTAGTCAAACTGTGAAACTTAATTCTCAAGGTGTTCATTTCCATAATTTTCCCAATCCTTATCTACCCAACCTATATCTTAAAAAGGGAACATACTAACAATAGTTAATGCTCAACTAAACGAGCATGATAAACAAACCCTAAATGATAATAATAACAACATATTATTATCTCCTAACACCTCAACCAACTATATTACACTATTTGTGAAAATCATTCTTTTATATATAAAATATTCCTTGGGTAAAATTATTTCATTTACCCAATTCCAAAACAATACTATGTCGATTTTCCTAGTTTATGTGTTTAGAAACCCCTATCGGTACAGTTGTACACCCAGTATCGACCAGAGTTCATAATTCACTAAACCGATAAATCAACACAATATAAAACATTTGATAATCACTAACAAATACGCGCTCATATATATACACTCAAACTCATTCTAGGGTGTCACTTACCCTATCTTTAATGGGTTAACCCCACCAAAGCCCAGGTTCTCGCTTAACCTTCAACTCTGATACCAAATGTAATGAATTGGGCTTTCGATTCTCGAAAATCAACACTAATATGTCCACTATATTACATGCCGAATGTTCAAGTGCCCAAAAACACCGATGGTTAGGCGAAAGAAAGAAGATAGAAAAATTAAAAACAAACACATAATCCCCCAATGCATTGGAATAACATATATTAATCAACATAATATTTACAAAGTCATTTACAAAATGAAACATCAGAGTCATACTAATAAATTCCTAACTTAGGACAACTGTAACAGCCTGTCCTTATACACAGATATAGAGTACATAATATACAACAGAAAAAAGATGATAACTATCTATCGATGAAGCCTTCTGCTCCAAGCTCCTCCAAAATGCATCCGTAGAAACCTGGATTACTTGGATGCTCATAAAATTTGAGCACCCAAGAGTTTTAGGGATAGAAAAAAATCCAAGTCAGACATGGTTCTGGTGTGAGTAAACTCAATGCAACTAAAACCATATTTGGTATACAACTAAAACCATATGGCACATATTGGAGAATAGATTCTATACAATAACTGGGCTACTGGGGTACTGTCCACCATGGTACACGTCTAGAAAATGTACCGAGATCGTACCTAACAACCCCTGCCAACACAAGATCGGCCTACACCTTACTAGATAGTACCGAATATGTCATCACCTTGGTTGATTTGCAACCCTTTTCATATCGAGCTCTCATGCAAGACCAATCCATAAATATGTAGATGTATCATATCTAGAAGGGTGACAGCATAACCTAATGGATGCGATCCACATAGCCTTGCTGCATCTCCTCTGTTTTAGTCATTCTCGGTTGACAAGGCTTGAGGCTACGTTTTACCTTTCTAAATAGCAATCCCACTTGGAATGCTAACACTGCCCTCTAGGTAGTAATACAGTGCCATCATTCATCCATACAAGTTGTTCAGGATAAGGACAAACCGAATGCACTACTTCTACTACATCCATTTTGGAACCACTCTTAGGATTAGTAGCAAGTAGCCCTTGCACTTCAATGGCTCCGTCTTCGATCCTATGCTTCAAGATGTCTTCATTCCAAAATGCTTGAGTTAGATCGAAGAGGTTTTCGGATAACATATCTGATCCCGGTCTCTTCAAAACAACTTTTGATATTTTTGGTAAACTCAACCCTAGTTCTTTAGGAAATAAACAAATAAATAACAAGAGCGAAGTTCACCTCCTTACCGTTTGTGGACGGATTTCCTTATCATTCGTCCTAGAAGAACAAAACGAGTTTATACATACAGTATAACACCTTTAATGATAACTGTACCATATAATTGTCATGTTTCTCCGGGATATTTCCAAAGTTACATTTTGGGTCCAGCTTTAATAGTTGGTTATTTACTATCAGATAATCAAGCATCCAATCATGGTTTAATTTCCATACGGGATCCACTAAGCCTTTATTAATTCTCTTTAATTAGTAAAACCACTTTATAAAACCTGATCACAAGACCTTTTCAAAAAACTATTCTCAAACCCCTTACATTTTCTTTTATACTTGGGAAACATTTGTATACTTATCTCAATGTTATAAGTATATTACCAAAACATTTTACTTTTCATGCCTTGAAACAAAATCATATACTTATCTTATCAGTATAAGTATATTTACAAACTTTTAAAAGTTTTATTCTTTCCAAATCCCATATTAAATAACCAAACATTTCTTCCAAATAAAACATTCCGCTTATCCTTTATCAAAAATTCCCTTTTTAAAAGCTCATCTCATATTTCAATTAACTTATAACTTTCAATAAAGTTATAACCCACTTTTATAAACCTTTAAGTTAATTTATAAACCTATTTCCTAATCTCTGATATAATTTATAAGCCTGTTTCCTATTTTTAAAACTCTTTATATAAACCTTTCTATACTCCTTTATAAATATCATTTACAAAACATCATTTGTAAAACACCTTAATAACCCTTTCCGATATTAAAACCCCTTTCTATACACAAGTTATCATTTATAAATACCTTTATAAGAATTATATAATTTGAAAAACCATTTATAAACCCTTAGTCTCAAATTGATTAAAGAATTTAATTAAATTCAAAACCATACTTTATAAATTCCAAATTAGGCTTAGCAGCCCCAATGGTACTAATTTAAGTTACCATTTTATTTCAATTTAATTCCAAGGCACTTATCAATTATTTACATAGACCAACATATATGTAAATCCAACCAATTATCAGATCAGGGAATAACATGTCAATACAACTCAACTGGCATATACATGTCTAACAACATAATAGCAAGATGGTGTTTTGTAATGATAAATATATGTCCAAAACAATTTAAACAATTAATAGTAGAACGCGGATTTATTCTGCTAAACGCATGTCCTAACAATCCAAATAATTACCCTATAGCAGAACGATGTTTTATTCTGCTAATGAATGTCCATACACAAATAATCAAATTCTAACTTATTCACAGTTGTTTGTCTATTTAATATCATGGACAAGAGATTCTTTAGTTAAAATCAAATCACTTAAAAAAGAACCCAACTTAAAACATAACCAATAAAGTTTTAATTTTTTTAATAATTAAATCATAATTTAATATCAATTAAAGTTTAATTAAATCTTAAATAATCAGAATCAAATCATAATTAAGTCTTAAGTAATTAAAAGTAATTTAATAATTAAACTATAAACAAATAAACATTTACCTAAAATTAATCCCTAATTAAGTAATAATTAAGAAAACAATTAATTAAATAATTAAATAATAATTAATTAAATAATAATAAATTAAATAATTCAACTTTAATTAAATAATAATTAAAATAATTGAACTTGATTAAATAAAAATAATTACCCTCTTTAACATAATTAATCATTAATTAAAACTTCTTAATAACTTACTTAATTATTACTAATTAGTCACTAATTACTTAACATAATTACTGATTACTTAATAAATAATTATCCTTAATTAATAAATCAATTAATTATTAAACATACTTAATCAAGTTATAACTAACTTATGTATTGCAAATTACGTTCGAAAATAGGTTTTCAAATAATTTTTAAAAGAAAAGTCTAAAGTTAGAAATCAAACTTTTCCAAACTGCATCCATTGCGACTATCGCTATGGATGCGATAACTTAGAATTTGCTTCTCTATGTTACCATCTAAAACTCTAACCTTCCACTTTGGAATATCTTTTAATATATAAAAGAAAGGGTTTAAAAAACCTTAACTCGGGTAGAATTTAGACAAAAACATTTACTAACCCAAAACTAGTAAATGATTAGATTTCCAAATGGATCTCAAGTCCTTTCAACATTCCAAACTATTAATCTTTCCATAACCATTCGACCAAAATCCAAGTTCTCACATACACAAGCATATCATTTGCATAACATATCAAGTTCACAACTTTATATCCAAACATAGCACTTAAACCATTGTTTTTCATATCTAATGCTAACCACATATTAGCACATATATGTCTATCAAAACCAAATCATAATCCATACAAAAAACATCATCCATTTAGCCATAATGACAAACATATACATAGATAAACTCTTTCCCAAAAAGATTAAAATTTACTCACCATAAAGCTTTCCTAAACTTGAATGCTTTAGAATGTGTAAACTTGAAAAACTCAAAAAGCAATTCGAAAATAGCACAACTTCCTCTTGGCTTTTCAATATGATAATCTCAGAATTTTGAAAAGTTTCAACAGAGAAATTTTAGAAAATTCTTTTCTCTATCATTTGAGAAAAAGATTCTGTGACGCCCCACCTCTATACTCACACTAGCCAAGGACACTACGGGGTAATGCCGTCGACCAGCACGAAGAATAAGGCTGTTGAGGAGCGACCATCTGTGTAATTGCTTTGTGCGAGTACCGATATGTCAGATAGTATGATAATTTCATTTCAAGAGGAAATCCGACATATCAAATACAAACTCAAAGCTACTACACAGTGGCTATGTGGGCTTCGGAAACAAATATAGAAATAAGCATAACACAAATCAGTCACATATATTCATATCACAAATACGGAAATAGATAGGAATATAACACATAAAAGTGTACATCAAAATAGTGGTCATACAAGGTCCACTACATCATAAAACAATAGATACAAGTGCTAGACAAAAGAATATGTATACATCAATGAGTCTCTATCTCGAATGTATAAAAACAAAAACTACTAAGCTAAAGTAGTTAGCCAAAAGTCAAAAGCTAGCCCTTGCTAAGAAGTCAAGTGGAAGCACCTGTAACACCTCGGTCTGACCCGAGTATTATTTAAGAAGAAAAATAATAAACGGATCAGTCTAGCTATAAATATCATATTAGATGAGAAAGGATAAGAGATACCACAAAAATGTATGATAACAATAATGCCATACAGTGACAAGTATACATTCGATAACAATAAAAATCATACAATATCTCAAATCTCGTCAAATATCCAAAAAGAACATCACATTCTTTAGCTTATTCACCAAACCCCAAATATTGACAAAACATATCAATGTCAATCGCAAAAATTGGTGAAACACAAATTCCAGAAATCAACAATTAGAAATCTAGAAAACACAAAGGGGGAGGCCTATCACAAACGGGAGCATGAAAACTCACCAACACGTGTATCACAAACGGGTCGCTTCCTATGGTCGCTAACCATAGAGCCGGTGCAACGGCGTAGTACAATAGCGGTACGCTCGAGGAACCTGAAACTCAAATGAGTTGGAACAACAACGTAGTATAATAACGGTACGCCCGATGAACCTGAAACTCAAATAATTCGGAACAACGACGTAGTACAATAACGGTACGCTCGATGAACCGAACTCCATAAAACCCATAGGTCGCTAGCCTATAAAAATGAGACGAAGCTCCATAAAACGAGGTACAGTCTGTAACAACCCGCATATTTTAAGTATTGTAGGTACAGTCTCTCGTGCTCCTTAAGGTGAACTTCTCATTTCAAAATTTCTTCTTTTGTGTTGTTATGCCTTAGTATGGTTGTTACTTTTTATTTTCTTCTTAAGTATTGCGAGGACGCAATTTCTTTAAGGAGGGGAGTCTGTAACAACCCGCATATTTTACGATTGTATATTTAAATGTTTTGTTTAAATATAGAATCGTGTGTTGAATTTAAATTCCGAAATGTTACTTTTTGTAAACAGTCAAATCCGGACTCAAGACCACTTCCATTGAGTTCAAAACGACGTTTACAACGTTTTTGAGTATAAACATCGATATGTTTGGAGTTGAATAGAATTTTGCTATTTTTCTATTGGGCTTTGGGTTTGGGTTTCAGCCCACTAACCCAACAAGAGAACCCAACTCCTCTATCTATTAACTCCCACTCCACTCCTCTTCATTCATTCATTCTATTTTCCTAACACTCTCAAGCTAAAGGAAGATGGGGAAATAAGAGGAAATTAAAATTCCTAAACCCTAGTTTACTAGGAAATTCAAATTCAAGTTCTAGAAATCAAAGAGAATCTTAGGTAAACATCCTCTTCATCTTCTGCATCTCAATCTCTCTTCAATTTTCAGAAATTCCTAAACCCTAACTTAGGAAATATTTGCTTATGAGCTTAGATTGGAGCTTCTTGAGTTGAAGTTGAAGAGTGGTTGATCTTTCCTTTGTTTTAGAGCTTCTCAATTCTTGTTTTCGGATTTAAAGGTGAGTTCTTGAACTCACATCTATGTCTATAGCTTTCATTGTTGTTAGGTATGAATTCCTAACATCTATTTCATGTTCAATTGCTTTTTTTGAATTGATTTGGTGAATTTTCCAATTTTGGAATTTTAAAGTCAAAATCTTTAAAGATCCTATCTTGGATGTTTTGACATGTTTTTGATGGTGTATCGAAGAGCCTATAAGTCTGGATTGCCGCTTGGCTTAATTCCCTTGCCTCCATCCCTCGTTCGATTGCATTTCGGTTTGGATTTTTGCCCTTTTTGGGCTAGGCTGATTTTTGCCTAGCAGGAAATTTCAGACGTCTGGATTGAAAATCCAGACGTCTGGTTGAAAATCCAGACGTCTGGTTGAAAATCCAAACGTCTGGTTGAAAAATCCAGATGTTTGGAATTGGTCCCTGGAAAAAGAAAAAAGGTAGAGGCAAAATCCATACATTTGGAAATCCAACCAGACGTCTGGTTAGTGGTTCAGACATCTGGTTGGTAATTTCAGACGTTTGGAACTGTTCAATTTTGCCTATTTTGACTGTTTTTGAGTGGATTTCCAATTTTTATCGATTTTTGTTGATTCGGTTAGTTGCTGTCAATTATTATCGACTTTGATGACTGCATTTATGGATTTTTGGGAATATCCATTTGATTGGGATTTGATATCGATTTTTATGGTTTGAATTTACGTCGTCGAATGTGGATTTTTGGTGATAGATTGTTTTTACAATCATTTCTGTGATTTGTCACTTTTAAATACAAAGGTTCCTATGCTGGTAGTAAATACTCAAACTCTTTCACAAAAACAATTTCAACACTACTTTTAAATACAAAGCTCGTTTTTAAAACCGTTTTCCAATCTATTAGTATATAAAACATTTACCTCATTCGTATGAGAAATCCAATTAAATGACTTAGAAAAACAAGTGGTATGAAACGCTTGCGTTTACTTCGTCGGTTAATTCTTAGGCTTGTTCGATTGAAATCTTGTGACAATTTTCGAGTGGAAATCTACAATTTATTCGTAAATATTTAAGTTAAGCTAGTGGTTATGGGACATAAAGCTAAACTCATTTATTTACTAGCTTAGTGTAATTTATGCTTTTTATTGATCTGTGATGATCATTTTGTGATTTAGACTTGCGATATGCAGTGTCTCTTTGTCCGCGTGGGGGACTGTACCCCATTTTATGGAGCTTTGTCTCATTTTTATAGGCTAGCGACCTATGGGTTTTATGGAGTTCGGTTCATCGGGCGTACCGTTATTGTACTATGTCGTTGTTCCGAATTATTTGAGTTTCAGGTTCATCGGGCGTACCGTTATTGTACTACGTCGTTGTTCTAACTCATTTGAGTTTCAGGTTCCTCGGGCGTACCGTTATTGTACTACGCCATTGCACCGGCTCTATGGTTAGCGACCATAGGATAGCGACCCGTTTGTGATACATGTGTTGGTGAGTTTTCATGCTCCCGTTTGTGATAGGCCTCCCCCTTTGTGTTTTCTGGATTTCTAATTGTTGATTTCTGGAATTTGTGTTTCACCAATTTTTGTGATTGACATTGATATGTTTTGTCAATATTTGGGGTTTGGTGAATAAGCTAAAGAATGTGATGTTCTTTTTGGATATTTGACGAGATTTGAGATATTGTATGATTTTTATTGTTATCGAATGTATACTTATCACCGTATGGCATTATTGTTATCATACATTTTTGTGGTATCTCTTATCCTTTCTCATCTCATATGATATTTATAGCTAGACTGATCCGTTTATTATTTTTCTTCTTAAATAATACTCGGGTCAGACCGAGGTGTTACAGGTGCATCCACTTGACTTCTTAGCAAGGGCTAGCTTTTGACTTTTGGCTAACTACTTTAGCTTAGTAGTTTTTGTTTACATTCGAGATAGAGACTCCTTGATGTATACATATTCTTTTGTCTAGCACTTGTATCTATTATTTTGTGATGTAGTGGATCTTGTATGACTACTATTTTGATGTACACTTTTATGTGTTATATTCATATCTGTTTCCGCCTTTGTGATATGAATATATGTGACTGATTTGTGTTATGCTTATTTCTATATTTGTTTCCGAAGCCCACATAGCTAATGTGTAGTAGCTTTGAGTTTGTATTTGATATGTCGAATTTCCTCTTGAAATGAAATTGTCATACTATCTGACATATCGGTACTCACAAAAAGCAATTACACAGATGGTCGCTCCTCAACAGCCTTATTCTTCGTGCTAGTCGACGGCATTACCCCGTAGTGCCCTTGGCTAGTGTGAGTATAGAGGTGGGGAGTCACAAATTCACTCAATTTGGGTCATTTTTGAGAAATTTATGGTCAAAAGAAGAGTTGGTATTTTCGGCCTTCAAACATAGGTCCGAAAATGGGTCTTAAAGATAAGCGTTTTTTATATAAGTAGACCAAAAACTCGAGGAAGTGATCAACATGAAAGTTGTAGCCACTGAATTTATATACGGTTTAAAAAAATAAAATCATGGTTTGGAGCAGAAAGTTGGAAGGTATGGATGAAGGAAGTAGGATGAAAATGGAGAAGATTTTGAGTGGATTTTGAACAAGTTTTCTAAGGATTTCTTTTTTTTTCTTTTGTTTAAGAGGAAAGAGGACATGAATGGAATGAAGAGGTTTGGAAAATCAATGTGGAAAGTAAAATGAACAAGAGAGATGTATGTGGGTATTTATAGATAGCGAGGAGAGAGCAAATTACCTTTATACTCTTGGCTTTAAAAATATTCTAACATGTCATGATACTGAGAGGTCATATCACCATGCCTTATCACATCACTCTCTATTATTATTATACATACATACATACATACATACATATATATATATATGTATATATATATATTCTTTTTAAAACAATTATTTGTCACATCAAATCCACATATATATCATATCAAATCTCATTATATATATATATTTAATTCACGACTTGTCACATCACCTTCTTTATATATATAAGTTAAATTACTAATTAAAGCTAAGACTTTACAAGAGATAATGATGGTTAATGATTACAATTTAAGATGTGACAATACTTAATATATATATATATATATATATAACCTAAGATGTGACAATACTTAATATATATTTATATATAAGTTTATTATTTTTAAAACTATGTCTTATCACATCACTTACTAATCCAAATTAACATAAGATAATTTATTTCGAAGCGTATTATTATTTAGTTAATGAACTCTTATATATGTGTATATGGTGCATAAATAAGAACAACGTTCCCGACAACTTTCCGGCGTCGAAAGGTCGGAATTTCGGAAAACGTTCTTCGGTCACATTTTCTGTTTTTCTACGAACTATTTAATTTGGTAAACAAATTTTGAAAATGATTTTATTATCATTATTAATTTATTAAAATTAGTTTATTTTCATTATAAAACCTACATATTTAATTTTTAAAATTAAATAAATATTCGCTAATCAAGGCAATGAAATTCTTGGTCGTTATATCCTTCAACGAATGCTAACGTTGTCCACTCCCTTGAAATACTTCTCAAGAAAGACAGTCCCACACAATAACACTATTTGAAATGTTAATGTTGGGCTCTCTTGGACTTAACCTTAGGATTGAAAGTTCAACTCTATAACATTTCACTTCACAACTGCTTCCAAATCATTGAACTCTTATACTAATTTTGAACTGGTATTCGATAAGTAAAACACTTACAAATCCCAGTCTCTTCAAAACTAATTCGATGAATTTTCGATAAACTCAGTTCCGGTTCATCCAGAAGTAAGCGAAAGGTAGAGACGTTTCGCACCAATGCTCTCCCCGGGGGTTCTCATTGATATGAAATCGCGAAGCCTTTTGATAACATCTTTAGTCATATTAGGTCAAGTTCGATAATCGGCTGATCAATTATCTAGTCAAAACAATTGCTTATACATATAATGATTCGTATTCTTAACTCATTTTCGACATTCCAACTCATCTATTCCTCACCCAAGAGTGAAGTCAGTAAGTTTGAGCACTGGTTGCATCAAGTCTTGCATAAACACTTCATTTCTTGAATCGCACAAATAGATAAGTCTACCTCGTCGGCTTTTAATTTTAAGTATAGTATTAATGATTTCCATAAACAATAAGAAACCAACACGATTAACACATTTCCAACATTTTCCGACTTACTATTTCCTGGTCAAGAGTGAAGCCCGGTAGGTTAGATCTCGATTTATCCATCCCCACTCGACATCAATCTTAACTCTCACAAATATATAGTCCTTACTTCGTCGGCTTTTTAAGCACAGTTATTTACTTTTCAAACAAATAATTAAACAATCAACCATTTGACCATTTATTAATTCTAACCCCTTTCTAAACCTTTTGTTTATACTTTTAAAATACTTGGAAAAACTTATAATAGGTTTTAAAAAAATTACCCAAAATATTACTTGAAAATAACAAGTTCACAAAATCCCTGAAAAACTTGACGACGATATATTTTTAGCAAAATATCACTTCTTTAAAAATTCACAACTAATTCTTAAAAATTCATAAATATCTCAAACCACTTTTGAAATACTCTAATAATAGTTAGTAAATATTTTTAAAAAGAATGAAACAAAATACTTAAATTTATATATCTTCTCAACCCGTTTAAAGTCCAAAATCAAGGCTAAACAGGGCAGTTTCGCACTAGTGAAGTTTTGGCCACTTTTCTAGATGTTACTTAATCTTTTACTATTCAAGCTTTTAATAACAACATATATATATATAAGTCATTATAAATATGGTAAGAAACCCCTAAGGATCTCTCTATAAAGTTCCATAACAATTCCCAAAAACAAGGCAATTCACAACTGCATCTATAGCGACTATCGCTATAAGCACACTTTCAAATCTGAGTCCAATCTAAACCAAAATCCATTTATAACCTATGTGATTTGTTCAATGTCTTGTCACAAGTCATAAAAGTCCATTCAGTCCATTCCAAATCCGTTCAAGTCCATATACATGGATCACATATGTCAACACTTTTAAAGTAAGAATTCAACCAATGTTTTAACATAAGTTAACAATAATTCAATCAACATAAACACCATCAGCACAACATATGTATGCGTTATATTTTCATTCAAGGTGTGGTGTTAACTCAACTTCAACCTTTCTAACAACCAAGATCCAAGTAACCCAAGCCTAGACCCAATTTAGCAATCGCATTTGCTTCCTCCTTCCCTTGCTTTTCGCCTTGCTTCCTTCTCCTTCACTATAGCTCACGGCCTTTCCTTGGTGTGGGAGTTTGGCTTTGCTTCTTAAACCTTTGGCTATGAGGAAGGCATTCTAATATATTTTACTAAGCCTTGGGAAAAGTTTGAAGTGATTTGGAGTTTATTTGCAACTATTTCATTTGAGAACATAAGAAATGAAGAATAAGAGAAGCCATTGATTTAATCTCTTAAAGCTTTGCAAATTTTATGATTATTTCCTTAGGGTATGCCCTTGCTTATATAGTCTTGAGTAAGGAGTCAATACCACCTTCTGCCTCTTGTGTAAGGTCATGAAGGAACCTCCTTCTCATATGATAACTTTATGTCACTTCTCCTTTATGTTATTTACCATTAAACCCTCGCTATGATAATATTTCTTATCCATTAGAACATTCTAGAACCTTCCATGCTTTATGAAAAGAAAAGTGTGTTAATTAGTTGCTAATGTGTTCATTTGATCATTAGACAAGTGCACAAGTGTTCGAACAACTTATATCGATCGAAAAACTGTTAACCGATAAAGCAATTTCTGGTCACATTATCGATTTTTCATCGAAAAATATATTTTTGTAAACAAATTTCAAAAACAAGTATCTTATCATTATTCATTAATTAAATGATATTGAACAAGGTGATAAAATTATATTTATAACACTTAATTATATTTCAAAATGTTTTGATATTCGAAGTCGAAGTGTTCGAATTTCAGGTTCGCTACATTCTCCCCCACTTAGAACATTTCGTCCTCGAAATTCAAATTAGAATGATAATCAAAGAAGATAGTAGAACAAGGTGCGTGCGTGCATGTGCGTGTGTGTGTGTCTATATATATATATATATATAGCATACTGCGGAAACTATATACAAACTAAACTGCAAACCAAAATGCATACTAAGCGAATCCACCTCAGGGGGTGGGTACACTACAAAAGATATACAATACTAAGATAAGAAGGAATCCTAGTCTATAAGCAACCCTAGATGGATCTCCTTCAAACTGCCATCCTTTTTCTTTGTACAATCCCGAGCATCCTCGCTCATTGGCATTTCTAACATTAAGAAAGGAACAAGCACACAAATACTCAAATACTATTCACAATTACTACCAATCAATACTAATAGTTTGCTCAGGTTTAAAACTCTCCCATCGTCCATGGACGATAAATAATCTATAAGGCACACCTTATGCTCAACAACCTCAGGTCATTACTTAGACGATTATTCATGCTACCTCATAACAAATCAAAAAGTCATTCCCCAAACTCTTCAAAAATTAACATACATTATAAAAATGTGCTAAAGCCCGTACGATGTACATATATCATCTATACACAGTATCTAATCTAATCACTTACTCAATCACATAGATTTCATTTCCCAACTAGTATAGATCACTTGAACTCTCTAGTGCAGACTTTGATTTGGTTCCTTGATTAGAAACCTCCGTTTTCATTGATATGATAGAAATCATTGGGATCATACCATAAACCTACATCAAGTGTTCCCAATTAAGAATCGAGTGAAAAATTATTGTCCAGACCAGTGTAAACCACCTCGTAAACATGTACTCGAATACTGAATCAAGAACAGTCATGCGAATAAAACGATCTACGTACAACTTAAGTATTTATCCTATTATTTCTTAACTATACTAATTCCTTATTAACCATATTCATTTATACAATTTGCATGTCTTCAATACTAAAATTCATGAATCATTTCATAAAACATAACTTTAAGTTTATAAACATTTTACAACTTATGTTCCATACTCGTATAATACTCCATTACATCCTAAGTGCATATACATAACTTCACTTTCTTTTACTTAACAAGTACGCTTAACAAATTTGAACATGTTTTAACTCGCTACCTTCTTAATTCAAGTGTTATATAAACTAAACTTTATATTTTCAAAAACACTTAGTTTCAAGTTCTATAACGATTCAGAAGTTCCCAACTATCCAAAATCATCGAAAATTCCATTTCATTTTAACAATGAAAATTATCAAACAACATATCATATCATGATACACATACCATACTTTTCTAATGCGTAGGCTGCATGTGTCCATGAAATATCTTAGCAAGAGAATTTTTAGAACTATACACCGATTTTCATTTCAAAACGTTTTGAAATAATATATAAATATAACTTTTGTATATCAAATCATACTTCGAGATTAAATCAAAATCCATTTATCAAAACAACATTGTAGCATCCTACACTTAGAAAACCCGAAAATGAACACCGATAATATTGCAGTCATCACCAAAATTATTTTCAAATGAAAGAAGTGTGATCAGTACATCAAAACCATACTTTTGGTATCTAACCAAAATCATTCCAAAGTGATATCAAATACTTCGCCTAATATTACTAAGTATCATAATCTCAATCTCTTAAACCAATTTCCCAAAACTTTACTTTCAAATAATACTAATATTATTTTTTCCAAAATCTTGAAAAATATTTTCTAAAATACCGGGATTTAAGTTCTCAAATTTTTTATTTAAATCTGTTTTGTTTATAAATCATATTTTTATAAACCATACTTTTATAACTTTGCCTTTTTATATAAAATTCTTTTCACAAATATTTATTTCCAAAATATTATATCTTTCCTTTGGATTATAGTAAACATCTTTTACTAAATTTTAACTTCTAACCCAACATTATCACCGAACGCCTTTTAGTGAAACAATGAAACTTAATTCATAAGGTGTTCGTACAATGTATCCACAATTACCGTCTACCCAACCATTGATGTAGAAAGGTAAAGCTATTCATAAACTGGTTGTATAAATCAATAGTAAACAGTAGTCAACGTTTCTAACATGCCAAGCATGACTAAACAATTAAGGTTTTAGGATATTAAACTATGAGAAGCACTAATATCAAACCAAACATGAATAGGTAAACAATAAACATATAGTATACCTTCAAGAATCTGCTTCCCCTTCTCAGCTGCATAAATAGAAAAAACCCGATGTTGCTCCCCACTCTTGAGCATAGAAAAATCTCTAACAAAATAGGCAGACTGATGGCAACCGTAATAACCTTTTGGTGCAAACTATGCCTCAAGCTTCAGAAACTTCTCAATTGGTGCTTTTACTATCTACGCTCTAGCCACCCTCCCTTCTTTTCCAAATTTACAATTCCAAGAAAAGTGTCCCTCCATCCTACACTTATGGCGAACCGCACTAGAAATATCTCTTGGAGGCTGAAACTTCCACTTGTAGTCCCCAGCCAGTGTAGAAATAGACGGCTTCAGCACTAAGCTCTTAAACCTCAAAGCTATGTTCACCAAACCCACAAAATATCCCATGACATGATTAGCCATATCCCATCGGAACCCAGGGCGCATACTCGCAATGAACATCTCATTCTTCTTCAGCAACGTATCAACCAATCCGAACTCGAACTGAGACAATACAGTGAACCGATTCTCAAACTCCACCACGGTCATGGCCTCCTGCTTTAGATCCAATAAGCTCTTAAATAACAAAGTCCTTTTGGCTTCCAGAACAAACTTCATTTCAAAATCATCTTTGAATTGGGCCTAAGAGAAGTTGTTTTCTTGGACATCTAGAGTGATAGAACTCCACCAATCCATGGCTGCATCCGTCAAATGTCGCAACATCAATCTATGCTTCATTATGTCATCTAGCTCCATATCTATAAATATTCGATCACATAATTTAATCCAAATCTGGACTTCTATGATCGCCTTTGTACCACCAAACCTATTACCACTTAACCTCACATAATCACGGCAGTGCAAAGCAAAACTCATCTGAGGCCTGACCTACATAGCCTCTTCTACGACATTCAACCTTGGTTCCTCAACTAGAGCAACATTCCTTATTGCTCGATTCCCACCATTTGTGACAGTACTACCTCGACCACCTCTACCTCTACTTCTACCTCCTCGTGCATTGACGGATCTGGTACTCATAGTTTTTACTACCTAATCAAAGCAAAATTTCTTTTAGGAGACAAAAGGACAGAGCTATTTCAAAGAGAGAGTTACTAAGGAAGAGATTGTAATACCCCCAATTTTAAATAACATTATTCAGGAGATTTAATTAGATAAATTAAATAGAATAATGTAGAGATCAAAGTGATAAGGGAATTGAGATGTGAAAACTAATTAGGGTCGAGCCTTAACTAAATGGATTTATAAAATTGGTTTACAAGTTAAATACCTAGGAGAATAAGGTAAGGGTAATATGGGAATAGCCATATACCATAACCCCTAAACCCTTACCTCATTCTCATTTTCATAAATCAAAAACATAAACAAAAGGAAACAATGCTGACCATAACCCTTAGAGAAGAGGAGCTCAATATCAATTAGAAGCTAAGATTCAAGCTAGGAAGATTAAAGTGAAGAACAAATCTCAAGTTCCTTATCCAAATAAGGTAAATAATGATCTAAACCATATCATATAAGTTTTATTGAATGTTTTTAATTTTGAGTTTAAGATTTAAAACCGTTTGGATAGGTGAATGATGATATGCTTTGATTTATATGCCATATTGTAATTTAAACAAGGACTTTGTGGGTTGATATAATTTGATTTCAAGGTTAAAATTGTGTAAATTGATTTCGAATGCCATGATGTTTGAATATGTTATGTAAGATTATTTTGGAGATGGGTTTAAATTTTCATAATATTCTAAGTTATGGATAATTTATTATGAATTTCGAATGGGAGAGATAGATAATTTTGAGTTTAAATTATTTAAGGCAATTATATAAAGGACTTTCGGTCTGAAATTTATATATGTTGGAAAACATATTAAAATTGTATTTTTGTGATTTTGGGGGAATTTTCCTAAGTATTTACTATGGTTATAAAATTATTTAAGTTAAGGGACTTAAATGTTTTATATGTTTTATCAAGGGGAAGGGCTTGTTTGCTTAAAATGGTTAATTGTGAATTCGGCAGCCTTTTACAAAAAGGATTTTGATAAAGAAATGACAATCAATTACATTTTGACAAGTTAGGTGAAAAGAAATTTTTATGAAAGGCATAAAATTAGTTTTGTTTTGATTTACCACTTTGCCACTTCCATTTGCTAGCTTTCGTCACCATACTTCCACTCATGAACCCATTCAAAACAAATTCACATGGTATGAAGCCATTGATATGTAGTGGATTGGAGAAAGGCGGAAGGGACCGTGTCGAAGTGTAACGACCCTAATTTTTAGTAACATTATTTAGGACATTTAATTAGTCAAATTAAATAAAAATAATATAAAATGGTTAAGGCATAGAGCTTTGTGAAATTAGAAGGTAGCCGTGCCTATTAAACTAATGAACTAAGGGCAAAATATGAAAAGATACACTCTTATACCCTAAACCCTTATGCATTCTCATTTCATACGTTCATTTCCATAAACTAAAACCAAATTAGAGGCCAGCCACCATTAAAGAAGAAGATAAGAAAGATTTCAAGAGGAAAGCTTGAGCAAGTTAATCAAAGATCAAATCTCAACTCCTTAATCACAAAGCTAAGGTGAATAATGACTACAACTCATGTTTTTGATTTTTTTAGTTTATATTAAATCTGAACTATTTTGCAAGGTTTTTCCATGTTTTTTATTTTTAAATTGGATATATATGCTTATTGATGATTTACGCCAATTCATATGAATTTTAGATGTGTTTTAATGGAAAAACCCTATTAAATGACATCCAAATGCCTTACGATTTTAGAATAAGATCAGAAATGATATTTTAGAGATTGGTTTCAATTTTTTTAATTTTCTGAATTAATGTGGATTTAATATTAATTTTCTAGTGAAGAAAATAGTTAATTGGGTTTAAAAATTCATTACGGTTAATATAGGTATGTTTTGGGTCAGAAATTAATAAACGTCAGAAAACATATTAAAAATGATTTATGGGAATTTTTATAGGTTTTTCCTAAGTGTTTTATTAAGTATATAAAATTATTTAAGGTATAGGACTTAAATGTTTTATATATTTATAAAAGGAGAAGGGGCATTTTGTAAATAATTTAATTTGTTTATTTCATAAATTTCGGCAATACTTTTAGAAAAGAAATTTGCATCCAATCATGTTTTGACAAACAAGACTGGTTAGTTGAAAAGAATTGCTTTAAAAAGTTAAAATAAGATTATACATGCTTTCTACATGTTTCACCACTTTCGACACCTAGCCTTCGACATAGTACTTCCACCTCCACTGCCATCGAAACAATTGCGCATGGTATCAAAGACTTGGTATGTAGCAAATTGGACATAGGCGAATGGTATGTTGTCAAAACAAGGAGTTCCGAAGGGGTAGAAGCCTTAATTTGTTTTTAAATGAAAATGCGCCTGCTTTGCTTTCGAATGGAATGCTTTCGACTTATTTAGCTTTTGACTGGGTCAATTGTTTTAAAAGAATGGTTTTGATAAGGGTTGCACCTTTTCTTATAAGTAAATGCTTTCGAAGGGGTCGAAATTCCTTGCTACCACTTTTCACCTTTCGAAGCAATTCATTTCGAAAGGGGTTACTTTGTTTTTAAAACTTAGCCACTTCTTCAATGCTTTTGAAGGGTTGGTCTCGACACCATCACTTTTTTACTTAGGAAATAGCTTTCGGAAGAGTGCTTTCGACTTATTTGTTTTATAACCCTTTTGCTCTATTGAAAGTTAAACCCAAAAGGTTTTGAAAGGAATAGTTTCTAATGGTTTCGAAAGGTTATTCCACATGTTTTACTTGAACCCAAATGCTTTCGAAAGGTTTAATTTTATGAAAAGGATTTAGTGCTTTCAAAAGGTTTAAGATAAAGGTTTTGAAGGGGTGGTTCCCTAATGGTTTTGAAAGGTTTTTAATGGAAAGTCTTTCAATGTTTTTGAAAGGTTTATTAAGAATGGTTTTGAAAGGTATGTTTTGGCCTTTTGGCCTATGGTTATAAAGCAAAGTAGTTACTTGGTTTCGAAAGGGGTATTTTCAATGGTTTCGAAAGGGGTACTTTCAAAGGTTTAAATGTTTTCATAAAAAAGGTTTTGTGTAAAGTATAAATAACATGGCAAGGTGATTTGAGTAAACCATAGAGTATATTTTCCTTGTTTAAAGTATGATTTAAATGTTTAAATAAATTTGAGAGAAAATGGTTTCATGGAAAATTTTATGGTTGATGACCCTAAGTAAAATGACTCAGATATTGGAATACAAGATGTGACTAGTATAGGGTCACGCTCTATACTTTAGCTAGTAGCCCCTAGCTAATATAAGTCTAAAATTCCAGTGTGTAGGGCTTTGTCACACGTAAGACTAAAATGATGTTATACACAGAAAGGAATCTATAGAGGAGAGATGGGTTATCGGTGATCCTTGCAAAACCATTAGGATCAGTTGACCCTGGGAGAACTAAGTTAGGGACAGACCATCTAGAAGAGGAGTATCTAACAGAAGTTAGATTATGTGTTTATTTTGTCTAGTAGGTCCGAGTCAACCAAAGGTTAGTATTTAACCAAACAAAACTATAGTGTTCAGACAGATAGTCCATTTGTTACCTAATTTGTATACAAACATGATATTGCTTTATTGTTTTAACCAGTTTTGGTTGCAGGATTAAGATTTGCAAAAGATATGTTTTAAAAGGATATTAGTGAGGGGAAACTTGTTCCGCTAAGCGGCGTGGTCTCACTTAATATCAAATTACCGAGATGCATAGTATTATTCATACCAGGCTTTATGTCTGACTTGAACTTTATGTTTTCCCCTTTAAACTCTCGGGTGCTCAAAATTAATTTGAGTAGGCCGAGGATTGAGGATTTATAGGTTTAGTAGGTGGACGAATAAAGCTTCCGAAGATGAGCGGCGGCTGAAGTTAGTTATTTAGGAGTTGTTATGTTTTATTTCCATTGTGTTGTATTAAGTTTGTTATGACTATTTAGTACTCTAGTCATCCAAGGAGGCATCTTCATATGTCGCTCTTGGCATATTTATGTAATGATTATATTTGATCTGAACCTGGGAAACGTTTGGGATTATGTAACTTGGGTATGAAATTTTGTTTCGAAATGTAATCAGAGAAGTGTTTTAATCTAAAATGATTTTATTTCATATTCAAGTGCTTCTGATATTATGGATACCATTAACATTACCATATTTAGTCACCGGAAGATAATACTATGGATGACTGCAGCATATGTAGCACTTAGCTTCGGGCCTTCAAATATGGGATGTTACAACTTGGTATCAGAGCATACGTTTATGAAAAACTTTAAACTTAAAATGACTTTTGAAAACATAATCCTTAGGAATTAGAGAAAAGATCGGGATATGGGATAACGCTACAGTAACATACTTGTATTTGCTATATATAAGTATATGTTATATCTCTATTCTCCTATCTCTCTTAGGCTATTCTTCTGTATCTTACAAAGGCTTGAATGTAGATATGGACGCCAGAGGTGGAAGAGTTAACCTTGGTGGGGGAAGCACCATAACTAATGGAAATGTCAGACCAAATACCAAGAGGAACCTAGGTCAGGCACAAGCTGGAAATTTGGGTGTTGGAGTCCCGCAAGTTGACATGGGAGAAATATATCAGTTCTTTGTCAACATGATGCAAGCGGGAGTTGCTACTGGAGTAGTTGGAGGAGGAAATCTAGAAGCTCCAATAGTCAACAACTATGCTATTCTGAGTAGAGATTATGCACGGTTGGGAGGAAAGCCATTTATTGGTACCGAAGACACATTCAAAGTAGAGAATTAGCTGCTTCATTGCGAGAGGATTTTCGCTAATCTAGGGCTCAATAATGAGCAAAAGAGAAGGATCACTTCTAGAAAGCTACAAAGAGCAACGCTGTACTGGTGGAACAACATTACAGTTGGAGTTAATGAGGAGACAATGACATGGGCTGAGTTCAAGAGGAGGTTTGGAGAGAGGTTTATGCCGGAGATTGCTAATTATGTTCTGCTAAGAAAGTTTGCTGAATTGGAGCAGGGAGACATGACTGTGCTTGAATACGCGATGAGGTTCGAGGAGCTAGCAAGGTATGGCTATGCTACGGTGGATACTGTGGTTAAGAGAAATGAGAAGTTCATCAAGGGGTTGAAGCCTGAGCTTGCAAGGGCAATTTTACCGCATATCAGGGATCCATGTGATGTTGTAGTGGAAATGGCTTTGAGGAATGAGGAGGTGCTTTCTTTCCTTAAAATAAATAAGGCAAAGGAGATTCAAGTAGTGCAGAGTCAGAAAAGGAAGTTCTTTCATAAGAAAGGAGCTCAAAAGAGTGGAGCTGCAAAGAAGGGGAAGTTGCAGGTTGTCTACTTTAAGTGTGATAAGAAAGGACATTTGGCTAATGAATGTCATTCTAAAGAGGGAAAGAAGGTGATTGGGAAGAAGAACACCAGGTGCTTTAACTGCGATCAAATTGGACACTACAAGAACCAATGCAAAGATCCAGCTAAGGATGGAAAGGGCAAGGTGTTTGCATTAGAACCAGCTACCTCGAGGCCAACGGTAGAGGAAAAAGGAAAAGTTGTGTTGGGAGGTAAGCTTCTAATTCATGGTATATCAGTTAGCATTTTGTTTGATACCGGTGCATCGCATTCTTTTATATCTCATTGTTTGGTAGATAAGCTTAACCTAGAACCCTCACGCTTAATTACTTCCTTAGGGGTTGCAAATCTGATAGGAGGATATGCGACAATTGGGATGAAGTGTGGCCACCTAAAGTTTGATTTGTTAGGTCATACTTTTGTTTGCAGCTTGCATGTATTTGATTTCATAGGGTTCAGAATTATTTTGGGTATGGATTTAGTTAAGTAAGTATGATGCTAGGATATTTTGGCATGATTGGAAAATATCACTTAGACACCCTAACGGTAGTGATCAGATTGTATATACCATAGAAAGCCCAAGCTATGAGGTGAATACTTTGTTGGGTGTTGTGGAGCTAGAAGACGAGTTAAATTGAGTTTTCGTGGTTAGAGAATTCGCAGATGTTTTGAACCCATAGTAGGTTTGCCGCCGAAATGAGCCATTGAGTTTCAAATAGATTTGGTGCTATGAGCGGAACCGGTAAGTAGATCGTCAAGCAGAATGACACCTATCGAGATGAAGGAGCTAAAGGTGCAGTTGATGGATTTGGAAGGAAAGAATTTAGCAGCATAAGTAGTTCACCTTGGGGAGCAGCCGTAGTGTTTGCTAAGAAGCTAGATGGATCGTTAAGGTTATGTATCGATTGTAGAGACCCGCCATTCTGTACCCTTTGAGTTGACAATAATTCACACTTGCCCAACCCAAATTGTACGAAAGGGCGAATAACTGGGGTAAATAAGAAAAGGGATAGAAGAAAATAGAACAATAACACATAATCTCACAATCGTAGCGGAACAAAATATAATATATAATAACCGATTTTTTTTATACAAAAGAAACTGTAGCTGTGACGCCCCACCTCTATACTCACGATAACAAAGGTTATTATAAGGAATAATGTCTGCTATTGCGAAGAATAAGGCTTGTTAGAAGCGACCATCCGTAAGTTATGCCTTAGACGAGTATTGATTACATCGATAGGAGTTGTGATAATTACTCCCAAAGATATAATTCAATCCAAATCTAAAACGAAACTACAGTAGCTAAAGAAAAATCCAGAACAACTCATAATAACAACAACACAGATAGTATAATCACGTCAAAACAGAAATATCAGTTATATAGCAGAAGACAAGTGTGGATACATGCTACACAATCGATGGTTCACATGAACCCAATGTACATATACATGTCGTCAACATACATGAGACGAGAATCAATAAACCAAAAGTACTCCTCGAAGTCTAGACAAAAGATGGAGTGAAATCCCAAAAGCTGAAGCTGCAACTGAATCAGAGATAACGACTATCCTGAAACAACTCGGTCTGACCCAAGTATTATTTAAAAGAAAATAATAAACGGACCAGTCTAATTTAAACTTCAGAAATAAGTGTACTATAAACTACACTTAAACAAATAATTATAGTCTCGAATGAGACTATTCAACATAAATAATCAACATAGTTTAAAGGAAGAAATCTCAATTTAAACTCCATCAAAATCAACTTTCAAATTCACAATTGAATTCAAAACAGTAATACGCAAAATTATAATCTCGAATGAGACTATACACAAAATTATAGTCTCGGATGAGACTATACACAAAACTTATAGTCTCGGATGAGACTATACCACATAGTAATCAACTTTGATTAAATGAAGAAATCTCATTAAACTCCCTCAAAATAAATTTCCAAATTCACAATTGAATTCGAAACAGCAATACACAAAAATCTAGAAATCAGTGAAGATAACTAGAAAATCAGCATTTTCAAAATCTAGAAATCAAAATAAGATAACTAGAAAATCAACATAAAAGATGGATCGATCCCAGTAGATGGCGAGTTTTAGCTACTTTGCACGTGCATCTCAAATGGCCGAAGCCTAGCAAGTAATATCATCAAAAATTTTGGCGCCCAACAAATGACTCGAAGGTCCAACATATGACCCGAAGGTCTAGTACTGGTATTTGACCCGAAGGTCCATCATATGACCCAAAGGTCCAGCATAGTGGCTCGAAAGCCCAACAAAATCATCAAACATCAACGAATATTTCAATTGAAGAGTCCGGAATTAACCGAAATAGTAAAAGTATGGTTCCATACTCCGCACTTTTGCTAAATCGTTTAAATCTCTTCATCGTTTCCTTGAAAGTGCAAAATTGTGTATTTTATATAAATAACATTTTACGTTCTCAAACGGACAAGTTTGGAATTAAGCGAATCAGTAAAAGTAAAGGTTCATAGTCCTCAATTTTGTCGAAGCGTTTAAATCGATTCCTCATTCTTTTGAAAGCGTAAACTGTAAAAATTTTGGAAACAATTTTATTTTAAATGATTTTAAAACACGTGATTAAAACAACAACATCTGTAGCAATTTCGAAAAAGAAATTGCGCTTCGCAAAACACCATAAAAGCGGGTATCAAATCAGCATTGCGGGATAACCGCTGAAAATTCACTTTAAAATTGACGGTTACTGAAGTCAAAACAACAGTAATTTTTATACGTCAAAATCTCATCAAAACAATACGCTTCAAAAATATCTCACCGGAGTAAAAATCCGTTATAAAAATAACGGCAACAAAATACGTTTCAAAACCAAACACCGGTTCAACGTAAATTAAATAGTACCGCACTTCTATATTTTCATCAAATTTTCACTGCTGGGCAATATACACGTGTACACATGAAATGAAATAAGAAAATTTTAAAATAACTTGGACGATATTTCGGGCTACACGTTTTCCCGCATCAAAATAAAATTATATATATCAGGACAACATAATTTTTATACTCATGGCAAAATGCCAAACAACAAAAAACGTGACCTTTTTTTTAGATTAGGCCTGGTTTCGAAAGTAATTATCGTATTTAGCCCTGTTTCGAAACTAATATCGAATATAGCCTTGTTTTGGCCAGCTCAGCTCCGAGCTGGCCAAAACATACTGGCGACTTTTCAAAAGTCGCCAGTATTTTTTTTTTTGCCAAAACGAGTGCGACTTTTGGGAAGTCGCCCACTGGCGATTTCCCAAAAGTCGCCCGTTTTTTTTAAAATATGGGCGACTTCTGGGAAGTCGCCAGTGGGCGACTTCCCAAAAGTTGCCCATTCGGGGCTCTGCAACATAACCAGAGGCCCCCACTCCCTTCCTTCCTCATTCTCATCTCTTCCACTTCTCTACCCAAAAACCCCAAACCCCACATTTCGAAATTTTTGCCCAAACCCAATTAAATTTCGTTTATTTTTCAAAAAAATACAAAATGGCAAGCTCTTCAACTCGGAATATGCCTCAAGGTATGGGAAAATCAAATAGTTTTCAATTTAGGGTTTTGAAGGAATTTGCAAATTATGGTTTTTAATGATTGTTAGCAATCATTGATGGTTGTGGTATCTATGTATGGTTGAAATCATTGGTAAAATGTTGAAAAATAATCCGTAAATTTGTAGTGTTATGTTGAAAAATAATTTTGAGAATAGTGTTATTTTGTATATGTGTAGATTACTCGGAGATGTTACCTGGACCAATTGATGGATCTGTCCTGTATATGCAACAACGGCATCGAACGAATAATCCGGAATTTGTCGCGGTAAAAATCTTAGTATTCAAAATGTACATATATATGAAGGTAATGTATGTAACATGTTGATAATTTTTTTGTGATATATTGACAGGGCAATACTGCAGACAAAACCATAGATCATTCGTCTAAAATGAATAGAGTAACATCTGCTCATCCAGGCGTTATACAGTTGATAGACCAAGCTGGATTTGGACTGGTTTTTAGGGTGGGGCACATCCAGTTAGATCATCATCTTATCACCGCTTTGGTGGATAGATGGAGGCCGGAGACATCGACATTTCACCTACGAGCCGGGGAGATGACTATCACGTTGGGTGATGTTGCGTGCTTACTTGGCATACCCATAGACGGTGCTCCGTTGACCAACCCCGATCCAGCCGATTATCTTACTTTATGCCAAGAGCTCCTAGGTTTAACTCCTCCAGCTGAGGAGTGGTGGGGAAACGAAATGATACAGACATTATGGTTTAGGGAACAATTTGTGGACGACATTCCAGCAGACGCCACGGAGATTCAGATTGAGCAACGAGCCAGGGCCATTATATTGCATATTATATGCTCGAGGTTGATATGCGATCATTCTAAGACACGGATATGGCTTAGATGGCTTCCTTTTTTAGTAAACTTTGATGTTTGTTGCCAATATTCGTGGGGCAGTGCAGTTCTAGCATATACTTACTGCGAGTTGACTAGGCTTGCTTTGCAAGAGAGCGGAAGCATAGGTGGTTGTGTGAGTCTAGTATAGGTATGTCCATTATTTACTTTCGGCGACCGTTATTAACCGTGGGTAGAATAACGATGAGGAGGACGGCGGTTGATTTATCATTGCCATACGATGCTAGGTATAATTTATTATGTAGTATACTAAGTATACGTGTTTGGAATTGAGAAGTCACAATTTAATTTTTGTACAGGTGGGTAGGACCTAAAAGCACCGTTTCATCGCCGAGGCGTCATGTAGCCTTCTACCGTAATGAGCTCGATGTGCTAGACTATCAGTCTGTGACTTGGACCCCGTACGACGATATGCTTGGACATCTGCCAAACTTATGTACCATTTCCATTCAGCTGTGGACTGCTCGGGTGCCTCTGATTTGCTTTAATGATGTCGCCTATCATCTTCCTGACCGAGTGATGAGGCAGTTTGGTATGGCCCAGCATTTACCGGAACAACCACCGCATTACAGGATCGATATTGAAGCTGGGGAGTTTGCTATGGCAATTGAGACGTGGATCGCGCGCTACGTGCACACGCAATAGGAACGCAAGTTCACATTGTCCGAAGAAGAATATCTGTCTTGGTACTGGAACATCACGCGTCGATATGTTCTTCGTGCCATCGATCCACCTACAGCGCCTCCTGTTGTTGCATACCCTTACACTCCTAGAGCACCTCTCGAAAGGAATGTGGTACGTAGTGCACACAGTCTTTATTTCAATATTTGAAATTTATCCCTTATCTTGAATTTTATGTCATGGCAGGCGGACGACATTTACCGTGCGATAGAAATTGTGGACGAGCTTGCACAAGAGGTTCCTCAAAGGTCGCAGGGAAAATGCTTTAGTGTAAAACGCATCTTGGAAAGTATTTTGGGAAGAAACAAGCTAACAAGACCAAGACCGCCTCCTCCTCCGCCAGCACAGTTGCTCATCGAACCGCCTCCTCGTCCGCCTCCCACTACTCGTACGTATCAGCGACGTAGACATCGAAAAGGAGCATCTTCATCTCAAGAAACACAGGTTGAAGTTGCTCCTGGTCCTTCATAGCCTATTGATCCTACACAAGCAAGTGAAGAGGAGGATTCGCCGGATGAAATTCCACTGTCTATGAGAAAACCAAAACGAACTCCACGAGAACTTCGTAGGTTGAAGAACTGAGGATGGTATAATTTATTGATATGCGTTGTCCGGATTTGTTTTGTTGCATTGGAGGATGTTAATTGTTTGAATTAAATTATTGAATTGGTTGATGTAGTAATTTGACTTGTGGATGATTGAGTTTGAATGAAATGTTGAATTATTGGATGTTGTAATTTGTTCAATTATTGGATGATTGAAATGTTGAATTAGGCGTTGTTGAATTAATGCAATTGGTGGTACATACCACATTTACTGCATCTATTAGGCCTTGGAGGCTGCATCTCGTCCATAACACCTTTAATTCTAGTTGACTTAGGCCTTCCTGGAGCTCGCCTTGCAGGAGGTGGAAGTACCATTTGACCTTCGTGTGTTGACCAAAACCTTTTATCTCGTACGGGATGAAATTCTCCAGAGTATGCCGCTAGGTAATTCTGAACAGAGTACTAATGTGATGCAAAATCATGATGAGCTCTGTTCGCACCATTGGCCACCGACGAACAAGCAGCCATCACATGAGCGCAGGGGAGATGCTGCAGTAATGGGATGTTGCATGTACATGAACAAGTGCTACCATCGATTATAACTTTGAATTCATCTCCGAAGTAATGAATCACTTGCCATTCAATTTGACTGAAACGGACAATCCGACAACGTCTAGCTTCGCTTGCTCTCTCCGCTATTTTTGCTTCCCATTTTGGCGTGACACGAAGTGTGGAATTCTTAGCCAACTCTCTTCTTTGGCAAAAGTAATCAACGGATCGATAGAAGGTACGTGCAACAAGTGCTCTAATAGGCAAAGATCTAGCACCCCTAAGTACACCATTAAAACTTTCTGACGCATTAGTCGTCATAACATGAAAACGACCACCATCATCCTTACATAAAGCCCAATTCTCTTCCTTTCCACCCAATCTTCTCTCTATCCAGTTGTGTGCTCTTACACTGGTGATTTTAATTTCCTCACGAATCTTTATATACTCAATCTCCTCAGAGGCACATGCAGCAGCGTAGAATAAACAGGTCAATCGTTTGTCTTTGAAACCGGCTGCTTGAAAGTTAGCTTTCAAATGTCTGGCACATTATCTATGTTTATGTGCAGCTAGCCATTTGCTCTGCAACGCTGTAGGTATTCCTTTCATTCTATCAGAAATGAAAGTAATACGACGATTGTTCACGCTGTGAATGAACCTTTGCATGCATGCAAAAAACCAACCCCAACTATCACTGGATTTGGACTCAACGATGGCGAATGCCAAGGGAAATAGCTGATCATTTGCATCAACGGCTGTTGCAACAAGTAAGGTGCCTTTGTATTTTCCATATAGATGTGTACCATCTATGCAAAGCAAAGGTCGACAATGGACAAATCCCTCAATACAAGGCCCAAATGACCAAAATGCACAATCAAAAACTCCATACTCATCAGTTGTCACATGTCCTACACTTCCGGGATTTGTTTTGCATATTTCACCAAAGTATTGTTGAAGGTTGGCATATGACTCTGCCCAATCGCTGTAAATTCATTCAATTGCCTTGCTCAATGCTCTCCATGCTTTCAGATAGCTAATTTTTATAAATAATTGTTCCTCCATTAGAACTTGCACCGTCCCGGCTGTAATGTTCAAATCAGATTTCACGAAAGGCATGATCTTCGACACCATAAACGATGATGTAGCTTGCCTATGATTTGAGTTCACTGTAGGGTTAACACATGTATGATCACTAGGATATTTTTTAATAACCCACCATCCAGCCTGTGTCTTTTTTGAGTCAATAGCATGTATTCTCCAAGGACAACTGTCATCAACGTTGCAAATGGCGGTGTATTTTTCTTTGTTCGACCTTATTGGCTTAAAGGACACCGCATGTAAGATTGACCATTCTGATAGTTGTTGCAGAAATTTAGCTTTACTCTCAAACACCATGCCAACTTTGAAACCAGTTTGTACGCTGCATGATAGAAATAATTCGCTGTTGAAGTTTACATTTGCTACAATTGACTTAGCCATAATTTGTGCACTGCACAAATCATCATCCATCGGGATCTCCATTTCCGGTTCATCGTTGTCCACACAATCTACTTATGCACCTCCAAAATCATAGTCCAGTGGATCATTGTTTACTTGCATATTTTCCACCCAGGCAGTATCAACCTCTGGTATTGACACAACAGACATACTATCAAGTGCAGGAACATCTACAGCTTGTACATCTTCTTCATCTTCTACATCCATATCATCATTGCACATAGTTTGACCTGCTGGTTCATTCGGTGGTTGGACGTATGACTGTGTAGTAATGTTGTTTGCTGCGCAGCTGCAGTAAATTAATACATCAATTTTAGTTTACTGCTACAAACCAACGATTTTGCAACATATTGCAATATTTAACTTACTTTTGGCTTAAATGGTAAAATTCGGGCGGAGTTGGCTGCATTCGTTCATTTGTACGACTACTCGATGCTCTAGCACTTCTTTGAGTGCAATTCTGAACTGGAGTAAAACTGGACGGGAATACAAAATAGATATAATATTAATATAAATTCAATACAACATATCTCTATGTAATCACGGCTAAACAATACCTCTGACTCATTCGTGGAAAGCTGTCCTGCGTTAAATGTGGATAGGTAAATTGGACATTTGGCTGCAAACTCATGAATGGATGAAACCCATAATACATTTGTTGTTGCCCGTATTGCGATATGTGCTGAGTCGGATTGCTAAAACTAGGTGACGGAATTCCCTGCCCAGTACTCATGTTCCCCACCATTCTAGAATATTCTTCAACGCCGAAATTTGATACAGGTGCCAGTGTTGCTTGCTCTGCAACCGATCTCCTTTTTTTCTTAATAAACAACTCAATAGATTTGGTCGAGGCAGCAAACATTAATTCAACATCCTCGTCGTCAATAATTTTGATTGCTTTGGATCCGGAATCTGTTGGCCAATTGCAAACTATTTCAATCTCGTACTCTTCTGGTTTTATCTTTGTTGCTTTATATACCGACTCTTTCAACTGCTCAAAAGTAGATCCTCTTCGAACTTTAGCCGGTTTGTAAGATCCACCAAGATATTTCGCACACATTAAATCGTTAATAACCAATTCACCATCAAAATAGCATATAGTTGGAATAAAACTAGGAGCCATTCTACATCAAGCAAAAAAAAAAGTTTGCAAACTAAATTCAGAACTTAGGGTTTCTACTGCATACCTTGATTGGATTCGACCGTATGACGTTTTCCTACGCTTGAAGTAGATCTTCGAAATCTACTACTATTGTTGAAAAATAAACGAAATTTAATTGGGTTTGGGCAAAAATTTCGAAATGTAGGGTTTGGGGTTTTTGGGTAGAGAAGTGGAAGAGATGAGAATGGGGAAGGAAGGGAGTGGGGGGCTCTGGTTATGTTGCAGAGCCCCGAATGGGCGACTTTAGGGAAGTTGCCCATATTTAAAAAAAAAACGGGCGACTTTTGGGAAATCGCCAGTGGGCGACTTCCCAAAAGTCGCCCTCGTTTTGGCAAAAAAAAAAATACTGGCGACTTTTGAAAAGTCGCCAGTATGTTTAGGCCAGCTCGGAGCTGAGCTGGCCAAAATAAGGCTATATTCGATATTAGTTTCGAAACAGGGCTAAATACGATAATTACTTTCGAAACCAGGCCTAATCTAAAAAAAATCCATGTAATTATAATAGCCATGAATTAAACAACGGGGACATGTGTAATAGGCATGGGTGATTTCAAATCAATTAAAAGCCAATGCACAAGAGAGCATGGACGTACATGTAAAAGTAAGAAACTAGTGCATGCGGGTCCTATTCATGACAATGGCAAGGTGCATGGACGTACAAACTAAATAAGTAGCAAATGCTACTATTCACAACAAGTAGATTTGCATTTAAATCTAAATTAATATGTACAATTGCGTAAAGGGAAGGCATGAACTAAACTAAGTGAAGGCACAAAACATTTATATTCTCATGCACACCACAGATCAATAACAGCCTAAATTTTGTTCCAAAGTACTTTCGTGTTATGTGATTTAGCATGAAATAAAGTTAATAAAATAACACATGATGAATACCAGATGGCCAGGGAATATATATAGCACTATTGTGCTATAGAACTACTTGGTACTACCGCCAGAGTAAGTGTAGTGATCAATAACAGTTACTCAGTTTAAAACCAAGTACTCAAAATTGAGTACAAACTTATTTTCATGCACATTTTGTCAAAATAATGTATAAATTATATGCATAAGGTCAAACAACTCAATACTGTGATGTGCTGCTACACTTGGACTTCGTTCGTGTGCACTACATCAGGCACGCACATATTGTAGTAAAGGATAAATTAGAAACGTGAGTTTAAAACTCACTTTAGATTTGCCTCAAAAACACTAGCAACTGAGATCGGAAGCAACTGAGAACGGAGTGGAGCAAGAATATTGGAACCGCCATTAAAGTTTCAACCGAGCTACTGAAGAAAATGGAACCCAAAAGAATGATGCAGTGTTTTCTTTCTTTTCTCAATTTTTGAACAAGTCAAAAAGGAAGTGTGCTGGTGATGCTTTGTAGTAAATTGGCATTAAATTGAAAAAACGTGTTTCAGGGTGAATAAAGGACGTGCTGCAAAGTGTGATGATGGGAGCAAAGTGATTTCAACTTTATGACAGCAAAGCGCTTATACATTTTTGCTTTAATAAAATTGTTCACAGCAAAGGCAAGTTATACAACTGCATACAACAATGATGGATAACAAGTGTATATATTTTTTTAAATGGCCCATTTCTATAACACGTGAAAAGCAAAAATGAGAATACAACTTTACTAAGTTATATCTCCTACTGACTTTACAACAGAATTTTGCATCAATTTTTTTTTTCAAATTTAAATTAAAAAATTTCTATTCAAAATATTTGCTCCGACAGTAATTCAAAAATCACGGTCGTTACAGATTTTTAAAATATTTATTACGACAGTAATTCAAAAATCACGGTCGTTACAGACTCCCCCTTATAAAAATTGCGTCCCCGCAATTTTCATACTAGAAGCAGTCAATAACACAAATAATTCATCTCAACAAAGATTCAAAATAGAAAAGATGGATAAGAATGCTCACCCCCACCCGAAGAGGAGAGAAAACCCGGATAAGAACACTCAATGAATTCTCTGGTTTCCCAAGTGCAATCTTTGGGGTTTGCGGACCGTTGAATTTTCACAAGCGGAACTTCTTTATTCCGAAGGCGTTTTAACTCTGAAGCTAGCACACGAATAGGATTTTGCACAATAGACAAATCGGGTGAGATCTCAAGATCTTGCAACACATGAGGATCAGTGAAAGAATTCGAATCTCGAAGGCATCGACGAAGCTGGGATACATGAAATACGTCTTGAATTCCCAAAAACTGGATAGGTAGCGATATACGATAAGCAATAGGGCCAATGCGCTCCGTAATAGGAAACGGTCCAATATATCGAGGAGCCAATTTCCCGGAGCTACTAAAACGCACCACACCCTTCATCGGAGAAACACGAAGGAATACAAGATCGCCAACAGAAAATTCCAAAGGCTTTCTACGATGATCGGCATAAGATTTCTGCCTATTCTGAGCCTCTTTCATTATCTGTCTAATGATATCAATCCTCCCAGAAGATTCACGAATATAATCGGGGCCGAGAACTAACTTTTCCCCCGATTCCAGCCAACAAGATGGCGATCGACACGGTCTTCCGTAAAGAGCTTCGAAAGGAGCCATACCGATACTGGATTGAAAACTGTTGTTATAAGAGAATTCAACAAGAGATAAGTGGTCTTCCCAACTACCCCCAAAATCAAGAATGCAAGCTCGAAGGAGATCTTCCAAGACTTGATTCACCCTCTCAGTCTGACTATCAGACTGTGGATGATAAGCTGTACAGAGATTGAGCTTAGTGCCCAAGGCTTTCTGAAGGCTCTGCCAGAAACCACTAGTGAAAAGAGGATCTCTGTCACTAACAATAGAACTAGGTGCACCATGAAGTCGAACGACTTCTTTAATAAACAGCTTAGCCAACAAAGGAGTAGTCCGATTGGACTTGATAGGAATAAAATGGGCTGATTTAGTCAATCGGTCAACAATCACCCAAATACTATTATGGCCCGACCTCGAACGAGGTAGACCATCAATGAAGTCCATAGAAATTTGATCCCATTTCCATAATGGAATCTCAAGAGGCTGCAAAAGACTACAAGGACGATGGTGTTCAGCTTTAATAAGTTGAAAAGTCATGCAACGATTCACATAACTTGCACCATCACACTTCATACCCTCCCAAAAGTATAAGCGTTTCATATCAGCATACATCTTACTACTACCCGGATGAATAGTATACTTAGAACGATGACAGTCCTCAAGAATGTCATTTCTAAGATTAGGAACACTAGGCACGATCAACCTTCCCTTCTTCCGAATACAACCATGAATACCAATATCGAAATCCTTTAGATGATCATTTCGGGATTCCGATCTACAACTCTGAATAAGATAAGAGAGATCTGGATCTTGTTTCTGGGCATCGGCAATTCGATCCAACAAACTAGGACGAGCTTCCATGCTAAATAAAAGCATGGGAGAATCAGAACTGAAGGACGGTCTCTAATATCATAAAGAGATAAAGCTTCCAACAGATTCCACTCTGCTAGCATCATGGAAACAACAATTTGCTGCTTGCGACTAAGTGCATCAGCAACTCGATTACCCTTACCAGGGGTATACTGAATATCGAAATCATATGAAGCAAGAAATTCAAGCCAACGTTGTTGCCTCATATTAAATTCTTTCCGAGTGAATAAATATTTCAAAGACTTGTGACCAGTGAGGAGAACAAAACGCTCGCCCAATAAATAATGTCGCCAAATCTTTAGAGCAAAGACTATAGCGGCTAACTCCAAATCATGGGTAGTATAACGAATCTCGTTAGGTTTTAGATGTCTAGAAGCATAGGCAACTACTCTATCTTTTTGCATGGGAACAGCATCGAAACCAATACGGCTAGTATTGGTACAAATAATGAAGCCTTGGTTCCCTTCAGGAAACACAAGGAATAGAGTATCAGAAAAGAGTTCTTTCAAATAATCTTCTTTCCTGAAAAGCTAAAACTTCCAAAATTACAATTATCTTTATGAAATCATTTTCTAGAAAAATTTACTTTTTATAGGTCAATTTATTGTGTCAAATTGTCTCATCAAAGCGTTTAGGAGATTCCTATCGATAACGTTGATCAAGCGCATCAACCAGAATTCTTAAAGCACTCAATGGGCAATACAATCACAAAATCATCTTCAATATGATAAACACAAATCCAATTATACTTGTAAATAAATCTTATGAAAAAGATTTGCAAAATTTTAAATTGTTGTTTTCATCCAAAATCAATAAATACACAAATGGAGTCATCGAGATATTCGTAGAATACTCGATTCATAAAATGGATGAAATAAGCTGGGGAAACTGAATGACATAATAAGTCATTCATAAGAATCATAACGAGTGCGGAATGCGGTAAGTGGAATGCTAACTTCCGCAACTCGTAGCCAAATGAAAACCGGTGGTAAGGTCGAGTTGGGAGAAGAGCTTAACGCCACCTAATTGATCGAACATGACGTCGATCCTAGGTAATGGATACCTATTTTTGATAGTGAGCTCGTTAAGCTTGCGATAATCAATGCAAAGCCTAAGAGTACCATCTGGCCTCTTAATAAAGACAACGGCGACGCCCCAAGGAGATGAGCCAGAACGAATAAATCGCTTGGCTTCCAATTCAGATAATTATTGCTTGAGTTCCTCATTTTCCTTAGCAGACATCCTCGTGGGAGGACGACTGACAGGATGAGCACCAGAGATTAGATCAATACGGAACTCAATTGCCCTCTGCAGAGGCAACACGAAATAGGCTCAAAGACATCAGAAAAATTACAAACTACTGGAATATTAGCTATGACATCCTCCGATTCAAAGGAAGAAATGAGAGCATTCGAAGTATGGTCCATGCTTCGAAATATAATATATAACTGCTCGATAGCATCAAAATGCTTGAGATGTAAAGTTCTTTCGGGACATAGGATTTGAACTTCATAACGGACGAGCCAATCCATACCCAAAATCATATCAAAACCAAGATGATCCATAACATGCAGATTCGCATGAAAGGAAAAGCCACATAGAATAATCTCAACATCATCACATAACAAACCAAGAGTAGCGGATCCTTCAATAGAATTCACAATCCTCAAAGGGTCGCAAAGACTAACAACATCCAAAGGAATAACATCAACAAGCTCCTTTAAAACGAATGAATGCGATGCACCCGTATCAAAAAGAACTCTAATAGAACGACCATGGAATAAAATAAAACCTTCCAAAACAGAAGGAGTAATACCTTTGGGCTGAGAAGAATCACCAAAAGCTTTAGCAACACTAAGCTTCCCAGATTTGAACCCTTAGGAGCAGTAGGACAATCAGAAACAGAGGACTTTCCTTGTTTTAACTCAAGGAAACTACAAGCAAGATTTATAAGGAATTTAACAAATGGAATACTACGGGGATATAAGATTTATCCCTAGACATATTCCAACTTGTTAGAGAGGATAAAAGTTTTAAGAACAACGAAGGGATATATTAGAAAGGCACGAATAAAACCCTTGAATAGTAGTAACACATGTTCCATACTGCTTCTGTTATGTGTTTATTATAATTTGTTCTGAATTTCAGCTCTGATACCAAGCTGTGACGCCCCACCTCTATACTCACGATAACAAAGGTTATTATAAGGAATAACGTCTGCTATTGCGAAGAATAAGGCTTGTTAGAAGCGACCATCCGTAATTTATGCCTTAGACGAGTATTGATTACATCGATAGGAGTTGTGATAATTACTCCCAAAGATATAATTCAATCCAAATCTAAAACAAAACTACAGTGGCTAAAGAAAAATCCAGAACAACTCATAATAACAACAACACAGATAGTATAATCACATCAAAACAGAAATATCAGATATATAGCGGAAGACAAGTCTGGTTACATGCTACACAATCGATGGTTCACATGAACCCAATGTACATATACATGTCGTCAACATACATGAGACGAGGATCAATAAACCAAAAGTACTCCTCGAAGTCTAGACAAAAGATGGAGTGAAATCCCAAAAGCTGAAGCTGCAACTGAATTAGAGATAACGACTATCCTGAAACAACTTGGTCTGACCCGAGTATTATTTAAAAGAAAATAATAAACGGACCAGTCTAATTTAAACTTCAGAAATAAGTGTACGATAAACTACACTTAAATAAATAATTATAGTCTCGAATGAGACTATTCAACATAAATAATCAACATAGTTTAAAGGAAGAAATCTCAATTTAAACTCCATCAAAATCAACTTTCAAATTCACAATTGAATTCAAAGCAGCAATACGCAAAATTATAATCTTGAATGAGACTATACACAAAATTATAGTCTCGGATGAGACTATACACAAAACTTATAGTCTCGGATGAGACTATACCACATAGTAATCAACTTTGATTAAATGAAGAAATCTCATTAAACTCCCTCAAAATAAATTTCCAAATTCACAATTGAATTCGAAACAGCAATACACAAAAATCTAGAAATCAGTGAAGATAACTAGAAAATCAGCATTTTCAAAATCTAGAAATCAAAATAAGATAACTAGAAAATCAACATAAAAGATGGATCGATCCCAGCAGATGGCGAGTTTTAGCTACGCCGCACGTGCATCTCATATGGCCGAAGCCTAGCAAGTAATATCATCATAATTTTTGGCGCCCAACAAATGACTCGAAGGTCCAACATATGACCCGAAGGTCTAGTACTGGTATTTGACCCGAAGGTCCATCATATGACCCGAAGGTCCAACATAGTGGCTCGAAAGCCCAACAAAATCATCAAAATCATCAAACATCAACGAATATTTCAATTGACGAGTCCGGAATTAACCGAAATAGTAAAAGTATGGTTCCATACTCCGCACTTGTGCTAAATCGTTTAAATCTCATCATCGTTTCCTTGAAAGTGCAAAATTGTGTATTTTATATAAATAACATTTTACGTTCTCAAACGGAAAAGTCTGGAATTAAGCGAATCAGTAAAAGTAAGGGTTCATAGTCCTCAATTTTGTCGAAGCGTTTAAATCGATTCCTCATTCTTTTAAAAGCGTAAACTATCAAAATTTTGGAAACAATTTTATTTTAAATGATTTTAAAACACGTGATTAAAACAACAACATCTGTAGCAATTTCGACAAAGAAATTGCGCTTCGCAAAACAACGTAAAAACGGGTATCAAATCAGCATTGCTGGATAACCGCTGAAAATTCACTTTATAATTGACGGTTACTGAAGTCAAAACAACAGTAATTTTTATACGTCAAAATCTCATCAAAACAATACGCTTCAAAAATATCTCACCGGAGTAAAAATCCGTAATAAAAATAACGGCAACAAAATACGTTTCAAAACCAAACACCGGTTCAACATAAATTAAATAGTACCGCACTTCTATATTTTCATCAAATTTTCACTGCTGGGCAATATACACGTGTACACATGAAATGAAATAAGAAATTTTTAAAATAACTTGGACGATATTTCGGGCTACACGTTTTCCAGCATCAAAATAAAATTATATATACCAGGACAACATAATTTTTATACTCATGGAAAAATGCCAAACAACAAAAAACGTGACCTATGTAATTATAATAGCCATGAATTAAACAACGGGGACATGTGTAATAGGCATGGGTGATTTCAAATCAATTAAAAGCCAATGCACAAGAGAGCATGGACGTACATGTAAAAGTAAGAAACTAGTGCATGCGGGTCCTATTCATGACAATGGCAAGGTGCATGGACGTACAAACTAAATAAGTAGCAAATGCTACTATTCACAACAAGTAGATTTGCATTTAAATCTAAATTAATATGTACAATTGCGTAAAGGGAAGGCATGAACTAAACTAAGTGAAGGCACAAAACATTTATATTCTCATGCACGCCACAGATCAATAACAGCCTAAATTTTGTTCCAATGTACTTTCGTGTTATGTGATTTAGCATGAAATAAAGTTAATAAAATAACACATGATGAATACCAGATGGCCAGGGAATATATATAGCACTATTGTGCTATAGAACTACTTGGTACTACCGCCAGAGTAAGTGTAGTGATCAATAATAGTTACTCAGTTTAAAACCAAGTACTCAAAATTGAGTACAAACTTATTTTCATGCACATTTTGTCAAAATAATGTATAAATTATATGCATAAGGTCAAACAACTCAATACTGTGATGTGCTGCTACACTTGGACTTCGTTCGTGTGCACTACATCAGGCACGCACATATTGTAGTAAAGGATAAATTAGAAACGTGAGTTTAAAACTCACTTTAGATTTGCCTCAAAAACACTAGCAACTGAGATCGGAAGCAACTGAGAACGGAGTGGAGCAAGAATATTGGAACCACCATTAAAGTTTCAACCGAGCTACTGAAGAAAATGGAACCCAAAAGAATGATGCAGTGTTTTCTTTCTTTTCTCAATTTTTGAACAAGTCAAAAAGGAAGTGTGCTGGTGATGCTTTGTAGTAAATTGGCATTAAATTGAAAAAACGTGTTTCAGGGTGAATAAAGGACGTGCTGCAAAGTGTGATGATGGGAGCAAAGTGATTTCAACTTTATGACAGCAAAGCGCTTATACATTTTTGCTTTAATAAAATTGTTCACAGCAAAGGCAAGTTATACAACTGCATACAACAATGATGGATAACAAGTGTATATTTTTTTTTAAAATGGCCCATTTCTATAACACGTGAAAAGCAAAAATGAGAATACAACTTTACTAAGTTATATCTCCTACTGACTTTACAACAGAATTTTGCATCAATTTTTTTTTCGAATTTAAATTAAAAAATTTCTATTTAAAATATTTGCTCCGACAGTAATTCAAAAATCACGGTCGTTACAGATTTTTAAAATATTTATTACGACAGTAATTCAAAAATCACGGTCGTTACAGACTCCCCCTTATAAAAATTGCGTCCCCGCAATTTTCATACTAGAAGCAGTCAATAACACAAATAATTCATCTCAACAAAGATTCAAAATAGAAAAGATGGATAAGAATGCTCACCCCCACCCGAAGAGGAGAGAAAACCCGGATAAGAACGCTCAATGAATTCTCTGGTTTCCCAAGTGCAATCTTTGGGGTTTGCGGACCGTTGAATTTTCACAAGCGGAACTTCTTTATTCCGAAGGCGTTTTAACTCCGAAGCTAGCACACGAATAGGATTTTGCACAATAGACAAATCGGGTGAGATCTCAAGATCTTGCAACACATGAGGATCAGTGATAGAATTCGAATCTCGAAGGCATCGACGATGCTGGGATACATGAAATACGTCTTGAATTCCCAAAAACTGGACAGGTAGCGATATACGATAAGCAACAGGGCCAATGCGCTCCGTAATAGGAAACGGTCCAATATATCGAGGAGCCAATTTCCCGAAGCTACTAAAAAGCACCACACCCTTCATCGGAGAAACACGAAGGAATACAAGATCGCCAACAGAAAATTCCAAAGGCTTTCTACGATGATCGGCATAAGATTTCTGCCTATTCTGAGCCTCTTTCATTCTCTGTCTAATGATATCAATCCTCCCAGAAGATTCACGAATATAATCGGGGCCGAGAACTAACTTTTCCCCCGATTCCAGCCAACAAGATGGCGATCGACACGGTCTTCCATAAAGAGCTTCGAAAGGAGCCATACCGATACTGGATTGAAAACTGTTGTTATAAGAGAATTCAACAAGAGATAAGTGGTCTTCCCAACTACCACCAAAATCAAGAATGCAAGCTCGAAGGAGATCTTCCAAGACTTGGTTCACCCTCTCAGTCTGACCATCAGACCGTGGATGATAAGCTGTACAGAGATTGAGCTTAGTGCCCAAGGCTTTCTGAAGGCTCTGCCAGAAACCACTAGTGAAAAGAGGATCTCTGTCACTAACAATAGAACTAGGCGCACCATGAAGTCGAACGACTTCTTCAATAAACAACATAGCTAAAAAAGGAGCAGTCCGATTGGACTTGATAGGAATAAAATGGGCTGATTTAGTCAATCGGTCAACAATCACCCAAATACTAGTATGGCCCGACCTCGAACGAGGTAGACCATCAATGAAGTCCATAGAAATTTGATCCCATTTCCATAATGGAATCTCAAGAGGCTGCAAAAGACTACAAGGACGATGGTGTTCAGCTTTATTAAGTTGAAAAGTCATGCAACGATTCACATAACTTGCACCATCACACTTCATACCCTCCCAAAAGTATAAGCGTTTCATATCAGCATACATCTTACTACTACCCGGATGAATAGTATACTTAGAACGATGACAGTCCTCAAGAATGTCATTTCTAAGATTAGGAACACTAGGCACGATCAACCTTCCCTTCTTCCGAATACAACCATGAATACCAATATCGAAATCCTTTAGATTATCATTTCGGGATTCCGATCTACAACTCTGAATAAGATAAGAGAGATCTGGATCTTGTTTCTGGGCATCGACAATTCGATCCAACAAACTAGGACGAGCTTCCATGCTAAATAAAAGCATGGGAGAATCAGAACTGAAGGACGATCTCTAATATCATAAAGAGATAAAGCTTCCAACACATTTCACTCTGCTAGCATCATGGAAACAACAATTTGCTGCTTGCGACTAAGTGCATCAGCAACTCGATTACCCTTACCAGGGGTATACTGAATATCGAAATCATATGAAGCAAGAAATTCAAGCCAACGCTGTTGCCTCATATTAAATTCTTTCCGAGTGAATAAATATTTCAGAGACTTGTGACCAGTGAGGAGAACAAAACGCTCGCCCAATAAATAATGTCGCCAAATCTTTAGAGCAAAGACTATAGCGGCTAACTCCAAATCATGGGTAGTATAACGAATCTCGTTAGGCTTTAGTTGTCTAGAAGCATAGGCAACTACTCTATCTTTTTGCATGGGAACAGCATCGAAACCAATACGGCTAGTATTGGTACAAATAATGAAGCCTTGGTTCCCTTCAGGAAACACAAGGAATAGAGTATCAGAAAAGAGTTCTTTCAAATAATCTTCTTTCCTGAAAAGCTAAAACTTCCAAAATTACAATTATCTTTATGAAATCATTTTCTAGAAAAAATTACTTTTTATAGGTCAATTTATTGTGTCAAATTGTCTCATCAAAGCGTTTAGGAGATTCCTATCGATAACGTTGATCAAGCGCATCAACCAGAATTCTTAAAGCACTCAATGGGCAATACAATCACAAAATCATCTTCAATATGATAAACACAAATCCAATTATACTTGTAAATAAATCTTATGAAAAAGATTTGCAAAATTTTAAATTGTTGTTTTCATCCAAAATCAATAAATACACAAATGGAGTCATCGAGATATTCGTAGAATACTCGATTCATAAAATGGATGAAATAAGCTGGGCAAACTGAATGACATAATAAGTCATTCATAAGAATCATAACGAGTGCGGAATGCGGTAAGTGGAATGCTAACTTCCGCAACTCGTAGCCAAATGAAAACCGGTGGTAAGGTCGAGTTGGGAGAAGAGCTTAACGCCACCTAATTGATCGAACATGACGTCGATCCTAGGTAATGGATACCTATTTTTGATAGTGAGCTCGTTAAGCTTGCGATAATCAATGCAAAGCCTAAGAGTACCATCTGGCCTCTTAATAAAGACAACGGCGACGCCCCAAGGAGATGAGCCAGAACGAATAAATCGCTTGGCTTCCAATTCAGATAATTATTGCTTGAGTTCCTCATTTTCCTTAGCAGACATCCTCGTGGGAGGACGACTGACAGGATGAGCACCAGAGATTAGATCAATACGGAACTCAATTGCCCTCTGCAGAGGCAACACGAAATAGGCTCAAAGACATCAGAAAAATTACAAACTACTGGAATATTAGCTATGACATCCTCCGATTCAAAGGAAGAAATGAGAGCATTCGAAGTATGGTCCATGCTTCGAAATATAATATATAACTGCTCGATAGCATCAAAATGCTTGAGATGTAAAGTTCTTTCGGGACATAGGATTTGAACTTCATAACGGACGAGCCAATCCATACACAAAATCATATCAAAACCAAGATGATCCATAACATGCAGATTCGCATGAAAGGAAAAGCCACATAGAATAATCTCAACATCATCACATAACAAACCAAGAGTAGCGGATCCTTCAATAGAATTCACAATCCTCAAAGGGTCGCAAAGACTAACAACATCCAAAGGAATAACATCAACAAGCTCCTTTAAAACGAATGAATGCGATGCACCCGTATCAAAAAGAACTCTAATAGAACGACCATGGAATAAAATAAAACCTTCCAAAACAGAAGGAGTAATACCTTTGGGCTGAGAAGAATCACCAAAAGCTTTAGCAACACTAAGCTTCCCAGATTTGAACCCTTAGGAGCAGTAGGACAATCAGAAACAGAGGACTTTCCTTGTTTTAACTCAAGGAAACTACAAGCAAGATTTATAAGGAATTTAACAAATGGAATACTACGGGGATATAAGATTTATCCCTAGACATATTCCAACTTGTTAGAGAGGATAAAAGTTTTAAGAACAACGAAGGGATATATTAGAAAGGCACGAATAAAACCCTTGAATAGTAGTAACACATGTTCCATACTGCTTCTGTTATGTGTTTATTATAATTTGTTCTGAATTTCAGCTCTGATACCAAGCTGTGACGCCCCACCTCTATACTCACGATAACAAAGGTTATTATAAGGAATAACGTCTGCTATTGCGAAGAATAAGGCTTGTTAGAAGCGACCATCCGTAAGTTATGCCTTAGACGAGTATTGATTACATCGATAGGAGTTGTGATAATTACTCCCAAAGATATAATTCAATCCAAATCTAAAACAAAACTACAGTGGCTAAAGAAAAATCCAGAACAACTCATAATAACAACAACACAGATAGTATAATCACATCAAAACAGAAATATCAGATATATAGCGGAAGGCAAGTCTGGTTACATGCTACACAATCGATGGTTCACATGAACCCAATGTACATATACATGTCGTCAACATACATGAGACGAGGATCAATAAACCAAAAGTACTCCTCGAAGTCTAGACAAAAGATGGAGTGAAATCCCAAAAGCTGAAGCTGCAACTGAATTAGAGATAACGACTATCCTGAAACAACTTGGTCTGACCCGAGTATTATTTAAAAGAAAATAATAAACGGACCAGTCTAATTTAAACTTCAGAAATAAGTGTACGATAAACTACACTTAAATAAATAATTATAGTCTCGAATGAGACTATTCAACATAAATAATCAACATAGTTTAAAGGAAGAAATCTCAATTTAAACTCCATCAAAATCAACTTTCAAATTCACAATTGAATTCAAAGCAGCAATACGCAAAATTATAATCTTGAATGAGACTATACACAAAATTATAGTCTCGGATGAGACTATACACAAAACTTATAGTCTCGGATGAGACTATACCACATAGTAATCAACTTTGATTAAATGAAGAAATCTCATTAAACTCCCTCAAAATAAATTTCCAAATTCACAATTGAATTCGAAACAGCAATACACAAAAATCTAGAAATCAGTGAAGATAACTAGAAAATCAGCATTTTCAAAATCTAGAAATCAAAATAAGATAACTAGAAAATCAACATAAAAGATGGATCGATCCCAGCAGATGGCGAGTTTTAGCTACGCCGCACGTGCATCTCATATGGCCGAAGCCTAGCAAGTAATATCATCATAATTTTTGGCGCCCAACAAATGACTCGAAGGTCCAACATATGACCCGAAGGTCTAGTACTGGTATTTGACCCGAAGGTCCATCATATGACCCGAAGGTCCAGCATAGTGGCTCGAAAGCCCAACAAAATCATCAAAATCATCAAACATCAACGAATATTTCAATTGACGAGTCCGGAATTAACCGAAATAGTAAAAGTATGGTTCCATACTCCGCACTTGTGCTAAATCGTTTAAATCTCATCATCGTTTCCTTGAAAGTGCAAAATTGTGTATTTTATATAAATAACATTTTACGTTCTCAAACGGACAAGTCTGGAATTAAGCGAATCAGTAAAGGTAAGGGTTCATAGTCCTCAATTTTGTCGAAGCGTTTAAATCGATTCCTCATTCTTTTAAAAGCGTAAACTATCAAAATTTTGGAAACAATTTTATTTTAAATGATTTTAAAACACGTGATTAAAACAACAACATATGTAGCAATTTCGACAAAGAAATTGCGCTTCGCAAAACAACGTAAAAACGGGTATCAAATCAGCATTGCTGGATAACCGCTGAAAATTCACTTTATAATTGACGGTTACTGAAGTCAAAACAACAGTAATTTTTATACGTCAAAATCTCATCAAAACAATACGCTTCAAAAATATCTCACCGGAGTAAAAATCCGTTATAAAAATAACGGCAACAAAATAGGTTTCAAAACCAAACACCGGTTCAACGTAAATTAAATAGTACCGCACTTCTATATTTTCATCAAATTTTCACTGCTGGGCAATATACACGTGTACACATGAAATGAAATAAGAAATTTTTAAAATAACTTGGACGATATTTCGGGCTACACGTTTTCCAGCATCAAAATAAAATTATATATACCAGGACAACATAATTTTTATACTCATGGAAAAATGCCAAACAACAAAAAACGTGACCTATGTAATTATAATAGCCATGAATTAAACAACGGGGACATGTGTAATAGGCATGGGTGATTTCAAATCAATTAAAAGCCAATGCACAAGAGAACATGGACGTACATGTAAAAGTAAGAAACTAGTGCATGCGGGTCCTATTCAAGACAATGGCAAGGTGCATGGACGTACAAACTAAATAAGTAGCAAATGCTACTATTCACAACAAGTAGATTTGCATTTAAATCTAAATTAATATGTACAATTGCGTAAAGGGAAGGCATGAACTAAACTAAGTGAAGGCACAAAACATTTATATTCTCATGCACGCCACAGATCAATAACAGCCTAAATTTTGTTCCAAAGTACTTTCGTGTTATGTGATTTAGCATGAAATAAAGTTAATAAAATAACACATGATGAATACCAGATGGCCAGGGAATATATATAGCACTATTGTGCTATAGAACTACTTGGTACTACCGCCAGAGTAAGTGTAGTGATCAATAATAGTTACTCAGTTTAAAACCAAGTACTCAAAATTGAGTACAAACTTATTTTCATGCACATTTTGTCAAAATAATGTATAAATTATATGCATAAGGTCAAACAACTCAATACTGTGATGTGCTGCTACACTTGGACTTCGTTCGTGTGCACTACATCAGGCACGCACATATTGTAGTAAAGGATAAATTAGAAACGTGAGTTTAAAACTCACTTTAGATTTGCCTCAAAAACACTAGCAACTGAGATCGGAAGCAACTGAGAACGGAGTGGAGCAAGAATATTGGAACCACCATTAAAGTTTCAACCGAGCTACTGAAGAAAATGGAACCCAAAAGAATGATGCAGTGTTTTCTTTCTTTTCTCAATTTTTGAACAAGTCAAAAAGGAAGTGTGCTGGTGATGCTTTGTAGTAAATTGGCATTAAATTGAAAAAACGTGTTTCAGGGTGAATAAAGGACGTGCTGCAAAGTGTGATGATGGGAGCAAAGTGATTTCAACTTTATGACAGCAAAGCGCTTATACATTTTTGCTTTAATAAAATTGTTCACAGCAAAGGCAAGTTATACAACTGCATACAACAATGATGGATAACAAGTGTATATTTTTTTTTAAAATGGCCCATTTCTATAACACATGAAAAGCAAAAATGAGAATACAACTTTACTAAGTTATATCTCCTACTGACTTTACAACAGAATTTTGCATCAATTTTTTTTTCGAATTTAAATTAAAAAATTTCTATTTAAAATATTTGCTCCGACAGTAATTCAAAAATCACGGTCGTTACAGATTTTTAAAATATTTATTACGACAGTAATTCAAAAATCACGGTCGTTACAGACTCCCCCTTATAAAAATTGCGTCCCCGCAATTTTCATACTAGAAGCAGTCAATAACACAAATAATTCATCTCAACAAAGATTCAAAATAGAAAAGATGGATAAGAATGCTCACCCCCACCCGAAGAGGAGAGAAAACCCGGATAAGAACGCTCAATGAATTCTCTGGTTTCCCAAGTGCAATCTTTGGGGTTTGCGGACCGTTGAATTTTCACAAGCGGAACTTCTTTATTCCGAAGGCGTTTTAACTCCGAAGCTAGCACACGAATAGGATTTTGCACAATAGACAAATCGGGTGAGATCTCAAGATCTTGCAACACATGAGGATCAGTGATAGAATTCGAATCTCGAAGGCATCGACGATGCTGGGATACATGAAATACGTCTTGAATTCCCAAAAACTGGACAGGTAGCGATATACGATAAGCAACAGGGCCAATGCGCTCCGTAATAGGAAACGGTCCAATATATCGAGGAGCCAATTTCCCGGAGCTACTAAAACGCACCACACCCTTCATCGGAGAAACACGAAGGAATACAAGATCGCCAACAGAAAATTCCAAAGGCTTTCTACGATGATCGGCATAAGATTTCTGCCTATTCTGAGCCTCTTTCATTCTCTGTCTAATGATATCAATCCTCCCAGAAGATTCACGAATATAATCGGGGCCGAGAACTAACTTTTCCTCCGATTCTAGCCAACAAGATGGCGATCGACACGGTCTTCCATAAAGAGCTTCGAAAGGAGCCATACCGATACTGGATTGAAAACTGTTGTTATAAGAGAATTCAACAAGAGATAAGTGGTCTTCCCAACTACCACCAAAATCAAGAATGCAAGCTCGAAGGAGATCTTCCAAGACTTGGTTCACCCTCTCAGTCTGACCATCAGACCGTGGATGATAAGCTGTACAGAGATTGAGCTTAGTGCCCAAGGCTTTCTGAAGGCTCTGCCAGAAACCACTAGTGAAAAGAGGATCTCTGTCACTAACAATAGAACTAGGCGCACCATGAAGTCGAACGACTTCTTCAATAAACAGCATAGCTAATAAAGGAGCAGTCCGATTGGACTTGATAGGAATAAAATGGGCTGATTTAGTCAATCGGTCAACAATCACCCAAATACTAGTATGGCCCGACCTCGAACGAGGTAGACCATCAATGAAGTCCATAGAAATTTGATCCCATTTCCATAATGGAATCTCAAGAGGCTGCAAAAGACTACAAGGACGATGGTGTTCAGCTTTAATAAGTTGAAAAGTCATGCAACGATTCACATAACTTGCACCATCACACTTCATACCCTCCCAAAAGTATAAGCGTTTCATATCAGCATACATCTTACTACTACCCGGATGAATAGTATACTTAGAACGATGACAGTCCTCAAGAATGTCATTTCTAAGATTAGGAACACTAGGCACGATCAACCTTCCCTTCTTCCGAATACAACCATGAATACCAATATCGAAATCCTTTAGATTATCATTTCGGGATTCCGATCTACAACTCTGAATAAGATAAGAGAGATCTGGATCTTGTTTCTGGGCATCGACAATTCGATCCAACAAACTAGGACGAGCTTCCATGCTAAATAAAAGCATGGGAGAATCAGAACTGAAGGACGATCTCTAATATCATAAAGAGATAAAGCTTCCAACACATTCCACTCTGCTAGCATCATGGAAACAACAATTTGCTGCTTGCGACTAAGTGCATCAGCAACTCGATTACCCTTACCAGGGGTATACTGAATATCGAAATCATATGAAGCAAGAAATTCAAGCCAACGCTTTTGCCTCATATTAAATTCTTTCCGAGTGAATAAATATTTCAGAGACTTGTGACCAGTGAGGAGAACAAAACGCTCGCCCAATAAATAATGTCGCCAAATCTTTAGAGCAAAGACTATAGCGGCTAACTCCAAATCATGGGTAGTATAACGAATCTCGTTAGGCTTTAGTTGTCTAGAAGCATAGGCAACTACTCTATCTTTTTGCATGGGAACAGCATCGAAACCAATACGGCTAGTATTGGTACAAATAATGAAGCCTTGGTTCCCTTCAGGAAACACAAGGAATAGAGTATCAGAAAAGAGTTCTTTCAAATAATCTTCTTTCCTGAAAAGCTAAAACTTCCAAAATTACAATTATCTTTATGAAATCATTTTCTAGAAAAATTTACTTTTTATAGGTCAATTTATTGTGTCAAATTGTCTCATCAAAGCGTTTAGGAGATTCCTATCGATAACGTTGATCAAGCGCATCAACCAGAATTCTTAAATCACTCAATGGGAAATACAATCACAAAATCATCTTCAATATGATAAACACAAATCCAATTATACTTGTAAATAAATCTTATGAAAAAGATTTGCAAAATTTTAAATTGTTGTTTTCATCCAAAATCAATAAATACACAAATGGAGTCATCGAGATATTCGTAGAATACTCGATTCATAAAATGGATGAAATAAGCTGGGGAAACTGAATGACATAATAAGTCATTCATAAGAATCATAACGAGTGCGGAATGCGGTAAGTGGAATGCTAACTTCCGCAACTCGTAGCCAAATGAAAACCGATGGTAGGGTCGAGTTGGGAGAAGAGCTTAACGCCACCTAATTGATCGAACATGTCGTCGATCCTAGGTAATGGATACCTATTTTTGATAGTGAGCTCGTTAAGCTTGCGATAATCAATGCAAAGCCTAAGAGTACCATCTGGCCTCTTAATAAAGACAACGGCGACGCCCCAAGGAGATGAGCCAGAACGAATAAATCGCTTGGCTTCCAATTCAGATAATTATTGCTTGAGTTCCTCATTTTCCTTAGCAGACATCCTCGTGGGAGGACGACTGACAGGATGAGCACCAGAGATTAGATCAATATGGAACTCAATTGCCCTCTGCAGAGGCAACACGAAATAGGCTCAAAGACATCAGAAAAATTACAAACTACTGGAATATTAGCTATGACATCCTCCGATTCAAAGGAAGAAATGAGAGCATTCGAAGTATGGTCCATGCTTCGAAATATAATAGATAACTGCTCGATAGCATCAGGATGTTTGAGATGTAAAGTTCTTTCGGGACATAGGATTTGAACTTCATAACGGACGAGCCAATCCATACCCAAAATCATATCAAAACCAAGATGATCCATAACATGCAGATTCGCATGAAAGGAAAAGCCACATAGAATAATCTCAACATCATCACATAACAAACCAAGAGTAGCGGATCCTTCAATAGAATTCACAATCCTCAAAGGGTCGCAAAGACTAACAACATCCAAAGGAATAACATCAACAAGCTCCTTTAAAACGAATGAATGCGATGCACCCGTATCGAAAAGAACTCTAATAGAACGACCATGGAATAAAATAAAACCTTCCAAAATAGAAGGAGTAATACCTTTGGGCTGAGAAGAATCACCAAAAGCTTTAGCAACACTAAGCTTCCCAGATTTGAACCCTTAGGAGCAGTAGGACAATCAGAAATAGAGGACTTTCCTTGTTTTAACTCAAGGAAACTACAAGCAAGATTTATAAGGAATTTAAAAAATGGAATACTACGGGGATATAAGATTTATCCCTAGACATATTCCAACTTGTTAGAGAGGATAAAAGTTTTAAGAACAACGAAGGGATAGATTAGAAAGGCACGAATAAAACCCTCGAATAGTAGTAACACATGTTCCATACTGCTTCTGTTATGTGTTTATTATAATTTGTTCTGAATTTCAGCTCTGATACCAAGCTGTGACGCCCCACCTCTATACTCACGATAACAAAGGTTATTATAAGGAATAACGTCTGCTATTGCGAAGAATAAGGCTTGTTAGAAGCGACCATCCGTAAGTTATGCCTTAGGCGAGTATTGATTACATCGATAGGAGTTGTGATAATTACTCCCAAAGATATAATTCAATCCAAATCTAAAACGAAACTACAGTGGCTAAAGAAAAATCCAGAACAACTCATAATAACAACAACACAGATAGTATAATCACATCAAAACAGAAATATCAGATATATAGCGGAAGACAAGTCTGGTTACATGCTACACAATCGATGGTTCACATGAACCCAATGTACATATACATGTCGTCAACATACATGAGACGAGAATCAATAAACCAAAAGTACTCCTCGAAGTCTAGACAAAAGATGGAGTGAAATCCCAAAAGCTGAAGCTGCAACTGAATCAGAGATAACGACTATCCTGAAACAACTCGGTCTGACCCGAGTATTATTTAAAAGAAAATAATAAACGGACCAGTCTAATTTAAACTTCAGAAATAAGTGTACGATAAACTACACTTAAACAAATAATTATAGTCTCGAATGAGACTATTCAACATAAATAATCAACATAGTTTAAAGGAAGAAATCTCAATTTAAACTCCATCAAAATCAACTTTCAAATTCACAATTGAATTCAAAACAGCAATACGCAAAATTATAATCTCGAATGAGACTATACACAAAATTATAGTCTCGGATGAGACTATACACAAAACTTATAGTCTCGGATGAGACTATACCACATAGTAATCAACTTTGATTAAATGAAGAAATCTCATTAAACTCCCTCAAAATAAATTTCCAAATTCACAATTGAATTCGAAACAGCAATAGAAAAAAATCTAGAAATCAGTGAAGATAACTAGAAAATCAGCATTTTCAAAATCTAGAAATCAAAATAAGATAACTAGAAAATCAACATAAAAGATGGATCGATCCCAGCAGATGGCGAGTTTTAGCTACGCCGCACGTGCATCTCATATGGCCGAAGCCTAGCAAGTAATATCATCATAATTTTTGGCGCCCAACAAATGACTCGAAGGTCCAACATATGACCCGAAGGTCTAGTACTGGTATTTGACCCGAAGGTCCATCATATGACCCGAAGGTCCAGCATAGTGGCTCGAAAATCATCAAACATCAACGAATATTTCAATTGACGAGTCCGGAATTAACCGAAATAGTAAAAGTATGGTTCCATACTCCGCACTTTTGCTAAATCGTTTAAATCTCTTTATCGTTTCCTTGAAAGTGCAAAATTGTGTATTTTATATAAATAACATTTTACGTTCTCAAACGGACAAGTCTGGAATTAAGCGAATCAGTAAAAGTAAGGGTTCATAGTCCTCAATTTTGTCGAAGCGTTTAAATCGATTCCTCATTCTTTTGAAAGCGTAAACTGTAAAAATTTTAGAAACAATTTTATTTTAAATGATTTTAAAACACGTGATTAAAACAACAACATCTGTAGCAATTTCGACAAAGAAATTGTGCTTCGCAAAACACCGTAAAAACGGGTATCAAATCAGCATTGCGGGATAACCGCTAAAAATTCACTTTAAAATTGACGGTTACTGAAGTCAAAACAACAGTAATTTTTATACGTCAAAATCTCATCAAAACAATACGCTTCAAAAATATCTCACCGGAGTAAAAATCCGTTATAAAAATAACGGCAACAAAATACGTTTCAAAACCAAACACCGGTTCAACGTAAATTAAATAGTACCGCACTTCTATATTTTCATCAAATTTTCACTTCTGGGCAATATACACGTGTACACATGAAATGAAATAAGAAAATTTTAAAATAACTTGGACGATATTTCGGGCTACACGTTTTCCCACATCAAAATAAAATTATATATATCAGGACAACATAATTTTTATACTCATGGCAAAATGCCAAACAACAAAAAACGTGACCTATGTAATTATAATAGCCATGAATTAAACAACGGGGACATGTGTAATAGGCATGGGTGATTTCAAATCAATTAAAAGCCAATGCACAAGAGAGCATGGACGTACATGTAAAAGTAAGAAACTAGTGCATGCGGGTCCTATTCATGACAATGGCAAGGTGCATGGACGTACAAACTAAATAAGTAGCAAATGCTACTATTCACAACAAGTAGATTTGCATTTAAATCTAAATTAATATGTACAATTGCGTAAAGGGAAGGCATGAACTAAACTAAGTGTAGGCACAAAACATTTATATTCTCATGCATGCCACAGATCAATAACGGCCTAAATTTTGTTCCAAAGTACTTTCGTGTTATGTGATTTAGCATGAAATAAAGTTAATAAAATAACACATGATGAATACCAGATGGCCAAGGAATATATATAGCACTATTGTGCTATAGAACTACTTGGTACTACCGCCAGAGTAAGTGTAGTGATCAATAACAGTTACTCAGTTTAAAACCAAGTACTCAAAATTGAGTACAAACTTATTTTCATGCACATTTTGTCAAAACAATGTATAAATTATATGCATAAGGTCAAACAACTCAATACTGTGATGTGCTGCTACACTTGGACTTCGTTCGTGTGCACTACATCAGGCACGCACATATTGTAGTAAAGGATAAATTAGAAACGTGAGTTTAAAACTCACTATAGATTTGCCTCAAAAACACTAGCAACAGAGATCGGAAGCAACTGAGAACGGAGTGGAGCAAGAATATTGGAACCGCCATTAAAGTTTCAACCGAGCTACTGAAGAAAATGGAACCCAAAAGAATGATGCAGTGTTTTCTTTCTTTTTTCAATTTTTGAACAAGTCAAAAAGGAAGTGTGCTGGTGATGCTTTGTAGTAAATTGGCATTAAATTGAAAAAACGTGTTTCAAGGTGAATAAAGGACGTGCTACAAAGTGTGATGATGGGAGCAAAGTGATTTCAACTTTATGACAGCAAAGCGCTTATACATTTTTGCTTTAATAAAATTGTTCACAGCAAAGGCAAGTTATACAACTGCATACAACAATGATGGATAACAAGTGTATATTTTTTTTTAAAATGGCCCATTTCTATAACACGTGAAAAGCAAAAATGAGAATACAACTTAACTAAGTTATATCTCCTACTGACTTTACAACAGAATTTTCCATCAATTTTTTTTTCGAATTTAAATTAAAAAATTTCTATTTAAAATATTTGCTCCGACAGTAATTCAAAAATCACGGTCGTTACAGATTTTTAAAATATTTATTACGACAGTAATTCAAAAATCACGGTCGTTACAGACTCCCCCTTATAAAAATTGCGTCCCCACAATTTTCATACTAGAAGCAGTCAATAACACAAATAATTCATCTCAACAAAGATTCAAAATAGAAAAGATGGATAAGAATGCTCACCCCCACCCGAAGAGGAGAGAAAACCCGGATAAGAACGCTCAATGAATTCTCTGGTTTCCCAAGTGCAATCTTTGGGGTTTGCGAACCGTTGAATTTTCACAAGCGGAACTTCTTTATTCCGAAGGCGTTTTAACTCTGAAGCTAGCACACGAATATGATTTTGCACAATAGACAAATCGGGTGAGATCTCAAGATCTTGCAACACATGAGGATCAGTGATAGAATTCGAATCTCGAAGGCATCGACGAAGCTGGGATACATGAAATACGTCTTGAATTTCCCAAAAACTGGACAGGTAGCGATATACGATAAGCAACAGGGCCAATGCGCTCCGTAATAGGAAACGGTCCAATATATCGAGGAGCCAATTTCCCAGAGCTACTAAAACGCACCACACCCTTCATCAGAGAAACACGAAGGAATACAAGATCGCCAACAGAAAATTCCAAAGGCTTTCTACGATGATCGGCATAAGATTTCTGCCTATTCTGAGCCTCTTTCATTCTCTGTCTAATGATATCAATCCTCCCAGAAGATTCACGAATATAATCGGGGCCGAGAACTAACTTTTCCCCCGATTCCAGCCAACAAGATGGCGATCGACACGGTCTTCCGTAAAGAGCTTCGAAAGGAGCCATACCGATACTGGATTGAAAACTGTTGTTATAAGAGAATTCAACAAGAGATAAGCGGTCTTCCCAACTACCACCAAAATCAAGAATGCAAGCTCGAAGGAGATCTTCCAAGACTTGATTCACCCTCTCAGTCTGACCATCAGACTGTGGATGATAAGCTGTACAGAGATTGAGCTTAGTGCCCAAGGCTTTCTGAAGGCTCTGCCAGAAACCACTAGTGAAAGGAGGATCTCTGTCACTAACAATAGAACTAGGCGCACCATGAAGTCGAACGACTTCTTTAATAAACAGCTTAGCCAACAAAGGAGCAGTCCGATTGGACTTGATAGGAATAAAATGGGCTGATTTAGTCAATCGGTCAACAATCACCCAAATACTAGTATGGCCCGACCTCGAACGAGGTATACCATCAATGAAGTCCATAGAAATTTGATCCCATTTCCATAATGGAATCTCAAGAGGCTGCAAAAGACTACAAGGACGATGGTGTTCAGCTTTAATAAGTTGAAAAGTCATGCAACGATTCACATAACTTGCACCATCACACTTCATACCCTCCCAAAAGTATAAGCGTTTCATATCAGCATACATCTTACTACTACCCGGATGAATAATATACTTAGAACAATGACAGTCCTCAAGAATGTCATTTCTAAGATTAGGAACACTAGGCACGATCAACCTTCCCTTCTTCGGAATAAAACCATGAATACCAATATCGAAATCCTTTAGATTATCATTTCGGGATTCCGATCTACAACTCTGAATAAGATAAGAGAGATCTGGATCTTGTTTCTGGGCATCGGCAATTCGATCCAACAAACTAGGACGAGCATCCATGCTAAATAAAAGCATGGGAGAATCAGAACTGAAGGACGGTCTCTAATATCATAAAGAGATAAAGCTTCCAACACATTCCACTCTGCTAGCATCATGGAAACAACAATTTGCTGCTTGCGACTAAGTGCATCAGCAACTCGATTACCCTTACCAGGGTATACTGAATATCGAAATCATATGAAGCAAGAAATTCAAGCCAACGCTTTTGCCTCATATTAAATTCTTTCCGAGTGAATAAATATTTCATAGACTTGTGACCAGTGAGGAGAACAAAACGCTCGCCCAATAAATAATGTCGCCAAATCTTTAGAGTAAAGACTATAGCGGCTAACTCCAAATCATGGGTAGTATAACGAATCTTGTTAGGCTTTAGTTGTCTAGAAGCATAGGCAACTACTCTATCTTTTTGCATGGGAACAACATCGAAACCAATACGGCTAGTATTGGTACAAATAATGAAGCCTTGGTTCCCTTCAGGAAACACAAGGAATAGAGTATTAGAAAAGAGTTCTTTCAAATAATCTTCTTTCCTGAAAAGCTAAAACTTCCAAAATTACAATTATCTTTATGAAATCATTTTCTAGAAAAAATTACTTTTTATAGGTCAATTTATTGTGTCAAATTGTCTCATCAAAGCGTTTAGGTGATTCCTATCGATAACGTTGATCAAGCGCATCAACCAGAATTCTTAAAGCACTCAATGGGCAATACAATCACAAAATCATCTTCAATATGATAAACACAAATCCAATTATACTTGTAAATAAATCTTATGAAAAAGATTTGCAAAATTTTAAATTGTTGTTTTCATCCAAAATCAATAAATACACAAATGGAGTCATCGAGATATTCGTAGAATACTCGATTCATAAAATGGATGAAATAAGCTGGGCAAACTGAATGACATAATAAGTCATTCATAAGAATCATAACGAGTGCGGAATGCGGTAAGTGGAATGCTAACTTCCGCAACTCGTAGCCAAATGAAAACCGGTGGTAAGGTCGAGTTGGGAGAAGAGCTTAACGCCACCTAATTGATCGAACATGTCGTCGATCCTAGGTAATGGATACCTATTTTTGATAGTAAGCTCATTAAGCTTGCGATAATCAATGCAAAGCCTAAGAGTACCATCTGGCCTCTTAATAAAGACAACGGCGACGCCCCAAGGAGATGAGCTAGAACGAATAAATCGCTTGGCTTCCAATTCAGATAATTATTGCTTGAGTTCCTCATTTTCCTTAGCAGACATCCTCGTGGGAGGACGACTGACAGGATGAGCACCAGAGATTAGATCAATACGGAACTCAATTGCCCTCTGCAGAGGCAACACGAAAATGGCTCAAAGACATCAGAAAAATTACAAACTACTGGAATATTAGCTATGACATCCTCCGATTCAAAGGAAGAAATAAGAGCATTCGAAGTATGGTCCATGCTTCGAAATATAATAGATAACTGCTCGATAGCATCAGGATGTTTGAGATGTAAAGTTCTTTCGGGACATAGGATTTGAACTTCATAACGGACGAGCCAATCCATACCCAAAATCATATCAAAACCAAGATGATCCATAACATGCAGATTCGCATGAAAGGAAAAGCCACATAGAATAATCTCAACATCATCACATAACAAACCAAGAGTAGCGGATCCTTCAATAGAATTCACAATCCTCAAAGGGTTGCAAAGACTAACAACATCCAAAGGAATAACATCAACAAGCTCCTTTAAAACGAATGAATGCGATGCACCCGTATCGAAAAGAACTCTAATAGAACGACCATGGAATAAAATAAAACCTTCCAAAACAGAAGGAGTAATACCTTTGGGCTGAGAAGAATCACCAAAAGCTTTAGCAACACTAAGCTTCCCAGATTTGAACCCTTAGGAGCAGTAGGACAATCAGAAACAGAGGACTTTCCTTGTTTTAACTCAAGGAAACTACAAGCAAGATTTATAAGGAATTTAACAAATGGAATACTACGGGGATATAAGATTTATCCCTAGACATATTCCAACTTGTTAGAGAGGATAAAAGTTTTAAGAACAACGAAGGGATATATTAGAAAGGCACGAATAAAACCCTCGAATAGTAGTAACACATGTTCCATACTGCTTCTGTTATGTGTTTATTATAATTTGTTCTGAATTTCAGCTCTGATACCAAGCTGTGACGCCCCACCTCTATACTCACGATAACAAAGGTTATTATAAGGAATAACGTCTGCTATTGCGAAGAATAAGGCTTGTTAGAAGCGACCATCTGTAAGTTATGCCTTAGACGAGTATTGATTACATCGATAGGAGTTGTGATAATTACTCCCAAAGATATAATTCAATCCAAATCTAAAACGAAACTACAGTGGCTAAAGAAAAATCCAGAACAACTCATAATAACAACAACACAGATAGTATAATCACATTAAAATAGAAATATCAGATATATAGCGGAAGACAAGTCTGGTTACATGCTACACAATCGATGGTTCACATGAACCGAATGTACATATACATGTCGTCAACATACATGAGACGAGAATCAATAAACCAAAAGTACTCCTCGAAGTCTAGACAAAAGATGGAGTGAAATCCCAAAAGCTGAAGCTGCAACTGAATCAGAGATAACGACTATCCTGAAACAACTCGGTCTGACCCGAGTATTATTTAAAAGAAAATAATAAACGGACCAGTCTAATTTAAACTTCAAAAATAAGTGTACGATAAACTACACTTAAACAAATAATTATAGTCTCGAATGAGACTATTCAACATAAATAATCAACATAGTTTAAAGGAAGAAATCTCAATTTAAACTCCATCAAAATCAACTTTCAAATTCACAATTGAATTCAAAACAGCAATACGCAAAATTATAATCTCGAATGAGACTATACACAAAATTATAGTCTCGGATGAGACTATACACAAAACTTATAGTCTCGGATGAGACTATACCACATAGTAATCAACTTTGATTAAATGAAGAAATCTCATTAAACTCCCTCAAAATAAATTTTCAAATTCACAATTGAATTCGAAACAGCAATACACAAAAATCTAGAAATCAGTGAAGATAACTAGAAAATCAGCATTTTCAAAATCTAGAAATCAAAATAAGATAACTAGAAAATCAACATAAAAGATGGATCGATCCCAGCAGATGGCGAGTTTTAGCTACGCCGCACGTGCATCTCATATGGCCGAAGCCTAGCAAGTAATATCATCATAATTTTTGGCGCCCAACAAATGAGTCGAAGGTCCAACATATGACTCGAAGGTCTAGTACTGGTATTTGACCCGAAGGTCCATCATATGACCCGAAGGTCCATCATATGACCCGAAGGTCCAGCATAGTGGCTCGAAAGCCCAACAAAATCATCAAAATCATCAAACATCAACGAATATTTCAATTGACGAGTCCAGAATTAACCGAAATAGTAAAAGTATGGTTCCATACTCCGCACTTGTGCTAAATCGTTTAAATCTCTTCATCGTTTCCTTGAAAGTGCAAAATTGTGTATTTTATATAAATAACATTTTACGTTCTCAAACGGACAAGTCTGGAATTAAGCGAATCAGTAAAAGTAAGGGTTCATACTCCTCAATTTTGTCGAAGCGTTTAAATCGATTCCTCATTCTTTTAAAAGCGTAAACTGTAAAAATTTTGGAAACAATTTTATTTTAAATGATTTTAAAACACGTGATTAAAACAACAACATCTGTAGCAATTTCGACAAAGAAATTGCGCTTCGCAAAACACCGTAAAAATGGGTATCAAATCAGCATTGCGGGATAACCGCTGAAAATTCACTTTATAATTGACGGTTACTGAAGTCAAAACAACAGTAATTTTTATACGTCAAAATCTCATCAAAACAATACGCTTCAAAAATATCTCACCGGAGTAAAAATCCGTTATAAAAATAACGGCAACAAAATACGTTTCAAAACCAAACACCGGTTCAACGTAAATTAAATAGTACCGCACTTCTATATTTTCATCAAATTTTCACTGCTGGGCAATATACACGTGTACACATGAAATGAAATAAGAAATTTTTAAAATAACTTGGACGATATTTCGGGCTACACGTTTTCCCGCATCAAAATAAAATTATATATATCAGGACAACATAATTTTTATACTCATGGCAAAATGCCAAACAACAAAAAACGTGACCTATGTAATTATAATAGCAATGAATTAAACAACGGGGACATGTGTAATAGGCATGGGTGATTTCAAATCAATTAAAAGCCAATGCACAAGAGAGCATGGACGTACATGTAAAAGTAAGAAACTAGTGCATGCGGGTCCTATTCATGACAATGGCAAGGTGCATGGACGTACAAACTAAATAAGTAGCAAATGCTACTATTCACAACAAGTAGATTTGCATTTAAATCTAAATTAATATGTACAATTGCGTAAAGGGAAGGCATGAACTAAACTAAGTGAAGGCACAAAACATTTATATTCTCATGCACGCCACAGATCAATAACGGCCTAAATTTTGTTCCAAAGTACTTTCGTGTTATGTGATTTAGCATGAAATAAAGTTAATAAAATAACACATGATGAATACCAGATGGCCAGGGAATATATATAGCACTATTGTGCTATAGAACTACTTGGTACTACGGCCAGAGTAAGTGTAGTGATCAATAATAGTTACTCAGTTTAAAACCAAGTACTCAAAATTGAGTACAAACTTATTTTCATGCACATTTTGTCAAAATAATGTATAAATTATATGCATAAGGTCAAACAACTCAATACTGTGATGTGCTGCTACACTTGGACTTCGTTCGTGTGCACTACATCAGGCACGCACATATTGTAGTAAAGGATAAATTAGAAACGTTAGTTTAAAACTCACTTTAGATTTGCCTCAAAAACACTAGCAACTGAGATCGGAAGCAACTGAGAACGGAGTGGAGCAAGAATATTGGAACCGCCATTAAAGTTTCAACCGAGCTACTGAAGAAAATGGAACCCAAAAGAATGATGCAGTGTTTTCTTTCTTTTCTCAATTTTTGAACAAGTCAAAAAGGAAGTGTGCTGGTGATGCTTTGTAGTAAATTGGCATTAAATTGAAAAAACGTGTTTCAGGGTGAATAAAGGACGTGCTGCAAAGTGTGATGATGGGAGCAAAGTGATTTCAACTTTATGATAGCAAAGCGCTTATACATTTTTTCTTTAATAAAATTGTTCACAGCAAAGGCAAGTTATACAATTGCATACAACAATGATGGATAACAAGTGTATATTTTTTTTTTAAAATGGCCCATTTCTATAACACGTGAAAAGCAAAAATGAGAATACAACTTTACTAAGTTATATCTCCTACTGACTTTACAACAGAATTTTGCATCAATTTTTTTTTTCGAATTTAAATTAAAAAATTTCTATTTAAAATATTTGCTCCGACAGTAATTCAAAAATCACGGTCGTTACAGATTTTTAAAATATTTATTACGACAGTAATTCAAAAATCACGGTCGTTACAGTATCTATTAATATACATACAATCATCAGAGTACAACAATTAATACATTAATATGGGAAGTTATTATAATTTGCCCTCATCAGTGTTGACTATACAGTCTACACACACATCAGACTATAAACAAGTACGTGAAATACGCTTGAAATCCTCTAGCTCGTCTCTGGAGCTCCCAAAGCATCCTAACCTGAATCTGTTATACTCAGTTTGACCCGAGCATTATAATAAAATAACACCCAAGTCAGTTTGGAAAACCAGCGTGAGAAAACACACTCAATTTGAATTATTAATGTTATCAAAATCCTTTGAAAAACAAAGATATCTCATAAGACTACGCCACAAATAAATACGATGGGTTTTAACCTTACGATAACCGAAACATTTTATACGAAAATCATCTGATATTATAATAGTGTCTATAGAAAGTAAATTAGAAAATAGCTGAAATGATTGCATCTCACGTTTCAGCATAGTTGGGCACAATCAAAACCATACAGGCTCGCAGTGGATATTGGATTCCATACAATGACTGGGCTACTGGGTACCGCCTGCCACAGTACACCTCTAGAAAAATGTACCGGGGACCTCGCTTGGATCCCCTGCCAATACAGGACCAGCTTACCCCTGACCTGGATAGTACCGAATATGTTATCAGCCCGGGTGTTCCCACCCTATTCGAGCGCTCTCTTTTCCGTGCACAACCATATCCATAATTTATAATATATATCCGAGAGTATCTAGAAAGGTGATAACATACCCTAATTGGGTGCGACCCACTTAGCCCTGCAGCATCTCCCTTCTTTTAGTCATTCCCGGTTGATGAGGCTTGAGGCTACGTTTTACCTTTAGAATAGCACTCATACTTGGAATGCTAACACTGCCTTCCATACCACGATGCAAATGACAACATTCATCCATACAAGTTGTTCTGGGTCTAAACAAACTGAAACTCCAAAATCACTGTCTTCATTATCTTCACGATATCAAATTCGTAACGCACAAATCGGATCGAAGTGGTTTTCGGATAATTAAATCGGATCTCCGTCTCTTCGAAACGATCAACGAATTTGGCCAGATTTGATAGTCAGTTATTTAACTATCGAATAACATCCATAAGCAGTCACTAGGCCATATTATAAAATTTTCAAACATTTATTTTCAAAATATCTTTATGAGATATATATATTCAATTCCATTCCAACATTTCAATAAGTGAAAACAAATTCAAAATCTTATATCCATGCAGGATATTTTCGGATCATATCGATACTTAGGATATTTTTCTCAATTCCTTTTATAATTCAACACTTTGAAAATATTCTATAATAATAATCTCGTAGCTAAATATTTTCAAATCTTTCCCATCCAATACTTAGGAATATTTATAAGTATATTTCCCAAAAAACATTTTATTTCCAATACTTATGAAATATGCTATTTATTTCATATTTCTCAAATCCTTTACAAATTTTATTTGTAAATTCCTTAACTCACTTCTAACGAATTCTATAAGTTTCTGGAATTCATTAATTAACTTCCTTTTAAATTTTCCCAAGTCGATTTCACTTGTCTATAGTTCACACTACCCATTTCTAACTTCCTTTATGAATTCTAATTCATTTCTCGAAGTTCTCTTATTTCAACGATTCGGAAATTTTTCTTAAGTTTCCAGAGTTCCATTCTAAGATTTCTCTTATAAAATCTCATTTATTGAATAATCCCATTTACAAAACTCGAGAGGATTTATAAATAAATATCAACCATTTCAAAACTCAATATATATAATAAGTATTTTTAAAGGAAAATAATATATTTTTAAACATGTTTAAATAATTATTTAAAATATTCAAACACTTTAAATAAACATCGATAACTCATTTCAAAATTCATTTTTAAATAAACTAATCGATTCACACAGCTTATTCTAAAATTAGAATTTATTTTAATCAATATTAGATATTTGGAAAATTCACTTCCAAAGTATTTCAATCCTAACTAGTTTAAAATCACATAATTTGATAAATAAAATCTTCCTTTTAAAACAAAACTTAACTTTTGGATATATATTTTAAAAAAAATATTCCAATAATCAATTTCAATTTATAAATACCTCCCGATTCACAACACATCGACTTCATTCTGATTTTCTAACCATTTTCACATTTCAAAAATAGAATCCACTACTTTTTTCCAAAAACCTATTTTCACATCTCGATAAAAATTCACACCGTGAATTTTACCCAATTTATCAATCGATATCACTTCCCTTATTTATAAAAATTGTTTATAAATTTATAAACTCATTTCCATTTTTTTTAATTCTAAAATAATCTCATTTACAAAATTTCATTTTATAAATCCATTTCTTTATAAATTCCATTTATATTTCAAATCTATTTTTAATAATGATTTCAACTCCTTTTCATATTTTTCAGAATATCATCTACAAATCCCTTTATATAATTTATTTTAAAAATCTCTATTTAAAACAATTTATGAAAAGTTATGTACAACTAAATCCAATATTTTTTTTATCCAACTCAATTTCCTTTAAAATAATCCAAATTCCAATATAAATATTTTCACATCCAAAATTCCTTTTAATTCCTTCAAATTTCAAAATAACATTTATGGTATTTAAAATGCCGAAATTAAGGCCAGTACTACTATAACATCCAAACATTCAATCCACACAATAATCCGTAACAGATTATCCAACTCCATCATATATTACTATATATGAAAACAATCAATATATATATTTGAGGAATCCAGTTGGATCCCTCCAACCTGTTTCCCTGCATCCATAGATGTTAGATAACATAAAATACCAATCCCACTTCGAGGGGGATATCTCGGTAATATAGGGTCATCCGCTATTATGCAGGGCGCATAGGGTCTCATCCGCTCCAACGGTAGGAAATATATCCAACTACTAATATATATACTACTATATATATATGACATTCAACTATTAAAAATAATTTATCAATTCATCCAATCATCCAATAAATAATTCTTACCTAGTTAAATTAAAGCTAATTATCCAAACAAGTGATATCTCAATCGATTTATATATCATTTCATTCAATTTGAATGATTCACAACCAATATTGCTTGCATTCCATTTATATTACACACACTATATATTCATATCCATTTCAAATTGATTCTAAATCAATTTATTCACTTTCCATTGATTCGCAAATTTTGTTTACTTCCGTTTACGTCAAACGACAAATTTTTCCATGCTATTTAGTGATATTCATTTAATAAAATAGTCACTTAAGCTTATAAACCATTTTCAATTGATTTTAAATCAATTAGTCATTTTATATTGATTCACCTTCAATTTTTTCCACAAATCTCAATACAAACCAATCCATGCCCATTTTATTTATGAACCATTTCATAATTTACCTGAGCCAAGTTTTCATCCAAAAATATCACCTTAAGTAAATTTGTTTACTTCCAATCATTTCAATCATATAACTTAAGTTCATCACCATTTCAATCCATTTGTATTTTATTCGACAACATTTCAAAATATATTTAATTCGCTTATATTTAAGTCGGATTTTCATTTATAACTCAAGTTCCATTTTCAATTTCAATTAACTAATTAAGGGGCATTTCACCAGAAGGACAAACTTTGCAGTCCAATTAATTTCTAGGACACACATATGAGATAATTACTTTCAAGGCCAAAGTCAGCAGAATAATTACTTTCAAGGACAAAGTCAGCTGTCCAATTACTTTCAAGGACATAATTTCATAGGTTTTTAGGCCCTAGAAACTAATTATTTTGCGTATTGTCCTTAAAAGTAATTATTTTAGTTGTGTGTCCTAGAAATTAATTTCACTTGCTAAAGCGGCCATTGTGGCTAATTCCCACACTAATTAATTTATCTAATTAGTTCACTTCCATTTTATAATTCAATATCTAATTTTTATTTCAGAATCACTTCAATTGGTTTGACTTGAGTTCAAATTCATTTAATAATTCAAGTTTGGGTTCTCGTTTAACTTGAGTTCAAATTTAACTTAGCTCGAGTGCAACCTGGTTTCTCAACCCAATTTCAAATTTTCATTCCATTTAATTTTACTTAAACCCATTATAATGTTGTCATATTACCACTACTGATCGTTATCACTTACGACTTAAGTTCTTATTTCAATTTTTATGAATCAATATTTCAAACCATATTTCAACCCAATTTTTACTTAAGTTAAAATATTTTTAATTTAAACTTATAATCCAAGATGTAGATTTGATCTAGTTTAGACTAGTTCAGTGGTGCAGACTCTAACTAGAGTTGACTCCATGGTTAAATAAAGAATTACAACTCTGCACATTTTGTCTAGTTTAGGATACTTCAATTCAAGAATCAAATAAACAGTTGTTATTTTTTATCCACTACATCAACCCTGAGTACTCTTTACCTTAATTTCATTCTTCCCAGGCTGTTTACATTCTTCGGGATGAATCAAATTCATTTAGCCTTAGATTTGCATTATTTGTACGAATATAATGCTATTGATTTATGCTACTTTGATGGATAGTTCTTCTATTGACAGATCATATGAACTCTATTTTGATCATCTCTTTGATGACCTTTTATATTTTACCTTTCTTCCATTTCACATTCAACAATTTTAGAATTTTGCTTGAACTTGCAATTTACAAATATTATACGTTATCAATTTATTTTTCTCATATCCTCATATTTTCAAATAAACATTTTAAATCAAAATCCTAGAGTTTAAACTCCTTGCTATTAAGTATTTCAAACCATTTTTGAAATCAAATATATACACAAATATTCGATTTTGTAAATCAACTTTAACTTTGGATTTTTTTAAAATCAAATCTGCTTTTACCAACCAAATTCCTTTTGAAATTTTAAATCAAACTCGTTTTTTCCCAAAAAAATATTGAAACAACGACCCTGGTAGCAATCCATCACTTAGAAGCTCGAAAATGGAGACCGATGATGCGGCCATCATCACCAGAGTTATTTTCCAATGACTGAAGTGAGTTCAGTGCTTTATTACTTTCAACATCCATTTAAAAGTTCAATTTAAAGCATTCCCTATTCAAAAATATCTCCAAATAATACTCCATTATTCTTTTCAACCACTTTGGAAAACATTTCCAAAACTTCCAAGATTTCAAAATTCCTAAATACTTAGTTCAAACCCATTTTAAAAATTTCTCAAAGCTTTCGGGATTTCAAATTTCCAAATTTTGGTTTGAATCCATTTTTACTTATAATTTATTTGCACAAATCATTCTTATACAATCTCTATCTGGTTATATATAATCATTCCAATTTTTATAATCTTGTTTTGATTATATTAATAACATCCAAACACATCAATATACTATAATAATTTCTAGAAAATTATTTCTTTTATATGAAAATATAATTTGGGTAAAATTATTTCATTTACCCACTTCAAAACAATACTGTGTCGGTTTACCGTGTTTAAGTGTTTAGAAACTCCTATCGACTTTGTGGCATCCCACTATTCGACCAGAATTTATAAGCCACTCAACAGATAAATCAACACAATATAAAACAATTTTATTTACTAGTAAATATGCGCTCATATCTATTATTACACTCAAAATCATTCTAGGGTAATACTGACCCTATCTCTAATGTGTAATCCCCACCAAAGCAAAGGTTCTCGTTTAACCTTCAGCTCTGATACCAAATGTAGTGACCTGTCGTTCCGTACCCTTTGAGTTGACAATAATTCACACTTTTCTAACCCAAATTGTACGAAAGGGCGAATAACTGGGGTAAATAAGAAAAGGGTTAGAAGAAAATAGAATAATTACACAGAATCTCACAATCGCAGTGAAACAAAATATAATATATAATAACAGATTTTTTTATACAAAAGAAATTGTATCTGTTAATATACATACAATAATCAGAGTACAGCCATCAATACATCAATGTGGACAGTTATTATAACTTGCCCTCACCAATGCTGACTATACTGTCTACACATACAGCGAAATATAAACAAGTACATGAAATACGCTTGAAATCCTCCAGCTCATCTCTTGAGCTCCCAAAGCATCCTAACCTGAATCTGTAATATTCGGTCTGACCCAAGCATTATAATAAAATAACACCCGAGTCAGTCTGGAAAACCAGCGTGAGAAAACACACTCAATTTGAATTATTAATGTTATCAAAATCCTTTGAAAAACAAAGGTATCTCGTAAGACCACGCCATAAATAAATACGACGAGTTTTTACCTTACGATAACCAAAACATTTTATATCAAAATCATTTGATATTATAATAGTGTCTATAGAAAATAAATTAAAAAATAGCTGAAATGCTTGCATCTCACGTTTAAGCATAATTGGGCACAATCAAAACCGTACAGGCTCGTAGTGGATATTGGATTCCATACAATGACTGGGCTACTGGGTACCGCCCGCCACAGTACACCTCTAGAAAAATGTACCAAGGACCTCGCCTAGATCCCCTACCAACACAGGACCAGCCTACCCCTAACCTGAATAGTACTGAATATGTTATCACCCCGAGTGTTCCCACCCTAATCGAGCGCTCTCTTTTCCATGCACAACCATATCCATAATTTATAATATATATCCTAGGGTAGCTAGAAAGGTGATAACGTACCTTAATTGGGTGTGACTCACTTAGCCCAACTGCATTTCCCCTGTTTTAGTCATTCCCAATTGAGAGGCTTGAGGCTACGTTTTACCTTTAGAATAACATTCATACTTGGAATGCTAACACTACCTTCCAGCCCACGATGCAAATGATAGCATTCATCCATACAAGTTGTTCTGGGTTTGAACAAACCGAAACTCCAAAATCACCGTCTTCATTATCTTCACGATATCATATTCGTAACACACAAATCAGATCGAAGTGGTTTTTAGATAATTAAATCTGATCCCGGTCTCTTCGAAACAATCAACAAATTTGGCCAAATTTGATAGTCGGTTATTTAACAATCAAATAACATCCATAAGCAGTCACTATGCCATATTATAAAATTTTCAAACATTTATTTTCAAAAATCTTTATAAGATATATATATATCCATTCCAACATTTCAATAATTGAAAACAAATTCAAAATCTTATATCCATACAGGATATTTTCGAATCATATCGATACTTAGGATATTTATCTCAATTCCATTTATAATGCAACACTTTGAAAATATTCTATAATAATAATCTCGTAGCTAAATATTTTCAAATCTTTCCTGTCTAATACTTAGGAATATTTATAAGTATATTTCCCTAAAATCATTTTATTTCCAATACTTAGGAAATATGCTATTTATTTCATATATCTCAAATCCTTTACAAATTTTATTTGTAAATTCCTTAACTCACTTCTAACGAATTCTACAAGTTTCCGGAATTCACTAATTAACTTCCTTTTAAATTTTCCCAAGTCGATTTCACTTATCTATAGTTCCCACTACCCATTTCTAACTTCCTTTATGAATTCTAATTCATTTCTCGAAGTTCTCTTATTTCAACGGATTCAGAAATTTTCTTAAGTTTCCAGAGTTCCATTCTAAGATTTCTCTTATAAAATCTCATCTATTGGATAATCCCGTTTACAAAACTCGAGAGGATTTATAAATAAATTTCAACCATTTCAAAACTCTCTATATATAATAAGTATTTTTAAAGAAAAATAATATATTTTTAAAACATGTTTAAATAATTATTTAAAATATTCAAACACTTTAAATAAACATCGATAACTCATTTCAAAATTCATTTTTAAATAAACCAATCGATTCACACAACTTATTCTAAAATTAGAATTTATTTTAATTAATATTAGATATTTGGAAAATTCACTTCCGAAGTATTTCAATACTAACTAGGTTAAAATTACATAGTTTGATAAATAAAATTTTCCTTTTAAAACAAAACTTAACTTCTGGATAAAAATATATTAAAAAATCCAATAATCAATTTCAATTTATAAATACCTCTCGATTCATAACACATCGACTTCATTCCGATTTTCTAACCATTTTCACATTTCAAAAATAGAATCCACTTTTTTTTCCCAAAAACCCATCTTCACATCTCGATAAAAATCCACACTGTGAATTTTATATTCCCAATTTATCAATCGATATCACTTCCCTTATTTATAAACATTGTTTATAAATTTATAAACTCATTTCCGTTTTTTCGTATTCTAAAAATATCTCATTTATAAAATTTCATTTTGTAAATCCATTTCTTAATAAATTCCATTTATATTTCAAATCTATTTTTAATAATGATTTCAACTCCTTTTCATATTTTTTAGTATATCATCTACAAATCCGTTTATATAATTTATTTTAAAAATCTCTATATAAAACAATTTACGAAAAGTTAAGTACAACTAAAATCAAATATTTTTTTTATCCAACTCAATTTCCTTTAAAATAATCCAGATTCCAATATAAATATTTTTATATCCAAAACTTTTAATTCCTTCAAATTTCAAAATAATATTTATGGTATTTAAAATGCCAAAATTAAGGCCAGTGCTACTATAACATTCAATCCACACAACAATCTATAACAGGTTATCCAATTCCATCTTATATTACTATATATGAAAACAATCAATCAATATATATATATATATATATATATATATATTTAAGGAATCCAGTTAGATCCCTCCGACCTGTTTCCCTACATCCACAGATGTTAGATAACATAAAATACCAATCCCACTTCGAGGGGGATATCGTGGTAATATAGGGTCATCCGCTATTATGCGGGGTTCATAGGGTCTCATCCGCTCCAACGAAAGGAAATATATTCAACCACTAATATATAAACTACTATATATATATGACATTCAACTGTTAAAAATAATTTATCAATTCATCCAATCAGCAAATAAATAATTTTTAACTATTTAAATTAAAGCTAATTATTCAAATGAGTGAGATTTACACACATTGATTTCAGTCGTCGCTTCCACGTTCTGATTCCGACTAAATTCGCTTAAATTTTTGCAAGATCTAATTTAAGCCAATCCAATTCCAAAGAGTAATCATATGCCCAGGAACAATAGCAGGTCCTAGAAATGATGGAATACCAAGGATCAACACTTTAGCCCAATGTGCATAAGCAGCAGTAAGACCTATTGGTGTAGTATATTCATGATGAACTTGTGAATCTTCTCGTACCCCCATTTTCCATGTAGCCATCTGTGAATCCAATAATTTCCAAAATCCTCTAACAAGAAGTACACTGCTAATTGAGATGCGACTTCCCATATTGATGGTAATGGCAACCCAGTCCTTATTCCCATAAACTTGACAGTAGGATATGATAGAAGCTCCATCCCTCACCCTCGTACATGCTACCCAGACCACTCGCGACCCAACCACATAACGCGCACTCCCAAAGAATGTCAGCTGCCTCCAACCAAGCTTGCTCGGGCGCGACTTTTCACGGCCACCTTCTCAAAAACCCTAAAATGCGCGTGCCTTCTCCAATTCCTTCATCACCTTCGACAGTTGTTCATCGCCCTTTCTGAAATCCATCGTCACTCCCAACGTGGACTTGCCAATTTCGCCTCCAGGATTGAAGCGCGTTCGACTTCGATCGTATTTTTTGTTCTTTGTTGATTTTCCACTTTCATCTAAAAAAGAAAGGAAAAAAAATATACGCGATTTAAATGAAGAAGAGTGGCTTCGAGTATAAGATAGGCCGGCTTCGTACATGCTAGGTCAGATGGGTTAAGTCTGCTATAGGGTGGCTACGATTTAAAGATTATTATTTTTGTTATCCCGCCTTTTGGCAAGGCCTTGCCACCAAGGACAGTCTGTCTCGAAGATCGGTTGTACACAGGTCTACTGTGGGAATTGGTAAATTTTTCCCAAGTCCGGATCGAGCTACAATCAAGATGACACGACAAGCAAAGTTATGAAAGCCAACATTCCAAATTTCAAGTCAATCGGAGTCCGTATGCCTAAGATATTGATCGATCAAGTTCAAAAGAATCAACACCCTTCGTATCCATGCAAGTTTGTACCCATTCCTTCAAAAGACTTCCTTCGTATCCACTAAGAGGCCATTGATTCATATCCATCTAGTTCGTAACCATCACTGTGCAGCTAACCAACTCGTATCCATCGACACACTAGCCTCCTTTCGTATCCATCCATCATTTCGCTCTGATTCGTATCAATAAAATAAAAGCAACCAAACTCATATCGATCATTCACTTGATCGATACGAAGGGAGAAGCCAGGTATCAGTACGAAGAGCCTGGGAATCATCGTTACGAAGTCATCCCAAATACTGATACGAATAGGGCAATGAACCATCAATAGGAGATAGCTTCAGGGTTCGATACAAAGTGAAACACGATAGATCGATACGAAAGGAACATATCAGGTCGATAAGAATGAAGCCTAGAAGAGAGGAAGACTCGGTCACTCGGCATGAAAAGTGGATCGATCCTAGAATATAGCACCACTTCATCCGGGCAACACATGCAAGCCATCGATACGAAGACATCGATACGAATCGTATCGATACGAGCTCGGCACCACACTATGAATCCAAACTTGCATCGATCATATCTCAAAATCTACAAGTCCAAATGCCACAAAATTTTCATAGGAGTTTGCATACTACCTCAAGAATGCTCATGGTCGATCTCAGCCCAAAAGGAGGCATTTTCGATCGGTACAAATTTGGTGCGTATCGATCATGGATCGATCCCAAACGCCCAGGGATCGATCGCGTGGGCCCACCCACGTGAGAGAAGGAGTCTTCTGAAGTTTGAGACAGATATTTGTAGCCTACACCTATAAATAACAGTCCCGGGCCTTCGGAAAAGGAGACCTTTTGACTTTGGAACGCTGATACTCTGTCGAAATCTTCACTATACCTTGAGTGTTCTGTTGCAAACAATTGTAATCAGCGAGAGTTATTAATAAACATCAACTTTCTATAGTGGACGTAGGCTACAGTGCTAGACCACTCTAAATCTTTGCGTTTTCATACTTCCGTTTCTCTGTTTTTAGTGTGTTTGTTAGATCTGCCTTATTTTCCATTTATAAACTTCACTTTAATCTCTTCAAACATGCCCCGAAGAGTGTTGTGCCCAATTTTGGTACAAACACTTTGGTGCTTTCATTGAGAAAAATCAGCTTTTTTCCTGCTCTTTGGATTTACTACCGTTGTTGGATTGCAAGAATCTAAGGAGAAGATCAAGATCTCACATCCAGTAGTCCTTCCATCCTATTCAGATTGCATCAAATCTAGGAGAGAGCAACATCATTCACACCATGGTTACTACAAGGACTGCCTCAACTGCTGCAGATCAGGAAGGAAGAGATAGATTGAACCCTGCGCTACTACCTGCCACAGGCTAGAACTCAGCTGGACCTTCAGATCCACAAGGCCCTGTCGCCAATGAGGAGTTCCAGATGTTAATGCAAGAACTGACCCAAAGTCGCCAGCAGCTTACCCAGCAGATCCGTGCTAACACAGAGTTAACCAAACCGACTGAATCAGGAAAGACGAAGGAGATCCGAGAGAGATCAAGCTTCCTACTCATCCCTTGAGAGCTCAGCTTCCTCTGATTACCATCATAGATCCACATGTCCACGACTGGATGGAAGCTACGTGCAAGCTCCCGGGCATCAGCGCACTCTGAACCTTTGACAGGCGGGAGATGGCCCATTTGCAAGTTACCAGGCTGAACCCTCCTCCCCGGGGGGGGGGGGGGGGCAATTCCTTATTACACTGTTAATAACCGTGCCGCCACCATAGACTTGGAAGCTGATAATCGAAATCGAGCAGGTCTGAACCTTCATCAACAAGATTGTACTCCTGAACCCTATATGCCCGAAGACCTGGAGCCAAGGAGGCGAGGCATGGACCGTCGACAATGCCCGGGCCATCCTTGCATTGTGGAACCCGACCAAACCTTAGCCCAGCATGCTCAGAATGTCCAGATGCCATACATCCCGACCATGATTCGTCTAATGATTCGAGAAAGTCTGGGCCTCTCCAATGGCGACTGGGGAATCTCCCGGAGTCATACACCCTTCACTGATGACATCCTCTATGATGAACCACCTCGCCTATTCAGGATGCCAACTTTACCTGTTTATGAAGGGAGTTTAAACCCTAACCAACACATCTTAAAGTATAAATGGCTAATGAATGCCGCACGAGCTAACGATGCGGTCAAATGCAGAAGTTTTCCTATCTCCCTAAGGGGTATTACGACCATGTGGTTTACTCGCCTACCACCCCGATACGTTTCATGCTTTGATCAATTAGCTACACAATTCGTCGAACAGTTTCGTATGCACGTCACAAGACCTAAGGATGTTAACACCTTATCCAGCATCACTCAGGCTCCGGGAGAGACGCTTAGACATTATCTGGAAAGATTCCATGTCGCTTGTGCGGAGATTAGTACCCCTAATGATAATTCTATATTAATGGCGCTGACTAAAGGAATCGATCTTAATTCCGAATTTGGCAACTGGTTGGCTGGGAAACCCCCCGCATCACTGGACCGTTTCTACTCTAAAGCGGCCCAGTTCTTGAGTAGAGAAGATGCTAAACAGTCCAGGAAGAAGGATGACGCGGGGCCCAGTATGGAAGGCATTCAAAGTAATGTCGCTGTGAAGCAAACCGGTGAGAGCTCCGGTAAAGTGCAGTTAAATATACAGAATAAGCAGAATCAGCAGAAAGGCGATGGAAGTCAGGGTTAGAAGCGGGATCAAAATCACGGACCGTGACGTAGAGCTCCCATGTTTGACACCTATACTCCTTTGAATACATCCCTGTAGAATGTGTACTTCCAAACCTGTAATACTGGCCAATACAAGAAGCCTGCTCCGAAACAGTCATCTGAAAAGCATATTCAATCTGGAAAATTCTGTAGATTCCATGATTGCTATGGTCACAATACCAATGAATGTCGTCATTTACAGGATATTATTGAAAAGCTAATCCGCGAGAGGAATTTGGAACAATTCGTCTAAGCGTCGCAGGCTGGAAGTGTGGTCCCATCGAATCAGAATCAAGTACAGAATCAAGCTAGAACAAAGGAACCTGCGCATACTGGCAGGAGGTTGGTTATTAACATAGTTAGTGGTGGTCCTCATCTAGTGGATCAGAGCTGGAGGGAAATGGAGTCGTATTCCATTTCGATTAGGCATGCGGACTTCGAGTGTTGCAGTAATCTTGACAATAAAGCTCCAGCTAAACAACAAAAGACGATGACAGACGACATCGTTTTTTGAGACAGAGATGTTGATAGAGTCAAAGCTCCCACTATTGATCCACTAGTCATATTAGCTCAGATAGATCCTGCTTGGATGAAGAGGATCTTAATGGATAGTGGAAGCTCCGTGAATATTCTTTTCAAGTTAGCATACGATTAAATGAAAATGGAAGCAAAGGACTTAAAGTCGTGTCAGTCTCGTATACATGGCTTCAACGGAAGTGCAACTATACCCACTGGGATGGTGGAATTACCAGTGGAGTTGGGAATTGGAGAGCGCCGGAGAGTCCGGATGTTACAGTTTATTGTGTTGGATATTAATTCACTGTATAATGCTTTCTTGGGCTGACCGACCCTAGCTGAATTTAGGGCAGTTATTGCCCCTTGGTGTTTAACTTTAAAATTCCCCACTGACAACAGGGTTGCAGTTGTTTAGGGAGATCAGGCGGTTGGACGCACCTGTTATGTTGCCGAGCTGCGGGAGGCGCAGTGGAAGAGAAGGGCAAGGACGTAGAGGAATCTCTCTGCGTCCGTTTTACTGACAATTGACAGCTAACGCTTGGGCCTAGGCCCCGGCGCCACAATCAGTTCCTAAAGGATCTAGATCCATGAGATGATGATAGTGAAGAGGAAGTCAAGGACAATCAGGCTTCCTCGGCAGAGCTGACGATCGATGTTCTGATCGATGATGCCGACGACTCTAGAATGATAAAAATCGGGTCTCAGCTAAGCCAACAGATGAAAGAGGAATTGGTTGAATTTCTCCGAGTAAAACTTGATGTGCTTGCTTGTACGCACTCAGATATATATGGGATCTCGTCGGACATCGCGAGCCACACATTGAACATTGACCCGCGACATGTCCCGATCAAGCAGAAGAGGCACGGTATGGATCCAGAGAGATCTTCCACCCTTAAGGAAGAGGTGGATAAACTCAGGTCGAATGGGTTTATCCGAGATGCGTTATATCCACAGTGGGTATCCAACCCGGTGCTTGTCAGAAAACCAAACGGGAAATGGAGAACTTGTGTAGACTACTCAGATTTGAATAAAGCTTGTCCCAAAGAGAGTTTTAGACTTCCCAGGATTGATCAGCTTGTAGACTCAACGGCCGGACACGAGCTCTTATCTTTCATGGATGCATATTCCGGCTACAATCAGATACTGATGCACCTACCCGATCAAGAGCATACCGGCTTTGTCACCGATCTTGGGCTCTATTGTTACAAAGTGATGTCGTTTGGACTTAAGAACGCTGGGGTGACCTATCAAAGACTTGTCAATTAAATGTTTGCTAGCCAGATCGGGAAAACTATGGAAGTGTATGTGGACGATATGCTTGTAAAGTTGCGACTCTCCATCAATCATGTCAAAGACCTTGAAACAATGTTCAACATCCTCCGAGAGTACCGAATGAAGCTCAACCCATTGAAGTGTCACTTCGGAGTTGCATTCGGAAAGTTCCTTGGATTCATTGTCAACGCTTGAGGAATTGAAGCTAATCCCGAGAAGATCTGGGCGATTCGGAATCTCGAGACTCTAAGAACAATAAAGCAAGTACAAAGCCTCAACGGGAAGGTAGCAGCGTTGAGCAGATTCATCTCCAAATCCACCGACAATTGCATTCCCTTCTTCGATCTGATCAGGAAAGGAAAGCAAAACTTTGAATGGACTGAGGAGTGTGAAGGTGCATTTCGAGCACCGGTTTAGCACCTAGCTACGCCACCTATTCTGTCAAAGCCGATTGATCATTAAAGACTGTACATCTATCTGGCAGTGTCAGAGAATGCAATCAGTGCTGCATTAATTTAGGAGGAGGATCGGATACAACGACCAGTCTATTACATTAGCAAACGATTGACCGGAGCAAAGAGAAACTACCTGAAGTTGGAAAAGCTGGCATACTATCTCGTCACTGCCTCGAGAAATCCCCACCCCTACCTTCAGGCTCATCTTATCAAAGTCTACACCGACCAGCCATTATGACAGGTCCTTACACGGCCTGAGACGTCTGGTAGGTTGCTAAAGTGGAACATCGAGTTGAGTCTGTTTGATATTGCTTACACACCAAGGTGGGCTATTCAAGGACAAGTTCTGGCGGATTTCATTGCTGAATTCACTATACCAGGAGACTTGCCCGAAACCAGTGAATCTCCCAAATACATATGGAACCTATACACAGATGGTGCATCGAACGACCATTGCTCAGAAGCTGGAGTTGTACTTGAAACCCCAAAAGGTCGATCCGTATGTTATGCTTTGAAGTTTGATTTCCGTGCAACCAATAACGAGGCCGAATATGAAGCTTTACTTGCCGGACTCAGACTCCCCAGAGACTTGAGAAATATTGCTGTGGAGATTTACTATGATTCGCAATTGGTCGTATGTCAAGTTTGGGGAGAATACCAAGGTAGATACCGGAGGTTGGCTGCTTATCTTTCTTGGGTCCAGGAAGTATTGAATCAGTTCGATTATTACGCCATCTATTTCATACCCTGAGAGCAGAAGGTCGATTTTCTGGTAAAATTGACTAGCATCGGTGAAGCGCAGCAAATGGGACTAGTCCCTATTGAGACACTTACTTCTTCGAGTATCGATCAGATGGAGACCAACTGGGTACATGAAGCCATACCCGAGAAGGATCCATGGATGACCCCGCTCAGAGATTATCTTGAGCATGGAACCTTTCTTGAGCGCAGGAGTGAGAGAAGACAAGTTCTCCGGAAAGCTTCACGATTTATTATCCAGAATTGAGTCATGTATAGAAGAGGATACTCGATTCCTTTACTCCGGTGTATCGCCCACGACAAAATCAAACGAGTGTTACATGATGTGCATGAGGGAGAATGCGGTGATCACATTAGGGGGCAAGCCCTTGCTAAGAAGATACTTCGATACAGATAGTATTGGCCAACAGTGAATCGTGACTCATTAGACTATGCCAAGAAGTGTGATAGATGTCAGAAACATGCTCGGATACCAAGAGCCCTGCCTACTGAAATTACTCAAATGGTCATTCCATGGCCGTTCGCTACGTGGGGCATTGATATAATTGGATCTTTACCTCTGGCTAAAGGTGGTGCAAAGTACACCATCGTTGCAGTTGACTACTTTACCAAATGGGCAGAGGCTAAGCCCCTTGCTACTATCATGACAAAGAAAGTAATCAACTTTGTTGTCCGCAACATCATTTGTCGTTTTAGCCTCCCATATACCATTATCACTAACAATGGAGCCCAATTGACAGTGCCGAGTTCAAGAACTTCTGTCAACGTTTCCACATTCAGAAGAAGTTCTCAGCGGTTGTTCACCCTCAAACGAATGGATAGGTCGATGTTGTTTATAAAGTTATCAAATCCATTCTTAAGAAGTGACTGGAAACGGCCGGAGGCAGATGGGTCGACGAACTTCCCATGGCCCTATGGGCATACCGAACTACCTACAAGTCTGCAACTGACCACACCCCATTTTCACTTTCCTACGGCTCAGAAGCCGTCATTCCGGTCGAGTTAGAAGTACCTTCTCATCGTGTGACTTACTATGATCCGAAGACAAATGCCATATTGCTTGCCGAATCTCTGGACTTATTAGATAAGAAGCATAAAGAGGCTGATTTGAGGGCAGTCGCTCATCGAAGTCGAGTCGTCCGATTATACAACGCTAAGGTCCGACCTTGAACTTTTGAACTTGGCGATCTCGTACTTAAGAGGATTTATCTGGTCCCTTTGCACATGAAGCCAATATGGAAAGGACCATATCTTATCGAACGGAGACTTGGAGATGGCACATTCAAATTATCGACCGTTGATGGTCTCACTTTATCGAGAGCTTGGAACAGCGAAAGTCTCCGTCGCTACTACAAATAACAGGCTTTGTTTATTCATTTAGTCTGCTTTTCATTTGCAACTTGTTTATGCATTTCGAAATTTGAACTTGTAATAAGGCAACTGACTTTGCCAAACATTCTTATTTCAGCAATAAAATGAAACCTCTTCAAGCCAGAGTAGTGATTCTTGAAATGCGTCATGCGACCATCACAATGCACAGAGAGCTAAGTTCCATCCTACGGTGGGACTTATTCAAATAGGGAGTGGCTGTGATATGACCGGTCACTTGCTAAGTGAAACCCAAGCTCGGGGGCACGCTGTCACACTGAAGCTAAAAAGGATTGATACACGACAATCCTCTAACTAACTCCAGCTCCTAGAGTGCGAGCTGGAGTATAAACTTAAAATCTAAAACGTGGGCTCGAGGAGGGTGGATCTGTCCACCCACGACTTCGCCCGTGTACAATCTAAACTCGAGAAGGATGGATCCGTCCGTCTAACGACTTCGCCTTCCATATTTACAAGCTCGAGGAGGATGGATCTGTCCATCTACGACTTTGCTTGTTTATTTAGGATGGATGTGACCCGACCATCCATGATCCTGATCAGTTTATTGTTCCCACAGTGCGAACAAGACCCCAAAACTCAAAATGGGTGTGACTGACCATCCATCAACCAACTCCAGATTCCCCGAGTGCGAACTGGAGTATAAAAATGAACCAACTCCAGATTCCCGGAGTGCGAACTGTGGTATAAACATTAACTTACTCCGGATTCCCAGAGTACGAACTGGAGTATAAACATTAATTGGGTGGGATTTACCACCCACAACTAACTCTAAGTCCCCAGAGCGCGGACTGGAGTATAAACACAAGTTGGGTGTGACTGACTGCCCACTAACCAACCTAAGTCCCAAGAATGTGGACGCAGTTCTGATTATTAAAACGAGTGTGACCGACCGCCCGTAAAAAAGCTTAAGTCCCTGGAGCGTGGATGTAACTTTAAACGTCAAGCAGGCGTGACCGATCACCAGCACACCAGTTCAATCCCCAGAGTGTGGATGCAATTATCGATAAATGGGCGAGTGTGATCCGACCACCCGTACTCATCTCTCTATAACTTAGTTTCGACTTTGTCAAATTAAAAGTGTCGAAGGTGAAAAGCAATCGCCATCCGACCACTTTAATTCATCCCCAAGACTGGGGCACAACTCCAGCACCAGATACTAATCGAGATAGTACAACATTAGGAATCGACTTAACGTTTGGTTATGGTCCGAAGCCATGATTCTGGGACTTAACAACCGAACACAAGTCCAATCCAGAGATTAAAGCTTTACAAGTGTATTGAATAAAAAATTCAAGCGTTGAAACACTTAGGCAAATAAACTCAGAGTTATGCCAAAAAGCAAAAGGAGATTTTATTTCATCTATTCTTTGGAAACAAAATAAGTACAAAAAAGCTTATTCCAAAAATTTCCTACTAGCAGGGGCCGAACCCGCATCTATAGACAGGCTACTGAAAGAAAAAGAAAAATTCCTACTTATATACCAAAAAGGGACACAAAGAGACATGCCTACTCCTTATGTTTCTTCTTCTTTTTCCCCTTTGGCGTAGATCCACAGGAGCTACCATTATGGTGTCGTTTCGAACTCTTGCCTTTACCCGGCTTATCCCCAGCCGGGGGAAGAATTGTAGTCTCCTCCTCCGAACTAATGGAAATCGGCATGCTTTCGGAATGCCTGGTTAGAGGGACGGCGGCGCTTTCTGTATGAGAAGACACAATGGGTAACCCAGTGATGATGATTGTACCACATGAAGAAACCATACGTAAAGGAGCCGGGCCAGGACCCACCATTCCACCTCTAATACCGCTGCCCAGTGTGGCACTTGCCATCTCGGCATTGATCTCCGCCATTATCGCCTCATCATGAGCCGCTTGAGTGTCCGGCGATATGTTTGCAGTTGGGGCCGAAGAGTTGACTGTGAACGTGCCTTCGCCCATGACAAAAGGCAAGTCTGTAAGTGGGTCGCTCTGATAACCGAGGAGTTCTTCCATCATCTGTTCGTTGAAGATAAAAGCGCTCACATGAAGTTCCTCAGTCGATGCGGTAGCTGTAGTAGTCGTCGCCTCCATTACGATAGCCTCCTGCTCTTGTTGCTGCTCTTGGGTTGCAGGGGGCACGGTCGGTGCAGCTCCTATAACTAAATGGAGATAAGAGAAAATATTAGTGACTTCTTATGATAACACTCCAGACTTTGAATAAATTCAAGAAGCGTTCAGAATACCTTCCTCAGGTTGGCTCGTGGGTGGAGCCAGGACTCCTTTGAAAATGTGCTCGCAAGCCGGAGACAATTGCGGTTGATCGGGATCGTAAGCAGGCACAGGTGGAGGATCGACTGTAGGGGTAAGTTCAGGCTGGGTTGGCACGGGAATTTCAGAACTTGTGACATGATGCTCAACACCAAAACCCCCCAACCAACCGGATGTAGCAGCCATACTCGGAGGGTTTGGCTCTCCTAAATCTAAGGCACTTTGAAGCCCCTATAATCTGATATCTTGGTGAAGAGACACATCATCCAAAATGGGAATATCCGCAAGTCCTTCGAAAGGACTCTCTATTTGTGAAAAGGGAGCCTCTGAAATTACAACAGCTGCTGCTGGCAAAGACATTACAACAGATTTGCTTCTCGGAGCTTTGTGGGCAGTGGCATTGCCTCTCCTTATCCTCTCTGAATGTCGATGACTTTGTGAAGTCCCAGGTACAGGCTCGTCTCCGGCGGGCGTATTCTTATCGTCACCTTGCTCGGTGATCACGATTCCAGGAGCCCTCCTTCTAACTTGCCTCAATGGAGCCATCCTGAGAAATCCTTCAAGCCCGATGCTTTGATCTCTATCGATTAGCTCAACGGCTCTCAGATTTTCATTAGTGAGAACCTCATCGATCTCTCTGCACTCGGCATGCACCTTTTGAAGAACTCTTACAATCTCCTTAAACTGAGCTCCTTCGGGCCGCGAAATCAAAGCTGTGAAAGAATAGAAGTGTTAAACTCCGAAATCGAGTACTATTATCCAGTTAATCGGCATAGAAGTTGAAGCACCTACGTCTGGCTAGCCACAATCTGGAAAAACCCGATGGGCACCAAACGTAGAATATTCGGTCTTGAAATAACTCAGCTTGGTTCAGGCTCCGATCACAACTTGATAGTTCCTGACCGCCTCTATGAAAGTGAAGGATGGGTTATCTCCTCGGCTCTTTATATTGAACAAGTATCTGACTTCCTCTAGAGTTGGGGGTAAAAAGAGATGCTCCATGAAGACGATGAATAAGCTATTTAACAAGGCAAACCCGTTCGGGTGCAGTTGTGACGGGGCAATCTTTAAATAGAATAACACTTCCTGGATGTATTGATTAAATGGAGGGAGTGTCCCAGCTACGCACGGAAATCAATTGCAGGCCGTGTACCCTTCTGGGGGAGTATGGGCTCTATCTTCTGCCCCTTGCAATAAGACATTATCTCTTGACAATCCATGCCTTATGCAAATCCTGCCCAGCATGTCTTCAGAAATATTAGAAGGAATAGAATCTTGCAAATGCGCAATGAGAACTGCTCTTGGTAGCTCATTCGGAGCATGACTAACAACTTCGGCTGCGATAGCCGGCATCTCGATTACAGGAAAAGGCAGGCACCGAGCCTCCTGCGGTTGCGAACTTCCAGGTCCCATAGCTATTCAACTCAGCAAAAATCATCGTTAGATGACAATAATCCCGTGTTTCCCCCAATGTGAAGTGCGTGAATGTGTTGTGCAGTGTAGTGATACATATTACTTAAGAGATTCTACAAGATTTGAAAAATGTTCAAACGACAAGACTTCGAAATCCAACCTGAGTGACAGTCATCGCTGACCGTCACAACTGTGCCATCTAGACTTTGGAGATCGATCCAAGTTAAAGTTCGTTAAATTTTGCCAAGTTACAGTTCCATCGACGAGCTTCGAAAGGTAGTCAAATATGCAGTGAAAAGGTTAAGTCCAATTATGCAAGGCAGAAGCTCGTCGGAGTCAAATATTTGAGCATGCAAGAATTTCGTATCCATCAAGGTCCAAGCTCGGATCTATCAGCAAAGAACTTTGGTTTCGTATCAATCAAAACTTATTAACTTTGTATTGATCGAAGCTCAATGACTTCATATCGATCGAGTTATAAAGAGTTCGTATCGGTCAGAGGTTACTGGTCTCGTATCGACCCCCAAACTGTGAGATTCGTATCGATCACCTGCCACGATTTTCGTATCGATTATTGGCTATTCGATTTCATATCGATCGTCTCTAATCGATATGAATTGTTATCACTTCGGATCGATACGAAGTTCACTATTTCACCAATCAATTACTCATCGATACGAATCCATGCCCAGAGTCGATATGAAGCCAAGCTTTCTCTTTCGTTCCATCGATACAGAGTTGAAGCTATGCATCCCTCCTCACTTCATCCTCTCCAAAACCACTCAGATGCCATCTCCTCCATCCTCGACCTTGCCCTAGCCTATCTTCGACCACCAATTCACTAGAATTGGCCACGAAAGCAAATGGAAGGGCAAAGATTTCGAGTCTCATCGTTTATACGTTGGATTCGTTCAATGGATTACCTAGATTTAACAGTTGGTTTAAGGAATTGGAAGATTGATTCAGTTTGAGGGCGAGATCAGTTTTGATTTTCTCATAGCGGTACGAATGCTAAAGAAAGGCAGGAAAGTAAGCAAGTGGGAAATATGCCAAGTACAAAAACATTATATACTAGGCATGTGTCGATCCATCTCCCAGTTGCTTTGACCGGTGATAAACAGTTCCTCCTCCAAGTCGATACAAAGACGGTCTGTTCGTGTCCATTCTACATCGATTCAAAGCAACTACTATTCGTGTCCATCAGCCAACTGGTACGAATGATACTCTTGGAACCAATTAGACTCTTCGTATCCATCATTTTGGAGATCACTGGGAGTCATAGCATCAATACAAAATGTTTTGTTTGTGTCCATCAACCTAAAGCCCACAGAAATTCGTATTCATGGATACGAAATGTTTTGAGAAGCCAACCAATTCGTGTCGATCGCCATCGATACGAATATGATTTTTCAAATTTTCACACCGATCCAGGAGAGGGTCGATACGAAGAGATACACTAAAATGACCATCAAGCATTGTTATAACTCAAATTTCACATCGATTCAGGAGAGGATCGATACGAGATTTGATACAAAAAACTGAACTGACAACGACTCGTGAAACGTGCAAACGTTAAAGGGAGTCAGTTAACATACGTCTATGTGTGATGAATTAACATTCAATTTTCAAATTCACAGGAATTGAATGCTTACCTAGTGACGATTACAACGATGAACAACAGATTTCTAACACTCGACGCTCAGTTACAACAATGCACTGTACAATCATTGGCAGTCAACAATTAAGTATTTATATTACCAGGAATAATTCAAAGGTTGCATTTCTTAAAGAAAGGACAACGACTATTCAACGAATCGAGCAAAAATTTTCAGAATATGGAATGTAGATTTTCAAAGCACATCATGTTCACACAGGATGTACTTTGGGGGGCAAATGTTATCCTGCCTTTTGGCAAGGCCGTGACACCAAGGACAGTCCGTCTCGAAGATCGGTTGTACACAAGTCTACTATGGATACTGGTAAATTTTGCCCAAGTCCGGATCGAGATACAATCAATATGACATGATAATCAAAGCTATAAAAGCTAACGTTCCAATTTTCAAGTCAATCGGAGTCCGTATGCCCAAGATATTGATCGATCAAGTTCAAGAGAATCAACACCCTTCGTATCCATGCAAGTCCGTACCCATTCCTTCAGAAGAATTCCTTCGTATCCACCAAGAGGCCATTGATTCGCATCCATCTAGTTTGTAACCATCACCATGCAACTTACCAATTCGTATCCATCGACACACTAGCCACCTTTCATATCCATCCATCATTCCGCTCCGATTTGTATCCATCAAATAAAAGCAACAAAAGTCGTATCGATCATTCACTTGATCGATACGAAGGGATAAGCCAGGTATCGGTACGAAGAGCCTGAGAATCATCAATACAAAGTCATCCCCAATACTGATACGAATGGGGCAATGAACTATCGATATGAGATAGCTTCAGGGTTCGATACGAAGTGAAACACGATAGATCGATACGAAAGGAACATATCAGTCGATACGAACGAAGCCTAGAAGAGAGGAAGACTCGGTCACTCGGCATGAAAAGTGGATCGATCCTAGAATATAGTGCCACGTCATCCGGGAAACACGTGCAAGCCATCGATACAAAGACATCGATACGAATCGTATTGATACGAGCTCGGTAGCACATTACAAATCCAAACTTGCATCGATCATATCTCAAAATCTATAAGTCCAAATGCCACCAAATTTTCATAGGAGCTTGCATACTACCTCAAGAATGCTCATGATTGATCTCTGCCCAAAAGGAGGCATTTTCAATTGATACGAATCGGTGCGTATTGATCATGGATCGATCCCAAACGCCCAGGGATTGATCGCGTGGGTCCACCCACATGAGAGAAGGAGTCTTCCGAAGTTTGAGACAGATATTTGCAGCCTACACCTATAAATAGCTGTCTTAAGCCTTCGGAAAAGGGACTTTTTGACTCTGGAACGCTGATACTTTGCTGAAATCTTCATTGTACCTTTAGTGTTCTGTTGCAAACAATTGTAATCAGTGAGAGTTATTAATAAACAACAAACTTTCTATAGTGGACGTAGGCTACAACGCCGAACCACTCAAAATCTTTGTGTTTTCATACTTTCGTTTGTCTATTTTTGATGTGTTTGTTAGATCTACCTCATTTTCCATTTATATTCTTCAGTTTAGTCTCTTCAAACACGCCCGAAGAATGTTGTGCCCAATTTTGGTACAAACAATTTTTATATTCAAAAATATCTCGTTTATACCTCGAAATCCTGAACCCCTATTGAGGCGTGCCGCTTGGCATTCCTAATGTTATACCTCTATTCTAAACCCAATGGAATATGTTTTGAAGCCTAATTTGATTGTATGGAGAAGATGGTCTTTTTAAATTGTATATTTAAATTAAATTTAATTAAATTATTTCTAGGCTTTTTCAGATCGCACGACCAAATGGTAAATCCAAACACTACGAAATTTGAAATCCGATAATAATACACTATTATGGATCCAATGGAACTAGTTTCATCGAATTCCGAGACTATGCCCCAGATCGCTATTTTAACGCGTCGATTAAATCGACGATTTGAAATTTTTATGAAATCACTTGAAATTTCAGTTTTAAAAACTTATTAACTCAATTCCAATTCAAATAGAATTTACATCAACGCTAGAAATCGTTTCGATTCATATTCAACTCCAATTCAATCATTTAAATGATTTTCAATTATTTATTCAACTATTAAATTTATTCATTAAATCGCTATATTTGGACTTAAGTTTTATTCCACTTATTTGATCGATAAAATTCATATTAATATTCCATTTACATTTAAAAATTCAACATTCAAAATAAATTAAATGTTAAAATCAATGACTAAAAATCAAGGTCATTACATTGATTATCGTAAGTTGAATGAGAAGACGATAAAGAATCGATATTCGTTGCCTAGAATTGACGATTTGTTCGATCAATTAAGTGAAGCCAAGATTTTCTCAGTTGGATTTAGCAATAGGTTTCCATCAGCTTAGAGTAGCAGAGGATAATATTCCTTTGACGGCGTTTAGAACTAGATATGGATCATACGAATGGTTAGTAATGCCGTTCGGACTAACAAATGCGCCAACATTCTTTGTAGATTTGATGAATCGAATTTTCCGATAGCACTTGGATAGGTTCGTACTAGTATTCATAAATGAAATCTTGATATACTCTATGGATGAGGGGGATCATGAAGTTCATCTTAGAGTGGTCCTTGAAACCTGAGGCAGTATCAGCTAAAGGCGAAGTTTTTGAAATGTCACTTCTGGAAGAAGGAAGTGAAGTTTCTTGGTCATGTAGTCTAAGAGAAAGGGTTGTCTATAGATCCGACTAAGATTGAAGCGGTGAATAATTGGAAGAGACCTGAGACAGTGACTGAGATAAAGAGTTTTCTTGGATTAGCTGGTTATTATAGGCGGTTCATAAAGGACTTCTCGCTAATAGTAGTACCAATGACCAAGAAAACGTGAAAGTATATGAAGTTTGTGTCGACTGATAAGTTTGAGAAAGCATTCCAGAAGATGAAACACTTATTGACTAATGCACCTATGTTAGTTGTTCCAGAAGGAAATTAGGATTTAGTGGTATACAGATGCATATGGAACAGGGTTAGGAGCTGTGTTAATGCAAAGAGGTAAAGTGATTACCTATGCATCTCGACAGCTTAGACCGCATGAGGTTAGGTACCCAACTAACGATTTGGAATTAGCTGTGGTGATTTTTGTGTTGCAGGCATGGAGACATTATCTTTTGGGAGAAAGATTCGAGTTGTACACGGATCATAAGTCGCTAAAGTATTTATTCTCTCAGAAGGAGTTGAATATGAGGCATCAAAGGTGGTTCGAGTTTTTAGCCGCTTATGATTTTAGTATTGAGTACACACTGAGAAAAGGCAACGAGGTTGTAGATGCACTTAGTAGAAGACACCGAAATGCAGTGTTGGAAATGATAGCTAAGTGGAAAGATTTGGAAGCGTTGACGACATGTTGATTATAGTGGAGATCTAAAGCTAGATCTAGTAAGAAGAATGCTATGCTGTCATGTTTAGAAGTTTGACCAGTTATGGTCGAAAGGATTGCTTCTAAGCAAGGAGAGGATCCAATATTAGTTGAGCGGATTAGAAGGTTAAGAGATGGAACAGAAAACCATGAATTGAAAGGTTTCAAAGTTGACCAGAAAGGGTGGTTGAGGAAGAAAGGAAGATTATGTTAGGAAATCAGTTCTATGGTTTCGATGATAACAACTATACAATAGAAATCGAATGTACATATATATTTCTATTCACAAGCAATTGTTAGAGTAACATCGTCAAAGAGATAAGAACAAGACTCAAAGAAAGTATCAAGAAGCTGCAAGTCAATAGAATCAGAAGAGCAATGACACAGACATAAGAAAAGCAACATGCACAAGTTCAGACGTCTGGGTGCACTAGCCAGACGTCTGATTGAATCCTCTGGTTCGCAAATCAGACAGAATCAGACGTCTGGTTAATATACTCAGACGTCTGAAAAGCAACCATATACAAAAATATATAAAAGTCAGACGTCTGAAACATTTTCCAGACGTCTGATTTTGAACTCGGCTGTTAACATTCAAAGAACAACTGTCACAATTGAAAAGACACCTTCGCTCCTCTTCGCTGCAACTCTTCATCACCATCAGGAGCGATCATAGAACACTTGCTAATGGATGCAACTACTCAAGGAATCTCTCTACCACTATAAATAGCATCAAGAATCCAAGAAAAGACTTTACCTGACTTACTTGCGCTCTTTACTCTTATACTCTGATATATTCTTGATCTCTAGCAATCTATACTTGTATTCTACTCTTCCAAATATACAGTTCCTCATAGACAATACTCTCTAGATATATATTGGAAGCATTTGTACTATATAGTCAAAATCCATGTAATAGAGAACACACAGTTGACAAAGAAACTCTGCTATTGTAAACCTGTTCCTTCGGGTGAAGTGAGGGTTATTCGGTGAAAGGAAATCCCGAAGAGGAGTTTCGGGACTGGACGTAGGATGGGAGGTCCGAACCAGTATAAAATCCTTGGTGTGATTATTCTTATTTACATACTTTAATATTGTTACAATATAGTTTAAATTAGTCATACAGTTGTCATTTGTATAATCGATCCACTATACTATAGACTTTCATTTGGTATCAGAGCAAGGTTTGATCAAAGTACAGTAACACGTTTTTGAATCATTTTAAAATGGCAAGTATTTTTCAAGAAGGACAATCCACAACACGACCCCCACTTTTTAATGGCTCTAACTATGCATATTGGTGAACACGTATGAGAATTTTTATGGAAGCTAATGGTCTAGAAATTTGGTCAGCTATTCAAGATAAGTATGAAGCACCTACTACTACTATGAACACATGGACCGATGCACAAAAGACCTTAGCATCAAACAATGCTAAAGCTATAAACGTTTTATTTTGTTCTCTAGATAAAAATGAATTTTCACGTGTCATGTTATGTACAACTGCATTTGACATTTGGCGTACCTTACAAATCACACACGAGGGTACAACAAAGGTCAAACAAACTAAGATTTCAATTTTGCAAAACCAATTCTCATCATTTAAAATGAAGCAAAATGAAACTATTGTTGACATGTATTCTAGATTTCAAACTATCCAACATGATCTTATGGCATTAGGAGTTAAGTTTACCAATTTTGATTTAGTTTCTCGAATACTCAACTCTTTAACATCAGATTGGGAAAGGAAGGTATTAGCTATTGAAGAAGCTAATGATCTCTCTACTCTTAAAACTGAAGAGTTGATAGGAAATTTAATGTCATATGAAGCAAATTTGCAGGCACGAAAAGAACTAAATTCGGAAAAGAAGAACATAGCATTCCTAGCAACAAAAAATGACGACTCTGATTTAGATGAAGAAGAGATAGTCTTCATTGCCAAGAATTATAACAGATTCAAGAAATTTAGAAAGATGACTAAATTCCAAAAAGAAGGGAAGTCCAACACAACAAACCTATCTCAAATCAAGTGCTATGAATGTGACCAATATGGACATATGAAGAAGGATTGCCCTAAACTCAATAATGATAAAAAGAAGAATAAATTTGAAAAACTCAAAAAGAAGAAGGCTTTCAAAGTAACATGGGATGACTCGGATTCTTCATCATCTGAAAGTGATAGTGATAGAGAACAAGCTAATGTGTTTTTTATGGCACAAACTGATGAGGTATGTCCGGAATTTAGTTATGACGAATTATTAGAACTTAGCATGGAATTAGATGCTAAATTTAGACAAATTAAAAAATTGAACAAAGAATATATAGCCAAAATAAATAGATTAGAACTTGACGTAGGAATGTTAAAAGATGAAAAAATTATCTTAGAAGAAGAACTAGAAGTATCTCAAGAAAAAATTAAACATAATTTGATAGAAAGTAAGGCTAGTACTATTGATTTTGAAAACACCAAAATAGTGAAGGATAATTTGCTAAAAGATAATGTCAACTTGAAAAGCAATATTGAAATATTGAAAATTGAAAATTTAGAATTAAAAGAAAAATTAGATAAAATTACAAATAATGTGTCAAAATTCAATAAAGGAAAACAAGATTTGGAAAATCTTATCAAAACTTCAAAACCATCAGGCAATAGAAATGGAATAGGATTTAATAATACTTCTAAACAAAAAGGAAATGATGCAAAAAAAATTAGGTATAAAAAAACTAAAAGTTTACCTACGTCTAATATGAATACCAAAACTATGAAAATTTGGATTCCTAAGACAAATAATAATTTGATTAAACAAAAACATATTAAGAATTTCTTAGAGAATGTAGTCTATAATAAAAATTATATTTATAAAGGTACCAAACCATCTTGGGTATGGCTACCTTTTCCTAACAATTAGGACCCTAACAAAAGTATATGGGTACCAATTAAAACATTTTTTATTTTGTAGATACCCAATAAAACATAAGGAGAAATGGATACTAGATAGCGAATGCTCCAAGCATATGACCGGAAATTCAAAAATGTTATCAAATATAACATACATCGATGGTGGAACGGTAACCTTTGGAGATAATTCAAAAGGATATGTCGTGGGCACTGGAGAAGTCATCAACTCTGGTATTTCTAATTCTCCTATTATTACAAATGTTTTATTAGTAGAAAATCTAAAACACAATCTACTAAGTATTAGTCAATTACGCGACAAAGGTTTTCAAATAAATTTCGAAAAAGATAGATGTAATATTTTAGATAATAACAAACAACTTATATTTGAAGGTTTTAAAAACAAAAATATCTATGTATTAAACATGAATATAAATAAAAATTCAAAGTTATGTTTAACCGCCAAACATAATGATCCATGGTTATGGCATAAACGATTTTGTCATATCAATTTGAAAAATATTAATAAGTTGGCAAAATATGAGTTAGTTAGAGGTTTACCTAAAATAAATTACAAAGTAGAAAATTTATGTGACGACTGTCAAATTGGAAAACTAAAGAAAAGCTCTTTTAAATCTAAAAATAATATTTCGACAAAACAACCATTAGAATTATTACATTTAGATTTATTTGGTCCAACACAAATACGATCTATAAATCACAACAAATATGTTTTCGTGATAGTTGATGATTTTTCGAGGTATACATGGACCTTGTTTTTAAAACATAAAAGCGATACTTTTGGTATGTTTAAAATATTTGCTAAAAGAATTAAAACACAAATGGACTTGAAAATTAAAAATATTCGAAGTGATCACGGAGGAGAATTCGAAAACGATCTTTTTACTAATTTTTGCAAGAAGAAAGGAATAAGTCATAATTTTTCTTTTCCTCGCACACCTCAACAAAATGGTGTAGTATAAAGAAAAAATCGTACATTACAAGAATGTGCACGAACACTACTAAATACTAGTAATTTACCAAAACACTTTTGGGCAGAAGCTATTGCCACAGCTTGTTACGTGTTAAATTGAGTAACCATACATCCTATGACTAAACAAACTTGTTTTGAAATATTTTTTGGAAGAAAACCTAAAGTATCATACTTTAAAACTTTCGGTTCAAAATGTTTTATATTAAATACAAAAGATAACTTAGGAAAATTTGACCCGAAGGCCGATGAAGGTATCTTTGTTGGATATTCAGATCGTAGTAAAGCATATAGAATTTTTAATAAACGAAATAATACTATTGAAGAAAGTTTACATGTTTCGTTCGACGAAAATCTATTTAACCATCATACTAATGATGAAGAAGAAATTATTCCAATAACAAATTCAATAAATTCTATTAATAATGAAACAAATGTGCAAAATAACACTTTAATATCATCCCCTAGAATTCTTAAAGATCATCCAAAAGATAATATCATTGGAGATCTCAATTCTAGAGTAACTAGAAATCAACTTAATCAAATAAGCCATGTAGCATTTGTGTCAAATTTTGAACCAAAAATTTATAAAGAAGCTTCAAATGATAACTTTTGGATAATGGCTATGCAACAAGAATTGAATCAATTTGAACGTAATAATGTTTGGGAACTAGTACCAAGACCTGAAGACCAATCGGTTATAGGAACAAAATGGGTATTTAAAAACAAAGCAAACGAGAATGGAAATATTGTTAGAAATAAAGCACGCTTAGTTGCTCAAGGTTATAATCAAGAAGAAGGTATCGACTACGACAAAACTTTTGCACCAGTAGCAAGACTCGAGGCCATACGAACATTACTCGCTTTTGCAAATCATCACAATTTTAAACTATTTCAAATGGATGTCAAAAGTGCCTTCTTAAATGGTTTTATCAAAGAAAACGTATATGTTGAACAACCTCCATTATTTACTCACAAAAAATATCCCGATCATGTTTTTAAATTACAAAAAGCTTTATATGGTTTAAAACAAGCTCTCCGAGCTTGGTACGAACGACTTAAAAATCACTTAATTACATCTGGTTTTCAAATAGGTAAAATCGATACAACTTTATTTATTAAACGAGAAAATAACGTTATTTTAGTTGTACAAATTTACGTAGACGATATTATTTTTGGTTTAACTAATGAAAATCTTTGTAATCATTTCTCAAATATTATGACCAATGAATTTGAAATGTCTCACATGGGAGAGTTAAATTTCTTCTTGGGTTTACAAATAAAACAACTTGAAAATGGTATTTTTATTCATCAAGAAAAATATTGTAATGACCTATTACGACGCTTTGGAATGGATAAAATTTCAAGCAAACCAACACCGATGAGTACTACTGTTCGCTTAGAAAAGGATGATAACGGAAAAGATTTTGATGAAAAATTATATCGTAGCATGATTGGTTCTTTACTCTATTTGACGGCTAGTCGACCTGATATTATGATGAGTGTATGTCTTTGTGCTCGATTTCAAGCAAAACCAAAAGAATCTCATCTAAGAGCTGTTAAGCGTATTTTACGTTATCTATCTAGTACTAGAGATTATGGTTTGTTTTACCCTAAAGGATCATCGTTTGAACTAGTTTCATATAGTGATGCGGATTTCGGTGGATGTAGAACGGATCATAAGAGTACTAGTGGAACATGTCACTTTATCGGACAATCATTAGTTTCATGGTTTAGCAAAAAGCAAAATTGTGTTTCTTTATCTACTTGCGAAGCCGAATATATCTCAGCAGCTCTAGCATGTGCACAAGTAATATACATGCAACAAACACTTACGGACTTCGGCAAAATTATCAATAAATCTCCAATATATTGTGATAACACGAGTGCAATAAATTTATCAAAAAACCCTGTCAATCACTCACGAACTAAGCATATAGATATACGACATCATTTTCTACGAGACAATGTTGAAAAAGGAAATATCTCATTAGAATACGTAAATACCGAAAATCAAATAGCAGACATCTTTACAAAACCACTAAATGAACAAACTTTTATTAAACTCCGACGTGATTTAGGGATTTGCTCTCTTCATGATCTTCTTACTTAATAATCACCGCTTCATCTAGGCTATATTTAGTTATTTGTTTTTCTATCCACAAATTATAATTAATAATTTGTGCACCCTTTGTTTTTTAGATAGTTAGTTTTTCTATAAATAATTTTTTAACGTATATATAAACAGTTATACTTCAAGAAAAATTATATACACATAATTCATATTTTCCTCAAGAAACAAAATATAGCCATGTCTTCTGGTAACTCTTATATTTCCATCTCGATGCCTACGCCGGATAGCTCGGTTGATACACTACAACGGCTTCCTACACCCACACCAATTCAGGAACCGACGCATATGTGGTCCTCATATCACACGGGATTTACCCCCGATAGCAAGAAGACTAAAAGATCTCTATTTGTCTCTCTTAATACAAAGAAGAAAATTGATGAAATTCATCACTATCAGAAACAACAAATAGATCTTCAACGAGAACTTTATTTTGAACAAAAAGTTACAGCACGTCGCCTAAGCTTTTTGGAACAAGTAGCGATGAAAATTTGTACGTCACGAAAGAAAGATGTCCATGAACCACTTCCAAAGCCTTACAGTTCTTTAGATCCCTCATCTTCATATCATACCCCTTCGGATCCATCACCGAGACGATTTTCTAGCTCTCCAAGAACCCACGAACGTGGTAATATATGGTATCCACTTAAACCATGGAAGGATGACAAGTCAGGAGATCGTACAACTCCATCGCCTTCTAAATAAATTATTTTATTTTTATTTGTATGTATCTATGTTTGTTTGTTATTTTTTTACAAAATAAAACTACATTTTTTTATATATAAAATAGAGAATCAAGAAATAAGCAAAACCATCAAATTTTAGGCTATTTTTAGAAAAATTGCCTAAACCAGACGTCTGGATATAGACCTCAGACGTCTGACACTTTGATATACGTCTAATTTTTAAGCACTGTGCATATGTCAGACATCTAAAATACCCCCCAGATGTCTGAAAATTTGCTCTGTCTCCTCGAAATATTAATCAAACAATTTCAGACGTCTAAAACTCAACTCAGACGTCTGAATTAATTCTCTGCCACAAAATTTTTCAAAATTGCCCTAAACAAGACGTCTGATTTTTAAACCCAAACATCTGATAAAACTCTCTGCCTATCCAATTTTTCAAATTCGATCAAACCAGACGTCTAACCTAAAAAGCAGACGTTTGAATTTATCTGTTGTACCTAATCTAGGGCAAACCAGACGTCTGATTTGGATCCCAGACGTCTGAAATCCAATCGACTCTTTAAATTAACCCAGATAACGTCATTTTTCATTTTCAACTCAAAATTTTTATCTGTGATTTCACCATTGGCGATTTTTCTCAATCAATTCGTCTTTTTACGTGAAGATCAAATCACAATGCCCCCTAGAACAAAAAATCCTAAAATATCAAAACGAAAACAAGACCAACCAACATCATCTTCAAACCCCCAAGTCTGTTCGAATGATCAAATTGAAAAATGGATGAATAGAGCACCACATTCAATCAAAAGGTATGAAGACATACAAAAGAAAAAACTTCACACAGGTCCTTTCTATAATCTACTTAAATTTCCAATGTATGATTTGGATGAAATGTGTGAGAATGCCGGAGTAGAAACTTTAATTTCATTCACTCCTAATGACGTCCAAATCGATCAATTAGCAATATTTCTTTTCTATGCAAACTTGGATAGCACTTCAGTATGGAACACCGAAGATGAAGATAAATGGCTATGGTCTAGCGTGTATGGAAACACGATTAGACTAACTCCTGGCATAATAGGTAGAACCCTAGGATGTTCTGACACGGACGAAGATTTATACAACATTCCTGATATGCGCTTCAAGCCAAGAAATAGTATAACGCATCAAATTTGGGAAGATGAAATGCCAAAGTTTGCCTCTAAATATCTACGTCCAAAAGCACGACTCCTAACTAGAATGATAATCAATAACATCATTCCACGTATGGGAAGCCACGAGCAAATAACCGAATTAGAGCACAAAGCACTATATGCTCTATTTAGTGGAACAAGGGTGAATTGGGCCAAATTCATCTTCGACGAGCTCAAGCATTTTTGGACTCGATCATGGACATCAATTATTTATCCAACTTATATTATGAGACTTCTTCGTGCACATAACATTCCATCCTACCTATCGACCTTCGAAGAAATATCACCTAAATATTCTTCCACCAAATTTTTCTCCCTTATGCACTTACCCGAGATTCCTCCAGAATTTATATCCTTTGAAGATTGGATGCACAATCGTCAATCTAGACGAGTTGAGCCTCCTCCTCAACCACACATTGAACCATCTCAAGAGGAGGAACAACATTGAGAAACAACTCCATATCCTCCTACACCATTTGATTATCCGGGACAAGATGAGATTATGGAGACTCGAACAGATACAAATCCAAATGAAAGTGTTCGAGATCTCACCCTTCGAAATCAACATATACTATCTCAAAATCAAAAACTTTTGGCTAAGCGGATTGATAGCTTCGAAACGACGTTTGCTACACGCCTAGCCACAGTTGAAGAATCTCTTTCGACTGTTTTATCGGTTCTCAAAGAAGTACTACAATGGGTTCGTGGTCCAACACCACCTTCTGAAGATTGGCCAACCTCAGTACCTTCTCCTCCTGCAAAACATTCCAAACTTTCTGAGGATGAACCTCTCAAGCAAGTTTTGACATCTCCTATAAAGACTAGCACTTTTGAAAAAGAAGAAACAAAGGAAGATGGTCAAGATAAAGCTTCTCCAAAGGAGTCATAGATTTTAGGAATCATATATTTTAGGATTTTGGGTTTTCAACGTTTGTAAATTAACAAAATCTATGTATGCATTCACTTTCGAATTATTAATGAAATTTTCCTTTTGTCTTTGACGTTAGTTAAATTGTTTATGATTCTTTTTGATAATGCCAAAAGGGGAGAAATATAAGTATAATGATAAAACATTAAGAATAAGCACATATTCAGGGGGATATTTTTTAATTTATATATAAGTACATTGAATAGTTGTCATCATCAAAAAGGGGGAGATTGTTAGGAAATCAGTTCTATGGTTTCGATGATAACAACTATACAATAGAAATCGAATGTACATATATATATATTTCTATTCACAGGCAATTGTTAGAGTAACATCGTCAAAGAGATAAGAACAAGACTCAAAGAAAGTATTAAGAAGCTACAAGTCAATAGAATCAGAAGAGCAATGACACAGACATAAGAAAAGCAACATGCACAAGTTCAGACGTCTGGGTGCACTAGCTAGACGTATGATTGAATCCTCTGGTTCGCAAATCAGACAGAATCAGACGTCTAGTTAATATACTCAGACGTCTGAAAAGCAACCATATACAAAAATATATAAAAGTCAGACGTCTGAAACATTTTCCAAACGTCTGATTTTGAACTCGGCTGTTAACATTCAAAGAACAACTATCACAATTGAAAAGACACCTTCGCTCCTCTTCGCTGCAACTCTTCATCACCATCAGGAGCGACCATAGAACACTTGCTAATGGATGCAACTACTCAAGGAATCTCTCTACCACTATAAATAGCATCAAGAATCCAAGAAAAGACTTTACCTGACTTACTTGCACTCTTTACTCTTATACTCTGATATATTATTGATCTCTAGCAATCTATATTTGTATTCTACTCTTCCAAATATACAGTTCCTCATAGACAATACTCTCTAGATATATACTAGAAGCATTTGTACTACATAGTCAAAATCCATGTAATAGAGAACACACAGTTGAAAAAGAAACTCTGCTATTGTAAACCTGTTCCTCCGGGTGAAGTGAGGGTTTTTCGGTGAAGTGAGGAATGCCATCGTTTGAAAATCACTATACATCCAGGAGGAACTAAGATGTATCGAGATATGAAGATAAGTTTCTTTTGGGAAGGTATGAAGAGGAATGTAGGCTTATGGGTGAAGCGATGTCTGAACCGTCAACAGGTAAAAGCCGAACATCAGAAACCAAGTGTATTATTTCAACCATTAGATGACACAATATGGAAATGGGATTCTACCTCGATGGATTTCATAGACGGGTTGCCAAGATCAAATCGAGGAAATGAAAGTATATGGGTTATAGTGGATAGATTGACTAAGAGTGCCCATTTCATTCCAGTTAAGTCAACTAGGACGGCACCTATTTTGGCTAAGTTATTTATGAAGAATGTAGTTAAACTGCATGGGATTCCTAGTAAGTGATAGAGATTCATTATTCACTAGCGAGTTTTGGAAGAGTTTACAGGATAGTTTATGTACTAAGCTCAAGATGAGTACCATTTACCATGCACATACTGATGGGTAAACGGAAAGAGTTAACAAAGTCTTGGAAGATTTGTTACGAGCTTGTGTGTTAGATTTTGGGGGATCATTAGAAGACCATCTACACTTAGTGGAATTTTCATATAACAACAGTTATCAGGCTAGCATAGGGACGACACCGTATGAAGTTTTGTATGGAAGGCCATGCAAATCACCAGTTTGTTTATTAGAGATCGAAGATAGGTTGGTTCTTGGTCCAGATTTAGTTAGAGAAGCTATAAAGAAGATTGAGTTGAATCGAGCTAGAATGAAGGATGTTCAGTCGAGGCAGAAGAGTTATGCTGATAGAAGACGGAAAGACTAGGAGTTCTCTGTTGGAGATCATGTTTTCGTCAAAGTATCACTGACGAAAGATGTTACCAGGTTTGGGAAATCAAGGAAATTGGCACCAAGATTCGTAGGACCGTTTTCTATTGTAGAAAGGATCGGAAAACTTGCGTATAGAGTAGAGTTACCATACAGTTTGGAAGGAGTCCACGATGTTTTTCTTGTTTCTCATCTAAGTGTATTCGAGATCCGGAGACTTCTATAGCACCGACTGTGTTAGAGGACTTAGTAGTAGAACCAAACTTGAGTATAGTTAGAAACCAATTCGTATAGTCGCGAGAGATGAGAAGAGACTAAGGAACAACACAGTCAGATTAGTTAAAGTCCAGTGGAGCGACGATGAGAGAGACTGTACTTAGGAGATTGAGAGCAGGATTAGAGAGATTTATCCTGATTTGTTTGATGGTATGTTTTACCCTTTTGATTGATTTTTTGAGTACCTTATCGTACTTTCGAGTACAAAATTCTTTAAGAAGGGGAGTCTGTAACGACCCTAATTTTTAGTAATATTATTTAGGATATTTAATTAGTCAAATTAAATAAAAATAATGTAAAATGGTTAAGGGATAGAGGTTTGTGAAATTAGAAGGTACCCGTGCCTTTTAAACCAATGAACTAAGGGAAAATTAGGAAAAGATACACTCTTATACCCTAAATCCCCATGCATTCTCATTACATACATTCATTTCCACAAACTAAAACCAAACAAGAGGTCGACCACCATTAATAAAGAAGATAAGCAAGATTTCAAGAGGAAAGCTTAAGCAAGTTAATCAAAGATTAAATCTCAACTCCTTAATCACAAAGCCAAGGTGAATAATGACTACATCTCATTTTTTTTGATTGTTTTTGGTTTTAGATTAAATCCGAACTCTTTTGCAAGGTTTTGCCATGTTTTTTATTTTTAAATTGGATATATATGCTTGTTGATGATTTATGCTAATTCATATAAATTTTATGATATGTTTTAATGTGAAAACCTATTAAATGACATCCAAGTGCCTTACGGTTTTAGAATAAGACCAGAAATGATATTTTAGAGATGGGTTTCAATTTTCATAATTTTCTGAATTAATGTGGATCTAATATTTTCTAGTAAATAAAATGATTAGTTGGGTTTAAAAATTCATTACGGTTATTATATGCATGTTTTGGGTCAGAAATTAATATATGTTAGAAAACATATTAAAAATGATTTATGGGAATTTTTATAGATTTTCCTAAGTGTTTTAATAAGTATATAAAATTATTTAAGTTATGGACTTAAATGTTTTATATATTTATAAAAGGATAAGGGGCGTTTTGTAAATAATTTAATTTGTTTACTTCATAAATTTCGACAGTACTTTTAGAAAAGAAATTAGCAACCAATCACGTCTTGACAAATAGGCAGGTTAGTTGAAAAGAATTGCTTTAAAAGTTAAAAATCAGTTTATACATGTTTCGCCACTTTCGGCACCTAGCCTTCGACACATTGCTTCCGCCTCTATCGCCATCGAAACCAATGTGCATGGTACCAAAGACTTGGTACATAGCCAATTGGATATAGACAAAAGGTATGTGGTCGAAACAAGGAGTTCCGAAGGGGTAGAAGCCTTGCTTTCGAAAGGAATGCTTTCGACTACGTCAATTGTTTTAAAAGAATGGTTTTGATAAGGGTTGCGCCTTTTGTTATAAGTAAATGCTTTTGAAGGGATCGAAACTCCTTGCTGCCGATTTTCACCTTTCGAAGCAATTGGTTTCAAAAGGGGTTAGTTTATTTTTAAAACTTAGCCACTTCTCCAATGCCTTCAAAGGATTGGTCTCGACACCATCACTTCTTTACTTAGGAAATAACTTTTGAAAGAGTGCTTTTGACTTAGTTGTTTTATGACCCTTTCACTCTATTGAAAGTTAAACCCAAAAGGTTTTGAAAGGAATAGTTTCTAATGGTTTCGAAAGGTTATTCCACATGTTTTACTTGAACCCAATTGCTTTCGAAAGGTTTAATTTTATGAGAAGGATTTAGTGCTTTCAAAAGGTTTAAGATAAAGGTTTTGAAGGGATGGTTCTCCAATGGTTTCGAAAGGTTTTAAATGGAAAGTCTTTCAATGTTTTCAATGGTTTATTAAGAATGGTTTCGAATGGTATGTTTTGTCCTTTCGTCCTAAGAAGTAGTTACTTGGTTTCAAAAGGGTACTCTTAATGGTTTCGAAAGGGGTACTTTCAAAGGTTTAAATATTTTTATAAACAAGTTTTTGTGTAAAGTATATATAACATGGAAAGGTGATTTGAGTAAAGCATAGAGTATATTTTCCTTGTTTAAAGTATGATTTAAAGGTTTAAATAAATTTGAGAGAAAATGTTTCAAGGAATATTTTATGGGTAGATGACCTTAAGTAAAATGACTTAGGTATTAGAATACCAGAAGGGGCAGGTATGGGGTTGCGCCTTATACTTTAGCTAGTAGCCCCTAGCTAATATAAGTCCAAAATTCTAGTGTGTAGGGCTTTGTCATAGGTAAGACTAAAATGGTGTTACATACAGAAAGAAATCTATAGAGGAGAGATAGGTTATCGGTGAGCCCGCAAAACCATTAGGATCAGTTGACCCTGGAAGAACTAAGTTAGGGACAGACCATCCAGAAGAGGAGTATTTAACAGAAGTTAGATTATCTGTTTATTTTGTCTGGTAGGCTCGGGTCAGCCAAAGGTTAGTAGTTAGCCAAACAGAACTATAGTGTTCGGACAGATAATTCATTTGTTGCCTGATTTGTATACATACATGATATTGCTTTATTGTTTTAACCAGTTTTGGTTGCAGGATTAAGATTTGCAAAAGATATGTTTTAAAAGGATATTAGTGAGGGGAAACCCATTCCGCTAAGCGTCGTGGTCTCACTTAATATCAAATAACATAGATATATAGTATTATTCACACCAGGCTTTATGTTTGACTCAAAGTTTATATTTTTCCCCTTAAACTCTCGGATGCTCAAAATTGATTTGAGTAGGCTGAGGGTTAAGGATTTATAGGTTTAGTAGGTGGATGAATAAAACTTCTGAAGACGAGCAGTAGGCTGAAGTTAGTTATTTAGGAGTTGTTATGTTTTATTTCTACTGTGTTGTATTAAGTCTGTTATGACTATTTAGTACTCTGGTCATCCAAGGGGGCATCTTCGTATGTCACTCTTGGCGTATTTATGTAATGATTGTATTTGATCTGAACTTTGGAAACGTTTGGGATTATGTAACTTGGATATGAAATGTTGTTTTGAAATGTAATCAGAGAAGTGTTTTAATCTAAAGTGATTTTATTTTATATTGCTTCTGATATTATGGATACCATTAACATTACCGTATTTGGTCATTGGAAGATAATACTATGGATGACTGCAGCATTTGTAGAAGTTAGCTTCGGGCCTCCAGATAGGTGATGTTACACAAAGGCATGTTTTCGAAGGGGTTGAAGTCATTGTTATAAGCTTTCGAATACATTACTTGCCTTTGTTTTCAAATGTGCTTTCGAAGGGGTTGAAGCTTTTGAATCATTACCTTTGTTCAAAAAGAGGCTTTCAAAAAGAGGCTTGAGCTAAATGCTTTCGACAGAAATGTTTTGAGTGTTTTGAAAGGTATATCTTTAATGGTTTTGAAAGGAAGGTTCCAATGCTTTTGAAAGATATGTCGGATGGCCTTGAAGGAGAACATCTAAGGTTTTAAGTAATGATACAAAGGATATAGTCGAAAGCCTTAGTTTTCAAATAAAAAACCCAATCTTATTTTTTAAAGGTAAAACCATAGCAATATAAAAGAGTTTTGAAATGGCATTTTACTTCGGAATTTTTGAAGAAGCTTTCCTTGCTAAAGATAGTGGGTTAAGGGTATTAACCATGTTTCACTAGAAAAATGATTACTAGAAATTAAATCATAGGGATTTACATTATTATGTTTTGATCAGTTATCATGTATACTTTTGTAAACATATTCACTTCATAATTAACCCCTAACTGCATTTTATGGTGTTAAGGGTAGAATAACCAGCTATGTTGACCTAGTAGTGAATATACATTAAGTGAACTACTATTTGAGTAGAATTGCATCCTGGAGGTCAGACAGACCAGAATATAAGATGCCCAAAGACTGATCAAAGAATTATTGGTTTAGATAGGTTCTTAGTAAGCCCATGAAAACTATGTATGGAAATTGTTATTGGCAGGGGCCAATAGGTTCTAAGTGATACCATAAAACTATGTCCAGAATAAGTTATTGAAAGAGATCAATAGGTTCATAGTCAACCTATGAAAACTATGACATGAGAGATGTCATTGGAGAATCCAATAGGTTCATAGTAAACCTATGAAACCTATGATTGGAGAAAGTTGTTGGTAGATACCAAGAGGTTTGTAAAGTTCCCATGAAAACTATGATTGAATGATAGTATTTGTAGGAACCAATAGGTTCATAATAACCCCATGAAAACTATGACAGTGGATGGAACTTCCATAAAGAATTAACAAGTTATTGTCAACCTATAAAAACTAATAGGTTAATAGTGACCCCAGAAACTATAACTTGAGACAGATAGTCAGGTAGATGGGGATGGAAAATCCAGAGCATATTACATGTTTGCATATTATCATGATACATTTTATTATGTTATGTCTTAAGCATTGTGGATGTAAGTGCATAGTACATTGTTATTATAAATTGGGTTAAGGTACTAGTGAAGGGAAAACCCGTTCCTCAAAGCGGCGTGGTCTCACAAGATATCTATGTGGTTCGAGATGGTAGGTTATTATTCATACCAAACTTTTTATCTGACTCGAGTTTATGTTTTCCTCTTAAACTCTCGGGTGCTCAATTGATTTTGAGTAGTTTGAGAGTTAAGGTTTCAGGTTCTCCCTTAGATGAATAAGCTTCTAGAGACTTGCAGGAGGCAAGCTAGCTAGTAGGAGTTCTTTCTGTTTGATTTCGTTGTGTTATTAGATGCAATGGCAAAGCTATTTAGTGCCTATATCTAGACCCTGATCAACCAAAGAGGCATCTTCATATGTCCCTCTTGGCGCCTTTTATAATAAATTTTAATTTCTCCGAACGTGGCTTACATATGGGATTATGTATGAATCTGAAATACTATCTGTAATGGGATGATAAATTTGTTTTAAAATGAGTTTAAATTTTTTATATTCATGTGTTTCTTGTATATGAATGTATCTAACATTATCACATTTAGTCATCGAGAATTAATAACTATGGATGACTGCATCATCCGTAGGGGTTTATTTTGGGTCTCCAAATGTGGGATGTTACAAGTTTGTATTAGAGCAAAGGTTTATGTAAATATAAAAGAAATTTGATCCTAAGAGATTTCCAAAACATAATCCAAAGAATCAGAAAATGAGATCGGAGTTTGGGTTAACGCTATAGTAACGTACTTTCAATTGTTATATATATCTATAAGTACGTATTCCCCTCTCTCTTAGACTGTTATTCTATACCTTACTAAGGCTCGTATGAAGATTTACGAGAAAGGAAGATATGGAGGTAGGACGAAAGAGGAAATCTAGGTGGAGGAAGCACCACAGCTAATGGAAATGCTCGACAACATACCAGGTGGAATCCCGGTTGACAGACCAATGCTAATCCAAATGCAAATGCCAACTTAGGTGTTGGAACTCCACCAGTAGATATGGGGATGATGTATCAGTTCTTTGTCAGTTCTTTGTCAATCTCATTCAAGCTGGAGCAATTGCAGGATTAGTTGGGAGAAATGCTATGAATGTTGGAGGAGCTAATCTCATGGCCCTAATTGGCAATAACTATGCTAAGCTGAGCAGGGTTATACTAGTCTTGGTGGAAAGCCGTTTTTGAGAACAGAGAATGCTCTTGAAGTAGAAAACTAGTTATTGCACTATGAATGGATTTTTGCTGACTTAGGATTAGATGATGAGTAGAAGAGAAGACTTGCTTCTAGACAGTTGCATGGGGCATCACTTTATTGGTGGAATAGTATTACCGTGGGAGTTCCCAAGGAAGAGTTCACTTGGGCAGAATTTCATAGGAGATTCGAGGAGAGGTTCTTGTCTAAAGTTGCCAAGTCAGTATTGCTGAGAAAGTTCATGGACTTAGTGCAAGGTGAGATGTCGGCGATTGAGTATGCTACGAAGTTTAATGAGTTATCTAGATATGAATATGCTACCATTGACACCGTCATTAAAAGGAACGAGAAGTTTATTCGAGGGTTAAGAACCGAGATTGCCATAGCGACTGTAACACCCCATATTTTCATAACATTATTTAGGATATTTAATTAGCCAAATTAAATAAAATAATGTGAAGATTAATAGGTTAAGATTTGATTTAACTAAGGGTAGTCGTGCCATTTTAAATATAAATTAAAATTAAACAACATGAACCAATGTGTTAGAAAATAAAGGAGGACAAAATGAGAAATAGAAGGGATTTATACCCTAAACCCTTAGGAAATGAAACACACATTCATTATAATTTTATCAAACTAAAACATCAAGGTCGACCACCATTTTCATTCTCAAGGGAAGATAAAGCTAGGATTCAAGAGAAAGAAGTTAATCAACTAATTCAACATCAAATCTCACATCATTTAATCTCAAAGATAAGGTGAATAATTACTGCATCCCATTTTCGTATGGTTTTTGGTTTCAAGATAGATCCGAAATGTTTTTGCACGTTTATACGAGGTTTTTGATGATAAAAGTTATATATATGTTTGTTGACGAATTATATATGTTCATATTAGTTTTTATGATATGTTTGACACGAAAACCCTATTAGACAACATCCAAATGCCCTAAAATTTTAATATAGGTTAGAAATGATATTTTGGAGATGGGTTTCAATTTTCATAATTTTCTGAATTTATGTGGATTTTATATTAATTTTCTAGTGAAGAAAATGATTTATTGGGTTATAAATTATTTACGGCTATATAAATAATTATTTGGGTTTAAAAATTTTATACGTTGGAAAACATAGTAAAATAAATTCTCTAAATTTTTTTCAGTCTTTTCCTAAATGTTTTGATGAATATATAAAATTATTTAAGGTATGAGACTTAAATGTTGTATATATTTAAGTAAGGAGAAGGGTCATTTTATAAATTAAAATCTTTGTTTATTTATGAAATTATTGGCAGCACATTTCTGAAAAGTATATAGTAACAAATAGAGATTTGACAAACAAAGGCAGGTTAGTTGAAAAGTTATCTCTTTTAAGTTAAAAATAAAAAAACATACTTTTAGCATGTTTCATCCAAATACAGCATGAAAGCTTCCGACCCAGACTTTTCGACAAGGTCGAAAAGTACCGTAGCTTCGACATCAAGCTCCCGAAGCCTATGCATATGGTATCAAGTTACTTGGTACGTAATGAATTGGACAAGGTCGAAGGGTACTTGGTCGAAAGGTTAGTTTCCAAAGAGGTTGGAGTATGTTTGTTTTATAAGCCGAAGTAACGCCTGCAATGCTTTCGAAATAGAACTTTCGACTTGGTTGCTTTCGACTAGGTCAAATATTTAAAATAAAGGTTTAAACCTTTCGATGAGGTCGAAAGGTAAGCTTGCTTTCGAAGGGGCCAAAATCCCCTAGCTGCCACCTTTCTACCTTTTGAAGTCATGCCTTCGACAAGGCTGAAAGGTTTACTTGTTTTTAAGAACCAGCTGCTTCTTTCATGCTTTCGAAAGGAAGCTTTCAACTTAGATGGTTTATCCTTTTAATTTAAATTGAAGTGTAACCCAAGCTTTCGAAAGAGGTGTTTAGAGTATTAAAAGGCTGGAGACTATTGTTTTAAAAAGAAACATTTTAAAGCTTTCAAAGGGGAGCTTTCGAAGGGGTCGGAAGCTAAGCTTTCGACGAAGTCGAAAGGTTTTAAAAGAAGTTTTTCCATATGTTTTAAATTGAACCCAAAGAGCTTTCGAAAGGTTTATGTTTTAAGAGTTAAATTTTTTCGAAAGGTTTTAATTGCTGCATGGTTTCAATGGGGTCGAAAGCCAAGCTTTCGATGGAGTCGAAAGGTATCTTTCGAAGTGGTCGAAAGGTAGCTTCCGACAGAGTCGAAAGGTTCTATTTAGATGGTTTCGAAAGGTTTAAAATGGAAGGTTTTTCCAAGGTTTTCTAAGGCAATGTTTTAAAGTGCTTTAAGATGGGATGTCAATGGTTTTAATGATTTCGAAAGGAAGGTTTTCAATGGTTTTGAAAGGTTTGAATGGTTTCTAAAGAGATGCTTTTAATGGTTTAGAAAAGAGGTACTTTAAATGGAACCGAAAGGGGTACTTTTAAATGTTTAAATGTTTTCTTCAACTAAGGTTTAAGTAAAGTTTATATATAACATGGCAATACGATTTTGAGTAAAGCATAAAGATTATATATTTTTCCTTGTGTTAGTTTGATTTAAAGACTTTAAATCATTTGGAAAAGGTTTTCAAGGAAAATTATGGGAGGGGATCCCTAAGTGAAAATGACTCAAATATTAGAATACCAGATGGGACTGGTATACGGTCGCACCCTATACATTAGCTATTAGCCCCAGCTAATTGTTATCCAAAATTCCAGTGCATAGAGCTTGGTCAGGTAGACTAAAATTATGATTACACACCGAAAGAAATATATGTTTGTATACATGTAGGTTATTGGTGAGCCCGAAAAACCATTAGGATCAGGAAGACCTAGGAGATGATTAAGTTAGGGATAGACCGTCCAGAAGAGAAGTATTTCACATATAGTTAAGGACAGACTGTCAAGAAGAGGAGTGTCTAACAGAAGTTAGATTAATTTTGTTTATCTTGTTTGGTAGGCCCGAGTCAGCCAAAGGTTAAAAATTAGCCAAACAAAACTTATGTGTTTGAACAGATAATTCATTTATTACCCGATATTTATGTATGTTTACATAATGATGCTTTACAGTATTTAACCAGTTTTAGTTGCAGGAAAAGGTTTTGTAAAGATATGTTTTAAAAGGATGTTAGTGAGGGGAAACCCGTTCAGCTAAGCAGCATGGTCTCACTTAACATATTTAACCGGGATGTATAGTATTATTTGCACCAGGCTTTATGTTTGACTCGAAGTTTATGTTTTCCCCTTAAACTCTCGGGTGCTCAAAATTGATTTGAGTAGGCTGACGGTTATGGTCTTTTCAGGTTTTAGTAGGATGAAGAATAAGGATACCTGGGGCATGCAGGAGGCAAACAGATACTATTTAGGAGTTGTAGTTTTATGTTTTATTGTACTTCCGCCGTGTTTGTATTTAGTCTATTATGACTATACGACTCTGATCATCCAAGGGGGTTTCTTCATATATCACTCTTGGCGTATTTTGTATCAAGTATATTTTATCTGTGTTTGGGAACATATTTGGGATTATGTGTTAAGAATATGGGACATCTGTTTTGAAATTTAATGAAGTAATGTGTTTTGAAATCTGTGTTTGTTTCATATTCAAGTGCTTATTGTAACAACCCTAGATTTCTGCATATATTTAAATTTGACTTTATTTTATTTTAAATTATTTTAAACTTGTTTTATTTCAAACATTTCATTTCTAAATATAAATTTTGATTGTTGTGTGAATTATAGTTTCAAACTAGTATAAATTGGATATTTCACTGAAAAGTGAATTTCTGTTCAAACTGGTCAAACTTTGACTTTTAACTTTTAAATTTAAATATTCAAATTCTTAAATTTTATCTTTTATTATGAAAATATATTTAATAAATTGAATACAACTTTTCGTTTCGTTAGAAACGGAGTTAAGCTGTAAAAGTTATGTATATTTCAATATTGAGTGCAATTTGTTTTATTCTGCAATTTTGTTGTTTTAAATTTGTATAAATTATATTTTCTTTGTCATATTTTATTTTAATATGTGTTAATATGTTATTTTATGTATATTTTTATATTTTAATAATTTTAAAGTGATAATATAATTTGTCCAAAGTTTACTTGAATTTTATTTTAATTTATAATGCCTAGTTTCCATTTTTTTGCTATTTTCTTCATTAAAATTATATTTAATTAAAATTTATTTATTTATTTTGTGAATTAATTTTTATTTTGTGTCCTTATCTTTATTTATAAATACTTTTCAAGTACATAAAAATTTTCCAAAGTTCATTGCATTTATTTTCAAATTTTCTAGACTAGTTTGCAATTTTGTGCTATTTTCTTATTTTAACCTTATATAATTAATAAATATTTATATATATATATATATATATTATTTTGTTATATTTTCGAATTTGTGACTGAATGTATTATTATTTTCAGTAATATAAACTTATATAAAGAAATTAAAAGAAATTTGAAAGGTTATGACTTTTGATTTGCCTAAGGCCTTTTATCTTCCAACCTTTCATATTTGTAACTTATCTTTTCATCAATTAGCCTTTACTATCCACATCTTTCAGCTGCATACTCTATTTTCTATTCACGTACATTCATTTTCATTTTTGAAACAAAAGAATTTCGACCATGGCTATTGAGGAAAGTTTGGGCAATGATTTTCAACTTTTTCTTATTCTTTTTCTACTTGTTTACATTGATTTTTGCATATGTTCTCTACCTTCATAGCTCCACTCCTCCTCAACCAGATCTGGTCCGACCTCCACCACCCCCTTTCTCTGATCATTACCCACCCTACTACACCACCAAGGCAGTCCAAGCACATCCATGGCAAGGAACACCACCAAAATCAACAAAAACCACCACATATTACACTAGTCGAGTCTAGATTGTTAGCACCACCTTCTACCACCATTTGCCGCCACTACCACCACCACCTCTGACCTGACCTCCACCATCTGCCACATCATCCACCATCACCAGCACCCACTGGCCGTGACCCATGACCTCTGGCCGAACCTATTTGTGCCAAAGATGTGAGGTTATGTTGCATTGTTTAGCCTTGAACACCTAGTTTTTGCACCTAGACTTCACCACTTTGTTAACGCATGCTAGGCCGACCCTATGGAACCCAAAACCAGATCCAAACCCACCCCTTAGCCATGCATTTCAGATCTAGAGCTGAAGCATAGATGGTAGAAAGCAAGTGCAAACACATTGGTTTTGTTTTATGCAGTTGTTCCTAACATTGTTTAGTGGCATCCTGTTTTGAAACTTATGTTTTATATATTTGTTTTGTGTAATGTTTTAAAGGGGTATAGATTTGGCTCTTCCAATCTCAAATCATTGTCGTGCTTTCGTGCCTTTGGAAATCTTTGTTGTGTGTTTGTGGTTGTCATCTCCAGCTTGAACAAGTGAGTAATTCTCACCAGACGATGTGTACTTATATAACTAGTAAACTGACACCATTTGAATCTGTAAAATTATATCATCCTGTTATAACTGTTATATTATGATCATATAATGTTTACCCCTGTTATTACATATGTTATATCATCCATTACTGTTATATGATGTTATTCTGTTCATTTTATCAGTTTATCACACTGCAAGTTCCCTGTAGATTAGGTTTACTATGGGTTGAAATGATACATACCCGAACAGACTTTAGAATAGGGAAAGATCGTTATGGGCTGAAATGATAAGCCTGAGCGACTTTTTATTTATTTTATTTAACTTGAGATTGCGGGTTTGAAATGATAGAACCCGGTTTTTCTTTGTAAACTGCGGATTGAAATGATACATATCCGTATCACTTGACCTAGACTAGAAAATTATATACAGACCCGTGGTTTATATATTTTTCTGAAAATTTTAAAATATTTTAAAAATGTAAATATTATGATATATTGATTTAAATTTTATAAAAATGATTTCTATAAAATATTAGTGATTTTCTATAAATTAAATAAGTGAATTAAGTAAATGGTGAAGTAGAATTTGAAATATAAGTTAAATGGAATTTATGTAAAGTAAGAAAATATGAAAATTTTGATTTAAAAGATGAATTTATTGATTTTATTAAGTAATAATAATTTTTAAAAGTGTTAATGATTTTGTATAAATTAAAATATGAAACAAATGAATATTTAAGCTGAATTTGGAAATATAACTTAAATTGAATTTTGGGAAATTTGTTTAAAAGTGAATTTTTAATTAAGTAAAATAAATGGAAATAAGTTATATTTTGGAAATTTAAACTTAAGTGTTAAGTTAAATTTTTAAATAAAGAAATGAAAATTTAATTGTTATTTAATTTGATTTTTGTATGGAAATTTGACTTTATAAAATCATAGAAATAAAGGTATTTAAATGATTGTTTTAAATGTGAAAATATATGATTTTATAAGTTAAAATGATTTATATTAAAAGTTAATTATGTGTGAAATTGTAAATAAAACTCTGAATTTGATTTGACAGCATTTTTGAAATGTAATGTAAAGATATTACAGCATTGGAAAATGCTGTAGTTGTTTTAAATGAACCAAATAGCAAATTTGAACTAAGGGTTATTATAGCACTTTGTTAGTGCTATAGTTGTTAAATTTAACTAAAATTTTAATTGAAACTAAATTAAGATATTACAGCATTTTAAATGCCGTCTTTTGTTAATGAACTATTTTATAACATAACTTTCGTAGCATTTTCAAAATGCTGCGAAAGTTGAATTTTTCTTTGTTTAATAAATTTAAATGAATAAATGATCTTTGAAAAAGATTAAATTTTGGAAATTAAATATTTGATTATTAAATATAATGAATTGACTTTAAATGATTTAAATGGAATAGTTGACTTGGGAAATACAACTATTTTGAAATGTGATTAAATGGTATTTAAATTTGAATTAAATAAATGATATTAAATCTTGGAATGAATAATTGAAGTTTATATTAGTATGAAAAATATTTGGTTTACTTGTAATTTGAATCTATTTAAAGGATATTGGACTTATGAAATATAGGATATTAAAGCTTTGGAACTTATTTTATAATTTGAATAGTTATTTTGTGGATTAAATCTATATTTGAAATGGTCTATGGAAATTTAATTGAAATAAATGATTGAATTGAATTGAAACTTTGGAAATTGAATACTTGATTTGAAAATATAATAATTACACTTTTAAAAGGTTTAAATGAATTATTTTGATTGAAATATAAACTATTTAAAAAGGGTGACTTGAAATGATAATAAATGAATGATATCTTTGAATTTAAAAAGGTATTTAAAGTTGAATATTTGGATTTGAACCCCAATAATGATTTGAAATGAAGTTTTGAAAGGATATGATATTTTGATATATTAAAATGATTTGAAATGAAGTTTTGAAAGGATATGATATTTTGATATATTAAAATGATTTGAAATGAAGTTTTGGAAAGATATGTTATTTTAATATATTAAAATGATTTGAAATGAAGTTTTGGAAAGATATGATGTTTTGATATATTAAAATGATTTGAAATGAAGTTTTGAAAAGATATAATATTTTAATATATTAAAATGATTTGAAATGAAGTTTTGAAAAGATATGATATTTTAATATATTAAAATGATTTGAAATGAAGTTTTGGAAAGATATGATATTTTGATATATTGAAATGATTTGAAATGAAGTTTTGAAATGATATGATATTTTAAATATATTGAAATGGTTTGGAATTGATTTAATCTTTATTTTGATAAAGATTTGGATTTGAAATGATATTCTATTTTGAAGTATAAACTGTTTTAAATTATAACCACGGGTTATAATAACGATTGGTTGTTAAAGAGACCGGGATCGGATATGGACATACTCTCTGTCGATACCGAAAACCACTTTGACAACTGTGTACGCGGTGGAGTTTCCAGAATGAAGTAGGATGGTGGCGACGATCCTAAAGTTATATACGTGGACCCAACTCCCGTGAGTTGGCATAAGGTGGCTAAAACAGGAGCGATCGACGGGCCAAGGAGGTAGCACCTCTGTCCGGACACACTTCTTCGATACCATTTTATTACTTGTGATTGATTTGGTGCGCACCCTTGATTTGGGAGTGTTGTTCGAGGTGGGCGGTAGTGGCTGCTATGCGTCACCACCAGTCCGGATGCGTAATTGGTATATCTACCCTGGCATTGCCTTGTGTGCCGTGTCACCTACCATATCAAGCTTTACTACGATTTGTGATTTCTCCCGTAGCCTGTGGAGTATCGAGGGTAGCCCACATTTTTGGGAGTATGCTAATACTGGATAGACTACTGGGACTATTACGTGTTAAGGTGGAAAATGTAAAGCCTTAATGCTATTTAAAAGTATGTTTATTTTATATTAGACATTATTATAATATCGAATATTACTACATAGTAGATAGTTTAACGGATCCTTAAAGAATGGGCGATCCCAAGCATTCTTTAAGTTACTTGTACCTTTATTACAGTTCACTTGAGTTGGTTTACATTATATAAGTATATATTGTCCTGACTCGAGTGTTTTGTGTTTTGCTTTACGCTCGGGTCAGCTTGAGTTATTCACAGATTTGGATTTCCACTCTCTTGGAGATTTGAATCGCTGGAGATTATCTGCTTGTCTTGTCCTATCTATTTCAGTTCCGTTGTTCTACTCAGCTTGTACTTGGTTATTTTATTGAGACTTCTGTTGTACTCTATTTCTTCTGTTATATCTTATGTAACTCTGATATATTTATATAGTACCTTCATGAACTACTATTTCTTTTACTTCCACTGCATTATTTTACTCTGTGTCTGTGATCTTTGATTATATTTATTTACTGTATATTCTGAGATTTGCCAAATTTTATTTACAACGTGGTATTTTGAGAAATTCAAGTCCGACATGTGCGGATGCGAATGGTTGAAAATATCGGGTCGTTACACTTATGGTATTATAGATACCATTAACATAGCCGTATTTAGTCGTTGGAAGCTAATACTATAGATGATTGCAGCATCTGTTGCGCTTAGTTTTGAGCCTCTAGATAGGGGATGTTACAGCTTGGTATTAGAGCATGGTTTATGAAATACTTTAACTAAAAATGGTTTTTGAAAACATAATCCTTAGTAATTAGAGTTAAGATCGGGATATGGGATAACGCTATAGTAACGTACTTGTATTTGTTATATATAAGTATACGCTATATCTCTAGACTCCTATCTTAGTTAGGCTATTTATCTGTATCTCACGAAGCTTGAATACAGATATGGAAGGAAGAAGAGGTAGAGTTAATCTTGGAAGAGAGAGCACCACCACTAATGGAAATGCCCAACCAAATGCTAGAAGAGGTCTAAGTCAGGCTCAAGCTGAAAATGTGGGTGCTAGGGTTCCCCAATTGGATATGGGAGCCATGTATCAGTTTTTCATAAACATGATGCAAGCTGGAATTGCAGTTGGAATTGTCGGAGGGAATGCTACTGGAGGAGGAGTTCCGGAAGCTCCGATAGTCAATCACTATGATAATCTGAGCAGAGACTATATTAGGCTTGGAGGGAAGCCGTTCATTGGAACGGAAGATGTGATTGAGTAGGAAACTGGCTGTTGCATTGTGAGAGTATTTTCGCTGACTTAGGATTAAATGACGAGCAGAAAAGGAGACTAGCTTCAAGACAACTTTAGGGAGCTGCTCTATTTTGGTGGAACACTGTGGTACACGTGTCGATGAGGAAACCATCACTTGGGCAGAGTTTAAGAGAAGGTTTCAAGAAAGGTTTATGTCGGTGATGGTGTAGTCAGCATTGGTTAGGAAGTTTGCTGAACTAGAACAAGGAGAGATGTCAGTTCTAGAGTATGCTAGAAGATTTGAAGAGTTGGCCCGGTATGGGTGTGCCATGGATGATACAGTGATAAAGAGGAACGAGAAGTTTATATGAGGTTTGAAGCCGGAGTTGGTAAGAGCTACCTTATCGCACTTAAGAGATCCATGTGATGTAGTGGTAGAAATAGCGCTAAGGTAGGAAGAGGCATTAGCTTGTTTGGAGAAGAAGAAAGTGAAAGAAGTCCAAGTGGGACAAGGCAAGAAAAGAAAGTTTTTCCATAAGAAGAATGCTCAGAGGGAAGGACCACAGAAGAAAGGAAAATCTGAGGTGGTTTGGTGTTGTGTCGAAAAAGGAAAGGGGAAAGAAGCAGTTGGGAAGAAGAACATCCGATGCTTTAATTGTGTTCAGATCGGCCATTATAAGAACAAATGCCCAAATCTTGTTAGAGAAGGAAAGGGGAAGATGTATGCATTGGAGCCCGCAACTTCAAGGCCAGTTGTGCAGGAAAAAGAGAAGGCTGTTCTGGGAGGCTCGCTACAGATTCACGGTATGTCTGTTAGTGTTCTGTTTGATACTGGTGCATCTCATTCTTTTATTTCTCGATGTTTGGTAGATAAGCTTAACCTAGAACCCTCATATTTAGTTACGTCCTTAAGGGTTGCAAATCCAATAGGAGGATATGCGGCACTTAGGATGGTATGACCATTTAGAGTTTGACTTGCTAGGTCATACTTTTAATTGGTGTTTGCATGTATTTGATTTTGTGGGGTTTGGGATTATCCTTGGGATGGATTGGTTAAGTAAATATGATGCTAGGATATTTTTCCATGATAGGAAGATATCACTTAGACACCCGAGTTGTAGTGATCAGATAGTTTATACCATAGAAAGCCCTAGTTGTGAGGTGAACGCTTTATTAGGTATCATGGAGATGGAGGATGAGTTGCATCAAGTCATCGTGGTTAGAGAATTTGCAGATGTGTTTGAGCCGGTAGTTGGGTCGCAACCAAAACGAGCCATTGAGTTTTGGATTGATTTAGTGCCTTGAGTAGAACCGGTGAGTAGGCCGCCAAGAATGACACCTACAGAGATGAAAGAGTTGAAGGTGCAATTGGTGGATCTGGAAGGCAAGAGTTTCACTCGACCGAGTAGTTCGCCTTGGGGAGCTACCGCAGTGTTTGATAAGAAGCCAAATGGATCGTTGAGGCTATGTATCGATTATCATAAGTTGAATGAGAAGACGATAAAGAACCAATATCCATTGCCGAGAATTGACGATTTGTTCGATCAGTTAAGTGAAGCCAATGTATTCTCTCAGTTGGATTTGGCAACGAGATTTCATCAGCTTAGAGTGGCAGAGGACAGTATTCCGTTGACATCGTTTAGGACGAGGTATGGATCGTACGAATGGTTAGTTATGCCACTCGGACTAACTAATGCGCCGACATTCTTTGTGGATTTGATGAACCTAATCTTTCGAGAGCACTTGGATAGATTTGTGTTGGTCTTCATAGACGATATTCTGATATACTCTAAGGATAAGAGGGAGCATGAAGATCATCTTAGAGTTGTGCTTGAGACATTGAGGGAGCATCAGTTGAAGGCTAAGTTTTCGAAGTGTCATTTTTGGAAGAAGGAAGTGAAGTTTCTTGGTCGTGTGGTCTCAGAGAAAGGGTTATCTATAGATCTAACTAAGATTGAGATGGTAAATAATTAGAAGAGACCCGAGACGATGACCGAGATAAAGAGCTTTCTTGGATTGGCTGGATACTACCGAAGGTTTATAAAGGATTTTTCGTAGATAGCTGCACCGATGACTAAGCTTACGCGAAAAGATGTGAAGTTCGTATGGACTAATAAGTGTGAGGAAGCATTCCAGAGCTTGAAAAACTTATTGACCCATGCACTGGTGTTGGTGGTTCCAACGGGGAATCAGGATGTAGTTGTTTATACTAATGCGTCTGGAACTGGTTTGGGAGCTGTGTTGATGCAAAGAGGTAAAGTAATTGCTTATGCTTCTAGACAGCTCTGACCACATGAAGTTAGGTATCCTATGCATGATCTGGAGTTAGCTGTCGTTATATTCGCTTTGAAGGTGTGGAGGCATTATCTTTTGGGAGAGCAATTTGAGCTTTATACAGATCATAAGTTGTTGAAGTACTTGTTTTCTCATAAGGAGCTGAACATGAGATAGCAGTGATGGTTAGAGTTTATTGCTGCTTATGATTTTGGAATTGAGTACACACCCAGAAAAGGAAACAGGGTAGCGGATGCACTTAGCAAGAAACATCAAAATGCAGTATTGGCTATGATTGCTGAGTGGAAAGATTTGGAAGCATTATCAGCATGTAGAGTGCAGTATAGATTCGAGGCAGGTTCTAGTGTAGGAAGTGTTGTATTGTCTTGTTTGGAAGTTTGACCAGTAATGATTGAGAAGATAGCTTCTGAACAGGAGGAGGATCTAGTTTTGGCTGAACAAATCAGAAGGTTAAGAGAAGGAGCAGAGATTGATGGCTTAAAGGATTTCATTCTTGACCAGAAGGGCTGGTTAAGAAAGAAGGGAAGGTTGTGTGTTCCGAGTGTAGGAGACATGAGAAAGAAAGTTCTGGATGAATGCCATCGTTCGAAGTTCACTATCCATCCAGGAGGAACGAAGATGTATCAGGATATGAAGATAATTTTCTTCTGGGAAGGAATGGAACAGGACATTGGTTCATGTATTAAGCATGGCTTGAATTCCCAGCAGGCAAAGGCTAATCACCAGAAGCCAAGTGGATTGCTTCAACCATTGGATGTTCCGATGTGAAAGTGGGATTCTATCTCTATGGATTTCATTGATGGGTTGCCAAGGCCAAGTAGAGGAAATGTAAGCATATGGGTCATAGTGGATAGATTGACCAAGAGTGCCCATTTCATTCTGGTAAAGTCAACTAGGACGACACCAATTTTGGCGAAGTTGTTTATGAAGAATGTAGTTAGACTGCACAGAATTCCTAGTAGTATTGTCAGTGATAGAGATTCTTTGTTTACTAGTGAGTTCTGCAAGATTCTACAAGAAGCTTTAGGAACCAAGCTCAACATGAGTAACGCTTACCATCCACAGACTGATAGGAAAACCGAAAGAGTTAACAAAGTATTGGAGGAATTGTTAAGAGCTTGTGCATTGGATTTCGAGGGATCATGGAAAGACCATCTCTATTTAGTCGAGTTCTCGTATAACAATAGTTATCAAACTAGTATTGGGATGGCACCATTTGAAACTTTGTATGGAAGGCCATGCAGATCTCTCGTATGTTTGACAAAGACTGGGGGTAGGTTAGTTCTTGATCCAGATTTGGTCAAGGAAGTCACAGAGAAGATTGAGTTGATTCGAGCTAGGATGAAGGAAGCTCAATCTACGCAAAAAAGTTATGCAGATAGAAGAAGGAAAGACCTGGAATCCTCTGTTGAAGACTATGGTTTATTAAGGTTTCACCGATGAAGGGTGCGATTAGATTTGGAAAATCAGGAAAGTTAGCACCTAGATTCGTTAGACCTTTCAGTATTGTTGAGAGAATTGGGAAACTCGCTTATAGAGTAGAGTTACCGAATAGTTTGGCTGGAGTCCATGATGTTTTCCATATTTCTTATCTTAGAAAGTGTGTTAGAGACCCGGGGACTACTATAGCACCTACAGTGTTAGAAGATTTAGTAGTGGAGCCGGACTTGACTATAGTTAGAAAGCCGATTCAAATAGTCGAGAGAGATAAGAAGGAGTTGAGGAATAAGGCAGTCAGATTAGTAAAGGTTTAGTGGAGCGACGATGCTAGAGACTGTACATGGGAGACCGAGAGCAGGATTAGAGACTCTTATCCCGATTTATTTAATGGTATGTCTTACCTTTGATTGTTTTGTCATGTACCTTATCGTAATTTTGAGGACGAAATTCTTTAAGGAGGGGAATCTGTAACACCCCCATATTTTCATAACATTATTTAGGATATTTAATTAGCCAAATAAAATAAAATAATGTGAAGATTAATAGTTTGAGATTTGATTTAATAAAGGGTTGCCGTGCCATGTTAAATATAAATTAAAATGAAACAACATGAACTAATGTGTTAGGAAATAAGGGAGGGCAAAATGAGAAATAGGAGGGACTTATACCCTAAACCCTTAGGGAATGAAACACACGTTCACTATCATTTTATCAAACTAAAACATCAAGGCTAACCACCATTTCCATTCTCAAGGGAAGATAAAGCTAGGATTCAAGAGAAAGAAGTTAATCAATTAATTCAACATCAAATTTCACATCTTTTAATCTCAAAGCTAAGGTAAACAATTACTACATCCCATTTTCTTATGGTTTTCGATTTCAAGATAGATCCGAAATGTTTTTACAAGTTTATGCCAGGTTTTTGATGATAAAGGTTATATATATGCTTATCGATGAATTATATATATTCATGTTAGTTTTTATGATATGTTTGACATGAAAACCCTATTAGACGACATCCAAATGCCTTGAAAATTTAAATATAGATCAGAAATAATATTTTGGAGATGGGTTCAATTTTCGTAATTTTCTGAATTTATGTGGATTTTATGTTAATTTTCTAGTGAAGAAAATGATTTATTAGGTTATAAATTATTTACGGCTAAATAATTAATTATTTGGGTTTGAAATTTTTATATGTTGGAAAACATATTAAAATAGATTTTCTAGAATTTTTCCAGATTTTTCCTAAGTGTTTTGATGAATGTATAAAATTATTTGGTATGGGACTTAATGTTTTATATATTTAAGTAAGGAGAATGGGCATTTTATAAAATAAAATCTTTGTTTATTTCTGAAATTATTAGCAGCACATTTCTGAAAATTATTTAGTAACAAATAAAGATTTGATAAACAAAGGCAGGTTAGTTGAAAAGTTGTCTCTTTTAAGTTAAAAACAAGAAAAACATACTTTTAGCATGTTTTAGCCAAATACAACATCAAACCTTCCGACCCAGACCTTTCGACAAGGTCGAAAGGTATCATAGCTTTCGACATCAAGCTTCCGAAGCCAATGCATATGGTATCAAGTTACTTGGTACATAATGAATTGGACAAGGTCGAAGGGTACTTGGTTGAAAGGGTAGTTACCAAAGAGGTTGGAGTATGTTTGTTTTATAAGCCAAAGTAACGCCTGCAATGCTTTCGAAGAAGAGCTTTCGACTTGGTTGCTTTCGACTAGGTCAAATATTTAAAATAAAGGTTTAAACCTTTCGACGAGGTCGAAAGGTATGCTTGCTTTCGAAGGGGTCAAAATCCCCTAGCTACCGCCTTTCTACCTTTCGAAGCTATGCCTTCGACAAGGTCAAAAGGTTTACTTGTTTTCAAGAACTAGCCACTTCTCCCATTCTTTCGAAAGGAAACTTTTGACTTAGATGGTTTACCCTTTTAATTCAAATTGAAGTATAACCCAAGCTTTTGAAAGAGGTGTTTAGAGTACTAAAAGGCTAGAGCCTATTGTTTTAAAAAGAAACGTGTTAGAGCTTTCAAAGGGGAGCTTCTGAAGAGGTCGGAAGCTAAGCTTTCGACAAAGTCGAAAGGTTTTAAAAGAATTTTTTCCACATGTTTTAAATTGAACCCAAAGAGCTTTCGAAAGGTTTATGTTTTAAGAGTTGAATGCTGTCGAAAGGTTTTATTTGCTAAATGGTTTCAATGGGGTTGAAAGCAGAGCTTTCGAAGGAGTCGAAAGCCAAGCTTTCAATGGAGTTGAAAGGTATATTTCGAAGGGGAAAGGTAGCTTCCGACAGAGTCGAAAGGTTCTATTTTGATGGTTTCGAAAGGTTTGAAATGGAAAGTTTTCCCAAGGTTTTCTAAGACAATGCCTTGAAGTGTTTTCTGATGTGGTGTCTAAGGTTTTAATGCTTTCAAAAGGAAAGTTTTCAGTGGTTTTAAAAGGTTTGAATGGTTTCTAAAGAGATGCTTTCAAAGGTTTAGAAAAGGGTGTACTCTTAATGGAATCGAAAGGGGCACTTTCAAATGTTTAAATTTTTTCATCAACTAAGGTTTAAGTAAAGTTTATATATAACATGGCAATATGATTTTGAGTAAAGCATAAAGATTATATATTTTTCCATGTGTTAGTTTGATTTAAAGACTTTAAATCATTTGAAAAAGGTTTTCAAGGAAAATTATGGGTGGGGATCCCTAAGTGAAAATGACTCAGATATTAGAATACCAGATGGGACTGGTATAGGGTCGCACCCTATACATTAGCTATTAGCCCCAACTAATTGTTATCCAAAATTCCAGTGCGTAGAGCTTGGTCAGGTAGACTAAAATTATGATTACACACCGAAAGAAATATATGTTTGTATACATGTAGGTTATTGGTGAGCCCGAAAAACCATTAGGATCAGGAAGACCTAGGAGATGATTAAGTTAGGGATAGACCGTCCAGAAGAGAAGTATTTCACAGATAGTTAAGGACAGACTGTCAAGAAGAGGAGTGTCTAACAGAAGTTAGATTAATTTTGTTTATCTTGGTTGGTAGGCCCGAGTCAGCCAAAGGTTAAAAGTTAGCCAAACAAAACTTATGTGTTTGAACAGATAATTCATTTATTACCCGATATTTATGTATGTTTACATAATGATGCTTTACAGTATTTAACCAGTTTTAGTTGCAGGAAAAGGTTTTGTAAAGATATGTTTTAAAAGGATGTTAGTGAGGGGAAACCCGTTCAGCTAAGCAGCATGGTCTCACTTAACATATTTAACCGGGATGTATAGTATTATTTGCACCAGGCTTTATGTTTGACTCGAAGTTTATGTTTTCCCCTTAAACTCTCGGGTGCTCAAAATTTATTTGAGTAGACTGACGGTTATGGTCTTTTCAGGTTTTAGTAGGATGACGAATAAGGATACCTGGGGCATGTATGAGGCAAACAAATAGCTATTTAGGAGTTGTAGTTTTATGTTTTATTGTATTTCCGCCGTGTTTGTATTTAGTCTATTATGACTATATGACTCTGATCATCCAAGGGGGTTTCTTCATATATCACTCTTGGCGTATTTTGTAACAAGTATATTTTATCTGTGTCTGGGAACATATTTGGGATTATGTGTTAAGAATATGGGACATCTGTTTTGAAATTTAATGAAGTAATGTGTTTTGAAATATGCGTTTGTTTCATATTCAGATATTATAATACTAGACGAGACTGATATAGGGTCATGCCCTATCCATTAGCTATTAGCCCCAGCTAAATATTGTCCAAAATTCCAGTGTGCAGGGCTTGGTCAGGTAGACTAAAATTATGATTACACATCGAAAGGAATATATTTTTGTATGCAGGTAGGTTATTGGTGAGCCCGAAAAACCATTAGGATCAGGAAGACGTGGGAGATGATTAAGTTAGGGACAGACCGTCTAGAAGAGAAGTAGTTAGCAGATAGTTAAGGATAGACTGTCCAAAAGAGGAGTGTCTAACAGAAATTTGATTAATTTTTTTTTATTGTCTGGTAGGCCCGAGTCAGCCAAAGGTTAAAAGTTAGCCAAACAAAACTTATGTGTTTGAACTGATAGTTCATTTATTAACTGATATTTATGTTTGTTTACATAATGATGCTTTACAGTATTTAACCATTTTTGGTTGCAGGAAAAGGTTTTGCAAAGATATGTTTTAAAAGGATTTTAGTGAGGGGAAACCCGTTCCGCTAATCGACGTGGTTTCACTTAACATATTTAACCGGGATGTATAGTAGTATTCACACTAGGCTTTATATCCAACTCGAAGTTTATGTTTTCCTCTTAAACTCTCGGGTGCTCAAAATTGATTTGAGTAGGTTGAGGGGTTAAGGTCTTTTGAGGTTTTATTAGGATGACGAATAAGGCCACCGGGGGCATGCGGGAGGAAAACGAATAACTATTTAGGAGTTGCAGTTTTATGTTTTATTGTATTTCCGTTGTGTTTGTATTAAGTCTATTATGACTATATGACTCTGGTCATCCAAGGGGGGTATCTTCATATACCGCTCTTGGCGTATTTTATAACAAGTATATTTTATCTGTACTTGGAACGTATTATGTATTAAGAATATGGGACATCTATTTTGCAATTTAATGAAGTAATGTGTTTTGTAATCTGTGTTTGTTTCATATTCAAGTGCTTCTTATATTATAGATACCATTAACATAGCCATATTTAGTCGCCGGAAGCTAATACTATAGATGACTGCAGCATCTGTAGTGCTTAGTTTTGGGCCTCTAGATAGGGGATGTTACAGGTACTATGCCACACCTCCGCGTTCCAAGTGCAGTTGAAGTGGAGATGGCAATCCGGAATGAAGAGATGCTTTTTACTTATGGGAAGGAGAAGCAGGTTGGAACCCAGGATTCTCCAGACAAGAAGAGGAAATTCTTTAAGAATAAAGGAGCTAAGAAAGGAGGAGCTGCCAAGAAAGGGAAGACCAATGTAGTTTGCTGCAAGCGCGACAAGAATGGACATTATGCTCATGAATGTCGAACTAGAAAAGGGAAAAAGACTGCAGATAAAAAATGAGTAAAGTGCATCAACCATGACCAGCTTGGACACTGGTGGACACTACAAGTACTAGTGTCCAGAACCATCAGAGTGGATAAGGGAAAGGTTTTTGCTTTGGAACCATCTTCTTCTAGACCAACTGCTACTGAGAAGGGAAAGACTATGATGGAAGGTACACTTTTGATTCATAGTATACTAGTTAGGGTACTATTTGATAACGGTGCATCGCATTCATTTATATCTTAGTGTTTGATAGATAAGTTATGTTTAGAACCCTCATACCTTGTTAATTACTTAAGGGTTGCGAATCCGATAGGAGGGTATGCAACTCTTGGGATGAGATGTGACTGGTTAGAACTTGAATTGTTAGGCTATAAGTCTGCATGCAGTTTGTATTTTTTGGTTTCGTAGGCTTCGGGATCATTTTAGGTATGGATTGGTTAGATATATATGATGCTAGGATATTTTGCCAAGATAAGGAAATATAGGTAAGACACCCCAATAGTCATGAATGAATTATATACCCGACAAAGAAGTTAGACTCAAGTGCTTGGGCTTTGCTGGATGCAATGAAGGTAGAAGAACAGTTGAATCAGGTTTAGGTAGCAAGAGAGTTTGTAGATGTTTTTGAGCCAATCATAGGACTACCACCCGTTATCCGGTTTTTTAACCCAACAGAATCTGAATGAAGTCGAAATAGCTTCGTCGAGTCAGAACAACTCAAGAACTAACCAAAAAGACTAGAAGAACTAACCGAGAGGGATCGGGGGAAAGGAAAGCGAGAACAAACTAAGGTGATGGATCACTAACGATTCATCATCTATGGATCGCTTGCGATCCATAGTGTTCGCTCGTAGATCCACGATTCCTCTTGCATCATGGTCCAAGATGTATTATAAGGACAATGGCCAAGTTTGATGGAATTTCGAGCTAGTTAAATCGAGAAGCAAGCATTCGCCTGATTCAATTAGCACTCTAATGCAACCAGTGTGCGGATCGTCATCAAAACAAGGAAATATGCTACGAAATTACATGAAGAACACCAACGCAAGATAAAAAACGCGATCCAAAAAACAAAGATCAGAAATCCACTGAGTACATGGATCGCTAGCGATCCATACCATTTCGCCATAAACTTTAAAGAAGAAGGTAATGGGAAGCATCTCAAGCCATTGGATCGCTAGCAAGCCAGAAGCTATGGATCGCTAGCGATCCATCAAATTAGTTTGGTTCACGATGAAACTTACATTGCACCTTCGTATGGTCATTTGCAAGCATTTGGCGAGAAGGCCTAGCTCAATAACTCTCCAACCTCTATAAAAATTGATCCCACCTACAACATAAACGGGATCTTCTGGATTGGCTGCTGGAACTCTATAGAGATTATTCTTCACTCTTCTCCTCCTAAACAATAATCATATAGGGGTTCGCTATGATTCTCTAGTTAACTCTGGTACTTGTGACTTGATCTAACATAGAAGATTCAATCATATTATGATCCAATTTAACTTGTTACAACAATCAGTTAATAAAAAATTAAAGTGGACGTAGGCTTCATTAACAGCCGAACCATAATAAAAATCTTCCTATCTCTTTACTATTTCTCCTCTTTTTACATTTATTCTCTATGTTATTACTATGTAAGAAAAGGGTTGGTGCTTTCACACTCAATCTAGGGTGTTGATCTATTTTTTGTGTTAACACCACTGGAGTGAGCCATTGAGTTTCAGATGGACCTTGTGCCCCGAGCAGAACCCGTAAGTAGACCATCTAGCAGGATGGCACCTACCGAGATGTAGGAAATGAAGGTGCTGCTAATGGATTTAGAAAGAAAGAAATTTATTAGACCGGGCAGTCCGCCTCGGGGAGCAACCGTGGTGTTCGTGAAGAAACCAGATGGGTCATTAAGCATGTGTATCGACTATCGTAAGTTGAACAAGAAAACGATCAAGAATAAGTATCCTTTGTCGAAAATCGATGATTTATTTGATCAGTTGAGCAAAGCTAGAGTATTTTGCCAATTGGATTTGGCGACAGGTTTCCATCAGCTAAGAGTGGTAGAGGACAGTATTCCTTTGATGGCATTTCGGACTAGGTAAGATTCGTATGAGTGGTTAGTGATGCCATTTGGGCTAACGAATGCGCCGGCCTTATTCGTGGATTTAGTGAACCGAGTTTTCTGAGAGCACTTGGATAGGTTCGTATTGGTATTCATAGATGACATTTTAATATACTCTAAGGACGAAAGAGAGCATGAAGTTCATTTTGGAGTAGTGCTTGAGACGCTGAGGCAACATCAACTGAAAGCGAAGTTTTCAAAGTGTCATTTCTGGAAGAAAGAAGTTAAGTTTCTTGGTCACGTGGTTTTAGAGAAGGGTTTGTCAGTTGATCCAGATAAGAACGAGGGTGTTAACAACTGAAAGAGAATAGAGATGGTGACTGAGATTAGAAGTTTTATTGGACTTGCTGGCTATTAACGGAGATTCATTAAGGATTTCTCGCGGATAGTAGCGTGTTGGACTAAGCTAACCAAGAAGAACGTGAAGTTTATTTGGTCCGACAAATGTGAGGAAGCATTCCTTAAGTTAAAGCATTTGTTGACCAACGTGCCTATGTTAGTAGTTCCAGACGGGAATCAAGGATTAGTAGTGTATACTGATGCATGTGAAACTAGATTAGGGGCTATGTTGATGAAGAAAGGTAAAGTTATTACCTATGCTTCACGATAGCTTGGACTGCATGAAGTGAGATATCCTACTCATGACCTAGAGTTGGCTGCAGTGATCTTTTCATTGAAAGTACGGAGACATTATCTCTTAGGGGAGAGATTTGAGTTATACATAGATTATAAGCCCTTAAGGTATTTGTTCTCTCAAAAGGAGTTGAATATGAGACAGCAGAAGTGGTTGGAGTTTTTAGCAGCTTATGGTTTTGGTATAGAATATACACCTGGAAAAGGAAATAAAGTAGCGAACGCTCTTAGCAAAAAACAGCAGAATGTGATGTTAGCTATGTTAGTAGAGTAGAAGGACCTGGAGGCTTTAACTACTTGTAGTGTGCAGATAAGATCAACTGCCAGGTCTAATCAGAGCACTACTATGTTATCCTACTTGGAAGTTCGACCAAGATTGATCGAAAGGATTGCGTCTAAGCAGAAAGATGACCCAATGTTAGCTGAGAATATTAGGAGGCTAGAGTTATGAACCGAGACTGATGACCTGAAGGATTTTAGTCTTAACCAGAGGGGATGGTTGAGAAAGAAAGGACGGTTGTTCTAAATGTAGAAAACCTAAGGAAGGAGGTCCTTAGAGAATGTCATCGATCATAATTTAAGATTCATCCTGGGGGAATCAAGATGTATCAAGACATGAAGAGGAATTTCTACTGGAAAGGTATGAAGAAGGATGTTGGCTTATGGGTAAAGCAGTGTGTGAACTGTCAATAAGTAAAAGCCGAACATCAGAAGCCGAGTGGGTTGTTTCAGCCGTTGGAGATATCAGTTTGGAAATGGGATTTGATATCCATGGATTTATAGATGGGTTGCAAAGGTCGAATTAAGGAAATGAAAGTATATGGGTTATAGTGGATAGGTTGACCAAGAGTGCCCATTTAATTCCGTTTAAGTCAACCAGGACGACACCTGTTTTAGCTAAATTGTTTACGAAGAACATAGTTAGACCGCATGAGATTCCTAGTAGCATAGTAAGTGATAGAGATACTTTGTTTAATTGCAGTTCTCGAAGAGTCTACAGGATGAGTTAGGTACCAAGCTCAACATGAGTACTACTTATCACCAGATAGATAGGCAGATAGAGAGAGTCAACAAGGTACTCGAGGATTTTTTTAGGAGCTTGTGCGCTAGATTTTGGTGGATCTTGGGAAGATCACCTACACTTAGTTGAGTTTTCCTATAGTAACAGTTATCAGACTTGTAAAGGAATGATGCCTTTCAAAGCTTTGTATGGAAGGCCATGCAAGTCACCAGCATGTTGGCTGGAAACTGAAGATAGATTAGTCTTAGGTCCAAATCTGATAAGAGAGGCAACGTAGAAGATTGAGTTGATCCGAGGTAGGATGAAGGAAGCTCAGTCTAGACAAAAGAGTTACACATATAAGAAGCTTAAGGATCTACAGTTCTCAGTTGGAGATTGGGTTTTCATTATAGTATCACTGATGAAGGGTGTGGTACGATTCAGAAAGTCAGGAAAACTAGCACCGAGATATGTTGGACCATTCCCAGTTATAGAAAGGATCGGAATGCTTGCATACAGTGTAGTTTTGCCGAGCAGTTTGGCAGGTGTCCATAATGTGTTTCATGTGTCTCATCTTCGTAAGTATGTGCATGATCCAGAGAATACTATCCCTCCTACCACATTGGAAGACTTAATAGTAGAACTGGATCTAACCTTTGTTAGGCAACCAGTCCGGGTTGTAGCGAGAGATGAAAAGAGGTTAAGAAACAAGACAGTCAAGTTAGTGAAAGTTCAGTGGAGTGACAACGAGAAGGACTGTGCTTAGGAGACAGAAGACAAGATTAGTGACACTTATCCTGATCTATTATAAGGGTATGTTCTATATCTGTTATATATAGATAGTTTACTAGTCAGGTGGGCTAGTATGGTAGTTAAGAGATGTTATAGATGATTACAATGCTTAGTATTTAATCCTTGCTGAATTTTAAGAATGAAATTCTTTAAGAAGGAGAGCCTGTAACACTCCTAATTTTAAATAACATTATTCATGAAATTAAATAGAATAATATAGAGATTAGAGTGATAAGGGAATCAAGATCTAAAAACTAACTAGGATCACGCCTTAACTAAATGGTTTTATAAAAAAGGTTTATAAGTTGAATACCTAAGATAATAAGGCAAGAGTAATATAGGAATAACCGTATACCATAACCCCTAAACCCTTACCTCATTCTCATTCTCATTTTCATAAATCAAAAACATAAACAAAAGGAAATAAGGCTGACCATAACCCTAAGAGAAGAGGAGCTCAATATCAATTAAAGGCTAAGATTCTAGCTAGGAAGCTTAAATGAAGAACAAATCTTAAGTTCCTTATCCAAACAAGGTGAATAATGATTGAATCCATCTCATATAAGTTTTACTGAACGCTTTAATTTTGGGTTTAAGATTTAAAAACATTTGGATGGATGAATGATGATATGCTTTGATTTGTATACCATGTTGTATTTTAAACAAGGATTTTGTGGGATGATATAATTCGATTTTAAGGTTAAAATCGTGTAAATTGATTTCGAATGCCATGATGTTTAGATATGTTATGTAAAACATTATTTTGGAGATGAGTTTAAATTTACATAATATTCCAAGTTATGGATAATTTATTATGAATTTTGAATGGGAGAGATAGATAATTTTGGGTTTAAATTATTTAAGGAAATTATAAAAAGGACTTCGGGTCTAAAATTTATATATGTTGGAAAAGATGTTAAAATTATATTATTGCGATTTTGGGGGAATTTTCCAAAGTATTTTACTATGGTTATAAAATTATTTAAGTTAAGGGACTTAAATGTTTTATCAAAGCGAAGGGCTTATTTGGTTAAATATTTTAAATGGTTAATTGTGAATTAGGCGACTTTTTAGAAAAAGGATTTTGATAAAGAAATGGCAACCAATTACATTTTGACAAGTTAGGTGAGAAAAAATTTCTTTGAAAGGCATAAAATCAGTTTTGATTTGATTTACCACTTCGCCACTTCCATTTGCTAGCTTTAGTCACCATATTTCCACTAATGAACACATTCAAAACCAGTACACATGGTATCAAGCCACTGATACGTAGTGGATTAGAGAAAGGTGGAAGGGACCATGTTGAAGGCATGCTTTCGAAGGGGTTGAAGTCATTCTTATAAGCTTTCGCATGCATTACTTGTCTTTTTTTTAAAGGATGCTTTCAAAGGGGTTGAAGCTTTTGAATCGTTACCTTTGTTCAAAAAGAGGCTTTTGAACAAGTTGTCGCTTACTTATGTTTTAAAGAAGCATTCGAAAGGATAGCCATTTTTAAACCTATTTGATAACCTTGCTGCCGCATTCATACCTTTCGAATTAGTTAAGGCCACTTTTCTTTATTGCCATAAAATAATGTATTCGAAAGGGGTGCTTATGTCTTTTAATTTTAAAGCCATCTTCTCAATGCTTTTGAAAGGGCAGTTTAGCCGCTTTTAAATGTTTTCGAAGACAATGGTTTCAAAAGGTTGGTTTCGAAGCTATCCTTTTCCTTAATTATTTTACTTAAAATCAATGCTTTCGAAAGGGATACTTTCACTATTGTTCTCTTTGGCCCAATAGTTATGCTTCCATAAATTCTTACTTGAGCTAAATGCTTTCGAAATGATTTTGAAGCTATGCTTCCATAAATTCTTACTTGAGCTAAATGCTTTCGAAAGAAATGTTTTGAGTGTTTTGAAAGGTATATCTTTAATGGTTTTGAAAGGAAGATTACAATACTTTTGAAAGATATGTTGGATGGTTTCAAAGGATAACATCTAAGGTTTTATGTAATGATACAGAGGATATAGTCGAAAGCCTTATTTTTCAAATAAGAAACCCAATCTCATTTTTTAAAGGTAAACCCATGACAATATAAAAGAGTTTTTAAATGGCATTGTACTTTGGAATTTTTGAAGAAGCTTTCTTTGCTAAGATAGTGGGTTAAGGGTATTAACCATGTTTCATTAGAAAAATGATTATAAGGAATTAAATCATAAAGGTATACATTATTATGTTTTGATCAGTTATCATGTATGCTATTGTAAACTTATTGTGGTGACCCTCACTCAAAAACACATAGATTTTTTTTTCCTAAACATCCAAGAGGAATTCACCACTAAACCCCATTTCTTTTATATTTGAATATTAATATAATTTCCAAATATTTTTCCCAAGACCCTGGACTTACCAATATAATCATATCAGTGTACAAACAAATTAAGACAATCATATATTTGATGATATACAATTGTTTCTTTTTTTATCAGAGGGAATTTAAATCAAACAGAAATCAAAATACCATATAAGTTATTGACATAGCCATTTATTTCTTTTCTAAGTCTTGTTCTACTGCCAGAGGTACATTTTGGCAAATTATAACACTATATATATATATATGACTTGTATAGCACAGTACATCTTTTTTTTATGCCATCTAGGCTTTCTGCCTAACTAATTCTATTAACACTAAAATAATATTTAATTGACCTTATGATAGTCATCAAGTGTTTACATGAGATTACTTACAAATTATACTTGCAGGCATGGATATTGGAACTAATTTCCATTTATCATTTCAGGTTGAACAATTGAAGTCATTTTTCATTTCTAAGTTTAACATGGTGCAGACTTAAATACTTGGTGTTTTACTGGAAATGCTTGGTGTTATTTAAGGACTGCTTGGTGTTTTCTTGGTTTTGTCCCGGGAGCACTTACACTTCATTAATTGAAATGAAGTGGTTCCAGGCTCAAAGAGTTTGACCCATGGCCGTCTAGGCCGGCCATAGTCCCTTATTTACCACTTTCAGACCCATGTTTCTCAAATAAACTTCTTCAAAAGCTTCTCCTAACACCAGCATATTTCTTCCTTATGTATATTCCTGGGAATTCATCCATTTATGCTAACAACCAAAAACACAAAATGCTTCCAGGTTTGTTTCTTTTATAATTTTTGTTTATCTTGAAATCAGGTACATTAATGCAATGTTATAGACTCATCAGAATATATGCACAAATCAGTATCAATTATCTGCCATGCATACATTTATTCCACTTGCATAATTCTTACCCAAATCTTGTCAACTCCATCATTTTTTTTAAAAAAAATTATATAATAAGCTCAGGCAATAAAACCAGAGATCATCACATACACATTTTATATTTATGTGTTATGTCCATCCCCTTGTTTTCTCCAAATCAGATAATCATAAAATCAATAGGTAATCAAACTCCATCAAAGATCATTTCAAATAAGTTTTACTTAAGTACAAGTTTTAATCCAAATACTCAAAAAGCTCCCTACAATTAACTCCAACTACCACATGTGATCTGACTATTAACATCATTACAAGCATCTGCAAATTTAAAACAAGTCTCTTTTATTTATACTAGCAGCTAATGCCTTCTTCACTCATCAAGCCAACTTCACTTTCCTGCAAGCAATTCATTGAGCTGCCCCAAAAATTTTGAGACACCCAGATGATTGCAAGGGCAACCAAAAGGGTCAGTTTATACTGGTATGAACATTAATCAAAAATTTTATACACATATTCATACTTCCATTTCTAGATAAATAAACTCAGATTTTATTCTCCCAATCTCACCCAGCAATTAATCAGAACATCACATTAATCCTGATTAATTTAACTCCCTGTCTAGATATTCATAACCCAAATTTATAAATCCCATTCCTTATTTATTTTATGGTCTACATCTCCTTGTCAAATGAACACTATGTATGCATTGTGAAGGAAACTCCCAGGTTATTTAAATTATTCCAACACACAAAGGCCTCAGGGTGCAGTTGCACCATGCATATACTTGCTCCCACCTGAAGCAAGCAGATCATTGACTAACTCCCAAGTGACCAATTTAGTTTCTCTTTCATTCATTCATATTTCAGAAAGATATAACTGCTTGTATACTTTCTGGTTCAACCCCATGATTTTTATTTATTAGCCTTATTACAGGAAATACAACATTCCTTTGGTCTTCCTAAAAATAATTTGAGCATCATGATCCTGCTATATTATTGTGAATAAATGGATAAGGGTTTTATTAAGGAAGCCCATCAAAAACCCAGAGATTCTCTTCTGACTTGTGATATGAATATTGAGCTTCATGCTTCATTATCTAAGAAATAGACATAAGCTAGATCACTGTCTTGCTGCCTATTCCCTAAATAATGTAGATCCATACTTCATAATAATAAAGCAGAACAAAAGTGCCCAAACCATTTTGTCTTTGAAAAACCCACATATAGATTAAAAACTCCAAACAATAATGCACAACCAAACAAGAATACACAACCAAACATCCATCTCACCCATAATAAATCATTTCAGGGATTTTTTTTCTTTTAAATGAATCATAACATTATAGGCTGCCTACCAGAGGACTTAGTGCCATAGCATAAAAAGAAGATTAATGCTCACTTAGTGTTTTCTTTTACTGTCTTGCTCCTCTGAACAGCATATCCTTTCAGTGTTTTAAGCTATTGCTTCTCCTATATTTTTTTTGATCCCGAGAGAATGATGGATATGGTTATGTGCAGTTATTTATAAAATCATTCTAGGGTTTAAGAAAATGGGTAATTTCCTTGATACCCTTAGATGTTCATGTACATATCACATTTCTGTGTGGTCCTAAATTGGAAATGCACACATTAGGTTATTTTAATTGGATATTTCGGGAATCAAACATTTTAAACACTGCATGCTATTTTCATGTCTCCATTTTATTCATGTCATATGCATGTGATCCTTTATTCATTTTTTTTTCTAGGTTTGAAGAATTTGTAAACTTCTTGTGTTTTCTCTCTAGCTATTATCTCCATTTAATCATGCATATTATCATAACCAATCATGTAATGTAAAATCATTCACCCATATTATTTGCTTGAAATAAATATAAGATATGGAAATTTTTATTTGATCCTGTATGTATATATATCTCTGCCTCTTTGTCAAAACAGTAACTCCTCCTATATCTAAATAAAAATCACATATATTATGCTAATTATTTCTAGCACAATTATAAGACATGTAAACCTTTTTATTAAACTTCATTTTATTCTATCTTTAAATAAAACAGAAAACACTCCATATATATTAAATGTATGTATTTATATAATTCTTTAGGCATGAAACTATATTTATTTTAAATCCCAATTTTTTTTAATCACCTTAACCCCTTGCATTTTTGTCCAGCAGAACTCCCATGCATATTTAATTTATTAACAAGCTTTTCCATTTTAATATGTCATTTAATATATATATATATATATATTTCTCTACTTTTTTTCTCTTTAGAAATTCTCAAAGTAAATATAACTTTCATTTTTTTTAGGGTCATTACATACCCTCCCCCTTAAAGGAATTATGTCCCCATAATTTCACCTAATTTCTCCAATTAAAAGCACTAATCTATAGCCTGTTTTAACTCCATAACCCCATACTCACATTTTATGAAAGCAAACAATATATAAGAGTATTTAGAAAAATCATCATAAGCTGCTTAAACATACCTCTCCATTAGTAAACAAATTGGGGTATTTAGCCCTCATTTTATCTTCAACCTCCCATGTACAATCATTAGTGTCCAAGCTCCATTGAATTTTTACCAGTTTGATCACCTTGTTCCTCAACTTTTTCTCTTCCTTGGCAACTATCCCTACTGGTTCATTTGTATAAACCAAATTCTTTTGGACTTGAATTTGAGTAGGTGACTCCAGAATTGCCCCTTCATCATGCACCCATTTTCTCAATTGAGAAACATGAAACACTGGATGCACACCACTCAACTCCTCAGGTAACTTAAGTCTGTAGGCCATAGCACCGATTCTTTGCATAATTTCATATGGTCCTACAAATCTTGGTGATAGCTTACCAGATTTCCCAAACCTGAACACCTTCTTCATTGGTGATACCTTCAGAAAAACATGCTCTCCTACTTCAAACTCCATTGGCTTTCTCTTTCTATCTGCATAAGACTTTTGTCTTGATTGTGCTGCCTTCATTCTATGCCTAACTAATTCAATCATGTTGGAAGTTTATTTAACATGATCTGGCCCCAATATTACACCCTCTCCTGCTTCCAACCAACAGGCAGGAAACATGCAGGGTCTCCCATACAAGGCTTCAAAGGGAGCCATTCCTATTGTTGATTGATAGCTATTGTTGTAAGTGAATTCTGCCAGGTGGATATGATCCTCCCAATTACCCCCAAAATCAAGCACACATGCTCTAAGTAAATCTTCCAATATTTTATTCACTATCTCTGTTTGCCCATCACTTTGAGGATGGTAGGCAGTGCTTAAACAAAGTTGTGTTCCCATTGCTTCTTGAAAGCTCTCCCAAAATCTTAAGGTGAACAAAGTGTCTCTATCACTTACAATGGTCTTTGCTATGCCATGCAATCTCACTACTTCCTTAATAAATAATTTTTCAAGCCTATGTGCATTCCTATCTGACCTGACAGGGACAAAGTGAGCTGATTTGGTTAGTCTATCAACAATTACCCATATACTATCATTGCCTTTCTTAGTTCTAGGCAAACCATCCCCAAAATCCATGGAAATACTTTCCCATTTCCACTGAGGTACCTCCAAAGATTGCAACATGCCAGAGGGCTTTTGGTAGTCTGCTTTAATTTGTTGACATGTGAAACACTTTGCCACATACCTTTCCACTGCTTGCTTCATTCCTGGCCACCAGTAGCTTCTTTTTAAATCATGATACATTTTAGTACCACCAGGGTGTATGGTGTACTTGGTCTTGTGATGCTCATTCATGATTTCTTCCTTCAACTCTGCAATGTCTGGTACACAAAGCTTATCATTTTTCCTCAAATAACCCTAGGAATCTATTTTAAAATTCTCTGACTCAATGTTATTTAATAACATTTCTTTCTTCTCCTTTAGACTTTGATCTTGATCTTGCATGCCACCAATTTTCTCCACCAGATTAGACTTCACTGTGATTATTCCCAGTGTACCATACTCCACCATATCATCATGTTTTCTAAAATTCTTCTCATTCTTGCTATATATATCTGCCTCCCCAATCACTGCAAGGTTTTTAAATTCATCAAACTGGCTAATCTAATATGATTTCTGCTCAAAGCATCTGCCACTCTATTAGCTTTTCCAGGAGTGTACAAAATATCTAAATCATATGCAGCTAGAAACTCCAACCACCTTGCTTGCCTCATATTTATATCTTTTTGAGAAAATAAATATTTCAATGCTTGATGATCTGTGAATAATTCAAATTTTGCCCAAAGCAAATAATGCCTCCATAGTTTTAATGCAAACACTATTGCAGCTAGTTCTAAATAATGAGTTGCATATTTGGTCTCATTGGGTTTAAGCTGCCTTGATGCATATGCCATCACCTTGCCATGTTGCATGAGCACTGCACCTAACCCAGACCCACTAGCATCAATATATACAACCATTCCTTCATTTGCTTCTGGGATTTGTAGGACAGGACCTCCACCAATGCTTGTTTCAATTTTTCAAAGGCTTGATCACACTGCTCAGTCCACACATATGGTTGGTTCTTCTTGGTTAGTTTGGTCATTGGTGCGTCTATTCTTGAAAAATCCTTGATGAACCTCCTATAGTACCCTGCCAAACCTAAGAATGACCTCACCTCAGTCACTGTTTTGGGTCTACTCCATGATTGAACTGCAATGACCTTGCTTGGATCCACACTCACCCCTTGCTGTGACACTATGTGTCCTAAGAATTTCACTTCATGTTGCCAAAATGTACACTTTGAATACTTGGCTTTTAATTCATGTTCTCTAAGCCTGGATAATACTAAATGTAGGTGCATGGCATGATCATTTTCTGTCTTTGAATAAATTAATATGTCATCTATAAATACCAAGACAAACTTATCCAAAAAGTCTCTAAAAATTCTATTCATCAAGTCTACAAAATAGGAGGGAGCATTGGTCAAGCCAAATGGCATTACTAGAAATTCATAAAGGCCATATCTTGTGTTAAAGGCTGTGTACTCAATGCTTTCATCTGCAACTTTCATTTGGTGAAATCCAGAGGCTAAATCTAACCTTGAAAATATTTTAGCTCCATGCAATTGATCAAATAGGTCATCTATTCTAGGCAGTGGGTACTTATTTTTAATGGGTACCTTGTTTAAATCCCTATAGTCTACACACAACCTCATTGTTCCATCATGTTTCTTGACAAAGAGCACCGGGGAACCCCAACTGGAACTACTTGATCTTATGAATCCTTTCTCTTCTAATTCTTCTAGTTGATGTTTTAATTCTACTAACTCTTTTGGACCCATTCTATAAGGCTTCTTAATGATTGGGTTAGTCCCTGGCATTAATTTTATTTTAAATTCAACTGGTCTATTTTGAGGAATTCCCTTCACTTCTCCAAACACATCTATATATCCATTAACTACTGGGATTTCCTCTATTTTTAATTCCTTTTGGACTTCATTAATACTCCAGATTTTATTAAAACATGTATTCTTTGCTATTTCACTTAAGATGGTAATTCTTTTGCCTTCATTTGTCTCTAAAGAAATAGTAAGATTTTCTAAATTTAAAATTGCTTTGTTTTCAATTAACCAATCCATCCCAAAAATTACTCCAATACCAGGATAATTTAAAGTATACAGATCTGAATTAAATTCATAACCCCCTATAATTAATTTCAGACCCATACACTTCATCCCTAACATACAATGACTCCCTATGGGACTGTGTACAATTAAGGGCTGATCAATAGAAACACATGCAAGTGCTAATTTCTTTGTAATTTCCAGAGATATTAGTGAATGTGAGGCACCAGTGTCATATATTACTGATATTGGTTGGGTATTAATTAGAATTATACCTTCAAGTTGCCCAACATTCCCAGTGTTGCTTGCTGCCAAAGCTCCTACCCTTACTGTTCCCCTATTGGTCTCTGGGCAATCCTTCTTGAGATGACCCATCTTTCCACAATTATAGCAGCCTCCTCTAGGTATTTTAGGGTCAGGGAATTGGTTACTATAATGTCCAGCTTTTCCACAATTAAAACAATGAGTGAATTTCTTGCTTTCTATACCGACCCGCTATTTTGGACCATTCGCATCCATTATAAGTGTATAGGTAGACACTCATGCCGGAATTGAATTGCTCAAAATACCACGTTGTTAATTTAAATTTGGCAAAACTGAACATATACAGTAAATAAATAATCACAGATCACAGACACTGAGTAATAATTGCAGTGGAAATAAAAGAGATAGTGGTTCATGAAGCTACTATATGAATATATAAAATACATCAGAGTTTACAACAGAAGAGTAATACGATACATCAGAGTTAAACCTGATACAACGGAAGAGTAACACGATACATCAGATACAAATCAGAATGCATCATTGGAATCATCGGATACTGAAAGCAGAATAGATGGCTGGATCTTCAAGCAAAGCTCCAACTCAAAGGTGAGTCTCGAATACTGGTACACTCAGTCTGACCCGAGCGTAAAGCAAAACACAAAACACTCGAGTCAGGATTAACATTCTTATATCAATAAATCCAACTCAAGTGAAATAGCAATTGAAATACAAGTAACTCAAAGGATGTTTGGAATAACCATCCTTTAAGGATCCGTTAAACTATCTACTATGTAGTAGTGTACGATAAGTAGATAATGTCTATCAGTAATATAAAGATATCAAAATAGCGTTAAGTCATGGCCCATTCCACCCTTAACACATTTTTATTCCCAAAAGCATATACAAGACCGTAGTTTCCCCAAAACCGGAAGTCACCAGAGGGCAATCCATATACTAAAGGTACAAATCAAAATCGTAGTGGTCGCGCATAAATGGAATATAAGTATGACAAGGCACATGAGGCAATACCCAAGGTAGTGATACTACCGTTCGCCTGATCCGGACTGGTGAGAACGCAACGCCGCAGCGCCCGCAACACCGTGAAACAACACTCCCAAAATCAAGGGTGCACCAATCGACAACATATAATGAGTAGTTCGAAGAAGTGTGTCCACTTGAGGTAGCTAATCCTCCATTGGCCCGACACGGCTCCTGTTTTAGTCATTTCCAATTTGACACAAGTGTCAAGGCTATCCATCATCGTTCTCTTTCTTCAGTCATCACGAACATCAATCCAACCACTTCATTCTGGATCATCACTCCGTGTATAGTTATTAAAGTGGTTTCGGTTTAGATATAGAGTATATCTATTACCGATCCCGGTCTCTTTAATAACTTTCGTAATTATTACACCGATTGGTCGTTTATATATTTCAAAAACCAAATCAATTTCAATTTCAATTTCAATTCGTAAACCAACATTTCATTTGTCTTTCAAAACCAATTTCCAATAATTTACGTTTCAAACTTCCAAATTACCATTTCAAAATCTTATAATTCAATTTCAATCTTTATTTTAAACAATTCAAATATTTATTCAAGTTCGAATATCGGTTTCATTCCGAAATCATTTAAATTAACTTAATTCAACATTCAAATCAATTTAAATTCATTTATCGATTTCATTTAATACTCGTTAAGTAAATTTGTCATTTAAAACAATTTCTATTAAATTTCCAATTCATTAAATCCATTATTTAAATTCAACTTCCTTATTTCAAAACTTACAATTTGAATTAAATTAAATTCGTCAAATCAATTCTTTAAATTTCAAGTCTTGCATTAATTCCAATAAATCACATTTTATTTCTTGATAAAGAAATTCAATTTCACTTATTTACTTACTTAAATGGTTTTCCAAACTTAATTAATAAAGAAACTCAATTTCAATTATTACAAAGTAAAATTCACTTATTCAAAAATTCAATTTAATTTAATCATTAAATAATTCAATCTTATTTAATTATTAAATAATTCAAAACTTAATTATTAAATAATTTCAAAGTTTAATAATTTCAACTTAATTTTAATTTCAAACTTAATTATTAAATCATTCAAAGTTTAATAATTTCAAACTTAATTATAATTTCAAACTTAATTCTATCATTTCTCAAATTAAACAACATTCTTTCATCAATTACATTGTTAATATTTTGTTTCATATTATTAAACATTAACATTTTCCTTTCATTAAAATTCAAATTTCAACTTCGTTTCAAAACATATTATTTATTCAAATAAAATCTTCATTTTATTTTTAAATCAAATTATTGACCAATCGGGTTTTATTTAATTTCCTATCCTAGGTCAAAGTTCAATTTGGGTATTTATCATTTCAACCCGATTCCAATTCAATTCAAAATCAAAGCATAACAAAGGGAACTTGCAGTGTGATAACTGGGATGGTGTCAAAGTAAATAAACAAGCAATACAACAAACAATAACAATCCAATAATCAATTCAAATAATCCCGAAATAACCGTATTAATTCGCATTGTTATTTGTACGAATTAATATAATTATTTCTAGAATCTACACTATCATTTCATGTAGATTAAAGATTATTACATCACGGTTTTCACTTGTCATCTATTTACAATTTCATACATCATCAATTTAACAACATACATTCAGTGGTTCAAAGTGTAATTAAACAAATCCTACGTGTCAATAAATTTAACAGTTAAAGGGGTCATATTATACAATTGTCAGTTAATCAAATTTAACATTTAACTATCCTATATCAAGTTCAATTGCATACTATTTATCATTTTAACATTTAACAATTTAACGTCCAATATAAACATCAACAATCAATCAATTATCAGCCAAACTGTATTATCATCGCATAAAAAAAAATTAACAGATAATGGTGTCAGATGTCACAGGTGAACTGATACAGGTAATAGCATATATAACAGCAGCATATTTCAATTGTCGTTTTAATTGAAATCAAATTTAATAAATAAAAGAACGTTAATCGTGAGTGATTGCTCACCTTTCGAGGCTAGAGACGATGAACGGGAATGAAAGCGAATTGCGGATCTAAACACGAATTCTGAAGCAAAGATTGGCACGAATCGACGATCAAAGCTGATAAATAGAAATTGATAAAACGAATCAGAACCAGCTTGATATAACAACGCGAAATGTATACTATACTGATTATTATATAATATCCCATCTTAACTTGATATATATGCAACACAACAGATACTACTATATAAGTTTATTTATATAAAACTCATACTTTTCAACAACCATTAATACATAAGGTATAAAACTAAGTATACAACTCATATAAAACTATATATATAACCAAACCAATTTATAAACATATTACATCAACATAACTTGTTCAAAACTTTCATATAATTATAAACTTATTTTCTTTATATACTTTTAAAATTTGTAAACTGTATAAACATACAACTTATAAGCTTAATAACTGGTATGTGGATTTATAAAATATATACACTTATATAATATAACCTTTAAAGTAAAACATTGTATACCCTATATATAACTAATATAAATTTAAAACCATAGACAGGGAATATACTTAAACAACAAATAACTATGAACTAAACGCTGTAAACTTTTATAAAACCAGTAAATCCAGAAGTTTATAGACATATACATACAAAACAGCAAATTGCATAAAACAATATCAATATAGCATTTCTAATACCATATTAGGAAACGTACGTATACTGCAAACCTATATATAACTTCCATAGACCATATTTATAAAACAAGACAACAACTATAAAATAATATATGTGATACTGTAAGTGTTGTAAACTTAGAAATCTAACAGTATTCTTATACTTTTAAAAATCTGTATATTGTATATTTTATATGTAACCAGTACATCTGACATTTCAAATAACCCATCTCTATATAAAATATAAATGTACTTATACTGTAGGCAAAACCTACTCTAAACACCAAACAGACTGACGCAAAACCAAGTATATGCATCTATTTTTTTTCTTTTCAAAAACAACTACAGATACATACTAACTGACATTACATCACTGCTATGATATATATAATAATAATATACTAAAATAATATGATAAGTATCACGGCAAAATATTCAATATAGATAGATATATACCGTATGCATGAAGTTAGGTCGAGAAGTGGTGGGAGACTTTGATGATGAGGTGGCTCCGGAAGGTGGGACGGTGGCTGGGTCGAGCGGAGGCAAGGGTCGTGGCTGGTGAGGTCAAGGTGCAACGAGGAGGGGATAGGTGATGGGTCTCGGCTATGGGTGTGAGGCCGAAGTGGCTGTCAGGGAGGAGAGGTCGGGGTTGCTCGGGTGGAGGGCGGAGATGCGTAGGCTGCAAAGTGGGTTGTGGTGGTGGGCTTCGGGTCGGGAAGTGGAAGGCTGGTCGATAGGCGGTGGAGGAGGGAGGCTTAGGGCGGAGCTTGGCTGAGGCGGAAGTTGGTGATGGCTGCCGCCATGGGTGAGAAAGAGCGGAGGGAGACTCTAGTTGCATTCGGTGGTGGTGAGGAGAGAGGGAAGGCTAGAGGAAGAGATGATGTCCAGTGGAGGAGAGAAACAGAAGAAAATGTGAGAAATGAAATGAGAGAAGTCAAGTGAAATAATAGAAATGAACTTGTATTTTCAAAATGAACGTAAGCAAACCAAACAGCTCAAAAGAAAATTTGAATAGGCACGATTGTCCATTGATTCAGCGAAATTAATTAAAGCAATTAATTATGGTTTGGAGAGCACGTTAGGAATTTGAACTGAAGGAAGGAGTAAAGTCAGAAATTATGGTACCGTTACAACCAACCGTTTATCACTTCCGTCGCGTACCGGACCTTAAAATACAGAAATAAATATACCATGGAGATCGGTACGAGGAGACGATCAAAACGGTATAATATTATCAGTGGTCCGATCGAATTATAAAAATTCAAAATTTTCTACTGGCGGAAAATGCAAGAAAAGCGCTGAAAAATAAGATCGACGGAGCCAAAATGTCCGAATTTGGAAAAACGACAAACTGACATTTTGCTCAGAAGATGGTTTAGAATTTTTCTATGTAAAAATATTTAGGTTTCGGAAAATTTTTATTTTCACTACTTTTTAACTGATTGAATTGAAGTAAATTTACGCGCGAAATAAACTTCCGTATTTTCGGATGAAAATTTACCAGTTGCTATGTTTAACTAGACGCATTCCAAATATCAAATTTATATTTCAAAAATTTATTGTTTAAAATTTCACAAAATTTCAATTAATTACGTTATTAAAACAGTTGAAATTTACGGGTCGTTACACTCTCCCCCACTCCAAACTTTTCGTCCTCGAAAAGGAACGAGGTAGGAGAATAGAAACGACCAGAAAAGAAAAACAGATTTGAAATACAAAATAACAATTAATTTAAACCATATAAATTCAAAATTGATTGATATTCAATAATTGATTTAATCCATTTGATTTCAAAAAATCAATCTCAACTATTTCTAAATTCATTATCTTATTATCCAATTATTTTCAATTTACAATTTCTAAAACCATAAATTTGAATAGTCTTTTATTAGAATCATATTTTTCAGCAATTTAAATTCTTCTTTATTCCAAATTATTGTTAAATTTATTCTACTTAATATATCTTATCACATATATTTAACCCATATAGATTAATTTAAACCATAAAAGTTTCGATTTAAATTAATTTATATTTACTAATTGCTTTCAAATTCAAGGTATTTTCATAAGTTGATCAAATTTCAATTTATTCATTCTTTCAAAATCAATTTATTTCATTATTAACTGAGTTTACTTATTATCCTATCTAACTCTATTAACATCTTAATAATCAAAATTTAGTGTATAACATTTATTATAAACACTCAATTTTTATTTATAAATTCAATTTATCTTATATGTTATCCAATTACATATTCAACTTCTGAATAATTTAGGTAAGTTGTATTAGAATGCAGTTGAACAATATACAAATAAAATTTTCCCAATTCAATTATTCAAGTTTAAATATTTATTCCAAATTTTGGTTTTATTTATAATTAAAATCATCCTTTAACAAAATTTAAGAATTAGATTTCCGATTAACTTTAAACAATTTAGAGATATATATAATATTTTTATATCAAATCAAATTAAATTTTAAAATAAGATACCTATATATATGTAAATCAAAATATATTGAAGAAATTCAAATCAAAATAATTTTTTTTTCAAAACAAAACCGTAGCAAAGCTACAGAATGGTTTCTTCACTTCGAAACTCGAAAATGAATGTCGATGATGCGGCCGTCATCACCGAAATTATTTTCTAGCGACAAAGAGAAGAGCACTGATTTCAACATTTTAAAATTCTTTGAAAACGATTTCTATTCGAAAATATTTTCAATAATATATACTTTAAAATTTTAAAACCAAAGTTCGAAATCACCGGAAACTAAATTCTCAAATTTCTGAATTAAATTCATTTCAAATTCCAAATCAATTTATAAACCGTATTTATAAATCCATTTAAAACAATAAATGATAATCAAATCTTATCATTTCAAACAAACAATTTAATTAACTTATTAAATTCCAGAAAATTTTACTTATATTTTCACAATATAATCAAACAAGTTTATTTCATTTTCCAAATTTGAAAATAATATTGTGTCAGTTTGCTCTGTTTCAAGTGTTTTGGAAATCCTATCGATAGCGTTGATCAGACGAATCGATCGGAAACCCAAATCAACATCAACAACTCAAACAACACAGCATATATTAAAACATTTATATATTAGTTTACAAATACATTTCTTTGCTCGACGATACAGGAATGAATTTCCAAAATAAAGATAGGGATTCAAATTTTTGTTGACTCAAATCAAAGTGAATTTTGATTCGAAAATAAGTTCGAAACAAAGATATGATGATGAATATAACAAAGTAGGAAGATTGATAAGTTTATATAAATAGCGGGCAACCTTAACCGGGTCGACCGTGACTTCAAGAATAAGATCGTTGTAGAATTCCGAGGTAAATCGACATTCGATCTCGAGGAATAGAATTCAGGTATAGCAGGAGATGGATAGCATCGTAAACCGAGGATATAGAAATCTCCGGTGAATCGATGCCTATTATAAAGGAGTTTTACTCCTTTACGAATCATTCGAAGATTGGCGAGACCGCCGATCTATTATAGATAACATTCAGAATGGAGTTATGGGGTGCTCCAGAATTGAAAGAAGACGAATTGTGAAAGGCACGGAATGAATTTCAGAACCGAGGGGAACGTTCCAACATTCAAAGGAATTGAGTCAAAGGAAGAGATTGAAACTCGAATGAGAGTGATTCTGTAAATACATTTACCCTATGTGTTAAGTTTTGCCTAGAGCTACCAAAGCTCTGATACCAACTGTACCGACCCGCTATTTTGGACCATTCGCATCCATTATAAGTGTATAGGTAGACACTCATGCCGGAATTGAATTGCTCAAAATACCGCGTTGTTAATTTAAATTTGGCAAAACTGAACATATACAGTAAATAAATAATCACAGATCACAGACACAGAGTAATAATTGCAGCGGAAATAAAAGAGATAGTGGTTCATGAAGCTACTATATGAATATATAAAATACATCAGAGTTTACAACAGAAGAGTAATACGATACATCAGAGTTAAACCTGATACAACGGAAGAGTAACACGATACATCAGATACAAATCAGAATGCATCACTGGAATCATCGGATACTGAAAGCAGAATAGATGGCTGGATCTTCAAGCAAAGCTCCAACTCAAAGGTGAGTCTCGAATACTGGTACACTCAGTCTGACCCGAGCGTAAAGCAAAACACAAAACACTCGAGTCAGGATTAACATTCTTATATCAATAAATCCAACTCAAGTGAAATAGCAATTGAAATACAAGTAACTCAAAGGATGTTTGGAATAACCATCCTTTAAGGATCCGTTAAACTATCTACTATGTAGTAGTGTACGATAAGTAGATAATGTCTATCAGTAATATAAAGATATCAAAATAGCGTTAAGTCATGGCACATTCCACCCTTAACACATTTTTATTCCCAAAAGCATATACAAGACCGTAGTTTCCCCAAAACCGGAAGTCACCAGAGGGCAATCCATATACTAAAGGTACAAATCAAAATCGTAGTGGTCGCGCATAAATGGAATACAAGTATGACAAGGCACATGAGGCAATACCCAAGGTAGTGATACTACCGTTCGCCTGATCCGGACTGGTGAGAACGCAACGCCGCAGCGCCCGCAACACCGTGAAACAACACTCCCAAAATCAAGGGTGCACCAATCGACAACATATAATGAGTAGTTCCAAGAAGTGTGTCCACTTGAGGTAGCTAATCCTCCATTGGCCCGGCACGGCTCCTGTTTTAGTCATTTCCAATTTGACACAAGTGTCAAGGCTATCCATCATCGTTCTCTTTCTTCAGTCATCACGAACATCAATCCAACCACTTCATTCTGGATCATCACTCCGCGTATAGTTATTAAAGTGGTTTCGGTTTAGATATAGAGTATATCTATTACCGATCCCGGTCTCTTTAATAACTTTCGTAATTATTACACCGATTGGTCGTTTATATATTTCAAAAACCAAATCAATTTCAATTTCAATTTCAATTCGTAAACCAACATTTCATTTGTCTTTCAAAACCAATTTCCAATAATTTACGTTTCAAACTTCCAAATTACCATTTCAAAATCTTATAATTCAATTTCAATCTTTATTTTAAACAATTCAAATATTTATTCAAGTTCGAATATCGGTTTCATTCCGAAATCATTTAAATTAACTTAATTCAACATTCAAATCAATTTAAATTCATTTATCGATTTCATTTAATACTCTATAAGTAAATTTGTCATTTAAAACAATTTCTATTAAATTTCCAATTCATTAAATCCATTATTTAAATTCAACTTCCTTATTTCAAAACTTACAATTTGAATTAAATTAAATTCGTCAAATCAATTCTTTAAATTTCAAGTCTTGCATTAATTCCAATAAATCACATTTTATTTCTTGATAAAGAAATTCAATTTCACTTATTTACTTACTTAAATGGTTTTCCAAACTTAATTAATAAAGAAACTCAATTTCAATTATTACGAAGTAAAATTCACTTATTCAAAAATTCAATTTAATTTAATCATTAAATAATTCAATCTTATTTAATTATTAAATAATTCAAAACTTAATTATTAAATAATTTCAAAGTTTAATAATTTCAACTTAATTTTAATTTCAAACTTAATTATTAAATCATTCAAAGTTTAATAATTTCAAACTTAATTATAATTTCAAACTTAATTCTATCATTTCTCAAATTAAACAACATTCTTTCATCAATTACATTGTTAATATTTTGTTTCATATTATTAAACATTAACATTTTCCTTTCATTAAAATTCAAATTTCAACTTCGTTTCAAAACATATTATTTATTCAAATAAAATCTTCATTTTATTTTTAAATCAAATTATTGACCAATCGGGTTTTATTTAATTTCCTATCCTAGGTCAAAGTTCAATTTGGGTATTTATCATTTCAATCCGATTCCAATTCAATTCAAAATCAAAGCATAACAAAGAGAACTTGTAGTGTGATAACTGGGATGGTGTCAAAGTAAATAAACAAGCAATACAACAAACAATAACAATCCAATAATCAATTCAAATAATCCCGAAATAACCGTATTAATTCGCATTGTTATTTGTACGAATTAATATAATTATTTCTAGAATCTACACTATCATTTCATGTAGATTAAAGATTATTACATTACGGTTTCACTTGTCATCTATTTACAATTTCATACATCATCAATTTAACAACATACATTCAGTGGTTCAAAGTGTAATTAAACAAATCCTACGTGTCAATAAATTTAACAGTTAAAGGGGTCATATTATACAATTGTCAGTTAATCAAATTTAACATTTAACTATCCTATATCAAGTTCAATTGCATACTATTTATCATTTTAACATTTAACAATTTAACGTCCAATATAAACATCAACAATCAATCAATTATCAGCCAAACTGTATTATCATCGCATAAAAAAAATTAACAGATAATGGTGTCAGATGTCACAGGTGAACTGATACAGGTAATAGCATATATAACAGCAGCATATTTCAATTGTCGTTTTAATTGAAATCAAATTTAATAAATAAAAGAACGTTAATCGTGAGTGATTGCTCACCTTTCGAGGCTAGAGACGATGAACGGGAATGAAAGCGAATTGCGGATCTAAACACGAATTCTGAAGCAAAGATTGGCACGAATCGACGATCAAAGCTGATAAATAGAAATTGATAAAACGAATCAGAACCAGCTTGATATAACAAAGCGAAATGTATACTATACTGATTATTATATAATATCCCATCTTAACTTGATATATATGCAACACAACAGATACTACTATATAAGTTTATTTATATAAAACTCATACTTTTCAACAACCATTAATACATAAGGTATAAAAGTAAGTATACAACTCATATAAAACTATATATATAACCAAACCAATTTATAAACATATTACATCAACATAACTTGTTCAAAACTTTCATATAATTATAAACTTATTTTCTTTATATACTTTTAAAATTTGTAAACTGTATAAACATACAACTTATAAGCTTAATAACTGGTATGTGGATTTATAAAATATATACACTTATATAATATAACCTTTAAAGTAAAACATTATATACCCTATATATAACTAATATAAATTTAAAACCATAGACAGGGAATATACTTAAACAACAAATAACTATAAACTAAACGCTGTAAACTTTTATAAAACCAGTAAATCCAGAAGTTTATAGACATATACATACAAAACAGCAAATTGCATAAAACAATATCAATATAGCATTTCTAATACCATATTAGGAAACGTACGTATACTGCAAACCTATATATAACTTCCATAGACCATATTTATAAAACAAGACAACAACTATAAAATAATATATGTGATACTGTAAGTGTTGTAAACATAGAAATCTAACAGTATTCTTATACTTTTAAAAATCTGTATATTGTATATTTTATATGTAACCAGTACATCTGACATTTCAAATAACCCATCTCTATATAAAATATAAATGTACTTATACTGTAGGCAAAACCTACTCTAAACACCAAACAGACTGACGCAAAACCAAGTATATGCATCTATTTTTTTTCTTTTCAAAAACAACTACAGATACATACTAACTGACATTACATCACTGCTATGATATATATAATAATAATATACTAAAATAATATGATAAGTATCATGGCAAAATATTCAATATAGATTGATATATACCGTATGCATGAAGTTAGGTCGAGAAGTGGTGGGAGACTTTGATGATGAGGTGGCTCCGGAAGGTGGGATGGTGGCTGGGTCGAGCGGAGGCAAGGGTCGTGGCTGGTGAAGTCAAGGCGCAACGAGGAGGGGATAGGTGATGGGTCTCGGCTATGGGTGTGAGGCCGAAGTGGCTGTCAGGGAGGAGAGGTCGGGGTTGCTCGGGTGGAGGGCGGAGATGCGTAGGCTGCAAAGTGGGTTGTGGTGGTGGGCTTCGGGTCGGGAAGTGGAAGGCTGGTCGATAGGCGGTGGAGGAGGGAGGCCTAGGGCGGAGCTTGGCTGAGGCGGAAGTTGGTGATGGCTGCCGCCATGGGTGAGAAAGAGCGGAGGGAGACTCTAGTTGCATTCGGTGGTGGTGAGGAGAGAGGGAAGGCTAGAGGAAGAGATGATGTCCAGTGGAGGAGAGAAACAGAAGAAAATGTGAGAAATGAAATGAGAGAAGTCAAGTGAAATAATAGAAATGAACTTGTATTTTCAAAATGAACGTAAGCAAACCAAACAGCTCAAAAGAAAATTTGAATAGGCACGATTGTCCATTGATTCAGCGAAATTAGTTAAAGCAATTAATTATGGTTTGGAGAGCACGTTAGGAATTTGAACTGAAGGAAGGAGTAAAGTCAGAAATTATGGTACCGTTACTACCAACCGTTTATCACTTCCGTCGCGTACCGGACCTTAAAATACAGAAATAAATATACCATGGAGATCGGTACGAGGAGACGATCAAAACGGTATAATATTATCAGTAGTCCGATCGAATTATAAAAATTCAAAATTTTCTACTGGCGGAAAATGCAAGAAAAGCGTTGAAAAATAAGATCGACAGAGCCAAAATGTCCGAATTTGGAAAAACGACAAACTGACATTTTGCTCAGAAGATGGTTTAGAATTTTTCTATGTAAAAATATTTAGGTTTCGGAAAAATTTTATTTTCATTACTTTTTAACTGATTGAATTGAAGTAAATTTACGCGCGAAATAAACTTCCGTATTTTCGGATGAAAATTTACCAGTTGCTATGTTTAACTAGACGCATTCCAAATATCAAATTTATATTTCAAAAATTTAGTGTTTAAAATTTCACAAAATTTCAATTAATTACGTTATTAAAACAGTTGAAATTTACGGGTCGTTACACTTTCAGGTGCTATTGCTCCTTCCCCTTTCTTAACTTCTTTACTTGCATTTCTCTTGTCATAAGGTTGCACTTTGTTCTGACCACCCTTCTTCTTATTGAGCTTCATATTCCTGAATTTCTCCCTTGCGGTGTCATGTTGCTCAAATGAGAGAGTTAGATCAATTACTTGATCAAAGGTTTTGTCCTTGTATGGCAACATTGCCCTTGACAGACTAGGGTTCAAGCCTTGAATGTACCTTGCATTCTTTGCTTCTACATTCCCTATTAACACCATTCCATACTTGGATAATGCTTCAAACTTCTGAGTGTATTCATTTACACTCATGCCTCCTTGTCTTAACCTAATAAAGTCTTCAAGCAGTGTGGCCTTGGCAGATGCTGGGACAAATCTGGCCTCAAGCATGTCCTTGAAATTATTCCAAGTGATGGTATCCTCTTGTCTTCCTTCTGTCACAACCTCCCACCAATCCAGTGCAACCCCCTTCAATTTCCTTGAAGCTATCTGTCTCTTCCTTTGGTCATTGATTTGCATATCTGTGAAGACCCTCTCTATAGTTCTTATCCAAGTTTGGACACCTATAGCTCCTTCAGTGCCTTCAAAATCCTTTCCTCCCAAAGTAGTACATGTCTTAAGCAGTTTGGAGAGTTCCTCATGAGGATTGTCTTGCCTTGGTGCCATTCCATCCCTTAAAGCTCTCACAAAATCCTCCATGCTCATCATAGGTGGCTCACGTGATGATCCTGCACCTGTGTGATGCCTTGGTCCTACCATAATGCTATAAATGTGATTTTTATGTTAGTTTATTTACCCCCCATCATTCTTGGTGTCTTTACTTTTGTTCATTTTTATTTCTGTGCACACTGTGCATGTATCACATGCACTCACATATATTTTTTTGACATAAAACAAAAGCATTCAACACCAATAATTCAAACAATGCATTCAAACATCCATATGCATACAACAACATTTACTATGTTATTTAAAACATAGCTCTAATACCAACTGTGGTGACCCTCACTCTAAAACACATAGATTTTTTTCCCTAAACATCCAAGAGGAATTCACCACTAAACCCCATTTATTTTATATTTGAATATTTATATAATTTCCAAATATTTTTCCCAAGACCCTGGACTTACCAATATAATCATATCAGTGTACAAACAAATTAAGACAATCATATATTTGATGATATACAATTGTTTCTTTTCTTTTCTTTTATCAGAGGGAATTTAAATCAAACAGAAATCAAAATACCATACAAGTTATTGACATAGCCATTTATTTCTTTTCTAAGTCTTGTTCTACCGCCAGAGGTACATTTTGGCAAATTATAACACTATATATATATATTTGACTTGCAGAGCACAGTACATCTTTTTTTTATGCCATCTAGGCTTTCTGCCTAACTAATTCTATTAACACAAAAATAATATTTAATTGACCTTATGATAGTCATCAAGTGTTTACATGAGATTACTTACAAATTATACTTGCAGGCATGGATATTGGAACTAATTTCCATTTATCATTTCAGGTTGAACAATTGAAGTCATTTTGCATTTTTAAGTTTAACATGGTGCAGACTTAAATACTTGGTGTTTTACTGGAAATGCTTGGTGTTATTTAAGGACTGGTTGGTGTTTTCTTGGTTTTGTCCCGGGAGCACTTACACTTCATTAATTGAAATGAAGTGGTTCCAGGCTCAAAGAGTTTGACCCATGGCCATCTAGGCTGACCATAGTCCCTTATTTACCACTTTCAGACCCATGTTTCTCAAATAAACTTCTTCAAAAGCTTCTCCTAACACCAGCATATTTCTTCCTTATGTATGTTCCTGGGAATTCATCCATTTATGCTAACAACCAAAAACACAAAATGCTTCCACGTTTGTTTCTTTTATAATTTTTTTTTATCTTGAAATCAGGTACATTAATGCAATGTTATAGACTCATCAGAATATATGCACAAATCAGTATCAATTATCTGCCATGCATACATTTATTCCACTTGCATAATTCTTATCCAAATCTTGTCAACTCCATCATTTTTAAAAAAAATTATATAATAAGCTCAGGCAATAAAACCAGAGATCATCACATACACATTTTATATTTATGTGTTATGTCCATCCCCTTGTTTTCTCCAAATCAGATATTCATAAAATCAATAGGTAATCAAACTCCATCAAAGATCATTTCAAATAAGTTTTACTTAAGTACAAGTTTTAATCCAAATACTCAAAAAAACTCCTTACAATTAACTCCAACTACCACATGTGATCTGACTATTAACATCATTACAAGCATCTACAAATTTAAAACAAGTCTCTTTTATTTATACTAGCAGCTAATGCCTTCTTCACTCATCAAGCCAACTTCAATTTCCTGCAAGCAATTCATTGAGCTGCCCCAAAAATTTTGAGACACCCAGATGATTGCAAGGGCAACCAAAAGGGTCAGTTTATACTGGTATGAACATTAATCAAAAATTTTATACACATATTCATACTTCCATTTCTAGATAAATAAACTCAGATTTTATTCTCCCAATCTCACCCAGCAATTAATCAGAACATCACATTAATCCTGATTAATTTAACTCCCTGTCTAGATATTCATAACCCAAATTTATAAATCCCATTCCTTATTTATTTTATGGTCTACATCTCCTTGTCAAATGAACACTATGTATGCATTGTGAAGGAAACTCCCAGGTTATTTAAATTATTCCAACACAAAGGCCTCAGGGTGCAGTTTCACCATGCATATACTTGCTCCCACCTGAAGCAAGCAGATCATTGACTAACTCCCAAGTGACCAATTTAGTTTCTCTTTCATTCATTCATATTTCAAAAAGATATAACTGCTTGTATACTTTCTGGTTCAACCCCATGATTTTTATTTATTAGCCTTATTACAGGAAATACAACATTCCTTTGGTCTTCCTAAAAATAATTTGAGCATCATGATCCTGCTATATTATTGTGAATAAATGGATAAGGGTTTTATTAAGGAAGCCCCTCAAAAACCCAGAGATTCTCTTCTGACTTGTGATATGAATATTGAGCTTCATGCTTCATTATCTAAGAAATAGACATAAGCTAGATCACTGTCTTGCTGCCTATTCCCTAAATAATGTAGATCCATACTTCATAATAATAAAGCAGAACAAAAGTGCCCAAACCATTTTGTCTTTGAAAAACCCACATATAGATTAAAAACTCTAAACAATAATGCACAACCAAACAAGAATACACAACCAAACATCCATCTCACCCATAATAAATCATTTCAGGGATTTTTTTTTCTTTTAAATGAATCATAACATTATAGGCTGCCTACCAGAGGACTTAGTGCCATAGCATAAAAAGAAGATTAATGCTCACCTAGTGTTTTCTTTTACTGTCTTGCTCCTCTGAACAGCAGATCCTTTCAGTGTTTTAAGCCATTGCTTCTCCTATATTTTTTTTGATCCCGAGAGAATGATGGATATGGTTATGTGCAGTTATTTATAAAATCATTCTAGGGTTTAAGAAAATGGGTAATTCCCTTGATACCCTTAGATGTTCATGTACATATCACATTTCTGTGTGGTCCTAAATTGGAAATGCACACATTAGGTTACTTTAATTGGTTATTTCGGGAATCAAACATTTTAAACACTGCATGCTATTTTCATGTCTCCATTTTATTCATGTCATATGCATGTGATCCTTTATTCATTTTTTTTTCTAGGTTTGAAGAATTTGTAAACTTCTTGTGTTTTCTCTCTAGCTATTATCTCCATTTAATCATGCATATTATCATAACCAATCATGTAATGTAAAATCATTCACCCATATTATTTGCTTGAAATAAATATAAGATATGGAAATTTTTATTTGATCCTGTATGTATATATATATCTCCGCCTCTTTGTCAAAACAGTAACTCCTCCTATATCTAAATAAAAATCACATATATTATGCTAATTATTTCTAGCACAATTATAAGACATGTAAACCTTTTTATTAAACTTAATTTTATTCTATCTTTAAATAAAATAGAAAACACTCCATATATATTAAATGTATGTATTTATATAATTCTTTAGGCATGAAACTATATTTATTTTAAATCCCAATTTTTTTTAATCACCTTAACCCCTTGCATTTTTGTCCAGCAGAACTCCCATGCATATTTAATTTATTAACAAGCTTTTCCATTTTAATATGTCATTTAATATATATATATATATATATATATATTTCTCTACTTTTTTTTTCTTCAGAAATTCTCAAAGTAAATATAACTTTCATTTTTTTAGGGTCATTACACTTATTCACTTCATAATTAACACATAACTGCATTTTGGGATGTTAAGGGTAGAATATTCAGCTAGGTTGACCCAGTATTGAATATACATTAAGTTAATTCCTATGTGAGTAGAATAGCATCCAGGAGGTCTGACAAACTAGAATATAGGATGCTCAAAGACCGATAAAAGAATTATTGATTTAGACACGTTCTTAGTAAGCCCATGAAAAGTATGTATGGAAATTGTTATTGGCAGGGGCCAATAGATTCTTAGTGATCCCACGAAAACTATGTTCGGAATAAGTTATTAAAATAGATCAATAGGTTCATAGTCAAACCATGAAAACTATGATATCAGAGATATGATTGGAGAATCCAATAGGTTCATAGTAAGCCATGAAAACTATGATAGGAGAAAGTTGTTTTTAGATTCCAATAGATTCATAGAGATCCCATGAAAACTATGATTGGATGATAGTATTGGTAGGAACCAATAGGTTTATAGTGACTCCATGAAAACTATGAAAGTGGATGGAACTTCCATAAAGAATTAACAGGTTATTAGTCAGCCCATAAAAACTAATAGGTTAATAGTAATAGTGACCCTAGAAACTATAACTTGAGACAGATAGTCAGGTAAATAAGGATGGGAAATCCAGAGAATATTGCATGTTTGCATATCATCATGATACATTTTATTATATTATTTCTTAACCATTGTGGATGCAGGTGCACAATATATGGTTATTATAAATTGGGTTCAGATACTAGTGAAGGGAAAACAAGTTCCACTAAGCGGCATGGTCTCACTAGATATCTAGTGGTTCAAGATGACAGGTTATTATTCATACCAGGCTTTTTATCCAACTCAAAGTTTATGTTTTCCCCTTAAACTCTCGGGTTCTCAATTGATTTTGAGTAGTTTGAGAGTTAAGGTTTTCTGGTTCTCCTTTATACAAATAAGCTTTCAGAGACGTGCGTGATGCAAGCTAGCTAGTAGGAGTTCTTTCTGTTTGATTCTGCTGTGTTATTGGATGCAATGGAAAAGTTGTTTAGTGCCTATATCTGAACTTTGATCAACCAAGGGGGCATCTTCATATGTCGCTCTTGGCGCATTTTGTAATAAATTGCAATTTCTTTGAATGTGTCTTACGTATGGGATTATGTAATGAATCTGAAATACTACCTGTAATGGAAAGAGAAATTTGTTTTAAATTGAGTTTAATTTTTTTTCATATTCATGTGTTTTTTTGGTATATCAATGTATCTAACATTACCGCATTTGGTCATCAAGAATTAATAACTATGGATGACTGCAACATCCATAACGGTTAGTTTTGGGCCTCCAAATGGGGGATGTTACAGAGATATTCCTAAGGAATAATATTAAAAGTCTAGTTTCCAAAATACAAATTCGCTCTCATATATATAATACACTCAGCTCATTCTATGGTGTCGCTTACCCTATCTCTAATGAGCCATACCCAACCAAAGCCAATGTGTTCGCTCAACCTTGCGCTCTAATACCAAATGTAATGACTTGACTTTTCGACCCTTGAATGTCGACACTAATACATCTACGGTATTCATGATCTGACCATCCAAGTGCCGATATGACGAATTGTTAGGGTTAAATGAAAATGAATAGAACAAGAAAATAAAATAAAATATAAGAATCTCACAACGGAACAATAATATATATCAGAGGAAAAATACAAAGGGTTACTATGAATATAGAAATATCATAGTACTAAAACCTAAGTGTTATCGTCAGCCTGGATAGCTATAACTGTCTATCGTCACAATGCTGATATATACAATGCAGAAGTGCAGCGGAAATAAGAATACTACGGAAGGTAATCATCCAGCTCTTCTCCACAAGCTCCAAAGCACCCGTAGCTAAATCTGGAAACATACACGGGGCTAACCCAAGCATTAAGAGAATAACACCCGAATTAGTCTGGTAAACTAGCGTGAGAAAACTTATGAAACATGCAATATGTAAAAATAACCATTGAGACCGTACAAATTCCCGTAATAGTTTTCCCTTCAAATTAACCAACCATTAATTAAGTTTAACATATAGTGATATGATAGATAATGTCTAGAGTGTAGCACATAAATCATATTAAATAGCTGTTGTATGAATGTCACAACAATAATAGGCATACAATCAATACCACTAAGGCGCGTTCGCATAATAGATTTTTCGTGGATTCGAGCATCTCGAACAGATCATGAATCACTATATGGATTCGAGCATCTAGAACATATCTTGAACGTCCACATAGGTTTCCCTCGTAAGCCCTCCAACGAATGCTAACGATGTCCTCTCTCTTGTAATACTTCTCAAGAAAGACAGTCCCACGTGATAGCACCGTTCGAAATGTTAACGCTGACCTCTCCCTTGGACTTAACCTTAGGATTGAAAGTTTAACTCTATAACATTTCACTTCACAACCGCTTCTAAAACATTAAACTCTTATACAAGTTTTGAAGTGGAATTCGATAAGTAAAACACTTACCGATCCCAGTCCTTTCAAAACTAATTCGATGAATTTTCGATAAACTCAATTGCGGTTCTTTCAAAAGTAAGCAAAAGCTAGAGACGTTGCACACCAGTGCTCCTCCATCGGGGTTCTCATTGATATGAAATTGCGAAGCCTTTTGATAGTAGTTAGTAAATACTTGTATAAAGAATGAAACAAAATACTTAAATTTATATATCCTTTCAACCAGTTTAAAGTCCAAAATCAAGGCTAAATGAGGCAGTTTTGTACTAGTGAAGTTTTGACCACTTTTCAAGATGTTACTTAACCTTTTACTATTCAAGCTTTTGATAGCAACAAACATATATATAAGACATTATAAATATGGTGAGAAACCTCTAAGGATTTCTCTACAAAGTTCAATAATAATTGCCAAAAACAAGGCTTTTTACAACTACATCTATAACGACTATCACTATAAGTGCACTTTTAAATACGAGTCCGATCTAAACCAAAGTCCATCTATAACCTATATGCTTTGTTCAAGGTCTTGCCACAAGTCATACAAGTCCATTCAAGTCCATATACATGGATCACATATGTCACTAACTTTTAAAGTAAGAATTCAACCAATGTTTTAACATAAGTTAACAACAATTCAATCAACATTCATTCAAAGTTAGGTGTTAACTGACCTTTAACCTTCCTAACAACCAAGATCCAAGCAACCCAAGCCTAGACCCAACCTAGCAATCGCCTTTGCTTCCTCCTTCCCTTGCTTTCCACCTTGCTTCCTCCTCCTTCACTATAGCTCACAGCCTCTCCTTGGTGTGGGAGTTTGGATTTTCTTATTTAATTTTTGGGTAGGTGGAAGGTGTTCTAATATTGTACTAAGACTTGTGGAAAAGTTTGAGGTGATTTGGAGTTGATTTGCAACTATTTCATTTGAGAACATAAGAGATGAAGAATAAGAGAAGCCATTGATTTTATCTCTTAAAGCTTATTAAAATTTGTGATTATTTCCTAAGGATATGCCCTTGATTATACAAGCTAGTGCAAAGGGTCATTACCACCTTCTACCTCTCGTGGAAGGTCACAAAGGAGCCTCCTTCTCACATGATAACTTTATGTCACTTCTCCTTTATGCTTTTTACCATTATACCCTTACTATGATAATATCTCTTATCCATTAAAACATTCTAGAACTTTCCATCCTTTATTGAGAGAAGAGTATGTTAATTAGTTGCTAATGTGTTCATTTGATCATTAGATAAGTGCACAAGAGTTTGAAGAACATATATCGACCGAAAAGCTATTTACGAATAAACCGGTTTTCGGTCACATTATCGATTTTTCTTCGAAGAATACATTTTTGTAAACAAATTTCAAAACAAGTTTCTTATCATTATTCATTAATTAAATGATATTTGACAAGGCTATAAAATCATATTTATCACAGTTAACTATATTTCAAAATAATTCGATATTCGAAAATGAAGTGTTCGAATTTCAGCGTCGCTACAAAGGAGGCAGACCCAACGGCCATTTAATACCTCAGTCCCCGAAGCGGGCCGTCCGCAACGTAAATGCAAGTCAAACGGTTCTAGCTACAGAGACCAATGACCCTTATATACATCTTTATAATTTATAATTTAATGGGTACTTTTGGCACAGGTCCTTATTAAGTTTCAAAATTCACGAAAAGTCCTTCATTAAATTTCAGTGTAAATTAGGTCCCTGTTTTTTATTCACGATTATTGTAGATCATGATGCAACATTTCATAAAAGTTGCTGACATTTCCGCAATATTTCTGTACATTGTGAACATAGTGTATGAAAGTTGCTGAAATATCAACACTTATTTATAAAAGTTGCTGATATTTCAGCAACATTTATGTACACTGTGAACACAGTTTATGAAAGTTGCTGAAATATCAGCACTTATTTATAAAAGTTGCTGACATTTCAGCAATAATTTTTCTTTGTTTTTACAATAAAACTTTGACACGGATAGTTGCTGAAATATCAGCACTTATTTATAAAAGTTGCTAACATTTCAGCAATAATTTTTCTTTGTTTTTACAATAAAACTTTGATACAGATAGTTGCTGAAATATCAGCACTTATTTATAAAAGTTGCTGACATTTCAGCAATAATTTTTCTTCGTTTCCAAAAAACAGGGACCCGCTTTACAATGAAACTTTGACAGGGACCCGCTTTACAATATGAAAGTATGATAGGGATGCCTCCCTAATTTCCACTAATTTAATTGTCGTTCTACTAATGCATCTCAAAGACTCGGTCTTTCATACAGATTCTACACTAGTAAGAAGCGTAATCCGTTAGGGCATAACCCAAGTATTTCCTACCACTTGCTCGGGACCGCTGGTAATCATAAGCCTATATGTAACACCCTACATTTTTAGATAATTAAATAATCAAATAATTATAAACAGTGAAAATGAGCGTTTTTGGAATTGTCAAAATATGGCCTTGAAACTTATACCATTATGTTTATGGCGATTTTCTGATTAATTTACATATATAATATGCCTCGAACGGACTTCATATGAAAAATTAATTGACGTTCGAAGTTTCGTATCGAAAAATAATTATACATGTAAATGTGCATAAATATATTTGTTTATAAATATATGCGCGTATAAATTCCAGAAACAACGCGCGTTTGAATTTCAAAATAGATGCGCATCATAAAGGAAATTAATTGACATCAGATTAATTAACATTTGTAGGCAATGTTAATCAAATCCGCAATTAAAGGAAATTAATTTACATTAATTAGCAACATTTGAATTTCAAAATAAACATGTGTTATATAGGGAATTAAATTTGCAATTGATGGAAATTAATTAGAATGAATAGGCAACGGTTAAAAATTAACGTTTAATAATTTGATTTTCGCGCAATCACGAGCGTTGTTTTCTGGATCCAACGATTTGCAGCAAGCCCGTGATGTGGTTGCATCAGATTCAATCCTAAAATCCGATGGTCTGAGATTCCCAACTCCACTATAAATAGAACCCTAGGCCTAGCTATTTTCTCACAATCAGATTTTCTCCCAACTGGGTTCATTGCCTGAGGCTGAACCCTAAATAGAAAATATTTCTGAGGAGAAGATCTTCTGAATAAAAATATTAGATGCCTTGAAGGGGATCCTGGAAGGCCATGGAGCAAAGCTAAGGATGACAGATGAGTGGATTTAAAATTATATATCTTTTACGTTTATGATATATTATCGTTAGATTCCCTTTTAATATTTTAATTCAGGATTTATTTCAGTAATTAGTTCTACTAATTAGTTATGTAGAAAACTGTAAATTGTATAAGAGAGCTTATATTTAATTATTATTTAGATGGAAAAGGAAGATAGTAATCCAATTAAGTATGAATAATATTACGCTTGATAGTTAGAGAAAGGCATAAGTCTAAAAGTAAGAAATTTACAGTTATTTACATCTATTTTAAAGTTGAAATTTAGCCTGTAAATGTTAGCTTCTTTTTATTCCTTTTTACGTGAATAAAATAGTCAAAGAGAAGAATTCGCAAAAACGGACTAAAATAGAAAAACACTAGTTTACATAAATTAGATGTAAAATAAGAAAAATTGAAATAAAAAGAGAAAAATAGAAATTTATAGTAAATTATGCTAAAACGGGAAAAATAAATTAAAAGGGGAAAATTTAATAACCTGATTGGGAAGTTAGTGATAGATTAGTTGGTTGGTTTAGAAAAGAGAATACATTTCCATAGTTTAATATTTAAAAGATAACGATAAACGTAATTGCAAGAATAAAAGAAAGAAAAAAGGAATTAGTGTAAAATAGAGACACTACTGTATTTTGCACTACCCAAAAAAGTAAAGAAATAATAAAAGAAATATCTTGCAATTACAGATTATTATAGCATTATTTAGTATTAAAACATGGAAATGGATTCTTAGCACAGTTTTTGTAACCAAACAAATAGAATAGAACTACTTCCTAGAATATAAGAAAATAAAATGAAGAATTAAAAGAATTAAAGAGGAAATCAAGTTAATCATTAGATAAGACTAGAAGCAATAAACAGAAATGTACCTAGATCTACATTTACTGCGCAGATAGCAAAACAAAAGCAAAGCAGATATTATGATAAGTAAATTTGTAACAGTCGGACGTAGTCCCAAGCCAAGATTGTCATATAATATAAGAGGATTAAAGAGAATTCAATATCATAATAAAGGACGACAGACCAGAATAGAAAAGAGACACTTGTAAATATATTTATAATATATAGATTGTAAAGGAATATATAAGTGACGATTGCAAGTAAAATTATAACATAGGTTATAATTAAGTTGAAAGAACAGAAAAGACTGATTTTAAGACTTAGTGTAACAACCCGCATATTTTACGATTGAATATTTAAATATTTTATTTAAATATAGAATCGTTAATCGGATTGAAGTCCCAAAAGCTAATTTTTGCAAATAGTCGAATTGGGACTCGGGACCACTTCCATTGAGTCCACAATGGCGTTTGCGACTTTTTTGAGTATAAACTTCGATATGTTTGGAGTTTAGTGAATTTTGATATTTTTCTACTTGGGCTTTGGGTTTGGGTTTCAGCCCACTAACCCATCTAAACACCCTAACTCAGCCCTCTTCTCACTTCACTCTCATTTTCCTAACACTTTCAAGCTTTTGAGATTAATGGGGTAAAAGATTGGAAATGGAAATTCCTAAACCCTAGTTTCATTTTGCAAGCTCAATTCTTGCTCCAAAATCAAAGAGAAGCTTAGGTAAGCCTTCTCTTCATCTTCTCCATTTCATTTCCTCTTCGATTTCTGAGATGTTCTAAACCCTAACTTAGGAGATGTTTTCTTTTGAGCTTAGATTGAAGCTCATTTGGGTTGAAATTGAAGAGTGATTGTTCTAGACTTGCTTTGTAGCTTCTTTCTTGTGTTTTTGAGTTAAAAAGTTGAGTTCTTGAACTCACATCTATGTCTATAGCTTTGATTGTTGTTAGGTATGAATTCCTAACATCTATTTCTTATTCAATTGCTTTTGAATTGAATTGATTTGGTGAATTTTCCTAATTTTGGTATTTTGAAGTCAAAATTTATGAAAACCCTAGTATGGGTGTTTAGACATGTTGTTTTGGGTGAATTGAAGAGCCTTTAGGGCTGGGTTGTCGCTTGGCATAAATCCTTTGTCGCTGTTGCTCATTCAATCGCTCCGAATCCAAGAAGTTGTGTAGGTTTGCCCATTTAATGGGTTTGAAAATTCTGTCCCGCTACAGGTGACAGACGTCTGTGGCTTCAGGTAAAATATTTCCCGAAACAGGTGACAGACGTCTGTGGCTTCAGGTAAAATATTTCCCGAAACAGGGAACAGACGTCCGTGGATTTCCCACAGACGTCTGTGGTTGTTGATTTTTGGAAATTAGCCTATTTTTATGTGGATTTCCAAATTTATCGATTTTTGATTATCCATATAGTTATTGTCAATTAATATCAACTTTGATGATTTCTTTTCTGGATTTTTGGTTTTTCTATTTGATTGATTTGATATCAATTTCCATGGTTTGATTCACGTTATCGAAATGTGAATTCATGTGATAGATTGTTTTTACAATCATTTCTGTGCTTTGTCACTTTAAAATACAAAGGTTTTTATACTAGCAGTAAATATTCAAACTCTTTTACTAAAATGATTTCAACTCTATTTTTAATACAAAGTTCCTTTATAAAACCGTTTTCTAATCTATTAGTATATACAAACCTTTACCTCATTCGTATGAGAAAATCTAATTAAACGGCTTAGCAAAACAAGTGGTATGAAACACTTGCGTTTACTTCACCGGTTAATTTATGGACTTGTTCGATTGAAACCCTTGTGACAATTTCGAGTGGAAATCTACAATCTGTTCGTAAATATTTTAGTTAAGCTAGTGGTTATGGGACATGAAGCTAAACTCTTATATTTACTAGCTTAGTGTAATTGACACTTCTTGATGATCGATGATGATCATTTTATGGTTTAGACTAGCAATGTGCGATGTCTCTTGGTCCACGTGGGGGACTGTACCCCGATTTATGGAGTCTGGTTCATCAGGCGTTCGCTGTACTACGTCGTAGTTCTGGATTTATTTGTGTTCAGGTTCATCGGGCGTTCGCTGTACTACGTCGTTGTGCTTGAATTATTTGAGTTTGGTTCCTCGGGTGTTCGCTGTACTACGTCGTGGTTCCGTACTATTTGTGGTCAGGTTCATCGGGCATAACGCTGTACTACATCGTTGTTACGTATTTTTTGAGTTTGGTTCCTCGGGCGTTCGCTGTACTACGTCGTGGCACCAGCTCTATGGTTAGCAACCATAGGATTAACAACCCGTTTGTGATACACGTGTTGGTGAGTTTTCATGCTCTCGTTTGTGATAGGCCTTCCCCCTTTGTGATTTCTAGAATTTGTATTTCACCAATTTTCGTGGATTGGCATTGATATGTTTGTCAATTATTTGTGTTTCGGTGAATTATTTAAGAACGTGATTCTTTTTGGTGTTTTGAGATATTGTATGATTTTTGTTGTTATTTGATGTATACTTGACACAGTATGGCATTTCTTTGTTATCATACATTTTTGGTCATATCTCTTATCCTATCTCAGTTTATCTGATATTTATAGCTAGACTGATCCGTTTATTATTTTCTTCTTAAATAATACTCGGGTCAGACCGAGATGTTACAGGAGCTTCTACTTGACATCTTATCAGGGTCCTTCACCTGACTTTTGGCTAACTACTTTAGCTTAGTAGTTTCCGTTGTTATACATTCGAGATATAGACTCCTTGATGTATAATTATTCTTTTGTTAGCACTTGTATCTATTCTTTTGCGCTATAGTGGATCTAGTTTGACCACTACTTTGATGTACACTTTTATGTGATATATTCATATCTGATTCCGCCTTTGTGATATGAATGTCTGTGACTGATTTGTGTTATGTTTATTTCTATATTTGTTTCCGAGGTCCACTTAGCCACTGTGCAGTAGCTTTGAGTTTGTATTAGATATGTCGGGTTTCCTCTTGAAACGAAATGCATGTTATATTATCTGACATATCGGTACTCGCACAAAGCAATTACACAGATGGTCGCTCCTCAACAGCCTTATTCTTCGTGCTAGTCGACGGCATTACCGAGTAGTGTCCTTGGCTGGTGCGAGCATAGAGGTGGGGCGTCATAGCATGGTATCATAGCCAAACTTCAGAACAATGTAGAATAATCTAGCAAGGATCATTGTCCTAAGTCTTTCTTAGGAATCGTGCCATATGATTTGATTCGAGTCTTCGTACCGTTCTATCCTATTTCTTTTATGATGCCTTGTTTTAATCAATCAAGTTTGTTTGATATTCACTCTATGAATAACCTTTTTCCTCTTCTTTCTTTCTTTCTTAGAGAAGAGAAATGGTTAGACCTGGCCGTCCCAGCGCTGGTCAATCTAGTGCTACTCCTTAGGATGGAGTATTTATGTCAGCTCAACAACTTTTAGATCTTGTGAACAATGCCCAAGCTGCCGGACCCGTTCCAGCGCCAACTCGCCCTAAATCCAGGTTTGCACGCTTGTGTAGATATTATACCGTTTTGGGTGGAAGGCCATTCAAGGGATCCGAAACCGTTATAGAAATCCAAGCTTGGCTTAGATCATGCGATCGCATCTTTTCCCGCATGGATCTTATTGATACACTTCGTGTCCAAGTGGCTTCTAGCATGCTCCAAGAAAGAGCATTAGATTGGTATGAGCTTTTAATTTCTGAAATTATCAAAGCGGATCTTACTTGAGAGCAATTCCGGGAAAGATTCGAATTGAAGTTTGTGCCGGAGGCTGAAAAGGTAACTTTGGCCCGACGCTTTATTGACCTTGTTCAAGGTGAATCTTCTGTGACCGACTACGTCGCATCTTTTGAATCTCTCTCTAAATATGGGGTCGAGTATATTAATACCCCATTGAAGAAAAATCAGAGATTTGTCTATGGGTTGAACAAGAACCTTAAAAAGCCTTTACTTCTGAAACTGGAAGTTTCTTTTGATCAGCTTATTGATATCGCTCTTCGACTTGAAGAGGCCGATAATGAAAGTAATGTTGAAGTTGTGGGTGCCAAACAGTACTACAACAATAACATGAAGAGGCCTATTAAGTTCAAAGGCCCCAATCCCAATCCCAACAAGAAAGGGAAGCGAGAAACTTCGATAGCAAAGTCTCCTACCTCTAGTCGTGGATGATGCTACAATTGTGGTCTTACGAACCACTATGCAAATGAGTACCCGAAACCATTTTTTTGTCGTTATTGCAAAAGTTCGGGCCATCTTATATCTACTTGTCCCATACTCCAAAGTAGGAGAGAGGGAGAGTTGAATCTTGTGCAAGCTCCTAGTGGCACTTCTCTTGGTCAAGGTAATATTTCATTTTATCCTTGACGATATTTGTTTCGTGATTATCTTATTCGAGTTCTGTTTGATTTGGGATTCATCTCATTATTTTATATCAAAATAACTTGATAAATTCTTTCTCTTTTAATTTTTAAGGGCTTGATGACTTCATTGAGAATTGCGAATTCGATTGATGGATCCGCAACACTCAATTTACTTTCTGAGAATGTCGAGATTATTTTTGTTATTTTTCTTTTCGAGCCGATTTGCATGTTATGCATTATTTGGGCTTCGAAATTGATTTTTGGGAAAAGATTGGCTTAATTATTATGAAGGCAATATCCTATGTCTCGAGTGGACTATTCATCTTCGACATTCTCAATCTGTTAAGCAGATTTCTATTATTTTTAAAGATTTTGATTTCCAATTTCGGTGATATCATTTTAATTCTTTAAACTCACTTGATGAGGAAAGTGTTATTTCTCTCATTCAAGTAGTTTGTGAATTTTTCGGTATTTTTGAGCTTGTCTTAGGATTTTCACTTAAGCAATCTATTGTGTGGTGCTAAGGTCTTTTCAGCTCGACCTTGCCACCAGTTTTCATCATCTACGAGTTGCGGAGAGTAGCATTCCACTTACCGCATTCCGCACTCGTTATGATTCATGTTTGTGGTTCGTTATGTCATTCGATTTGACGAACCTTCTACCTTATTTCATCCATTTTGCGAATCGAGTATTCTACGGATATCTCGATTAGTTTATCCTTGTATTAATTGATTATGGATGAAATTAACAAATTTAAAATTTGCAAATCTTTTAATAAGATATTTACAAGTATGATTAGATTTTATTCTTGAACGAGCAAAGAATATTTGTAAATTTTATAAGAAGACTTGGTTATCATATATAAGATGATTTTGTGTTGTTTTGCCCATTGAGTGCTTTAAGAATTCTGGTCGATGCGCTTGATCAACGTTATCGAAAGGAATCTCCAAAACGCTATGATGAGATAGTCAGACACAATAAATTGACTTGTAAAAAAAGTAAATTTTCTAAAAAGATGACTACTACATAAAGTTAATGGTAATTTTGAATGTCTTAGCTTTTCGGGAAAGAGGATAAGAACTCTTTTTTGATGTTTTTATTCTTGCGATTCCCGAAGGGAACCAAGAATTGATTGTTTATACCGATACTAGTCGTATTGGTTTGAATGCCATTCTCTTGCTAAGGTAATGTGATATCACATATGCTTCTTGACAATTAAAGCTTGTCAAGACTAGATATGCCATTCATGATCTAGAGCTCGCGGCTATTGTTTTCGCTCTTAGAATTGGGTGTCATTATCTTTTGGGAGAGAAATTGTTCTCTACCCCGATCATAAGTTTCTCGAAAGGAACTTAATTCAGCTCGAGTTCCCTGCATCTTATGATCTTGATATTCTTTGTACTCCGGAAAAGGGTAGTCGAGTTGCCGATGCCCTTAGATGTAAGCAACAAGCAGTTGTTTCTTTGATGATAACCGAATGATCTCGAGACTTTATCCACTTGTGCGATTCGAGATTGTGAATCCAATTCTTGTTCATCTCTTGTTTTGTGTAGCCTCGAGGCTCGTCCTTCTCTTTTGGACCATACCTCTTTGGGCTAAATCTCTATGTCAAACTAAATTGCATAGAGTTCCAACTTCTATTTTTTGCAATCGTGATCCATTATTTTATTAGTGGATTTTGATAAGGTCTTCAAAAGCTTTGGGAACAAAGCTTAATTTTAGCACCGCTTATCATCCTTAGTCCGACGGACAAACCGAGCGTGTGAATCAAACTCTTGAAGATCTCTTTCGCGCATGAGTTCTTGATTTTTGTGGAAGTTGGGAAGATCATACTCTTGTTGAGTTTTCTTTCCATAATCAGCTTCCAATCTTGTATTGGTATGGCACCTTTCGAGGCACTTTACGGAAGGCCATGCCGATTTCCTTCATGTTGGCTTGAAGCCGGTGAAGAGCTGGTTTTAAGTCTAAACTTTATTGGTGGTCATTCGTGTTTCACCTTTGATGGGTGTTGTGTGTCTCTATCGGTCGGGAAAATTTATATGGGTTCATTTCCCATCACCAAATGCATTGGTTCCGTGGCTTATCGCCTTTTATTACCAGCTCAAATTTTCTCCTATTCATGACGTTTTCCACGTCGCTCATCTATGGAAATGCCTTAGGGATTCCGATTTTATTCTTGAGCCCGGTGTTGTTGAAGAAATTGAGGTTTCACCAGATTTGACTTATGAGCAACATCCTATTCATATCATTACTTCGGAGGTTGAACGCCTTCGAAATAAAGATGTTCTTCTTGTGAAAGTTCTATGGTCCTCAAATCCTAAGGATTTCTCTTGGGAATCTTGAGAATTTATCGAGCAAACACATTCGGACTTACTCTTTCGCGCTCTTTATGGTGAACTTCTTATTTCAAATTTTCTTTTGTGTTGATATGCTTTTATGGTTGTTACTCTTTATTTTCTTCTTAAGTATTGCGAGGACGCAATTTCTTTAAGGAGGGGAGTCTGTAACAACCCGCTTATTTAAATATTTTATTTAAATATATAATCGTTAATCGGATTGAAGTCCCAAAAGCTACTTTTTGCAAACAGTCGAATTGGGACTCGAGACCATTTCCATCGAGTCCAAAATGGCGTTTGCGACTTTTTTGTGTATAAGCTTCGATATGTTTGGAGTTGAGTGAATTTTGATATTTTTCTACTTGGGCTTTGGGTTTGGGTTTCAGCCCACTAACCCATCTAAACACCCTAACTCAGCCCTCTTCTCACTTCACTCTCATTTTCCTAACACTTTCAAGCTTTTGAGATTAATGGGGGAAAAGATTGGAAATGGAAATTCCTAAACCCTAGTTTCATTTTGCAAGCTCAATTCTTGCTCCAAAATCAAAGAGAAGCTTAGGTAAGCCTTTTCTTCATCTTCTCCATTTCATTTCCTCTTCGATTTCTGAGATGTTCTAAACCCTAACTTAGGAGATGTTTTCTTTTGAGCTTAGATTGAAGCTCATTTGGGTTGAGATTGAAGAGTGATTGTTCTAGCCTTGCTTTGTAGCTTCTTTCTTGTGTTTTTGAGTTAAAAAGGTGTGTTCTTGAACTCACATCTATGTCTATAGCTTTGATTGTTATTAGGTACGAATTCCTAACATGTATTTCTTATTCAATTGCTTTTGAATTGACTTGGTTTGGTGAATTTTCCTAATTTTGGTATTTTGAAGTCAAAATTTATGAAAACCCTAGTATGGGTGTTTAGAAATGTTGTTTTGGGTGAATTGAGAAGCCTTTAGGGCTGGGTTGTAGCTTGACATAAATCCTTTGTCGCCGTTGCTCATTCAATCGCTCCGAATTCGAGAAGTTATGTAGGTTTGCCCATTTAAGGGCTTTGAAAATTCTGTCCCGCTACAGGTGACAGACGTTTGTGGATTATCCACAGACGTCTGTGGCTTCAGGTAAAATATTTCCCGAAACAGGTGACAGATGTCTGTGGATTATCCACAGACGTCTGTGGCTTCAGGTAAAATATTTCCCAAAACAGGGAACATACGTCTGTGGATTTCCCACAGACGTCTGTGGTTGTTGATTTCTGGAAATTAGCCTATTTTTATGTGGATTTCCAAATTTATCGATTTTTGATTATCCATATAGTTATTGTCAATTAATATCAACTTTGATGATTTCTTTTCTGGATTTTTGGTGTTTCTATTTGATTGATTTGATATCGATTTCCATGGTTTGATTCACGTTATCGAAATGTGAATTCTTGTGATAGATTGATTTTACAATCATTTCTGTGCTTTGTCACTTTAAAATACAAAGGTTTTTATACTAGTAGTAAATATTCAAACTCTTTTACTAAAATGATTTCAACTCTATTTTTAATACAAAGTTCGTTTATAAAACTGTTTTCTAATCTATTAGTATATACAAACCTTTACCTCATTCGTATGAGAAAATCTAATTAAACGGCTTAGCAAAACAAGTGGTATGAAATGTTTGTGTTTACTTCGTCGGTTAATTTATGGACTTGTTCGATTGAAACCCTTGTGACAATTTTCGAGTGGAAATCTACAATCTGTTCGTAAATATTTTAGTTAAGCTAGTGGTTATGGGACATGAAGCTAAACTCTTATATTTACTAGCTTAGTGTAATTGACACTTCTTGATGATCGATGATGATCATTTTATGGTTTAGACTAGCAATGTGCGATGTCTCTTTGTCCACGTGGGGGACTGTACCCCGATTTATGGAGTCTGGTTCATCGGGCGTTCGCTGTACTACGTCGTTGTTCCGGATTTATTTGTGTTCAGGTTCATCGGGCGTTCGCTGTACTACGTCGTTGTGCTTGAATTATTTGAGTTTGGTTCCTCGGGCGTTCGCTGTACTACGTCGTGGTTCCGTACTATTTGTGGTCAGGTTTATCGGGCGTAACGCTGTACTACGTCGTTGTTTCGTATTTTTGAGTTTGGTTCCTCGGGAGTTCGCTGTACTACGTCGTGGCACCGGCTCTATGGTTAGCGACCATAGGATTAACAACCCGTTTGTTGGTGAGTTTTCATGCTCCCGTTTTTGATAGGCCTTCCCCTTTGTGATTTCTGGATTCCTCGTTGTGATTTCTAGAATTTGTGTTTCACCAATTTTCGTGGATTGGAATTGATATGTTTGTCAATTATTTGTGTTTCGGTAAATTCTTTAAGAACGTCATTCTTTTTGGTGTTTTGAGATGATTTGAGAAATTGTATGATTTTTGTTGTTATTTGATGTATACTTGACACAGTATGGCATTTCTTTATTATCATACATTTTTGGTCATATCTCTTATCCTATCTCAGTTTATCTGATATTTATAGCTAGACTGATCCGTTTATTATTTTATTCTTAAATAATACTCGGGTCAGACCGAGATGTTACAGGTGCTTCTACTTGACTTCTTATCAGGGTCCTTCACCTGACTTTTGGCTAACTACTTTAGCTTAGTAGTTTTCGTTGTTATACATTCGAGATATAGACTCCTTGATGTATAATTATTCTTTTGTTAGCACTTGTATCTATTCTTTTGCACTGTAGTGGATCTAGTTTGACCACTACTTTGATGTACACTTTTATGTGATATATTCATATCTGATTCCGCCTTTGAGATATGAATGTATGTGACTGATTTGTGTTATGTTTATTTCTATATTTGTTTCCGACGTCCACTTAGCCACTGTGAAGTAGCTTTGAGTTTGTATTAGATATGTCGGGTTTCCTCTTGAAACGAAATGCATGTTATATTATCTGACATATCGGTACTCGCATAAAGCAATTACACAGATGGTCGCTCCTCAACAGCCTTATTCTTCGTGCTAGTCGACGGCATTACCGAGTAGTGTCCTTGGCTGGCGCGAGCATAGAGGTGGGGCGTCACAGCATGGTATCAGAGCCAAACTTCGGAACAATGTAGAATAATCTAGCAAGGATCATTGTCCTAAGTCTTTCTTAGGAATCGTGCCATAGGATTTGATTCGAGTCTTCGTACCGTTCTATCCTATTTCTTTTATGATGCCTTGTTTTTATCAATCAAGTTTGTTTGATATTAACTCTGTGAATAACCTTTTTCCTCTTCTTTCTTTCTTTCTTAGAGAAGAGAAATGGTTAGACCTGGCCGTCCCAGTGCTGGTCAATCTAGTGCTACTCCTTAGGATGGAGTATTTATGTCAGCTCAACAACTTTTAGATCTTGTGAACAATGCCCAAGCCGCCGGACCCGTTCCAGCACCAACTCACCCTAAATCCGGGTTTGCATGCTTGTGCAGAGATTATACCGCTTTGGGTGGATGGCCATTCAAGGGATCCAAAACCGTTATAGAAATCTAAGCTTGGCTTAGACCATGCGATCGCATCTTTTCCCGCATGGATCTTATTGATTCACTTCGTGTCCAAGTGGCTTCTAGTATGCTCCAAGAAAGAGCATTAGATTGGTACGAGCTTTTGATTTCTGAAATTATCGAAGCGGATCTTACTTGGGAGCAATTCCGGGAAAGATTCGAATTGAAGTGTGCCGGAGGCTGAAAAAGTAACTTTGGCCCGACGCTTTATTGACCTTGTTCAAGGTGAATCTTCTATGATCGACTACGTCGCATCTTTTGAATCTCTCTCTAAATATGGGGTCGAGTATATTAATACCCCATTGAAGAAAAATCAGAGATTTGTCTATGGGTTGAACAAGAACCTTAAAAAGCCTTTACTTCTGAAACTGGAAGTTTCTTTTGATCAGCTTATTGATATCGCTCTTCGACTTGAAGATGCCGATAATGAAAGTAATGTTGAAGTTGTGGGTGCCAAACAGTACTACAACAATAACATGAAGAGGCATATTAAGTTCAAAGACCCCAATCCCAATCCCAACAAGAAAGGGAAGCGAGAAACTTCGATAGCAAAGTATCCTACCTCTAGTCGTGGACGATGCTACAATTGTGGTCTTACGGACCACTATGCAAATGAGTGCCCGAAACCATTTTTTTGTCGTTATTGCAAAAGTTCGGGCCATCTTATATCTACATGTCCCATACTCCAAAGTAGGAGAGAGGGAGAGTTGAATCTTGTGCAAGCTCCTAGTGGCACTTCTCTTGGTCAAGGTAATATTTCATTTTATCCTTGACGATATTTGTTTTGTGATTATCTTATTCGAGTTCTGTTTGATTTGGGATTCATCTCATTAGTTTATATCAAAAGAACTTGATAAATTCTTTCTCTTTTAATTTTTAAGGGCTTGATGACTTCATTGAGAATTGCGAATTCGATTGATGAATCCGCAACACTCAATTTACTTTCTGAGAATGTCGAGATTATTTTTGTGATTTTTCTTTTCGAGCTGATTTGCATGTTATGCATTATTTGGGCTTCGAAACTGATTTTTGGGAAAAGATTGGCTTAATTATTATGAAGGCAATATCCTATGTCTCGAGTGGACTATTCATCTTCGACATTCTCAATCTGTTAAGCAGATTTCTATTATTTTTAAAGATTTTGATTTCCAATTTCGGTGATATCATTTTAATTCTTTAAACTCACTTGATGAGGAAAGTGTTATTTCTCTCATTCAAGTAGTTTGTGAATTTTTCGGTATTTTTGAGCTTGTCTTAGGATTTTCACTTAAGCAATCTATTGTGTGGTGCTAAGGTCTTTTCAGCTCGACCTTGCCACCCGTTTTCATCATCTACAAGTTGCGGTGTAACGTCTGCGAATTTTTCGCATTTGAAAATCGACATACATACTTTACATCGTACTAGAATGCCACAGATTCGACCGTTCAAATCCGAGTCGCCGGAGCTTATAACACAGTTAAGTTCGGAAGAAAAAGAATAATACATTGATATATAATATCTGATACAATATCTGATACAACAGAGTGATACAATGAATATCAATATACATCAGAGATATGATACAAGAAATAGCAGCGGAAAAGAAAATAGATAACACCAGCAGCGGATAATCTCCATCTCCAAAATGCCAATCCAGAAATAGCTTGAACTCTCAATAACGATGCACAAAGATAAGCAAGTGCAGTCCATATCCAAAGACTGAACTAGCTCCAGAAAATCTACTAATTCTGACTATCTGAAAAACCCAACTCTAGACTGCTCGTGTAGAAATATTTTGAGCATCCAGAGTTTAGGAAAGAAACAATAAACTCCGGATCAGTCATGGGACTGGTGTGAGCAACAAAAACAGTTTATCTTTAAAAACAAATAGCAAAAGAACTTTAAAGTCAATTCGCAATGCTTTTGGAAAATGAAACTACCATAAGGCCTCCCGCACACACACACACAATGCAACGCAGAATCGGAGGAGATTTCTCCTTATGATAGTCAAAGATGCTTACTACGTAAACAAAACATTTTGATATTATTATTAGTGCATAGTGTAGAAAACAGTTCGAAAGTAGAATATAAATCTTAGCCAGCATACAACCATTATTGTATGCCTACTATAGCTACTATGTTCAGTAGCAGGTTACCGCCACATTCCATAGCAGGTAATACAACTAAAAATCGTACAGGGTTCGTATTGTTTCTTTGGATTTCCAACAAATGGTCAGGCAAAGGAACTTCCTTACACCGAAATGGAAACGCCTCTGGAAAGACGCCCCGAGATCCTAACCGGATCTCTACAAACACAAGGCCGACGCTACCTCACGCTTTAACCAAGCTGTAACTAGGTAACTAACACACGAGCTATGTCATTCCCCAGTCGTTACCGACCTTTATCCGGGATCCCCATGTAATATCCCGGAAATTTTAACAATATCAATTTAATAATCTGTTGAATAATTAAATTGATATGGATAATCTTTGATAATAAGATTTGAATTTAATTTAATAATCTGATTAAATAAGTATTAAATTGGTAATTCTATCTTTTAAAAGTTAATAAGATATTTTCTATTTGAATATATATATATTTATTTGTATATATTGTAAATAAAAAGCTTTGGTAAATTGGAAATTTAGATTTAATTTAATATGGACTTTTCAAAGATATTTTTACTTAAGCTTAAAATAAGTAAGATTAACAAAAATGGTTTGTTTTATTTCTTTTTAAAATATCACTTGATAATATAATCTTATATAAATTATTTAAAATCAAATATGTTAATTTCAAATAATAAGTATAATGTATTATTTTTAATATGTATGGATTTTAAAGATTATGGAATTGTTATTTAATTGAATAAATAGTTATATATGTATATATATATAACTTAACTTTTTAAATTGAATCTTATGATTTAATTTAATTTGAACTTGAATTTAAGCTTTGAAATTCAAAAGGATAAATATTTAAATTGTTTTGGATTTTAGAATATTTGTATAAACTTTTATATAAAAATATAATTAGTTTGTTTTATTAAAAAGTAATTTATATATATAGATAAGTATTTAATAAATTACTTAAAGGACAAGTGTCATTTTCCTAAAGCCTTGTCTTAACATGTGTAAATAAAAGATAAACTCAAAATGACAAGTGTCCTTATTATTTTCTTTTTCTTTTATTTTTATAAATCATAAATTCACTTATATATACATTTGCATATCTTCACTTCATTTTCTTTTTAAATCTTCATTTCAAACCCAAGAAAACCCAAACCAATTCTCTAATCCAAAATCTGAAATCAGTAATCAAATTTGCCTCAAACCAAATTCAAACAACCTATAATTCATTTTCCAAATCAAAGATCAAATCTGTCTGCATTTCTTTTTCAATCTGGAATCATCTCAACCCAAGCAGTTTGCATTCTTCTCAAACCTGAAAAACAACATGCTTTCTTTTCAAATGCCTGCCTGCAAACATCTTCATTTTTCAACCTAGAATCAATGGTAAAAATAAAATAAAAGAGCCTGCTTGCATTCGTTCTTCAATTTGGAAGCCAGCATGCATGTGGTTCAAAACAGTTTTAAGCTCAACAACTCAAGTTTTTAAATCAAAGAGGCATTCCAGTTTTAAAGTTCAAACCAGTTTCAAGCTTTTCAAAAATTCAAAGTTAAACTGCCTCTGTTCATTTCAAATCAGGTGAGTAACATTACTATTTCTAAAAGTTTAGGTTATGAATAAGATTGCATGTTAAATTCTTGTGATAAATATGTATTGTTTGTATGTGCAAGTTAAAATTTGTTGTGAGAACAATGGATGAATTGTATGCATGTATGATATTGTTCCCTGTTCTGTTTTGTTGCCAAGACTCCAGGATTCCTTTTAAATCTCTTACTAATTGATCTAGTTCTTGTTAGGACTAAACTTATAAACAAAAGTTGTGATTATCATAGAAGAATGTTTAAAAAATTTTAGTTAAGTCAAACTTTAAACCAAGTATCTCTGTAAAACAAAAACAACAAGTGCATGTATATATAAGTGAAAACCCAAACATTGAAATTCGTAAATCCAGGATTATAAATGGAATGTATAAGCTATAACATGATTTTTAGTATTAAAATCACAATTTTTTAGTTTAGAATTGAAGGTGCAGTTCTGGTTTAAGTTAAAAATGAATTTTTGGTAACTCTGTTGATCTCAGTGAATTTGGGATGTTGATTTCTTCAAGAATGGTAGTGGGATGATCAGGGATGGTAGGAAAATTTTTGGAAAATGGATTAATGCATTGATGCAGTGGTGATTTAGGATTAAAGATTTTAACCCTAGTTTCTTTAGTTGATTAGAAATTGATCACCGCGAACCCTATGAATGATCGAGTTCTTCCAGATTCAAGTAGGTGATTGATGGGGTATGGAAGAGTTCTTGGCCGGAGGTGAAGCCACTCTGGTGATCAGAGGCGAGAGATTTTGGTGATTTCCAGTTCGACTTTTTTTTCCAGATTTGAGCTCATAAGCTCGATTGTGATTTTGGGTTTCTGCAGTTTATTTGATGGTCAGAACTGAGATGAGGGATGATCGCCGACTTGCGCGTGTTGTCGCGAGTGGTCGGAGTTGACGGCGGAGTTGGTGCAGGTGCACGGAGTACTTGGTGTGTCAGCTGTGTTTTGGGGGAGAAGGGGTACTCGTGTTTGGTTCGGGTTAATTCTTGTTTTGCTCGAGGTATTTGGATGTTGGACTCGAAGTATTTTAGTGTAGGCTCGAGTAAATAGTTGTTGCCAGGTTTTTTTTAAAACCTGTCTGTTTAAATTTTAAACTGGATTTAGAAATGTGAAGCAAGATTTAAACCAGTTTTAAATCAAGTTTTAAACCTGGATTCAAATTTAATTTGTATCCTAGTTTTGAAATAAATAAGTTTTTATAAAATTTAAATTGTTTAAAACAACTTTAAATGTTTAAAGTATAATTTAAAATGTTTAAAGTATAATTTAAAATGTTTTGAATTTAAATGAATTTGGTTTACAAACTCTTAAGAAATTTCTTTATAAATGGTAAATGTTTCTTTAACATTTGATTTAAAAAGGTTTTAAAATTGGTTTAATTTTGTTAAAGTTTAAATTTGTAGTTAGGGATTATAGATTAGAGTATTAATTAATGGTTAGGAATTAATTAATAAGTAATTAAATATTAATTAAGTTATGGTTAACACTTAATTAATTTAGTAATTAGAGATTAATAAAATGGTTATTAAGATTTATTAATTTAGAATTAATAATAATTAATATAAGTTAATTACTTAAGGAAAGTAATTAAATAATAGTTAATGAGGTCATTAACTATGGATTATTAAATAATTAATTAATAGGATTAATTTAATAGTTAATTAGATTAATTAATTTAAAGATAATCAATTATAGAATTTGTTTAAATGTAATTACTTATTGGAAGTAATTAAGAATTAATTACTTATTGTAATTAATTGAAGTTAATTTGATTTAGTTAAATTAATTAATTAAGTTTAATTAATTTAGAATAATCAAGAGATGATTTGATAATAATTACTTAATGTAATTATTAAAGTAAGATTATTTAGGGAGTAAATAATAGATAATTACTGGAAGTAATTAGTTGAATAAAGGATTTTATTAATAGAAGTAATTTGAGTTAATTACTTTGAATAATTAATCAAGGGATTAATTAAGAAATTAATTAAGGAGTAATTAATTTAGTTAATGAAAGTAATTAAGGGTAATTAATTACTGATTAAAGATTAATTGAGGGTGATTAATAAATGTTGTTTAATTAAAGGTTAATTACTTAATTTAATTAAGTAATTAATAATTAAGTTGTAATTAAGGATCATTAATTAATATAATTAATGATGTAATTAAGATTGGTTAATTAAGTAATAATTAATAAATGAAGTAATTAATCAATGTAATTAATTAAGGATTAATGTAATTAATTATAGTTGATTAAGTTAATTAATTTTAGTTAATTAATTAATGATGTAATTAAAGGTTAATTACTATAAGTGGTTAAGGATAATTAATTTAAGTAATTAATTAAAGATAAATTACTTGGATGTAATTAAAAGATAATTAATCAAGATGATTAATTGAAATGAATTATTAGAGGATAATTAATTAATTGATTGTAATTAATTAATGATTAAGTAAGAAGGATTTATAAAATGAAGTAATTAATTTAATTCAATTTAAATTAAGATGATATAAATCATTACTTATGGATGGATGATAATACTGAATGCTTTGCATTGATTGATATCTCTGATGAGATATATGCTGTATGATATGGATGTTAGTTGAATTGTGATGATAATATGGATTATCTGATAATGTTGATTATCTGTTGTGAATTATCTTTCTTTGTGTATAAAGATAATTGAATTGAATTGTTTTAACTTTAAAACAACTTGGCCTTAAAAGATACGCTTTGGATTTCGATGAGACCGGGATCGGGTTTGCTACATTACAGCGTGATAGGGGGTTCTCGCTTTGCGTTAGGTGGCGAACGGGAGACTCTTACCCCTACATGTCCCCGGGGGTAGTATAAGGCCTTTTGGGGTTGGTTGCGACTCGAGAGGGTGGCCGTAAAAGCAAACCCGAGGTATCACTGTGAGCCACAGCGGGGCTGGGATGGTTGAAAAGCCTACCGGTCGTGAACCGTTGCTGAAGGTTGAAAAGCCTAGGTCGTCACAGTGGTATCAGAGCAGTAGGTTGAGTGAATACCTAGGCTCTGAAGTGGTGTCTATCTTGAGAGCGCGTAATTGTTAGTTATATAAAAATGGTTTTATATTGTGTTAATTGATCGGTTGAGTGGTATATGGATTCTGGTCAATACGAGTAGCTAACGTTATTGATAGGGATCTCTAAACACTTGAACCAGGCCAACGGACACAATATTGTTTTAAAGAGGTAAATGAAATAATTTTACCCAGAAATAATTTCTATATAAAAAAAATATATCATTTTAAATATATATTTATGTATTTCTACCTATTTATTGGGTTACCTGTTCGGGTTTTCCAATATAAGTTCTAAAGGTAGATAAGGTGGTAGTGTGTGTAACACAATTACCAATAGTTGGAGTTTGAATGTTTGAGGTTGGAAGTATATATCGAGACTGTAAACTCAATACCGTCTCGAGTAAGCTTTGTTGTGGTGAAGGATTTCATCGATCTCCGAAGGAAACTGTAATGGTTCGGAGTTTATCTTTGAAGTTTGGATGAGTAAAGTTGGATCTGTCGGTTGAACAGAAGCGAGTGATGGTACCTTGATACCTCAGGTAATAGTAGCTGTATGATGAGATACAGTGACGATGGATGTTTCCGAAGATGTTTTCTTTGGAACAAGATTAAGGAAGTGTGTATGCTTCGGTGTTGTGGCTGAGTTCAGCACGGTGTTTCTGTTGGTTTGGAGTCCGAGTTTCTCGAAGAGCTTTGGATAGGAGCATTTGTGGCAGCAGTGCAGCTCGGAGTATTCTGTGATGGCAGGAAGTTTTCTGGATGAGCAGTTTTTCTGGAAGTGAAGATCAGAAGCAGCAGAGTGGATCCATTTCTTCGATAAATTGGATAAATAAGTGTAAGCTGTTCTGATTGGTAAAGAGAGAACAGTCTGTTTGAAATTAGGATGGGTTGATCGCAAAAGTGACTTGCGATTGTCTGAGTGTTCTCTTGGGTTGTCAGAATTTTTCTGGATGTCTTCAGAGAAGTCAGAAGTTTGTCCGCATCTGAAGGTTGAGTTTTCTTATCGACTGGATTCCATGAGTGATACCAGTGGTTCAGTCTAGTTGAAGGATGTTTTCCTAGAGATAGAGTTGGTGAAGCAACTCAAGTTTTGCTGGAGTATCTAAGTTTTATTTATGGATCAGTGAACCTTATTTCTGGAATGAGTTGTCCAGTCTGTGCTTGTGTTCTACCTCAGATCAGAGTTGAGCAGCGAAAGCAGTTTGGAGTGTATCTCTGGATGGGAGAAGTAAGTTTGGAATCTACTGATAGTTGTGAAGTAGGGTTGTGTTTGGATCTCGTCTGTGTTCTGATTTGGATAAGTAATTGGTCTACTTGGTTGAATTGTCAGTTTGGATAACTGGAATTCATTGAGTTTTACGTATCTCTGAGGGAATACGTATTTGATCTATCTCTGGTTTTAGAATCTGCAGTTTGGGAAGTTTGGTAGTTGAGTCAGACTCGTCTGTAGTCTGATATTCTCTTTAGTTCTGTAGATCTAGATGAGTAGGAGATCTGTAGCTTCGTAGTTTAGATTGTTTGTAGAGCGAGTATCCCGGTATATATATATACTTGGGGAAACTCGAAGAATTTTATCTAAAATTTAGTATAGATAGTTAAATTGATTGATTGGATGAATTGGTTGCTATGGTTGCTAGCATATGAATGATAGAATATGCTTGTGTTTTGAATTAAAATCTTTAATAAGATTATTAAATTACCTTTGTTTAAATTTCGGGGACGAAATTATTTTAAGGGGGGAGGAATGTAATATCCCGGAAATTTTAACAATATCAATTTAATAATCTGTTGAATAATTAAATTGATATGGATAATCTTTGATAATAAGATTTGAATTTAATTTAATAATCTGATTAAATAAGTATTAAATTGGTAATTCTATCTTTTAAAAGTTAATAAGATATTTTCTATTTGAATATATATATATTTATTTGTATATATTGTAAATAAAAAGCTTTGGTAAATTGGAAATTTAGATTTAATTTAATATGGACTTTTCAAAGATATTTTTACTTAAGCTTAAAATAAGTAAGATTAACAAAAATGGTTTGTTTTATTTCTTTTTAAAATATCACTTGATAATATAATCTTATATAAATTATTTAAAATCAAATATGTTAATTTCAAATAATAAGTATAATGTATTATTTTTAATATGTATGGATTTTAAAGATTATGGAATTGTTATTTAATTGAATAAATAGTTATATATGTATATATATAACTTAACTTTTTAAATTGAATCTTATGATTTAATTTAATTTGAACTTGAATTTAAGCTTTGAAATTCAAAAGGATAAATATTTAAATTGTTTTGGATTTTAGAATATTTGTATAAACTTTTATATAAAAATATAATTAGTTTGTTTTATTAAAAAGTAATTTATATATATAGATAAGTATTTAATAAATTACTTAAAGGACAAGTGTCATTTTCCTAAAGCCTTGTCTTAACATGTGTAAATAAAAGATAAACTCAAAATGACAAGTGTCCTTATTATTTTCTTTTTCTTTTATTTTTATAAATCATAAATTCACTTATATATACATTTGCATATCTTCACTTCATTTTCTTTTTAAATCTTCATTTCAAAACCAAGAAAACCCAAACCAATTCTCTAATCCAAAATCTGAAATCAGTAATCAAATTTGCCTCAAACCAAATTCAAACAACCTATAATTCATTTTCCAAATCAAAGATCAAATCTGTCTGCATTTCTTTTTCAATCTGGAATCATCTCAACCCAAGCAGTTTGCATTCTTCTCAAACCTGAAAAACAACATGCTTTCTTTTCAAATGCCTGCCTGCAAACATCTTCATTTTTCAACCTAGAATCAACGGTAAAAATAAAAATAAAAGAGCCTGCTTGCATTCGTTCTTCAATTTGGAAGCCAGCATGCATGTGGTTCAAAACAGTTTTAAGCTCAACAACTCAAGTTTTTAAATCAAAGAGGCATTCCAGTTTTAAAGTTCAAACCAGTTTCAAGCTTTTCAAAAATTCAAAGTTAAACTGCCTCTGTTCATTTCAAATCAGGTGAGTAACATTACTATTTCTAAAAGTTTAGGTTATGAATAAGATTGCATGTTAAATTCTTGTGATAAATATGTATTGTTTGTATGTGCAAGTTAAAATTTGTTGTGAGAACAATGGATGAATTGTATGCATGTATGATATTGTTCCCTGTTCTGTTTTGTTGCCCAGACTCCAGGATTCCTTTTAAATCTCTTACTAATTGATCTAGTTCTTGTTAGGACTAAACTTATAAACAAAAGTTGGGATTATCATAGAAGAATGTTTAAAATTTTTTAGTTAAGTCAAACTTTAAACCAAGTATCTCTGTAAAACAAAAACAACAAGTGCATGTATATATAAGTGAAAACCCAAACATTGAAATTCGTAAATCCAGGATTATAAATGGAATGTATAAGCTATAACATGATTTTTAGTATTAAAATCACAATTTTTAGTTTAGAATTGAAGGTGCAGTTCTGGTTTAAGTTAAAAATGAATTTTTGGTAACTCTGTTGATCTCAGTGAATTTGGGATGTTGATTTCTTCAAGAATGGTAGTGGGATGATCAGGGATGGTAGGAAATTTTTTGGAAAATGGATTAATGCATTGATGCAGTGGTGATTTAGGATTAAAGATTTTAACCCTAGTTTCTTTAGTTGATTAGAAATTGATCACCGCGAACCCTATGAATGATCGAGTTCTTCCAGATTCAAGTAGGTGATTGATGGGGTATGGAAGAGTTCTTGGCCGGAGGTGAAGCCACTCTGGTGATCAGAGGCGAGAGATTTTGGTGATTTCCAGTTCGACTTTTTTTTCCAGATTTGAGCTCATAAGCTCGATTGTGATTTTGGGTTTCTGCAGTTTATTTGATGGTCAGAACTGAGATGAGGGATGATCGCCGACTTGCGCGTGTTGTCGCGAGTGGTCGGAGTTGACGGCGGAGTTGGTGCAGGTGCACGGAGTACTTGGTGTGTCAGCTGTGTTTTGGGGGAGAAGGGGTACTCGTGTTTGGTTCGGGTTAATTCTTGTTTTGCTCGAGGTATTTGGATGTTGGACTCGAAGTATTTTAGTGTGGGCTCGAGTAAATAGTTGTTGCCAGGTTTTTTTTAAAACCTGTCTGTTTAAATTTTAAACTGGATTTAGAAATGTGAAGCAAGATTTAAACCAGTTTTAAATCAAGTTTTAAACCTGGATTCAAATTTAATTTGTATCCTAGTTTTGAAATAAATAAGTTTTTATAAAATTTAAATTGTTTAAAACAACTTTAAATGTTTAAAGTATAATTTAAAATGTTTAAAGTATAATTTAAAATGTTTTGAATTTAAATGAATTTGGTTTACAAACTCCTAAGAAATTTCTTTATAAATGGTAAATGTTTCTTTAACATTTGATTTAAAAAGGTTTTAAAATTGGTTTAATTTTGTTAAAGTTTAAATTTGTAGTTAGGGATTATAGATTAGAGTATTAATTAATGGTTAGGAATTAATTAATAAGTAATTAAATATTAATTAAGTTATGGTTAACACTTAATTAATTTAGTAATTAGAGATTAATAAAATGGTTATTAAGATTTATTAATTTAGAATTAATAATAATTAATATAAGTTAATTACTTAAGGAAAGTAATTAAATAATAGTTAATGAGGTCATTAACTATGGATTATTAAATAATTAATTAATAGGATTAATTTAATAGTTAATTAGATTAATTAATTTAAAGATAATCAATTATAGAATTTGTTTAAATGTAATTACTTATTGGAAGTAATTAAGAATTAATTACTTATTGTAATTAATTGAAGTTAATTTGATTTAGTTAAATTAATTAATTAAGTTTAATTAATTTAGAATAATCAAGAGATGATTTGATAATAATTACTTAATGTAATTATTAAAGTAAGATTATTTAGGGAGTAAATAATAGATAATTACTGGAAGTAATTAGTTGAATAAAGGATTTTATTAATAGAAGTAATTTGAGTTAATTACTTTGAATAATTAATCAAGGGATTAATTAAGAAATTAATTAAGGAGTAATTAATTTAGTTAATGAAAGTAATTAAGGGTAATTAATTACTGATTAAAGATTAATTGAGGGTGATTAATAAATGTTGTTTAATTAAAGGTTAATTACTTAATTTAATTAAGTAATTAATAATTAAGTTGTAATTAAGGATCATTAATTAATATAATTAATGATGTAATTAAGATTGGTTAATTAAGTAATAATTAATAAATGAAGTAATTAATCAATGTAATTAATTAAGGATTAATGTAATTAATTATAGTTGATTAAGTTAATTAATTTTAGTTAATTAATTAATGATGTAATTAAAGGTTAATTACTATAAGTGGTTAAGGATAATTAATTTAAGTAATTAATTAAAGATAAATTACTTGGATGTAATTAAAAGATAATTAATCAAGATGATTAATTGAAATGAATTATTAGAGGATAATTAATTAATTGATTGTAATTAATTAATGATTAAGTAAGAAGGATTTATAAAATGAAGTAATTAATTTAATTCAATTTAAATTAAGATGATATAAATCATTACTTATGGATGGATGATAATACTGAATGCTTTGCATTGATTGATATCTCTGATGAGATATATGCTGTATGATATGGATGTTAGTTGAATTGTGATGATAATATGGATTATCTGATAATGTTGATTATCTGCTGTGAATTATCTTTCTTTGTGTATAAAGATAATTGAATTGAATTGTTTTAACTTTAAAACAACTTGGCCTTAAAAGATACGCTTTGGATTTCGATGAGACCGGGATCGGGTTTCCGTATACCGGATTTCCAGGTCTGGAGACCCGAATACCACATCGATCCAAATTAACGATAGGTCGTGAATCAAGTGAAGATGAAGATTCAGAGTGCAAGGGTTATTGTCGTTAACTCTGAGGGTGATTCCAAAACGAGTGTAACGAGATAATGCCTTCGGTTTCGTTCGAACCCGGAACGAACTTGTATGGATTGAATGCTTTCAGCACATCGTCAGGTGGACGATGAGCATTCTAAGTGATGTGTTCTTTTTTAAAGGTAATCGTGACCTCAAGCCTCACAAACCGGGAATGGCTAAAACAGGGGAGGTGCAGCAAGGTTAGTGGGTAGCACCCAAGTAGGACAAGATTACCTCTGTCTAGAAGTCCCTTCTTATTTCGGCTTAGTGGTGCGGTTGTTGATCCCAACCGTGAGGTATCTTGTGCGGGAATTATCCAGTAAGGGATGTTCCGACCTTGTGTTGCAGGGGATTGGGAGTGATCCTCGGTACGGTGATCTAGGCCACGTACTGTGATGGGCGGTACCCCGGTAGCCCTGCCATTGTATGGAATCCAAACTCCAATAAGTGCCGTACGTATTAGTTGTGCCCAACTATGTTGGAATGTGAGATGTAAGCATTTCAGCTATTTCTGTATTTTACTTGGAAACCCTAGACCCTATTATAATACAATCGAATTTCCTATCAAATGTTTTGGTTAGCGTAAGGTAAAAACTTACCCATGTTTATTTGTGGGAAGTCTTACGTGATACCTTTTCTTTCAAAAGGTTTTGAAGTTGAACAAGTTTAACCTGTTACTCACACCAGACCCATGTCTGACCCAAGTTGTTTATTTCTGTTTTATAAACTCTTGGGTACTCAAATTTTTACGAGTAGCCAAGGGATTCAGGTTTAGCTTTGACGAGTAATATGGAGGAGCAATGGAGCAGGAGGCTTCAGCGTTGTAGATATAGATAGTAGTTTCCGCTGTGTTGATCTTTGTTTAGATCTTTGTTTTGTATTGAGATGTAATAACTAGACAGATGTTTATAACTGTCTAGTATATGTTGTGTAATCTGTGTAACTCTGATAGATGATGTATATGATACTATGTAATAGTTATGTGATATATTATATTTTATTCCGTTTCCGCTGTGAGTATTTGTGTTTGTTTCTTTTCTCTTCTTCTCTTTTCTACTTCTCACCCCTTTCTTTCTTATTAGCGATACGACTTTCTATGGAAAGAAAGTCGTGGTCGTTACACCCCATCTAAAAGCAACAACCACAAAGTATAATAAATTTGCAGCATCAACATAGGTAAAATATCTGGGCTCCATACCATGATATCACCTTTTATCCAGAAGGAAATGACATACCCTAGGGGCGCTACCCCTAAAAACCTTTTGCCGCAACATTCCTGTTTCGACCATTACCGGGTTATGAGGCTCGACGAAGTCTCGTTCACAAAGCTACGCTTTTTCACAAAGCCACGCTTTTTCACAAAGCCACACTTATTCACAAAGCAACGCTTTTCCAAAAAGCAACGCTTTTTCACAAAGCAACGCTTTGATCAACAAATGATCAACAGCACTTCGTATGCCACATTACCAAATTGGGAATGTATCACTAGTAACCATCAACTACATAACCTCTGAGCTCGTACGTCTCAGAGAAGGGTGTTAAGCTAAGAGAATAAATTATCCGCCACCAACAGAAATGTATTTAATAGAAACCAGCTTTACATCTCAAAGTGTAACGTCAGACACACATCCATACAAGTCAGTTCCGGGTTCGAACAGAACCGAAGGCACTTCCAAAGAAGCCCTTGCAATCCGGATATTCACTAATCACGTCCGGACTTCCCATCACAAGAAGAGTGATATAAATCTCTATACCGGAGCAACTCGGTGCAGAGACATTCGACAGGTTGTCCTTTCATTTTCGAAAATATCCGGTCTTCACCACCGGTCTTCAATACGATCCATATCGTCGTATCACTAATTCGGAATGGGTTATATGACACAAAGGTCTTTTCCCGGACAAGAAGAGTGATATAAATCTCTATACCGGAGCAACTCGATGCAGAGACATTCGACAGGTTGTCCTTTCATTTTCGAAAATATCCGGTCTTCACCACCGGTCTTCAATACGATCCATATCGTCGTATCACTAATTCGGAATGGGTTATATGACACAAAGGTCTTTTCCCGGCTAACCCGAATAGTGAGCGTTTGTTTTAAAAACATATGGATATGCGATTTCAATTAAGTCACGACTTAATAATTCAACTTCTTTTTTTAATGGTTTCAATCGATTACAATTTCAAATCTTTTTAAACAAAAAGATTTACTTCACAAAGTTCACCCAGTTTCACAAAAAATCCATTCACAGATTTCAAAACAATTTCCGTTTCAATTGGATTAACTCGTTAAATCTTTAAAACAAAGATTCAACTTATAGCTTTCAAAACAATTTCATTTCGAATGGTTTAAACAAATCATCAATTTAAATCTGTTAAAAATAAACAGATTCAATTCATAGCTTTCAAAAAGAATTCATTCATAACTTGGAAAACCATTTTTCAATTCAATCTTGAAATTCCTTTAATTAAACTGGAATTTCATTTCTTATCTGAAAGCTTTTATTCTTTTAAAACAATCAGTTTTCATTTTGGAAATCTGATTCATTTATACGAGTTAAGGTTCTTGGGTTAAATCCAAATTCTCAAAATTATACTTTTAAAATGGTTTAATTTCATATAAACACATTTATACATTTTTCTTTTCTTACCATAATTTCCAATTGTGGAATTCAATTCCAAATTTGAATTCAAATTCAAACTAAATGATTTAAATTGAAACTTTACCAAGTTATTCAAAATATCTTTTATCTTTGAAAACACCTTTTTCAAAAGCTTTAATATTTAACCCAAATCCATTTCCAAAATCAATTGAAATTAAAATTTCAATTTCAAAAATATTAAATTTAAATCATCTATGACTTAACCGATTTCCACGTGAAATCCATATTTGTGTGTGTATGTAGTCCAGGGGTTTCACACAATTGTGCAACACCATTCAATCATCACATATCATGATACAGAAATATAGTTGATAAGCGATATAACTATAACGCTTATCGCTCCTTCACAAATTCACAGATAATAACAGGTGTATCACAAATAAATTAATTCATTACACACAGCTCAAATCACAGAACAAAATATCACAGATCAGATAGCACAACAATTCAAGGCATCCCTTACAATGCAATCATTCATAAGTAAAGTCAAGCATTCAATAATCATTTATAAACAGGATTAATTAATTGTTTAATCTTAATTGATTCAATTTATTTCCAAGTAAATTAATTACTTATGAATTAATTATCAAATTTTGATTAATTGATTGCCAATCTTTTGATATAAATTAATTAATCACTCACCTTAATTAATTAAATTATTCTTAATAAATCATATTTATCAATTAATATTTAATTTATCCCCTTTTGATTAATTATCCTTAGTTAATCATAATAAGTAATTATCCATTATTACTTAATTAACTCTAACCATTAATCAATTTCTTTTAATTAAGTAATTATCTTTAATCACTTTCATTAGTTAATTAACCTTTAACTACATTAATTGATCTCAAATTAATTACCTTTAAATTGATTTATCACATTATTCTTGAATTACTCATTGCTTAATCACTTGATTAATTAACTTTAATCATTAATTAATATTTAATTGATTCAGATCATTAATCAATTAAATAAATAAATTATCCATTTTAATTAATTTAATAATTAATTAATTATTAAATTTTCATCCCATAAGACAAATCTCATTCTTATTTAATGATTTTATCTCTTATTAATATGTGGAAATATTTATTCTTAAATTTACTACTAATTGATCTTAACATCTCAAGTCATTAAACAATTTAAAATTTTAAAACTTGGTTTATTCACACCTAAGTTTCCAGACAAACTTGAATTTATCAATTAAAACTTTGATTTAAAACCTAAGCTTTGTTTATAAATTTGGAATCAGGTTTTAAAGTTCAAAATAGAAAACAGGTTTAAACCTGTTTATGTTTCGACCCGAGCCAACTCACGGTCCAAACCCCTTCGAGTCACACACGCAAATACTTCGGGCCAAGATATCACTTTCCCGAGCTCGAACACGAGAGTCCATCTTCTTCCTTCCTGCTTTTAAATCCTGACACAATGGATGTGTCGTGCACGTGCACACCATGTCGGAGGCACTCCGACCAACCATGACGGCATCACCAAGCTACCCGCAACCCTCGCCAACACTTCGATCACTCAGATTATGCTCCGACCAAAACCAATCGAAACTAAGCCAACTCGAACACTAGGAAACAAAACGTCGACCTATAAAATCGTCACGCCACGCCACCGAAGGCCATCGGAATCCACGCGATTCCGACCAAGGCTCCGTCGAACGCTCACGCACCTCCTTCCACCGGTCCGATTGCCACTGATCCATCGTCGATGATGGAATCGACTCGTTTTCTACATCGAACATAACTGGGTAAGTAACTCTAGTTCATCAAACTCTGGCCACGATGATCATTGATAATTTTGCGTGCTATTTTTCCCACGATGTCCAGCAACCCAGCTACCTTCAGCAACGAGCACGCCATCCAACCATTCTCTGATCGTCGAGAATCGACAAAAATGCCGATTCTGTTCATCTCGCAAATTCACATCAACCACAACTTTAAAAATCTAGATTTTATGGTCAAAAATCATCATTTAACAATACGAATTAGTTTATATGATTAAAGCTTGGAAATTTAAAAATCAAATTTTTTTTGACTCGAATTCATTCTTACTGACATTTCTTACTTCCAGCAAACCCCACCTGTTAATTTCATTTAATAATATTTTTATATATCAAATTTGATTATTACTAACTATATTTCTTTAAGAATCCTAACTTAAAAGAGATCAGAGAAGGGGAAATGAATTTTTAAACTGGGTTAGTCTGTTGACATCAAACAGAGTTTTGAATATATATATATATATATATATATACTCAGACATGTACAGATATATCATGTTCATATCTATGCAAACACTTTAATTTATCCATGCAAACAACATTACTTCAATAATTTATCACATGCCAATTCAAGATATATCAGGTTCTAAGAGTTTACTCACTGGTGAAAACAAAGAAGTCTGGAAAAAAACAAAGTTGCTCACCTTGTTTCCAGAGAAATGAACAGAGCCTTCCACTTTGAACAGGCTTGAGAAAATTTTGCAAACTGGAATCTCTGGTTGGTAGTTGATTGAATTATTGTTGTTTGCAGTTGAATTTTTGTTTAAGATTTAAATGATAATTCCCTCAAGTTTTCTCAGCTTTGTGTAAACGAAACTGAGGTGAAGTTGGTTGATATAAAGAAACAGGGATACTGGGTGATGATATCTTGTACAGGTATCTATTTTGAAACAATTTGATTTGTCCATTGTAAATGCTAGCATTATGGCTGAGATGTTTTGTTTGTACAATAGCATGGGTGAAGTTGAAAGCATTAATGAGAGTTGATATACATGTGTAGCATACTATTCTTTACCATACATATTGACTTCGGCTGATAAAAGTTTCATTAATTGCCTTTGTCCCATTTTTGTTTACAGCCTAGCTCACTTGTATTTATTTGTTTCTATTACTTTGTATATTTATGCTATGTGTTGTTAAAATTTTAGTTAATGGATTCACTTTATATTCTTGTTTGTTTGTACCATACTTGAATGTATGCTTATCCTTTCTTTTGCAAGCTATTGAATATATTTACATTTTCCTTGTTTACTTGTTTCATATTACAATTGCACATACTTATATATTTACAAATATACATCTATATATATACAATATTTTAAATTTTTATGATTTATACAGAATTTATTCAAATTCGGGGAAACTCGCTTCCATTTAAAAATTAATTTTACAAATTTTTATTCAAAAATTCATTTAATTATCAATTTAAATTGAATTAAAATATAGGGTCGTTACATGCGGAGAGTAGCATTCCACTTACCGCATTCCGCACTCGTTGTGATTCGTGTGTGTGGTTCGTTATGTCATTCGATTTGACGAACCTTCTACCTTATTTCATCCATTTTGCGAATCAAGTATTCTACGGATATCTCGATTAGTTTATCCTTGTATTAATTGATTATGGATGAAATTAACAAATTTAAAATTTGCAAATATTTTAATAAGATATTTACAAGTATGATTAGATTTTATTCTTGAACGAGCAAAGAATATTTGTAAATTTTATAAGAAGACTTGGTTATCATATATAAGATGATTTTGTGTTGTTTTTCCCATTGAGTGCTTTAAGAATTCTGGTCGATGCGCTTGATCAACGTTATCGATAGGAATCTCCTAAACGATATGATGAGACAGTCAAACACAATAAATTGATTTGTAAAAAAAAGTAAATTTTTTCTAAAAAGATGACTACATAAAGTTAATGGTAATTTTGAATGTCTTAGCTTTTCGGGAAAGAGGATAAGAACTCTTTTCCGATGTTTTTATTCTTGCGATTCCCGAAGGGAACCAAGAATTGATTGTTTATACTGATACTAGTCGTATTAGTTTGAATGCCATTCTCTTGCTAAGGTAATGTGATATAACATATGCTTCTTGACAATTAAAGCTTGTCGAGACTAGATATGCCATTCATGATCTAGAGCTCGCGGCTATTGTTTTCGCTCTTAGAATTGGGTGTCATTATCTTTTGGGAGAGAAATTGTTCTCTACCCCGATCATAAGTTTCTCGAAAGGAACTTAATTCAGCTCGAGTTCCCTGCATCTTATGATCTTGATATTCTTTGTACTCCGAAAAAGGGTAGTCGAGTTGCCGATGCCCTTAGATGTAAGCAACAAGAAGTTGTTTCTTTGATGATAACCGAATGATCTCGAGACTTTATCCACTTGTGCGATTCAAGATCGTGAATCCAATTCTTGTTCATCTCTTGTTTTGTGTAGCCTCGAGGCTCGTCCTTCTCTTTTGGACCATACCTCTTTGGGCTAAATCTCTATGTCAAACTAAATTGCATAGAGTTCCAACTTCTATTTTTAGCAATCGTGATCCATTATTTTACTAGTGGATTTAGATAAGGTCTTCAAAAGCTTTGGGAACAAAGCTTAATTTTAGCACCGCTTATCATACTTAGTCCGACGGACAAACCGAGCATGTGAATCAAACTCTTGAAGATCTCTTTCGCGCATGAGTTCTTGATTTTTGTGGAAGTTGGGAGATCATACTCTTGTTGAGTTTTCTTCCCATAATCAGCTTCCAATCTTGTATTAGTATGGCACCTTTCGAGGCACTTTACGGAAGGCCATGCCGATTTCCTTCATGTTGGCTTGAAGCCGGTGAAGAGCTGGTTTTAAGTCCAGACTTTATTGGTGTTCATTCGTGTTTCACCTTTGATGGGTGTTGTGTGTCTCTATCGGTCGGGAAAATTTGCACCCCGATATATGGGTTCATTTCCCATCACCAAATGCATTGGTTCCGTGGCTTATCGCCTTTTATTACCGGCTCAATTTTTCTGCTATTCATGACGTTTTCCACGTCACTCATCTATGGAAATGCCTTAGGGATTCCGATTTTATTCTTGAGCCCGGTGTTGTTGAAGAAATTGAGGTTTCACCAGATTTGACTTATGAGCAACATTCTATTCATATCATTACTTCGGAGGTTGAACGCCTTCGAAATAAAGATGTTCTTCTTGTGAAAGTTCAATGGTCCTCAAATCCTAAGGATTTCTCTTGGGAATATTGAGAATTTATCGAGCAAACACATTCAGACTTACTCTTTCGCGCTCTTTATGGTGAACTTCTTATTTCAAATTTTCTTTTGTGTTGATATGCTTTTATGGTTGTTACTCTTTATTTTCTTCTTAAGTATTGCGGGGACGCAATTTCTTTAAGGAGGGGAGTCTGTAACAACCCGCATATTTTACGATTGAATATTTAAATATTTTATTTAAATATAGAATCGTTAATCGGATTGAAGTCCCAAAAGCTACTTTTTGCAAACAGTCGAATTTGGACTCGAGACCACTTCCATTGAGTCCAAAATGGCATTTGCGACTTTTTTGAGTATAAGCTTCGATATGTTTGGAGTTGAGTGAATTTTGATATTTTTCTACTTGGGCTTTGGGTTTGGGTTTCAGCCCACTAACCCATAAACACCCTAACTCAGCCCTCTTCTCACTTCACTCTCATTTTCCTAACACTTTCAAGCTTTTGAGATTAATGGGGGAAAAGATTGGAAATGGAAATTCCTAAACCCTAGTTTCATTTTGCAAGCTCAATTCTTGCTCCAAAATCAAAGAGAAGCTTAGGTAAGCCTTCTCTTCATCTTCTCCATTTCATTTCCTCTTCGATTTCTGAGATGTTCTAAACGCTAACTTAGGAGATGTTTTCTTTTGAGCTTAGATTGAAGCTCATTTGGGTTGAAATTGAAGAGTGATTGTTCTAGCCTTGCTTTGTAGCTTCTTTCTTGTGTTTTTGAGTTAAAAAGGTGAGTTCTTGAACTCACATCTATGTCTATAGCTTTGATTGTTGTTAGGTATGAATTCCTAACATCTATTTCTTATTCAATTGCTTTTGAATTGAATTGGTTTGGTGAATTTTCCTAATTTTGGTATTTTGAAGTCAAAATTTATGAAAACCCTAGTATGGGTGTTTAGACATGTTGTTTTGGGTGAATTGAAGAGCCTTTAGGGCTGGGTTGTCGCTTGACATAAATCCTTTGTCGCCGTTGCTCATTCGATCGCTCCGAATCTGAGAAGTTGTGTAGGTTTGCCCATTTAAGGGCTTTGAAAATTCTGTCCCGCTACAGGTGACAAACGTCTGTGGCTTCAGGTAAAATATTTCCCGAAACAGGTGATAGACGTCTGTGGCTTCAGGTTAAATATTTCCCGAAACAGGGAACAGACGTCTGTGGATTTCCCACAGACGTCTGTGGTTGTTGATTTCTGGAAATTAGCCTATTTTTATGTGGATTTCCAAATTTATCGATTTTTGATTATCCATATAATTATTGTCAATTAATATCAACTTTGATGATTTCTTTTCTGGATTTTTGGTGTTTCTATTTGATTGATTTGATATCAATTTCCATGGTTTGATTCACGTTATCGAAATGTGAATTCATGTGATAGATTGTTTTTACAATCATTTCTGTGCTTTGTCACTTTAAAATACAAAGGTTTTTATACTAGCAGTAAATATTCAAACTCTTTTACTAAAATGATTTCAACTCTATTTTTAATACAAAGTTCGTTTATAAAACCGTTTTCTAATCTATTAGTATATACAAAACTTTACCTCATTCGTATGAGAAAATCTAATAAACGGCTTAGCAAAATAAGTGGTATGAAACATTTGCGTTTACTTCGTCGGTTAATTTATGGACTTGTTCGATTGAAACCCTTGTGACAATTTTCGAGTGGAAATCTACAATCTGTTCGTAAATATTTTAGTTAAGCTAGTGGTTATGGGACATGATGCTAAACTCTTATATTTACTAGCTTAGTGTAATTGATACTTCTTGATGATCGATGATGATCATTTTATGGTTTAGACTAGCAATGTGCGATGTCTCTTTGTCCACGTGGGGGACTGTACCCCGATTTATGGAGTCTGGTTCATCGAGCGTTCGCTGTACTACGTCGTTGTTCCGGATTTATTTGTGTTCAGGTTCATCGGGCGTTCGCTGTACTACGTCGTTGTGCTTGAATTATTTGAGTTTGGTTCATCGAGCGTTCGCCGTACTACGTCGTGGCACCGGCTCTATGGTTAGCGACCATAGGATTAACAACCCGTTTGTGATACACGTGTTGGTGAGTTTTCATGCTCCCGTTTGTGATAGGCCTTCCCCCTTTGTGATTTCTGGATTCCTCGTTGTGATTTCTAGAATTTGTGTTTCACCAATTTTCGTGGATTGGCATTGATATGTTTGTCAATTATTTGTGTTTCGGTGAATTATTTAAGAACGTGATTCTTTTTGGTGTTTTGAGATGATTTGAGATATTGTATGATTTTTGTTGTTATTTTATGTATACTTGACACAGTATAGCATTTCTTTGTTATCATACATTTTTGGTCATATCTCTTATTCTATCTCAGTTTATCTGATATTTATAGCTAGACTGATCCGTTTATTATTTTCTTCTTAAATAATACTCGGGTCAGACCGAGATGTTACAGGTGCTTTTACTTGACTTCTTATCATGGTCCTTCACCTGACTTTTGGCTAACTACTTTAGCTTAGTAGTTTTCGTTGTTATACATTCGAGATATAGACTCCTTGATGTATAATTATTCTTTTGTTAGGACTTGTATCTATTCTTTTGCGCTGTAGTGGATCTAGTTTGACCACTACTTTGATGTACACTTTTATGTGATATATTCATATCTGATTCCGCCTTTGTGATATGAATGTCTGTGACTGATTTGTGTTATGTTTATTTCTATATTTGTTTCCGAGGTCCACTTAGCCACTGTGCAGTAGCTTTGAGTTTGTATTAGATATGTCGGGTTTCCTCTTGAAACGAAATGCATGTTATATTATCTGACATATCGGTACTCGCACAAAGCAATTACACAGATGGTCGCTCCTCAACAGCCTTATTCTTCGTGCTAGTCGACGGCATTACCGAAAAGTGTCCTTGGCTAGCGCGAGCATAGAGGTGGGGCGTCACACTTAGATTAAGTTAATAATCAAATAAAGCAGAAATAGCAGAAGAGGCTTATTTTAAAACTTACACTAAGTTAATAAGCAAACATAGAAACATGGCCCATACCAACAGCATTCCCTTTTAGTCAGGAACTGATGGTTTCACAATAGCTCGGTAAGGCTGGGACACGCTTATGCTGATTAGGGTAAATAAGTAGCCAATAGAATAAGAAAAGTAAACTAGACGCAAAATAAAAGATTAGACTTAGGGTCTAATAAAAGAGTAAGATGCGTTTGAAGCAGCCCAAAGGATGAAGAGCCTAACGAAGCAGTTCATCATAGATTTTTAGCATAGAAGAAGCACGTCCAACTTAGATATTTTGGGCTAGAGGAAGTACGAGACTTCAACAGAGTATGCCTTGACTGCTTTTGCATGACAGGACCATTGTAGGCAGTCAAAAGGGTTGATGTTTGGAGTAGGATATTCGTATGATACCGTACTCTGACTTGTGAGTAGGTTTTAGTAGGCATGACCCAAAAGGATAGTCGCATGCGGATATTAGGCTAGCATCAAACCAAAAGCGAGTTCAGGAAAGACTAGAGTTAAACCAAAAGGCCAATGGTTCTTTCACTATCGAGACATTGGATGAGGGGCACAGCTAATTGGATGTTTAGATTGTTTGCAGTAGGGCACATCCACTTAGCTCTTTAGAGGTCTTTCGATTAGTTGAGGGGTGGCTGCGTGGGGCCATAGCCACGATGAGAAAAGAGATAGACCAAGTAGAATATCTATATTGTAGGCCTAACGAAGCATTCCTTTACAGATATAGAAAATCCCTGACCGAGTTCCCTACAAGTTAGACCTTGTTAAGCGGGATTTAGGGAGTAGACAGAACGATTACGTATAGACCTCAAGGTACGCACTGGGTGGTACATTGTGGATGTCCGAGCATTAGTATAGGCTAGTGCGGACATGGTTTTTTGTTTTCATAGCAGACGATGGAACATCTGTATTGTAGGCCTCACGAAGCTGTCCTTTATGGATGTAGTGGCAGAACGCTATAGGAGCAAGACGATGGAGTCCTTTCCGAGGAGGATATGGAAGGTACTATGGGTAGTACCTAGGACCGATGCTGTCATTGGGCAAATAGCTACATATATTTTAGTTATTAGGTTTTAGTCTACTAGCGAGTAGATGGGTACAATTCACGCACAGATGCCAGAGTATTATAAACCCAATAAACCTAATATAATAGAAAATGGAAATAAAACGGTATATGTAGAATTAAGCTTAGAAGTGTATAATTTGTCCATTCACCAGAACTTTAGTTCTGACCCCCTCCTTATAACAGTAGATGGCAGAGGATTTCTAGCTTTGAGATACTTGTTTAGGAAGTGTTACTATCTTGGTGAATATTTATTTACTATTATATTTTAGTCAGTTTCGCTGTGAGATATTTATTTGAGCTCTGATGTATTTGTCTTTGCCTATTTGCAGGATACCGGATACCCAACTCGGGCTTCAGTGGGCTTTGGTTTTAGCATTTTTGTGAAAAATCCGAACCCACTGGAATTTGGGTTGTTACATTTGGTATCAGAGCCTAGGTTTAGGGTTCCTAGATAGATAGTGAGTGAACGTATTTGTATTTTTGAATAAAATATAAATATATCATGTACTAAAATCCAAATAGTCCCCAATTATAGACTTTAACATATGGAAAGTTTTTAGAAGTACATTTGTGCAAAGTCTGTTAGTTGGATTTAGGATGACCCAAGGGTGTTGAGCCCCAAGTTATTACCGATTTATAGTGTACAATAAGCAATGTTTAGAGAGAAGATTAGTATCCATATGTTATAAGAAGTAGGAAAGTTCCCTAGGGATAGTAGGGAGAGTATTTATTTTGAAAGGAATAAGAGGTTTTAGTAAGGAAATGAGATTTCCAAGGTTTAGGAAGGGTATTCCTAGGGTAGTAAGAAGAAAATCCACTTTATGTCTAGCCCAATAAAATGAAACTTTTGGAATTGAAAAGTAAAAAAAATACAATTGTTAATATGTTTGAGGAAGTAGATATTGGGTTTTTGAAAAAAAAGCGGTATGAAATTTAAATTGGTTTTTATATGATGTAAATTTTGTTAAAAGTGAAATTCTTTTTGAAGAATTATAGAGCATGTATAGCTCGCTAGTTTCTTTGTAGGTAAACAAAGGTTTTAAATATAGAAACCTAGGGTGTGTTAAGTATCGAAAACGCAGGTTACAACATTTATTGTTGTAATAGATGTTTTCAATAAAAATATAGGAAGCATAGACTATGCCACTATTGTTATAGTAGGTGACTCCCAAAGGAAATGTTTTTACATAGCATATGAGATTTATTAATATTTATTTTAATTGAATCCATAAACCAGTATTTTTGGTAACGGTGTTTTAGGCAACATCTGTTTTGATCCAAATAAAAATGTGTTTTGAAGATAATTTCTAAGTATCGAAATAAAGTGGTTTGTAAGTACACTTATAATTTAAATAAGTATTTGAAAATGTTTTCTAGTTATGAAAATATTAAAACAGTTTTGAAAATGAGTTCCTTTGAAAAAAAGATGTAAGTTAAATTAATCAATTTAGTAGGAAGTATCTTTTGTAAGTGAATATATATTAAACATACTTCAATCTATTGGAATGAAATGAATAATGATATAATTTTCTATGAATCACAAATAAAGATGTTTTGTGCAAGTTATAGGGAATAGGTGAAAGAGATGTACAAGGTATGGAAAGCACCATATTTTGTATAGCCTATTTTGATAAATTATCAAATAAGTTCCTTGTAATTTCACATAAACATGAAATCCTCTTTTAAAGGATTCATAGAAGGTTTTAGCATTAATGGTTTCTCATAAGAGAAAGTAGTTCCAATACATTAAGGTATGAAGCTATTAGGTGTAATATGAAGTGTAATGATTAGAGACAGTGTTGGTTAGAAAGGATATTATAGAGAGCCGTAGTAGGAAAGCCAAGCAATGGAAGTTTCATATTTTTCATTGATTATACTCATTGGTTGCTTGCCTTTGTAGAAAGTCCCCATTTGTAGTAAATTAGAAACTCCACCAAGGTTAGGTAATTGGAAGAGTAGGAAAGTTAAGGGATTTTTGATAGAATAATTGTTCTTATCTACTCCAGTTTTTGTAAATTTGAAAATCTATGAAAAGAAGATGTTTTGAAAACATGTGAGGACATTTTTGGAGGTCAAGAAAAAAGAAAAATGTTTTAAGAACAAGCAAGGAATGTTTTAAGGAAAAATGGTTTGGTGAAAAAGTAAATAAGTTTTTGGAAGAGAAAAACTTAGTAAACAGTTAAATTTAAAAAGTCCAAAATATTTTTAAGGAAACCTATAAAGGTCTTTCAAAGAAAAGGATGAATAAGTTTTGAACTTAGAATTTGTATGTTTTCTCCTCTGGATTTGGGGAATTATTTAAATTAAAAAAAAACTGTAAAGATGCAAGTCTAGAAAGATAAAATGTTAAGTAACCAAGTACTTTTGAATTTAATAGAAACTTCAAAGTAACACTTTTAAAGGCAAGAATTTTGTGATTTTATGTTTTAAAAATTTAGAAGCTTTAATTTTTTGATAAATACCAAACCAAACATTTAAATATGGAGTAGATATGAATCATTTCCTAGGTGTGACGGGAAAAGTGTAAGGCTATGTAGGAGATAGCAGTGATTAATTTTAGTACTAATAATAAAAGTTCCCGTAAAGTGTATAGGACACTAGTGAGAACCTAGGAATATTGCTTCATGTGTGTGGACTGTAGAAGAATAGTGAAGTGATATTAGTAAGATAGTAAGACACACGTGGTTGGGATAGGTAAACCTTAGTTGGAGGAAAAATGAAAGGTAAAGAGAAAATTTCCCTAAGCTTAATTGTTTTTTTTAGATAGAGACTGTATAGATTGAAATCCTTATTCCTTGTAGTAAATGAGATTTGGTTATTCCATTTTGAGTATGAAATGGAAGAGATGAATAGATCTTATTCATCGTAATTAATACAGTGCAAGTTAGTAACAAGTAATGGCGGCAGGAGGAGCATATGAGTTACTTGGATTCCTAGAGTAGGACCTTTCCATGTCAGAGTGGACATGGTCCAAGGTGTAACGACCCTGAATTTTTAACATTTGAAAATGTGAGTATTTAATTGAGTTTAAATATTCGAATGATAGTTTAATTTGAAATTCAAATATCAGAATGAATTTGGTAATTAAATTTTTGAATTTAATTATGGCAATTGGGTAAAAATGTTGAATCTTCAGTTTTAAGCTGATTAAAAATATTTTCAAGGCTTAGAAAATTCATATTGATAATTCTGAAGATAACGGAAGCTTCAGAATGGAATTTGAAACTGTTTTGTTCAGTTTTGAATTTTATCATTTGAATTGATGTTTGAAATAGCGTTCCGGGGCAAAGTCTCGGAATTCGACGAAACCAGTTCCATTGGATCCGTAATATTGTATTATTATTGGATTTCAATTTTCGTAGTGATCAGAGTTATTGTGTGATCGTACGATAAGCAAACGCGCTGATAAATATAACGAGATATTTTTGAATATAAAATATAAAGGTTAAATCGGTAGCCACCCTAGCATCTGATTTCCGTCGACTTAGTTGTCTCCCCTTCTCGTTTAAAGCACGCTACCTTGTCTTCCTTTTTCAGAGCAATGTCGATTGAAAAGAAAAATAAAACGAACGAAACATTATTCTCGTTCCCCATTATCTCGTTCAAAAAAATATAATGGCCGAGAAAAATAAAACCCCTCTCTCGTTCAAAATTTAAAAACACAGAGCTTCAAAAATCAAACGAAACTAAATCAAGGGCTGAGCAATTTCTTCATTCAAAATCACAAGCCCTTTCATTTGAAAACAAATCGTTTCCCCCTTCAATTGAGTTTCATTTCAATCGACGTAGAAACGAACGAAGCTGGTTTCGTTCGAATTGAAGTTTAGGGGAAAGGAAGCGAGGTCACGTTCATTATTGAAGTCGCGATGACTGGAGAAGCTCGCAAGCGAAGAGGGCCGTAGGCGATGTCGAGGCCAAAGTCGAGTAGCAGTGCGACGTGGGGACTCAAGCTCGAGGTCACGGGGTAGGCGGCGACTTCGACGAATTGTAATGGTCGCGTTCTCGTCTGGCGTGGGGTTTGGGCACTCGCGAGGATGGGTTTCGCGATGGTGATGGTTTCGAATCGAAGATGCCAAAGTCGGGGCCGATTGGAAGGCGAAGAGAGGCAACTCGAACTCGTACGCATGAACTCAGTGGTTTGGTGGTCTGGTTTTCGAATTAGCAGTAAGGTATATCTTTATTTTATTTTAGTAAATTGTATACTGGTATAGACATGGGAAAAACAGAAATATGTAGATGTATATGTATGTTGGAATTTTTAAAATGTTAGATTTAAAATCTATATGGTTATTAACCTTTAAAATGCAGCTATATATATGTATATATATTAGGGAAAATTTACAATAAGGTATGTGGTTTCAAATTTATATATATAAATATTTTACAGAAAATAAAAATAAATAAATGAATATAGACAGAGGATATTTTACAGTACTGTTTAAATTAATTTAAATAAATAATAATATATTTGGATTTTGAGTTTAAATAAGCTATTTTATATATAAGTAAGGTTTCAAAAGAAAAGAAAATATTCTTTTTTCGAATCAAATTTTAATTTTAAAATTTAAATCATCGGCTAATTAAATTTATCAAATGAAAATTGATTATTCGATTGATTCGAATATTGATAAATCGTATAAATGTTTATACAAGGTTAATACAATGAAGAAATGATCAAAACGGAAACGGGATTGCAAAATAAAAAGATGAAGGTGAGATCTTCTCACTCAAAATGAAAAAAATTGGATTGTAGTTATTAATTGTTGTTTGGTTGTGATATTAGATATAGTAGGATATATCTATGTATATAGCAATATATATATATATATATATATATATATATATTGGCATATGTATATATTGGTGATTGATTTCCCGCATTATATAGCGGATGAGACCCTATTGCGCCGCATAATAGCGGATGATATTTTATAAATCCCATAAACCGTGATATTCCACCTCGAAGTGGAATTGGTATTGTGCTAACATTTGTGGATGCAGGGAAACAGGTTGGAGGGATCCAACTAGATTCCTCAAATTGTATGAATTTATTTCATATGTTGTGCTGTTTAGATATAATCGGTGTATGATTATATCTATGATGGAAATTGTTGAAGGCTAAAATTTAGCTGAATGTATTTTTGGTATCGCTGGATACCAGAAATAAATGAAATTGGATTTCTGAATTTAAAGTTGGAAATGTTAATAAATTCTTTTTGAAAAGATTGGTTGAATTTAAAAGAAGGAATTTTTAAAGTATAAAAATTGATTTTTGAAATCTTACCGAATAAATTCCAAAATATGGGGAAAATTATCAATAAATGAGTTTTGAATAATATTGTTTAAAAGATTGAAGAATTCATTTAAAAATGGAAATTTGAATAATTTGGAAAGAACAAAGGAATTTATTTAAAAGTGATAAACTTTTAGAAATCAATTTGGAATTGATTTGGTATTTGAAAATGAATTTTTGAGAAATCGATATGAAAATTTATTTGGAAGTTGAAATAAATTTAGAAATCAAATTTGTAATTAATTTGGTGATGGAAAATAAATCATTGGAAAATTTGTTTGAAATTGATTTAGTGTTTGTAAAATAAATCTGGGAATCGATTTGCAAATGATTTGTTATTTGGAGATAAACTTAGAAATAAATCGCAATGTTTTGTTCTATTGAAATAAAACTTAGAAATCAATTTGTAACCGATTTGATATTGGAATAAAATTAGAAATCAATTTGGAATTTGATTTTGGGGTTAAAAGTGAATTTTTGGGAATGTAAATTCAAATGGAATTTATGAAATGAAAGGGAAATTTGTTTTAAAAATAAACGCTGATTTAGAAATAATTTACGGATTTGAATGTAAATTTAAAATAAATCGATAAGGATTTATTTAATTGGTTTAAATGGACCATTTTGAAATGGAAGTGTATTTTCCTTGAAAAACCGAGTATATTCCAAAGTAGCTTTTAAAATATAAATTAAAGGTTCTAAAGTTGGTTTTTTAGAAGAAATATTTGGAAATATATTCTGCGTAAGGAATTGATTTGAAATTTATTTTCAAAAGTTGAAAGATGAAAAATGATTTGAAAATTTGTTTTCAAAGTGATGAAGTGTGGAAAATATATATCTTGTGAAGATAATTTGAAAATAAATAATTTGGGAAAATTATTTAAATCTGATGATTGTGTAAATGTTATTGATAGTTAAATCACCGACTATCAATATTGTCTTTGAAATGGCACTTGAATTTGTTTTTAAAAACAAACGCTCACTATTCGGGTTAGCCGGGAAAAGACCTTTGTGTCATATAACCCATTCCGAATTAGTGATACGACGATATGGATCGTATTGAAGACCGATGGTGAAGACCGGGTATTTGTGAAAATGAAAGGACAACCTGTCGAATGTCTCTGCACCGAGTTGCTCCGGTATAGAGATTTATATCACTATTTTTGTGATGGGAAGTCCGATCGGGATTGTGAATACCCGGATTGCAAGGGCTTCTTTGGAAGTGCCTTCGGTTCTGTTCAAACCCGGAACAGACTTGTATGGTTACGTGTCTGACATTACATTTTGAGATGTAAAGACGATTTCTTTCAAATACATTTCTGTTGGTGGCGGAGAATTTATTCTCTTAGCTTCACACCCTTCTCTGAGACGTACGAGCTCAGAGGTTATGTAGTTGATGTTATCAGCGATATATTCCAGATTTGGTAATGTGGCATGCTGAGTGTTGCTATGTATTGATCATTATTGATCATTTGTGATCAAAACACGGCTTTGTGAAAAAGCGTAGCTTTGTGGACGAGACTTCGTCAGACCTCACTCCCCGGAAATGGTCGAAACAGGAATATGCGGCAAGGTTATGAGGGTCGCGCCCTTTAGGGTATGTCATTTCCTTTTGGAAAAGGGTGGTATCAGGTATGGAGCCCTGGTATTTAACCTATGTGGATACTCCGATCTCATTTATTGTGTGATTGTGTGTTCATCGAGGCGCCTCGGATAAAGGTCCCAAAGGACCGGGGGATGGCATATTCGTGAGTTACCTAGTTACAGGGGTAACCCGGCCTTGTGTTGGCAGAGAGCAGTTGTCTCTCGGGACGTCCAGCCAGAGGCGATCCCATGTGGCAGTAGGAAAGGAAGTTCCTTAGCCTGACCATTTGTTGGAAATCCATTTCCCAATACAAAATTGTACGGTTTTAGTTGTAGAACCTACCATTTACTTATGGTGGTGCCCCACTGTTTAGATGGTAGCTATAGTAGGCACAGTGTGAAATGCCTATGCTGGCTAAGATTAATATTATACTTTCGAAATGTTTTCTACACTAGACATTAATAATAATATCCAATGATTTGCGTAGTAAGCATCTTTGACTATCATAAGAAGAAATCTCCTCCAATTCTGCGTTTGCATTGTGTGTGTGGCGGGAGGTCTTATGGTAGTTTCATTTTCCAAAAGGATTGCGAATAGATTTTTTTTTGTGAAAAATAACTGTTTTACGATCTCACACTAGTCACCATGACTGACTCGGAGTTTATTGTTTCCTTTCTAAACTCCGGGTGCCCATAATTTTCCACACGGGCAGCCTAGAGTTATGTTATCAGGATATTCTGGATATTCTGGAGCATTGGGAAGCAAGCTGGATGGCGAAACGTACTCCCGTACTTGTTTATTTATTCCATTGTGTATTCTGTATGAGGACAAGTTTATATAACTGTCCATTGTTGTATTGAGTTGTATATTGACTCTGATTGATGTATGTATAAACTGATATAGTCTTTTGTTTAAAGATTATTGATTCATCTATTATATATTGTTCCGCTACGAATGTGAGATTCTGATATTGTTTCTGTTTCTATGTTTCTTCTTTCTTTTCTTCTGTCTACTTCTACCTCTTCTTTTTAACCCTAATGGTTCGGTTTTCCGGCATTCATTTGCGCGGCATTTGATACAGTGGACGTATTAATGTCGACTTTTGAGCGTTGAAAATTCAACCGTTACATGTGGTATCGGAGCATCCAGTTAAGCGATAACCCTGGCTCTGTTGGGTATTGCTCATTAGAGATAGAGTCAGTAGTACTCTAGAATGAGTTGAGTGTAATAATAGATATGAGCGCGTATTTGTTAGTGAATATAAAATTTGTTTTGTATTGTGTTGACTTATCGGTTGATTGTTTATAGATTCTGGTCGTTGCAGTCTAGCTAACTGTAATCGATAGGGGTTTCTAAACTCTTAAACAAGTAAACTGACACAGTATTGTTTTAAAATAGGGTAAATGAAATAATTTTGCCCAAAACTATTTTTGTATAGAAAAGAAATGATTTTCTATGAATTATTATTGTATATGGATGCTTGGTTGTTAGGAAGTGATAATATTGAATTATTATCATTGTTATATAGAATTGAATAAGAAATTAAAATAATAACCAAAGATTTAGAGATAAATTCATCTGACAAATGAAATTTATAAATATGAATTGGAAGATAAAGAAATAAAATTCATATATGAATGGGATTTGTAAATATAAATTGTAAATGAGATTTATAATTGGAAATAGAATTCCAGGAAAAGTATTTGAGAATAAAATTCATTAAGGAAATGAAATTGGTAATGTGAATTTATAAATGAATTCTCTAAATTAAAATAAAGTGCCAGAGTAATTGTTTGACTCTGGAATTTCTTTAAAACGTTATGGAATGTAAAAAAGTTGATAGCTTATAAAAATATTTGAAATTGATTGAACTAAGATTCAAATTGAAAAGGAATGAAATTGTGAATGAACCAATGGAGCTACATTTGTAAATAAAATGGATTGAATTCAAGTAAACTAACTTGGTAATTTATTAATTCATGAGATAATGAATTGGAAGTTGAATTGGTCAAATTAAACTTAAATTGTGAGCTAAATAAAAATGGTTCGAAATGCCAGATAAATTCAAGTAAGTAGAAATGAATTTCCAAATGAATGAATGGAATTTACAATTGCAAGTAAATAAAAATTAAAACTGAATGTTAAACTTCTTTTGAATTTGTTAGTAAATGAAATTCAAGCTGAATATTGGAAATTGAATTTGATTTGTGATAAACAAAGTGAAGTATTGAAATAAAAATTAGTAAGCGAAACTAATTGAAGAAATGACAAAGTAAATATGATTTGGAAATGAATTGAATTCAATAATTATAAAAGAAAGGTAAATTGAATCCAAATGAAATTGAAAATCCAGTTTAAATGTAAGTAGATTTAACCGAAGTGGCAAGTTGAAAATAAATATAATGTGTATATATAATATTTATATTGAACCTAAGAAATGAAGAGTGAAATTCTTAAGTAAAATTTGATATTGAAATTATTCTAAGTTGATGATTGAATGAAGATTAAACTGGAATTGAAACTGAATATTGAAAACCAATTTGAATTGTGTGAAATAAAATGAAGTTTTAAGATTAGTTCGAAGTGAACTAAAGATAATTGATAAATTCAATATTCAGAAGATAAATAGAATCCAAATAGAATTGAAACTACGAATTGAATTCAAGTGAAATTGATAATGCAAGATTGAATAAAAAAAATGGAAATGAAACTGAAGTAAATTAGTGAATGAAACTAATTTAAAATAATGATATGAATCAGTTATAAATTGAAGATAAATTGAATTCATACAGTAATGGGAAAAACAAATTTGAATAGACATAGATATGAAACTTCTGTAAGGAAATGTATAAAATGATTTTTGAATCTATAGTTGGATATGGTTAAATTGGATATACAGGTATTATAAAACAAGTGGGAAAATTGATTATGATTTCTGAAGATAAAACTAAATTGCTCGACAAAAGGTATGTATTTCAATTTCAGTTTGAAATTTGGTGATTTTCTTGTCTAGCCGCTTGGCTTTCCTTTCTCTTTTTGAAATCTGAGGGTCCGTAAGGACATTTTGTAGTCGTACCATGTTAGCCGCGCAAAGGAGACGCTGGCGAAATTTTTCGAAAATTTAGAGAGTTAGAAAAATTTTGAGAAAATTTTGAATTCAAAATTTTGAATTTAAATTTGAATTGTTAAGAAAACCATATTATTTGGAACTTATGGTTGATTTTGGAAAATGAGTTAAAGTAATAACGAATCTTTAATAAATAATTTGTTTTGATAAGTTGATAAAACTATTTGGATTTGAGAAAATAGTTAACGGGGATTGGAGCATTTTTTTTAACTTGTAATTTCGGGATGAAATTCTTTTATGGGGGGAAGATTGTAACGACCCTGAATTTTTGACATTTGAAAATGTGAGTATTTAATTGAGTTTAAATATTCGAATGATAATTTAATTTGAAATTCAAATATCATAATGAATTTGGTAATTAAATTTTTGAATTTAATTATGGCAATTGGGTAAAAATGTTGAATCTTCAGTTTTAAGCTGATTAAAAATATTTTCAAGGCTTAGAAAATTCATATTGATAATTCTGAAGATAACGGAAGCTTCAGAATTGAATTTGAAACTGTTTTGTTCAGTTTTGAATTTTATCATTTGAATCGATATTTGAAAATAGCATTCCGGGGCAAAGTCTCAGAATTCGAAGAAACCAGTTCCATTGGATCCGTAATATTGTATTATTATCGGATTTCAATTTTCGTAGTGATCAGAGTTATTGTGTGATCGTACGATAAGCAAACGCGCTGATAAATATAACGAGATATTTTTTAATATAAAATATAAAGGTTAAATCGGTAGCCACCCTAGCATCTGATTTCCGTCGACCTAGTTGTCTCCCCTTCTCGTTTAAAGCACGCTACCCTGTCTTCCTTTTTCAGAGCAATGTCGATCGAAAAGAAAAATAAAACGAACGAAACATTATTCTTGTTCCCCATTATCTCGTTCAAAAAAATATAATGGCCGAGAAAAATAAAACCCCTCTCTCATTCAAAATTTAAAAACAAAGAGCTTCAAAAATCAAACGAAACTAAATCAAGGGCTGAGCAATTTCTTCATTCAAAATCACAAGCCCTTTCATTTGAAAACAAATCGTTTCCCCCTTCAATTGAGTTTCATTTCAATCGACGTAGAAACGAACGAAGCTGGTTTCGTTCGAATTGAAGTTTAGGGGAAAGGAAGCGAGGTTGCATTCATTATCGAAGTCGTGATGACTGGAGAAGCTCGCAAGCGAAGAGGGCCATAGGCGATGTCGAGGCCAAAGTCGAGTAGCAGTGCAACGTGGGGACTCGAGCTCGAGGTCGCAGGGTAGGCGGCGACTTCAATGAATTGTAGTGGTCGCATTCTCGTCTGGCGTGGGGTTTGGGCACTCGCGAGGATGGGTTTCGCGATGGTGATGGTTTCAAATCGAAGATGCCAAAGTCGGGGCCGATTGGAAGGCGAAGAGAGGCAACTCAAACTCGTACGCATGAACTCAATGGTTTGGTGGTCTGGTTTTCGAATTAGCAGTAAGGTATATCTTTATTTTATTTTAGTAAATTGTATACTGGTATAGACATGGGAAAAACAGAAATATGTAGATGTATATGTATGTTGGAATTTTTAAAATGTTAGATTTAAAATCTGTATGGGTTATTAACCTTTAAAATGCAGCTATATATATGTATATATATTAGGGAAAATTTACACTAAGGTATGTGGTTTCAAATTTATATATATAAATATTTTACAGAAAATAAAAATAAATAAATGAATATAGACAGAGGATATTTTACAGTACTGTTTAAATTAATTTAAATAAATAATAATAGATTTGGATTTTGAGTTTAAATAAGCTATTTTATATATAAGTAAGCTTTCAAAAGAAAAGGAAATATTCTTGTTTCGAATCAAATTTTAATTTTAAAATTTAAATCATCGGCTAATTAAATTTATCAAATGAAAATTGATTATTCGATTGATTCGAATATTGATAAATCGTATAAATGTTTATACAAGGTTAATACAATGAAGAAATGATCAAAACGGAAATGGGATTGCAAAATAAAAAGACGAAGGTGAGATCTTCTCACTCAAAATGAAAAAAATTGGATTGCAGTTATTGATTGCTGTTTGGTTGTGATATTAGATATAGTAGGATATATCTATGTATATAGCAATATATATATATTGGCATATGTATATATTGGTGATTGATTTCCCGCATTATATAGCGGATGAGACCCTATTGCGCCGCATAATAGCGGATTATATTTTATAAATCCCATATACCGCGATATTCCACCTCGAAGTGGAATTGGTATTGTGCTAACATCTGTGGATGCAGGGAAACAGGTTGGAGGGATCCAACTGGTTTCCTCAAATTGTATGAATTTATTTCATATGTTGTGTTCATTATATATAATCGGTGTATGATTATATCTGTGATGGAAATTGTTGAAGGCTAAAATTTAGCTGAATGTATTGTTGGTATCGCTGGATACCAGAAATAAATGAAATTGGATTTCCGAATTTAAAGTTGGAAATGTTAATAAATTCTTTTTGAAAAGATTGGTTGAATTTAAAAGAAGGAATTTTTAAAGTATAAAAATTGATTTTTGAAATCTTACCAAATAAATTCCAAAATATGGGAAAAGATATCAATAAATGAGTTTTGAATAATATTGTTAAAAGATTGAAGAATTCATTTAAAAATGGAATTTTGAATAATTTGGAAAGAACAAAGGAATTTATTTAAAAGTGATAAACTTTTAGAAATCAATTTGGAATTGATTTGGTATTTGAAAATGAATTTTTGAGAAATCGATATGAAAATTTATTTGGAAGTTGAAATAAATTTAGAAATCAAATTTGTAATTAATTTGGTGATGGAAAATAAATCATTGGAAAATTTGTTTGAAATTGATTTAGTGTTTGTAAAATAAATCTGGGAATCGATTTGCAAATGATTTGTTATTTGGAGATAAACTTAGAAATAAATCGCAATGTTTTGTTCTATTGAAATAAAACTTAGAAATCAATTTGTAATCGATTTGATATTGGAATAAAATTAGAAATCAATTTGGAATTTGATTTTGGGGTTAAAAGTGAATTTTTGGGAATGTAAATTCAAATGGAATTTATGAAATAAAAGGGAAATTTGTTTTAAAAATAAACGCTGATTTAGAAATAATTTACGGATTTGAATGTAAATTTAAAATAAATCGATAAGGATTTATTTAATTGGTTTAAAAGGACCATTTTGAAATGGAAGTGTATTTTCCTTGAAAAACCGAGTATATTCCAAAGTAGCTTTTAAAATATAAATTAAAGGTTCTAAAGTTGGTTTTTTAAAAGAAATATTTTGAAATATATTCTGCATAAGGAATTGATTTGAAATTTATTTTTGAAATTTGAAAGATGAAAAATGATTTGAAAATTTGTTTTCAAAGTGATGAAGTGTGGAAAATATATATCTTGTGAAGATAATTTGAAAATAAATAATTTGGGAAAATTATTTAAATCTGATGATTGTGTAAATGTTATTGATAGTTAAATCACCGACTATCAATATTGTCTTTGAAATGGCACTTGAATTTGTTTTTAAAAACAAACGCTCACTATTCGGGTTAGCGGGGAAAAGACCTTTGTGTCATATAACCCATTCCGAATTAGTTATACGACGATATGGATGGTATTGAAGACCGGTGGTGAAGACCGGGTATTTGTGAAAATGAAAGGACAACCTGTCGAATGTCTCTGCACCGAGTTGCTCCGGTATAGAGATTTATATCACTATTTTTGTGATGGGAAGTCCGATCGGGATTGTTTGCAAGGGCTTCTTTGGAAGTGCCTTCGGTTCTGTTCGAACCCGGAACAGACTTGTATGGTTACATGTCTAACATTACATTTTGAGATGTAAAGCTGATTTCTTTCAAATACATTTCTGTTGGTGGTGGAGAATTTATTCTCTTAGCTTCACACCCTTCTCTGAGACGTATGAGCTCAGAGGTTATGTAGTTGATGTTATCAGCGATATATTCCTAATTTGGTAATGTGGCATGCTGAGTGTTGCTGTGTATTGATCATTATTGATCATTTGTGATCAAAGCACGACTTTGTGAAAAAGCGTAGCTTTGTGGACGAGACTTCGTCAGACCTCACTCCCCGGAAATGGTCGAAACAGGAATATGCGGCAAGGTTATGAGGGTCGCGCCCTTTAGGGTATGTCATTTCCTTCCGGAAAAGGGTGGCATCAGGTATGGAGCCTTGGTATTTAACCTATGTGGATACTTCGATCTCATTTATTGTGTGATTGTGTGTTTATCGAGGCGCCTCGGATAAAGGTCCCAAAGGAACGGGGGATGTCATATTCGTGAGTTACCCAGTTACAGGGGTAACCCGGCCTTGTGTTGGCAGAGAGCAGTTGTCTCTCGGGACGTCCAACCAGAGGCGATCCCATGTGGCAGTAGGAAAGGAAGTTCTTTAGCCTGACCATTTGTTGGAAATCCATTTCCCAATACGAAATTGTACGGTTTTAGTTGTAGAACCTGCCATTTACTTATGGTGGCGCCCCACTGTTTAGATGGTAGCTATAGTAGGCATAGTGTGAAATGCCTATGCTGGCTAAGATTAATATTATACTTTCGAAATGTTTTCTACACTAGACATTAATAATAATATCCAATGATTTGCATAGTAAGCATCTTTGACTATCATAAGAAGAAATCTCCTCCAATTCTGCGTTTGCATTGTGTGTGTGGCAGGAGGTCTTATGGTAGTTTCATTTTCCAAAAGCATTGCGAATAGATTTTTTTTTCTTTGTGAAAAATAACTATTTTACGATCTCACACCAGTCACCATGACTGACTCGGAGTTTATTGTTTCCTTTATAAACTCTGGGTGCCCATAATTTTCCTCACGGACAGCCTAGAGTTATGTTATCAGGATATTCTGGATATTCTGGAGCATTGGGAAGCAAGCTGGATGGCGAAACGTACTCCCGTACTTGTTTATTTATTCCGCTGTGTATTCTGTATGAGGACAAGTTTATATAACTGTCCATTGTTGTATTGAGTTGTATATTGACTCTGATTGATGTATGTATAAACTGATATAGTCTTTTGTTTAAAGATTATTGATTCGTCTATTATATATTGTTCCGCTGCGAATGTGAGATTCTGGTATTGTTTCTGTTTCTGTGTTTCTTCTTTCTTTTCTTCTGTCTACTTCTACCTCTTCTTTTTAACACTAATGGTTCGGTTTTCCGGCATTCGTTTGCACGGCATTTGATACAGTGGACGTATTAATGTCGACTTTCGAGCGTCGAAAATTCAACCGTTACACTAGGCCTCCTAGCCCTAGATGGTAGCTGTGTTTAGCTGCTATATTAAAAGAAAAAGTAAAAGCAGATAAAAGTAACTAAAAGAGAAACATTAAGATCTAAAGAAAGCGACAGAAACGTCTATAGAAATAAATGAGAATTGCAAAAGAAAAATACATTTTTCCCATAAATTAAGTTTGGGAAAAGTTTGAAAAAAAAAGTTTTCCTTATGTAAACCGTGCTTGGGAAAGAAAATAGAGATTTTATAGAATAGAGGTATAAGTACCAAGTACATAGAAAGAGGTGCGCAAAAGTAAAACGGTAAATGTGAGGTTTTCTGTTTTCTACCTTCTTTCTGACATAAAAAATTGAGTTTGGAAAATTAGATTTTTCATAAATTCGAATATTAAAAAGTGTGTGGTAGGATTTGGATGTAAAACTCGTTGAACTACACCCCTATTCGGTACGAGTGTGGGAAAAATTAGATGAATTTTTTTTTGAGTTTTCGAAAATTGCATTCATATAGAAATTGCAAGTATATTTAGGGTGGGTGCATCATATTCTAAAATAAACTTTTAAAGACGAAAAGCATTCATATAGGAGGTACCGCTTAGAAATTCATGTACATGTATATATTTTGTATTGAATAACACTTTTGCACAAGAACATGGATGGTCGTAAAATTGGATGTACACAAAATGGATGTGATTAATGCGAGAAATTACATAATTTTACCCTTGTCGAATTTCGGGGACGAACTTTCCTAAAGGGTGGGAGAATGTAACACCCTGCATTTTTAGATAATTAAATAATCAAATAATTATAAACAGTGAAAATGAGCAATTTTGGAATTGTCAGAATATGGCCTCGAAACTTATACCATCATGTTCGTGGCGATTTTCTGATTAATTTACATATATAATATGCCTCGAACGGACTTCGTATGAAAAATTTATTGACGTTCGAAGTTCGGCATCGAAAAATAATTATACATGTAAATGTGCATAAATATATTTGTTTATAAATATATGAGCGTATAAATTTTAGAAATATTTGAATTTCAAAATAGTTGCGCGTCATAAAGGAAATTAATTGACATCAGCAATTAGAGGTAATTAATTAACATTAGTAGGCAATGTTAATCAAATCAGCAATTAAAGGAAATTAATTTACATTAATTAGCAACGTTTGAATTTCAAAATAAACATGTGTTATAAAGGGAATTAAATTTTCAATTAATGGAAATTAATTAGAATGAATAAGCAATGGTTAAAAGTTAACGTTTAATAATTTAATTTTCGCGCATTCTCGAGCGTTGTTTTCTGGATCCAACAATTCGCAGCAAGCCTGTGACGTGGTTGCACGAGATTCAATCCTAAAATCCGATGGTCTGAAATTCCCAAACTCCACTATAAATAGAACCCTAGACCTAACTATTTTCTCACAATTAGATTTTCTCCCAATTGGGTTCATTACCTGAGGTTGAACCCTCAATAGAAAATATTTCTAGGAAGAACATCTTCTTAATAAAAATATTAGACGCCTTAGAAGGGGATCTAGGAAGGCCATGGAGCAAAGCTAAGGACGACAGGTGAGTGGAATTAAAATTATATATCTTTTACGTTTTTGATATATTATCGTTAGATTCCCTTTTAATATTTTAATTCGGCATTTATTTCAGTAATTAGTTCTACTAATTAGTTACGTTGAAAACATTAAATTATATAAGAGAGCTTATATTTAATTATTATTTATATTGAAAAGGAAAATAGTAATCCAATTAAGTATGAATAATATTAGGCTTGACAGTTAGAGAAAGGCATAAACCTAAAAGCAAGAAATTTATAGTTATTTATATCTATTTTAAAGTTGAAATTTAGCCTGTAAATGTTAGCTTCTTTTTATTCCTTTATACGTGAATAAAATAGTTAAAGAGAAGAATTCGCAAAAACGGACTAAAATAGAAAAACACTAGATTTACAGAAATTAGAGGTAAAATAAGAAAAACTGAAATAAAAGGAGAAAAATAGAAATTTACAGTAAATTATGCTAAAACGGGAAAAATAAATTAAAAGGGGAAAATTTAATAACTTGATTGGGAAGTTAGTGATAGATTAGTTTGTTGGTTTAGAAAAGAGAATACATTTCCATAGTTTAATATTTAAAAGATAACGATAAACATAATTGCAAGAATAAAAGAAAGAAAATGAGAATTAGTGTAAAATAGAGACACTACTGCATTTTGCACTACCCAAAAAAGTAAAAAAATAATAAAAGGAATATCTTGCAATTACGTATTATTATTACATTATTTAGTATTAAAACATGGAAATGGATTCTTAGCACAGTTTTTGTAACCAACTAAATAGAATAGAACTACTTCCTAGAATATAAGAAACTAAAATGAAGAATTAAAAGGAATTAAAGAGGAAATCAAGTTAATCATTAGATAAGACTAGAAGCAATAAACAGAAATGTACCTAGATCTACATTTACTGTGCAGATAGCAATATAAAAGCAAAGCAGTTATTATGATAAGTAAATTTGTGACAGTCGGACGTAGTCCTAAGCCAAGATTGTCATATAATATAAGAGGATTAAAGAGAATTCAATAACATAATAAAGGACGACAGACTAGAATAGAAAAGAGACACTTGTAAATATATTTATAATATATAGATTATAAAAGAATATATAAGTGACAATTACCAATAAAATTATAACATAGGTTATAATTACGCAGAAAGAACAGAAAAGACTTATTTTAAGACTTAGATTAAGTTAATAAGCAAATATAGCAGAAATAGCAGAAGAGGCTTATTTTAAAACTTACACTAAGTTAATAAGCAAACATAGAAACATGGCCCACACCAACAGCATTCCCTTTCAGTCAGGAACTGATGGTTTCACAATAGCTAGGTGAGGATGGGACACGCTTATGCTGATTAGGTTAAATAAGTAGCCAACATAATAAGAAAAGTAAACTAGACACAAAATAAAAGATTAGACTTAGGGTCTAATAAAAGAGTAAGAAGCGTTTGAAGCAGCCCAAAGGATGAAGAGCCTAACGAAGCAGTTCATCACATATTTTTAGCATAGAAGAAGCACATCCAACTTAGATATTTTGGGCTAGAGGAAGTACGAGACTCCAACGGGACGTAAGTGTACTCTTGGATGGCCCTCTGGGGTAGGCCTAACGAAGCAGTCCCCCGGAGGTTGGTCTGTAGGTGTTCCGTTAAGATAGTATGCCTTGACTGCTTTTGCATGGCAGGACCTTCGTAGGCAGTCAAAAGGGTTGATGTTTGGAGTAGGATATTCGTATGACATCGTACTCTGACTTACAAGTAGGTTTTAGTGGGCAGGACCCAAAAGGATAGTCGCATGCGAATATCATGCCAGCATCAAACCAAGAAGCGAGTTCGGAAAAGACTAGAGTTAAACCAAAAGGCCAATGATTCTTTCACTATCGAGACATTGGATGAGGGGCGCAGCCAATTGGATGTTTAGATTGTTTGTAGTAGGGCACGACCACTTAGCTCTTTAGAGGTCTTTCGATTAGTTGAGGGGTGGCTGCGTGGGGCCATAGCCACGATGAGAAAAGAGACAGACCAAGTACAATATATGTATTGTAGGCCTAACGAAGCAGTCCTTTACAAATATAGAAAATCCCTGACTGAGTTTCATACAAGATAGACCTTGTTAAGCGGGATTCAGGAAGTAGACAGAACGATTACGTATAGTCCTCAAGGTACGCACTGGGTGGTACGTTGTGGATGTCTGAGCATTAGTATAGACTCGTGCAGACGCGGTTTTATGTTTTCATAGCAGACGACGAAACATCTATATTGTAGGCCTCACGAAGCCGTCCTTTACGGATGTAGTTGTTGAGTCATAGAGTTTTGATTTCTGACAAAGAAATAAAGGCGATCGACAAAAAGAAGACATCTTGGCTATAAAGAGACACAAAAGAGCTACAAATGGTACTCTAGATTATAGGTTGATTATTTAATGTTGCAATAGTGATAAACTTTTTAAAATCTATCCTCAAATAATCATGCACCTAAATATATACGTTTGAATAGGCATTGCACATTCACTGTGCAATTTAACAGGGACCGGTCGACCGGTGATAATCCAGGCGGTCGACCGTCTCTGTGTAAAATGCACAATGAACGTGCACACATGCACATAACGTCTATATTTTCGAAATTCTGTCTACCGGCCATCTTTGACCTGTCGACCGTTTTTAAACAGAGAGCAACCTTTCCCAAAAGACACTTCTTTCTCCAATGGTTGCATCTCTTACCTTTCATCAATGATCATATCTATTAATGGCTACTCTTCACAAAGAGTTACAACCATTTATTCTCTATATAAACATGTCTAAATCATTGATTGAAAAATAACAATTCTTTGCTTTAAATTTCTGATCTTACTTTCTAAATACTCTTGCATTCTAAAAGCTCTCTACTTCAAATTGCTTATTGAATCATTGAAATTATTTCATATCTTTTGATTCAATTAAGTAATATACTTCCTTCAATCTTCACAAACATCATTCACATACTTTGAGGATAAGATTATAGGAAGGGTGTACTACAAGTGACAAATCAGTGTTATCAAGAGCATAAGTTGTCAACGACAATTGTATTTGTTTTTGTTGAAGTCCTCTATGTTGTAAGAGGCACGAAATCCCGTTCGGCTGTTCGGGTGTTGTAAACCTGTTCCTCCAGGTGAAGCGAGGTAGTTGGTAGTGAAAATCCAGATAGAAGTCTGGGACTGGACGTAGGACGGGAGGTCCGAACCAGTATAAAAATCCCTAGTGTGATTTTTACAGTTTACTGCATTTACTATTCTATATCTGTGAATTGTTATTGTAACGACCCTAGATTTTAATTTAATTTAAATTGATAATTAAATAAAATTTTAAAATAAAATTTTGTAAATTTAAGTATAAAATCGATAAAATGGGAGCGAGTTTCCCCGAATACAGATAAATTCTGTATAAATCATTTAAATTTAAAAAATATTGTAAGTATTGTATATTTATGTGTATATATGTATTCGGGCATATACGAGTGAATTTGAAAATAAAGATGCAAATTATATAGGATATAAAGTATAAATAAAAACGTTGGATAAAATTTAATAGCATAAACTAAATCTAGAGATTCACTTATATTACCAAATTTATGTAAAAACAATTTGTATTAAATTTAGAAATAAATTAATAATAGATAATTTAAGCTAGAAATAAAAGATAACCATAAAGTAAACAAGTAAAGATAAAATTATAAATAAAATATGAAGTGAACATTGGTTTTGCACACAATAAACTAAAGTGTTTATGTATAAAAGAAACAAAACAGCCTGTACAAAAGTCAAATGGAAATAGAAAGAAAAGTGATATGTATAAACAAAATCACTTCAGCCGAGACAAACAAAGTAACAAAACAAAACAAAAGAAATGAAGATAAGGCCAACGCAAAAATATATCCAAATATAAGCAAGCTACAACCTGGAAAAGTAAGTTAATGAAACAAAGAAAAGAATAAAGAAATACAACATCACTTGTACCAGCATCATCTTCTCAGCCGAAATGCAATGTGTAAAATAAAGTAATAAGGGAACAACAAGTACTTGGCAATTAATGCCATTATCTCTAATATGCATATCAGCCACCCTACGACGAAATCACTGCCCATTGTTGTACTAAAAAGAAGAAATATCATCTTGCATTGTACAAATAAATATAATACCCTGTACAAAAGCATATTATCGCCTGTAACTTGCTCCCATATATCAACTTCTCCCCTCATTTCAGTTCGAGCTGAGAAAATATAGAGCAAAACATTATTTTGAAAACTAAAAGATAAATCTAATGAAGATGGAATGCAAAGGTTCAAATTGGAAAATCAAAATGGAAGCTTGCATTTCTCACACTTGTTCAAATTTAAAGGCTCTGTTTATTTCTTCATGACAGGTGAGCAAACCCTATGTTTTAAACCATATCTTCTTGATTTTATTCATGTGGTGATGATGATTTGGGAATATGTTTGTGTAGATGTAAATGCATTGTATGCGTGTATATGCATAAAATAGATATACATGCCTGTTTAAGTGTTGACAGGTTTCTGTTTAGTAACAGGATAGCTAGACTTAAGAAATTTGTACCTTAGATTTTAATTAGATTTAGGTGATGATTTCTAAATGAAAGTTGATCATAGTGGTATAATACCAATATTAAAAATAGTTGCAGATATATTTATGGAATAAATATTTTAAAATCTGAGTTTTACAGTGATAAACATCTTCATATCAGGAATTCAAATATCGAGATTTCGAGTTTCAGTTGTATGGCATGATTCGTGTTGGAAACTTATGAATTTTGATAACAAAATTAAGATTTTTAAGTTCATGGCTTTTGTGAAATTTCGAGTTGAACTGAAAAGTGCTTTTGATCGTTTTCTGGTGATGGGTAGACTCAGGTAGGTCGGAATTACGGCTGGAGGAAGTAGATGAGTCGGCGAACCTAGGAAAAATACTAGGTGATTTTTTAAAGCACTGTGGTGACCGATCATCGATAAAGTAGGGTTTAAACCCATATTCACTCACGGTCGGAAATCGTTACTTCCGCGTCACCGTTAGACGATCGGAATCGATCGCACTAGGACCAATCGACGCGTTAGACGTATGCGAAGCTTCGGGGGAGGCCACATGGCTTCTGATGGCCAGAGGTGGGTAGACGAGGCGATCTCTGGTAGTCGCGGTTTGTTTCAGCTTGGACCAGAATGCTAAATTGGGTTTGGTTTAGGAACTCGACGATCTGATTGCACTGGAGGCTTGGGCAGATGGTCAGTGACTTGTAGATGGTTGAGGCAATGGCCGGAGCGTCGTCGCGCGATCGTGCACATGCACGAGACACTATTCGTGTCAGGTGGCTTTGGGCTGGGTGGTCTCGAAGAAGGTCTCGAGTAATTCGAGTTTTTGCTCGAAGTTGCATAGGGTTTCATTCGAAGTAATAATAGGGGAGGCTCGGGTATTTTAAATGGTTACAGGTCCCTCTGGAAATCTGTTTATTTCCAATTCAAATTCTTGGTTTTAAAATCTGAAGCAAGTTTAAACAGAACTTAAACTTAAAGTATGGATTCAAACTGAGTTTGAATCCTAGTTTTAAATTTAATTTAATTTTTTTTAAATTAAAATGTTTAAACAACTTTAAAATGTTTTAATGGTTGGAATTTTTAAACTTCGATAAAGTGAAATTTTAAAAGTAAACTTGAAATGGAAATTGCTTTAAAACCCTTTTTGATAATGATAATTTAACCGTTAATAAGAATGAGGTTTATCTTAAAATCAAAGAAGATTTAACAATTTGAAATTCATTAAATTATGTTAATCGAGATGGATAATTTATTTATTTAATTAATTGATGAATTGGACAAATTAAATAAGTAATTTAAGGGTTAAAATCATTAATGAAGAATTATTAATTAAATATTAATTAATGATTAAAATTGATAAATCAAGGTGATTTATTTATGGATAAACATTGAATGAAATTAAAGTGATTAATTAAAGTTTAATCAATTTTGGGTGATTAAATAAAAGAAAATTAATTGAGAGTTAATTGATTTATGAAAATTGATTAAGATAATAAATTCTAAAATTTAGGATAATTAATTAATTAGTAATAAATTAAGGGTTGATTAATTAACTAAAGATAATTAATGAAATGGTGAATTGAATAATTAAAGGTTGATGAATAATAATTAAAGGTTAATTAATTTATTTTAAATGGTTAATTAATAAATGATTATAGAATAATTAAATCAAAATATTTGTAATTTATTAATAATTAATTAACCAGGATTAGTAATAATTCATAAGAAATAAATCTGATTTAAATTAATCAGATAATTAACTGACCTTACCTAGGGATATTTGGATTCTATTGGATGACTTGATTGTTTGATATCCCTGATTAGTGATGCTTTGTGATACGTCCTGATTTATGTGTGATCTGTAATTTACTTATCTGTGATATATATCTGTGATCTGTGAATGAAGATAAGCGTTATAATTTATATCGCTTATCAGATATACTGTCGTATTCTGTGATGATTGTATGATGTTGCACTATTGTGTGTAAAACCCCTAGACTACACTGTTACACACACAAATATGGATTTCACTTGGAAATCGGTTAAGTCACAGATAATTTAAATTTTATGTTTTTGAAATTGAGATTTTAATTTCAATTGATTTTGAAATTGAAAATTTGGGGTTTACAATGAAAAGCTTTTGAAATAGAGTTTCAAATATAAAAATTATTTTGAATAACTTAACCGAATTTTGAAAATTTAAATAATTTGATTTAAATTTGAATTCAAGTTTGAAATTGAATCCTATGATTTGAAACTAGGGATTAAAGATGATATAAATGTGTTTGTATGAATTAAACCATTTTAAAGTATTAATTTGGGAATTTGAATTTAAACCAAGGATTTCAACTTGTATAAATGAATCAGATTTCCGAAAATGAAAACTGTTTGTTTTCAAATGATAAAAGCTTTCATATATATATATATAAGAAATGAAATTCCAAGTTAAAGGAATTTCAAGTACGAATTGAAAAAAAAAGGTTTTCCAAGTTATAAATGAATTCTTTTTGAAAGATATGAATTAAATCTGTCTATTTTTAACAGATTTAAAATGATGATTTGTTTAACCCATTCGAAATGAAATTATTTTGAAAGCTATTAGTTAAATCTTTGATTTAAAGATTTAACGAATTAATTAAACTGAAATGGAAATCGATTTGGAAAATCTGTGAAGGAATCTTTGTGAAATTAAGTGAACTTTGTGAATTGAATCTTTTTGTTTAAAAAGATTAAAATGGTAATTTGTTAAACCATTTGAAAAGAAAGTTTGGGTTTAAATTGTGACTTAATTGAAATCCCAATATCCATATGTTTTCGAATATTACGCTCACTATTCGGGTTAGCCGGGAAAGGACCTTTGGGTCGTATAACTCATTCCGAATAGTGATACGTCGTATATGGATAGCATTTGAAGACCGGTGTTGAAGACCGGATATTTTTCGAAAATGAAAGGACAACCTGTCGAATGTCTCTGCACTGAGTCGCGCCGGTATAGAGATTTATATCACTCTTTTGTGACGGGAAGTCCGGACGTGATTGAAAGTTATCTGGATTTGCAAGGGCTTCGTGAGAAGTGCCTTCGGTTCTGTTCGAACCCGGAACAGACTTGTATGGATTGTATGTCTGACATTACACTTTGAGATATAAAGCCGATTTCTTTCAAATACATTTCTGTTTGGTGGAGGAGAATTTATTCTCTTAGCTTAACACCCTTCTCTGAGACGTACGAGCTCAGAGGTTATGTAGTTGAAATTTATCAGCGATATATCCCAATTTGGTAATGTGGCATGCTGAGTGCTGCTGTGTGATGATCAGTGTTTGATCATTTGTGATATGATCATTTGTTTGATCATTTATCTTTGTGATCATAGGTTGATCATCTGTTGACCCAAAGCATGGCTTTTTGAAAAAGCGTAGCTTTGTGGACGAGACTTCGTCGAGCCTCACAACCCGGTAATGGTCGAAACAGGAATCGTGCGGCAAGGTTTTCAGGGGTAGCTCCCCTAGGGTATGACCATTCCTTCTGGAAAAGGGTAGTATCATGGTATGGAGCCCAGATACTTACTCATGTGGACACACTTTATTTATGACGTGTGATGTTGGATTCGAGGCGCCTCGGTTAAAGGTCCCAAAGGACCGGGGGTGGCATATCTGAGGTTTCTTTTATCCCTTGGGAAAAGGGGTTGCCGGCCTTGTTTGGCAGAGAACAGTTGGTTCTCGGAACGTCCCGCCAAAGGCGTTTCTTTCGTGGAATAGGAAGTTCCTTAGCCTGACCATTTGTTGGAAATCCAAACAAAACAATACGAGCCCTGTACGGTTTTAGTTGTATTACCTGCCATGGAATGTGGTGGTAACCTGCTATTGAACATGGTAGTTATAGTAGGCATAAGTGCGAAATGTCTATGCTGGCTAAGATTTATATTCTACTTTCGAAATTGTTTTCTGCACTATGCACTAGTAATAATATCAAATGATTTGATTTTGCGTAGTAAGCATCTTTGACTATCATAAGAAGAAATCTCCTCCAATTCTGCGTTTGCATTGTGTGTGTGGTGGGAGGTCTTATGGTAGTTTCATTTTCCAAAAAGCATTGCGAATTGACTTTAAAAATCCCTGCTATTTGTTTTTAAAGATAAACTGTTTTTGTTGCTCACACCAGTCCCATGACTGATCCGGAGTTTATTGTTCCTTTCCAAAACTCTGGGTGCTCATAATTTCCTACACGAGCAGTCTAGAGTTGGGGTTTTCAGATATTCAGGTTTAGTAGATTTTCTGGAGTTGATTCAGTCTTTGGATCAGACTGCACTTGCTTATCTTGGTGTATCGTTATTGGGAGTTCGAGCTATTTCTGGATCGTGCTTTGGAGATGAAGATTATCCGCTGCTGATGTTATCGTTTTCTTTTCCGCTGCTATTTTTTGTATCATATCTCTGATGTATATAGATATTCATTGTATCATCATTGTATCTGGATATTGTATCAGATGTTGTATATCTATATTCTTTTTATTCCGCTGTGATATTTACTTAACTGTGTTATAAGCTCCGGCGACTCGGATTTGAACGCTCGAATCTACGACATTCGAGTACGATGTAAAGTATGGATGTCGATTTTCGAACGCGAAAATCTGGGACGTTACAGTTATAGTTAGTTTATTAAATATTTACTTGTATAGAACATTTCGCATATATTGTCAGTCCATATTATACGATCCATAATTAGTGTGCACAAGCATACACACTTTCATTTGGTATCAGAGCTCGGTCATCATATAACCGTAACACCGTTATTTGATATACTCTTGTAATATGGCAAATAACGCAAGCACTAGCACTAACACTTACACGGAAGGTCAATCAACACAAAGACCTCCATTCTTTAATGGTCTCAACTATAGCTATTGGGCAACACGTATGTCATTTTTTATGCAATCAAAGAGCTATGATGCTTGGAATGCTACCCAAAAAGAAATAGTAAATCCAACAACTGAATATTCAGAATGGACAACGGCTGAGAAAACGGCAGCAGCCGTAAATGCAAAGGCAATAAATATGTTGTTTTGTGCATTAGATCAAAATGAATATAACCGTGTTATTATCTGCACTACTGCATATCAACTTTGGCAAACGCTGAAAACCACTCATGAAGGTACTAACAAGGTTAAACAAGCCAAAATAGCCATGCTGAAGAGTCAGTTTCAAAATTTCAAAATGAAACCAAATGAGACAATCAATGATATGTATTCAAGGTTTCAAACTATTCATCATGCACTTATCGGATTAGGGCAAAAATATTCAGATTTTGATGTTGTTTCAACAGTCCTACATTCTCTGACTAGTGAATGGGAAGGAAAAGTATTAGCAATTGAAGAAGGTAATGACCTTTCCATCATGAAGCCAGATGAATTGATAGGAAATTTAATGTCCTATGAAGCAAATTTGCAGGCTAGAAAAGAACAGAAAGAAGAAAAGAAAAATGTAGCATTTCATGCTAAGAAAGATGAAAATGAATCAGATTCTGAAGATGAAGATTTGGCATTCATTGCAAAAGGATTTAAAAAATTCCTAAAATATCGAAAAGCCAGTCGTTACAACAAAAGTAAACCTGGATCAAATAAACCATCTTCATCCGCTATAGAATGTTTCAACTGCCACAAAAAGGGGCACATGCAGAAGGATTGTCCAGAACAGAAGAAGAAGTCAGAAAATGATAAATTCAAATATAAGAAGGACAAGTCAAAGAAACGAGCCTTCTCAGTAACATGGGATGATTCTGACTCATCTTCATCAGAAAGTGAAAGTGATCAGGAGAATGAACAAGCTAATGTTTGTTTTATGGCAACAGAAGATGAGGTACAAATTCCTACATTTGATGAATTACTTGATATTAATTCTGAATTGATAGTGAAATATAAAGACATGAAACGTCAATTAAAAGTAGCCAAAGCAGATTTGAGTAGAGCAGAGTTTGAACGAGATATGTTAAAAGACGAGAAGAAAATATTAGAAGAAGAACTTGAAAAACTTCAAGAATCATCATCTAATGTTGACTCTCAATTATCTCTTTTGAGTCAAGAAATTGAAACTCAAAAAGAGAAAAATGATGCTCTCACTACTGAAAATCATGAGCTTAAGGCAAAAGTCAAAAATCTGGACCTAGAAAAGGCGAGCTTACAAACTAAGTTAGAAGACATTACTCAAAATGTTTCTAACTTTAACAAAGGTCGAGAAAATTTGACAAAAATCATTGAAAGTTCACAATCTATTTCAAATAAACAAGGTTTGGGATATAAGAAACAAGAAACCAAGAAACATCTTGGTAATGAAAGGAAAAAGAAAATACAAAAGACTGAAGTTAAGAAAAATCTTAGTTTATTATATTCCAAACCAAAACCAGTTGTGAAATTTCAGAAGAAAAATGTCAAAACTATCAAAATATGGGTTCCTAAAACAAATAACAATTTGATTAGGAATAAATATATTCAGAATTTCATAAATACTGTGCATCTTAATACTAATTATATATATAAAGGGGATACCGGACCCGTATGGGTTTGGACTCCTAAGACCTAACTCTTAGGACCCCATAAAAAGTGGGTACCATGGACTTAATTTTATTTTTTGCAGGTCCCACTTAAGAAAAGAGGAAAATGGATATTGGACAGTGGTTGCTCGAAGCACATGACTGGAGACAAGAGCTTATTGACAAATATTACATACTCAGATGGTGGCTCCGTCACTTTTGGAGATAATTCAAAAGGCTATATCATCGGCAAAGGCGATGTGAGCAATTGCGGTACATCTAACTTACCTCTTATTACAAATGTCATGCTAGTTAGAAATTTAAAACACAATTTACTTAGTATCAGTTAATTATGTGACAAGGGTTTTACAATTTCTTTTTCGAATAATAAATGTAGTATTCTAGATAAAGATCATAATTTAATTTTCGAAGGTTATAGAGACAGAAATATATATATTCTGAATATGAATATTAATCATAACTCAGATATGTGTCTTGTGGCTAATGATAATGATCCATGGCTATGGCACAAACGCTTCTGTCATATAAACTTCAAAACTATTGACAAGCTACCCAAAAACAATCTAGTTAGAGGACTACCCAAAATGAGTTTTAAGGTTAACAACATCTGTGATGCATGTCAATTAGGAAAATTAACCAAATCATCTTTTAAATCCAAGAAAGTAATATCAACATTACAACCACTTGAGTTACTACATATGGATTTATTCAGACCAACACAGGTTCAGTCAATAAACCATAATCGATATGTATTTGTAATAGTTGATGACTATTCTCGGTATACATGGTCTATTTTCCTGGAAAACAAGAGTGACACTTTTGAACATTTTAAATCTTTCGTCAAAAGAATTCAAAAATCGAAAGGGCTAAAAGTTAAAAACATAAGGAGTGATCATGGTGGTGAATTCGAAAATAACGAATTTGAACATTTTTGTACAAAGAAAGGTATTAACCACAATTTTTCGTTTCCTAGAACTCCACAACAAAACGGAGTTGTAGAACGAAAAAATCGAACATTACAAGAATGTGCAAGAACGTTATTAAATGGATCCACTTTACCAAAACATTTATGGGCAGAAGCCGTCGCCACTGCGTGTTATGTTTTGAATCGTGTGTCCATTCGACCACTCACCAAGAATACGTCTTATGAATTATTTAACGAAAGGAAGCCAAATATATCTTACTTCAAAGTATTTGGTTCAAAATGTTTCATTTTAAGTACGAAAGACCATCTCGGAAAGTTTGATTCGAAAGCTGATGAAGGTATATTTGTCGGTTATTCGGAAAGAAGCAAGGCGTATCGTATTTTTAATAAACGAACCAAAACTATTGAAGAATCTCTTCATGTTTCTTTCAATGAAATCTTTCAGCCCTCTCAACCAAAATCTGATGATGACGAAACTATATTTTCTGACACTCCTATCATCACAAATTATGACTCTGACTCTGAAAATATTGTTGAAAATATTTCTCAACAACAACCAGCTTGTGAAATACGTTCCCCTCCAAGATTATTGAGACACCATCCGGTTCAAAATGTAATTGGGGAGGTCGACTCACAAGTAAGAACTAGGAGTCAATTACATCAAATGGGACATGTTGCGTTTCTATCAAATATCGAACCTAAGAATCCTAAAGAAGCAGCTACCGACGAATATTGGATTATTGCCATGCAAGAAGAACTAAATCAGTTCGTGCGCAATGACGTCTGGGAACTTGTTCCAAGACCAACTGATCAGTCAGTGATTGGTACTAAATGGGTCTATAAAAATAAGGCTGATGAACAAGGAAATATCACCAGAAATAAAGCAAGGTTAGTAGCACAGGGGTATAATCAGGAAGAAGGTATCGATTATGAAGAAACTTTTGCACCAGTTGCTCGACTAGAAGCTATTAGAATCCTATTATCTTTTGCTTGTCACCATAATTTCAAACTTTATCAGATGGATGTCAAAAGTGCATTTCTTAATGGATTTATCAAAGAGAATGTATATGTCGAACAACCTCCTTTGTTTGTACATGAAAAATATCCTGACCATGTGTTCAAACTTAAGAAAGCTCTTTATGGTTTAAAACAAGCACCTCGTGCTTGGTATGAACGATTACGTAGCTATCTTATCAACTCAGGATTTCAAATAGGCAGAGTCGATCAAACTTTGTTTATCAAACATTCTCAAAAGGATATTCTAGTTATTCAGATATATGTAGACGACATCATCTTTGGTTCAACAAATGATAAACTCTGTAAGGAATTTGCAAGTATTATGACCAAAGAATTCGAAATGTCTCATATGGGAGAACTGTCATACTTTCTTGGACTTTAAATCAAACAACTTCCGAATGGTATTTTTATTAATCAAGAAAAATACTGCGGAAATCTTATCAAGCGCTTCGGATTAGAAAATACATCTGGTAAACCAACTCCTATGAGTACAACTACACATCTTGAAAAAGATGATAATGGTAAGAGTGTTGACCAAAAATTATATCGAAGCATGATTGGGTCTCTTCTTTATCTTACAGCTAGTCATCCAGATATAATGATGAGTGTTTGTCTATGTGCTCGTTTTCAAGCAAATCCAAAGGAATCGCATTTACGAGCAGTGAAGCGTATAATTCGTTATCTTAATAATACAAAAGATTTCGGTCTTTTTTATCCAACTGAATGTCCATTCGAATTAGTTTCATATAGTGATGCTGATTTTGGAGGTTCTCGAACGGATAAAAAGAGTACAAGTGGTACGTGCCATTTTATTGGAAAATCACTTGTCTCTTGGTTTAGTAAGAAACAGAATTGTGTTTCACTATCAACATGTGAAGCCGAATATATATTAGCGGCACATCGCTTGTACTCAAGTATTATATATGCAACAAACACTTCAAGATTTTGATATTCATTTATCAAATTCTATTATATACTGTGATAACACAAGTGCTATAAATCTTTCTAAGAATCCAGTGAATCATTCTAGAACCAAGCACATCGATATCCGTCATCATTTCCTTAGAGATAATATTGAAAAAGGAAATATATGTCTTGAATATGTCCAATCTGATAATCAATTAGCAGACATCTTTACTAAGCCTTTGCTCGAATCTAGTTTTATTAAATTACGAAGAGAGCTTGGTTTAATTTCTAGAAAAGAACTTGTCTAATAATTACTGATGTTAAACTATTAAGTTCTTTCTTTTGGCTATTTTAAGCTATTTTTAATATGAGCCTCTGCTTGTTTACACAGTCAAAATTCCTCTTTTCACTCTTATTCATAGGCTTATATGTAAGGAATTTCTATATAAGCTTGTCAAAAATGTTCTTTTTATTCATCTTCCCTTATCTAAGCATAAATACAAAATTTTCTATGGCACATATTTGTGATGAGTGTGCTCAAAAATCACACATTTCCGTTACAAGTTCTGAGCTAGAAGAATATTTTTCTCCTGAAACACCAAAATATAAACCAAAGTGCCATCATCAATGCTCTTGACACCTGGAAGTACGCCTAAATCAAAAAAGGCAAAGAAAGTGCTATTCTGTTCTCCTCATACCAAAGAGAAGATCGATGAAATTCATCACTATCAAAAACATCAAATAGATCTTCAACGGCAGCTTCATTATGGACAACAACAGCTTCATCATGAACAAAAGCAGACTTCGGCACGATTATCTATTTTAGAAAGAATGGCATTCTTCTTCTGTGGAACAAACAAACGAGATGTTCATGAGCCAATGCCAAACGCACCTTCATCTTCTAGAACCCCAAACTCATGGGACAGAAACTATGCTCAGAATGAAGGGGCAACTGAAAAATGGTCATCTTGGAAGGCTCGCATTGATGATATCAACGAAGATTCAACCAATCTTCCTTCTTCCATTCCTCATTAATTTTATATTGTATCGTTGTTTATTTTCTTTTCTAATCACTCATATAATAACATTTAAATATTGTAATACGAGTGATACATGATTTATAGAACACGATATTTTTTTTCTTCAAAAAACAGGCTGAACTGTTTTTCCAGAACAGAACCGGTCGACGGATAAAAAATGAACCGGTCGACTGTTTTGCTCTCTGGCTGAAAACGGTCGACCGGCCATATTTTATCGGTCGACCGGTATGCGTATATTCTGTTTTTTATATACGCTGAGTCCCGTATAGTCTTTCTTCCTCTTCATTTGTTTCAACCGGTCAGATTATTCCCAAATCCTAGAAACCCTTTTTCTCAATTTCAAGTTTCAATTCTCCAAATCTTCTTAAAATGGCTCCTCCTCAGAAAAGACACAAAAAGGGATCATCATCTGAAATCTCTTTAAGCAATGTCACCGCTCAGAAATGGCTTGAAGATTCTATTGTTGTAACAAGATGGAATCAAATGACCAACTACAATTTCCATTCGGGTTCCTTTATCAATATTGATGACTTTGCTTCTTATGGAATCCAACGGTTAGCAATTAATTCAAATATTTCATCGTTGATTGATTTTTCGGCTAACAATGTTGAGGTTAATCGATTGATGATAAAATTGTTCTATGCAAATATGAATCTCGACAAGTATAAGCCTGATAATCCGGACGGGGTCATTTGGTCTGTCGTTTGTGGAAAACAAGTCTTTATAACTTTTGAAAGAATGGCATCTATACTCGGTATACCAAATCGAGGCATTGAGTTTACATCAGAATTTTGTCAAGTCTTCACTCGTGATAGCACCAGTCATCAATTCATAGAAGATAACAGTAATGGTACGAAATCAATTGGACCCACTGCAAGACTTCTACATCGCGTCTTGATGCTTTCTTTGTTTCCTCGTCTTGGAAACTATGATGCAGTATACAAAGAGAACTTCAAGGCTCTTTATGCTATTTATGGCAATGTCCAAATTAATTGGGTGCGTATGATATTTGGCGAGATTCTCAAGGTAAACGACTCTACGCGACCTCATTTTTTCTATAATGAATATATCATGCGTATTTTGCTAGATTGTGGTATAACTCCTCCTGCCTCGGCCATCTCAAAACCAAAAGTTATTAATTCCGTTACCATCAAACGAATGAAGCTTCCACCTCCTTACTTTAAAATCATGCCGTTTGAAACGTGGCAACAACGGGGTCCAAAAGAACAACAATCTTCATCTTCTTGATCTCGTCCCGAAGATGTTAAATTGCTGAAATCGAAATCATCAACCAAAGCTTCACTTGAAACCATTGCACACAATCAACACTTGATAGAAGCGCGTTTCAAAAGAATGGATACGAAGATGGATAAGCGCTTCAATAAAATCAAGTCGTTCTTTGGTCTATTATGGGATTCTATTTCGCAACACATCCACTGCTGTTCAAGGCCAGGATCTAGGAAAGCGTCCTGCTTCTCCTACTTTTAATTGGTCATCATCAGAAGAAGCTACGGGTTCTGGATCAAATGAAGGTAACAGTGACGAAGATGAAGATGAGGAAGATGAAGATGATGAGGAAGGCGATGACGAAGAAGAAGCTGGAGATACTGGTTCCGACTCTTAGTTTATATTATCTCATCTTATCTTATTATCTCTTTTGTTAGTGAAACTTCTTTTTGATATTGTATGATATGGTATGGTATGGTATGCTACGGTAATTTCTGAACTTATGGTATGGTGCTGTATGGTATTCATGTTATGTTTGACTCAGTATGGTATTGTATTGCATAGTATTATCTTAGTCTGTAATTCTATATTATTCCATTATCTATTACTCCTTTTTGTCGATGACAAAGGGGGAGAAAGTGCTAACAATTATTTGCAGGAATATATATATATATATAAAGAATACAGATCACATATTCAGGGGGAGGTTCAGAACTTCAGATATATGTTGTCATCAATCAAAAAGGGGGAGAATGTTGAGTCGTAGAGTTTTGATTTCTGACAAAGAAATAAAGGCGATCGACAAAAAGAAGACATCTTGGCTATAAAGAGACACAAAAGAGCTACAAATGGTACTCTAGATTATAGGTTGATTATTTAATGTTGCAATAGTGATAAACTTGTTAAAATCTATCCTCAAATAATCATGCACCTAAATATATACGTTTGAATAGGCATTGCACATTCACTGTGCAATTTAACAGGGACCGGTCGACCGGTGATAATCCAGGCGGTCGACCGTCTCTGTGTAAAATGCACAATGAACGTGCACACATGCACATAACGTCTATATTTTCGAAATTCTGTCTACCGGCCATCTTTGACCTGTCGACCATTTTTAAACAGAGAGCAACCTTTCCCAAAAGACACTTCTTTCTCTAATGGTTGCATCTCTTACCTTTCATCAATGATCATATCTACTAATGGCTACTCTTCACAAAGAGTTACAACCATTTATTCTCTATATAAACATGTCTAAATCATTGATTGAAAAATAACAATTCTTTGCTTTAAATTTCTAATCTTACTTTCTAAATACTCTTGCATTCTAAAAGCTCTCTACTTCAAATTGCTTATTGAATCATTGAAATTATTTCATATCTTTTGATTCAATTAAGTAATATACTTCCTTCAATCTTCACAAACATCATTCACATACTTTGAGGATAAGATTATAGGAAGGGTGTACTACAAGTGACAAATAAGTGCTATCAAGAGCACAAGTTGTCAACGGAAATTGTATTTGTTTTTGTTGAAGTCCTTTGTGTTGTAAGAGGCACGAAATCCCGTTCGGCTGTTCGGGTGTTATAAACCTGTTCCTCCGGGTGAAGCGAGGTAGTTGGTAGTGAAAATCCAGATAGAAGTCTGGGACTGGACGTAGGACGGGAGATCCGAACCAGTATAAAAATCCCTGGTGTGATTTTTACAGTTTACTGCATTTACTATTCTATATCTGTGAATTGTTATAGTTAGTTTATTAAATATTTACTTGTATAGAACATTCCGCATGTATTGTCAGTCCATATTATACGATCCATAATTAGTGTGCACAAGCATACACACTTTCAGTAGTCGCATAACACTCTAGGAGCAAGACAATGAAGTCCTTTTCGAGGAGGATATGGAAGGTACTATGGAAAGTACCTAGAACCGATGTGGTCTTTGGGCATATAGCTACATATATATTAGCTATTAGGTTTTAATCTACTAGGGAGTAGATGGGTATGATTCACGCACAAAGGTGAGAGTATTATAAACCCAATAAACCTAATATAATAGAAAATGGAAATAAAACGGTATATGTAGAATTATGCTTAAAAGTGTATAATTTGTCCATTCACTAGAACTTTAGTTTTGACCCCCTCCTCATAACATCCCACAGGTTTGGTAGATGGCAGAGACTTTCCAGCTTTGAGACACTTATTTAGGAAGTGTTATTATCTTGATGAGTATTTATTTACTATTATATTTTAGTCAGTTCCGCTGTGAGATATTTATTTAAGCTCTGATGTATTTGTCTTTGCCTATTTGCAGGATACTGGATACTCAACTCCGGCTTCAGTGGGCTTGGGTTTTAGCATTTTTGCAAAAAATCCAGACCTACTGGAATTCGGATTGTTACACTATATGCCAGTCCTACTACTAAATACCGGTATGAAAATACTAATATAGCCAGCCTACCTTTCACAGCTGACATCCTGTTTAGACTAGCCTAAGTAATACAAGGAAAATGCCCCTTTCGGTTGCTTAATAACTCTTATTGAAAGTAAAGCAAGCCCCATTTTCTTAAATGTACTTGGCCATTTAATGCTTCAAATACGAGGCGATCCCTCACTGTATATCCCCTACCTATTTGCTATGCATATCCCTTCCTTACAGGTCCTACAGGTAGAGATGTCTCACATCAGTAGTAAGTATACACAAGTGCTAGTAGCCTCTAGGCGAATGACAAACTTCTGTTGTGTAACTCTACTGATCTTACATCCCAACCATCTAGACCAAACTAATTACCCAAAGCCTAAGTGTTGGGCTAGGCCCACTAATTCATGCTCGTTCTAAACATATAATTAAAGTTATATAATTTCCTACTGTGAAAATGATATTGTCTTCTACGTGTAGTTAATAGTATTAATACTTTTTTATTGGTTACATAATTATTTCTATTTTATATGCTTAGTCTTTGGTTTTCTCATTTCCTTAATGTTAATTGTCCGTAACAATTAGTCATTGATGTCACAATTGAAAAATCTTTAATGATATTAATTTACCTATTTCAAAATCCACTATTATGCCTATTCAATTTCTCCATAAATACCAAATTAAATTCTCCAATCAGTCCCCATTTAATTCCTTCAACTCCCTATTAACTACAAATTTATTTCCTGTTAAATTTGCGGTTATTGTCCATAAATTTTGGAGTTACTATTCCTTCCTTTTTTAACATCCCAGTCATATAATTATTACGTTATTAATAACCAACACAAATATCGTTGTAAATTACGCTATATATATATTTATTTATTTTTAATCGTTAAGTGTGGTTATATGTGTGTGTGTGTGTATATATATATTTCTAACTATTAATTCCTAAATTAAAACATTCATTTCCACGTTTTAATTTATCAGAGCCATCCTTCCAAAAATGATTACCGTTATAGCTTTCCATAAAGTAACTAAAAGTGAGACCTTGCTTCATTTGAAATTACAAAGAATTATTTCTCTGTTTTTATAGATATAAACAGTGTAAATTACAGAGAATAATATCTATACTTTACACATCTCTTTCTTGGTATATTCCTTCTTAATTCAAGCGATGCAATTTTATACATATTTTTGGAATTGGATAATTCATGGAAATTACATAAAAATAGATATAATTAAATTATACCCCACTCCTACTAAATCAAAATATAGAAATTGACATTTTAAGTCAACTAGGGCAACCAATTTTATAACCCAATTATAGATCTAGAATAAACTTCACAACTTTACAAACATTCTTTAATAATTATTATTTGGGACTGATTTCAAATTCCAGATTATGTTTTACATACTATTCCTATTCCAATTTCCTATTTTATGGAGTATGTTCACGATAATCCTATAAATTTTTTAAGCCTACAACTCATCAGATCTTATACATCCATAATTAAATAAAATTTAACGATATAAATTTTAATATTGTAAATAAATTATATAATTTTCCACTTACCATTCTAGCTTTTCAAATCTCCCAAATCTGAATCCATTCTTCTACTTGACTCCTTTTCCATTCTAATACAAAAGAATATATATAACAAGGTATATACATATTATTAAAATTACAGATCTAAGAAGAGATTTGGGGTTAAAGGGAATATATATTTATAATAATAAAAATTACCTTCTTTGCAACGTCGATTTACTTCTTCTCTTTTATTTCCCGCCTTTCTTCAATTATATACATATACATATACATATACATACATACATATATACATACATACATACATACATACATACATATATATATTTAGAAATAGTGGAGAATGGAAAAGGACAAAGCTTTACTGCTTGAATCAGAAAATATGAGAAGGGAAGTAAGGGGTTAGGCCAGTATTTATAGACACCCGAATCAATCGTAACCATTAGATTAAAATAATTAACCCTGGTCGTTTGGCCAAGGCTCAAACCCTAGCCGTTGCATGAAGACCGTTCGACCACTCCTCTATTTGGTCGACCGCTAGGGGTCGACCGCCTAAGAAGGTGGTCGATCGGTGAGGTCCACATTTAATTATAATTTATTTCCATTTTTTTAATTATTTTTGTTTCAGAAATTTCAAACGCTAATAAATTCTTCATTTGAGCTCCGATCACGAAACTCTAAATATGGAAATTGCTCAGAAAATCACCATGAACACAATGGTGCAAGTTTCATGGCCAAGTTCCATCGTTTGTTCAAATTCCATTTTCGAGCTTATTAATTATCATTAATTTTGCTGGGTGTTACATTATCTCCCCTTAAAGAATTTTTCCCCCGCAATTCTCCAAGGGTTGAGTCATGTAACATAGTGCGCAACCAATCTAAGCTACTTAATTACCATACTACCAATTTTGCAGACAAACATGTACAAGTTCATGGTGTATCAAAACATACAAGACATGCATGCAAAATGATTCTAAATCAACGCCTCCTATATGAATGCATTCTTTTTTAAACATTTTGAAAATATGATGCAAACAAACTATATATACTAGTAGTCCTATATGTATGCAATTTCAAATATTAAAAATCATTTTTTACACAAAAATTTCCACACTTCCATGAGTAGATGTGCGGTTCAACCAATTTTGCACTCAATCCCTACCATCCAAAACCTAGCACAAAATTTTTTACGTTAAAATTTTTTGAAATACAATTATTCTTAATCTATACTCCTATGCCGGAAAAGGTATTTAGATGGAAAATTTTATAATTCCACTCTTCTATTGCGTACCTATCCATTGTACCTTGAAACCTTCTCTCCTACTTCCAAAACTTTTCCTACTTTTCCAAGTACAATTTACATAAGGATATTAATTTTTAGATGTTAAAACATAATTATCCTAAGCGCAAGTTTTTTATTTACTACTAGTAAGGTATGGAAATAGAAATTACAAAGCTAAAACAACATTTTCCCTTATTATTATCTATGTTTTTTATTTATCACCATGTTCGAACAGTAAAATTCATATTTACTAACACATGGATGCTCTCTACGCTAAGTATATGACATTTGAAAATTAGAAAATTCCTCATTTTAAAAGAAAACTTTCCTTCTTCAAACAATCTTGCAAAATAGTTTGCAAAATCAAATTTTCGAAAGCATTTAAATACCATTTTTTTCAAAAGCACTTGGCCAAAATTTTCCGAAAACATTTGAACCCCACTTGTAACGACCCAGAATTTTGAACAATTTAAAATGAAAATATTTAATTAATTTTAAATATTTGAATGATGATTTGACTTGAATTTCAAATTATCAGAATAAATTGGCGATTAATTTTTAAAATTTAATCTATTGAATTGAATAAAAAAAATTTGAATCTTCAAATTTAGGCCGATTAAAAATACTTCAAAAGCTTTTAAAATTCGTATTGATAATACTGAAGATAATAGAAGCTTCAGAATTGAATTTGAAGATACTTTGTTCAGTTTGAAAATTTATCGTTCGAATCGATATTTAAAAATAGTCGTTTTTCACACAGTCTCGGAATTCGACGAAACCAGTTCAATTGGATCCGCAATATTGAATTATTACCGGGTTTCAAATTTCGTATTTTTCGGACTTGTCGTGTGAGCGTACGTTAAGAAAACGCGCTGAAGTTTAAGCTGAATTCGATTTGAATTTTAACTTTTAAATTTAGTCAAACCTCAGCACGTTATCTCCCTAAATTCTTACCTAAAATCACGATGAAGATCGTGTAGAGCATGCTGCTTTCGATTGCAAATACTCCTCTTCCCTTCCTTTATCTATTCAAAAATTATTCAACAAAGAAAAAAATAGAAATGGCCGAACTAAAAAATTGAATACAGCATTCAAATCAAAACCGATCATCTCGTTCACATTCACGAAAAATGGTCGAAGCCTCGTTCTTCCCTTTTCTTTTGTCTCGTTCAAACGAGTTCCTCTCTTGTAACGACCCGCCACTCATTCCACAGAATGACGCATCATTAATAAGAAAGAAAGGGGGAGAAAATAGAAAAGAAGAGAAGAAAGAAGAAAACAACAACAACGATCTCACAGCGGAATGAATAAATTATATTAATAACATAAAGAAACTATTACATAGTAAAAACACTTATCAGAGTTTACACAACTATACAACACATACTAGACAGTTATAAACATCTGTCTAGATATTACAACTCAAATACAATACAAGACTCTAACACAGATATCAACACAGCGGAATACTATATCTACGAACGCCGAAGCCTCCTGCTCCATTGCTCCTCCACAATTCGTCAAAGCTAAACCTGAATCCCTTGGCTACTCGTAAAAATTTGAGTACCCAAGAGTTTATAAAACAGAAATAAACAACTTGGGTCAGACATGGGTCTGGTGTGAGTAACAGGTTAAACTTGTTTAACTTCAAAACCTTTTGAAAGAAAAGGTATCACGTAAGACTCCCCACAAATAAACATGGGTAAGTTTTTACCTTACGCTAACCAAAACATTTGATATGAAATTCGATTGTATTATAATAGGGTCTAGGGTTTTCAAATAAATATGAAATAGCCGAAATTGTTACATTATTAAATTCCAGCATACATAAGTATACAATCAAATCCGTTATCACTTATTGGAATTTGGATTTCCATACAATGGCAGAGCTACCGGGGTACCGCTCATCACAGTACGGGGCCTAGATCACCGTACCGAGGATCACTCCCAATCCCCTGCAACACAAAGCCGGGACCATCCCTTACTGGATAATCCCGAATAAAATCACCCCACAGATGGCCGTCGCCAACTGCACCACTAAGCCGAAATAAAAGAAGGAACTCTCTAGACAGGGATGACTTTACTCTCAGTGGGTGCTACCCACGAAGCCTTGCTGCACCTCCCCTGTTTTAGCCATTCCCGGTTGATGAGGCTTGAGGTCACGATTACCTTTAATCAGATCACATTACTTAGAATGCTCATCGTCCACCTGACGATGTTCTGAAAGCATTCAATCCATACAAGTTCGTTCCGGGTTCGAACGAAACCGAAGGCATTATCTCGTTACACTCGTGTTGGAATCACCCTCAGAGTTAACGACAATAACCCTTGCACTTTGAATCTTCATCTTCACTTGAGATTCACGACCTATCGTTAATTTGGATCGATGTGGTATTCGGGTCTCCAGGCCTAGAATTCCGGTATACGGAAACCCGATCCCGGTCTCATCGAAATCCAAAACGTATCTTTTAAGGGCCAAGTTGTTTTAAGGTTAAAACAACTCAATTCTTATCTATACTACAAACAGATAGATAATTTACAATAGATAATCCATATTATCATCCAAATAGATAATTCATATTATCATTTCAATCCAACCAAACATCTATATCATAGATCACCACATCTCTTATCAGAGATATCAACAATGCAAAGCATTCAATATCATTCATCCATTCTTAAGTAATGATTTATCATCTCTAATTAATTTAAAGTGAATTAAATTAATTACTTCATTTTATAAATCCTTCTTACTTAATTATTAATTAAACCAATTAATTAATCATTACTCTAAGTATTATCTTAATTAATCATTTCTGATTAATAATCCTTAAATTACTTTAAGTAATTAATTCCTAATTAATTTTACAAATTAATTAACTTAAACCATTTTAGTAATTAATCTCTAATTACTTCATCTATTAATTAACTGTACTTAATTACATTAATCCTTAATTAATTACAATTAATTAATTACCTTAATCACTTATTATTGATTAATTAGTCTTAATTAATCAATCCTTAATTACATTATTAATTATATTAATTAATGATCCTTAATTACTCTTAATTAATTATCTTATTTAAATTAATTACATTTAATAATTAATTAGTCACATTTATTAATCACCTTTGATTAATCTCATTTAGTAATTAACTATTCTTAATTACTCTACTTCATAATTAATTACTCCTTAATTAATTATTCTTTAATTAATCCCTTGATTAATTATTCAAAAGTAATTAAACTCAAATTACTTTTATTAAACCATCTTTAGTTAATTACATCCACTGATTAACTTTAATTACTTTTCTAAGTAATTTATACTTCCACTAATTATCTTTAAGTAATTATCAAATCACCCATTGATTATCTTAAATTAATTAAACAAATTAATTTAAACTTATCAAATTTATTTAATTAATTACCTTAAGTAATTAATTACTTTAATTACTTCCATTAAGTAATTATACTTAACCAATATATAAAAGATTATCATTAGTTAATTAATCTAATTGATTATCAAAATTAATCCCCTTTATTAATTATTAAATAATTCCTAATTAATGATCTCTCATTAATTTATTAACAATCTTTTCATTACTTTCTCAAAGTAATTAAGTCTTAATCAACTATTTATTAATTACAACTTAATAAATTCTTAATTATCAATTAATTACTTCTAATTACTAAATCAATTTCCTTAATTAAACTTTAATCACTTGATTAATAAATTTCTAATCATTTATTATTAACCTATACTTATCTAAATAAATGATCCTTAATTTCAAATTAATTAATCCCTTAATTAATTAACTTATCATTTAATTAATTAACACCAAATTAATCAATTACTTAAATTAATAAATTATTCTTCAATTACCCTATCAATTGAATGAACCTAAATCATTAACCCTTAATTAATCTTTAAAATAAAGATTAGCCTTATAACTATTTTAATTATTACTAACAAAAGCTTTGAAAACATTTACTTTTAAATGTTTCTTTAATTCCATTTTAAATTAAAGATTTAAAATGAATACAACTCAAATTTAACAAAGTTTAGGAACAAAAAAACCCTTTTTAGATCTCATGTTAAAGAATATTTATAACTTAAAAAAAATGTCAAAAGTGTTTAAACTAAATTCCTTTGAATTCAAACATTAAAATTTTACTTAAATCATTCAAAGTAGTTAAAACTTTAAAATTTTACAAAACTTTATATATTTTAAAACTGAGATTTTAAATTTACTTAAACCTAGATTTAACTTTGGTTTAAATTTAGTTTACATCCCAACTTCCCATTTTAAAGATCCAGTTTTTTTTTAAATTTTAAAACTGACAGGGTAAAACTCTGTAACCCAAACTTTACCCGGCCATCACCTAAATGACTTCGAGCCACACGCCTAATTACTCCGAGAAAATCACCAAATTCACTCGAGAAAACTCGCGTATCTCTTCACTGCTTCACCCAACTTCCCCTGATTCACGACATACACCGTGCACATGCACAAAGCAACCATCCATCTCCGACCACCTACGGTCACTTCCACATGTCGATGATCAACCCACAACCATAATACGACCATCAGAACCTCGATTAACACTTGAATTCGAAATCGAGTAACTCATCACAATCACGGACAGGAACCCAAATCTGGAAACTTCCTCGAACTCACTCCTCCGACCGTCTGAGCACCAGAACCTTTGACCACGTCTTCATCATCCATCGGGCTGCCGATTCCCAGAGTTCAGATGAACTCGATCACCTCTGGACGTCGTAACGAACGTATTTCCCAACCTCACTAAAACTAGGGTTATAAACTTCCCTGATCAAATCCCTTCGCCACAATGCTTTTCACCATCATCAGATAATTTTCTACAACTCTCCGATCATCACTCTATCTCCAGAGAAGATCACGATCTTCCAGATTTCATTGATCGCCAGATTTTCATCATTTTCCCATTTCCGTTCAAACTAGCATATCTCACCATTTATAAATCTAAAAAATTTGATTTCTCTTCTAAAAATCATTATTTGGTTTAAAGATTCAATTTATAATCCTGGAATGTTAAATTATCATCTTTGAATTTTATTCAAAACTTAAACTTCCCTGTTCCTTTTTATTTACAGAGTAGTTTTCTTTTTATTTTAACTTAATAAAATTTAGACTCTAATCCATGATTTAACAAACAAATATAGTTTGAATCCTAAGTCCTATCAGGGATTATAACAAGAGGAATTAAATTTGATCATGATTTAACTTCTAAAAGTAAGAACAGGTAAGAACTGGTAAACAGCAACATGCATTTATACATCCAAATATATATATACAGAAATTCAATCATGTACATATACTAAATAAACATTTATTCCAGAAATTTACATGCACACAGATATCTCTAAACTTAAGTTTGAGAAAGATGTTACTCACAGATAAAATGAAAAAAAGAGTTTATTCTTTGAAACAGAAATGTACAGGTAAACTAGCATGCACACATATATTCATACATATAAATATCCACTGCAAATTTCATAAAATATATTCATTTCAGATTAAATCATGAAATCAACCTTTACCTATTTAAATTTTAAAAAGAGGAGTTACTCACCAGAAAACAGTGCTTCCAGATTTTGAAAAGCTTTTGAAACTTTTAAAAACTTGAATGCTTGATTATCTTTAAAAATTGGAATGCTAGCTATAGAAATTTGTATGCAGAGATGCCTTGCTTCTTTGATTTAAAACTTGAGTTGCTTGTTTACAGAATCTTGCATGCAGACTGGAATTTGATTCCAGACTTGAAAAAAAACAGGCCTTTGTTTCCAGGGTTTGAAGAATTTTATGCAGGTTCTAACTTTGATTTAGTTGCATTTTGGAAAATGGGTTACAAGGATTTGATCTGAGAATTTTGTTTGAGAATTTGGTTTGAGTTACTGATTTGTTTTCTGGGAATATTCAGGCTGAAAGTTTCTTTCTTAGAAATGAAGAAGATAGGAAAAGAAAATGAAATGAGAAGTATATGTTTTATATAAATGAAAATGTAGTTTATTAAAAATAAAAGAAAACAAAAATCTAAAACTTGACATTTGTCACTTACATTGTTTTATTAATGTACACTTGTTTAATCAAGCCTTTATAGATTTACACATGTCTTTTAATTAGTTTTATTTATTTTAAATGTAACTAAAAGACTTTCTTAATTTATTAAATTACTTATCTATTTATATATATACTTTAAAGAAAATAAGCCAATTATATAAATAAAAGCTTATCCATATATTTAAAAATCCAAAACTATTTAAAATCTTACCTCTTTTGAATTTCAAATTTAATTTAAATTCAAATGCAAATTATATTTAAAAATCCAATTTAAAGTTAATTTTAAACAATACATTCAATTTGAAATAACAAATCCTATTTTACATTAAAATCTATTTATTTAAAAACAATACATTATTAATATTGTTTGAAATTAACATATTTATCAATTTAAAATAATTTATACAGGAGATTATAAATTACTACTATTTATTAAATGAATTAACATATCATATTTATATATATATATTCAATCATATTTACAAGCTATATTCAAAAATAAAATAAAACAATCTTTTTGCTAATTAATTTAAATTTAAACTTAAGCTAAAATCAATTTAAATCAATTAACAGTTACCTTGAGTATTTTAAAACTATATTGTTATTTATTTAAATAGCTTTGAAAAGCTTATATTGATTAAATCAAAATTTCCAATTTATCAATATATATTAGAATTTAAAAACAAGATCTTATTTATTTATTTAAATTTTAAATCCAAGCTTATCTATTTACAATATATATAATTGTATATACATTATAAATAGAAATCATCCTATTAAATTTTATAGGATAATTTCATTAGTTAAATATTCATTTAAATCAGATTATTAAATCAATTCAAATCTTATTATAAAAAAATTATCAATCAATTTAATTATTTAAATAGATTATTAAATTGATATTGCCCTAAATTTCCGGGATATTACATCTCTCCTCTTCCTACATAAATCAAATGTCTTCTTCCATTAAATTCAAAGTGAAATCAAAATTCGCGAGATGGTGATGAGCGTGGGCGGCGACGAGCAAAAGGGGTCGCGATGGCGGCTCGTTGAATTCACGGAAGGCGGCAGCTGGCGATCGAAGAAGAGGCAGGGGTCGAGTGCATTGGCACTGGGGGAGCTTGCGAGGTCGACCAATTGGGGGAAAGTCGCGGTGGAGTGAGACGACGTCGACGTGATCGACGCGACTGGCTTTGGCGAGTGCGAGCAAGGGCTTCGCGAGCAGGTCATGGTTTCGAAAGAAAAAAATCGAGAGCATTAAGGTATAAATTCTATTCGATTTAATATATGTTAAAACTCTGTGTAATCTGAAAAATTTTTATATGCAGTTTTAAATTTTATGTAATGATATACATGTAGAAAAATATTCACAGTAAGGTATACACATAGGTTAACAAATTTATTTCGAATTTAAATCTGAAATATATATGTATATGTATATATAATATGAACTTTAAAATTCAAATTCTTTGTATGAATATGTTAAAGTTGTTAACAGTAAAGAAAATTATTGTTTTTTTACAGTATAAGGGTACATAGATGTTTATGCAGAAAAGAAAATTAAATAGATAAATACACACATATTTTAAAACAGAAGTTTAAATAATTTACATTGAGATAGTATAGTTAATTAAATTATTAAAGGAGAAATTGGTTAAGTAAATAAATAGAATAATAATTTAAGTGTTCGATTTAATTCGAATATTGATATATTGTATGAATTGTTATACAAGGTTAAACTGTGAAGAAATGATCAAAAATGGAAATGGGATTGCAAAATAAAAGCTAAGGTGAGATTTTTCTCACTCAAATGAAAAATTGGATTTTACAGTTATTGATTTGATTGATTGACTGTTTGGATGTGATATTAGATATAGTAGGATATATCTATTTATATATAGCAATATATACATATTGGCATATGTATATATTGGATTGATTGATTTCCCGCACTGTATAGCGGATGAGACCCTATTGCGCCGTTAGTAAGCGGATGATATATTTATAAATCCTATATACCGTGATATTCCACCTTGAAGTGGAATGGGTATTGTGCTAACATCTGTGGATGCAGGGAAACAGGTTGGAGGGATCCAACTGGATTCCTCACCAGTATTTATTTGATTTCAGATATTGTGATATCTGTTGATTTTCATATCGATATATGATGTTGTTGACGTGATTGACTAATTTGTGTGTTGCATCATTGGATCCAATTTTTAAAGTTATAAAAGTTATGAGATTTGTGAAATATAACCGAAAGGTAATTTTTTTAAAATAAATGGTTAAGTAATTTATAAAATGGTTTGGATTGGGATTTTTGAATTATTAAAAACGATGTATATAAAAGATGTACAAAATGGATATTTATAAATTTGAAATATTGGGATTATAAGACAAGTTTTTATAAGTGTTAAAATGAAGTATGAATGGGATTTCATAAGTTAATGAAATCTGAAAGTTTTAAAATTTGTGAAGTTTAAAAGAACGATTTCTTTTAAAATAAATGAATTATAAGTTATTAACTTATAATATGGACTTGTGTATATATATTGAGTTATAAATTGAATTTGTTAATAAAGGAGATTTATAGATCAAAGTTGTTATGAAATATAAAGGTGAATTTATAAATGTTGTTTTATAAATCCGAAACCAATTGAATTTGGTAATTTAAACGTAGAAGTTATTAAAGGAGATATATTCGTGATTTTGGACAGCGAATTATCCTTTAAGTTAAATGTTGTAAATAATAAGAGTTGGTTGGGAATTTTATCCATGATTTTGGATAGTGGATAATTCTTGAAATATAAATGTGTAGAAAATATTGAAATTTGGTTAGTGAAGTATATTCACGATTTTGGACAGTGAATATATTGTTAAGTAAAATGGATATTTTTTTGGGAAAGTGACATTAAAAATGAAGTTAATTGTTTTAACGATGTTTTAAAATGTGCTAAATATCGAAATCATAGATTTCAACATTTATTGTTGAAATAGACGTTTTCGAGAAATAGAAGGAAATGGTGGACTATAACACTGTTGTTATAGTAAATGATTTCCGAAAGGAAATGTTTTATATAGTACTGGGATTTATATATCTATCTTAAAATCTGAATCCCTATACTTGTGATTTTGAGTCGTCGTAACGATGTTTTACGTAACATTCGTTTTGACTCAAATGATTTCCTTAAAGAATGAAATATATACTTAATTTTGATTTAAGTATATCAAATATTTTCAAATGATGAAAATAAATAGATTTGCGAATTACTTATTATTAAATAAGTATGGAAATGCTTTTCCAAAATGAAATGAAATGTTTGTTAAGAATTTATCTTTGTAAAGATAAATTGAAATTGAATATTTGAAATCGATTTGAAAATCGTATATCAGTAGATATTTTTGAAATATAAATTTACTATGGAATTTATAAAAGAAATGGGAATTCGTTTTAAAAATAAATATCAATTTATTTTTGAAGTGTGGAAATTTTATATCTAGTAAAGATATTTTGGGAAATAAATAATTTGGGAAAATTATTTGGAATCTGATGATGTTGCGCATCTTTATTGATAGTTAAATAACCGACTATCAATAATTACCTTGAATGGGTATTTGTTGTGAATTGGATGAATTTGAATGCCACACTTATTTTTGAATAAGCGCTCACTATTCGGGTTAGCCGGGAAAGGAACGTGGGGTCGTATAACCCATTCCAAATATGTGATACGTCGTTATGACTTGCATTTGATGACCGGTGTTGAAGACCAGATATTTTTGAAAACGGAAGGATTACCGTCGAGTTACTCTACATTGGCTGATCTCCGATTTAGAGGTTTTATCACCATTAGTGACGGGAAGTCCGGACGTGATTAGAAATTTATCCGGATGTGCAAGGGCTTCGTGAGAAGTGCCTTCGGTTCTGTTCGATCCCGGAACAGACTTGTATGGATTGTGTGTCTGACGTTACAAATTGAGATATAAAGCTGATTTCTTTCAAATACATTTCTGTTGGTGGCGGAGAATTTATTCTCTTAGCTTAACACCCTTCTCTGAGACGTACGAGCTCAGAGGTTATGTAGTTGAAATTTATCAGCAATATACTCCCAATTTGGTAACGTGGCATACTGAGTGTTGCTGTGTAATGATCAGTGTTTGATCATTTATGATATGATCGTTTGTTTGATCATTTATCTTTGTGATCATTTCTTTGATCATTTGTTTGACCCGAAGCATGGCTTTTTGAAAAGCGTAGCTTTGTGGATGAGACTTCGTCGAGCCTCACACCCCGGAAATGGTCAAAACAGGAAGGATGAGGCAAGGTTCTAGGGAGTAGCGCCCCTTAGTGTATGCCATTCCTTCTGGATAGAGGTGGTATCATGGTATGGAGCCCAGATACTTAACCTATGTTGATACTGCTTATTATGTGGTTGTTGGAATTGAGGATCCTCGGGAAGATCGGTTACGATCGGGGGATGGCAAACGCGTGTCAGTAGTTACCTATTTTTGCAGAGGTAACCCGGCTTTGTGTTGGCAGAGATCCGGTTAGGTTCTCGGGACGTCATTCCAGGGGCGTTCCTTCGTGGCATAGGAAGTTACTTGGCCTGACCATTTGTTGGAAATCCAAAGAAACAATACGTGACATGTACGGTTTTAGTTGTATTACCTGCTATGGAATGTGGCGGTAACCTGCTATTGAACATAGTAGCTATAGTAGGCATAAGTGCGGAATGCCTATGCTGGCTAAGATTTATATTATATTTTCGAAATGTTTTCTACACTATGCACTAATAATAATATCAAAAATGATTTGATTTTTGCGTATCAAGCATCTTTGACTATCATAAGGAGAAATCTCCTCCGATTCTGCGTTTGCATTGTGTGTGTGCGGGAGGCCTTATGGTAGTCTCATTTTCCAAAAAGCATTGCGAATCTATTTTAAAATATTCCTTTGTTATCTTTTAAAGATAAACTGTTTTACGATCTCACACCAGTCACCATGACTGACTCGGAGTTTATTGTTTCCCTTCTAAACTCTGGGTGCCCATTATTTTCCACACGGGCAGCCTAGAGTTATGTTATCAGGATATTCTGGAGCTTTGGAAGCAAGCTGGATGGCGAAACGTATCACATGTACTTATTTATTTATTCCGCTGTGTATTCTGTATGACAAGTTTATATAACCGTCCATTGTTGTATTGAGTTGAATATTGACTCTGATTGATGTATGTATAAACTGATATATTTCTTTGTTTTAAAAGATTAGTAATTATCTATTATATATTGTTCCGCTGCGATATGTGAGATTCTGATATTGTTTCTGTTTCTGATGTTGTTCTGTTGTTCTTCTTTCTTTTTCTTCTATCTTTTCTTCTATCTCTTCTTTTAAACCCTAAGAATTCGGTTTTCCGGCATTCGTTTGCTCGGCAGTTGATACAGTGGACGTATTGATGTCGATTTTCGGAAGTCGAAGAATCGGGTCCTTACACCACTTCTCAAAAGCATTTAAACAAACATTTCCAAAACATTTGCCTCTCCATCGTTAAAAACAAATCAAGCCATATCTTAGCGTAATCTGAACTCAATCAATAAGTCAATGCATATGATTAACCCTTGCATTGTGCAGTTAATCTTAGATTTGTAGAACCATTTTTTTATTCTAAAACAACAAACTATCTACAAGTGTATTTATAAATTTTAGCTTTTAAGGCATAGGGATAGTAACCGTGATTTTGCAACAATCATTCCCTATCCTCCATTTGCTAAAATTTATTTTTCCCAAAAATCCTAAAGTTTTTGGGATTAAGCAATTTTAAATTTCTAGTTGCTAACATAATTTCCTAATTTATTTATAAACTTCCAATCTTACCTACATTTTATTACTAGTTAAGTGTCCTTATGAGATCTTCTTATTTACACCGTTTCTCAATATATATATATATATATATATATATATATATAGTGGTCTAATCCCATCCATAAAATCAACATAGTGATAAAATAGGAACATATCTCATATCATATCGTATGCTTTTCTAATAACCTAAGGGAGACAACTAGCGATTACAACCAAAAAACTCTATAAGAAAATTTTGCTGGAAGTTGCTATTCATCATCAACTAGTGTTAATGATGTTATGACCTAACACTCCTTACTAAATTAAGATGGATATTTCTTGTATTCCATTCTACTATCACCCACACGCCGTCACTTACTTTCTTGGCTTCTAATAAATAAGATCCATCCATTACTTCAGTTATTATACTCGATTAAGGGATAAATCGTGCATTCCCACATCATAGTAGGTAAGAAATATAAACTATGCACATTTAGAATAACTCATCGAAAAATTAGTGTAGTGGAATAACTTTCCTATCATCTAACTTACATTCTCTAATCTTGAGTCAACCAACATCCTTTATGTGGGTTTGCAATCTTATTACTCTCTTCTCCAACCACACTACTATCTTCTCTAAATCATAATCTCTAGACTGTATCTACAAACTTAAATATTTACTTCCTCTATATCCTTGATCCTTTATGCGACTATACCTTAGGGCTATAAAATTGTACTTTGATATCATTCCTCATTTCTTTGAGGGTTCTTCTCATAGCTTCCACACATCACAAATAAAATATTCCTAGATTCATGCCAACATTCCTTATATTCAACAGGGTTTCTTTGTTTCCTTCTTATTTCTAATAAATGTTAATTGTCTGTAATAATTGGTCATTAATGTTAAATTAAAAAATATATAATGATATTTATTTACCCATTTCAAAACCCAACTATTACGCCTATTCGGTTTCCCCATAAATGTTGTTAACTGGGATTTTAACCCAGCAGAATTCAAACGAAGTCGGAACAGCTTCGTCGAGTCAGATCAACTTAAGAACCAACCAAAAGGACTAGAAGAACAAACTATGAAATATTAGAGTAAAGGAAAGCAAAAGCATGCTCAGGTGATGGATCACTAGCGATCATAAGGTTCGCTCATAGTTCCATCAATCCTCTTGCATTGTGATCAATTAGGTATCAAGGAATGATTGCTAAGTTTGATGGAGTACCAAACTAGTTAGATCGAGAAGTGAGCATTTGTCTAATTCAATCAGTAGTCCAATGCAACCAGTGTATGGATCATCATTAAAATAAGGCAACAAGCTACAAATTTATATAGAGAACACCAATATGAGACAACAAATGCAATTCAAAAAACAAAGTCCAAAAATCCACTAGGTACATCCTTCAAATCGACTCGGTTGGCTATGAAACTTTCCATGCATCTTCGTATTTCCAAAGGAAAGCTTCTAGCATGGCGACCTATCTCAATAGCTCTCTAATCCCTATAAATACAATCTTACCTGCAACATAAACAAGATCTTCTAGACTGGCTGCTAGACCTTTGTAGAGATTATTCTTCACTCTTCTCCTCCCACACAATAGTCATATAGGGGTTCACTGTGATTTTCTAGTGAACTCTTGTACTTATTACTTGATCTAACTTAGAAGATTCAATCATATTGTAATGCTATTCAACTTATAATAGCAGTCATTTAATAAAAAGTTGTAAAGTGGACGTAGGCTTTATTAATAGCCGAGCCACTATAAAAACCTTCTTGTCTTTTTACTATTTTTTCTCTTTTTACATTTATACTCTATATTATTGCTCTGTAAGAACAGGGCTGGTGCTTTCACACTCAATCCAGGGTGTTGATCCATTTTTTGGGTTAACATTTTAGTGCTTTCATTGAGAATCCAACTTTGGATTACATCTAGCTATTTTCTTTGGATCAGATAGGTTCAGAAGTTAGATCCTCAATCTATGCTTAGAAGGTTTAGTGTTGAGAATCAATGGCACCGAAAAGAAAGAGAACTACTTCCGGAAGATCCATAGGAGCTACCATTGCTGGAGAAGAAACAAACCCTCAGCTAATTGAAGTGAACAACCCCAACAACCTGCTGCTAGGAGCCAACTCTGGAGATTAGGCTCCAGGATCCTCCACATGGCATGAAGTTGTAACTAAGGTAGAATTAAACAAGATGGTTGATGAAATTAACCATAAAATGGAAAATAGTTAAAAATCTCTTATGGAAAAGTCGGAGCTTTCGTAGTGCTCCAATTACTAACTACTTCCAAAATGGTGCCTGAAGTAGTGGCTGCTACGGAGCAAGAGCATTCTTCTGTTTTTGGCTTGAACGGAAGAAACATAAGGCAAAAGCAAAAGAAAGCAATGAGCATAGAGTAACGACCCGGAATTTTCGAACCCGAAAATTCCAGATAGTTAGGAAAGAAGAAAGAGATAGAAGAAAAAGATAGAAGGAGAAGAAACAGAAACACATCACAGATTCTCACATTCGCAGCGGATAAAATATAATATCATTTATACAAAGGAAAACTGTAATTGTTACTTTACATTCAATACATCAGAGTTACAATCATATACACATAACTTGGACAGTTATATCAACTTGTCTCAGACTAATATCATAACACTCTCAAATACACAGCGGAATACACTCCATACGTTCCTGCCATCCAGCTCGCCTCCTGAGCTCCAGAAAGTCCTTACCTGGAAATTTGTAATACTCGGTCTGACCCGAGCATTACCACAAAGTAACACCCGGGTCAGGCTGGAAACCAGCGTGAGTAAACTCATCTAACATGAAATTTAAATCCATAGAACTTATTTAAACCCGGGTAACTCGTACTTTACCACAAGTAAACAACTTATATAGTCAATACTTATTTCACAAAACAATATCTAAGTATCCAACTTAGTTTAAATGGTCCATATTATTCCAAACCGGCCTATTGATTTCGCATATCAAATCTATAAAGGTTTATAGATTACTAATCGAAGTGGTTCCGGATATCGCTGATATCCGATCCCGGTCTCTTCGAATCCAATGTTATTCTTTAAGCCAAAATGATTAAGTTTAAACAATACCATTTCTATTCAGGATTTCATGTTCACACAACAATTTATCTCAAAAAGATAACCCATAATACCACAGTTCAACCAAGTATCTCTTATCACAAAGCATCCCAAATCACATATTAGAGATATCAAATAATCTAAGTCATTTAATATATCTAAATTATCTATAAGCAAGATAAACTAATTGTACCATTTCTAATCAAGTTAATTACTTTTAAATCCTGCTTACCCAAACATTAATTAATTTTAAACCAATCTAAATTAATTATCCATAATTACTTTCATTAAGTAATTTTCCCACTGGTTAATTATCCTCAATTAATTAACCTTTAATTATTTATTAATTATCCTTTAACTACTAATTAATTTAATTAACCCTTAACAATATTAATTCTTTAATTACTTACATTAAGTAATTGTCGTTTAAGTAATTAATCTCTAATTTCTTACATTAATTAACCTCTAATTACCAATTAATTAATCTCTAATTATTAATTAATTTCTCTTTAATTCATTATTTTAATTAATCTTTAATCACCAATGACCCTAATTAACCTTAAGATAAACCATTTATCTTTATTTGTTACTTAACTATCATTAACATATAAATTTAAACCATTTTACTTAATTATCTACTTGATTACATTTAAAATTAAGTCTAAATAACTTAAGAATTTAACTTAATAAATTTAAGTTAAACAAATCATATAACTTTCTTAAATTAATTATTTAAAACATTTATTATATAAGGTAATAGATTAAGAAATAGTTTAAACTAGATTCACTTAAAATTCTAAAACTTGCTTCTATTTCAAATTTTAAAACTACTAAAATATTTGCTTCGGGTTCAACCCGGTATACACTCGAGTCCAGACCCGAGTATTTTCTAAAACTTGGTTTTAGTTTAAAGTTTAAAACCTGTTAACATGTTAATAATCCTATCGTACACACTCGAAGACGAACACGAGCTAGCCTCTCCTTTTCCCGAGTTCCCACCCGAGTATACTTCTCTTCCTTCCACGAGCACAACACCACTGACACAACCAACATAGGTGCACATGCACAGATCACCGGAGCCATTCCGGTCATCGCCGATACGCCCCACATGTCGGCGACCATCACCACCCAACGACTGACCACCTGAAACATTTAATATAACTCGAAAACGTAATTGAGTTATCTCGATCAAACTGGCACAACAACCCCTACCTGAAAACTCCTCGACCCCATGACGCCGACCACCATAGATCATGAATCTCTGACCACAACTTTGCCGACCATCCACGCTTCTATCCCCAACGTCCGATGAACCCCGGTGCCCTAGAAACGACTCAGCGATCAAATTTCCCAACCTCGACCAATTTGGGTTTTAAACCCTAAACCAACGCCATGCCGCCGCCTCGGTGAACTAATAACCCACCTACCATTTTTGCCGAGACCACCAAACTTCCCTCTACCTCCAGCAGAGACCCCGACCACCCCGAGTTTCCCGATCACCAGAAAAGCCCCAAAACCCATAGCCTGATCAATCCTCGAATTCTCACAATTTACATACTTAAAAATCGTGAATTTCCCTTTAAAAATCCTAGTTTTCCAAGTCGATTCAGAATATATATATGAATCAGAGAATCAAGCTTTTTGAAATTTATATGTTTTTAAGATTTTCCCTGTCTTCTTGATTTCCCAGATAATATTCAAACTAAATTTAGTTATATATATTTTTAAAACTTAATTCATGTTTAAACAAACATAACTTGTTTGAATTTCGCATCCTATAAGAGATTCAAAGGTGAGATTTAAATTTTCACTTTGTTTTAAACCCTGTGAACAAAGAACAGAGCAACTCAGACATGCATACTTATACATATATATAGGAATTCACATTTGATCCATACATGCAAGAATAATTCATATCATAACTTTTAAGATCATCACAAACATCTAGTTTTTAAAATAAATTATAGTTTGTTTACTCACTGGCATTTCTAAAAAATAGAGGAAACTAGGTCAGATCACTCACCTGTTTAAAAGACAGGAAACAAGCTTTTGAAATACTTGAAATCTGTTCTCGTATCTAAACTGGAATTTAGTTTTCTTTGATTTGCATTGATCTTGAATCTTCTTGCTTTGAAACAGAGATGATCAAGGTTTTGAAAACTGAGATGATGATGCTTTGATTGCTTTAGATTTGAAAACTGGGAGAAGATGATAGTTGTTTGCTAGTTTTTGTTTGATTTTCTTTTCTTTTGCTTTTTCTTTTAAATCTGATTTGTTTTCTTTGTTACCAGATTTTTAGTTTTGGAAGATGAAGATGAAAAGATTTGAGGAAATTTGCATTAGCCTGGTTTCTCTAATACTACATTGTTTATAAATTTTCAAATTAAAAGAAAAAGTATTTGCCACTTGTTATTACACTAAGCTATACACTTGTAAATGCATGTTATATTAATTTTACAAATGTCTTAATTATGAATTTTATGTTTATATCCTTGCCTCTAAATTATTTATAAATTTAAGTCTAAATCCCTACTTAATTTTTATCTATTTATATAGATTATTTATTTTATATTTACATATGTCTTGTGTATTTTAAATTTATACTTATAGTTTTAAAAGATATACACATATCAAAGCTTTATATTATTTTCATATATACTAACTATATCTATTTCCAAGTATATAAAAGAAAAGTATTTTTTTTAATCTTTAATTAAATCTCACCTTATATATTTACAAACCAACCTAACATATACATACATATATATTAATTTCAAAACATAACTTCCAATACAATATATATAAACCTATATATTGTATTAGAAAATTATTTTTATTAGCTTTGAAAAGATAAATTTTGCTAAATAAAAATTTTCAAAAAAAAAGTCATTAAACAAATATTGTAAAATTTCAATAATTATATCTGGAGATTATCAAATGAATATTTATCTAGATATAAATATTTATTATCGGATTTATTTATTCAACTTATAAATTAGTTTTCCTATTGATTTACCCAATTATTATATCAATTACAGATGTCCAGAAATCCGGGTTATCACATTCCTCCCCCCTTTAAATCTTTTCGTCCTCGAAAAGGAACGAAGCAAGAATTTTATTACAATGTTGATTATCAGTTAAATTATTCCTTAGACATCTTAACTCTTAACTCTTTTTATTTAAATTTTTTTCAAAACATTTTAAAAATTTAAATAATATTATCAAAATAGTTTTTATAGAAATATTTTTTTTATAACTCGATGTCTCAACCAGTCCATCCTTGTTCTCACAGAAATACGGTCATACGTTGATCAGGCGTAAGACTGAAAATCTATCAGTACTTGGTAAACCCATTTTCAACACCTAGTGAAAATACTTGGAAAATAATTTATTGAAAATATAGAAAATGTTTTTGAAAATAGAGGAAATATCTTTGGTGAAAATGCTCTGGAAATCATCACCCCCATCCATGGTCACAGTTACATCACGGGTTACGTTGCCATCGCAGCAAAAGTCCATGTAACTGATTACACCATAGAACCCACAACAGATCGCAGTTACATTCCAGGGTTACGTTGCCATCGCAGCAAAAGTCCATGTAACTGTTGGCTCTCAGCGGCACACACGATTTCGCTGTCAAAATGAAACTTCTCCCACATAGGTCGCAGTCTACCGATATAAAATCAAACGCAGACTGTTGGCTCTCAGCGGCACAAACGACTTTCGCTATGTTACTGTAACAACCCTGAGATTGCAATTACCGAATAATAAATTAAAATTATGATTTTAAGTTGAAAAGGAAGCTCAACAAAAATTTTGGGAATTTAAATTTGCAATTGGTTTGCAAATTAAAGTATTTTGGGTTTAAAATGGGAAAATTAATATTTTTGGAATTTAATATTTAAAAAGGGAATTTTTATTGTGATAATGGGTTTAATTGGCCAAATGAGATAATTACATGGTTTTAATTAAAATTGGATGCTTATTAGGATTTTTTTCACATGATAACTTAGAAAATAAACTAAGTCCTAATGGGTTTAAAACCCCCTTACCATAACCCATTAGCCTAACCCCCTCCTATATAATATCTTAAACCCATAACCCTAACCCTCCTCCTCTTCATAAATTCCTAAACCTAAACCAAAGCAAAATTAATGGCCTCCATTTAGAAGCTCCATCTCCATCTCTTCATAATTAGACTTGTTTAATCCTAGCAAGGTAATGCAATCCTAGGCCTAATCACCTTCTAATCTTTATTTTAATCTTTGAAATCTCTTTGTAATCCTTGGTTTTGTTCTCTTTTTAATTTTGAAGCTCTCTAATCCACATCCTCTTTGCTTTGGAAAGTTGCACTTGAAGTGTTTGCTTATTTGCTTGATTGGTAGAGGTAATTACTATTGATTAGTAATTAATGCTAGTTGTAATATTGGTAATTATTATTAATTAGTGATTATTGCTAGTAGTGGTTATTGCTAGTTAATTTTGGTGAAAATTTTAATGCCAAAAACTGAAAAAAAACACCCCAAAACCTCAAAAACAACAAAAATTTGTTGGCTGGAATGTTTCAACCTGAAACAGGCTGAAACAGTGCACTGTGTGCACCAGGGCAGACCTGGGTTGCACCCAGGCTGCTGCCCAGGTGCAGTAGGTCCCCAGCCCACTAGGGGCTGGGGCAGGCAGCAGGTCCCCAGCCTACTAGGGGCTGGGGCGGGCCGGAGGTCCCCAGCCCACATGGGGCTGGGGCGGGCCGAAGGTCCCCAGCCCGCCTGGGGCTGGGGCGGGCCGCAGCACCCCAGCCCGCATGGGGCTGGGGCGGGCCCAGCACCCCAGCCCGCCTGGGGCTGGGGCGGGCCCAGAACCCCAGCCCGCCTGGGGCTGGGGCGGGCACAGAAACCCAGCCCGGATGGGGCTGGGGCGGGCCCTAGAACCCAGCCCGCCTGGGGCTGGGGCGGGCCCAGAACCCCAGCCCGCCTGGGGCTGGGGCGGGCCGTGTTCCCCAGCCCATGCGGGCTAGGGAAGCTCTTTCATTTCCCAGCCCGCATGGGCTGGGGCGGGCCTCTTGTCCCCAGCCCAGGTGGGCTGGGGTCTGAATGGATCGGGCTTGAAAAAAAAAAAAATTTATTTCTCCACTCTGTTCCAGACTTTTTATCTCCACTTCGAGATGCCGCCACGATCGCATTCGAAGTCGGAATTCGACGTTTTTGGTCTCGTTGGAAATGTGGAGTTTCGAACTCCATCTCTGTAAAATTTGGGCATCATCAGCATTCGTTTGGTACTTCGAATTTCGTGTCGAAGTTGAACTCTGGTCGCTGTTTGTAAACAGTGTAAATCTTGTTCTGGGTCCAACTTTGAGACGTCGCTGCTACTTCGTCTCAACTCGGAATCCAGAAATTCTTTTTGCATCTTAAAGTAGGGATGTTTTACTACATGCCTGAAAATTTTCATGACATTTGGAAACAGTTTGCTGGTCCAAATAAATTGTCAAACTTGGGTTCACAGCTGTTTTTGAATGGTTACAAACACTTAGAATATTTTCAGTGATTTTCTGGTTTTGTGGATTTCTTTGAGATTTGTCTCTAGATTTCATACACGGGTTTTATGAATCATTTTCAAAAGATTTTTCACTCCTAAATGACTTTTGAAATTATTATATAATATTATTTTTAATTATTAAATTAATTACTCTATAATAGGAGAGTTTTCAAAAGCCGTTTTAAAGTGATTTCAAAAATCAATTATAAATCCGTTTCGCACAATTATTTTCTATAATAAAACCCCACACTCACACTTTAGCACTTCGAGCGAAGTGGAAAGGTGCTTAAACGGTTGGGAAAAACTCCGGCTTATGGAACCGTGTGTATTTTCTTTCCGGTTAATCCCCGACCTATTCGATTGATCGTTTTGACCTTTGGGTCTAGTTTACCGATGATATGAGGTAGACTTTTTATTGTTTGGAGTGTGAGATTGCTATTGGTTAGGAAACCGTTTAGTGCGAACGTGGGGTATGGGACTCATTGTTAACACTTTGCGGGTTCCTCTCCAAGAAGTTAGTGACACATTAGCCTCTGGGCGGCCAGTACTGGACCTCTGGGTCACCACGCCTCTGGGCAACCGTCTCTGGACACCTGCTCTATGGAGCAGTTTATTTTTCGGCGTGCGCCTTTGGGCCTTTATCCTTCTGGGAAGGATCTCGCCGTCTCGCGCGTTTCGCATCGGTGCGAGTGATCGATCACAACTCTACAGTACTTGGCAACAACGACTCTGGTTGGTGCACGTGCAAAACTTGTATTATCTGATTATTTTTATATCCATTCGAGTACCGCCATTCGGTGTTGGTTCTATGGAACCATACGATGTAAGTGCGATTACCTTATGGATCCACAGTGTCTCTGGACACTGCTTTTCAGTGTTTGATTTCATTGACTTTTCAGTATATCCCCATGGCTCTTTGGAGCATCGATCTTTGCTTGGGCATTGATCACAGACTCTGGTCACTCTTGGGATTATTGCCTATGGGCATCTTTTTATAGCTTTGGCTACGCCGATGATATGAGGCGATTTTATTTATTCTACACTTTGGTGTTGATTTCTCTTTGGAGATTTTTATTGTTTATTGATGATTAGGGATCGTCATTATATTCATGTGGTTCATAATATACTTCTCTTTGGATAAGTACTGTTTTACTTATGTACCGCATTATTATATATCTCAGTTATTACTGATTGTTTAGCTAGCCTGACCCGAGTGTTTTCGCTCGGGTCAGACCGAGTTGTTTCAGGTTAGGTCTCTGGACTTAGCTTTTGTGCTTCCGCTTGGACATTATCTGCTATGCTGATAGATAGCGCTTTTATTTGTCCACTATTCCGCTACTCTCTTATTATTCAGACTTTGATATGTACATATTTTTGACTCACATGTGTGAGCAGTGGCTTTGTACCCACTTATGATATTTGGATCTGTATTGATGATGTATTGTTCTGGGATTTTATATCTGTTATGTGATTCTGTTCTGTGATGCTATTTCATTATGTTATTATGCTTTGTCCTGATAGATCTTTAGCCATTTGTAATTTCGTTATAAGTATTTACCGAATATGTCGAACCACCTGATTGAGAAAAATTTAAATAGATTCCACCTTTCGACGTATTCGGTAGATAGTTATAGCTTGATTATAGATGGTCGCTTCCACTATACTCTATTCTCCGCTTTAACAGACAGTATTACTCCCGTAATACTCTTTGTTACAGTGGGTCTCAGAGTGGGGCGTTACAGCTTGGTATCAGAGCCTAGTTTCAGGAATAAGCATAATAAACACAGAACATATACACTTAGTACAATACATTTTAAATTAGATCCGAATTAAATCAAATCCCTTCCTTATGGTTATTGATAGATAAGTTAGGAATATGTATAGGAATCCGTTATATTCCGTAGTATTCCTTAATTAATTATCTATCATTGAATCATGTCTAACTCTAATTCCTGTTACGACATGTTTGACCAATTGAGCGGTGCGAAGGTCTTCTCTCAGTTTGACCTTGCCACCGGATTCCATCAGCTACGAGTCATGGAAGACAGCATTCCTCTTACAGCTTTTCGCACTCGTCATGGTTCTTTTGAGTGGTTGGTCATGCCGTTCGGCTTGACGAACGCTCCGGCTTTCTTTGTCGATCTCATGAATCGAGTATTCCGGGAATACATCAATAGATTCGTTCTGGTTTTCATCGACGATATTCTTGAGACTCTTTCTATGTGTGATATTCGAAATCGAGCTCCGTCTTCTGTATTCCTTTTGTGGATTAGATGTTATAGACGATTTCTATATTTAAGGAATTGCGGGGACGCAATTTTCTTAAGGGGGGGAGTCTGTAACAACCCTGAGATTGCAATTACCGAATAATAAATTAAAATTATGATTTTAAGTTGAAAAGGAAGCTCAACAAAAATTTTGGGAATTTAAATTTGCAATTGGTTTGCAAATTAAAGTATTTTGGGTTTAAAATGGGAAAATTAATATTTTTGGAATTTAATATTTAAAAAGGGAATTTTTATTGTGATAATGGGTTTAATTGGCCAAATGAGATAATTACATGGTTTTAATTAAAATTGGATGCTTATTAGGATTTTTTTCACATGATAACTTAGAAAATAAACTAAGTCCTAATGGGTTTAAAACCCCCTTACCATAACCCATTAGCCTAACCCCCTCCTATATAATATCTTAAACCCATAACCCTAACCCTCCTCCTCTTCATAAATTCCTAAACCTAAACCTAAGCAAAATTAATGGCCTCCATTTAGAAGCTCCATCTCCATCTCTTCATAATTAGACTTGTTTAATCCTAGCAAGGTAATGCAATCCTAGGCCTAATCACCTTCTAATCTTTATTTTAATCTTTGAAATCTCTTTGTAATCCTTGGTTTTGTTCTCTTTTTAATTTTGAAGCTCTCTAATCCACATCCTCTTTGCTTTGGAAAGTTGCACTTGAAGTGTTTGCTTATTTGCTTGATTGGTAGAGGTAATTACTATTGATTAGTAATTAATGCTAGTTGTAATATTGGTAATTATTATTAATTAGTGATTATTGCTAGTAGTGGTTATTGCTAGTTAATTTTGGTGAAAATTTTAATGCCAAAAACTGAAAAAAAACACCCCAAAACCTCAAAAACTACAAAAATTTGTTGGCTGGAATGTTTCAACCTGAAACAGGCTGAAACAGTGCACTGTGTGCACCAGGGCAGACCTGGGTTGCACCCAGGCTGCTGCCCAGGTGCAGTAGGTCCCCAGCCCACTAGGGGCTGGGGCAGGCAGCAGGTCCCCAGCCCACTAGGGGCTGGGGCGGGCCGGAGGTCCCCAGCCCACATGGGGCTGGGGCGGGCCGAAGGTCCCCAGCCCGCCTGGGGCTGGGGCGGGCCGCAGCACCCCAGCCCGCATGGGGCTGGGGCGGGCCCAGCACCCCAGCCCGCCTGGGGCTGGGGCGGGCCCAGAACCCCAGCCCGCCTGGGGCTGGGGCGGGCACAGAAACCCAGCCCGGATGGGGCTGGGGCGGGCCCTAGAACCCAGCCCGCCTGGGGCTGGGGCGGGCCCTAAACCCCAGCCCGCCTGGGGCTGGGGTGGGCCGTGTTCCCCAGCCCATGCGGGCTAGGGAAGCTCTTTCATTTCCCAGCCCGCATGGGCTGGGGCGGGCCTCTTGTCCCCAGCCCAGGTGGGCTGGGGTCTGAATGGATCGGGCTTGAAAAAAAAAAAAATTTATTTCTCCACTCTGTTCCAGACTTTTTATCTCCACTTCGAGATGCCGCCACGATCGCATTCGAAGTCGGAATTCGACGTTTTTGGTCTCGTTGGAAATGTGGAGTTTCGAACTCCATCTCTGTAAAATTTGGGCATCATCAGCATTCTTTTGGTACTTCGAATTTCGTGTCGAAGTTGAACTCTGGTCGCTGTTTGTAAACAGTGTAAATCTTGTTCTGGGTCCAACTTTGAGACGTCGCTGCTACTTCGTCTCAACTCGGAATCCAGAAATTCTTTTTGCATCTTAAAGTAGGGATGTTTTACTACATGCCTGAAAATTTTCATGACATTTGGAAACAGTTTGCTGGTCCAAATAAATTGTCAAACTTGGGTTCACAGCTGTTTTTGAATGGTTACAAACACTTAGAATATTTTCAGTGATTTTCTGGTTTTGTGGATTTCTTTGAGATTTGTCTCTAGATTTCATACACGGGTTTTATGAATCATTTTCAAAAGATTTTTCACTCCTAAATGACTTTTGAAATTATTATATAATATTATTTTTAATTATTAAATTAATTACTCTATAATAGGAGAGTTTTCAAAAGCCGTTTTAAAGTGATTTCAAAAATCAATTATAAATCCGTTTCGCACAATTATTTTCTATAATAAAACCCCACACTCACACTTTAGCACTTCGAGCGAAGTGGAAAGGTGCTTAAACGGTTGGGAAAAACTCCGGCTTATGGAACCGTGTGTATTTTCTTTCCGGTTAATCCCCGACCTATTCGATTGATCGTTTTGACCTTTGGGTCTAGTTTACCGATGATATGAGGTAGACTTTTTATTGTTTGGAGTGTGAGATTGCTATTGGTTAGGAAACCGTTTAGTGCGAACGTGGGGTATGGGACTCATTGTTAACACTTTGCGGGTTCCTCTCCAAGAAGTTAGTGACACATTAGCCTCTGGGCGGCCAGTACTGGACCTCTGGGTCACCACGCCTCTGGGCAACCGTCTCTGGACACCTGCTCTATGGAGCAGTTTATTTTTCGGCGTGCGCCTTTGGGCCTTTATCCTTCTGGGAAGGATCTCGCCGTCTCGCGCGTTTCGCATCGGTGCGAGTGATCGATCACAACTCTACAGTACTTGGCAACAACGACTCTGGTTGGTGCACGTGCAAAACTTGTATTATCTGATTATTTTTATATCCATTCGAGTACCGCCATTCGGTGTTGGTTCTATGGAACCATACGATGTAAGTGCGATTACCTTATGGATCCACAGTGTCTCTGGACACTGCTTTTCAGTGTTTGATTTCATTGACTTTTCAGTATATCCCCATGGCTCTTTGGAGCATCGATCTTTGCTTGGGCATTGATCACAGACTCTGGTCACTCTTGGGATTATTGCCTATGGGCATCTTTTTATAGCTTTGGCTACGCCGATGATATGAGGCGATTTTATTTATTCTACACTTTGGTGTTGATTTCTCTTTGGAGATTTTTATTGTTTATTGATGATTAGGGATCGTCATTATATTCATGTGGTTCATAATATACTTCTCTTTGGATAAGTACTGTTTTACTTATGTACCGCATTATTATATATCTCAGTTATTACTGATTGTTTAGCTAGCCTGACCCGAGTGTTTTCGCTCGGGTCAGACCGAGTTGTTTCAGGTTAGGTCTCTGGACTTAGCTTTTGTGCTTCCGCTTGGACATTATCTGCTATGCTGATAGATAGCGCTTTTATTTGTCCACTATTCCGCTACTCTCTTATTATTCAGACTTTGATATGTACATATTTTTGACTCACATGTGTGAGCAGTGGCTTTGTACCCACTTATGATATTTGGATCTGTATTGATGATGTATTGTTCTGGGATTTTATATCTGTTATGTGATTCTGTTCTGTGATGCTATTTCATTATGTTATTATGCTTTGTCCTGATAGATCTTTAGCCATTTGTAATTTCGTTATAAGTATTTACCGAATATGTCGAACCACCTGATTGAGAAAAATTTAAATAGATTCCACCTTTCGACGTATTCGGTAGATAGTTATAGCTTGATTATAGATGGTCGCTTCCACTATACTCTATTCTCCGCTTTAACAGACAGTATTACTCCCGTAATACTCTTTGTTACAGTGGGTCTCAGAGTGGGGCGTTACAGCTTGGTATCAGAGCCTAGTTTCAGGAATAAGCATAATAAACACAGAACATATACACTTAGTACAATACATTTTAAATTAGATCCGAATTAAATCAAATCCCTTCCTTATGGTTATTGATAGATAAGTTAGGAATATGTATAGGAATCCGTTATATTCCGTAGTATTCCTTAATTAATTATCTATCATTGAATCATGTCTAACTCTAATTCCTGTTACGACATGTTTGACCAATTGAGCGGTGCGAAGGTCTTCTCTCAGTTTGACCTTGCCACCGGATTCCATCAGCTACGAGTCATGGAAGACAGCATTCCTCTTACAGCTTTTCGCACTCGTCATGGTTCTTTTGAGTGGTTGGTCATGCCGTTCGGCTTGACGAACGCTCCGGCTTTCTTTGTCGATCTCATGAATCGAGTATTCCGGGAATACATCAATAGATTCGTTCTGGTTTTCATCGACGATATTCTTGAGACTCTTTCTATGTGTGATATTCGAAATCGAGCTCCGTCTTCTGTATTCCTTTTGTGGATTAGATGTTATAGACGATTTCTATATTTAAGGAATTGCGGGGACGCAATTTTCTTAAGGGGGGGAGTCTGTAACAACCCTGAGATTGCAATTACCGAATAATAAATTAAAATTATGATTTTAAGTTGAAAAGGAAGCTCAACAAAAATTTTGGGAATTTAAATTTGCAATTGGTTTGCAAATTAAAGTATTTTGGGTTTAAAATGGGAAAATTAATATTTTTGGAATTTAATATTTAAAAAGGGAATTTTTATTGTGATAATGGGTTTAATTGGCCAAATGAGATAATTACATGGTTTTAATTAAAATTGGATGCTTATTAGGATTTTTTTCACATGATAACTTAGAAAATAAACTAAGTCCTAATGGGTTTAAAACCCCCTTACCATAACCCATTAGCCTAACCCCCTCCTATATAATATCTTAAACCCATAACCCTAACCCTCCTCCTCTTCATAAATTCCTAAACCTAAACCTAAGCAAAATTAATGGCCTCCATTTAGAAGCTCCATCTCCATCTCTTCATAATTAGACTTGTTTAATCCTAGCAAGGTAATGCAATCCTAGGCCTAATCACCTTCTAATCTTTATTTTAATCTTTGAAATCTCTTTGTAATCCTTGGTTTTGTTCTCTTTTTAATTTTGAAGCTCTCTAATCCACATCCTCTTTGCTTTGGAAAGTTGCACTTGAAGTGTTTGCTTATTTGCTTGATTGGTAGAGGTAATTACTATTGATTAGTAATTAATGCTAGTTGTAATATTGGTAATTATTATTAATTAGTGATTATTGCTAGTAGTGGTTATTGCTAGTTAATTTTGGTGAAAATTTTAATGCCAAAAACTGAAAAAAAACACCCCAAAACCTCAAAAACAACAAAAATTTGTTGGCTGGAATGTTTCAACCTGAAACAGGCTGAAACAGTGCACTGTGTGCACCAGGGCAGACCTGGGCTGCACCCAGGCTGCTGCCCAGGTGCAGTAGGTCCCCAGCCCACTAGGGGCTGGGGCAGGCAGCAGGTCCCCAGCCCACTAGGGGCTGGGGCGGGCCGAAGGTCCCCAGCCCGCCTGGGGCTGGGGCGGGCCGCAGCACCCCAGCCCGCATGGGGCTGGGGCGGGCCCAGCACCCCAGCCCGCCTGGGGCTGGGGCGGGCCCAGAACCCCAGCCCGCCTGGGGCTGGGGCGGGCACAGAAACCCAGCCCGGATGGGGCTGGGCGGGCCCCAGAACCCCAGCCCGCCTGGGGCTGGGGCGGGCCGTGTTCCCCAGCCCATGCGGGCTAGGGAAGCTCTTTCATTTCCCAGCCCGCATGGGCTGGGGCGGGCCTCTTTTCCCCAGCCCAGGTGGGCTGGGGTCTGAATGGATCGGGCTTGAAAAAAAAAAAAATTATTTCTCCACTCTGTTCCAGACTTTTTATCTCCACTTCGAGATGCCGCCACGATCGCATTCGAAGTCGGAATTCGACGTTTTTGGTCTCGTTGGAAATGTGGAGTTTCGAACTCCATCTCTGTAAAATTTGGGCATCATCAGCATTCGTTTGGTACTTCGAATTTCGTGTCGAAGTTGAACTCTGGTCGCTGTTTGTAAACAGTGTAAATCTTGTTCTGGGTCCAACTTTGAGACGTCGCTGCTACTTTGTCTCAACTCGGAATCCAGAATTTCTTTTTGCATCATAAAGTAGGGATGTTGTACTACATGCCTGCAAATTTTCATGACATTTGGACACAGTTTGCTGGTCCAAATAAATTGTCAAACTTGGGTTCACAGCTGTTTTTGAATGGTTACAAACACTTAGAATATTTTCAGTGATTTTCTGGTTTTGTGGATTTCTTTGAGATTTGTCTCTAGATTTCATACACGGGTTTTATGAATCATTTTCAAAAGATTTTTCACTCCTAAATGACTTTTGAAATTATTATATAATATTATTTTTAATTATTAAATTAATTACTCTATAATAGGAGAGTTTTCAAAAGCCGTTTTAAAGTGATTTCAAAAATCAATTATAAATCCGTTTCGCACAATTATTTTCTATAATAAAACCCCACACTCACACTTTAGCACTTCGAGCGAAGTGGAAAGGTGCTTAAACGGTTGGGAAAAACTCCGGCTTATGGAACCGTGTGTATTTTCTTTCCGGTTAATCCCCGACCTATTCGATTGATCGTTTTGACCTTTGGGTCTAGTTTACCGATGATATGAGGTAGACTTTTTATTGTTTGGAGTGTGAGCTTGCTATTGGTTAGGAAACCGTTTAGTGCGAACGTGGGGTATGGGACTCATTGTTAACACTTTGCGGGTTCCTCTCCAAGAAGTTAGTGACACATTAGCCTCTGGGCGGCCAGTACTGGACCTCTGGGTCACCACGCCTCTGGGCAACCGTCTCTGGACACCTGCTCTATGGAGCAGTTTATTTTTCGGCGTGCGCCTTTGGGCCTTTATCCTTCTGGGAAGGATCTCGCCGTCTCGCGCGTTTCGCATCGGTGCGAGTGATCGATCACAACTCTACAGTACTTGGCAACAACGACTCTGGTTGGTGCACGTGCAAAACTTGTATTATCTGATTATTTTTATATCCATTCGAGTACCGCCATTCGGTGTTGGTTCTATGGAACCATACGATGTAAGTGCGATTACCTTATGGATCCACAGTGTCTCTGGACACTGCTTTTCAGTGTTTGATTTCATTGACTTTTCAGTATATCCCCATGGCTCTTTGGAGCATCGATCTTTGCTTGGGCATTGATCACAAACTCTGGTCACTCTTGGGATTATTGCCTATGGGCATCTTTTTATAGCTTTGGCTACGCCGATGATATGAGGCGATTTTATTTATTCTACACTTTGGTGTTGATTTCTCTTTGGAGATTTTTATTGTTTATTGATGATTAGGGATCGTCATTATATTCATGTGGTTCATAATATACTTCTCTTTGGATAAGTACTGTTTTACTTATGTACCGCATTATTATATATCTCAGTTATTACTGATTGTTTAGCTAGCCTGACCCGAGTGTTTTCGCTCGGGTCAGACCGAGTTGTTTCAGGTTAGGTCTCTGGACTTAGCTTCTGTGCTTCCGCTTGGACATTATCTGCTATGCTGATAGATAGCGCTTTTATTTGTCCACTATTCCGCTACTCTCTTATTATTCAGACTTTGATATGTACATATTTTTGACTCACATGTGTGAGCAGTGGCTTTGTACCCACTTATGATATTTGGATCTGTATTGATGATGTATTGTTCTGGGATTTTATATCTGTTATGTGATTCTGTTCTGTGATGCTATTTCATTATGTTATTATGCTTTGTCCTGATAGATCTTTAGCCATTTGTAATTTCGTTATAAGTATTTACCGAATATGTCGAACCACCTGATTGAGAAAAATTTAAATAGATTCCACCTTTCGACGTATTCGGTAGATAGTTATAGCTTGATTATAGATGGTCGCTTCCACTATACTCTATTCTCCGCTTTAACAGACAGTGTTACTCCCGTAATACTCTTTGTTACAGTGGGTCTCAGAGTGGGGCGTTACAGTTACCATAGTGTCACAGTCTACCGATATAAAATCAAACGTAGACAGTTGGCTCTCAGCGGCACACATGACTTTCGCTATGGTCTGCAGTAGATCGCAGTGACATTGAGTTAAATTGTTGTCACAGCATAACTCAAATGCCTCTGTGGGCACCAGCCCCTCGACTTTCGCTACACAAATAATCCTCAGGAACTAGTTTTGTCCGGACTCCTCACAGGATCAACTTTAGAATCCCCCCTTGGGGTTCAAGGCAGTACCACCCAGTGGTACTCCTGAGAAGTTCATTTCAAGGAAGCGCCTTTTTCCCCAGAGCTATTCTCAAAACACTTTATACTATATACTTATAGTATCTTCAAATCATACCCTTTATGATTTATATCAAAATATCCTTTACACAAAATCGATTACCAAAATCGATAATTCTCAAACTAGGCTTTCCAAATTCCCAAAATTGATTTTTCCAAAAATCAAAAAGCCTTTTTAGAAATCCATAGGTTCCCAAAACCTTTTCCAAAATCATTCCCATAAAATCCTTTATATATATATAATATATATAACTTTTAAAAATCTTTGGATCATTTCAAACTTGTATAAACTTCTTTTATACTTCAAATATTTCAAAACTCTTTTCTTCTGGTAATGGATTCAACAAGGGAATATTTATCTTATATAACAAAGATATATAACTTTGTTTATTCCAAATCAAATATTCAAATTTGATTACTCTTTTATAAAGTTATTAACCATATCACCTTTCTATAAAATGAGTTCTAATCACAGAAATATTCAACTCTCATTTTATTTCATAATATATTTCACAAAATATACTTTTCATTTCAAAAACCATTTTACAGTTTTTATCCACAAAATTTCAATATCAATTTCATTCAAACCCGTACGATGTACACATATCATCCGTACGCTATATCAATTTGATCGCTCACTCGATCACACAATTTCTCTTCCGAACTAGTATCGTCCACCCGACTCTCTAGTGCGGACTCAGATCTGGTTTCTTGATCAGAAACCGACATTCTCCTTGCATAGTCATAGCTATGATAGAGAATATCCAGAACCAATCAAAAATCCATATCCAGGTTCGCCGTCGAAAATCGAGCGAAAGATCCCAACTCAGATCGATAATACTATCTCGAAATTCTGTGTTCGAATCTGGATCAAATCACTATGCGAATAGAATAATATACGTATATCCTACGTATTTATCTTTATTGGTTATTAGCCAAATCACTTCTCTTTTCCATTCACATTTCCTTTAATTCCATTCACTTATTCTCAATTACTTCATTTCCCATTTGAGTTATTACTTCAATTACAAACCGTTTGAACTCTGACCAATTTAAATTTAAAAATAACTTGAAAAGGTTTTAAAATAGATAAGTAGTTGAAAAATAGTTATTAGTTTGTAAAATAGCTGTAAAATGGTTAAGTATTATAAAATAGTTAGGTAATTGCAAAATAGATTTTAAAATAGTGATTAGATATAAGTAACTGAAAAATAGTAATTAATTTATAAGTCAGTTTCAAAATAGTTAAATAGTTCCAAAATAATTGTAAAATAAGTATAAGATAGTTTGGGGTTTAAGAAGAAGATTATATAGTAAATAGTTTGGAAAAATATATTTGTATTAAAACAATTTATTTTGAAAATAATCCAGAGCCAAACTGTTTAATTTCCCAATCTCCATTTCCAATTAATTTCCCATTAATTCAATTTAAATTTCCACTTCCATTTAAATTGACTCAATACTTCAATTTCCATTGAATTTAATTCAATCCCAATTCAAGTTGAATTAATCTTAATTCCTTTCCAAATTCAAATCAAATTCCATTTGATTTTAAACATATTCACTTTAATTACAATTTCAAATTATTCAAACTAATTTCAAATTGAATCCACTTAAATTTCAAATCATTTCAATTTCTATATGAATTAATCCCAATTCCTATTTGAATTTTGAACTCATTCAATCTTCAATTTTTATTTTAAATTAATCCATTTCAAATTTTCCATTTGAATTTTAAACTTATTTATCTTAAATCACAATTCCCATTTATTCAAATCAAATTCAGTTTGAACTAATTCAATTTAAATCTCAATTTTAAACTATCTCGAATTATATAAATTCGAGTTAAAATTGATTTAATTCCTTAAATCACAATTCCTTTACTTTTAAATTAACTCAATCTTTATTTTTTTATTTTAACAAATTAAATCTTTAAACCTTTTAATTCTGAATTCAAATTTCAAAATTCCATTTTAAAATTATCTTTACTTAACTCATTACAAAGTTCAAATAAGAATTCAAAAACAATTTAATCTTCAGATTCTAATTTATTATCCATTTTCAATTTCCAGATTTCAAACCCATTTTGAGATTACTCGTAACTCCCATTTAAAATCAACCATTTAACTTTCCAAGTTAAATTTAAATTGCATCTTGAAATTTCCAATTCAAGTTATTTATTCAAACTTATTTAACTTCCTCCAAGTTAAATTAAATTTACTTAATCTGGTCAACTTTACACAATTTGAATTCCCATTCAAATTTTAAACTTCAGATTAATAATTTTTCCCCTTTTAAGTTTAAAAACTTACTTCACTTTGGGTTTCACATCACATTCCAATTTAAAACTCAACACTAAGTGTTTATTTCAAATCATCATAGGTATTATGTATATTCCTCATATATACATTTTCTTTACACACCAAGTTATACTTTAAATTTTTAAACCACCTTTGGTTTTAATTCAAAACAAACTTTTTTTAAACAATTTCAAGTTTTCTGGATTTAGATTTAAAATTTCACAATTTTTAATTATCTTCAATTCCAATTTATAAGTTATACTCACTTAAATGTTTACTTCCCTAAACATTTCATTTTGCTAAATCATTAACAACATTCATTATTAAACACAATTACCATTTTATGATAATAACCAAGATTATCATATCTGGAAACCAATTCATTATTATCTTTATTCTTGATAACATTTCTACAAATTCAAGATTTTAATTTCAGTTTGAATTCATTTCAAACTTATCTTCACTCAATTTTAAATTGGTTGTATTTCTATTACCACTTAATTTAATTCCAATATTTTAACAACCAATTACCTTAATATTTATTAAAAAGAAATATCATTTTATATATCAAAATATATTCTTATATAAAATCATTTAAAATCCTTATATAAGAAAATAACAATTACGCTCTCATATATATATATATATATATATATATATACACTCAACTCGTTCTAGGGTACCATTGACCCTATTCTCTAACGAGTAATCCCAACAGAGCCAAGGTTCTCGCTTAACCTTCGCTCTGATACCAACAGTAACGACCCGGAATTTTCGAACCCGAAAATTCCAGATAGTTAGGAAAGAAGAAAGAGATAGAAGAAAAAGATAGAAGGAGAAGAAACAGAAACACATCACAGATTCTCACATTCGCAGCGGATAAAATATAATATCATTTATACAAAGGAAAACTGTAATTGTTACTTTACATTCAATACATCAGATTTACAATCATATACACATAACTTGGACAGTTATATCAACTTGTCTCAGACTAATATCATAACACTCTCAAATACACAGCGGAATACACTCCATACGTTCCTGCCATCCAGCTCGCCTCCTGAGCTCCAGAAAGTCCTTACCTGGAAATTTGTAATACTCGGTCTGACCCGAGCATTACCACAAAGTAACACCCGGGTCAGGCTGGAAACTAGCGTGAGTAAACTCATCTAACATGAAATTTAAATCCATAGAACTTATTTAAACCCAGGTAACTCGTACTTTACCACAAGTAAACAACTTATATAGTCAATACTTATTTCACAAAACAATATCTAAGTATCCAACTTAGTTTAAATGGTCCATATTATTCCAAACCGGCCTATTGATTTCGCATATCAAATCTATAAAGGTTTATAGATTACTAATCGAAGTGGTTCCGGATATCGCTGATATCCGATCCGGTCTCTTCGAATCCAATGTTATTCTTTAAGCCAAAATGATTAAGTTTAAACAATACCATTTCTATTCAGGATTTCATGTTCACACAACAATTTATCTCAAAAAGATAACCCATAATACCACAGTTCAACCAAGTATCTCTTATCACAAAGCATCCCAAATCACATATTAGAGATATCAAATAATCTAAGTCATTTAATATATCTAAATTATCTATAAGCAAGATAAACTAATTGTACCATTTCTAATCAAGTTAATTACTTTTAAATCCTGCTTACCCAAACATTAATTAATTTTAAACCAATCTAAATTAATTATCCATAATTACTTTCATTAAGTAATTTTCCCACTCGTTAATTATCCTCAATTAATTAACCTTTAATTATTTATTAATTATCCTTTAACTACTAATTAATTTAATTAACCCTTAACAATATTAATTCTTTAATTACTTACATTAAGTAATTGTCGTTTAAGTAATTAATCTCTAATTTCTTACATTAATTAACCTCTAATTACCAATTAATTAATCTCTAATTATTAATTAATTTCTCTTTAATTCATTATTTTAATTAATCTTTAATCACCAATGACCCTAATTAACCTTAAGATAAACCATTTATCTTTATTTGTTACTTAACTATCATTAACATATAAATTTAAACCATTTTACTTAATTATCTACTTGATTACATTTAAAATTAAGTCTAAATAACTTAAGAATTTAACTTAATAAATTTAAGTTAAACAAATCATATAACTTTCTTAAATTAATTATTTAAAACATTTATTATATAAGGTAATAGATTAAGAAATAGTTTAAACTAGATTCACTTAAAATTCTAAAACTTGCTTCTATTTCAAATTTTAAAACTACTAAAATATTTGCTTCGGGTTCAACCCGGTATACACTCGAGTCCAGACCCGAGTATTTTCTAAAACTTGGTTTTAGTTTAAAGTTTAAAACCTGTTAACATGTTAATAATCCTATCGTACACACTCGAAGATGAACACGAGCTAGCCTCTCCTTTTCCCGAGTTCCCACCCGAGTATACTTCTCTTCCTTCCACGAGCACAACACCACTGACACAACCAACATAGGTGCACATGCACAGATCACCGGAGCCATTCCGGTCATCGCCGATACGCCCCACATGTCGGCGACCATCACCACCCAACGACTGACCACCTGAAACATTTAATATAACTCGAAAACGTAATTGAGTTATCTCGATCAAACTGGTACAGCAACCCCTACCTGAAAACTCCTCGACCCCATGACGCCGACCACCATAGATCATGAATCTCTTACCACAACTTTGCCAACCATCCATGCTTCTATCCCCAACGTCCGATGAACCCCGGTGCCCTAGAAACGACTCAGCGATCAAATTTCCCAACCTCGACCAATTTGGGTTTTAAACCCTAAACCAACGCCGTGCCGCCACCTCGGTGAACTAATAACCCACCTACCATTTTTGCCGAGACCACCAAACTTCCCTCTACCTCCAGCAGAGACCCCGACCACCCCGAGTTTCCCGATCACCAGAAAAGCCCCAAAACCCATAGCCTGATCAATCCTCGAATTCTCACAATTTACATACTTAAAAATCGTGAATTTCCCTTTAAAAATCCTAGTTTTCCAAGTCGATTCAGAATATATATATGAATCAGAGAATCAAGCTTTTTGAAATTTATATGTTTTTAAGATTTTCCCTGTCTTCTTGATTTCCCAGATAATATTCAAACTAAATTTAGTTATATATATTTTTAAAACTTAATTCATGTTTAAACAAACATAACTTGTTTGAATTTCGCATCCTATAAGAGATTCAAAGGTGAGATTTAAATTTTCACTTTGTTTTAAACCCTGTGAACAAAGAACAGAGCAACTCAGACATGCATACTTATACATATATATAGGAATTCACATTTGATCCATACATGCAAGAATAATTCATATCATAACTTTTAAGATCATCACAAACATCTAGTTTTTAAAATAAATTATAGTTTGTTTACTCACTGGCATTTCTAAAAAATAGAGGAAACTAGGTCAGATCACTCACCTGTTTAAAAGACAGGAAACAAGCTTTTGAAATACTTGAAATCTGTTCTCGTATCTAAACTGGAATTTAGTTTTCTTTGATTTGCATTGATCTTGAATCTTCTTGCTTTGAAACAGAGATGATCAAGGTTTTGAAAACTGAGATGATGATGCTTTGATTGCTTTAGATTTGAAAACTGGGAGAAGATGATAGTTGTTTGCTAGTTTTTGTTTGATTTTCTTTTCTTTTGCTTTTTCTTTTAAATCTGATTTGTTTTCTTTGTTACCAGATTTTTAGTTTTGGAAAATGAAGATGAAAAGATTTGAGGAAATTTGCATTAGCCTGGTTTCTCTAATACTACATTGTTTATAAATTTTCAAATTAAAAGAAAAAGTATTTGCCACTTGTTATTACACTAAGCTATACACTTGTAAATGCATGTTATATTAATTTTACAAATGTCTTAATTATGAATTTTATGTTTATATCCTTGCCTCTAAATTATTTATAAATTTAAGTCTAAATCCCTACTTAATTTTTATCTATTTATATAGATTATTTATTTTATATTTACATATGTCTTGTGTATTTTAAATTTATACTTATAGTTTTAAAAGATATACACATATCAAAGCTTTATATTATTTTCATATATACTAACTATATCTATTTCCAAGTATATAAAAGAAAAGTATTTTTTTTTTAATCTTTAATTAAATCTCACCTTATATATTTACAAACCAACCTAACATATACATACATATATATTAATTTCAAAACATAACTTCCAATACAATATATATAAACCTATATATTGTATTAGAAAATTATTTTTATTAGCTTTGAAAAGATAAATTTTGCTAAATAAAAATTTTCAAAAAAAAAGTCATTAAACAAATATTGTAAAATTTCAATAATTATATCTGGAGATTATCAAATGAATATTTATCTAGATATAAATATTTATTATCGGATTTATTTATTCAACTTATAAATTAGTTTTCCTATTGATTTACCCAATTATTATATCAATTACAGATGTCCAGAAATCCGGGTTATCACACGTAGCTCCAAGAGTCATGACAGAAGAAAACGATAACACTCGACCTATTGCAAAAGCACCTACTACAAACCCAAACTTAGGGGTGAAAACCCAATGAGAGGATATAACGATAGCTCTCCCCAGCTTTGAAGATGATAAACAATTTGAGGAAGACAAATTGGATGAAAATGCCAACAGGCAAAATGCTAGAAGAAGCTCTAATAACCTGTGCCGCAACACAGTGCCAAGCAATGGATGAGGAACTGCTACTCAAACGGTACTCCTAGAGGGAGTAGAACCAAGAAGATATGATACAAACCAAGATCGTTTACAAGGCCAAGCTCTCGTGGTATATTATGACTACTTCTAACTGACCAGCTTCCAATCCCATCATGGAGCTCCCATCGTCGAATAACGAATGGTCGCCGTCGAAAATCATCAAAAATCATCTAAATGGTCATTAAAAATCTCATTTCAGGGTTAACTCGAAGTTGAACTCGGTTGAATCAAAGCAGATTCTGGAAGTCCTGACTCAAAGTCGAACTCGGGTAATCACCCATTTGACGTGAAGTAAACTTAGGAAATTCTTGCCGGAAATCAGACTTGGGTAAAACCAAGATTTTCTTCAAGCAAACATGCAAGTGGCTCCAACCAACATTTATCACCAACCCAGCACTTCAAATTCTATGATTCCAAGCGAACCATGTGCTGGATCCAAGCAAATGACAAATTTTCTTGGGTTAGACTCCAAGTAAAATACCACCAATCCATCAACGCTGATCCATTTTCTTTTTCCCATAACTCGAACATGCGAACTCCAAATACCTTGAAATTTGTAATGCAACCTTATGGGGCCTTCTTTGTCACCCCAGAATTTCTCACCTAGTTTAATTTTTTTAGGGATCATTACTAATCAATGACCCCATCATAAGTGATTTGTCATTCAGTCGGCATTTCCAATCATTCAAGCATAGACAATCATGCATATATCATTCTCAAGCATTATAAACAGCAGTAACTTGAAAATGAACCGGTCTGACAACGATTAGAGCATCTTCCCCAATCGAAACCCATTCACCGAAGCCGTTCAACATGCAGAATATCCAAAGAGATTTTTATGCCAACTATACCTTTTGTACGACCGATTCGAAATTGCTTTTTTACATGTATGACTAGCATATGGACGAAGCGAGGGCGACGTATGCATTATACTACAAGGCCCTCAGGAATCATTAAAGGATGAAACAACCTACTACCCTGGAAGAATTCTATGGGAAGGCAAACTGGTTCTAAAGACTTGAGTAGTGCAACTGAAAGAATGAAAACCCGAAAATTTTCCAAAGAACATACCAAACGGTGAAGGAGTTACAAGACTTCAAGTACCTTCTGCCCAAGCAAGGCTACTAAGATCTGATAGAAAAGTGCCCCAGCTAATTGATGAAATCAAACGAAAGGATGATTATCAAATCGCACTCTAGATAGCTAGCAATTAAGGAACGGTGCAGCAACCTAAAGCGATTCCTTCTCATGCATCCTTGTCTACATCCCTTTTCCAAATGAGTCGTACCGGGACACTGGGAGCATTGTAGATAGCACGGTGAAAGAAATGCTTCTATTCACTCGACGAGTCATGTCGATCCCCCTTTTGAGAACCGACATTGCTCTGGTAGCGTCGAGAAGTCTTGTCCGAAGGATTGTTGAAAAAACAGGTCCAACCCCTTAGTCTCTAGGAACCGATAAAACTATGTTCCTGCAAGCAGAATCCTAAAAATTCCTCCTGAGGTCATTGAATCATCGCTTTAATACCGTTGGGCCGTAGGACACATGACCCAGAACTCTTCTTGGACTCAATGAATTATCGTTCCAAGGCCGCCTGGTCCCCAGAAATCCAACCAAAATTTCTCTTGAAATAGATTAATCATTGCTTTAAAACCACCGGGCCGTTGGACACACGATCCAAAACTCTTCTTGGAGTCGACGAATTATCGCTCCAAGGTCGTCTTGTCATCGGACATCCAACCAAAATTCCTCTCGAAATCGATAAATTATCATTCCAAGGCCGTCTGGTCACCAGACATCCGACCATAAAATGACCTTTACAAACTAAAGCATCGTGAAGGTCTTTCATGAACTAAAGCGTTGTGAAGGCGAATTGGTAGGTTAGCGGTCATCTGATCCAAAAAACCCTTCGCGAACGGGAAGGTCTTTCACGAACTAAAGCATCATGAAGGCGAACCGGTAGATCAGTGAAATTTATATACAAATGATATCCGCGAAGATGAATTGGAAAATCGGCAGTCATCTGATCCAAAGCCCCCTGAAGTCATAGGAGTCATGCTCCGGGGCCATAAATCGACAATCATATCAGTCACTCCGCTAATTAGCAGAATCACTTCCAACGACCGATGAAACAAACAGTGTTGAACTCCAGAGCTTCAAAGTCGCTCAAAGGAACTAAGTCAAAACTGAACCGACTTTATGGTTAATCAGAGACTGACGTGAATCAAGCAAAGACTTAGAACTCAGGAGAACTGCACCCACTGGACTGGGGGCAACCAGATGAGTTATGGAGAGACCCTTGTTGCAGTTCAAGTGCGCAACAGCCCTGTGGCATAGGGGGTGCCGCACATACTTGAATAGCCATAAGGACGGCCGAGACTAATCATACCACAGTTCTGTTATGCTCGATCAAAAATTCTGGCATTTTGGACTTAATGACCTAGGTAACGCAACAAACGGAATAAAAGCATAATACTTGCTTGCTTCTTGCCAACTCCTCCTTTACCATCCTTGGTGACCAAATCCTTTTCCTCTTAGACTGTATGCCAATTGAAGGCCAATTCTCTAAAGGCAGTTTGGACCAAACACTGAGAGCCTTGCCCCGAACTCCCATAATCTCTTTCTTCAAAAACATCTTCATATGGTCGGTTGTAGATCTCTCCACCATGGCAACCTTGCCTGTATGGATGTGCACATCTTCTCGAAATACGGGAGGATCGTTCAAGACCCGATCCAAAAACGAATTATCTCTTAGAACCGATGAAATCCCGTTCCAGCGAAGTCAAATCGCCGGATTGATGGGAAAACTTGATCCTTACCTACTAAGAATTATTATCGCTCCTCCAGCACCGGGAAGGCCCAGGCCATTATGCACATCCCGTAAGCCGCGCACTTCGCCGCGTAGCACTTCTTGCATTGTGGAACCACACTCTCAAAGCACGAACTCCCCACATTACCCGAAGATTGGCAACGTCAAAAAGTTCCAAACTATTCTGGATCGATGGGTCGTATCGATCCCATAAGCCATGAATTTCATAAGCCATGCACTCTCTAAAGCCGTGCATTTCATAAGCCATGCACTCTGAAAAACCGCACATTTCGTAAGTCGCGCACTCTCAAAAGCTGCACATTTTGTAAGCTGCACACTCTCAAATGTCGCGTTGTAACGACCCACCATTTTAGACGGTTTAAATCGACAATAAACCACACATGTCAACTCAAACCATTCAAAATGGAGGATTGTTAATGGGGTAAATAAGAAAATAATAGAAAAGAAGAAAAAACAAAACACAGAATCTCGCAGCGGAATGACAAAATATAATAATAAGATGAACAGTTCATGAAGCTGTTTTACAAATGACATTTGATTACACTTTTACGATACAAATCAGAGTTATACATACAGTAGAAATAAATAAATAATGCAGCGGAACACATGATGTAGTGGAATAATTAATAATAAATAGTAGACTCATCTTTGTCTTCATCCTCCAAAATAAAATGGTCTTCAATACACTGAAAAGCTCAGACTGACCCGAGCGTAATGAAAAGACAAAACACTCGAGTCAGGACTAAAAGATCTTATGTAAGTCAAATCAAAATAAGCAGAATAGAAATATTACTGTAATGGCTTCAGAGATGTTACAGGATTTTCATCTCCTATCAAGTGTACAACATGGATATAATTATTTAAAAGATTTCAAATAATTCGAAATACCAATCTTAATCATTTTAATTAAAATAAATCCTAAGTTTAAATTTAAAACTTAAACCTTTCAAATAATTCAATTCCAATAAATAATCCAAATTCAAAAAATTATATGGGTATATGTCATTTCAACCAGTAACCAAAATCAAAATTTCCAAATCAATGGAAACCGCTCGAGTTATCATTTCAATCCATAGTGATAACAGAGATATATACATAAATAAACATCCAATCATCCAAAATGTCAACAAATAACATCCATCACAATCCAACATCCAAATCGGCCAATAAATCACAACAATCAATTGATTATCATTATCAGGTGTTTAACTGGCAATTTATATTCAATATTAATTAAATGGCAGTTCAATTCAATATAAATTCAAATTTAACTTAAACGACAATCTAAAAAATATCAAACAGCAATCAATAAATTTCTAATCACATCATAAATTTAATTTAACTAACATAAGATAATTTAGTATTCGTGAGTGGATCAAAACACTCACCTTTGATATTTAGAACGCAAAAATCCAAACAAAGATGCCTTTCCCAACAGTCTCCAAACTCAGCCAAACCTATTTCATGTCGCCATGAATCCCAATAAGAGTCCAATGGAAGAAACTACGCATGTATCGGAGCTCGTATATGGAAGATATTAAGGTTATAAGGATATATTAAAAAATTACGTACACATTTAATTATTAAAATAAGAAACTTTAATAACTCACGTTTTCAAATTTGATGTACCCAGAAAAAGGCAAGAATTAGAAAGCCAAAACCATGAGAGCTAATTCTTATTGTTCATTTTTTTGAAGGCTTCTTGCAAAAGAGGGCAAGGTGATGAGGAAAGGTGCGGATGTGGTTGAGGAAGAAATAGACGCTCACACTTTTTGTTTCTTTTTTTGAACATAGCTTCAGTAAAAATGAATTGGTAGTAACTAAATGGAGGTATAAGCTATGTTGACATTGAGACTTTGAGGAAAAAAAATAGAGGCCCTAATGTTTGAAAAATAATGAAGTTTTAGGGGAAAGAATGAGATATGATATGAAACAAAAGAAGAAAGGGAAGTAACAGACGAAATAGGTATGGAAGGCACAAATAAAATGAAGGTATATGATCTAAGTAAATGCTTTGGGTAATAAAATAAACAACCCGGAAGAATGAGAAAGGATGTGAATTCACGTTTCAACTACATCAGAGAATTGCAATAAAACTAAATGTGGAAATAGTGGTAGGTGTATTGAATAATAAGGAAATGAAGGGACCACTTAGGATCTAATTAATTGCATGTTCCACTCAATTAAATATATTAACACCTAATATACTTTTTTTTACACCCGTTTAAACATAATTAACATACAATAAATAAATTTGAATACAACAACCAACGTAACGTTACACAAACTAAAAGATGATTCGGAACTCAAATTCAAGTTTTTTGTAAAAATAAAGTTTATCTCAGAGCGCAATCACGAAACCTAAAAAGTTAATTTAATTTAAATTTCAAGACTGGTGTTAAAATCACTTATATACAGCCTCAAATTGATATTTAATGACTGTAAAATATTGTTTTAAAATTTATTTTTTCTTCTTTTTATAAAATTATTTTTACCTTTAAAATGAAAATGTTCATTTTATTTTCATTAAAACATTCTTTTTATTTTTAACAATAATGTATGTTTCTTTCATTAAATCCATTAATTAAAATTAATGTTTCTTTTTTTTTACTCTTTTAAATTGAAAGGTTCCAAATCGACATAATTGTAATTAATTTCAAAATTACACCTTAAAACGGATCCTAACAAACGTACATTTCTTTCATTAAAAGCCATTAATTTCAAATAAATTCTCTTTCCCTTTTATTGAAAGATTCCAAGTCAAACTAACGGCAATAAATACATTAATTAATTTAAATTCCAATATATATTTATTTTGATTTTCATCTTAGTATTCAATCAATTATCATCTTATAGATATACTTAACGTTGGTTTACCATTTCATTACCTCAATCTTCTATAGTTATCACTTTAATTCATATTAACTGCAATAAGTAATTAGATTAATTGCAATTGATTTTCAATTTAATTTCAATGGATTGAATAAATAGGTGATAAATGACAAATGTTACCTTTTACTTACTTAATCACATTTTAAAAGTTTATTATCAACAACAAATGTTATAACTGCTTACACAACCCTGATTATACTCAATTTTCCATTAATTTCATATAATTTCCCCCTTTTTATATAACATTTAATTCATTTCCTTATTTCAACTTATCACCAAATAACTTTTCAATTACGGACATACAATTCCAACATTAAACCCAACATTCAATTGCCTTAATTCCATTAATTACCCATTCAATATTCAAATGGATAAATTAATGAGAAAATAGTTAATACAATCGTTTATAACAATAACTCATACCCATTATCTTATTCTTTACAACCAAGGGTTATAATTTGCTTACCCAAAAAGGTTTTGTATTCAATATTAACCTATTTCAATTAATTACATACAAGTTCACCATTAACTACATCATTTAATTTATTTCATTATTTACAATTATAACCAAGTCAACCTACAATTTATTTCAATTAATTTGAAATTACATTAAATAGTTATCAACAGCATTCAAACAACATCATTGATTTCATATTCAATATTAGCGAATTCTAATTGATTACATATAATTTCAACATTCAATGTATTTCATTATTTATAGTTATAACCAATTATAACTTTACAGTCACTTCAATTAATTGGAATTACATTAAATTAGTTAGCAATTACCTTATATTAACATCACTAACATTACATTCTAGTTATTACTCTCATTATAACATCATAAATTTTATTTTTCTTTCAATATAAAATTCTAAAATCTTATTTAATTAATATTTTATTTATCGAAAAATACGAGTCGTTACACTATCCCCTACTCAAAACTTTTCGTCCTCGAAAAGGGAAAAGGAGGAAATAAGGAATCAATATATTTTATTCAAAGTATTCAATTTATAAACAATTAATTTTCATAATTTAGTAATTTAAATACAATATACAATTAATAACAAGTAATCTTCATATTCAAGTCTACTAAAGTTCGAAAATATTTCACATTTCACAAAATTTCTAAGTTTAAAATTCACAGAAAATTTCGGCAGTCTCCTTTGTACGAAGAGGTCCGGGAGAAATAATAATATCAATAATTACCATATATATCATATTTCAAAAATAAACATCCCAAACCATGGGAAAATAATATAATAACGCTAGAAACCCGTAATCCAAAAACGTACCTATTTGTCGGGCAAACAACGCTTAATTTATGAAACCAAAGCAGTAGCTATTGCTTCCATAAACCTGTACTTCACTTTTAAAATCCAAAGAAGTTAATAATTACGTGAAAAGAGATATATTTAAGTTGTTTCAATTAATAACAAACAAATCAACACAATATAATAATAGTCACATGCAAACAAACAACACGAGCATCATATGTAACAAAGGAATCAATCATACGTCCATAGCAACCAAACTAATGATTTGTTCAGGTTCAGAAACTTTTAATCGTACAAGATGATAAATAAACTATTAAGTGTACCCTATTCTCAAAAGCCTTAGATAATTACTTGATAGATTATCTATACATCCTTATACAGTTAGAAGTATCCTTTCCTAACATCCCATAAGCCAAAACAACCAATAATTTCAACACAATATTTAAGTTTATTCAATTGGTTTCTTTTTACATCATTACTGTTCATTTTTTTCATATAACATCCTTTTCTTTTTCTTTCATGTACTTACATAAATTATTTCACAATATTAACTTACGTTCATAACATTTCTTGTACATCAAAATTCTTATTTAGAAAAGATTTCATTAAACACTTCCATTACTTAAGTTTTACTTGTATAATATCCTATTACATATTCTATTAACATTTCAACTTATTAAACATTTCTGGTAAGTTATATATATTTTAGGAATTTAATTGAATGTTACACAAGTTTTTGGTATTCGCCCTTGAAGAGAAAAGGAATATTTCAATATATCTAAAAATGCAATTAAACATTTAACCTCATTCACTTAGTAAGAATATAAGATATATTTAAAACATCTTCATAGCATTATGCAAGAATTTTCCAAAAGTTTAAACAATGTTAGAAGTTTATATCATGATAAGCCCCTTTTTTTTATAAAGTTCCATTAGTCCGATAATTTATTAGACTCATACATTAAATATCCAAATCAAAGTATAAAATTTCATATCTTCATAGTTAATTTTACACACTTGTTTAAAATGAATATCCAAATCATGAAAAAACATTTATTATAGTTTAATACAAAAATTCAAATAGTGAATAAACCTATGAATTTACTGTTAGTTCTTCGAAATCAAGTAAATATTTCAAACCATAGTTCCAAAATAGAGATTCAAATTTATTGGTAAGTATATTACTACAATTAAAACTTCGCAAATCATTTTTTTCCTATTTATATAATATCTTTAAATTATACATTTAAAGAATCTTATATAAATTTTACTTGAAATATTCATTGGAAAACTTCATTTTCAAATCATCATCTTTAATACATTAATACTTTACGGAAAAAAAACCATCTGTAAAATTTCTTGCTTCGTTTATAAATACCACACAAATTTTTTTAAATAACGTCTTTACAAATATGTGTAAACTATTCGAAAACAATTATTTACATCGCTACTTATATTTAAAAAGAAGTTAGTGAAAACCTTAAATCCGTTATTTATAAATTTTATTAGTTTTAAATCTCAAAATACTTTTGAACATCATTAATAAATCAATAATCCTTAACTTTAAATATGTTTTATTTAATTAATAACTTCTCCAAAAATTTACAACACTAATGATTTACTATTAAACTGTATTGTACATAAAATAACAATGTTTTAAACATTTTTAAAGTCTTTAGAAATGAAAAAAGGACAAAAATATTCTTTATATAATACTTTATCAAAATACTTTTGTAACTCGATGTTTTAACAAGTTTATCCTCGTTCTTGCAGACTCTAGTCGTACGTTGATCAGGCGTAAGACTAGAAATCTCCAAGTACTTAGTAGACTTGTTTCAACACCCAGTGAAAAATACTAAAAAACAGGTATGAGAAGTACCGCTCAAAATTTGATGTCAAATGATGTTGTTACGATAGAAGTGGCCCACTGCTGATCCAGTGTTTCCGCAATGGACACAAAACTTTCCAGTAGATCCTTCCACCTTCCGGATTCCAAAAAAATATTGTAGCCATTTCGTAAACAAAGGACCATCGACCTCTGCTGCAGTGGTTACTGCTGATTCAATGATTTACGCAATGGATGCACTTCCTTCCCAGAAGATTCATAAACAACAGATCCTAGGATCGAAAGCGCCTCCATTGGAAAAACTAAAGAAGCATCTACTCTGGAAAAAAAATCGAGGAACTCATGAGTTTAAGTCCGGACAACCATATCGGTTCGAATCCATTTCTGAATTCACCCAAGTATATTAGGGTTTATCGGTCGAATCCATTCCTGGATTCCCCAAGTCCATCTAGGTCGAAGCATATCATACTATACTTCTTCACGGAGGGTACTTCCCCATACCTTTTACTTCAAAATCCCATATATAGTACCCTTTCAAAATCATAACTTCGACTATCACACTTATATAAATTCCATTATATATAAGATTTCATTTTCAGATAGAGTACTTTCCAAAATCAATAGTCTCGAATATATCAAATCATTCTTATATAAATTTCGTTATAGATAAGATTTATCTCTTCAGATCGATTAAATTCCAAAATCAATAGTCTTCAAAATCACCTTATACTTATATAAAGTCCATCTTATATAAGAATCAAATTTTTCTTCAAAAATCAATTTGGCTACATGAAGAGCCTTATGGAATTGAATATCTTTGCTCTATAAAGGTTTCGAATTTAGAATAGTTTTGTACATAAAGTAGCTATAAAATACTTTTGTATATATAAAATAGTTTGTAAAATAGTTTTGTATATAAAATAGTTTGTAAAATAGTTTTGTATATAAAATAGTTTGTAAAATAGTTTGTATGTAAAATAGTTCGTAAAATAGTTTTGTATATAAAATAAAATAAAATAGTTGAATAAGATGAAATAAAAGAAAGATAGTTTTGAAAAATGGTTTTAAATTAATAATAGTTTTGCATAAAAGAAAAATTCCAATTTAAATTACAAAGGTATCCAACCCAACAACTTTCAATTTCAGCATCAAAACATTTCAATAATATCAGAACATAAGATGTACATATGTCATCATCACACAAAATCGCATTCGATCACTCGCTCGGTCACACAAGTTTCTTTCGAACTAGGATTGTTCATTTGACTTCCCTAATGCGGATATCGATAACGTTCCTTGACTAGAAACCATCCTTCTTCTTGCATAGCTATACACTATGATAGAGAAATTCTAGAATCAAGCCAAAATCCATATCAAAATTCGCCATCAAGAATCGAATGAAAAATTCTAACATGAAATGGTGTAATTCACCTCGAACTTGTGTACTCAAATCTGGATCAAATTAATTATGCGAACAAAACAATATACGTACAACTTACGTATTTATTCCAAATCTGTTTCGTCACAATCGCATTTCAATTAAATTCGTTAGTAATCTCATTGATTAACATAAATATCACTTCGTACTTTAATATTTGTTTCACATAATTTCTCCATTTAATATAAAACATAAACATATTCTTTCTCATAACATTGCTTATATTTCTCTTCATTTTAAATTACATTCAATTTCACATGTAATATTTCTCATTTAACACTACATTTATTTTCAAATCATCTAATAAGAAATTTCCTTAAGTTTATAACCAATTTATAAAGCTTAACTTCCTTTGTAAGACATTACATGAGTTTAGAGATATCGCAACTTTATTTATAACTATTTCTCACAACATCCCTGTATTTCATAAGCAATTTACAGGTCATGACTTTATTTATAATCAATTCATTTTAATTCATGTTTGTTTATCCAATTAGTATTCAAGTTTACTTCCCAAATTATTTATAACACATTTCATAAATTGTTAACTAAGTTCACAATTACATCATTTCTGTCATCACAATTTCAATTTTAATTATTCCAAGGTTTAAAGTTCACATTTGTATATTATTACATTACATGCCAATAATGTATACAATAATTCTACTCAACTATAACAAATTAACCTTGTTTCACTTGCTTTCAAATTAAGATTATCAAATTCAACTGTATAATTCAACCCAATTATTAAGTTTCAACTCATATATTAATTCAGAAGTTTCGACTATCCAAAATATCCAGATATTTCATTTTATTTCAATAGTTGAAACTACCAATCAACAAACAACAAGATTCACAACAAAACATTTCAATTTCATAAACAAATATCCTTATTATTCACTTTTGAATAATACTACTATTATTTACAAAATATTTGGAAACCTATTTCTAAAACACCAGAGTTTTAGATCTCAAATTTTACAGTTTGAATTATCTTTACTAAGACTAAACTTAGAAATCATATTCATATATTCATTCACTTTATTTCCTTTGATACACCATTATTAAGCTAGTGTTTAGTCCATAAATTCAATCAACAATAATAGTCAATGCTTATAAACTGACTAAATACAACAAATCACACTATAAATGATAATAATTAAATATTACCATTTTATAAATCAAACACATTACAAATAACCATATTGGTTATAAAAAATTTATCCCTTTATATAACATATAATATTAGGAAAAATTATTCATTTCAAAACTCATATAAAACATTTTATAACACTAACAAATATGCGCTCTCGTATATATACACTCAAACAACTCATTCTAGGGTATTACTACCCTATCTCTAATGAGTTAACCCCAACAGGCTAAGGTATGTCAAAACTTGGCTCGGATATCAACTGTAACGACCCACCTTTTTGGACGGTTTAAATCGACAATAAACCACACATGTCAACTCAAACTATTCAAAAGGGAAGATTGTTAATGGGGCAAATAAGAAAATAATAGAAAACAAGAAAAAACAAAACACAGAATCTCGCAATGGAATGACAAAATATAATAATTAGATAAACAGTTCATGAAGTTGTTTTACAAATGACATTTGATTACACTTTTACAATATAAATCAGAGTTATACATACAACAGAAATAAATAAACACTGCAGCGGAACACATAATGTAGTGGAATAATTAATAATAAATAATAGACTCATCTCCGTCTTCATCCTCCAAAATAAAATGGTCTTCAATACACTGAAAAGCTCAGACTGACCCGAGCGTAATGAAAAAACAAAACACTCGAGTCAGGACTAAAAGATCTTATGTAAGTCAAATCAAAATAAGCAGAATAGAAATATTACTGTAATGGCTTTAGAGATGTTACGGGATTTTCATCTCCTATCAAGTGTACAACGTGGATATAATTGTTTAAAAGATTTCAAATAATTCAAAATACCAATCTTAATCATTTTAATTAAAATAAATCCAAAGTTTAAATTTAAAACTTAAACCTTTCAAATAATTCAATTCCAATAAATAATCCAAATTCAAAAAATTATATGGGTACATGTCATTTCAACCAGTATCCAAAATCAAAATTTCCAAATCAATGGAAACCGCTCGGGTTATCATTTCAATCCATAGAGATAACAGAGATATATACATAAATAGACATCCAATCATCCAAAGTATCAACCAATAACATCCATCACAATCCAACATCCAAATCAGCCATTAAACCACAACAATCAATTGATTATCATTATCAGGTATTTAACTGGCAATTTATATTCAATATTAATTAAATGGAAATTAAATTCAATATAAATTCAAATTTAACTTAAATGACAACCTAAAAAATACCAAACAACAATCAATAAATTTCTAATCATATCATAAATTTAATTTAACTAACATAAGATAATTTAGTATTCGTGAGTGGGTCAAAACACTCACCTTTGATATTTAGAATGCAAAAATCCAAACAAAGATGCCTTTTCCAAAAGTCTCCAAACTCAGCCAAACCTATTTCATGTCATCAGGAATTCCAATATGAGTCCAATGGAATAAACTACGCATGTATCGGAGCTCGTATGTGGAAGATATTAAGGTTATAAGGATATATTAAAAAATTACGTACACATTTAATTATTAAAATAAGAAACTTTAATAACTCACGTTTTCAAATTTGATGTACCCAGAAAAAGGCAAGAATTAGAAAGCCAAAACCATGAGAGCTAATTCTTATTGTTCATTTTTTTTGAAGGCTTCTTGCAAAAGAGGGCAAGGTGATGAGGAAAGGTGCGGATGTGGTTGTGGAAGAAATAGACGCTCACGCTTTTTTCTTCTTTTTTTGAACATAGCTTCAGTAAAAATGAATTGGTAGTAACTAAGTGGAGGTATAAAGCTATGTTGACATTGAGACTTTGAGGAAAAAAATTAGAGGCCCTGATGTTTGAAAAATAATGAAGTTTTAGGGGAAATAATGAGATATGATATGAAACAAAAGAAGAAAGGGAAGTAACAAACGAAATAGGTATGGAAGGGACAAATAAAATGAAGCTATATGATCTAAGTAAATGCTTTGGGTAATAAAATAAACAAAACGGAAGAATGAGAAAGGATGTGAATTCACGTTTCAACTACATCAGAGAATTGCAGTAAAACCAAATGTGGAAATAGTGGCAGGTGTATTGAATAATAAGGAAATGAAGGGACCACTTAGGATCTAATTAATTGCATGTTCCACTCAATTAAATATATTAACACCAAATATACGTTTTTATACACCCGTTTAAACATAATTAACATACAATAAATAAATTTGAATACAACAACCAACGTAACGTTACACAAAATAAAAGATGATCCGGAACTCAAATTCAAGTTTTTGTCAAAATAAAGTTTTTGTCAAAATAAAGTTTTTCTCAGAGCGCAATCACAAAACCTAAAAAGTTAATTTAATTTAAATTTCAAGATTAGTGTTAAAATCACTTATATACAGCCTCAAATTGATATTTAATGACTGTAAAATATTGTTTTAAATTTCATTTTCTTCTTCTTTTTATAAAATTATTTTTACCTATAAAATGAAAATGTTCGTTTTATTTTCATTAAAACGTTCTTTTTATTTTTAACAATAATGTATGTTTCTTTCGTTAAATCCATTAATTAAAATTAATGTTTCTTTTTTTACTCTTTTAAATTGAAAGATTCCAAATCGACATAATTGTAATTAATTTCAAAATTACACCTTAAAACAGATCCTAACAAAAGTACATTTCTTTCTTTAAACGCCATTAATTTCAAATAAATTCTCTTTCCCTTTTATTGAAAGATTCCAAGTCAAATTAACGGCAATAAATACATTAATTAATTTAAATTCCAATATATATTTATTTTGATTTTCATCTTAGTATTCAATCAATTATCATCTTATAGATATACTTAACGTTGGTTTACCATTTCATTACCTCAATCTTCTATAGTTATCACTTTAATTCATATTAACTGTAATAAGTAATTAGATTAATTGCAATTAATTTTTAATTTAATTTCAATGGATTAAATAAATAGCTAATAATTGACAAATGTTACCTTTTACTTACTTAATCACATTTATTAGTTTATTATCAACAACAAATGTTATAACTACTTACACAACCCAGATTATAGTCAATTCTCCATTAATTTCATATAATTTTCCCATTTTTATATAACATTTAATTCATTTCCTTATTTCAACTTATCACCAAATAACTTTACAATTACTTCAATTACCGAAATACAGTTCCAACATTAAACCCAATATTCAATTGCCTTAATTCCATTAATTACCCATTCAATATTCAAATGGATATATTAATGAGAAAAGAGTTAATACAATCATTTATAACAATAATTCATACCCACTATCTTATTCTTTACAACCAAGGGTTATAATTCGCTTACCCAAAAAGGTTTAGTATTCAATATTAACCTATTTCAATTAATTACATACAAGTTCACCATTAAATATATCATTTAATTTATTTCATTATTTACAATTATAACCAAGTCAACCTACAATTTATTTCAATTAATTTGAAATTACATTAAATAGTTATCAACAACATTCAAACAACATCACTGATTTCATATTCAATATTAGCCAATTCTAATTGATTACATATAATTTCAACATTCAATGTAGTTCCTTATGTATAGTTATAACCAATTATAACTTTACAGTCACTTCAATTAATTGGAATTACATTAAATTAGTTAGAAATTACCTTATATTAACATCACTAACATTACATTCTAGTTATTACTCTCATTATAACATCATAAATTTTAGTATTCTTTCAATATAAAATTCTAAAATCTTATTTAATTAATATTTTAATTATCGAAAAATACGGGTCGTTACACGCGCACTTCTTAAGCCGCACACTCTCAAAAGTCCGCATTTCGTAAGCCATGCACTCTCGAAAGACGCACATTTTGTAAGCTACGCACTCTTAAAAGCTGCACATTTCATAAGCCGCGCAAGCACTGCTTGATGTTGCTCTGGCATCATCAGCAAACCGCTAAAATTATCTAAGTACGGGTGTTGTCCCGACAACATTGGGAAACTTGTCTATTATAGGATTAACATGGATCAACTTCTGCTACCCGAAAAACCGACATGGCTCCGGTAGTGCAACAAAGTTCACAAACCAAGAAGTCGACAAAGAATAATGATCTTTGACCAAAGTTAATGTGCAAAATGTCTAAATTCAAGACATCCATGTCACGAGTTCCCAGAGATAAGAGCTGTAATGTACCTTTGACTGGGGGCATCCAGGGAGCTGCCTAGGATTTCAAGTCTCACATCAATTGTTCAGAATGATCAGCCCTATGGATTGAGGGGCACATAACACATTAACATTTTGTCAGGATAGAAAATCGATCCAACTTGCAATAAAAGGAGGAACTTACCGTCGTCTAGAGATAGACGACGATGGAAGGCATTTCTAGAATCAAATCATCAATGCACAAGTTTCCATAGACAGAAGCAGGTGATCGACTAAGGTCTCAAACCCCAACTTGCAGAAAACCAGCTTATATCTAAAGACAGACAACGGTAAGGAGAGAACACTCGAAATCGAGCAGCTAAACCATTGATTCCTGAAGATTGGAACCAATGAATAAGGCTGATATCCACAGTAATTCTATTAGCCCAGCATAACGCATATGGCCTGAAACAAGTAAGGTTAAATGTCATACATTCAAGAAAAACACTACCGAATTCTACCGGTCCATGATCAGGATAGGAATAAGCGTGGTTGTACCGGAGGAAATGTGATGACTCACTCCACAATTTCTAATTTTCTATAAGAACCTAGAATTTGACACCTAGAAATGAATGGTTCTGCAGATAGAAGTCAAATCATAACAAAAACCGGTTGGACGAAATCCGATTTTTCATAAATAAGAATAACCATACAATTGGTTAAGAAACAACCCTACATTTCCAAGGGTAACACTTGACGGTGATAAACAAGGCTAGGCAAAGGAAAGCCCTGGGACTCCCATCCTTCCAAAACATGGCGTATTCCCGAAGTTAAGCAACGTTGAGAAAAACTGCTACATTGGGTTGAAAAAGATCTACTCAACTATATAGGATCAGATGAATGATTCAATCCTAACCAACATGACTTTAACATTGCCCGAAGACAGGCAGCACTAAGAAATAACTTCTACAATCCAATCATCGAAGTGCAAGTTTTCAAAGACCGAAATTAGTGCCCACCTGGATTAAAAGCATTTTCCAAATCAGCAGGGAAAATCGATCCCAAACTCCTGAGTGTTGGTGTTGCCCCAGCAACGCTAAGGTCTTTTCTCATTTCCTAAGTACCGGTGTTGCCTCGGCAACGTTAAGAAACTTTCTATTTCTTAAGTATCAGTATTCCCCCAACAACGCCGGGAAACCCTCTATTTCTTAAGTACCGACATTGCCGGGAAATTTTCTATTCACTATGTACCGATACTGCCACGACAACGCCAGGAAAACTTTAATCTACAAGTTCGATGAGAAACACTCACCGTAGTAAACCATCAATGCACAAGCTTCCAGAGATAGAAGTTGGTCCTCAACTGAGATTCTACACTTGTCTCAGAAAACTACCATTGCCCGAAAATGGGCAACAACAGGATGACATAACCTTTCATAGGTCAGCCGGATGGTTCGACCTTTCATCACAGGAATCAGCCACTGCATTGGAAAAAAGTAGCATCGAAAGGAAATCCTAGGATTGAATTACTTGTATGCTAATTTCCAGGGATGAAAGCGGGTGCACAACCAAATTCCTAAATTCAGTTTAGATAGAATTTAGATACATCCAAAAGATAGGCAGGCTTGAGGAAGTGTTGCTTGGAACCAACCAGCTAGGTTATCAATTCCCGAAGATAGGAATTGGCATATGAACATAACCTCTATGACGACAGCAATCAAGCAAAGCATGCATAGCTAAGGACATGTAAGGACAATCGCGGAAGGTTGGAATTAAAACCATTGGACTTCCTCAATCCTAGAATAGGATTGAGAGACAGACCAGAAGCAATCGAATCATTTGTCCCAAACATCTCCGTCTCTCACAATCGCCCAAATACTAGCATTCGAAATAGCTAGTCACTCGAGCAGGTATAGACGTACAAATACTTGATCAAAAGAAATGTTGCAAAGTCCAAACAGAAATAACTGCGAGGTTGGTTAGAAAATGGTTTTGTATCGTAAAACAGAGCATTCTGGCAACAAAATCGCCAATATAGGAAATGAAGGATTTAACGTTTAGAAATCAACTGTTGCTCGCAGTCTGGCAATGACGAGAAAGATCGATTACTTACTTACGGTCTACCTAGATCATTTGGTTCCAACTTGCAGGAATATGCCATTACCCAAAGTTTGGTGATGCTAAGAAGAAACCCCCAGAATGAACTATCCATACATCGGCTTTCAGAAATAGAAGCAAGAGTTTGATTGAATCTTCTGCCCTACCTTATGGCATCTCATGCTATCTGAAGATTCACAACATCCAAGAAAAATCCATAGAGTTGAGTCATCCACGCACGAGTTTCTAGAGATAGAAATTAATACATGATTAGGGTCTCAACACTAGACTTGGAAGAATTCACTCTAGCAAAAGATGACGGCAACGCGTCTTTGCAACACATGTACCCAGAATGACATTGGATGATGATGTCAACTTAGAGGTATTCAATTACAGTCAGGAAACAAACATTGTCTGAGCATAGGTATTCAGAGAAATCAGCCCTATAGACTAGGGCAGATACACCAACACTTTGATGAAATGAACTCAATTGAGCATAAGTGGGGATTAGCTACAGAACTATCTAGACCAAGCAACCTCATTGTTCTGAGCAAAGCTATGAAATAGAATATGCCGAAATGACCGTAGAAGTATTATCTACATGTATGAAATTATATTAAACGAGTATGTTGTGCATGAACACAAGAGGTGCAACAACGAGAAAAAGCAATGCTCGGAATCAAGCAATTGAACCAATAGTCCCCAAAGATAGAGGCTGGTGTGCAGGTTTAATTCCAAAAAACGCAAAGGAAGGATAATCGCAATCGAACAAGTTATGTGCTAGTTTCCGAAGATCGAAACTGTGCCCGATCGAACTTCAACTACAAATCTACAAGAGAAACCATGCCTTTTAATTTAACTCTAATTAATCATCCCAATATGACAGGAATAATAGGTCAAGCCTAAGTTGCAAAGGACCCAGCTTCTAGAACAATGGAAGTCCCTCCGCCAGATTAAAGATTAGATGACCGGAAAGTCATTTTAAAACTTGGCATTCGACCCTATCCGGTATGTTTTACTTTAAATAATATCCTTATATAATCAACGCTCGAAATCCAAGGGAAGTCGGTGTATGTCGACCAGTCGGGTTCTGAGCACTGACCGAGGTAGATGTAGTGTGTTATCTACATAAGAAGAGTCCAGTATCCCAAATACTGCAAATGAACAATCTAGTGTAGATAGCTTGCTTTCATTTGAAAACAATCCATATCGTCCTTTAAAATTATCTTTTCGTACTTACTCATTATCGATCAATGATCGGTAAGGGAGCCGCTGTCCGAAGCGATGCGGGAAGCTTTTCTTTTCAAGATCATTTGAATACAAAAGTGGAAAGAGCAATAAAATTGAATCATCCTCTATATCCGATTTCGATATAAATTATCGCATTAAAATTCAAAATGGCCACAAGAACTTAACCAAGTCCTCGAAAAGAAACTGTTAAAGACAAAGAGCAAGACTTCGCTCCAGAACGACGGACAATTGTTCGAGACAAAACTTAGCTTCATCGCCGATCGAGTTAGAACTATATTGGTCGACCCAAACCTACGTTATGCACCCACTTACCATATAAACCCTTGTGTATACTACGGAACAAAGATTTCATTGTAAATAGTAGAAATTGAAATTCAGATCGAAATAAAAAAAATGAACGACTATAAGAAGTCAGTCAATTGAAAACAACATCTTGAGATAGACTCTGACGATTCGCTGAAATTCATAGAATAGTAATCTGAAACTTGTCTTGTTCCAGAGCACACTTTGTTTCCAACGAAAGCATACTCTAAGGGGCAAATGTTAACTGGGCTTTTAACCCAGTAAAATTCAAAGGAATTAGAAACAGCTTCGTCAAGTCAGAGCAACTTAAGAGCCAACCAAAAGCACTAGAAGAACCAACTAAAAAAATTAGAGTAAAAGAAAGCAAAAACATGCTAAGGTTATGGATCGCTAGTGATCCATCTCCTATGGATTGCTAGCGATCCATAAGGTTCATTCATAGTTCCACCAATCCTCTTGCATCGTGAGCCAATAGGTATTCTAGGAATGATTGTTAAGTTTGATGGAGTATCAACTAGTTAGATCGTGAAATAAGCATTTATCTAATTCAATCAGCAGTGCAATGCGACCAGTGTATGGATCATCATCAAAACAAGGCAACAAGCTACAAATTTACATGGAGAACACTAATACAAGACAACAAATCCAATTCTAAAGACGGAGTCCAAAAATCCACTAAGCACATGGATCACTAGCGATCCATGAACTATGGATCGCTAGCGATTATGCTAGATTGCCATGAAGTTTAAAGGAAAGGATGAAGGAGAGCATCCCAAATAGTTAAATCGTCAGCGAACCAAAAACTATGGATCGCTAGCAATTAATCAAATTGACTCGGTTGGCTATGAAACTTTCAGTGCACCTTCGTATTTCCAAAGGCAAGCTTCTGGCGTGCAACCTAGCCCAATAGCTCTCCAATCCCTATAAATAAAATCCTACCTGCAACATAAACTGGATCTTTTGGACTGGCTGCTAGACATTTGCACAGGTTATTCTTCACTCTTCTCCTTCCACACAATAGTCATATAGAGGTTCACTGTGGTTCTCCAGTGAACTCTTGTACTTGTGAATTGATCTAACTTAGAAGATTCAATCATATTGTAATTCGATTCAAATTGTAACAGCCAGTTAATAGAAAGTTATAAAGTGGACGTAGGCTTCATTAATAGCCGAATCACTATAAAAATCTTCTTGTCTTTTTACTATTTCTACTTTTTTTACATTTATTCTCTATATTATTGCTGTGTAAGAACAGGGCTAGTGCTTTCACACTCAATCTAGGGTGTTGATTCATTTTTTGTGTTAACAAATGCCATATTAAACTCTCTAATCAATCCTCATGTAATTCCTTTAACTCCCTATTAACTACAAATTTATTTCCCTGTTACATTTGTAGTTATCGTCCAAAAATTTTGGAATTACTATTCGTTCCTTTTTCAACCTCCTAGTCGTATAATTATTACGGTATTAATAACTAATACAAATATCGTTATAAATTACACTATATATATATATATTTTACTATATATATATATTTTTAATCTTTAAGTGCGGTTATACATATATATATTTTCCTATTTCATACTATTAATTCCTAAAGTAAAACATTACCTTCCACGTTAATTTATCAAAGCGATCCTTCCAAAAAGGATTACTGTAATAGCTTTCCATAATTTAACCAAAAATGAGGCCTTGCTTTGTTTGAAATTAGAAGAAACTATTTCCTTTTTTATTAAAATAGATAGTATAAACTACAAAGAATGATATCCATACTTTACACATCTCTTTCCCTTTAGGTATATTCCTTGTTAATTCAAACGACGCACTTTTATACATATTTTTGGAATTTGATAATTTATGGAAATTACACGAAAATGGATATAATTAAATTATACACCACTCCAAATAAATCAAAATATAGAAATTCATATTCCGGATAAACTAGGGCAACCTAATTTACAACCTAATTATAGAACTGGAATAAACTTTACAACTTTACAAACATTCTTCACTAATAATTATTTGGGATTGATTTCAAATTTCCAGATTATGTTTTACATTCTATTCCTATTCCAATTACCTATTTTATAGAATATGTTGGTGATAATCCTATATATTTGTTTTTTTCCTACAACTCATCAGATCTTATACGACAAAATAATTAAATAAAATGCAACGATATAAATTTTAATGTTATAGATAAATTATATAATTTCACACTCACCTTTCTACTTTCAAATCTCCTAAATTTGAATTCATTCCTTTACTTGACTCCTATTCCATTCTAATTCGAAAAAATATGTGTAACAAGGTATGTGCATAGAGAAAAGATTCGAGCTTAAGGGGAATATTGATTTATAATAATGAAATTTACCATTTTCGCAACGTTGATTCGTTTCTTCTCTTCTTCTCTTTTATTTTTTCCCTTCTCAATTATATATATATATATATATATATATATATTGTGTGTGTATATATAATATTTTATATTTTTTAGAAATAGTGGAGAAGGGAAAAAGACAAAGTTTCCTACTTGAATCAGAAAATATAAGAGAGAAGTGAGGGGTTAGGCCGATATTTATAGGCGCTCGAATCAACCATAACCGTTATATTAAAACAATTAAATTCGGGCTGTTTGACCAAGGCTCAAACTCTAGCCGCCACATGAAAACCAAATGACTGCTCCTCTATAGGCGGTCAACCATTAGCAATTGACCGGCCTAAGGAGGGGGTCGACCGATGGGATCCGCATTTAATTATAATTTATTTCCTTATTCCAATTTTTAATTATTTTTGTTTGGGAAACTTTAAACGCTAATAGCTTCTTCATTTGAGCACTGATCATGAAACTCCAAATATGAATGTTGCGGAAAAAATCATCACGAATACAATAATGCAAGTTTCATGGCCAATATTCTTTGTTTGCTCAAATTCCATTTTTGGAGCTTATTAATTATTATTAATTTTATGGAGTGTTACACATCCCTCGTGTCAACACGAATATGTCATATCATATACCTGAATGTCCACAAAACATGTATCTCATCTCGGCACAAAGCAATATACATGAATTTGCCAGCATGAATAATATAGAGATAGGATTATATAAAATAAAATGTTAACAATAACATCAGTGTGGTTAAAAAGTCACATACTAATATACATAGATCACATCCTTATATGCAGTAAATGTCATTGTCTATTTACATTCTGTAACGAGTTGCCTTTCTTAGTCCTAAAGATGTCACTTAATACATGCACAATATTCATGCACCGATCATTTAAGTGTCCAAAAGATAAGCCGTTGCGGTAAAAAGAAAAGGAAAGAAAAGAAGAAATTAAACACAGAATCTCACATTGTAAGGCAATCACATATAATAGTCAATGTAACATAGTACATAATATCATTCCCAAATGAACATCAGAGTTACAACACTAACTTTAGCCAGGAATAGTTATAATTGCCTGCCCCCATAATGCTGATACAAAATATACACACACACACACAGCAAAAATTAAATACGATAACTAGATAACGACGAAGCCTCCTGCTCTATGCTCCTCCAAAATGCATCCATGAAAACCTGAACTACTTAGCTACTCATACAAATTTGAGTACCTAAGAGTTCTAGGGAAAGAAAACAAAACCCTGGGTCAGATATGGGTCTGGTGTGAGTAAACTCCAAAGAACCGAATTATTTAACTTATAAAACCCTTTTAAAAAAAAAAATGTATCTCGTAAGACCACACCACACATAAATATAGATAGATTTTTCCCTTACTATAACCAAAACATTTTGGTAGAAAATCCAGTGATATTATGATAAGGTCTCAGGTTTAAAGTAAATATTGAATCATAGCTGAAATTGTTACATTAATTAAATTCAAACATAATAGGTATACAACTAAGTCCGAAGGCACTTATTGGAAAATGGATTCCACCAATGACAAGGCTACCAGAGTACCGCCTATCACGGTACACCTCTAGATGAAATGTCCGAGGTTAACAAGAACGTCTTCGACCCCTGCTACATAGGACCGGCCTACCCCTTACTGGATAGTACTAAATATGATCATCCCTTGGTTGTGATTAACAACCGCACTAGGCCCCGAAGCATACATCTAAAGAAATAATATCGATCTGGATCAGGGATAACCATATCCTAATGGGAGCGACCCACATAGCCCTGCCGCATCTCTCCTATTTTAGTCATTCCCAGTTGCGAGGGTTGAGGCTATGTTTACCTTTCCTTATAGCAATGCCACTTGAATGCTAACACTGCCCTCTACGCGATAATGCAATACTAGCATTCATCCATACAAGTTGTTCAAGATATGAACTAACCAAAGGCACTACTTCTACTACATCCATTTTGGAATCACCCTCGGGATTAGTAGCAAGTAGCCTTTGCATTTCAAAGATCTTTGCCTTCGAATCCATCATCTTCAACGTGTTTCCAATTCGAACGGTTACGTTGGTTCAAAATGGTTTTCGGATAACTCATGCTATCTGATCCCGGTCTCTTCGAACTAACATTCGATAGTTTTGAAACTAGTCAAGTTATCAATAGTGGACAAATCCACAATCTAGTGTAAGAATAGATTTGCATATGAAAAATAAGATATCCTATATTTATCCCCACTTTTCGATTTCAAATAGTACTATCCATTAATTAACAATGAAGTCGGACAAGTTAGAAAAAAATCCTTGCCTCGACATTTAATATTACTTCTTGGGATAGAGACGGGTTTCCATATCTTGGAATTTGGTGTCAAGTATACGAGGAAGTGTCTTCCATATACTTAATTAATCATGACCCATTTATCGAAATTAACCCTTACATACTTATCACATTTCCGACATTTTGACTTCTCTATCCTACATCTAGAATCGAAGCCAGATAAGTTAGAGCAGTAGTTGCAAAACAAAGCCTTACCTTAGTTAAAACACTCCGACTCTAGATCTCATAAGCAAAAGAAAGTCTACTCATCGGCTTTTAGTACTAGATATAAGATGACTTATTTTCCATAAACGTGTCAACATTTTAGCACTACTTATCATATTTGTTTTATGTTACTTAATGGCATAGACAAAGAAATCCTTGTTTAAGACAAATCGAAAAAAAAACTTTATAAACTTATCTCTAGTCTTTGATTTCTAACAAGTACTTTTCATCAGTTAGAAATGAAGTCATTCAAGCTGGGGTATTATTATCAACTAAAGTAACTTGAATCAATATCATAATTTCTTCAAATCAGAAATAATTAACTCACTGTGAAATGATTAAAATGAATTGATTATATTCATAGAATAAGTTATACTCACCACCTAAACTTTAAATCCTTTTGATTTGGTGAAGCAAATGGAAACCTTGGTCGCCGTGAAGAGGAGAGGGTATTTAGTTTCTTCCTTTAGTTTGTGTATGAATTAAAATGAGGTATGGACTTAGATATTTATAGGTGCAAAGAAGGGTACTTTAGTAATCCCCTATAGCCAAACTTGATTCGACCAGATTTTGGTCCAATGGCAATCATTCGCATGGCATAACCTAACTCAACTAGATTTTGGTCCAATGGCAAACATCCACATGACATAACCTGATTCAACCAGATTTTGGTCTAATGTTGACCATCCACATGGAATATCATTATGTTATTTTGTTTTTTTAAGCAGGTCATTATACTATATTGTTTTATTAGGCAGGTCATTATACTAGTTTTGTTTTATCAGGCAAATTCTTTTCTTAATTACTAAGAAGTAATTTTCATTTGCTTTATTTGGCAAGGATAAGTTTAAAAAAGTGTGGATCAGTTAGAAAGTAGAAAAGTTCTATTTTTCTTCTTATTCTTAATTAAATCGTTTCCCCTAACCGCCATATAACTCGAACCGTCTTTAAACAAACATTTTACATCCTAAAAAATCCCACTTGAGACTTTTTATCCAAATTTTATTTGAGTTATAAAATCCATTATTTAATCATTTAAAATATATATTAAATACTCATATTTAACGTGACTAAATTACGGGTCGTCGCACATTCACCATAAAAAATATACGTACACAAGTATGCACATGGCCACCATCCCTTTTAAATACTAGAGTACTATTCTGAACTCAAATGATCTGGCCGATGATCACCTCATTTTCTATAGCTAGTAAAATAAAATATGAGAAATGAAATACTATATCTAGACTGTATGCATTCATCTTTAAAAAGCACAAGGTAGAAACGATATCGTGAAAGTACATCCTTAAATACAACCTCAACCTCAGCTAAGGTTGTTAAAACAAATAACAACCTGGGTCAGGCTAGAAACCAGCTATAAATAAACTCAAATATCAAATAATAAAAGAGAACATAACAAAATCATCATATTATTATGTCAATTATACAACCCATGTGTAGGTATCATATAAAATTCATATTACAGATGTTATGTTTCTATTTAATTTGACCCTAATCCCAAATCTACTCAATTGTGATCTCCTTAATCACAAGTTATTATTACCGCATCATATAATCATATAACAGTGATAAATTTGATCAACTACCAAAAAATTGAATCAATAGCCAGTGATACCCAGTACTACCTACGACTCAATATACCAAAAACCGAATCAATACCTAGTGATACCGAGTATCATCTATGAATCGACACTGTGGGTGCACCCACACGATCTACAATATTGTACATGACCCTCCCTGGTCTACTCTTGCTTACATGACAATACTCCTCTATATATCATCTCATCTAACTCATGTAGCAACAACACTCAATACTAGTACAGCAAATTGTTGGACTAGTGACATTGGGGCAATGATGCCATACTCGGGGTGCTACCTGAGTCAATTCAGCTATGATGGATACTAGATCTATCTAGTGTAACCCTCATTGACCAATTTACTATATTTAACATGTTTCACAAGTTTATATATGGTAGTAATTCCAATCTAACTATCGCTAACCCGATGTCACTAAGGGGTTAAATATATTCAGATTAAAATATGACAGTAATCCCACCTAACTGTTATGTACCTACTGTCACTAAGGGTTACAAGTTTAAAATAATGGTATTCTTCTGTTATTCAAATACTATACATGATCAACCATCCATCATAGTAACTTATTTCAAAGAAAATCTAGGAGTAGCATGGTAAGAATCAACTAAAGATGAAATTTAAAATAAGATTACTCATTGATCAATCATCAACAATATCAATCATTTTCTAACAAAATTTTAATCAAAACAGGCTACCAAGCAATCATCAATCGATATAGGAATTAAAATATGAGTATACTCATCTACAAATCATACGAATCAAACTAAATTCAAATTAATAGTGAATTTAACTCAATAAATGATGCTTCTTCTTGATCTTTAGGTGAAGAGTTTTAATAGGGGAAAGGTGTAACAACCCGCACCTTTACGAGCCTAAATTTTCGCTAAATCAAAAACCCAAGTCCAATAGGGTACAAATTGTTGGTGTTGGTATCCTGTAAATAACAAAAGCATATCAGTGCACTGTCAATGAAAACTCACAACGGAATAGTAAAGTATAATAAACATATAATTACTGACCAAGGCTAATAACTCTAATATCTAATGCTCTTGTCAGTGTCGAGCATGCATAAGCCTTCCACCATTCCTGCCTTGTACCAATACCTGTCCCTCTAATTCTATCTTGTGGGTTGTAATGAGAAGGGAGTCAGAACTATGTTCCAGTATTAGTAAATTACATACTTCATACATAACACTAGTTTCTATCGATTATCTTCCATTACGTGTTATGTCAACTATTTCAACATAGTTGTCTTTGTTTCATGTAAGTGTACGATATGCCCCACCCACTCAAGGTATACAATAACTATATATATATAAGTACTACAGTCCCCTATGGATTGGGATACATCCCCTGCTAGTATCCGTAACTCTGCACCGCGCTAGGTATCCACTATCTATGATTAGACCAAATTGCCCACGTATATCGAGGACCTTGTTGTCAATGCCTAATAATGACATTACAACTATTTCAATTGTATTCTATCTCATTGAAAAAACCCATTTAGGGTTTATCTAGCCTTACCTCTTAATTAAAACAAACAAACAAGCAACTGTGAGGTGGTGCATGTCCCATACACGATCTACACTAGTAGGGGTGTAGTCCAAATAGGTGTAACCCTAGTCTTTCTATTATGTGGTCCAGTATTGATGACGCTCTCGACCTTTGTGTACAACCCTACTCCTTACATATATGGTGCCAACCTTGCTGACATATCATTGAGCCTATGCTCACTGTTCCATTTAGATTGCCTGATGCAATTAAGGAAATGCCCACTTGGTTACTTAACACATACCCCTGAAGGATTGAAGTAGACCCTACTTAGCCCTTCAACACTTCAGCAAGGCGAACCCTACTTTGGTATATTCCCTTTACCTATAAGCGAATGTATATTCCCATGGTTTCTACAGTTGGAGATGTCTCACATCAGTACATTATATGCATAATTGATGGTAGCCCATTTCGGTGGACAAACTTCTATTGTGCAACATTACCACCTCACATTCCAAACCTTACTAATGACTACATCATTCTTAATTAATCTAAGTAATTGGCTACGCCCAATAATTCACATTTGTTATAAACGCATACTTAAGGCTATATAAATTTTATTGACTTACTACACCTCTCATATTCAACTGTTAGTATTTAGTTATTTTCATATAACTTACTTCTTGTTTCATTAATGTCATTTACCGCTTATTTCTAATTCAATAGAATAAATATCTTTTACTGCTTAACTTCCACTTAACATTATTAGGCACAACTTATTGTTCCTTTTCAACTATTAATTATCTTTCTTTGATTACAATAACTTTTTAGTTCTCGGTTTCCTTATTAATAATTCATTGCTTATTGCTTATTCCCTAACTCATATTAAATCGCATATGTTAGATTGATAATTAAATTTTTTATTATCTCTACTTATACTACTTTGGTCTATTCTTTAGGGATTTCTACATTTTAAATGCGTTGGAATTACCTTTTCCCAAAAAGGAACGTTAACATTGTAATTTTCCATAAATTATCTAAAAAGGGACTTGTGCTATATTTGGGATTACAAGGAATTATTTTTTCTGTCACTATTGAAATAAATAGTATAAAATAAAGTAAACATTCTATTTTTTACATCTCCCTCTCTTTTTATGCATATTCCTTGTTATTTTAAATGATACACATTTACCCATAATCATAAAACTTGATAATTTATAGAAATTTACATTACTAAACACTTCATTCCAATGAATTAAAATACTACTCAAATCCCAATTCAATTTATAACACTTCCAATCATGTTTACTAACTTATAACATTCAACTAATAAACATGGAATTAGTATACAATCTCAATAATAATTATCTTATAAATTTAGGGGCTATTTTCATCCTTACTATCCAGATTAAAGTCCATGCAATATTTAATCAAAGTTAATAATTCATAGAATATGTAGGCATTCATATTCATCGCATATGTGTATTTGATCCCACAACTCCAAAATTTACGTTTAGACATACAAGCAACAAATTTACAACGATATAAATCCAACATTATATAGAAATATATAATTTTCCACTCACCTCTAAGCTTCCAAATCTCCAGATCTAAATCATGTTATTCCTGTTTGACTCCCTTTCTTCCTACCAAAATATCTATCGCAAGCATATACATATTTATTAGAATTTTAGATCTATGAAGAGATTTGAATTTAATTTAGATTTGGATTTAGATTTAGCCTGGATTTAGCGATTCGATTCGACCATGTCCTTCTTCTCTTTTATTCTCTGCTATTCTCCACTTATATACATATTATGGTTTATAAAGATTTTGATTTGTAGATAAAAGAAAATGGCAGAGCTTTGATGTTGCTTTATAAAATATGAGAAGAAAAGTTAGGGGTTGACTCATATTTATAAGGGTTTGAATCAACATCGGCCGTTAGATTAGATTATATTAAATCTAGGCCGATTGGCCCAAGTACAATATGCACCACCTATTCACCGTTGGTCGACCGCTATGCTACCACATATCGACCGCTAACGATCAACCGATCCCAATAAGGGATCAACTGGTTGTGTTATTATGTTAAATGTTCACTTATTTCCCTTTCAACGTTATTTGATGCGATTTTCTTATGATTTAATTAACGTTTATTAACATTAATTTTACTTAGATGTTAAATATCCGTTGACGTTTGTTAATTATATTTATTTCCTTAATTACATATATAATTATTTACAATTTGAAATCTTCAAATATTGATTAATTCTCCATTTAAACTCCGATCGTAAAATTTTATATATCAAAATTGATCTTAAAATTGCAACGAACATAATGATGAAAGTTCCGTAGCCAAATTATGATGTTTGTGATAATTCCATTTTTGGCTTTACTAATTATTAATTAATTTTTTTAAATTAATTATTGTTTAATTTACAAGGTGTTACATTCTCCCTTCTTAAAAGAATTTTGTCCCCGAAATTCTTTAAGGACTTAATCATGCAACATAACACACAACCATTCTTAGACATCCAACCAATTAGTATACAACCAGTTTTACAGCCATTCTAGTACAAGTGCATTATGTATAACAATACATATGATATGTATGTTGAATACTACTAATCGGTGTCTTCTATATAAATGCCTTCTTTAAAACAAATTTGATAGTATAGTGCAAACAACATATGTATACCGATAGTTCTATATGTATGCAAGTTTGAAAATTAAATCTTTGTTTCATCCAAATTTTCTCACATCACTGCAAATAGAAGTATGGTTCAATCAATTTTGCATCAAATAGCTAACACACCATTTCTAACATCTAGAATTTTGAAATCAAGTTTTTTAAACCTATATTCTTATGCAGAAAAATGGTTTAGACGAAGAACTCCATATTTCCATTCTTCCCATGTGTACCCATTCTATTATACATTGGAATGTTCTCTTTTACCCCAGATTCTTTTTTGACTTTTCTAAGTACAGTCTGTATAAGAAAATTTATTTTAAATCTTTTAAATTTTAAAACAGAGTAATTTCAAAATAAGTTTTTGTTCCCCTATCAACAAGGTGAGGAAAAAACAAATTCCAAAACTAAAATAGTTTTTCTATTGTCATTAACTATATTTTGCATATTTTCATTTCCACTGAACAATAAAATTCATATATGCTAACCCATTAACTTTTCCTATACTGAGCATGTAACATTTCAAAAATAAAAAAATTCCGTTTATTTTGGTTTAAAATCTTTTTCAATTAAAATTTTGAAATAGTTGAAATTTTTTAAAATAAAACTTTACTTTATAAAACTTTAACAAAAGCATTTTATATTTAAAAATCATAGATCAAAAATTCAGGTTAATTTTTCAAAACAAACTAAGCAACGTCCAACGCAATCGGGATTTAGTCGATGGGTAACACTTATGATTAATCCTAACTTATTATGCAATTAATATTAAATTTCAAACACTCTTCCTTTTTATTTTGGCACAACCACAACATACATGTATATTGATAAATTTCAACTTTTAGGTCAATAGAATAGTAACCTATGGTTTTGCAACAACATTCCCTATCCTTTGCTTGCTAAAATTTATATTTCCAAAATTTTCATGCTGTTGGGAACTTGAAATTAGTTATTTTTTAGTAGCAAATAAATTTCCTAATTTATTTTATAAACGTCAAGCTTTATTTTGCATTTGTTAAGTATCTATATGAGATTTCCTTATTTATTCTATTTTCCAACATATAGTGGTTGTTATCTAGTATTTTGACCCGACTATATCCGAACTAATTTGTAATATCCCGGAAATTTTGACAATATCAATTTAATAATCTGTTGAATAATTAAATTGATATGGATGATCTTTGATAATAAAATTTGAATTTAATTTAATAATCTAATTAAATAAGTATCAAATATGTTATTTTCAAATAATAAGTATAATGTATTATTTTTATAAATCTGAATGGATTTTAAAAGACTATGGAATTGTTATATTTTTAAATTGATAAGTAGTTATATAAGTGTATATATATATAACTTAATTTTTAAATTGAATCTTAGAATTTAATTTGATTTGAATTTGAATATAAAGTTTTGAAATTCAAAAGAATATATATTTAAATTGTTTTGGATTTTAGAATATTTGTATAAACTTTTATTTATAAATATAGTTAGTTTTGTTTCTTTTAAAAAGTAATTTATATATAGGATAAGTGTTTAATAAATCAAGAAAAGGTTTTATCTACTTTTAAAATAAATAAAATACTTAAAAAGACAAGTGTCATTATCCTAAGGTTTCATTTTAACAAGTGTAATTTAAGTAATCAATGTTTATGACAAGTGTCTTAATTATGTTCATTTTCTTTTATTTTTATAAAAATCATAAATTTACTTATATAAACATATACATTTCCTTTACTTCATTCTTTCTAATCTCTTTTCAAAACCAAGAGAACTCAGATTTTTCTCTAAATACAAATCTGAAATCAATATACTTTTAGATCAGAATTTATACAAATCAAAGATTTGTAATCAACTCCTCAAACCAGAAAATTCAATACCCTGTCTCATTTTCAAAACCACAATTTCAAAGCCTGTAACCCAGTTTGCAAACCTGAGGTCTTCAGCATGAATTTCTTTTCAATCTGGAATCATCTCAACAACTTAGTGTTTCCAGCAGCATGCATGTAGTTTATTCAATTTAAAGCCAGCAACTCAAGTTTTTAATCAAAAGAGGCATTTAGATTTTAGAGTTTCAAAAGCTTTTCAAAACTATAAAAGGCCCTGTCTCTGTTTTGCCTGGTGAGTAACATTCTTAGAACTTAATATAAGAATCTGTTTGTTGGTTAACTCTGAAAGAAGTATGTTCTTGTGTGTATCTATATGTGAGTTTCTATAAATATATACATGTGGATGTATTGATATATATGTGCATGTCTGTTATGTATGATATCCCTGTTTTATATTTTCTTTAAGCTCAGATTCCTGATAAAATCCCTATCTACTTATCTGATCTCTGATAGACTTAAGTTTTAAAACAAAATAAGTTTGTTTTATCATAAACTAAAGCTTAAAATTTAAATTAAGTCAAATCTTAAGCCTGAGTGTCTCTGGAAGCTTAAACATCAATGTATATTAAATAAAGTGAAAATTCAAACTGTGAGAATTGTAGTTCCAGTATTATGAATTGAATAAATAAACCAAATCATGATTTTTAACACTAAAATCAAGATTTTTAAGAATGTGGAAATGGTGCAGTTCTGTGATGAACTAAAAATGAAGTTTTGGGTAATTCGTTTGATTTAGATGGTTTGATATGTTGAAATTTTCAGTAAGGATAGAGGGATGATCAAAGATGTAGGAAAAATTACTAGAATTTGAATTAAAACAGTGAAGCAGAAATGATTAAGGATTGAAGGTTTTAAACCTAGTTTCTGTAGTTGATTAGAAAATGATCGCCACAACTTCTTCTTTGGATCGAGTGCTACAGACGTTTGAGGGAGTGAAGCTTGGTCGATGATGAAGATATGGTCGGAGTTGCAGAAGTTCTGATGGTCAGGATTTCGAAGACGAGGCAGTTTCCAGAGATTGAAGATGTTCCAGTTTTGGGTTCGAGTTGGTTTAGATGCTCGATTGCGATTTCGATTGTTGATTGAAGGTGGGAGGATCGTAATAGGGTTTGTGGTTGATCGTCGACTGGTGGGGGAAGTCGTCGATGGTCGGAGTTGATGTGGTTGATCGTGCACGTGCACGCGATCGTGATGTATCTGGTGAAGTCTGGTTTTGCAGAGAAAGGCCACTCGAGTTTTTCTCGAGTTTTGTTCGTGTGAGTCTCGGAGCAGTTAGGGTAGGCTCGAAGCATTTTTGAGTGGGCTCGAGTTCATAGTGTTGCCAGGTTTTAAAACCTGTATGTTTAAAAGTTTTAAACTGAATTTAATTTTGTAAAGAAATATTTAAACAGAAGTTTAAATCTGAGTTAATCTGAAATCAAATTTAAATTTGTATCTCAGATTTGAAATAAAAGAAAGTTTTTAAATTAAATTGTTTTAATAATTTTAATGGTTTAAAATGGATATTAAATGGGTAGAATTTAAAAGTAAATTGATTTAAATTCTTAAGTTCTTTTATAAATTAGTATTTCTTCACCATATGATTTTAAGAGTTTGTAAATGGATTTTTAAAGTTTGTTAAGGTTAAATTTTTATTTATTTTAAATCTCATATTTAAAATGGAATTTAAAAATAAATTTGAAAGTTAAATGTTTTCAAATATGTTTTGAATGATAAATGATAACTTGTTTATCAATAAGAATAATGTTTTATCTTAAAGTAATTAAAGATTTATGTTCATTAAATTAATTAGGAGATTTAATAGATAATTAATTTAATTTGATTAATTAATCATTTGGATTAATTAAATAGGTAATTAAAGGTTTAAACTAATTTATTTATGATTAAGATTAATTAATTAGGGATGATTAATTTATAATTGAGGATTATAAATTAGAGTATTAATTAATGATTAAGAATTAATTAATAGTGTAATTAAATATTAATTAAGTTATGGTTAACACTTAATTAATTAAGTAATTAGAGATTAATTAATTGATTATTAAGATTTATTAATTTAGAATTAATAAAAATTAGTATAAGTTAATTACTTAAGGAAAGTAATTAAATAGTAGTTAATGAAGTCATTAACTATGGATTATTAAATAATAAATTAATAAGATTAATTTTAATAGTTAATTAGATTAATTAATTTAAAGATAATCAATTATAGAATTTGTTTAAATGTAATTACTTATTGGAAGTAATTAAGAATTAATTACTTATTGTAATTAATTGAAGTTAATTTGATTTATTTAAGTTAATTAATTAAGTTTAATTAATTTAGAATAAACAAGAGATGATTTGATAATAATTACTTAATGTAATTATTAAGGTAAGATTATTTAGGGAAGTAAATAATAAGATTATTACTAGAAGTAATTAGTTGAATAATGATTTTATTAATAGAAGTAATTTGAGTTAATTACTTTGAATAATTAATCAAGAGATTAATTAAGGAATTAATTAAGGAGTAATTAATTTAGTTAATGAAAGTAATTAAGAGTAGTTAATTACTGATTTAAGATTAATCAAGAGTGATTAATATATGTTGTTTAATTAAAGGTTAATTACTTAATGTAATTAATTTAATTAAGTAATTAATAATTAAGTTGTAATTAAGGATCATTAATTAATATAATTAATGATGTGATTAAGATTGGTTAATTAAGTAATAATTAATAAATGAAGTAATTAATCAATGTAATTAATTAAGGATTAATGTAATTAATTATAGTTGATTAACTTAATAAATTTTAGTTAATTAATTAATGAAGTAATTAAAGGTTAATTACTATAAGTGGTTAAGGATAATTAATTTAAGTAATTAATTGAGAATAAATTACTTGAATGTAATCAAAAGATAATTAATCAAGATGATTAATTGAAATGAATTATTAGAGGATAATTAATTAATTGATTGTAATTAATTAATGGTTAAGTAAGAAGGATTTATAAAATGAAGTAATTAATTTAATTCAATTTAAATTAATTAGAGATGATATAAATCATTACTTATGAATGGGTGTTAGTATTGGATACTTGACTTTGATTGATATCTCTGATGAGATATATGCTGTGTGATATGGATGTTAGTTGAATTGTATGGATTATCTGATAATGTTGATTATCTGTTATCTTTCTTTGTGTATAAAGATAATGAATTAAATTGTTTTAACCTTTAAAACAACTTGGCCTTAAAAGATACGTCTTTGGATTTCGATGAGACCGGGACCGGGTTTCCGTATACCGGATTTCCAGGTCTGGAGACCCGAATACCACATCGATACAAATTAACGATAGGTCGTGAATCAAGTGAAGATGAAGATTCAAAGTGCAAGGGTTATTGTCATTAACTCTGAGGGTGATTCCAAAACGAGTGTAACGAGATAATGCCTTCGGTTTCGTTCGAACCCGGAACGAACTTGTATGGATTGAATGCTTTCAGCACATCGTCAGGTGGACGATGAGCATTCTAAGATAGATGTGTTCTTTTTAAAGGTAATCGTGACCTCAAGCCTCACAAACCGGGAATGGCTAAAACAGGGGAGGTGCAGCAAGGTTAGTGGGTAGCACCCAAGTAGGACAAGATTACCTCTGTCTAGATGTTCCTTTTTATTTCGGCTTAGTGGTGCGGTTGCTGATCCCAACCGTGAGGTATCTTGTGCGGGAATTATCCAGTAAGGGATGTTCCGACCTTGTGTTGCAGGGGATTGGGAGTGATCCTCGGTACGGTGATCTAGGCCACGTACTGTGACGGGCGGTACCCCGGTAGCCCTGCCATTGTATGGAATCCAAACTCCAATAAGTGCCGTACGTATTAGTTGTGCCCAACTATGTTGGAATGTGAGATGTAAGCATTTCAGCTATTTCTATATTTTACTTGAAAACCCTAGACCCTATTATAATAAAATCAGATTTCCTATCAAATGTTTTGGTTAGCGTAAGGTAAAAACTTACCCATGTTTATTTGTGGGGAGTCTTACGTGATACCTTTTCTTTCTAAAGGTTTTGAAGTTAAGCAAGTTTAACCTGTTACTCACACCAGACCCATGTCTGACCCAAGTGTTTATTTCTGTTTTATAAACTCTTGGGTACTCAAATTTTTACGAGTAGCCAAGGGATTCAGGTTTAGCTTTGACGAATATTCTGGAGGAGCAATGGAGCAGGAGGCTTCGGCGTTCGTAGATATAGTATTCCGTTGTGTTGATATCTGTGATAGTGTCTTGTCTTGTATTTGAGTTGTAATGTCTAGACAGATGTTTATAACTGTCTAGTAAGTGATGTATATGTTGTGTAACTCTGTAAAGTGTTGTGTACTATGTAATAGTTTATGTTATTAATATAATTTATTCGTTCCGCTGTGAGATCGTTGTTGTTGTTTCTTTCTTTCTTCTCTTCTTTTCTATTTTCTACCCCTTTCTTTCTTATTAGCGATACGACTTTCTATGGAGAGAAAGTCATGGTCGTTACATAATTGAACAAGTTAGACTCGACTGTCATCAAGGCCAATAAGTCTGGAGCAATGATTGTGGGGTTCAAAGATCAAGTACAAATGATAATATGAAGCCATAATTGAACGGAATGGAGAGATATGCAATGCAGAATGTTCAAAGTATGGAATATAGTTTAACGTAGAAAAGGGACCGGCTATAATCACTCTCAAACATAGGGATCAACATATTTCAGCCAAAAAAGTACAACTCAATAGAAAACAATCAATATCTCAAGATCTAGAAGTCCAATGCATATGAAACTTTAGGAACGTGATATGGGAACCCTAGGAACCCTACCCTAAGGATTGCACCTTAAAAGGATTAGGCAAGAGGGATCGGCCCTCTTTTCTCCATAGGGATCGGCTAGAAACAGGATGCATAACATATTGCAACAATGATCGAGCAATAACTCAAGTTCTACTAATGTTGTTGGAAGTAGGACTTATAGTGTCAGAAGTAGGACTTATGTCTTCCAATGTTGTCGAGCAACAACTTAAGTTCTACTAATGTTGTCGAGCAATAACCCAAGTTCTACTAATGTTGTCGAGCAATAACTCAAGTTCTACTAATGGTGTCGAGCATAACAAGAGGCTTGGGAATCTGTTGGGTTATCCAAAAAGACAACACCTTCTATAGTGTCGGAAGTAGGACTGATATCTTCCACCAGAAGGACGGGAACATCAGAGAAAAGGTCGGCCAACAGGCCAGAAATCTCTGGTTGCTTAACTTGATGGTCAAGGGAAAGTCTGTCGGATACAGTTGTAGAACTTGACTCGCCTCCCTTGATCGCTATGTTATGAAGGTTGTCCAGAAGGCATTGCAGCTAAACGCTTTGAACATTTGAAGCCCATATCAAATAAACTCAGTAGATAATCGAGATTGGAAAATTTTACCTATCCCCCCATGCTAAGTGTAAACTAGTATGGTGTAGTGTTGCGCAGTGCAGAGATAAACAATTCAAAATTAAAAGCAAAAGTAAGTGAAGAGATATTGGATTTTGACCAGAGTGACCGTCGTCATTGACCGTCTCAATTGGCGTTTAGATTGATCGCTTGTATAAGCTTTGGGATCGAACATCGACATATCGAAGTGTGAAGTCCATTATTGAAGTCCATATGTTAAGTTTTAGTTCATATTCAAAACACCAGGAGTTTAATCATTCAATTATGAGTTTGATATTGGATATGCAAATCCCATTGTTCATTATCATCATATGTTCAAGTTCGTTAAGACGGGATTGGTTCTGATTGTTCATGCAAGTGAATTTGGATTGTTTGCTAAAGTGTTTGAGTCAATTCAAAGCTTAGAATCGACTAAGTACCCATAGCAAGTCCCGTTATATAAAAATAACTGATCCCTCTTACGAAGCCTATGTTGGAACTAGGCCAGCGCACAGCGGAAGAAATGGGTGAATTTCAAAAAATTTAGATATTTTGGATCTTTAACGGGCCTATGAAGTCTAAATATACTTAGAACTTTTCTAAGTTTATTTTAAATAAAATCAACATTTTATTTAACTTCATAAATAAAGTTTCACTTTAATTTAATGTGTATGTAAGTTAGAGTATATCAAATATACTCTTATATACAAATTTTTGTGTAGTAGTAACTTATTAAATTTACTTAGAGAGGGAAACTTTTTATTTGCTATCTCTTAACTTATTCAATTAATGATGGGAATTTATTTAGAGAAGGAAACTTTTTATTTCCTTCCTCTTAACTTATTCAATTAATGATGGGGCATAAATATATATGGAGAGAAAAACCTTTCATTTCTCTCTCTTTAATTAAATTGATTAATTAGATGAGTGTCAATAATTGGCAAGATGTATATGGCATGGATGTAAATATAAACAAATATATATTATAGTGTAAATTATGTAAGTGAAACATATAATAGGTGTAACCAATTGATGACAAGATGTAGACATATAAACAAAATTAAATGGATAGTTAATCACATAAAGGAAAAATGGAAATAAATAAAAGGTAACAAGGGTGATTGATTTAATTTCCCATTTCGTAAATTTAATTAATGTAACATATAAATGACAATGAATAGGCATCATAATATAAGAATATAAAAAGTCAAAAATAAATGTATGAATATATTATTGCCTCCTTTAAATTGTTTCCTCCTTTTGGAAAGAAATCTAATCATACTTTGACATATGAAATACATGTAAAAAAATTATATATACAAACATACATATAAAATTAATTGTGTGTATATAAGATTAAATCAAGTCTTTCTAATCAATACAAATTAGTAATTTATAACAATCAATTTAAAACTAGATTTATTGTCAAAACATTAATTATGTGCATGTAAGATTCAATAAAATATCTCTAATTAATACAGATCAGATACTTATGGTAATCAAATTAAAATTTAGATTTAATGCCAAAACATCTTCAATTTTTTTAGTTTCTAAAATAGTACAAACACAAAATACATACATGTAAACTTTCAAATCTAAAATTACATTTTGTTTTATATGATTTAAAACATGAATCATCAATAAAACAATGTAATATTCAAACACGAATTTTAGCTTAATTCGTTAATGTAAAATCCAATCAAAACAATATGAAAATACAAAATTTTAGATCCAAAGGATTATACTTTGAATTGAATGTTTACAATATAGATCTATAATAAAACATTGTATTCAAACATATATAAATTTTAATTTTAATTTAACAAAATAAGAACCCAATTGATAAATTTAACATACAAAATTTCTGATCTAAAAATTAGACTTTAAATTGAATGTTTAGAACATATTTCCAAAAAAACATTGTATTTGAACATAAACAAATAATAGTTTTGATTTATTAAAATAAAACACCAACGATTCATTCAATAAATAATTCAGGCTACATAAATAATTTTCAAATTAAATGATGCAGTGATATATACATACAAATTATGATAAGTAAAATTCTCTTTCAACAAACATCACATCAAATATCATTATTTATTAAAGAAAAATATACTTATTACCCAAAAACTTGAAGCACATCTTGAAAATGGACTCCCATTAGGATGTTGCCTAAAAGTCACACCTTGAATGATGATGTGACAACCCACATTTTTGAAGGTTTAAATCGACAATAATCCACACATGTCCGACTTAAACAATCCGGAACATAGATAATCAATGGGGTTAATTAAGAAAATAAGAAAAGAAGAAGAAAACAAATACAGAATCATGCAGCGGAACGATAAAATATAATAATCAAATGAACAGTTCATGAAGCTGTTTACCATACATTTGATTATAATTTATATAACATTTATTAGAGTTGTACATATACAGCATAACAAAATATAATGCAGCAGACAACATGATGCAGGAATTATAATAGTAATAATATTCCAAATCTTTATCTTCATCCTCCAAAATAAATCTTCAATAAGCTGAAAACTCAGGGCTGACCCGGGCATAATGAAAAGAAAAAACACTCGAGTCAGGACTAAAATATCCTTATATGAGACAAATCGATATCGCATATAACATGAGTGTCGTGGCGTCAGAGATGTTTACGGGATTTCACATCTCTTATCCGGTGTATAACGTGCATGCAATAACTCAAGAGATGTTACGAGATTTTCCATCTCTTAAGGATCCGTCAAAATATTTATATGTAGTAGGATACGCTATATATATAATGTCTAATCAGTAAAATAAATATCAAAATAGCATTAGACTTTACATTGATCCCCCTTAACGCGTTTTAAGCATTGTCATACAGTTTGCATATAAAACACCAGTAAACGGTCGGTGGATAGGGATGCACCGTGATACGACAACACTAAACCAAAATCGTAGGGTCTCGTATAAGGATAAAAGTATGACAAGGCACGTGAGGAATGCCCAAGGTAGGATACTACCAGTTTACCCTTCCCGACTGGTGGTAACACATCATAGCCATGATCTCCCACCGCGTCCAACACTCCCATAATCCGAGAGTGTGCACCAATCAATCACAATTTAAATGATTGTAATACGAAGAAGCGTGTCCGCTCGGGTTAGCTAGCCCGCTTGGCCGGTACGGCTCCTGTTTTAGTCATTTTAATTTGGCACAAGTGCCAGGCTAATCCATCATCGTTCTCTTTCTTCAAATCCAGCAAGGGATGCCAAATTCAACCACTTCATTCTGGATCATCATTCCACGTACACAGTTGTTAAAGTGGTTCCAATATTGACAGAGAGTATGCCAACAAGAGGCTCCGGTCTCCTTAATAACCAAACGTCGTTTTACACACCGGTTGGTACTTTTACATTTCGAAAACAAATCGTATTTGATATCAAAATATCATATTCGTTTCAAAATCAAATCCATTTCGAAATCATCATATTTACTCAAAATATACTATATCAATTCAAAATCATGTTCGTCTTATTATCGCGATTTCAGCTCCAAGTCAACATTGCTTCGAATTTCCATTTGGGTTATAACTTCAATCTAACTACATTCTTATTTAAGTCAATGGTTTAAATACAAACATTCCCACCTTGATCACTTTAAATTGTAGAAAATAGCTTGAATAGTTTTAAATAGTTTAAATAGTTAACTAGTTAAAAATAGTTTAAATGGTTAAAATAGTTTAATATAAAATAGTTTAAGTATTAAAATGATTTATATAGGAAAATCGTTTGGAAAACCAAATAATTTGAATATTTTAAAAGATAGGTTTTATATAGTTTATATTAAAATAATTTATTAGAAAAAAATTTCAAAGTCAAACTGATTAAGTTCCAACCTTCCAATTCAAATCAATTTCAATTTAAATCGATTTAATTCCGATTTCAATTCGAATTTACTTCGATTCCAATTTTAATTCAAATCAATTTCAATATCGATTTTCATCTTTAACTTCAAATTTGATTCAATAATTCGAGTCAATGGTTTAAATTTCATTTCAATACTAATTTTAAACCAATTCAATTTATATCAATCCCAAGTTCAATTTCAAAATATCGATTTAAATCATTTACATCAAATTTAACTTCAATATTAAATTTAAGATTCAAATCTTCAAATCAATTCAATTCCGAACTCAATCTTGAAATATCGATTTAAATTACGTCAACTTAGTAATATTTCAAAGTTCGAATAAAATCCAAGTCTTTTTAAAACAAATCAATTTTCGAAACTCAAACCATTTTCAATTATAACTTTGAAATCTCAAATTTCATTTTTAAACAATTTTGTTTAACAAATTTCAATTCCACAATTTAAGCTCAAGTTCGAAATAATATTCGATTTCCATAAATTCTAAATTTTATTTCTTAAAATCAAATCATTTAAATAATTTCAAAACAAACATTTTAAAACCATTTAATTTAACCAATCCGGTGTCCGTATATAATTGTCTATCGTATGGCCAAGTGAATCAATCATTTCAATTTAATTCAGGGATGGATGTATATCATTTCAATCAAAAATAAATGTCATAGGTATATATCATTTCAACCTATTTCTTAATTTATTCGAATTAATTCGATTTACAGTTTATATACTGTAATAATTTACAGGATGGTATAGGATAAATCAAAATAAATAAACATCAAAATCATCTAAAATCAACTAATGGCATCCATCACAATCAATCATCCAATAGTCAACATAATTCATAACAATTTCATAGTTATCAATATTGGGTATTTTTCTGGTAATTAAATTCCAATTTCAAATTTAACTTTCAATTTTAATTTTTATTAATCAATTCAGATGACAATTTAGATGTCAATTTAAATTACCAAATAACAGTCAATGGAATTGAATGACTTCATGATATCAATTCAATGAACATAAAAATATTCAGTACATTGCAAGCATTTAAAACACTCATCTTTATTTGAAATTGAAAATTTTCTCAGCTTCAAATAAATATCGTTTCAATTCCATGGCGCAGACGATGACAATACGATTCCAACACAACTTGAATCGTCCGAATCGGACCTCGTACGGACAAGATACGATTTAATTAGCATTAGAGATAATTAAAACTAACTAATATATAATAATAATATTAAAATGTAACTCATCTCCTTCACAGACGCAACCTGCAAGAACATGAAACCCATCACGTAGCCGCTAGCCTCGTGACGCGTGCCACCAAAAACGTTCATTCGTCGATCGGAGCCCATCACCGGAAGCGCCTCAGTCCACTCCACCTTCGGCCAGCGCTGCGCCCCACTCGGTCATCCCCACGCCCTGTAAAACGTGGACGAACTTGCAGCCTTCTCGAGTCAAATGCGACCAACCGTGGCTACGAAAATCGATCACCACCGTTGGATATGGCGAGCTCGACGAGCTCTTCGATTTCCTAGTTGGAAGTTTCTTCTAATAGCGCGTGGATTAGAAGAAAAAGAGAGGAACGATGGAAGTTTATGGCCATTGAAGATAATGGGGGCGGCGACTACACTTCTGCTAGGGGTTTGGGTTGAGCGTACGCGTATTTATACGTATACGTATTTATACCGTTCACGTACTTTTTCGGAAGAACTCCAAACGAAGCGTGCCACCTGGCGTTTATAATGTTTTACCCCCATTCGAAACACAATGGAGTATGTTTCGTGGCCTAATTCGATCGTATGCAGAAGATAGCTTTTCGAATTGAATTATTTTAATTAAATTCTGAAATTAATTTTTTTTGCACGTTTCAAGCTCGCACGGCCAAATGACAAGTCCGATCGCTATAAAACTTGAAATCCAAAAATAGTTCACTGTTACGGATCCGATGAAACAGGTTTCGTCGAAATCCGAGACAGTGGCCAAAATGGTTATTTTTACTCGTCAATTAAACCCAGAAATTTCCAATTTCTAATTATTCACTTTTAAACTCAATTTTAAAAGTAAACAATCTTCATTCCCGTTTAAGTAGAATTTGTATCAACTTTAAAATCATTTTCATTCATTTTTAATTCGGGATTCAATTACTTGAAAATTCCAATATTAAATTTAAACAATTTAATTATCCAATAAATCACTATAATTGAAATATAAGTCATTTAACTTACAAAATTTACTTTTAAAACAAATTCAAATAATAAAAAAACTACTTTCATTTCACGGTAGTTCAATATTTTATTATTCGATTCAACTATTGATTATAAATATATTCAATACGTAAAATTCATTTCAATAACTGTTATTGCCAAAATCTTCGGAATTTATTATTTCGAATTTTTTATTCAAGTTCATATGCAATAACTACATTAATAATTCATTAAATTTTTATTTTTAACCATTTTTATTCAATAATTTCATTTAATTTAATAATTTAAAATAGCTAAAAATACGGGTCGTTACATTCTGCCCCACTCAAAACTTTTCGTCCTCGAAAAGAGGTTAAGTAGAGAATTTAACGCTTGATATATTTCTAAAATTTACTCAACTTATAAAACATAGAATCTATTAGAAAACTTTTACTACGCTTCCGCTATGCCACTCCGATCGGCTTACAGAAATTAAAATTTATTTAAGAAAACAAGTTATAAATTTTTTAAAACTTCATAATTTTTCTAACACCCGGATTTTCAAAAAATTTTAGTAGAGTCTCCTTTACGCGGCTCGATCGAAAAAAATTTCCAATACAATATATAACACAAATAGATAACAAATATACCAAATATACATCTCATCTTAACGATGAGGCATCCCGAAGGGAAAAATATAAAAGCGCGGTTTGTAATCCAAGATACGTACCTTATTATTAATAATACGAGCGAGTTCGCTCGTACTAAGCAAACAAAAACATATAAAATTCACGTATACGTCCAAACGGTCTTCGTATGTACCTATCTCAACTCAATCTGGAATGTTAGTCGCTTATAATAAGATGTAGAACATTTATAAGTTCACTAAAGTATAAAACAAGCATTCTGAATCCAAGTCTCAAGCAAGAGCACAAACACGCAACCATACCCCCATCATATGCACTCAAAACAATTAAAACAATGATTTACAACTAAACAAATCATCCAACAATCCATATTCATTCGATTTAATTCATAACTATCACAATTTACATTATAATGTCATTATTTAATTTATACACTATCATTCTCATTAACATTCATTCTCCGTTAACATTCAATAGGTTTGTTTCAATTTTATTAGCATTTAATTGGTTTACTTCCAACTTATTCACATCTATTTTATTTACATTCAATTTAGTCCATTCAATTTGTTAAATTCCAATTGTTTCATTTTACGTTTAGCAACATCTCATATCAATTTATTTATTCACATTCATTATGCACTTAAGTTCATTTTCATTTTAAATCAATGTTATTTCATTTACTCATTTTATTAATACAATTCACTAACTTCTTCCATGTATTCATTTCGGATAGCTTTCCATAAGTTAAAGTTCATTTCACAATTCAATATTAGCTTCCTTCCTTTAACATCCATATTCAATTAATTTAACATCTTGTTTAACTAACATTTGCCAAAGTTGTAAACTATAAACTTTACTTTACATTTTCACGAAACATTTGAATTATAATGTTCATATCTCCATTTTTAGCATCAACATCATTAATGAATTATTTCTTATATCCTAACTTAAGTTTATTTACAACTTAATTCACATCTATTTTCACAATTTCATTTAATAACAATTTATTTGTGAAACATTCTATAAAAGTCCAACTTCTTATATATGAATTTATCTAAGTTTATAATTATCTCAAAAATTACAAATTTAATTTCAAAATTTCTTTACATATTTATATTCAATTCTATAACCAATTTACAAAGATATTATTTATTTCATTTGTCTACTTTCTTAAGTTCCACTTACTTATTCCATTTAGTCATTAATCATTTCATAACATACTAATTAAGTATATAACATTTATTATTACAACTAAATTTCCATTTATATACATTTTAATTACTTTTAAGTTTTGTTTACTTATATAATATCCCATTACATATACAAATCATCATTTTAACTTTTAACACTTGGTATGTCTTATTATATGTTATTAGAATGCAATTTGGTATTATACAAATTAATCCGATTCATTTTACTTAATAAGAATGTTCACTATTTTAACTCGTTTAAATTTTCTTTACTTTCAATTTTAGAGTTGCAAACTTCAACTCTAGAGTTTCTCGAAACTTTTAGCTTAGATTTCCTAATTCTCTTATTTTATAAGCTCTGGTTATTCAAATATTTCATTCCATTCAAATAATTTGAAGATTATTAATTAACAGAACTTAAAAATTTTAATACCTGGTTCATTTCAAATCATTTGAAAGAAGTATATATACTTATATCTTTTGTATATCAAATCACACTTTTGGAGTTTAAACCAAAATCCGTTTATCAAAACAATTTCATAGCAAAGCCTCTCAGAAGTCTCCCCCACTTTGAGACTCGAAAATGAACGTCGATGGTGTTGCGCAGTCATCACCGAAATTATTTTTCAGCGACAGAAGAGGGGTGTACTGAATTTTTTCCTTTTAAAATTTATTTGCAAAAAAAATTGTATTTGTATGTACTTTTAAACAATACTAATATTATTTTCCAAACCTTAAAAGTCTTTTTCAGAAACACCGAAATTTAAATTTCTCAAATTCTGCATTATATATTCATTTTACTTGCAAATTATATTTTTATAAATCACATTTATACCATTTCATTTACTTATAATCATATAATAGCTAATAGTTTAGGAATATTGACTAATCAAACAAAAAACGTAATGATCAATATTATCATTTCTAACAACCAATTCATTTACTATCTAAATTTCAAAAAACCATTCTTTTATATATAAAATATAATCCTAGGTAAAAGTATTTCATTTACCAAATTTCGAAAACAATATTGTGTTGGTTTGCTTTGTTCAATTGTTTTGGAATCCTTATCGATATAGTGGCGTCCCACGTACCGATCAGAACCCAAAATTCAAACTTATCAACTCAAACAACTCAATATAAAACATTTGTTTACAGCACTAACAAATACGCTCTCTCATATATGCTCAACCAGACTCATTCTAGGGTATTACTAACCTATCTCTAAAGAGTCAAACCCCACAAAGCTAAGGTTATCGCTAAACCAAAAGTCTGATACCAACTGTGACGACCCATATTTCAGAAGGTTTATATCGATAATAATCCACACATGTCCGACTTAAACAATTCGGAACATAGATAATCATTAAGGTTAATTAAGAAAATAAGAAAAGAAGAAGAAAACAAACACAGAATCCCGCAGCGGAACGATAAAATATAATAATCAAATGAACAGTTCATGAAGCTGTTTACTATACATTTGATTATAATATATATAACATTTATTAGAGTTGTACATATACAGCAGAACAAAATATAATGCAGCAGACAACATGATGCAGGAATAATAATAGTAATAATATACCAAATCTTTGTCTTCGTCCTCCAGAATAAATCTTCAATAAGCTAAAAACTCAGGGCTGACCCGAGCGTGATGAAAAGACAAAACACTTGAGTCAGAACTAAAATATCCTTATGTGAGTCAAATCGATATCGCATATAAAATGAGTGTTGTAGCGTCAGAGATGTTTACGGGATTTCACATCTCCTATCCAGTGTATAATGTGCGTACAATAACTCAAGAGATGTTACGGGATTTTCCATCTCTTAAGGATCCATCAAAATATTTATATGTAGTAGGATACGCTATATATATAATGTCTAATCAGTAAAATAAATATCAAAATAGCATTAAGGCTTTACATTGATCCCCCTTAACGCGTTGCAACGACCCGTAAATTTTAGTGGTTTTATTTATTTAATTAATTGAAATTTTGTGAAATTTTAAATGATTGAATTTAGGAATAAATTTTTTATATTTGGAATACGTCTAATTAAACATAACAAATGGTAAATTTTCATCAAATAATATGGAAGTTTATTTTATTGTATAATTCTATTTCAATTCAAATTAGTTAAAATTGATGATAATGAAATATTTTCCAAACCTGAATATTTTTATATAATAAATTTGTAAATCATCTTCTGAGTGAGACGTCACATTTCATTTTTCCAAATTTGGACTGTTATTGCTCTGTTTATCTAAATTTCGGAAAATTAGCAGTATTTTTCGGTACCGATATCGACTTTCGAACGGATGATCGTACCACTGATATCTGTATACCGTTTTGATCGTCTCGTCGTGCTGATCTTCGTAGTATATTCATTTGTATATGTTGGGATCTGGTACGATACGATGTTAGTAAAACGATTACCGTATCGGTAACCGTTTTCGAACGTTTGAGCCCCATGACCTTTCACTTAACCAATGTGTAAAACTGAATGGCCACTACGTTTTAAATTCGAATTTATCTCGACTGTTGCTTTTCCATGACTTTTGATTTTTCCCTGGCTCTTGATTTTTCTTGGTCCGTTCGTTTATTTTGATTACCAGAAGTAATATAAAATAAGGGATGAAAAATATAACAGGATGTTTTCATCCTTCATCTTCCTCCATTCATTTTTTTTCTCGTGCCCAATCACCTCGCATCCTCTCACCTTTGCCAGTTGTAGTTGTAACGACCCAAAATTTTCGATCGCGAAAATTCCAAATAGTTAGGAAAAGAAGAAAGAGATAGAAGAAGAAGAAGAAACAAAAACACAACACTGATTCTCACAAACCACAGCGGATCAAAATATAATATCAAATAATAACAGTTTACAAAGAATACCTGTATCTGTCAATTATATTTTTACATCAGAGTTACACTCATACACAAACACTGGACATATACAAATCGCATGTCTCAGATAAACAGAAATAATAACACAGCGGAAACACTCCATACGTTCCTGCCATCCAGCTCGTCTCCTGAGCTCCAGAATGTTCTTACCTGTAAATATGTAATACTCGGTCTAACCCGAGCATTACATCAAACTAACACCCGAGTCAGGCTGGAAACCAGCATGAGTAAACCCAACTAATCAAGAAATACTAATGCATAAATCTTACTTAAAACCCAGGGTAACTCGAATCAATTTACAAGTTCACAATTTGTTAAAGACAACACTTATATCACACATCAATTTCTAAGTACCAAAACTTAGATTAAATGGACAAATTCACTTAAATCATTCCATATCAGCCTATTGATTCCACATATCAAACTATAAAGAATCGAAGTGGTTTTCAGGTATTTACTAATACCCGACTCCGGTCTCTTCGAATTCAATACCATCTTAACCCAAGTTATTCAAGTGAAATACAATTCAACTTTAAATACAAGATGTCACTTTTTACACAGCAATTCATCATCGATAGATAACCACATTATCATTGTCCACCCAAACATATCATATCACAAAACATTTCATATCAGAGATATCAATCAATTCAAGGCATTTAATCATCATTCAATCATTCATAAGCAAGATGGATCATTCCCAAAAATTAATTTAATTTATCTCTAATTAAATTAATTACAAATCTTTAATCACTTAGATTACCTTTACTTAATCATTAATTAATTACAAATCAATTAATTAATCATCTCTTAATTATCCATCTTAATTAATCATCCTTGATTAATTATCTTCAATTACGTAAAGTAATTATCCTTTAATTACTTACACAAATTAATTATCCTTAACCATTAACGGTAATTAATCTTTAATTACTTTCATTAATTACATTAATTAATTACATTAATTAATGATCCTTAATTAATTACTTCCATTAATCAGCCTTAATCAATCATAAACAGTAATTAACCATCCTATAATTACTTGCCTTAATTAATTAACTCCTTAATTAATTATATTAATCCTTTAATTAATTACACCAAGTAAATAATCCTTAATTACTTCTCCTAAGTAATTAACCTTTAATTACTTCATTAAGTAATCCCTCTTTAATTAATTCCATCAAGTAATTATCCATTAATTACTCTACCAAGTAATTATACTTAATTAATTCATAATTAAGTGATTATTTAAATTAACCAAACTAATAAATTTTCTTTAGTTAATTATTTTAACTAATCATTTAAATTTAATTAAATAATTACTTAACTCATTATATTTAAAAGACCTTAATTAATTAAGGAAAATCATTTATCTTAATAAAACTCTTACTTATCAATAAACCATTTACATTAAATAACTATTCTTAAATCAATAAGAATAATTAATTAACCTTTATTATTCCCACAAATTTATTATCTTACATTAATCAAAACTTTAATTATTTAAAGATAAGCTCTTTATTATAATTGATTTATTTAATTATATCATTAAACTTTATTTAAAATACAACACTTAGAAATCAGCTATAATAAAAACCAATCTAAACATCTAACTTAACCTTTAAATCTTTGAAATCTTCAAAAGTTGTCTTAAAATTTTTAACATACAGTTATTTTTAAAAACTTGATTATCATATTTTAAAAACTAATTTATCTTAATATACACTTAAATTTTTTTAAACATTTCTTTTGAATCTAGAATAATATCTTTTAAAACTTAAATTGCTTTGTTTTAAAAATTACAAAAACTTGATTTCTTTACAAAAATTTGCTAGAGATTAAACCAGAAAATCATCTCGGGCCAAACCCGAGTCAAACGCACCAAAAAATCGAGCCACCATCGAGTCAACAGCCAAACCCACCACTTCGAGACCAACCTTCGTTTTCTCGAGCACGTCCCCGAGCTTCCTCCTTCTTCCCCAACCCAACAAAACAACCCGGACACGAGTGACACGCATGTACGTGCACACGAGGCCTGGCCACCTCCGGCCATCGTTCTGATCACCAGCAAGACGACGATGCTCTCCTCCATCGCCACGAACACCCAGGTCACTCAATCTCGCCGTCGTTCAAAATCGAGCAACTCGATTCAAAATTGGAACAAAGCAGATCATCAATAATCCCCTCGACTCGACACTTCGGATCACCAGCGACTATGTAACCTCGTCCTCACCTTCGCCAACCAACCTCGCTTTCATCCCCCAACCTCCGAACAAGTCCGGTGCTCCAGAGACATCGCGGCAATCAAGTTTTCAGCCTCGACCGAAACTATGCCCAAAACCCTAAATTGACCCTGTTCGCCATCCACGATGATCAGAAAAGTCATCGAGTATTTTTCCTGAGCGCCCCAACCTTTCATCCACCTCCAGCATCAACCCCGTGACTACCAGACCTCGCGATCGCCAGAAATTGCCACGATTTCATTTTCTGTTCAACTCGCAATTCCTCATCATATAACAACTTAAAAATCTTGAAATGATCATCTAAAATTATCATTTTTCAAGAAGAATCTGATCCTATGATTGTAACTCGAATCCCAGACATTCGATTTTGAGCTTATTTTAATTCATCACTGTTATATATCATTTTTGAAATAAATACTTAATTTAAATACTTGAATTTATTTTTAAAAATGATGTTACTACCTTACCATCACTTTTCATTCAGAGATCGTAACCAAAAAAAAGTTTAGGGAAGGAGATTTTTAATTTTGAAACAGGTTGAAGCTTGGAAACCTGGAACAGAGGAAAATTGCCTGTTCTCAGACATGCACATTCATATTTACATACATATATACACATGCAATCATAATTTTCATCCATTCATCAATGATCATCACATGCAGATCAAGATACAGACAGATTTAAGATGTTAAAGGGTAGTTTACTCACTTGAAACAATTTTGAACAGAGAAAAATCTTGCTTTTGAAAACTACTAGCTGGAACCCCTTTGATCTACTTTATTTCCTTGCTTGCTTAATTGAATTGTTGTTTAGTTGAGTTGAAATTAAGCTTCAGTTGTAAGATATTTTCTGGTATGCTAAGTTTTTGTAAACGAAAATGAAAATAGAAAAGTGTTTTTAGGAAATAGGTATTAACTGGTACAAATGTTTTCTATTTGGGTCAGAGATTTTTCTATCTTTCCAGGCAAGATTTTATAAAACTGAAATGATTTTTGAACATTTCGAAATGACTTGTTTTTGGGCTAGAAATGAAAGCATTTAATGCATGTGTCCTTACAAGTTTGCATACTTATCCCCTTGTTGTTGAATGTACATAGATATTTTTCTTTCTTTATTTTCTTGCATATCTACATGTATTTCCATAGGCTATAAATTTCTAGAGTTATCTTAAGTGTTCACTTATGTTTTTATATAACCATATAATTTACCTTACATATTTATTTCTATTTCTAATATAAATCCTTATTTTTATTTTTATTTTAAGCTTAACTATTAAACATTTAATTTATATTCATATATTTTTTTATACTTATATTATATTGACAAGATTGATTTTATTTCAAGCATTATTATCTAGATTATAACTATATATAAATATTTAGATCAAAAGTTAATAAGGTAGAGTTTTACTTTAATGAAATGTGAATAAGGTATATTTATTTTAAATATTTTTGAAAAACTTTATTTTAAATTCCAAATCATAATCTCCTTCCAAAAATACACATATATATACATAAACAAATAGTAAATGGCCCAAAAGTCTTATTTGTTTTTAAAATGATAAGTTGTATTTTAATAAATCAGATTAAAATACTATTGCTAAAATCTTGATATTTTAATTATCAAAATTTTATTTGTTCAACTTATAAAATCAGTATTTTCAATGATTTAATTCAGTTAATTACCAATTAACACACGTTAAAAATTTGGGTCGTCACATTCCTCCCCCTTTAGAACTTTTCGTCCTCGAAAAGGAACGAAGCCAGAATTATTAAAATGCTTAAAATCAGATAGATTTTCTTTGATCCTTTTCAAAACACTTTTTAATATCTATATAATATTATTTCAAAGTAGTTTTTATAAAAATACTTTTATAACTCGATGTTTCAACAAGTCCATCCTGGTTCTTACAGAAATTCGGTCATACGTTGATCAGACGTAGGACTGAAAATCTATAAGTACTTGGTAAACCCGTTTTCAACACCCAGTGAAAATACTTGGAAAATAATTTTATTGAAAATATAAAAAACAGTTTTTGAAAATAGAGGAAATATCTTTGGTGAGAATGCTTTGGAAATCATCACCCTTATCCATGGTCGCAGTTAACCCGGTGGTTACGTCGCCATCCTAGCAAAATCCATAGATAACTGTAGGCCTCCGCGCCCCTCGATTACACCATGGAACCCGCTACAGATCGCAGTTATACCCGGGTTTTACGTTTCTATCACAGCAAAAACCCATATAACCGTTGGCATCAGCGCCCTCGAATTTCGCTGCCAAAAGAATGAAACTCCTCCACTCGACCATAGATTGCAGGCTACCAATGTTACGTTGCCATCCTGGCAAAATCAAGTGTAGACTGTTGGCACTCATCCTCCACACGATTTTCGCTATGGTTCACACAGTAGATCGCAGCGACATCGAGTTACACTGTCGTCACAGCATAACCCAAATGCCCCTGTAGGCGTCAGCGCCCTCGACTTTCGCTACCCAATAATCCTCAGGAACTAGTTTTGTCCGGACTCCTCACATGATCAACTTTAGAACCTCCCCCTTTGAGGCACAAGGTAGTACCACCCTGTGGCACTCTTGAGAAGTTCATTCAAGGGAGCGCCTTTTTCTCCAGAGCCATTTTCAAAACACTTTATACTATACACATATAGTATTTTCCAAATCATACACCTAGTATGAATTTCATATAAATCTCCTTTCTCAAAATCGATTATCCCAAAATCGATAATTCACAAACTAGGCTTTCCAAATTCCAAATTTGATTTTCCTCAAAAATCAAAAGCCTTTTTAGAAATCCATAGGTTCCCAAAACCTTTCCTCAAAATCATTTTCACAAAACTTTTATATATACATACATATATATATATATATAAATAACCTTGGGAAATTTTTAAATTACTTCATACTTGTATAAATTCACTTTTATACTTCAAATACTTTCAAAACCCCTTTTCTCCTAGCAATAGATTCATTAAGGGAGCTTACCATATATAACAAAGATATATAACTTTGTTTATCCCAAATAAAATACTCAAATTTTGATTACTCTTTTGTAAAGTCATTTACCATATTGCTTACTTCCATAAAGTAAATTTTAATCATAGGAATATTCAATTCCCACTTTATTTCATCACATATTTCACAACATATACTTTCAATTTCAAAAACCATATTACAGTTCTTATCTCCAATTTCAATATTAATTTCATTCAAACTCGTACGATGTCCACATATCATCCGTACGCAATATCAATCTGATCGCTCACTCGATCACACAATTTCACTTCCGAACTAGTATTGTCCACCCGACTTCCTAGTGCGGACTCAGATCTGGTTTCTTGATCAGAAACCATCATTCTCCTTGCATAGGTCACAACTATGATAGAGAATATCCAGAACCAATCAAAAATCCATATCCATGTTCGCCGTCGAAAATTGAGCGAAAAATCCCAACTCGGATTGATAATACTATCTCGAAATTATGTGCTCGAATCTGGATCAAACCACTTTGCGAATAGAATAATATACGTACATCCTACGTATTTATCTTCATTGATTATTAGTTAAATCAATTCCCTTTCTATTCATGTAACGACCCGTATTTTTACGGATCGAAAAATCGAAGAAAAATTGCGTCGAAAAGTTTTCACGAAGATTGGCGAAATTTCTAAGTCCTAAGTCGTTCACGACTTAGTATAAGTCGTAAGTCGTACACGACTTAGGGGGATATGGATAGGCGACCTAGATATTTTGATTTAGGTCGTAGGAAGGATTGGGACGACCTTTAGAACCTAACCGAGTTAAACAATTCGAGTTAGCAACCTATGATAGTTAAGTCGGAGTATACGACTTATGAAGATTTCGACCTAAGGGTTAGTGTTCTATAGTAGTTAGCGACCTAATGGTTAGCGTAGTTGGGTCGTAGACGACCTAAGAAGTTAGGTCGTGAGTTCTGTGTGTGTTAGGTCATGTGAGTGCTAAGTCGTATACGAGTTAGCAACTTATAGGAGTAGGCGACTTATAGCAGTTAAGTCGTGGACGAGTTAAGGAAGATAAGTCGCTAGGAGATAGGTCGCGAGATTGTTAAGTCGCGTGAGTTTTAGGTCGCGTGCCAGCGTTGTTGAGTCGCTGGGGCGCGCTAAGTCGTAAGTCGCTAAGTCGCGCATAGGCTAAGTCGTTAAGTCGAAGACTGTTATGTCGCGCGCTATGTTAAGTCGGAGACCCAGTTGAGCTGTTAAGTCGTAGACTAGTGGATTTTGATAAGTCGTAGGTCGGCAAAGTATTAAGTCTCAGATGCGCATTGTTTTAAGTCGTATAGGCGCGTGTGTTGAGTCGGAGGCTTAGGTCGGAAGGTTATAAGTCGGAGATGACTTATGGAGATGGCCGAGTTAAGGAGAAATCAGCCTATAAATACTCGTCCATTTCTTCATTTTTTGGGATCCGGATTTCGAAGCGACGAAGTGCTACCATTTTGAGAGCTCGACTTCTACACTTCTTCACTTCTTTTCTCCACTCTAATCTAGTGATTCTATCCATCCAAGTTGAAGATCAAATTGAAGATTCAAGAGCTTAGATTGAAGATCTTCATCCGTCGAAGAGCGATTTCTTCATTTGAAGCGGATTCGTGATAGATCAAGCTTGATCCTTCGCTGTCCAGATCTGAAGCGTGTTGTTTTGAGGTTGTTTAGGTGATTTGGTGAGTGGTGATTATCTCTCACACAGATCCAAAGGAGTATATCGGATTGTTGGCTCGATTTGGTGTTAAAATAGTGATTTTCATGCATTTTCTTCATCCTAAGTGTAGATCCATGTAGATCCATTGTTCATGATGATTTGACAACCATTTTACTAAGTGTTAACCTATGCAAGTTCATTCATCAAGATTGTAGAGATATTTCTTATGATTTCATGCATGTTAGACTTTCAACTCTTTAATTACGAAATTTCCATTATTGTGATAATTGTCTACTTAGATCATATTAGAATGCTTGATTGTTTGGATTAATGTTTGACTTGGTTGATTGCTATGAATTAGATGATTAATGATTTGATTTAGACCGAAGACGATTCAAAAGCTAAGGGAAAGGCTCTTGAATTGGGAAAGCTGCTCGTGGCATATGTAGCGGGATGATGAAGCTCTTATGCATAGATTTGATGATGTGATGTTGAGATGAGGCTTTGCGAGGATGTAATGAAGCGAGGTATCATGTGATGAAGACTTGGTCTAATTCAGACGGGATCATTCCAAGCATGTTGATAACTCGGTGAATGGTCCGAGTTGAGGATAATGGATGGATATGAGAATGGTCATCAAGGAGGATGACTAGGAGGCTTGGGTCTCATCGTTGTTGAAGGTTCTAGCATGCTCTAAGAAAGAGTACGTTTGGGCAGATTCGATAGTCCCAACGACCAACTATTGATGGTCGGGTACTCTGGGCAGATTCGATAGTCCTAGGCACGGGTCACGATGACGTGCGGGAGTTTTGTCTAGAACCGGGGTTACCATTAGCCCTTGACGGACGGCTGAAAGAATGTGCCGGTCATTCAATTAACGGTGATACCGAAGCAATGATAACAGTGATAGCCAGAGTCATGGATGTTTGATTGTATCGTCATTCGGTCTCAAGAGCAGTGTTTTCTGGGTGCTTATCTGATCTTGGTTTAGGCCTTGGGGGTTTGTGTTTGGAAAACATCGCCCTTGACTCGAGTGATAATTTCTTTACTTTACATTGTATGCTCTGCTATGTTTGCTTCTGCTTAGTGTGTGTCTGGGGGCTATCACTGTAGAAAGAGGTTGGAGTGGGAGGGTTGTATTCCTATTCCTTTTTCCTTTGTACTCTTTTGGTATGTTGTTAGTTAATTTACCGCTCACTAAGACTGTTGTCTGACTCAAGGCTTTATGTTTTAATTCTTATTGCCTTGGGCTGTTCGTCCATTTTGGGACGGGCAGACTAGGTAGCAGGTGACAGGTGCTGTTCTCTTCTCACGATGCTGATATCGAAGATGAGCTGGAGGGTTGCATATTACTTCTTACTATATGTACTGGATGTTCCGCTGTTTGTATAATCTCTGAGTGTTATGTAGTGAGGCTTGATGTATTGACTATTTGGATGCTTGTATTCAACTATTACGGAGTTTTATATGATGGCATTTTATTCTGTAAAGCTTCATTATACATATGTTCTATTGTATTTTGTCCATGCGCTGTGAGTAATACGATAGATTCTGTTATCTTGATCTACTCTGACAATCGTCCATGGCTGCCTGGCACACTTTGCAGCGCATTTTCTCTAGGTTCAGTGCAGGGGTCATGGGCGGTCGTCACATTTGGTATCAGAGCATTGGTTAATCGATTTTACCCAACGCTCGCTGACGTAATTACGTATGAGAGACGTAATTGTATTTTGATGGATGATTACTATATATAATATAGTAGCTTAGTAGAGTTTGAGTCCTTTATGCAGTTGTTTCTCTAGATGTTCTGATCATTCCTTTTTTTATAGATATTGAGAATGAGTCGAAGAGGGAGACCAGATGCTAGGGAAGGTCGTGCTACTGAGGGGGCTGCTGATTATGCAGCTATGTTCGAAGCTATGATGACTTCGATCATGAGAAGGATGCCAGCTCCCGGGCCATCAGTTGATGTTGGAGTTCAGGTTCAAGCTCCAAGGCCGGTGGATTTTGCTAAGTTGTGCAAAGATTATTCTGCTCTTGGAGGGAAGGTTTTCTTAGGAACAGAATCAACCATTGAAGTCCAGAGATGGATAGATGCTTGTAGAAGGATCTTTAGTGATTTGGGAATTGAGGATGCAACTAAGAGGAAGTTGGCATCAAGACAGCTTCAAGGGAGAGCTTCTGATTGGTGGAACTCTATTACCATCAATACTCCGGAGGAAGAGATTACTTGGGAGCAATTCCAAGCCAGATTTGAAGCTAAGTTCATTTCTACTCAGAAGTCTGTTCTGTTCAAGAAGTTTGTGGAGCTCAAGCAAGGAGGGAGACCAGTTCTTGAGTATGTTTCTGAGTTTGAAGCTTTGTCCAAGTATGCCCGATCGTATATTGAATCTGTTTATCAGAAGAATGAGAAGTTTGTGACAGGCTTGGATAGTTATCTTGGGAGGCAGTTGGTGGATCATTTGGACGATTCATTTGAGAAGCTTGTGGAAAAAGCTCTCAGGCATGAGAGTCTGTTTCCTAAGGAAGGATCTGTTGTTGCTGTGACCAGGGAAGAGTCTAAACCCCAGCAGGGTGGGAACAAGAAGAGGAAGCAGCAGCAGCAGAAGGGTAAGGATGGCCAGAAGAAGCCGAAAGGCGAGGTGACTTGCTACAATTGTTAGCAGAAGGGCCATTTCTCAAAGGATTGTAAGAATCCGAAGGCACCGATGAAGTGTCACAACTGTGACAAGCCGGGGCATTTCAGGAAGAATTGTCCAGAGCCGAGGAGGGACAAGCAGATTGTGCAAGCTTATGCTTTGGGAGCTGTTTCGTCGTCTTCGAAAGCTCCTACCGCTGAAGAGAAGGGAAAGAGTGTGGTGGTTCAATGTAACAACCCAGTATTTTGCATCTATTGATTAGCGTAATTGAACAATTATTGATTGTTAATTTCTGTTAAATATTTGAATCAGCTGAAATTCTTTTGATAGTTGATTAAGTGTATTTGAGCTTTGCAAATTTGAATCTCGACCATCCAATTTGATGCTGTATTGTTTGAAGAATAACCATTAAGTATCGTCAGACGATTATGGTTGGTAGCAAGTTGTTGTCGGAAGTTTGTGATCGAGTGAGATTCTTTTGCAAACCTAATTATTTTTAGGTGGGCTTCAAAACTTTTGGGCCATATTCCTATTACTATTTGGTCGAGATTCTATCTGGGGCAAAACACCTTTCTCCCTTTTGTTCGTTAAAAAAGAAAAAAACCCGGCCTCCCCTCATTTTAATTTCGTTCAAAAAGAAAACCTAAGCAATCGTTCGAAAAGAATTTTAATGGCGGCCGCGACATTATCGTTCGTTCCTTTTTCCCCTCCAATTCCAATCGTTCCAAGCCTTAGCAAACATTCGAAAAGGAAGAAAAAATGGAGGCAGCTCGTCTTTTGTTCATTCCTCGGCACCGAAAATTAGGGCTTTGGTATCTCCAAGGCGATTGACTTCGACTTCGTTTTGCTCGATCGAGTGAGGAAACATGTTGCTTGCTCGTCGAATCAAAGGCGAGTGCTACCGCTCACATCTAATTCAACTGCTAAGTTTCGTGATTTGGGTTTTAAGTTGTTTTATTAGGATTTGAATCCCTTTATCTTCGTCGCATATATTGGTTGGAATGGGCAGTTTATTCTCTTGAACGTATGTTTCTATTTGACGCTTGGGTTTTGATTTCCGACTTAGTTGGCTTCTGAGAATGTTGTCTTCGAATTTGTTTATCCACCATTCAGTACTATGCTCGGCAGTCGAATTGTCGTCGTGATTCGAACTTGACTATGATTTTTATTTTGTGAATTCATTGTTTTCTGATGACATGAATTTCTGATGCTTACTGCTTTGACATTTTGTTTACTGGTGCCTTTGTTTCCCTATTGCATTCGACTTGATAGTGTTCTTCACTGTTTGCTTTCACTTGTATAGTTACCACTGTCACTGCCCATTTATGTTGATCTCGGCTTGTACCTTAATTTTCTTAGGGCCATTAACTGTTGGTCTCGGCCTTGATTTTAAAATGTGAAACTGCTTCTGACTTTTGTAGTTTCATATTTCATGACTTTGTGCCCGCATATATAGAGTCTTGTATCACTCGTTGTCATTGGTTCTTGCCTCTTGGACGGCCTTTTTGTTATTGCTGTTGGTCTTTGGTACAACTTGCTACTTCAGTTATTTAAATATGTGATTTCTCACCTGGCTTTAGCCTGAGTGCGTCTGCATACTGTTGCATTTGGACTCGAGTATAATGGAGTCTTGTTGTCACTTGCATTCCATTGTTCACTTTGACTTTATACCAACCTGTAGCTTGCATTGTCACTTGCACTGTCTAGTGTTACAATTGCATATATGTTGTATCCTTTCGTTGATGATACTCAAGATTTTGTAGTACTTGGCATCGTGATTATGTTGTTCCACTGTTTGTTGTCATGTTGCACCATAAGTTGCCTTAAGTTCCTCCTGTTCATTGTATGGTTGTGCACTGGTATTTATTTGAACCTTTTTTATTGTCACCATTTTTGGTTGCACTGTCACTTGAATTACATTCATTCTGGTTGTCAGTTCCTTGGTTTGCTGATTTCACTCGAGTCTGGGCATTTCTATACTCTGGTCTCCACAGTAGCATTCATGCTTTAGTTGCTGACTGCGGCATTGCTCCAATGTATTCATGCGTAGCCTTCATGTATATGCATACTTGTTTCATGTAGTATTTGGGTTTCCCTGACCCCACATGCGTGTTGGTATCGACCGATACTTTGAGGCGTGTTGTACCCTGCTGTGTCTGTGCAGCCACTGTTTCTGTTGATTGATTTGAACTTGGGCCGAGACTTGATTTTATGTCTTGACCATTTATTTGAAATGCATTGTTGTTATCACCTGAGTTGAACCCGATTTCGGGGTTTGACCTGGTGATCATTTGTGACTTTCACTGAGCTTTTGCTTATCTCTTGCGATAGTGGCGAGGCAGTACACGCGTGCGTGTACTGCAGCCCTATCAGATTTGACAGTTTTAAATTGATGTTTCGATTTGTTGAATTGTTTCGTTGGTGAATTTCAATGTTTTGGAGTTATATTCTGATTTGGATTGCTGATTTGTTGTTTAACACTATTTAGTGTTATATATGCCGTTATCCAATTCTCGTATCGAGAGTTGGATATACGAGATTTCTGTGAATGTCGTCTATTTGACTATCTGATTATTATTGCTTCTATGCACTAATAACTGAGTTTGAATTAGACTGACCCGTGTATTATTTTCTTTTGAATGTAATACTCGGGTCAGACCCGAGTTATTTCAGGTTGTAGATTTTCTTCTTTGAGTTGCTGTTCAGGATTTGAAGACTTTTCACATCTTCCGAAGTTGTCAGTGTCATTTTGTAGTAGTCGTGTCATTGTATAGAACGATATGTATTCATGTATATTAGTCGATAATGTACTTGCATATATAACTTCTAGAGTCGACAGTTGTAGTTGTATCATATGTATCGTGTCAACTATGTATTAACTGACATCAGTTATATATATATGAGACTTTTGTTTTTATCTGTGTTCCGCATTTATATTATCTGTGTTATTGTTATATCTAGTGTCCTAAACTATTATAAACTATCGTAGTTTGTTTTACACTGATAATTGGATATGTCGATGGGAGTGAATAAATAATAGATGAAAAAAAAGCATATACCACTCCTATCGAGATAACCAATATTAGTGTAAGGCCAACTACGGATGGTCGCTCCTATCCAGCCTTATTCTTCGTAATAATAGACAGTATTTCTATTAATACTCTTTGTTATTATGAGCATAGAGGTGGGGCGTCACATTCAAGGTACTCTTTTCCTATGTGGTGTTCCAGTTAGAGTTCTGTTTGATACTGGGGCGTCGCATTCGTTTGTTTGTAGTGAACTCATAGGCCGTTTGGAACCGGATATTGTTGATAGGCCATTGGTTGTGACTAATCCAGTTGGGGGTTCGTCTTGTTTGTGTATGTTATGCCGTGGTCTGATTGTATCGAGTCATGGTTGCTCTTTTGCTTGTGATTGTTTTGTTCTGAACTTTGCGGGGTTCGGAATTATTTTGGGTATGGACTGGCTTAGGAAGTATGCGGCTAAGGTTGATTGCGAAAGGTTGGAGGTGACAGTCGAGAATGTGGAGGGGCGAAAGATTTTGATACGATGTAAGCATGAAGAAGGCGTCTTCATGAGCTTCATGTATTCGCTAGTTGTTCCATGGGATGGACTGTCATCAGTGCCAATCGCGAATGGATTCGAGGATGTCTTTGACGTAGTCAAAGGGTTTCCGCCGCATAGAGAGATCGAGTTTCGTATAGATCTAGTTGAAGGAGCCAGACCTGTTGTGATGCCTCTTAGGCGGATGGCGCCTAGGGAACAGCAAGAGTTGAGGGTGCAAGTTGATGATCTTTTGCAGAAAGGATTCATTCGGTGTAGTGTGTCCGAGTGGGGTGCACCAGTTGTGTTTGCAACCAAGGCAGATGGGTCGTTGAGATTGTGTGTGGATTATCGTGAGCTGAATAAGATGACTAAGTAGAACAAGTATCCATTGCCGAGAATAGATGACTTGTTTGATCAGCTTCACGAAGCCAAGGTGTTTTCTCAGATGGATTTGGCAACGGGATTTCACCAGTTGAGAGTAGCTAAGGATAGTGTGCCGAAGACTGCTTTTCGGACACCATCTGGTTTCTTTGAGTGGCTGGTAATGCCGTTTGGGTTGACTAACGCGCCAGCATATTTTGTGGATCTTATGAATAGAGTGTTCAGAGATCAATTGAACAAGTTCGTACTTGTGTTCGTGGATGATATTCTGATTTATTCCAGGACTGAAGAAGAGCACAAGACGCACTTGCGTATTGTTTTGGAAATCTTGCGGAAACATCAGCTGAAGGCTAAGTTTTCGAAGTGTCACTTCTGGAAGAGTGAAGTGAGGTTCTTAGGACATGTTATCTCTGGAAATGGAATAGCGGTTGATCCCGCTAAGGTGGCAGCAATCCAGGATTGGGTTAGACCTAAGAATGCATCTGATGTGAGAAGTTTTCTTGGATTAGCAGGATATAATCGACGGTTTATCAAAGACTTCTCCAAGATAGCAGCACCGTTAACAGGATTGACGAAAAAGAACCAAGTGTTCAGATGGGATGCTAAGTGTGAGCAAGCTTTCGGAATCCTGAAAGAGAGATTGACGAATGCTCTTGTTCTGACTATTCCAAGTGGGAATGATGAGATGGTGGTTTACACCGACGCATGTGGTACTGGACTTGGAGCAGTGCTGATGTAGAGGGATAAAGTTGTTGCGTATGCCAGTCGACAACTGAAGCCGCATGAAAGGAATTACCCGACTCATGATTTGGAGTTAGCGGCGATTGTTTTTGCTCTGAAGATGTGGAGACATTATCTATTGGGAGTTCGATTTGAGTTGTTTACGGATCATAAGTCGTTGAAGTATCTTTTCTCCCAAAAGGATTTGAATCTTCGGCAACAACGTTGGCTAGAGTTTTTGGCATCATATGATTTTGGTATAGCATATACTCCGGGAAAAGGTAACACAGTGGCAGATGCGTTAATTCGAAGACATGCAGGATTGGGAGCCATGTTTTCAAAATGGAAGAATCTCGAGTATTTAGCTGGATTTGACTTCAGGCTTAGATGCGAATTGGAACCTGAGATGTTGACAAACTTATCGATAAGACCTTCTCTTGTGGAAAGGATTGGCGAGAGGCAAAAGCGAGACGATAAGCTTGTCAAGATTATCCGCGATTTGGAATTTGGATTGGATCCAGAAAAGGATAAAGGATTCGAGGTCGATCGAGAGGGTTGGCTTCGGAAGCAAGGACGACTAGTTGTTCCTGATATAGATGAATTGAGGAGTGAAGTTCTGAAGGAAAGTCATCACTCGAAGTTGACAATTCATCCAGGTGGAAATAAGATGTATCAGGATATGAAGAGAACCTACTACTGGGAAGGTATGAAGAAGGATGTTGGAAATTTTATTTCCAAGTGTATGAACTGCTAGTTGGTAAAAGCCGAACAGAAGAAGCCAAGTGGATTGCTTCAGCCATTAGAAGTTCCTACATGGAAGTGGGAGCAGATATCGATGGATTTTATTGATGGACTACCTAGAACAAGAACGGGAAATGAAGGGATTTGGGTCATTATAGATCGTCTGACTAAGAGTGCAAGATTCATTCCTGTTCGATCGACTAGGACTGCATCGAAGTTGGCTGAGTTGTATGTTAAGTGGATAGTTCGATTCCATGGTATTCCAAAGAGTATAGTGAGCGATCGAGACCCATTGTTCACTAGTGGAATTTGGAAGAGCTTCCAGGAAGTTTTGGGAACCAAGTTGTGTTTGGGTACAGCTTATCACCCTCAAACCGATGGTCAGACCGAGCGAGTCAACCGAGTTTTGGAAGATCTTCTTAGAGCTTGTGTTTTGGATTTCGGAGGATCATGGGAAGATCACCTTCATTTGGTGGAATTTTCATACAACAACAGTTACCAGTCAAGCATTGGTATGGCACCATATGAGGCATTGTATGGAAGACCGTGTAACTCTCCGACATGTTGGTTAGAAACAGGAGAAAAGTTGATACTTGGGCCAGAGATGATTCGACAGACTTCGGATTGTATAGAGATCATTCGGCAACGAATGAAGGCAGCCCAAGATCGTCAGAAGAGTTATGCCGATAAGCGTCGTAAGAATTTGGAATTCGACGTAGGTGATATGGTTTTTGTGAAGATTTCTCCATTGAAGAATGTTATTCGATTCGGGAAGAAAGGAAAATTAACTCCGAGATTTATTGGACCATTCCCGATCATCGAGCGAATTGGAAAACTCGCTTATAGATTGGAGTTACCAGAGAAGATGTCGAGTGTGCACAATGTTTTTCATGTATCATATCTACGGAAGTATGTGCACGACTCGAATACAGTGGTTTCTGCTGATAGCTGTGAAGATTTCGAAGTTGATCCAGTCGATAGAAGACCTCGTAAACCGCTTCGTGTTGTGGAAACCGACACGAAACAGCTTAGGAGGAAGATAGTTAAGTTGCTCAAGATACAATGGAGTGATGATGATAACGAATGTACGTGGGAGGTGGAAGAGAGGATGAAGGCAGCTCATCCTGAACTCTTCAAGGTATGACCCTAAAGTGTCGTGTCATCTCACGATATTGTAACTTGTTCTAGTTTTAGAATTCTGCATGCTAAGCTAGAATTGAATGCATAGTTTGTTGATTGCTATGGATGGTAGGCGTGCAGAATAGTCATTGATTGCTCTTGTTTGTTTGGAATTTCGGCGGCGAAATTCCTAAGGGGGAGAGAATGTAACGACCCGTATTTTTACGGATCGAAAAATCGAAGAAAAATTGCGTCGAAAAGTTTTCACGAAGATTGGCGAAATTTCTAAGTCCTAAGTCGTTCACGACTTAGTATAAGTCGTAAGTCGTACACGACTTAGGGGGATATGGATAGGCGACCTAGGTATTTTGATTTAGGTCGTAGGAAGGATTGGGACGACCTTTAGAACCTAACCGAGTTAAACAGTTCGAGTTAGCAACCTATGATAGTTAAGTAAGAGTATACGACTTATGAAGATTTCGACCTAAGGGTTAGTGTTCTATAGTAGTTAGCGACCTAATGGTTAGCGTAGTTGGGTCGTAGACGACCTAAGAAGTTAGGTCGTGAGTTCTCTGTGTGTTAGGTCGTGTGCGTGCTAAGTCGTATACGAGTTAGCAACTTATAGGAGTAGGCGACTTATAGCAGTTAAGTCGTGGACGAGTTAAGGAAGATAAGTCGCTAGGAAATAGGTCGCGAGATTGTTAAGTCGCGTGAGTTTTAGGTCGCGTGCCAGCGTTGTTGAGTCGCTGGGGCGCGCTAAGTCGTAAGTCGCTAAGTCGCGCATAGGCTAAGTCGTTAAGTCGAAGACTGTTATGTCGCGCGCTATGTTAAGTCGGAGACCCAGTTGAGCTGTTAAGTCGTAGACTAGTGGATTTTGATAAGTCGTAGGTCGGCAAAGTATTAAGTCTCAGATGCGCATTGTTTTAAGTCGTATAGGCGCGTGTGTTGAGTCGGAGGCTTAGGTCGGAAGGTTATAAGTCGGAGATGACTTATGGAGATGGCCGAGTTAAGGAGAAATCAGCCTATAAATACTCGTCCATTTCTTCATTTTTTGGGATCCGGATTTCGAAGCGACGAAGTGCTACCATTTTGAGAGCTCGACTTCTACACTTCTTCACTTCTTTTCTCCACTCTAATCTAGTGATTCTATCCATCCAAGTTGAAGATCAAATTGAAGATTCAAGAGCTTAGATTGAAGATCTTCATCCGTCGAAGAGCGATTTCTTCATTTGAAGCGGATTCGTGATAGATCAAGCTTGATCCTTCGCTGTCCAGATCTGAAGCGTGTTGTTTTGAGGTTGTTTAGGTGATTTGGTGAGTGGTGATTATCTCTCACACAGATCCAAAGGAGTATATCGGATTGTTGGCTCGATTTGGTGTTAAAATAGTGATTTTCATGCATTTTCTTCATCCTAAGTGTAGATCCATGTAGATCCATTGTTCATGATGATTTGACAACCATTTTACTAAGTGTTAACCTATGCAAGTTCATTCATCAAGATTGTAGAGATATTTCTTATGATTTCATGCATGTTAGACTTTCAACTCTTTAATTACGAAATTTCCATTATTGTGATAATTGTCTACTTAGATCATATTAGAATGCTTGATTGTTTGGATTAATGTTTGACTTGGTTGATTGCTATGAATTAGATGATTAATGATTTGATTTAGACCGAAGACGATTCAAAAGCTAAGGGAAAGGCTCTTGAATTGGGAAAGCTGCTCGTGGCATATGTAGCGGGATGATGAAGCTCTTATGCATAGATTTGATGATGTGATGTTGAGATGAGGCTTTGCGAGGATGTAATGAAGCGAGGTATCATGTGATGAAGACTTGGTCTAATTCAGACGGGATCATTCCAAGCATGTTGATAACTCGGTGAATGGTCCTAGTTGAGGATAATGGATGGATATGAGAATGGTCGTCAAGGAGGATGACTAGGAGGCTTGGGTCTCATCGTTGTTGAAGGTTCTAGCATGCTCTAAGCAAGAGTACGTTTGGGCAGATTCGATAGTCCCAACGACCAACTGTTGATGGTCGGGTACTCTGGGCAGATTCGATAGTCCTAGGCACGGGTCACGATGACGTGTGGGAGTTATGTCTAGAACCGGGGTTACCATTAGCCCTTGACGGACGGCTGAAAGAATGTGCCGGTCATTCAATTAACGGTGATACCGAAGCAATGATAACAGTGATAGCCAGAGTCATGGATGTTTGATTGTATCGTCATTCGGTCTCAAGAGCAGTGTTTTCTGGGTGCTTATCTGATCTTGGTTTAGGCCTTGGGGGTTTGTGTTTGGAAAACATCGCCCTTTACTCGAGTGATAATTTCTTTACTTTACATTGTATGCTCTGCTATGTTTGCTTCTGCTTAGTGTGTGTCTGGGTGCTATCACTGTAGAAAGAGGTTGGAGTGGGAGGGTTGTATTCCTATTCCTTTTTCCTTTGTACTCTTTTGGTATGTTGTTAGTTAATTTACCGCTCACTAAGACTGTTGTCTGACTCAAGGCTTTATGTTTTAATTCTTATTGCCTTGGGCTGTTCGTCCATTTTGGGACGGGCAGACTAGGTAGCAGGTGACAGGTGCTGTTCTCTTCTCACGATGCTGATATCGAAGACGAGCTGGAGGGTTGCATATTACTTCTTACTATATGTACTGGATGTTCCGCTGTTTGTATAATCTCTGAGTGTTATGTAGTGAGGCTTGATGTATTGACTATTTGGATGCTTGTATTCAACTATTACGGAGTTTTATATGATGGCATTTTATTCTGTAATGCTTCACTATACATATGTTCTATTGTATTTTGTCCATGCGCTGTGAGTAATACGATAGATTCTGTTATCTTGATCTACTCTGACAATCGTCCATGGCTGCCTGGCACACTTTGCAGCGCATTTTCTCTAGGTTCAGTGCAGGGGTCATGGGCGGTCGTCACAATTCATCCTCACTTTTATTTTATTCACTTATTCACATTTGCCTTAATCCCCATTTGGATCATCACTTCAATTCTTATCTTAGTTGGGTATTTAACCAATAACAGTTTGAACTCCGACCAGTTTATATTTAGAAAATAGCTTGAAAGATTTAAAAATAGATAAATAGTTGAAAAATAATTATTAGTTTGTAGAATAGCTGTAAAACAGTTAAGTAATTGTAAATAATTGAAAAATAGTAATTATTTATAAAACAATTGAAAAACAGTAATTAGTTTATAAATCAGTTGTAAAATTGTTAAATAGTTCCAAAAGTAATTGTAAAACAAGCTTAAGATAGTTTTAGGTTTAAATAGAAAAGTTGTATAGTAAATAGTTTGGAAAAATAGATTTATATTAAAACAATTTATTTTGAAAATAGTCTAGAGTCAAACTGTTCAATTCCCCATCAATTCAATTTAAATTTCCACTTCCATTTAAATTGACTCACTTCTAATTTGAATAACTTCAATTCCCTTGAACTTGATTTATCCCCAATTCAAGTTGAATTAACCTCAATTTCTTTCCAAATTCAGATCAAATTCCATTTGATTTTAAACATATTCACTTTAATTACAATTTCAAATTATTCAAATTAATTTAGACTAATTTCAAATTGAATCCACTTCAATTTCAAATCATTTCAATTTCTATATGAATTAATCCCAATTCCCATTTGAATTTGAACTCATTCAATCTTCAATTTTATTTCAAATTAATCCAATTCAAATTTTCCATTTGAATTTTATACTTATCCATCTTCAATTCTAGTTAATTCAAACTAAATTCAATTTGAACTAATGAAATCTGAATCTCAACTTTAAACCATCTCGAATTATATAAATTCGAGTTAAATTTTCAAATGTTGATTTAACCCCTTAAATCAAATTAACCTTTATTTTTAAATCAATAATCCCAATCTTTAAATAATTTAATTCTGAGTCCAATTCTCAAAATTCCATTTTAAATTATCTTTACTTAACTTATTTCAAAGTTCAAATAAGAGTTCAAAACAATTTTAAAGTAATTCCATATCCTTAATTTCAAATTAAAGTTTAATTTCCCTATTTATCTCAATAATGGATATATTACCACACTTCATTCTTCATTCATTTAAACAAATCCAATTCACACTCTAAAGATTATTAATAACAATAGGATAATATTATCCAAATTATTTTAAAACATCCATTTTCAATTTCCAGATCTCAAACCCATTTTGAGATCACACAAACTCCCAATTCAAATTAACCATTTAACTTTCCAAGTTAAATCTCAATTTCATCTTGAAATTTCCAATTCAGGTTGCTTGTTAAATTATTTAACTTTCCCAAAGTTAAATTTAATTTACTTAATCCAACCAACCTTACCCAATTTGGATTCCTATTTCAAATTTTAAACTTCACATTAATAATCTTATAAGTTCAAAAACTTATCACCTTGGGTATCACATCTCATTCCAAATTTAAAACTCAACATTTAGAGTTTATTTCAAACTATTTTTGATATTATGTATATTCCTCATATATACATATTTCCTTTGCACACTAAGTTATCCTTAAATTTTAAATCACCTTTGGTTTTTAATTCAAAATAAATTTCTTTAAATTTTCAAACAACTCTTGTTTGAAACAAGAGTCTTCATTCAAATAACATTATTTATTATTTCTTTATCACTTTGAAACAATTTTCAAATTTTTGGACCGAGATTTAAATCTTCACAATTCAGATCATCTTCAGTTCCAATTTATAAATCATACTTATCTAAAACATTTCATTTTGCTTACTCATTAATACACATCTTATTATTAAACACAACAATCATTTATGATAATAACCAAGATTATCATATCTGGAAACCAATTCATTATTATCTTATTCTGAAACTTTTCCCCAAATTCAAGATTTAATTTCAGTTTGAATCCATTTTAAACTTACCTTTATTTAATTTCAATTTGGTTGTATTTTTATTACCTCTTAATTTAATTCTAATAATTTAACAACGAATTACCTTAACATTTATTGGTTAAGGAATATTGCTTTATATATATCAAAATATATTCTCATATAAAATCGTTTAAAATCTTTATATAAGAAAATAACAAGTACGCTCTCATATATATATATACACACACACACACACTCAACTCATTCTAGGGTACCACTGACCCTATCCTTAATGAGTAAACCCCCAGAGCCAAGGTTCTCGCTTAACCTTCAGCTTTGATACCAAATGTAACGACCCAAAATTTTCGATCGCGAAAATTCCAGATAGTTAGGAAAAGAAGAAAGAGATAGAAGAAGAAGAAACAAAAACACAACACTGATTCTCACAAACCGCAGCGGATCAAAATATAATATCAAATAATAACAGTTTACAAAGAATACATGTATCTGTCAATTATATTTTTACATCAGAGTTACACTAATACACTGGACACATACAAATCGCATGTCTCAGATAAACAAAAATAATAACACAGCGGAAACACTCCATACGTTCCTGCCATCCAGCTCATCTCCTGAGCTCCAGAACGTCCTTACCTGTAAATATGTAATACTCGGTCTGACCCGAGCATTACATCAAAGTAACACCCGGGTCAGGCTGGAAAGAAGCGTGAGTAAACCCAACTAATCAAGAAATACTAATGCATAAATCTTACTTAAAACCCGGGGTAACTCGAATCAATTTACAAGTTCACAATTTGTTAAAGACAACACTTATTTCACACATCAATTTCTAAGTACCAAAACTTAGATTAAATGGACAAATTCACTTAAATCATTCCATATTAGCCTATTGATTCCACATATCAATTTATAAAGAATCGAAGTGGTTTTCGGGTATTTACTAATACCCGACTCCGGTCTTTTCGAATTCAATACCATCTTAACCCAAGTTATTCAAGTGAAATACAATTCAACTTTAAATACAAGATGTCACTTTTTACACAACAATTCATCATCGATAGATAACCACATTATCATTGTCCACCCAAACATATCATATCACAAAACATTTCATATCAGAGATATCAATCAATTCAAGGCATTTAATCATCATTCAATCATTCATAAGCAAGATGGATCATTCCCAAAAATTAATTTAATTTATCTCTAATTAAATTAATTACAAATGTTTAATCACTTAGATTACCTTTACTTAATCATTAATTAATTACAAATCAATTAATTAATCATCTCTTAATTATCCATCTTAATTAATCATCCTTGATTAATTATCTTCAATTACGTAAAGTAATTATCCTTTAATTACTTACACAAATTAATTATCCTTAACCATTTACAGTAATTAATCTTTAATTACTTTCATTAATTACATTAATTAATGATCCTTAATTAATTACTTCCTTTAACCAGCCTTAATCAATCATAAACAGTAATTAACCATCCTGTAATTACTTACCTTAATTAATTAACTCCTTAATTAATTATATTAATCCTTTAATTAATTACACCAAGTAATTAATCCTTAATTACTTCTCCTAAGTAATTAACCTTTAATTACTTCATTAAGTAATCCCCCTTTAATTAATTCCATCTAGTAATTATCCATTAATTACTCTACCAAGTAATTATACTTAATTAATTCATAATTAAGTGATTATTTAAATTAACCAAACTAATAAATTTTCTTTAGTTAATTATTTTAACTAATCATTTAAATTTAATTAAATAATTACTTAACTCATTATATTTAAAAGACCTTAATTAATTAAGGAAAATCATTTATCTTAATAAAACTCTTACTTATCAATAAACCATTTACATTAATTAACTATTCTTAAATCAATAATAATAATTAATTAACCTTTATTATTCCCATAAATTTATTATCTTACATTAATCAAAACTTAAATTATTTAAAGATAAGCTCTTTATTATAATTGATTTACTTAATTATATCATTAAACTTTATTTAGGATACAACACTTAGAAATCAGCTATAATAAAAACCAATCTAAACATCTAACTTAACCTTTAAATTTCTGAAATCTTCAAAAGTTGTCTTAAAATTTTCAACATATGGTTATTTTTAAAAACTTGATTATCATATTTTAAAAACTTATTTATTTTAATATACACTTAAAATTTGTTAAACATTTCTTTTGAATCTAGAATAATATCCTTTAAAACTTAACTTGCTTTGTTTTAAAAATTACAAAAACTTGATTTCTTTACAAAAATTTGCTAGACATTAAACCAGAAAATCATCTCGGGCCAAACCCGAGTCAAACGCACCAAAAACTCGAGCCACCCTCGAGTCAACAACCAAACCCACCACTTCGAGACCAACCTTCGTTTTCTCGAGCACGTCCTCGAGCTTCCTCCTTCTTCCCCAACCCAACAAAACAACCTAGACACGAGTGACACGCATGTACGTGCACACGAGGCCTGGCCACCTCCGGCCATCGTTCTAATCACCAGCAAGACGACGATGCTCTCCTCCATCGCCACGAACACCCAGGTCACTCAATCTCGCCGTCGTTCAAAATCGAGCAACTCGATTCAAAATTGGAACAAAGTAGATCATCAATAATCCCCTCGACTCGACACTTCCGATCACCAGCGACTACGTAACCTCGTCCTCACCTTCGCCAACCAACCTCGCTTCCTTCCCCCAACCTCCGAACAAGTCCGGTGCTCCAGAGACATCGCGGCAAACAAGTTTTCAGCCTCGACCGAAACTATGCCTAAAACCCTAAATTGACCCTGTTCGCCGTCCACGATGATCAGAAAAATCATCGAGTATTTTTCCTGAGCGCCCCAACCTTTCATCCACCTCTAGCATCAACCCCGTGACTACCAGACCTCGCGATCGCCAGAAATTGCCACGATTTCATTTTCTGTTCAACTCGCAATTCCTCATCATATAACAACTTAAAAATCTTGAAATGATTATCTAAAATCATTATTTTTCAAGAAGAATCTGATCCTATGATTGAAACTCGAATTCCAGACATTCGATTTTGGGCTTATTTTAAATCATCACTGTTATATATCATTTTTGAAATAAATACTTAATTTAAGTACTTGAATTTATGTTTAAAATTAATGTTACTACCTTACCATCACTTTTCATTCATAGATCGTAACCAAAAAAAAGTTTAGGGAAGGAGATTTTTAATTTTGAAACAGGTTGAAGCTTGGAAACCTGGAACAGAGGCAAATTGCCTGTTCTCAAACATGCACAGTCATATTTACATACATATATACACATGCAATCATAATTTTCATCCATTCATTAATGATCATCACATGCAGATCAAGATACAAACAGATTTAAGATGTTAAAGGGTAGTTTACTCACTTGAAACAATTTTGAACAAAGAAAAATCTTGCTTTTGAAAACTGCTAGCTGGAACCCCTTTGATCTACTTTATCTCCTTGCTTGCTTAATTGAATTGTTGTTTAGTTGAGTTGAAATTAAGCTTCAGTTGTAAGATATTTTCTGGTATGCTAAGTTTTTGTAAACGAAAATGAAAATAGAAAAGTGCTTTTAGGAAATAGGTATTAACTGGTACAAATGTTTTCTATTTGGGTCAGAGATTTTTCTATCTTTCCAGGCAAGATTTTATAAAACTGAAATGACTTTTGAACATTTCGAAATGACTTGTTTTTGGGCTAGAAATGAAAGCATTTAATGCATGTGTCCTTACAAGTTTGCATACTTATCCCCTTGTCGTTGAATGTACATAGATATTTTTTCTTTCTTTATTTCCTTGCATATCTACATGTATTTCCATAGGCTATAAATTTCTAGAGTTATCTTAAGTGTTCACTTATGTTTTTATATAACCATGTAATTTACCTAACATATTTATTTCTATTTCTAATATAAATCCTTATCTTTATTTTAAGCTTAACTATTAAACATTTAATTTATATTCATATATTTTGTTATACTTATATTGTATTGACAAGATTGATTTTATTTCAAGCATTATTATCTAGATTATAACTATATATAAATATTTAGATCAAAAGTTAATAAGGTAGAGTTTTACTTTAATTAAATGTGAATAAGGTAAATTTATTTTAAATATTTTTGAAAAACTTTATTTTAAATTCCAAATCATAATTTCCTTCCAAAAATACACATATATATACATAAACAAATAGTAAATGGCCCAAAAGTCTTATTTGTCTTTAAAATGATAAGTTGTATTTTAATAAATCAGATTAAAATAATATTGCTAAAATCCCAATATTTTAATTATCAAAATTTTATTTGTTCGACTTATAAAATCAGTATTTTCAATGATTTAATTCAGTTAATTACCAATTAACACATGTTAAAAATTCGGGTCGTCATAGTAGCCATCAAGCGAACAGCAAACCCAAACGATCCACCTTCCCACGCAGCCTTGAACCTATCGGCCTAGCAGCCTTCACCCCGCCTCCTACCATGAAACCCGCACCCATAACCCATGTCTCAGCTCGCCTGTGCCTTCCCTCCACTTCCCATGGGACCATAAACCAGCTCCCTAGATCTTTCCCGCGACCACCTAAGTGCCTTGCTCCGCCTCTGGCCACTCTCGCTTGGCCCCTCCACCTTATGCCCAAACTTCAATGCCGACCAAGCTCGATCAATATGCCTTAAAATTTCTATGTATATACGGTTATACATGAATAAGGTTAGTGTATATATATTATTAGTCATGGCCTGTTACAGTAATATGATGGGTTAGTCTTATATTTTACATACAAATATATAACTGTATATATATATACTTTGAAGTCTGCTATATATATTAAGCTATATAAAAACTTATTTTGTGTATATATGATATTACATACGACAGTAGTATTCATCATATTTCCTTATATATTGTTTTCAAATATTATACTGTTAAGTATAATACGTATGTTTGGATTTAGAACATATACTTATATTAAGTTTGTAGTATGAATATTTTACTCTACTGGTTTACATTTATATGGATAGTAATAATAATAACAAAGTAAATTACATTGGTTTTTCAGTAGATATTGTGTTTGTATGTTTTATGAAAATATAGTATGTATATGGTTCGGTCTATGTATGCATATACAATCTATAGTTTACATATATGATTGATTTATATATGAGTGATATTCTATTAGTATATTATATAGGTAAGCTACAGTTCCAGTTTATATATTTGTACCATTTAAAAAATATATATGTATTAGTAGGTATACGTGTTTAAGCAAATAATGGGTTTTGTAATGTAATATATGTAGTTATCATAAGCTGCTATTATTTGAGTTCTTAGTTTAATATATTCTTATTTACTGTTATATATATATATATATGGGATTATAAAGTACTTATATATGTGTGTTTTACTGTATATGTTATAGCATACATAAATCTACTTGTTTAAGTGTTGTATGTTTATAAGTCTTACATACATTAGTTATATATTATTATATATATATTTTTGATTCCAAAGTATTTATGTATGTAAGTTTATAAATATAGATTTATATATATATTAGTTTTATATATATAAGCCATGTTATGGCTAGGTATGTATATATAAGTAATGGTTTCAACATATACTGTGTGTGTGTGTATATATATATTGACTATAAAATATTTGAGTTGAGTTTAAAACAATGGATTTTGAAATGCATATAAATTTAATTTAGAATTCTAATTTTATATATATAGTTATATATATATAAGTTCATTATACCAATTATATTCATCGATCCGGTTCTGATTTGATTTCGTCTATTCCCATCGATCAACTTTGTTCGTCAATTCGTGCCCATTTCACTTTGCTTTGGAATTCGCGACTGGATTCGTAATTTACTTCATTATCAAATTCCTCTAGCCTCGAAAGGAGAGCAATCACTCACGATTAACGTTCATATATTTATTAAATTTGATTTCAATTGAAACGACAATTGAAATATGCTGCTGTTAGTTATTACATATATATATATATATATATGCTTTTATCTGTATCTGTTCACCTGTGACATCTGACACCATTATCTGGTATTTATATTGATGATATATGCCTGTTATATATTATTATCATATTTGTTATCACTCTGCAAGTTCCCTGTTAGTATAGAATCACTATGGGTTGAAATGATACATACCCGAACAATCTGTAGAATATGAGAAAATCGTTATGGGTTGAAATGATAAACCCAAGCGATTTTCATTGAATTGAATTTGGGATTGCGGGTTGAAATGATATATACTCGTATATATTTAAATTGTGGATTGAAATGATAAATATCTGTATCACTTGACCATAGGATAGAAAATTATATACAGACACCGTTGGTCTATATATATATATATTTTGAAAATGATTTCTATGGTTTTTGGAAAGAAATATATGGTTTTATATAAATATTTATATTATATAAATGTTGTTTTATATATAGTTAAATTCTTGATTTTAAGCTATGTATAAATTTGTTTTAATATAAAATAAGTTTAATAATAAAGTTTGATTTTATTTAAAATATAATATGTTTAAGTATTTATTTAATGTATATATTTTTAAATATAGAGTTTATAATGATTCGGGTTGGAAAGATAAATTTGAAATTGATTTGAAATTATATTTATTTAAGAATTTTACTTAAATAAGTTTGATTTGAAATTTATTAAATTGAAATTTTAAAAGATATGTTTTATAACTTGATTTTGATTAAAAGTGACTTAAATGAATATTTCAAATTTATATAAATTTAAATGGGATATTTTGTTTATTTAAATTGTAAATTGAAGTTGTATTTAGATGTTATTGAAATGATTAAGTAAATATTTCAAAACTAAATAATAGTAAAGTGAATTTGATATATATATATATATGTGTGAAATTATCGAATTTAGTTTTGAAATGTTGAATATTTAAAGATTTAAATATATTGAAATTGAAATGGCTTATTTTATGGTTCAAATATGTATTTGAAATTGATGATTTGAAATGGTTTATTGAGAAACTGAATTGAATTGAAATTTGAGGATTTGAGATTGGATTAAATTTGAATTTTGGAATCCGAGTTGAGTTGAATCGATTTGTGAAATTTGAGGAAACTATTTTATTATATGAAGTATTTTAAATTATATTTAAAACTATTTTATATTATTTTATAAACTATTTTTAATATAAACTATTTTTAATATAACTGTTTTTAATATAAACTCTTTTAAATATACTAATTATTTTTAATATAAATTGTTTTAACTTATAACTATTTTATATAAATTATTTTATTTTATAAACTATTTTATTTTATATACTATTATTAATATCTAAACTGTTTGAAGGAAAGTGTTATGATTTCCAAAGTTATGAATTTCAAAGTATTATGATTTCCAAAGTATTATTATTTCAAATTGTTTTGGTTTCGAAAGTATTATATCTTTGGAAGTACTATGATTTTGGAAGTGAATATTCTTGAAATGGGAATGATATCGTATTGATATGGTTTTGAAATGGAAATGATATTTTGGTTTTTGAAATATAAACTATTTTGAAATGACCGCGGTGTTATAATAACGTTTGGTTGTTAAAGAGACCGGGATCGGATATTGTCATACTCTCTGCCAATACCGAAACCCACTTTAACAACTGTGTACGCGGTGGAGATTCCAGAATGAAGTAGGATGGTGGCGACGATCCTATATGAGGTATATACATGGACCCAACTCCCGTGAGTTGGCATAAGGTGGCTAAAACATGAGCAATCGACGGGCTAATGAGGTAGGTCCTCTTATCGGACACACTCCATCGTATACCATTCTATTACTTTATGATTGATTTGGTGCGCACCTTCAGATTTTCGGGAGTGTGGCTCTGTGACGACCCGGAATTTTTGAGCATTTGAAATGAAAATATTTAATTGATTTTAAATACTTGAAAGGTAGTTTAACTTGAATTTCAAATATCACTATTTATTGAGTAATTTAATTATTAAATTAAATAATTTGAAGTTGGGTAAAATTTTGAATCTGGGGTTTCAAGCTTGTTAAAAATAATTTAAAGGCTTATAAAATTCATATTAATAATATTGAAGGTGATAGAACTTTTAAAATTGAATTTAAAAGTATTTTGTTCAGTTTTGAAAATAAATCGTTTAAATTGATATTTAAAAATAGCCTTCCGAGGCGCAGTCTCGGAATTCGACGAAACCAGTTCCATTGGATCCGTCATAGCGTATTATTAACGGATTTCAAATTTTGGAGTGTTTGGAGTTATTGTGAAATCAGATGGTTGATAAACGCGCTGAAATCTATATCGAAAATTTTATATAATAACTAGGTTCAAAAGGCTATCTTCTCCATACGATCGAATTAGGACTCGAAACCTTTTCCATTTCGTTCGGAATAGGGGTATAACATTGTAAACGCCTAGTGGCATGCTTTGATAGGAGGTAGAGATTTTGAGTTACATTTTTCGAGATGACTTAAATTTAAACAGAATATACATCTGTTGACTGGTCAAATAATTTCACATCAGAGTCAAAGTCATAGCCGGCTTTCTGCAAGTTGAAACATATACGTTTCCTTATCTTCTCACATACGTTATTTTTTTAGATGGCATATGAGCCCATTCTTTCTCGTTCAAAAACAAAAGAGGACAGCCGAGTTTCTCTTTAAAAATAAAACGAAATCAAATTCAAAATTTTAATGGCCGTTGTTTAAAATTGTAGTTCAAATCGAATACAGATTTCAAATCGACTCGTTCCTATCCAAAAGAAATTGAAATCCCCTCTTTTCGCCTTCAATTCAACGGAGTCGAGTTTCGTTCATCTGAAAAGTTGAGGGCGCGATGGCGACGAAGACATGGCCTTTGGCCAAACACGAGCATCGATCGATCGATGGCAGTGCAAATTCTTACAGGCGCAAGCTCGAGACGAGTAGGGTAGGGATGAGGCGAGGCATACGTGACGGCAGCAATGCGAAGGTAGCAGTGGACGCAGTTGCAGTGACTTCGGCGAACTGTAGTGGCTCGCGATGGCATTCGTGAGGGGATGGGGTCATGGGCTTGGGAGAAGCGAAGGCTCGAAGTCGAAGTTCTCTGAAAAGGGGGAGGGGGTTCTCGAGGCAAGGCACTAGTGGCAGAATCGAAGTTGTGACTGGCGACGGGATTGTCGCGTTCGATGGCGAGGTGTTTCTGTTCGATCGAGTCAGCGAGGTACCGGAACCTATTTCCTTCAATTTAAAGTTTATTAAATAAATACATATATCTATATATAAATATATATACTAGGAAGGGATTTGTACAGTAAGGTATGTTGCTAATTTTGTGTTATCTACTGAAAAATATATATACAGATTGGAAAAAATTTAAAGTAAGGTATAAGATAATTTTGTTTTAATATAAGGTTTAAAACAAGAAATATATATATGCATAAGATTTTGGGATATAAAGGTTTATATATAAATTAGACTTTTATGAAATCTATATAGCTTTTTTTATAAAATATATGTATAGATATGTAATTTCAAGTGAAAAAGAAATAAAAATACATATTTTCAATCACTAGTTTATTTTATAATAATGTATTATGGTGGTTAACCTGTTTAACTATTATGGTTGCTAAGAATTATTTATTATAGGAAATTAGTTTAAAATTTGATTTTTAATTTAAAAGTCAAATTATTAGTTCAAATTAAATAAATAAATAGTAATTAATTATTCGATCAATTCAAGTGTTAATAAAACGTATAATGTTTTACAAGGTCTGAAAACGTGAAGCAATGGTCAAGGTGGATCAGATTGCAACTTAAAAAGCGAAGGTGAGATTTTCTCACTCATTTGGTTAACCTCATTTAGATTTAAATGATTATATTTAAATCATTGGATGTTGATTGATGAATTATGATATCTGTTGGATGATATTATTATATATAGTGTATATATATATATATATATTGGAGTGATTGATTCCCGCAATATATAGCGGATGAGACCCTATGCGTCGCATAATAGCGGATGATATTTTATAAAGCCATATACCGCGATATTCCATCTCGAAGTGGAATTGGTATTGTGCTAACATCTGTGGATGCAGGGAAACATGTTGGAGGGATCCAACTGGATTCCTCAAATTTATTTAGACTGTTCTAATAATTCTGTGTTATGATTATTTGATATTCTGTGATGAATTATATTGGTAATTGGAAATGTTGGATGCTATGTTATATTTGAATATATTTCGATATAATGAGTTATTAAAATATATAGAATTGGGTTTTGATGAGAAAATAAAAGAGAGAATTTTAAGTAAATAATTATAGAGAACTTAAATAAATTAAAGAATGAATTGGGAAAGGATAAAAGTGATTTTTTAATTCTGTTAAATAAATTCTGAGTATGGGAAAGGAGATTTTGAATAAAAAGGGAAACATTAAATTTTTAAACCTAAGTGATATTATTTAAGGGAATACAAGAATTTATTTAAAAATTCAAGAGTTGGGTACATTTCCTACACCGAACCAGCACCTACCGGTCCACTCATCTCCTCGATGCCGAACCAGCCTACTCCCTACCACTTCCAAGCATTGCCGGTCCAGACTCCACTTCCAAACAATGCCGGTCCAGACTCCACTGCCAAGCAATGCCGGTCCAGACTCCACTGCCAAGCAATGCCGGTCCAGACTCCACTGCCAAACAATGCCGGTCCAGACTCCACTGCCAAGCAATGCCGGTCCAGACTCCACTGCCAAGCATTGCCGGTCCAGACTCCACTGCGAAGCATTGCCGGTCCAGACTCCACTGCCAAGCAATGCCGGTCCAGACTCCACTTCCAAGCAATGCCGGTCCAGACTCCACTGCCAAGCATTGCTGAACCAAGATTTGCCAGGCCAGATTGTATCAGTCCGGGCCCATCCGCAGCTGTATACATCCAAGACCCCTACCCCCAGCCTCACTCTATAAATAGAGGGGCAGGGGTACAGCAATGGGGGACAAGTTTGAGAGCTCAAGCACAGAGAGAACTTTCAAACAACTTTCTTTTACTTGTATCAAAGCTTTGTACTTGTAATCAAAACAAGAGAAGAGAAATAACATATAAAGTGGACGTAGGCACATTCTGGCTAAACCACTATAAATCTACGTGTCTTTTTATAGTTTAACCCCTGCTTTTCATATATTTGCATAAATCACCCAAATCACTAAGAACAACATAAGATCTACTAAATCATACGACTTTGAGGTGTTTGTCCATTTTTTGTGCAAACATTTTTGGTGCTTTCACTGAGAACTAGAAACTTGAAGCTTCAGCTTCATCCACTTAACAGTTTTCCTAACAGCATCGTTCGCCACTTGGAAAACATGCCTCCCAAACAAAGAAAAGATGTTAACAAAGGAAAAAACATTGCATCCAGCAGTCTTCCAGATCCAGCTGTCACGAATCAAGTAAATCGTCCTCCTCCAGCAGTAGTAACAAATGAAGGACAGGCTAATCCGACCACTCCTGCCACAGAACAGCCCGCAGCAATTACTAGGGCAGATTTAGACAGGGTTGTGGTTGAAGTAACTAACCGCTTCACGTCCCAATAGGAAGCCTTGGTGGACCATCTCATGTCACGCTTAAGGGATGCTGAAGAGTCCAATCGCAACACCGAATCATGGGGCGAGTCCCAATCTGGAGGATCTTAGAGACAACAAAGATCTTCCTTCTTCGAAGGAGCTAACGGCAGAAGTAACCATGGTAGGAGACGAGATCGAGCACATCCCAAAGTTAGGCCTGAGGAAACACTTGGAATCGAACCCAAAGGGGGAGGTACCGGGCGAAGGTCAACTGTAGCTGAGCCTGTCATACTGCCTAACCATGGAAACACCAGTGAACGGGGCCGAGCTAGAGTCCAGCCCGAAGTTGGACCCGAGGAAGTGCTTAGATCAGAACCCAGTAGGGGAAGATCCAGGCAAGGGCCAACTGTAGCTGACCCTAGCATGCTCCCAGAAGACCAAAGGCAGCCACTAGAAAATATGAGGAATGATAGACGATACCATCCCTACAGGTCATCTGGACAGAATCAATCCCACAGAACAGAACCAAACTCATTTCTATCTGCTCCAAATTCTGATGAAAGGATGGCATGCTTATTCAGAGAGTGCATCCAACGGGAGCAAAGAGATCGAGGGATAGGCGCTAGGGTAACCAGCCCTTTCGCCCGCAACATCGAAATTGCTATCACCCCCCGAGAATGGAAGATGCCAACAATGGAACCTTACAAAGGAACCTCCGACCCCGTTGTACACTTACAGAGATACACACAACATATGCTCATGAGTGGAGCAACAGAGGGAGTACTGTGCAAATGCTTTCCGCTCTTCTTAGCAGATCTCGCTACCTCTTTGTTCTGTCATCTACCCCAGGGATCCATCAGCTCGTGGGAAATGTTGAAGGAAAAGTTTATCAGTCAGTTCCGCATTCATGTGGAGCAACCTAAGGACGCTTATTCCTTATCCAGCGTCAAACAGAAACCTAGAGTGAATTTGCAGCAATACCTAACCCGATTCAATGTCGCAGCAGCCGCGGTCCAAGATGCCGATGAGAAGCTGATCCTAATAGCCCTTTGTAGTGGTGTGCATCCGGACACTAAATTTGCTAGAAGGTTGACCAAAGAAAAACCAGCTACTTTGCCCGATTTCTTCCATGAAGCCGGAAAATATATGAGGCTTGAGGATGCTGCCGTCGAGGGCAGTCAGGACAACAAAATAAGGCAACTCACAGCAACACCCCTGCTGCGGCAAGGGACGTTCGAAGAAATGATTCCAGAGACAACGCTGGGGGCAAGAAGGGAGAAAAGCGCCTATATCGACCTGGACCGAGATTTGACACTTACACTCCTTTGAACGAGACCGTCGAAAATATCTTCCTTGCCACCCAAGGCGAAGTTAGATACAAACGCCCACCATACAAGAAGGAATCAGATAACGCGCAGAAGTCTGGAAAGTTCTGCCGCTTCCACGAATCTCACGGGCATGATACCAATGAATGCCATCATCTCCGAGATTTGATTGAGGAACACATCAGAAGGAAGAAACTAGAACGCTATGTAAAAGGTCAGGACAGGACTCCAGCTCCTGCCAATGAAAACCCAAGGCTACCCTCACCAGACACCGGCAGAGGAAACCGCAACACTAGCGGCTCTAGTCAAGAGAAAATAGTGGTCCATACCATCTCAGGAGGACCGCACATCGCAGGCAAAAGCTGGAAAGAGATGGAAAGATACGGAAAGTCGCTTAGAGACAGTAAAGACTGTGTCAATACGGTTATAGAAGAACGCCACCCGAAACGGAAAGAAAGTGATGACATCACATTCGGTAAGCGTGACCTAGAAGGAAGGCAATACCCTCACATGGATCCCATGGTTATCTCTGCCCGGCTCGGTCCCGCCGAAGTTTACCGAATCCTAGTAGACACCGGAAGCTCAGTAAACATCCTATTCAAGCATGCATTCGACAAAATGAAGCTATCAATGAAGGATGTATCTCCCTGCGATAAACCACTACACGGTTTCACTGGGGATGCAAAGATGCCCCTCGGGCAACTGGACCTCTTTGTTGAGATTGGAAGCCATCCCCGCTCCGTTGTACGGAAGCAGACGTTTGTGCTAATAGAAAACCATTCGGCCTACAACGCCTTCCTAGGAAGACCATCCTTGTCTGACTTCCAAATTGTCCTAGCCCCATAGTGCCTAAAGATGAAGTTTCTAACGGACAATGGAATAGGGGAAGTAGAAGGAGACCAGGACGTTGCTCGAGACTGCTATGTGACTGAACTTCGCAACAACCACAGGAAGGATAAAGGGAAGGGTGTAGAGATTGCCCTCTACACAAAAAGTCTAGAAGCATAGCAACTAAAGAAAGCCCCTCCTCTTCGATATACCAGCGACCCTTTCAATGAATTAGACCCTAGGGACAAAGAGGAGGAGGCCACCGCCGAGCCTGCAGAAGCTATGGAGTTTATATCTGTAGACAAGCACGACTCAAGTAGACTATTGAAAATTGGGTCCCAACTAAAAGCAGAATTGAAGGAACAACTCATCGATTTTCTCCGCCACAACTTGGATGTATTCGTATGGTCACACGCTGACATGACCGGAATCTCCCCCGACATAGCATGCCACGTATTAAACATTGATCCTACCAAGGCGCCCGTAAAATAAAGAAAGAGAAGTATGGGGGCAGAGCGATCAGCAGCCCTCGATGAAGAAGTAAAGAATCTACTCGCTAATGACTTCATACGAGAAGCTATCTACCCGGAATGGATCGCTAACCCAGTGCTGGTAAAGAAGGCTAATGGGAAGTGGCGAACCTGCATTGACTTTTCCAACCTAAACGACGCCTGCCCAAAGGATTGCTTCCCACTTCCCCGAATCGATCAACTTGTAGACAACACAGCCGGGCACGAGCTCCTATCTTTTATGGACGCATACTCAGGATATAACCAAATTCCTATGCATGCTCCCGACCAAGACCACACTAGTTTCATCACCGACCGGGGTTTATACTACTAAAAGGTAATGCCTTTCGGACTTAAAAATGCAGGAGCCACCTACCAGCGCCTCATCAACAAGATGTTTGCAGGGCTAATAGGACAAACTATGGAAGTATATGTGGATGACATGCTGGTAAAGTCAAGGAAAGCCAAAGATCACTTAAGCCACCTAGGCAAGATGTTTCAAGTACTCCGCCAGTATGGAATGAAGTTGAATCCTCTAAAATGCTCCTTCGGGGTGTCATCAGGAAACTTCTTAGGATTCATCGTCCATGCCAGAGGGATTGAAGCAAACCCTGAACAAGTCCGAGCGCTAAGGGATATCAAGATACCTTCCACTCGAAAGGAAATGCAAAGCCTAAATGGAAAAGTGGCCGCCCTAAGCCGATTCATCTCCAAGGCGACGGACAAGTGCGTCCCCTTTTTTGAAGCTCTAAAGAAAGACAAAGGAAAGTTCGAATGGACTGACGAATGCTTAACCGCTTTCCTTAACTTAATCGAACACCTCCAGAAACCACCGGTACTCTCGACTCCAAGCGAAGGAGAAGAATTATACCTATACCTTGCTGTGTCATCTCACGCCCTAAGCGCTGCCTTGGTAAGGGAAGACAACCGCACGCAGCGGCCAGTTTACTTTGTCAGCAAGAGGTTTACGGGGGCAGAAGTCAGATATCCTAAACTTGAAAAGCTAGCATACTATTTACTAATCACATCACGGAAACTGCGTCACTACTTCCAGTCCCATTCCATCAAAGTTCTGACCGATCAACCACTGAGGCATGTACTCCATCGTCCCGACACTTCTGGGCGACTACTTAAATGGTGCATTGAACTAAGTAAGTATGATATCACCTATCACCCTCGCACCACCATCAAGGGACAAGCTATGGCTGATTTCATTGCAGAATTCACTACCAACAACTGAGATTACTCAAATGACCAGCCCTTGGCCCTTCGCAATATGGGGAATTGACTTAATCGGCGAGCTACCAATGGGCCGAGGCAGGGCCAAATATGCTATAGTGGCAGTCGACTATTTCACCAAATGGGTGGAAGCGGAACCTCTGAATAAAGTATCTTCAGCCAAAGTTATTAACTTCTTGATCAAAAATGTTCTGTGCAGGTACGGAGTCCCACTCAAAATCATATCAGACAATGGACTTCAGTTTGACAGCGAGGAATTCGCCAACTGGTGCCGAGAGCACGGAATTCACAAAAGCTTCTCATCCGTAGCATATCCCCAGGCAAACGGACAAGTCGAAGCCGTCAACAAAATTCTGAAAACTATAATAAAAAAGAAACTCGAAAAGTCAAAGGGCGCTTGGGTGGATGAACTCCCTACGGCACTGTGGGCCTATCGCATATCTTTCAAAACATCAACGGGGCATACTCCTTTCTCTTTGGCATACGGATCGAAAGCTATGCTCCCAGTTGAAACCATTGTGCCTTCCCACCGTAGGATCCACTATAACCCAGAAGAGAACGAAGAACTCCTTCACATGTCTTTGGATCTAGTCGAGGAGAGAAGAAATGATGCAGTCCTTAAAACAGCAGCCCACAAACAAAAAGTGGCCGCACAATACAACTCCAAAGTCAAGCATCGTACCTTACAAGAAGGGGATCTTGTCCTCAAGCGAATCTTCCCTCGCCCCGGAGCACTAGATCCAATCTGGGATGGGCCATATGTAATTCATAAAGATCTCCACAATGGAGCCTATATTTTGTCAATAGTGGACGGAGAGGTGTTCTAGAGGGCATGGAACATCCAACACCTCCGTCGATACTTTTCTTAACTTGTACTGCCCATATGAAGTGAATTAACAAAGGGAATCAGTGGACGTAGGCATTTTCGTGCCTAACCACTTTAAAAAACCTTGTCTCTTTTTTAACGTGTTCCTTTATATCTTGGCTGCTTGTTAACTTTATCCTTTTCTGTTGAACAAAATCCCGCGCATACAGCATTTCAATTCAAAGCACTCCACAACGCAACTTCACCTAGACAAGACCTGACAGGTACTATGCGAATCTATGCCCTCGCCAATGAGACACTTTTGCCCCAGCACCCCTCTGCTGCGGGTTAACTCATTGATCGCGACGGCCCTTAAAAGCCAACTGTAATGAGCCGATTATAAGCCACCGAGAAGGCCGATTATAGCCGAGGCAGCTCATTACGGCGTTCGGCTCGCCGGCAACCGTGAACCGACTATAAGCCCCAACATAAGGTGTGGCCAGCCAGGGGCAGTTCACGGTTGACGATCGGCACCCACGCTAGCCGGCCACGGTAAATCGAATAATACCCACGATCACGGGCCATAATGGCTCGGGTAGTTACTGTGTGCGATCTCGGCTCCGATGTGTCTTAAGTACGGCTGAGGTAAAAAAGAATTAACTCCCCGCGGAGGCGTAAGATGGGTGACAAATGTCTCCAAGACCCACAGCTAGGGAAAGTGACTACAAAACCCGTTTGCCACGAACTTAAGCACATCGACGGCCTTTCGTGATTGGAAGTTTTTACTATTACCTATATTTCCATTCTATTTTTAAAACTTTCCTCCTATCCTCTATAACGATCTCTAAAGCACAGGTCACAGAATAGGAGGCATTCGCAAATGAGACCGGATGGCCGGGCACTCGACCACATCTTTATACTCAGTCACGCTAAAGCCGCCGTCTACAACTAAAGTAGGAGGGACGATATTTTATTTTTGTGTGCCTAAAAACATAGCTATAGTTTATTTGCACATCACGTTAATATTACAAGATATGAAATTATACTTTAAACATGAACTTAGCATCAAATACCACTGAATCACAAGTACATGCATAGCTATATTTCTTATCCAGCACATTAAGACTACAAAAAACATCCATATGTAACGAAATTATCATAAGTTAAGAATTACATGCCAAAAATCAAATCCCTTATTACAAGTAGCACCATTATAACTTGAAAGCCATGTTACTATTTCAAAACCAACATGTATAACAGTATCGAGTCAGCCAAAAGAAACACCCAGGTCGAATCAGGGAGCTGGCTGCATTGGATCTTTACCCTTGTCTTGTTGGTGTTGACCGCCTGATCAGGAAAGAAGAGAAATCATTAGTGATAAGAAACAGAGTTAACGAAAGAAGAAACTAATGAAAATCCTACCAGCAACTTCCCATTGATCGTCTTGGTCGTCATCCCCTACTTCCACACCTGCCTCCTCAACCGCGAACAACCGCATCCCCTCCTTCACCGCTGTCTTCTCCTCCTTGGTGAACTGAGCGGTGACCACATCCATCCTAAAGGCCGCTCCACCCTCCTTATCCGCCTCAGCCTTGGCCTCCTCTAGAGCCCGGAGGTAAATCCTAGCCATAACCCGGGGGTAGTCGTCCATCCAAGATAAGCTGCCCTGCTTCCAAATGCGAAAGTATATATCCTGCAGCATATCATCCATCATCCCCTCATTCTCCTCAAACTCCCTCATACGAGCCTCAGAAACCGATAGCCTTGCAATGGCAGCATCCCTCTCCAGTCGGTATCGCGAGTAGTCAGCCTGAAGGGACCTCCTCATCGCCTCCATCTCCTCCTTTAGCCTGACCTGAGCAAGCTCTACGGCTTCAAGCTTCCCCGACAACTCCTCTACCTGCTCAAGATTCGCCCTCCGAACCTCGTCCACTGTCGAGATGGCCATATTTATCTGCTCCTTGCAGGCAGCCTCTATCTTCCGCAATTCCGCCTTACTAGCCTCCTCCATAGTCTTCCTCAACCGCCCGGAGGCAGCCTCATGCTGAGAAATCTGAATGGGCTGATTAGCAAGCTGTTTGGCCTAGTCCGAAACCATCAATCGTAGTCAGATGTTGGCACTCCCAATCTCCTCTCCAGCCTTAACCAGCCGGGCATGATGCCCCATCAGCTTCCTAGTCTCCTCCGCCACCCGATCAATATTAGCCTTGGCCTCGTCTCCCATGGTAACTACCCGAGTGGTAAGTAAATCGAGATCTAAGGACTTAGCCTCATCAAGCACCCGTACCATGGGATTGCGGGGAAGAAGGTGCTCACCGGTAACCTCGTCGAAGGTAATATCATGGGAACTTGGATCCAAATCAGGATGACCCGCAAATGGATTACGAGCCAAGCCAGGACGATCAATCTGAGTAACGGTAGGATTTTCAGACGGGTGCGGAGAGAGTGCGAACTCAGTATCCTCCTTCGTGATATCGTGAAGAGGCTGAATTGGGGCTAAGGACCAAGTGAAGGTTCAGATAAGGGATGACTCCTCTTTCTCTTTTGAATACCCTCTTCAATAACCCCGAGAAGAGGACGGTAGCCGACTACATCCCCGGAACGGTGGGTCGAAGGCTTCGGCTTGGCGGAAGTTTGGGAGAGCTTGTATTGTTCAAGCCTGTGTCGAAGATCCAAGGCCTTGGCCGTTTTACCTGCTCCTGATATGAAGAACAAGTGTCACAAGCTTACATTGATCCATAATTCGAGAAACGCGGTAAATTAAAAGTTAAAAGAAGAAAGGAAACACATATGTTATACAAACCCTGGGGAGGAGTAGGATACTGCAATGAGTCCTGGATCATTCCAGGACGGGAGCGGATCATAAAATATTCCTAAGTCCCTATCATAAATGGAGCCTGCAGGAGTCAAAAGTTCACCTTGAGTCGTCGGAGTCACCTTGGCTGGAATAGTCTGGGAAGACTCGCTTGCACCGGTCCCGGCCTTGTCAGCTTTCCCGGATTTCTCTACCAAAGCCGGTTCTCCGTCCAGCCCCTCGAAAGCTTGGAGGAATGCATCATCCGTCCACTCCTGAATCTCGCCTGCTTGCCCAGGAAGCAAGGCCCCGATGCCATCGCCACCGTCACCACCTTCCCGGTCATCTCCACCCTCACCTCTCTCCTCCTCCACATCTTCCTTCCCCGGAGTAAGTGGACAAGTGCTGGGGGAAGGACCATCCGACTTCTTAAGCTTCTTACCTCCGACCACTAGAGATTTTGAGAAAGGTTTCCTCTTGCCACTCTCTACTGTGACACCTCCCTTAGCTTGAGCAGCCGCCCTCTCCTCCGCCGTTTCCCTCTGCTTGACTACTGACTGCTGTGGAAGGATCAAATTATACTCCAGAAGGGTCGCATTTCTGATCAGGTAAGCAGCCGATCTATCTCTCCCGGGGATAGCTTCTATCTCAGCCGCCATCTGAACCAGGCGATCAGTCTCCACAACCGCAAAGCCACCTGTCGCTAGCAAAAAATGAAAACGTATGAGAAGAAGCATCGCAACCACAATGGAAATTATAATTAAAGCATCGACTTACATCCGGAGGTGAAACACCGAATAGAAACAGAGTCGTCCCTGACGAAGAACCACTCCTTCTTGAACATGCTGTACTTAGAATACAGATCCAAGACCGGCTTGAAGGTTACAGCTGACTCCAAGCTGATGTATGGGGACCCCTTCTTATAGCCCTTCAGATTATATAAGTACCGGATCTCCCGATTGGAAGGAGCACGCCCATGCTTCCTCTGGAAGATGACGAAGAGGCTCACCAGTATAGTGTAAGAGTTGGGTTGAAGCTGGAATGGGGCCACCTTTAGATATGTAAGAAAACTGAGTACCCAAGCATTAAGAGGCGGGATGGCACCACACATACAGTGGTATCTTCTGTAGGCAAAGTACCCTTCGGGAGGGTCATATGGCATAACTTCTCTCCCTGGCAACAGCATGCGCGCCCAATCAATTCTGAAAGAACGGGGGATGACATCAAGCTGCTCTTCCTTAAGGGAGCTGGGAAAGCAATCGGGCGGGGAGTTCAGAAGCTCCTGAGGGCCGTACCCGTCCACTAGCGATCTCGGTGTAGATCCATGACGTTCCGGTCCTGGCTGAGCAGGGGGCACTGCGGAAGATTCTCCTTCGCCCTGGGACTTCTTTTTATCTGATCGAGTTTCTGCTTTTCGAGACATTTATCTGCAAACACAAAGAAGTGCGTCGTTAGAATAAAGGAAGTAAACAAGCGAGTGTGTGCAGTCTGGAATTTCGCTCATAATTCAAGTCATAGAAGTGCATTCGGTAGTTCAAGGTCGAAAGGTCATTCGGTATTCGAACTCCCCTATCTCATTCGGCATATCCAACAAGGGACCCATTCGGCACTCGAATTCATTCGGTAACCCAAGATGAAGTTAAGTACATTCGGCACTAATATAGTTTAGCCGCATTCGGTGGTCCGAGCACACATTTCCATTCTGCAATTTAAGTATAAAAGTGCCATTCGGTGCTTGAAACGCACGAGATTCGTCTGGTGAACCATGACCACGAGTCCATTCGGTAGTACAAAACAAAGGCATATTCGGCAGAAAAGGATCTCACCCGGTTCGGCAAGGATAAGATTCTGGTTCGGCTAACACGATGAAAATTTGATTCGGCAAAGACGGAAGTGTGGATCGGCTGATATGGAGAAACGAAGGCATGTGGTCCCTATTTATAAGCGAACCGGATAGCTCGGCGTCAGAAACCGGACCACGCTAAAACAAAGCACGCCATATTCAGGAATAAGCCCTACTTTGGGGGGGCAATTGTTGGGTACATTTCCTACACCGAACCAGCACCCACCGGTCCACTCATCTCCTCGATGCCGAACCAGCCTACTCCCTACCACTTCCAAGCATTGCCGGTCCAGACTCCACTGCCAAGCAATGCCGGTCCAGACTCCACTGCCAAACAATGCCGGTCCAGACTCCACTGTCAAGCAATGCCGGTCCAGAATCCACTTCTAAGCATTGCCGGTCCAGACTCCACTACCAAGCATTGCCGGTCCAGACTCCACTGCCAAGCAATGCCGGTCCAGACTCCACTTCCAAGCAATGCCGGTCCAGACTCCACTGCCAAGCATTGCCGAACCAAGGGATGCCGAACCAAGATTTGCCAGGCCAGATTGTATCAGCCCGGGCCCATCCGCAGCTGTATACATCCAAGACCCCTACCCCCAGTCTCACTCTATAAATAGAGGGGCAGGGGTACAGCAATGGGGGACAAGTTTGAGAGCTCAAGCACGGAGAGAACTTTCAAACAACTTTCTTTTACTTGTATCAAAGCTTTGTACTTGTAATCAAAACAAGAGAAGAGAAATAACATATAAAGTGGACATAGGCACATTCTGGCTAAACCACTATAAATCTGCGTGTCTTTTTACAGTTTAGCCCCTGCTTTTCATATATTTGCATAAATCACCCAAATCACTAAGAACAACATAAGATCTACTAAATCATACGACTTTGAGGTGTTTGTCCATTTTTTGTGCAAACATCAAGGTTTGAATTTATTTAAAGGGATAAAGAAGGATTTTGGAAAACCTTAAATTGATATTTTCAGTTTAAAAGATTTTAAATCATAATAAAGAAAGAAAAGCTGAAGTTAATGGATTTTGAGATAAATGGAGTAAGTAAAGGAATTTATTTCAAAGTGAAGTAAATTGGAAATCAATTTGAAAATTGATTTAAGCGTTTGGAAATTGGAATTTTAAAGGAAGATGGGACTAGGAAATTTATAAACTGGGTTTATAAAGGTGAAGTAATATATCAGTGGATATTTGGAAGAATAAATTCACGGTGGGAAATTATTAAAGAAATGGGTAAATTTGTTTAAAAATAAATAGTGATTTATTTTTAAAGATGTGAAAGAGAAGTGTATTTCCCTGGATAGCCAAGTACGTTTCCAAAGCAAACTTTTAAGTATGAGTAAAAGGTTTTAAAGTTGTTTTTAAAGTATGTTTTAGAAAATTTATTATTTTTAAATGTTTAAAGTTTAAAAGTAAGTATTTCTCAAATTTAATTTAGTAGTAATTATTTAAAGGTAACTTGGTATTGTTTTTCAAAAGGATAAAAATGTAGTTTTATATTTTATAAAGTAGTTTATTTTAAATATTCTTAAAGTATATATTTTTAAATAAAGTATTAAAGTAGTTTTAATTTAAATGTTTTAAAGTGTATTTTATAATAAAGTGTTTTTAAATTATTTTAAAAATCCAAAGTAATTGTTCTTGGTGTTTTCAATGGAAATAAGTATTTGGAAATTTATTCCATGAGAAGAGTGTGGTTTGAAAACTGTTTTCAAAAAGGTTTGAAAATGGAAATATATCTTGCGAAGATATTTGTGGGGTAAATAAATAATTTGGAAAATTATTTATTGTTTGATGGATGTTTGTGAATGTTAATTGATAGTTAAATCACCGACTATCAATATTTGACAATGCGTTGATCATTTCGAAGAGACCGGGATCGCGATTAATTTCTCGAAAACCACTTCGATCCGGTTTGAACGTTTTTGTGAGGAAGACAAGAGCTGGGAGTCGAAGATGGAACAGTGAAGTGCAAGGGCTAGTCGCTACTAATCCTGAGGGTGATTCCAAAATGGATGTAGTAGGAGTAGTGCCTTCGGTTCCGTTCGAACCTGGAATGGACTTGTATGGATGAATGCTTTCGGAACATCATCAGGTGGACGGTGGGCATTCTAAGGGATATGTTCTAAAAAGGTAACGCTTAGCCTCGAGCCTCATCAACCGGGAATGACTGAAAATCAGGGGTTATGCAGCAAGGCTATGTGGGTAGCGCCCATTAGGGTGAGGTCATCCCTGTCTAGATGTCTCTTTTTATTCGGCTTAGTGGTGCGGTTGCTGATCCCAACTGTGGGGTAATCTTACTCAGAATTATCCAGTAAAGGGTAGTTCCGGTCTTGTGTTGCAGGGGATCGGGCGTGGTCCTCGGTACACTGATCTAGACCAGGTACTGTGATAGGTGGTACCCCAGTGCCTAGTCATTAGTTGGAAATCCATTCTCCCTACGTGCCTGTACAGTTTTGATTAAGCCCAACTATTGCTGAAACGTGAGATGCAAGCATTTCAGCTAGATTCTACTTTACTTTCTATAAACACTATTATAATATCAGACGGATTTGATAAAAGTGTTTTGGCTATCGTAAGGTAAAAACCTGACATGTTTATTTTTGGCGTGGTCTTACGAGATGCTTTTGTTTTCAAAGGATTTTGAAACTTTAATAATCCAATTGAGTGTGTTTTCTCACGCTAGTTTTCCAGACTGACTCGGGTGTTATTTTATTATAATGCTCGGGTCAGACCGAGTATTATAGATTACAGGAAAGGATGCTGTGGAGCTCAGGAAGCGAGCTGGATGGTGATACGTACTTCCGTACTTGTTTTAAATATTTCGCTGTGTTGATTAGCTGTGTATTCAGTTTTGTGAGGATAGGTTAGGATTACTATCCAGTTGTGTGTTATGAGTACTCTGATGATGTATTGTATAAACAGATTTGCTTTAGTGTAAAGATCGGTTATTATCTATTATATTTTATTCCACTGCGATGGTTAGATTCTGTTGTTGTTTTATTATCTTCTTTTACCTCCTTCTTCTTCTAATCCTGATGGTTCGATTTTTCGGGTATGAAAATTGGGTTATCACAGGCTCGAGGTTGGGCGATTGTTGCGGCTCTGCGTTACCACCAGCCCGGAAGTGTAATTGGTATATCTACCCTGGCATTTCCTAGTTGTGCCGTGTCACCTACCGTAGCGTGCCTTCTACGAGTTTGTTTTGTACCATACCTATGGAGTGCCCTCTGACGACGCCCATTACGGGGGAGATTACGGTACTGTATAGACTATGGGAATATATAAAATGTGTTAAGGGGAATATGGGTAACGCCTTAACGCCATTTTGATAGTTTACTTTACTATAGACATATTATAATAGCGTATATTACTACATAGTAGATAGTTTAACGGATCCTTAGAGGATGGTTATCCCAAACATCCTTTGAGTTACTTGTATTTCAGTTGATATATCACTTGAGTTGGATTTATTGATATAAGAATGTTAATCCTGACTCGAGTGTTTTGTGTTTTGCTTTACGCTCGGGTCAGACTGAGTGGTTCAGTGTTCGAGACTCACCTTTGGAGTTGGAGCTTCGCTTGGAGATCCAGATATCTATCCAGCTTTCAGTTATTTAGTTGATTCCAGTGATGTATTCTGATCTTGTATTTGACTATTGTATTGAGACATCTATGTATTCGAGACTTCTGTTGTATCTTGTTTAACTTTGTTATATATATATATAGTAGCTTCATGAACTACTATTCTTTTGTTTCCACTGCATTATTGTTATTACTCTGTGTCTGTGAGTCTGTGATTACTTATTTACTGTATATGTTGAGTTTTTCTAAATTTAAATTAACAATCTGATATTTTGAGCAATTCAAATCCGACATGTATGGATGCGAATGGTTGAAAATTTCAGGATGTTACACGCGTTTTAAGCATTGTCGTACAGTTTGCATATAAAACACCAGTAAACCATCGGTAGGTAGGGATGCGCCGTGACACGACAACACTAAACCAAAATCGTAGGGTCTCGTATAAGGATAAAAGTATGAAAAGGCACGTGAGGCAATGCCTAAGTTAGGATACTACCAGTTTACCCTTCCCGGCTGGTGGAAACGGATCATAGCCATGATCGCCCACCGCGTCCAATACTCCCATAATCCGAGGGTGCGCACCAATCAATCACAATGTAAATGATGGTAATATGAAGAAGTGTGTCCGCTCGGGGTAGCTAGCCCGCTTGGCTGGTACGACTCCTGTTTTAGTCATTTTAATTTGGCACAAGTGCCAGGCTAATCCATCATCGTTCTCTTTCTTCAAATCCAACAAGCGATGCCAAATCCAACCACTTCGTTCTGGATCATCACTCCACTTACACAGTTGTTAAAGTGGTTCCAATATTGACAAAGAGTATGCCAACAAGAGGCTCCGGTCTCTTTAATAACCAAACATCGTTTTACACACCGGTTGGCACTTTTACATTTCGAAAACAAATCGTATTTGATATCAAAATATCATATTCGTTTCAAAATCAAATCCATTTTGAAATCATCATATTTACTCAAAATATACTATATCAATTCAAAATCATGTTCGTCTTATTATCGCGATTGTAGCTCCAAGTCAACATTGCTTCGAATTTCCATTTGGGTTATAACTTCAATATAACCCCCTTCGTATTTAAGTCAATGGTTTAAATACAAACATTCCTACCTTGATCAGTTTAAATTTTTAGAAAATAGCTCGAATAGTTTTAAATAGTTTAAATAGTTAAATAGTTAAAAATAGTTTAAATGGTTAAAATAGTTTAATATAAAATAGTTTAAGTATTAAAATGATTTATATAGGAAAATCGTTTGGAAAATCAAATAATTTGAATATTTTAAAAGATAGGTTTTATATAGTTTATATTAAAATAATTCATTAGAAAAATATTTCAAAGTCAAACTGATTAAGTTCCAACCTTCCAATTCTAATCAATTTCAATTTAAATCGATTCAATTCCAATTTCAATTCGAATTTACTTCGATTCCAGTTTTAATTCAAATCAATTTCAGTATCGATTTTCATTTTTAACTTCAAATCTGATTCAATAATTTGAGTCAATGGTTTAAATTTCATTTCAATACTAATTTTAAACCAATTCAATTTATATCAATCCCAAGTTCAATTTCAAAATATCGATTTAAATCATTTACATCAAATTTAACTTCAATATTAAATTTAAGATTCAAATCTTCAAATCAATTCAATTCGAGCTCAATCTTGAAATATCGATTTAAATTACATCAACCTAGTAATATTTCAAAGTTCGAATAAAATCCAAGTCTTTTTAAAACAAATCAATTTCCGAAACTCGGACCATATTTCAATTATAACTTTGAAATCTCAAATTTCATTTTTAAACAATTTTGTTTAACGCATTTCAATTCCATAATTTAAGCTCAAGTTCGAAATAATATTCGATTTCCATAAATTCTAAATTTTATTTCTTAAAATCAAATCATTTAAATAATTTCAAAACAAACATTTTAAAATTATTTAATTTAACCAATCCGGTGTCCGTATATAATTTTCTATCGTATGGCCAAGTGAATCAGTTATTTCAATTTAATTCAGGGATGGATGTATATCATTTCAATCCAAAATAAATGTCATAGGTATATATCATTTCAACCTATTTCTTAATTTATTCGAAATAATTCGATTTACAGTTTTATATACTGTAATAATTTTTAGGATGGTATAGGATAAATCAAAATAAATAAACATCAAAATCATGTAAAATCAACTAATAACATCCATCACAATCAATCATCCAATAGTCAACATAATTCATAACAATTTCATAGTTATCAATATGGGTATATTTTTGGCAATTAAATTCCAATTTCAGATTTAACTGTCGATTTTAATTTTTATTAATCAATTCAGATGACAATTTAGATGTCAATTTAAATTACCAAATAACAGTCAATGGAATTGAATGACTTCATGATATCAATTCAATGAACATAAAAATATTCAGTACATCGCGAGCGTTTAAAACACTAACCTTTATTTGAAGTTGAAAATTTTCTCAACTTCAAATAAATACCGATCAATTCCATGGCGCAGACGATGACAATACGATTCCAACGCAACTTGAATCGTCCGAATCGGACCTCGTACGGACAAGGTACGATTTAATTAGCATTAGAGATAATTAAAACTAACTAACATATAATAATAATAATATTAAAACGTAACTTATCTCCCTCACAGATGCAACCTTAAGAACGTGAAACCCATTACGCAGCCGCTAGCCTTGAGACGCGCGCCACCAGAGACGTTTGTTCGTCAATCGGAGCCCATCTCTGGAAGCGCCTCAGCCCACTCCACCTTCGGCCAGCGTTGCGCCCCACTCGGTCGACCCCACGCCCTAGAAAACGTGGACAAACTCCCAGCCTTCTCGAGTCAAATGCGATCAACCGTGGCCACAAAAATCGATCACCACCGTTGGATATGGCGAGCTCGACGAGCTCTTCGATTTCCTAGTTGGAAGTTTCTTCTAATAGCGCGTGGATTGGAAGAAAAAGAGGGGAATGATGTAAGTTTATGGTCATTGAAGATAATGGGGAGGCGGCTACACTTCTGCTAGGATTTGGGCTGAGCGTACGCGTATTTATACGTATACGTATTTATACTGTTCACGTACTTTTCCGGACGAACTCCAAATGAAGCGTGCCGCTTGGAGTTTATAATGTTTTATCCCTATTCGGAACACAATGGAGTATGTTTCGAGGCCTAATTCGATCATATGCAGAAGATAGCTTTTCAAATCAAATTATTTTAATTAAATTCTGAAATTAATTTTTTTGCGTGTTTCAAGCTCGCATGGCCAAACGACAAGTCCGATGGCTACAAAACTTGAAATCCAACAATAGTTCACTGTTACAGATCCAATGAAACTGGGTTCGCCGAAATCCGAGACAGTAGCCAAAATGATTATTTTTACTCGTCAATTAAACCCAGAAATTTCCAATTTCTAATTAATCACTTTTAAACTCAATTTTAAAAGTAAACAATCTTCATTCCCGTTTAAGTAGAATTCGTATCAACTTTAAAATCATTTTCATTCATTTTTAATTCAGGATTCAATTACTTGAAAATTCCAATATTAAATATAAACAATTTATCTATCCAATAAATCACTATAATTGAAATATAAGTCATTTAACTTATAAAATTTACTTTTAAAACAAATTCAAATAATAAAGCAACTACTTTCATTTCACGGTAGTTCAATATTTTATTATTCGATTGAACTATTGATTATAAATATATTCAATACGTAAAATTCATTTCAATATCCGTTATTGCCAAAATCTTCTAAATTTATTATTTCGAATTTTTATTCAAGTTCATATGCAATAACCACATTAATGATTCATTAAATTTTTATTTTTAACCTTTTTTATTCAATAATTTCATTTAAATTAATAATTTAAAATAGCTAAAAATACGGGTCGTTGCAGATGATATCTCTTCAGATCTTCAAGATCCACATCCTATCCTTGCAAGAGATGGATGAACCACTTTTGTTTTCTTTTATTTGATGTTTTTATATGGAGTTGAAAGATTTTTGGAAATTTTTTTTGTTTTTGTTTTCTACCATGAAAAATTAAGAGGAGAGAAAGAAACATATTGAATGAGAAAGAATGAATTGTTCGTACAGAATAAATTAGAGAATATATAATATTTGAAAGAATGAGAATTTTCCCATTCTTTAATTAAAACTTTCTTAATTAATTCCCTTGATTGTTTCTCTATCTCCAATCCTTTCTTTACACGTTTGTCATCAAATGACATAAAATCTCCATAAATCATATCATCAAATGGCATAAAATTTCAATAAATCATGTCATCAAATGATATAAAATTTCCATAAATCATTTCATGCAATTATTTTTAAATTACATCGATATCTATATCAATGTGTGCAAATGTAACTTTTATAAATGCATTAAAATAATTACAAAAAACTTCCAAAGACCAAATAAATAATAATTAACATTTCTCAAATATCAATTAATCTAATCAATTTACAACATTTTATAAATTAATTAAATTATGTGGTTTTTCAAAGAATTCATCATCACCGTTGTGCAACTCAAAGGTGTAAATTCAGTCAGCGATTAATATCGAATTATTTGAATATTAACGTCCACACGTCACTTAGCAGGTGGTGTGACATTTTGGCTAAATTTATCGCTTACACATCTTTTGGTAAAATCTAATTTTACTTATTATAAGCGGTACCTAATAGTGACAATTATTTACACCAATTCTCTTCGTCCAAACTATATCACATTAGGACTTATGGAATTTGGTAGTGGTCAAAATTCTAATATCGTCCACATTCAACTTTATAGTCCAAACACAAAATCCTTAATAACAATTATTATTAACCAAAATGCTCTGGCCAGAGATTTTGACTTTAAGTTGACTTCAGTTGGCCATAATACTAACCTCATATAACTGAGGAGACGAATCCTCTCTTGAATAGTGTTTCACTTCAAATGCTTCCAATCGACCCAACTATAGTTGTTCGATGGACATCGTGCAATGATTTAACTACAATAAAAGTGGAGCTTCCATGTTGAAAACCAACAGTATTCTCAAGTCGAGAGAACTGTGTAAATTAGTCACATTGATATTCTTTGCTTGACCTAAGTTATATTAACTAACAGAAAACTATCGAGTGAGTCATTCCATGGTTATCCAATAACTATCAGTATGTAACCCCTTGGTGCCCCCCAGTAGTATTGAGTAATACACTGCCCAATATTTGGAGAGCATTACGTAATTTAGTCTCAACGTATTCATCGATATCTGGTCTCGATGCATCTTGACTAGGAACATTTAACATGGTATATTTGTTTCATTGTGACAAATTACTCACGGTTATGACACTTTGTAACTACTATCAGAAAATACCATTTATGGATTTTCTATTAAATATACTTTTAATTAAATTGATTAATTAATATAACCACATTATATTAAGTATATAATAGAAAGAAAATACCTTTATTTCGAACAAGATTGGTTAACGAGTTAGATATATATAACAAATTACATAATTGCCTCTAAGACATACCCCTAACTCTATCAATATCCCACTTGCACTTGGGGTTAATTATGGAATCTTATTCCAACTTCTCCAATCGGTATTCTTCAACCAATTGGGTCAGTCCCCTTGAAAACAGGTATGCTATTATGTTTTAATTATCTACTTTGTCAATCAACTCTCTCTGATAGTGATAAAATACTTTATTATGTGAAACAATTCAAAGTATGTCTCTCGACTTTTAGTGAGCTATAAGTTTTGTTACAAACTATATCGCAACATTGTTATCATATAACAATGTTATGAGATTCTCAACATTTGGAATCGGCTCAGTTATAAATTTGTGCACTTATATTTTTATATACATTGTCATTATTGTGGCGCTTTTCTAAGCGATGTACTTAGTCTTTTTCATTGAATCAGTCATGGTCTTTCATTGAGAACATTTCCAGCTTAAAGATTATTAACTTGAATTTTTATTGACATATTATACTCAATATCACTTATATAGTTTGAGTCCTAACACTCCTTTATAAAGTGTTTTTTTTTCGTAAACAATTCTCCAGTATTTCATAGATACACGAGAACACTTCAAACAACCATTTAGTGATATCATTTTGGATTTGATATTTTCTTCATGTATCAAATACACAAACAAATCACAATATCATAGACAACATAACATGTATAATAATTCATATTGCCAATGCAAAAGGAACTCATCTCACATGTTCCATATTAAATAATTTAATAAGATGCCTTTGCATATCGATTTGGGACATTCCGAATATTTTTAATACTCACTATAAAAGACATCATTTACAATCCAAAATTGAGCATTAAAACAACTAACGTTGATTTTAACATAAGTACATCGTTTAAAATCAACAACTCGTTGTTTACTTATAATTTAAAATATTAATGTACCTTTTAACGTTCTTTCTTATTTACACATGCTTCCTCTACATTTTGATTGATAATCAAACTATTTAATATTTCTATCAAAATGTTTGTTTAATATTGATGCTTATAAAATGATACTTTCTATCATTTCTTGGATCATATCCACAGACTCACAAACTCAATATCGCTCCCACTGACTTCGAGACATTTAGGTTATTATGTGTAAATAGTTTACTCTAACTCGTTATTTAGAATTTTCTGTTTGAATACATACATTACAAACATAAAGTCATATCAAGTGGTAATTTTGTGAGTAAATCCGATTAGCTTGAGCACGTTGAATACCGAATCTATTACGCTAATTTCAACACTTGAAATTTGCAATATTATTCTTATCAACATTGCTTATTTAATTCCAATTGCATTAGTTTTGCTCATAAAGACACAATGACGGCCGATGGATTACATCCCTTAGGTTACGACTACCAAAAGCATATTTTGATAGTGTACTTGGAATTCTTTTGGATTTGCGCATCATACCATATCATAGAGTCAACACTCTTGATGGTTTAAACAATCAAGGATTATATATTATCGACATTGATAAGTAACTCATAGTTTCTCTTCAATGTGCGAGAATAATTATTAGACACTCTAATGCATTGTGTTCGTTTAGGTTAATTAATTTCATTTCATCTCATCTAATCAATTCTGTCTACGGATCGTATCTAACTCCATTTTACTACCAATAATTACTCAAAGAAATTTCTTCACAATGAAGTTGGTATTTCTTGAAACAACAATTCTTTCTCAGTGCAATAGAATAGGTAATCATAAAAGTTTTATGAATTTCTTTATTTATAAAGGTGATTTGGTTTTAGTTTACAAAACTTATGTTCAAAACATAAATATGTCATCCAACGACAGTCTTTCCCAAATCCTTTTGGACAGATTCATTTAAGATCCCTCATGAACAATTATTACATGTAATCTTTCGACTCGTACAACCTACCAACTCCTTAGCCTAGGATATGTTAGAGTTTCTTATAAACCTTTATCTTGTGAGATTTTGTAAACTGTTATTATTCAGATGAAATAATATTAACCTTGTGTACTATTCTTAAATACACGACCTTATAGAAAGAAACTAACTCAATTTCACTCACAAGTAATCGTACATTATCCAACAAAGTTCGACTACTCCTTATCGATGCATCATTATGTATCACATGGAGGAGTGACGTTTTGAATCTTTATTCATTTTTAGGTACATTCGAAACCCTTTCCAATATACTCACTCATTCAATCAAATCGAATCATTTCTATCCCATGCTATTTTATTTACTTTCGTTTTATACCTTATGAGTTTACCATAGACATAATACATGTGTACCAAAGACACATGTCCATGTTGGTGATAACTCATCGATGAATGTGATGAAGTACGTGGAACCGTTTTGGTATTAGTAGACTTATGATTGCATACATCTATATGTATCAAACCGAAGAGGTCATCAACTCTTATGTTGCTCCTACTGAATGGGTGCATAGCCCTTCAATTTTTTAAGATATACTTAAGCAATGTCATATGATTCATAATCATATAATAAAATTATTTCTCAAAACTACGGCTTAGTCTATAATTCCAAAATAACTATAAATAATATTAGATACTTTTGTATTTTCAATGCATCACTTTTGTTATGAAAACAAATACCACATTATAGTTTTATAACGAATATTCATAATATTCATATTGAAATATAGCTATGTCTATTTCTCAATCAATACCGAAAAATAGTCATTATTTCATAAATAATGTTCGGCACATTTTACAAAACAATTTTCATAATATGATGTAATCAATAAGTGTTATATGGCATGCACCCACTATTTCGCCATTATTATAATAGCGCACTAAATTTGGAGGTCCATCATTCACTTAATATAGTTTATTTGTTTCATATACTGTACCTAATTTACAGTGGAAAGTTCTTTGATCAATTATCCTGAACTCAAAGAAATAAATCTCATAAAAAACAATTTTCTATACGAAAATACATTTCGGAATGGAAATCACATTTCTTATTCCAATGTTAAGTATTAATCACTATTATTACAATTCTCGTTTCTGTTGGAAGCAAACATGACTATTTACTCTCTTTATCCCAACTGTACCTTAAATCATATCTACTCTTGTAAATTAGCTATTGTTTCTAAATGGTCAAACCATTCAAAACAAAACTCTTACTACAATATCATAACAAACTCTTTACAAAAGCACATTCAGTTATACTTTGCTTTTAAGGACATTAGGTATGTTTCACTTTATGTAAACTGATCAAACTGACAGTTCAATAATCGAGTTCTTAGATTTATATTGTAGTTTTGGTCTAGTATTAAATTTAGCACGATGCGATCCTTTTGTAATAAATCAGATTGAATACTCAAACTCGCACTAAGGTTTGTTTGGTTTTTCAGATGAACTAATTTCATCGAAATATTATACATTGCAAACTTTGATCATTCACCATATAACATTTATATGCAATTGTATATGGATCAAATATCCTTGCTTTTAGAGTTCGAAACTCATAGAATGAAATACATGGTCTTGACCAAATAAATGTGTAAGTTACCAAACCACGAATGTACTCAATAGTTGTAAAACTTGGCACTTGCATGGGTGTTGAAACGTTATCATGCAATAATCTTTTATTGGTAAGTATATGTTATATTTCTATTTGTCAATCTTCAATTCATTGTATATCTTAATTGATAAATATTTTACCAATCTTATTAAATGAACAAATTTATCATTGTAGATAATTATAACATTATTTAGCATATGTTCTTACAATATTAGAAGGGTTAAATGTTACCATTTCATTTTTCTAATAAGGCTCCCACTATTCTTTTATGTTTCTCCAAACCCTAAGATGAAACATTGAAGTCTTTCGACTTCACTAGTGGGTATTAGGACTCGTTTGTCTTAGTATTCTGACCTTGAGTTTGCTTAACAAATCATAGCCCCATAAACGATGGATAACTCCTTACCGATTGTATCATATACAACTCCTAACCAATGTGCCCTTGTCCTAATCTCATTTCGACCTTGAGTTTGCTCAAAAAATCGTAAGAGATTATTCACTCGTACCTACCATATCGCGATGGCCTGAGTATAGTATATGTACCTTGAGTTTACTCAACAAATACATTTAGTTATCTTACCTCGTCTATTCAATATACCAATAATACTACTCATAACATCCCTAGCTTGAGTTTGGGCTCAATAACTAAGGATTATGCAAGTGTACTAATATATATATATATATATATGGTAAAGGACAACATTATATTGAAGATCCATAATATTCAGTATATTATATTGAGTGATATTGATAGATGGATTAATGTATTTCTTGTGAAATGCCCTCGTGATTCAAGTATCGGACATATCAGAAATCACGGTATGCATAGATTTACGTATGTATTTATTTCTTAACTCTATTTGGATTTCTTTAATGTTCCACCTTTAGTTTATACAGTCATATCATATAAGTTTTATTGTTATATAACTTTTGTATTTCATATTACTTATATGATAGTCTTATGTATTATATTTTAATTAGTTAAATCTCATTTAATTAATTTAAATTAATTAACTCTTTAATTAATTTTATATTAGTATTCCAATACAGCATTTATATTGGACATATTTATTATAACCTTTAGAGTGTATACTCTAACCTTTATAATATAATACATATATCTTATATATGCATTTTTTAATTAATTAACCTTTAATTAAACAATTATAATTAAATTATATTAATTTCAAAATTTATCTTGTATATATACATGTATACTTATGTTATCTTAAACACTTTAAAATAACATAACATATATTAAAATATATAATACATGCATATAAGTGTTAATTAATAAACTCGGTTAGTTAATTTTTATTATTAATCTTATTAATAAATTTTGAATTTTGAAACTAATATTTCAACAATTTGAAACATTTTGAAATTTTCATTACATTTTCAAACATTTTAAAATATATATTATATTATAACCAATTATAATAAACATGTTTTTATTTTAAATTTAACTTTTGAATTTAATATCTTATCTTAATTTTTAAAACAATTTTGAACATTAGCCCAAGGCCCAATTCAAATTGGACCTTTTCTATCGGGGGAACCTTTGGGCTCACTTTACATTTTAGGCCAGGCAGGTAACTAGGTAGGGTAGGGTACTTGATTACCCAATTCCAATCATAGACATCACCTTTCTAGACACCATACTAAGTGCGCAAGCTTAATTAGTTAGTCGTAACATGACTAATTTAGACCACATAGGCTATTGGGCTCTGATACCATTGTTGGAACTAGGCCAACTCGCAGATGAATAAATGGGTGAATTTCAAAAAAAATTAGCCATTTTGGACCTTTAACAGGCCTATGAAGTCTAAATATACTTAGAACTTTTTTAAGTTTCTTTTAAATAAAATCAATATTTTGTTTTATTTCATAAATAAAGTTTCACATTAATTTAATGTATATATAAGTTAGAGTATATCAAATATACTCTTATATACAAATTTGTGTGTAACAGTAACTTCTTAAATTTACTTAGAGAGGGAAACTTTTCATTTCCTATCTCTTAAATTAATGATAGGGCATAAATTTATTTAGAGAAGGAATTTTTTATTTCCTTTTTCTTAACTTATTCAATTAATGACGAGACATAAATATATATGGAGAGAAAAATCTTTCATTTCTCTCACTTTAATTAAATTGATTGATTATTTGAATGTCATTAATTAGCAACATGTATATGGCATGAATGTAAGTATAAACCTATATATATTATAGTATAAATTCTATAAGTGAAATGTATAATAGATACTATCAAATGATGACAAGATGTAGACATATAAAAAAAAGTAAATGGATACCTAATCACATAAACGAAAAATGGAAATAAATAAAGGGTAACAAGGATGATTCATTCAATTTTCCATTTCATAAACTTAATTAATGCAGCATATAAATGAAATTTAATAAGCATCATAATATAAGGATATAAACAGTTAAAAATAAATGTATGTATATATTATTGCCTCATTTAAATTATTTCCTCCTTTTGGAATGAAATCTAATTATACTTTTACAATATGAAATACATATAATAAATTTTATATATACAAACATAGATATGAAAATAATTCTATGTATATAAGATTAAATCAATTCTTTCTAATTAATAAAAATCAGAGATTTATAGCAATCAATTTAAAAGTAGATTTATTGTCAAAACATTAATTATGTGCATGTAAGATTCAATAAAATATCTCTAATTAATACAAATTAGAGAGTTATGGTAATCAAATTAAAATTTAGATTATTACCAAAACATCTTCCTTTTTTTAAAATTTCTAAAACAATACAAATAAAAAAACATACATGTAAACTTTCAAATCTAAAATTACATTTTGTTTTATATGATTTAAAACATGAATCTTCAATAAAACAGTGTAATATTCATACATGAATTTTAGCTTAATTTGTTAAAGTAAAATCCAATCAAAACAATATGAATATACAAAGTTTTAGATCTAAAGGATTATACTTTGAATTGAATGTTTACAATATAGATCTATAATAAAACATTGTATTCAAACATATACAAATTTTGTTTTTAATTTAGCAAAATAAGCACCAAATTGATAAATTGAACATACAAAATTTATGATCTAAAAATTAGACTTTGAATTGAATGTTTAGAACATAGTTCCAAAAAAAATTGTATTTAAACATAAACAAAATAATAGTTTTGATTTATTAGATAAAACACCAATCTATTCATTCAACAAACAATTCAGGCTATATAAACAAATTTGAAATTAAATGAGGCAGTGATATGTACATACTAATTATGATAATTAAATTTCTCTTTCAACAAACTTACATCAAATACCATTATCTATTAAAGAAAAACATACCTTATTACCCAAAGCCTTGAAGAACATCTTGAATATGGACCCCCTTTAGGATGTTGCCTAGAAGTCACATCTTGAATGATAATATCTCTTCAGATCTTCAATATCCATATCCTATCCTTGTAGGAGATGGATGAACAACTTTTATTTTCTTTTATTTGATGTTTGTATACGAAGTTGAAAGATTTTTGGAATTTTCTTTTTTTTGTTTTTGTTTTCTTCCATGAAAAATTAGGAGGAGAGAAAAAAACAGACTGAATGAATTGTACGTACAGAATGAATTAGAGAATATGTTTTATTTGAAAGAAAGAAACTTTTCCCATTCTTTAGTTGAAACTTTCCTAATTAATTCCCTTGATTTTTTCTCTCTCTCCAATGCTTTATTTACGCGTATGTCATCTAATGACATTAAATCTTCACAAATCATGTCATCAAATGACATAAAATTTCCATAAATCATGTCATCAAATAACAAAAAAAATTCATAAATCATTTCATTCAATTGTCTTTAAATTACATTGATATCGTATATCATTGCGTGCAAATATAACTTTTATAAATGCATTAAAATAATTACAAAAAACTTCCAAAGATCAAATAAATAATAATTAATATTTCTCAAATATCAATTAATCTAATCAAATTAAAACATTTTATAAATCAATTAAATCATGTGGTTTTTCAGAGAATTCATCATTATGGTTGTGCGACTCAAAGTTGTAAATTCAGTCGGTGATTAATGTTGAACTATTCGAATATTAACGTTCTGTCACTTATTAGGTGGTGTGACATTTTAGCCGAATATATCATTTGCACATTTTTTGGTAAAATCTAATTTTACTTATTATAAGCAGTACCTATTAGTGAAAATTATTTACACCAATTCTCTTCGTCAAAACTATATCACATTTGGACATATGGAATTTGGTAATGGTCAAAATTCCAATATCATCCACATTTAACTTTATAGTTCAAACACAAAGTCCTTGGTTCAATAATAACGATTATTATTAACCGAAATGCTATGGCTAGAGACTTTGACTTTAAGTTGACTTAAGTTGACCGTAATACTAACCTCGTATAACTGAGGAGACGAATCCACTCTTGAATAATGTTTCACTTCTAATGCTTCTGCTTGACCCAACTACAATCGTTCGTTGGACGCCATGCCACGATTTAACTATAATCAAAGCAGAGCTTCCACATTGAAGATCAATAGTATTCTCAAGTCGAGAGAACTGTGTAAATTAGTCACATTGATATTCTCTACTTGACCTTAATTATATTAACCAATAGAAAACTATTGAGTGAGTCATTCCATAGTTATCCAATAACTATCAGTATGTAACCCCTTGGTGCCCCCAGCAGTCACGAGTAATACACTGCCCAACATTTGGAGAGTATTACATACTCTAGTCTCAACGGATACATTAATATCCGGTCTTGATGCATCTTGACTAGCAACATTTATTTATTTGTTTCATTGTGATAAAGTACTCACGGTTACAACACTTTGTAACTATTATCGCAAAAATACCATTTATGGATTTTCTATTAAATATACTTTTAATTAAATTGATTAATTAATATAACCACATTATATCAAGTATATAATAGAGAGAAAATACCTTTATTTTGAAGAAGTTTGGTCAACGAGTTAGATATATGTAACAATTTACATAAACTCTAGGTCATATCCCTAACTCTATCAGCCTACAACGGATCCCTCTTTTAAGTCTTAACTAAACCGATCCCTCCTCTTACATCCTACAACATCGTTACGAACCAATCCCTACAATCATCTTAACCAGTATACCGATCGGTCATACCCACACATTACTCCAACATCCACGTCGATCCTTCCATTTTACAATTTCACTTCATCTTCTCCAAACTTAATCCATGCTAAAAATAGAAAACTCAACTGAACCCATCATCTTATCACAAATTAAAGATTAAATGCAAGAAAACCCACCTAAATGTTTAGAATACGAGTTGTTCAAGGGGAGATGCTGGATTTCGATTCGAATTGAGGATGGAGTGATGGTCTAAAGCAAGATGAAGATGGCAAGTTCAATGATGGAGGCGATATTTGTAGAGAAGGGAAGGGATTAGGTTTCAAGTTGGAAGGGGAGGGTTCAAAGGTGAGCTTAAAGGAAATAAGAAAGTCAAAGAAATGAAAGTAAAATGAAATAAAAGGAAGAGTGTAGAGGAAGCGCTAGTTTATATACAAGGCTAGGGGGATCGATATTTTTGAGCTTCTCCACGAAGCCAAAAATAGTAAGTCGCTAATATTGAGAGGGATCGGGTATGATTACTACCCAAGGGGGATCCAATCTGATCCCTATGAACAGAAAAAAAGAAAGAAAGGAGGGGGGATCGTCTAGAAGAATGTCGATCCCTATGAAAAAAAGAAAGGGAGGATCGGCTAGAAGAATGCGATCCTTATGAAAAAACTAGAGAGAATGGATCGGTTACGAACCTATGTGCATGCAAACATAGACATAAAAATTATATAAAGTGCATATATAAGAAATGTAATGAAATTGCATCAAATTAAATGAAAAATTGGCGACGACCCATGAGCGTGCAAACTCGTCTAGAGCCAACGACAAGAACGTGTACCTGAATGTGCACATGTATATTCTAAAATTTCAATTTTTGAAATCGATAGAAATTGAAGTCAAACCTGAAGCTTTCAAGGTAGAGACTATATCAGATAGCCAAAGCTTACTAGTCTCTTAGGACCGGACATAGATATCAACTAATGGAATATAATCTTGGATTTATACTATTGGAAATCGACCAAGCGTCATGACAATCAAAGAGAGATATGACACTTTAGGAAAATAATTCAACGAAATAATAGCAAATATTCAGAAAACTAGATGAATTTCTTATCGATGACTTTAACTTGCTTCAATTCAAAGCATGTCATGTTCATCATAAGATGTACTTTGGGGGGGGGCAAGTGTTATCCAGCATTTTGACCCAGCTATATCCGAACTGATTGGACAAGTTAAATTTGACTGTCATCAAGGCCAGAAAGTCTGGAGCGATGATTGTGGGGTCCAAAGATCAAGTACAGATGATAAGATGAAGCCATGATCGAACGGAATGAAGAGATGTGCAATGTAGAATGTTCAAAGTATGGAATATAGTTTAGCATAGAAAATCGGTCGGCTATAATCACTCTCAAACATAGGAATCAGCATATTTTTGCCAAACAAGTGCAACTTAATGGAAAACAATCAGTATCTCAAGATCCAGAAGTCCAATGCATATGAAACTTTAGGAACGAGATATGGGGACCCTAGGGAGCCTACACTAGAGATCACACCTCAAAAGGATTAGGAAGGAGGGGTCATCCCTCTTCCCTCCATAAGGATCGACTAGAAACAGGAAGCACAACATGTTGCAACAATGATCGAGCAACTAAAGTTCTACCAATCCAGTTGGTGTGAAATTTGGAGGCTAAGCATATTACAATATAAGAAAGCTCCCATAAGGATTATAGCCCCAGATTATTCCAAAAAAGGGATTGACACTGATCGCTATTCCTTGGAATTTGGTCCATGCAATCCCTCTTATGGGTCTATATGGTTTTGGAGATCCCACTGCCGAATTTTCAAAGAGATATGTTGCCATCTTCCTTTATAAATACAGGCTTGATTGTTCATTTTCGGGACTTTACGCTGCTAGGTGCCTTGTACTCTATTATAACTAAGGATTTTCATCTGATCCCTATTGTACTCAGTTTAAAAAGTGATTAATAAAGCTATCTATTCAAAGTGAATGCAGGCAAACAGCACCGAACCACTATAAATCGTTGTATTCTTATTATTGCTTTGATTTTTTGTTATTCAATTGCTTGTTTCTTCTGTTTTCATTTTATATTCTTTATTTACTTCTCTACAAAATCTCTATTGGGTGCTTGTGTCAATTTTTGGTGCAAATAGTAGTTAATCCAGAAAATTAACTCGGTAATAAAAAGGAACTTTTCTCATAAAATATCGCATGCATTTTTATACAAACAAAGACAACTGATTCAACTAACCTACAAAAAAATTGTTGGAAGTTGCCCTTCAACATCAACTAACATTAATGTTGTTGTGGCCCTATCACTTCTTACTTAGATAAAATGGATACGTTTACTATGTCATTCCACCATAACCCACATCTCTTAACTTACCATTTTGGCTTCTAATAAACAAAGTCCATCCATTACTTCAGTTATTATAGCCAAAAGTATTACTATCTTATTTTAATCTAATATTTTTGAGAGCATTCTCGATTTTCGATATATATTTCCTTTATTTCATTTTTTTATGCGGGTATGCCTTAGAACTCGTAGAAATATACTTTGATACCATTTCTCATTTCCTTATGGGTTCTTTTTTATGGTCTTTGCATATGTTTAATGAAACATTCCTATGCTCATACCAATATTCCTTATATCGAACTATGACTCATTATTGCTATTTACGGGCATTCATTGCTATTTATTAATAGCCTTAACTTTTATCTCATCTTTCCTATGCAGTTATCCATATCTATTCCATATTAAAAATTTAGTTTGTTTTCACCACTTTTATAAAATTAAAACTTTACAGTCATAAAGAACTTAATCCAAAAACTTTTATCTTTAAAAGTATAAACATAGATTTTTTTATTAAATCCTTCAATAGCTTAGTTTAAAAAAAAGACCGTGAAAATCTCCTTATTTTAACCAATGTTAATTTTAAACATCTAAACTTTTAAAACCATAATACAGGATTTATCAAATTAAGTTAATTTATTAATTCTAAAAGGTAAGGTTAGCAATTTAATTTTTAAAAGATCCTTTTCTTTTTTTCAAGAGTCAAGTTTTATTACATGAATGGTTATTCAAATCAACTTTTCTTTTGAACCCTTTTAACAACAAAGATTTTATTTCTTAAAATTGAGATTTTTAACTCAAACCATTTAATAAGTTTTTCCTTTAAAAACTCAATTTTTATACCAAACCTTTTTTTTCAAATATGCATTTTACAGTGTTTCTAAAACATATTTTATAACTTTTGACAATGAAAACTGGAGTAGGGTATTAGAATAGCTAGGAAAGTAAATAAAAATAATATCACCCTTTATATATCTATGGCAGACATTCCTCAGATCTAGGGTTTCTAACCCTTGATCTTTTGTGTTCCTTTATCTCTTTCTTTCCATAATTTTCTTTTAGCTTAATCTATTCGATGCAAGTGGAGCATGTAGGGTAGTTGGAGGACAACGGAGGGAAAGAGGGGTGGAAGGCTATCGCACGTAAGGGGAAAAGTCTATTGAGGCTAAAGAATCCTCTAAGGTTAGGGTGGCTAGGGCATACCATGGTCAGGTCGATGGTCGGAAGAGGGCGCCGAATCTCAGGCAGGCTGGGGGTCCAAATACAAACATCACGTTTGCTTCAAAGGCGGGCAAGGTGTCGTACTCATATGCGTTGAAGAGTAATAATTTTAAGGAAGAGAGAATGGATGTTATGCTGTTTGCAGATCCTGTAGAAGAAAATGTGTGACGCCCCACCTCTATATTCACACTAGCCAAGGAAACTACGAGGTAATGCCATCAACTAGCATGAAGAATAAGGCTGTTGAGGAGCGACCATCTGTATAATTGCTTTGTGCGAGTACCGATATGTCAAATAGTATGACATGCAATTCATTTCAAGAGAAAATCTGACATATCCAATACAAACTCAAAGCTACTACACAGTAGCTATGAGGCCTTCGAAAACAAATATAAAATAAGCATAACACAAATCAGTCACAGATATTCATATCACTAAGGCGGAAACAGATATGAATATAACACATAGAAGTGAACATCAAAGTAGTGGTCATACAAGGTCCACTACATTCCAAAAGAATGTTAGTCCCCGAGAAGTTGGTTTTGATGACAACAACCTTAGAATAAGATTATAAAATATAAATACTAACATTATTGTTTAGATATATATGTATATGTAGGATATATACAAAGAATGAAGACTGTACAATATAAAGATTCAAGAACTGATGAACTCAAGATCGAAGATATCAAGATTCAAGACTCATGATTATCAAGATTATCAAGAGTTCAAGATTTCAAGATTAGTAATTTAGTTAGGAATTTTGTTAAAACTCCTAGAAAAGCACTGACATCTTAAAATCCATTTTATTCGTGGAATGGAATCCACTTCGAGCCCGTTAAAGGGATGGAACCCTAAGTAGGATGGAACTTACGAATAATCTAGTGGAACATTGTTTTGTATCCACTAACTTTTATTCAAATGTTTTACAAAATTATATCTTGTTTTCAAAATGATTTCAAAATCTTCCTTTTTAAATCAAAAACATCTATCCTAGTTTTAAAATACTTTTAGCCTCAAAATAATCTTTATTTTCAATATCAAATTATCCTTGGTTTTAAACTATCTTTTAATTATAATATATTTAACCTTTAATATTTATACTTAGATTTAAATATAAAATTATAGTAAAATTTTATATATACCAAAATATTATTCTCTATACTTATTTATGTATTTTAACTATAGTTAAGTATATTTATAAAGTTTAAAATAGTTTTAATACAAGATAGAAGTTATTTACAAAGAAAAACAAATTACCAAAAATAACTTAAGCTTGTCGACAACCCCAAGGAACCCTTGTCGACAAGGTGACAGTTGATTTCAAAAGTTTGAATTTCAAAGGAAGTGTCTATTCGTCATATCCTTTCACGAATGGACATGGTTGTTGTTTTACTATAAATAGGGGCTATTTTAAATGAATTTATAATCATATTTTCCCTGATTTCTCTCCTCTTCTTCTTCCACATTTCTTTATATACATTTTTACCATTACTCTGCCGAAATCACCACTGAATCTAACTAGATCATCTCTGGTTTGATTCTCTATCACTATCTCAACAAGTTCCCAGTGCTATTCAGAGTTATAGATTTCTTTGTATTCAACCGAGCGAGAAAAGGTGTGATTGTAGCCCGGAAAATCAATCGGGTGAACTTGTTGCCCGTAAAATCAAGTATCTCTACCCAGAGGATTGTGAATATGGAGCAGTGTACCTCGTGGCCTTGAAATCGAGGGTGTAATTATAAGAATTGATTTTGAAAGGAAATCCGTACTTGTGTTGCGGGACTGGATGTAGGGTAACTCCGAACCAGTATAAAATCTAGTGTATTCTTTCCTTTATTACTTTTACTTTATATCTGCATCAGTGTTTGATTCTCTGATCATATCTGTGTCTGAATATTGCATACATTTGTGTTCAAATTAATATAAACTCAAAAAGAATTAGTAAATCCTTAAAACACTATCCACTCCTCCTCTAGTGTTAATTCTAGCCTTAAGATCCGTAATCCGCATTTCTCACATTTGGTATCAGAGCAAGGTTTTCAAAGTTTCATAATCTAAATTTTGAAAAATTTCAAAATGGCTACCAACACTGGTACTGTTACTACTACCAACACTGGTTCTATTACCTCTGTCACTAGTTCATTTGTAGAAGGTCAGTCTACTGTCAGACCACCACTTTTTAATGGCAGTAACTATGCATATTGGGCATGTAGGATGAAAATATATTTACAATCTGTAGGACTAGACACTTGGAATATCACACAGACTGAATATTTTGAACCCACAACTGGTTTTGCACAGTGGACTGCTGAGCAAAAGACCGTCGCACAAAATACCTCTAAAGCTATGAATATTCTGTTTTGTTCACTTGATATGAATGAATTTAATAGAGTGTCAGTTTGTAAGTCTGCATCAGAAATCTGGAAAACTTTGCAAGTTACTCACGAAGGAACAAGCAAAGTTAAACATACCAAAATTTCCATGCTCACAAATCAGTTTCAATTATTTAAAATGAATCCTAATGAGTCTATTCCAGATATGTATAGTAGATTTCAGGATATTGTGCATTCTCTAATATCCTTGGGAAATGTATTTTCGGAAGAAGATCAAGTCAGAAAAATCTTAAATTCTCTTACTCCAGAATGGGATCAAAAGACACTTGCGATCGAAGAGGCAAATGACATCAATACCTTAAAGATAGAAGAATTAATTGGAAATCTAATGTCGTTTGAATTCCAAATGCTTGGGAGAAGAGAAAGCAAAGCATCTGAAAAGAAATCAATTGCATTCAATGCATTGACCGATGGATCAGACTCAAACAACGATAATGATGAAGAGATAGCCTTTATGACCAAGAACTTTCGGAAATTCCTAAAATACAGAAAGATGAATAATCTCAGGAGAAACAACTATAAGAACTCTGGTAATCGGAATGTAGTGCCAAACTATATCAAATGTTTCAACTGTGACGAACCAGGCCATATCAAAAGAGACTGTCCGCATCCAGATAAGCAAAATCTTCCTATAAACAATGATTCCGCAAAGAAACGAAAACGTGCATTTACCTCTACTCTAGATGACTCAGACTCGTCCTCAAGCGATGATGATCAGAAGACAGGTAATTCAAATATGTGTTTCACGGCAGTTCATGACTCCAACGAATTCAGAGAAACGGACTCAGAAAAAGGTACACGTTTACAATACATTGATTGAAATTGCATGCTTAGGATTGGATGTTTGATTGGTTGATTTTGAATTGGTGTGTCGTTTGAATTTTAAAATTTTTATTATTATTTTATTATATTTTTACTATTATTTTATTATTATTTTTATTTTTAAATAGTATCATAATATTTTATGGAATATACTATAATTTCAGTAATATTCCAGATATTATAGAAACATTAAAAATAATAAATATATAAATATATATTAGAATACTTAAAAGAAATAAATCATGAAAATTCAGAGACACCTGTCGACAAGGGCCCCCCCACGTTGTCGACAAGGGTACAGAAATTTGAAATTCAAATTTGAATTCAAATTTTTGAATTTCCCTCCATCTTTTCACTTCATTCAAGTCTCTAAAAAGTCACCTTTTGACCAGAGAACCTGTCCCTTGAGAATTTATTTATTTACTATCTCTTATCACAACTTTTCACTTTCATTTTCAAATTCAAACTCTTATTTCAAAATATCAAGCTCTCTACTCTCTACTCTAATGGCTTCTTCAAGCAACCCTTCCACAATGAGGCTTTCCAGAAATATAAAAGAGCAACTTTTCAATAATCCGGAGACTATAAAAGCATATATCAACTATACTAACTATGGAAAAGTCCATCCTGGAAAGTTTGCTTTATTTCAAGATTTCTCTACTTATGAAATCGATTCTCTTTTTGCAAACAACCAAGTTCTTAGTCTTGTTGATGTTTCACAAAATGACTTTGTTTGTTATCCAAATCTTGTTAAAATTTTCTATGCAAATCTCAACCGTGGATTTTATAATGGAAATGATGATGAAATTTGGAGTAGTGTCAAAGGCACTAGAATCATTTTAAATTGTGATGTTTTGGGTACCATTCTCAATTGCAAGAGCACGGGAATGGATCTTTCTAATTTTAATATCAATGAAAATGATTGTGAGACATTTCGTCACATTTTCGAAGGAGATGATAACTTTGAATTCATAAATCGAAACTTTCGACCAAAAGCAAGAATTGTTAATCTTCTTTTACAACATACTTTGACCCCAAGATCGGGGAGTTTTAACAATCCAACTTCAAAAGTTTGCAAAGCACTTTTTGCTATTTTTGGAAATTATGATACTAATTGGGCGCAAGTTATTTTGGATGAACTTCGTCCCAAAAATTTTGAAGTGGATGAAAACACTTTGTATCATGAAATCTATCTCACTCGGATTTTTAATTATTTTGGAGTGGATTTCAAAGGAGAAGAATTTGTTTCAAGAAAAGTTTTTAATCACTCAAACATTTCTCTTATGAAAATTCCATATGTTTTTCAACCATATGAGACTCTTGCCGAAAAGGAAGAGTGTTTGGCTCATGAGGAGATGGAGGAAGAAGAAGAAGGGGATAAAATGGAAATAGAAGAAGAAGAAGAAGGTGAAACATCCTTGGAAAGTATTGACTATCCCTCTAATCCAACCAACAAAACCTTACTCAAAAATCAAAAGACCATTGTTGAGAATCAACGGACTCTCAAACGGTCCATTAGTAAGAAATTGGATAAAATATCATCCAAGATGAACAAGTTTTTCTCCAAAGTAAGCAAGAAGCTTGGATTATCTTCATCTTCTTCATCCTCTAACTAGTTCTACCTTTTCATGTCATGTTGTATTGGTTTTAGTTTGTTTTGATTTGAATGTTTGTATAGTTCTTAATGTTTAATCATTGTATCGTTCTATTATGAAATGAAATTGAATTACTTTTCTGTTATCTAGCTTATCTTATCTCCAGTTAAATGTTAGTATATTATATAAATATATATATATATATACACAATTATTCACAAAATCAAAATGAGTCATCAAAATTAACTGACCCCTGTCAACAACCCCCTAGAGACCCTGTCGACAAGTACTGGTCATAAATGACTTTTCATTTCAAATTTGAAATTTGAATAACTACCTTGTGTCTATTCATTTCAAACGAATTTCTACACCTATAAATACATATTTCCTACAGAATTCATCACTCAAAATCATTTCTTATCTACTCTATCTATATTTCTTCTCACAAACTCAAATATGGCCGATCCAATTCATAGTTTGACCGAGAATCTTGAAGAAACCCTTAAATCTTTCAAGAATATTCTTTCTTTCATTCTCCGTAATCAGCAACACTTAGAGTTGAGTCAAATGCAGATGATCAAGCAACAAGAAAAGCGTTTCGATGCGATTCGATAGATGATTTCCTCCCTGCATAAAGATGATAATGAAGCACATCCTCCAGTCTCTCTCACCAAGGAAAATTAAAATTGGGATGCCATTAAAGCAGACCCTATATTTGGAGAAGAAGGATGGGTGGAAGTTCCTCGTAATGTTTGATTTTATTTTATTGCTTTGTTTGATTTGAATTGATTGCTTGGATTGATTTGATTTGATTTGGTTTGGTGTGGATTGATAATTGGTGTGCAAAACATAATATGTATAAATACACATTGATATTTATATGATCTTTGATTAGTTATCATGTCTATCAGTATAATTATCTCTTAATCTATCTATTATACACTCCATTATATATTTTACTAATGCAGGTGCTTTAGTACAATAATAAGGGGGAGTTATATAGTTTGGAGTTAGTTTTTGTTGATGACAAATGGGGAGAAGTATAAAATAGGATAGTTAGGCATAGATTAAGGGGGAGTTATTAGTTTTAGGGGGAGTTATTAGGATAGAAGTAATATTTTATAAACAAAGGTTGTCATCATCAAAAAGGGGGAGATTGTTAGTCCCTAAGAAGTTGGTTTTGATGACAACAACCTTAGAATAAGATTATAAAATATAAATACTAACATTATTGTTTAGATATATATGTATATGCAGGATATATATACAGGTACCAAAGAATGAAGACTGTACAGTATAGAGATTCAAGAACTGATGAACTCAAGATCGAAGATATCAAGATTCAAGACTAATGAGTATCAAGATTATCAAGAGTTTAAGATTTCAAGATTAGTAATTTTGTTAGGAATTTTGTTAAAACTCCTAGAAAAGCACTGACATCTTAAAATCCATTTTATTCGTGGAATGGAATCCACTTCGAGCCCGTTAAAGGGATGGAAGCCTAAGTAGGATGGAACCTACGAATAATCTAGTGGAACATTGTTTTGTATCCACTAACTTTTATTCAAATGTTTTACAAAATTATATCTTGTTTTCAAAATGATTTCAAAATCTTCCTTTTTAAATCAAAAACATCTATCCTAGTTTTAAAATACTTTTAGCCTCAAAATAATCTTTATTTTCAATATCAAATTATCCTTGGTTTTAAACTATCTTTTAATTATAATATATTTAACCTTTAATATTTATACTTAGATTTAAATAAAAAATTATAGTTAAATTTTATATATACCAAAATATTATTCTCTATACTTATTTATGTATTTTAACTATAGTTAAGTATATTTATAAAGTTTAAAATAGTTTTAATACAAGATAGAAGTTATTTACAAAGAAAAACAAATTACCAAAAATAACTTAAGCTTGTCGACAACCCCAAGGAACCCTTGTCGACAAGGTGACAGTTGATTTCAAAAGTTTGAATTTCAAAGGAAGTGTCTATTCGTCATATCCTTTCACGAATGGACATGGCTGTTGTTCTACTATAAATAGGGGCTGTTTTAAACGAATTTATAATCATATTTTCTCTGATTTCTCTCCTCTTCTTCTTCTACATTTATTTATATACATTTTTACCATTACTCTGCCGAAATCACCATTGAATCTAACTAGATCATCTCTGGTTTGATTCTCTATCACTATCTCAACAAGATCAAAGTGCTATTTAGAGTTATATATTTCTTTGTATTCAATCGAGCGAGAAAAGGTGCGATTGTAGCCTGGAAAATCAATCGGGTGAACTTGTTGCCCGTAAAATCAAGTATCTCTACTCAGAGGATTGTGAATCTGGAGCGGTGTACCTCGTGGCCTTGAAATCGAGGGTGTAATTGTAAGAATTGATTTTGAAAGGAAATCCGTACTTGTGTTGCGGGACTGGATGTAGGGTAACTCCGAACCAGTATAAAATCCGGTGTGTTCTTTCCTTTATTGCTTTTACTTTATATCTGCATCTGTGTTTGATTCTGTGATCATATCTGTGTCTGAATATTGCATACATTTGTGTTCAAATTAATATAAACTCAAAAAGAATTAGTAAATCCTTAAAACACTATTCACCCCTCCTCTAGTGTTAATTCTAGCCTTAAGATCCGTAATGCGCATTTCTCACAAAGAATAGGTACAAGTACTAGACAAAAGAATAAGTATACATCAAGGAGTTTCTATCTCGAATGTTTAAAAAGAAAAATTACCAAGCTAAATTAGTTAGCCAAAAGTCAGAAGCTAGTCCCTGCTAAGAAGTCTAGTGGACGTACCTGAAACATCTTGTTCTGACCCGAGTATTATTTAAGAAGAAAAATAATAAACGGATCAGTCTAGCTATAAGTATTATACAAGATGAGATAGGATAAGAGATATGACAAAAATATATGATAACAATAATGTCATAGTGACAACTATATATTTGATAACAATGAAAATCATATAATACCTCAAATCTCCTCAAATTTCCAAAAAGAATATCATATTCTTTAGCTTATTCACCAAACCTCAAATATTGACAAAACATATCAATGCAAATCACAAAAATTGGTGAAACGCAAATTATAGAAATCAATAATTAGAAATCCAGAAAACACAAAGGGGAAGGCCTATCACAAATGGGAGCATGAAAACTCACCAACACGTGTATCACAAACGGAATGCTATTCCATGGTCGCTAACCTATCAAATTTGAGCCGAAGTTCCACAAACGGCCCGAAGACCATGGGTCGCTACCCCACCAATTTGAGTCGAAGCTCCATCGAAACAGGGTTTAGTCCCCCCACGTAGACAAAGAGACATCGCTCATCGCTAGTCTAAATCACAAAATGATCATCATTGATCAATAAGTGTAAATTACACTAAGCTAGTAAATAAATGAGTTAGGCTTCATGTCCCATAATCACTAGCTTAACTTAAATATTTACGAACATATTGTAAATTTCCACTCGAAATTTGTCACAAGATTTCAATCGAACAAGTCTAAGAATTAACCGACGAAGTAAACGCAAGTGTTTCATACCACTTGTTTTACTATGTCGTTTAATTGGATTTCTCATACGAATGAGGTAAAGGTTTGTATATACTAATAGATTGGAAAACGGATTTAAAAACGAGCTTCATATTAAAAGTAATGTTGAAATCATTTTTGTGAAAGAGTTTAAGTATTTACTACTAGTATAAAAACCTTTGTATTTTAAAGTGACAAAACACAGAAATGATTGTAAAAACAATCTATCACCAAAATCCATATTCGACGACGTGAATTAAAACCATAAAAATTGATATCAAATCCATCAAATGGATATTCCCAAAAATCCAGAAAAGAAGTCATTAAAGTTGATAATAAATGACAACAACTAACCGGATCAACAAAATATCGATGATAATTGGAAATCCACTCAAAATAGGAAAAATAGGCAAAATTCCACAAAACCAGATGTATGATTGGTATAGTCAGACGTCTGACCCGAGGTTCTGGAAGTTCATATATTTTTCTCCTTTTTCCTTTTTATTTTCTAAAGCCATCTAGACGTCTGGTGGGGTTTAACCAGACGTCTGGTTATTGGCACTGGAATTTTATTTTTTTATCATCGTTTTTTTTTTCTTCTGGTGCCCTAACCAAACGTCTGAAATTACCAACCAGACGTCTGGTTGGTTTAGCTGGGCAACAATTTGCCTAGGCCATTGATGGCAAAATCTATTCGGAAGCGATCGGACGAGCGATGGAGGCTAGGTATTTATGTAAGCGACAACCCAGTCCTATAGGCTCTTCGATACACCCCAAATAACATGTCCGAACATCCATAGTAGGATTTTCATAAATTTTGACTTCAAAACCAAAAATTGGAAAATTCACCAAATCAAATCAAATCAAAAGAAATTGGACATGAAATAGATGTTAGGAATTCATACCTAACAACAATGAAATCTATAGACATAGATTTGAGTTCAAGAACTAACCTTTAAACTCAAATATAGAAATGAGAAGCTCTAAAACAAGCTAAGATTGATTTCTCTTCAACAACACCTCTAGAATCTTCAATCTATTATCAAATGCAATGAATTTCCTAAGTTAGGTTATAGGAAAAATCAAGAATTGAAGAGGGATTGAGATGGAGAAGATGAAGAGGATGCTTACCTAAGCTTCTCCTTGATTTTAGAACTTGAATTTGAATTTCCTAAGAAAACTAGGACTTAGGAATTTCTAATCTCCCCTCTTTCTCCCATTTTTCCTTTAGCTTGAGTGTTAGGAATTATTATGAGTAGAATGAATGAAGGGGAGAGGAGTTAGGGTATTTGGTAGAAGAGTTTGGATTCTATTATTGGGTTAGTGGGCTAGAACACAACCCAAAGCCCAAATGAAAATACCAAAATCCTAATCAACTCCAAACATATCGATGTTTATACTCAAACAAGTTGTAAACGTCGTTTTGAACTCAAAGAAAGTGATCTCGAGTCCGGATTCGACTGTTTACAAAAAGTCACATTTCGGACTTTAAATTCAACTAACGATGCTATATTTAAATAAATAATCGTAAAATATGCGGGTTGTTACAGACTCTCCTCCTTAAAGAAACTGCATCCTCGCAATACTTAAGAAGAAAATAAAGAGTAACAACCACGCTAAGGCATAACAACACAAAAGAAAAATTTGGAGTGAGAAGTTCACCTTAAGGAGCACGGGAGAGTAAGTCCGGATGTGTTCGCTCAATGAATTCTTTGGATTCCCAAGAGCAATCCTTAGGATTTGAGGACCATTGAACTTTCACAGTGGAACATCTTTTTTCGAAGGAGTTTAACCTCCTTAGCAATGATATGAATAGGATGTTGCTCATAAGTCAAATTAGATGAAACTTCAATTTCTTCAATAATACCGGGCTCAAGAATAAAATTGAAATCTCTAAGGCATTTCCATAGGCGAGAGACGTGGAATACGTCATGAATAGTAGAAAATTGAGCCTATAATAAAAGGCGATAAGCCACGGAACTAATGTGTTCGGTGATGGGAAATGGGCCAATATATCGAGGTGCTAATTTTTCCGATCGACTGAAACGCTCAACGCCCTTCATAGGTGAAACACGAATGAATACCAAATCTCCCACAGAAAATTCTAAATTCCTTCTTTGGTTATCGGCATAGGATTTTTGTCTACTCTGAGCTTCTTTCATTCTATGACGAATAAGGTTAATCTTTTCTATGGAATCACGAATAAAATCTGGACCTAAAACCAGCTTCTCACCAACTTCAAGCCAACATGAAGGAGATCGGCATGGCCTTCCGTAGAGTGCCTCGAAAGGTGTCATACCAATACTAGATTGGAAGCTATTATTATAAGAAAACTCAACAAGGGAAATATGATCTTCCCAACTTCCACCAAAATCAAGAACACATGCATGAAGAAGATCTTCAAGAGTTTGATTCACATGCTATGTTTGTCCATCAGACTGAGGATGATAAGCGGTGCTAAAATTAAGCTTCATTTTTAAAGCCTTTTGAAGACCTTTCCAAAATCCACTAGTAAATAATGGATCACAATCACTAACAATAGAAGTAGGAGCTTCGTGCAATTTAACAATTTCCTTAACATAGAGTTTAGCCAAAAGAGGTACGGTCTGATTGGATCGAACGGGAATAAAATAGGTGGATTTGGTAAGTCTATCTACAATCACCCATAAACTGTCATGACCCGAACGAGAATGGGGAAGGTCGTCAATAAAGTCCATGGAAATTTGATCCTACTTCCAAACGGAAATGTCCAAAGGTTGCAATAACCCAGCGAGCCTTTGATGCTCGGCCTTAACAAGTTGGCAAGTCATGCAACGCTTAAGGAAGTTAGCAATATCAGATTTCATTCCATCCCAATAATAAATTCGCTTCATGTCCACGTACATTTTACTACTACCGGGATGAATGGTAAATTTAGAACGATGAGAATATTCTAAAATGTCTTTACAAAGATCACTAATATTTGGCACAATAAGTCTACCAAAATTTTGAATGCCACCACGAGCATCGATTTCAAAGTCTTCCAAACCATCAATATTACTGTCCCTACAACTTTGGCTAAGAAGAACCAATTCGGGATCTTGCTTTTGAGCTTCAAGGATGCGGTCTAAAAGAGAAGGATGAGCCTCAAGGCTACATAAAACAAGAGACGAACATGAATCGGATTCACGATCTCGAATCTCACAAGTGAACAAAGTCTCAAGATCATTCCATTCGGATATCATCATGGAAACAACCGCTTGTTGCTTACGACTAAGGGCATCGACAACACGATTTCCCTTTCCGGGAGTATAAAGAATATCAAGATCATAAGATGTAAGGAATTGGAGCCAACGTTGTTATCGCAAATTAAGTTCCTTTTGAGAGAACAAATACTTCAAAGATTTATGATCGGTGTAGAGAACAAATTTCTCTCCCAAAAGATAATGACGCTAAATTCTAAGGGCGAAAACAATGGCCACGAGCTCTAAATCATGAGTGGCATATCCAGTCTCGCCAGTCTTTAATTGCTTAGAAGCATAAGCGAAAACTCATTCCCTTTGCATGAGAACGGCTCCCAAACCAACACGAATAGCATCGGTATAAACAATCAAGTCTTGGTTCCCTTCGAGAATCACAAGTATAGGAGCATCAGAAAGGAGTTCTTTTAATTTCTAAAAAGCAGCTTCACATTTGATTGACCGAATGTACTTAACTCCCTTCTTTGTCAAACTAGTAAGAGGTACGGAAATTTTAGAAAAGTCTTTTATGAACCGACGGTAATAGCCTGCCAATCCAAGAAAGCTACGAACTTCCGTCACACTCTCCGGTTTCTTCCAATTTTGAATCGCCTCAATCTTTGAAGGATCCACGAAAATTCCGGATTCAGAAATGATATGTCCTAAAAATTTCACATGGGGTTGCCAAAAATGGTACTTAGAAAATTTTGCTTTCAATTGATTGCTCCTAAGAGTTTCCAACACAATTCGAAGATGTTTTTCATGCTCTTCCTTGGTTTTAGAGTAAACAAGTATATCATCAATAAAGATGAGAACAAATCGATCGAGGAAGTCTTTGAAAACTAGATTCATAAGGTTAACGAAATAATATGGAGCATTCGTTAAACCAAATGGCATAACAAGCCATTCATAAGATCCATAATGAGTATGGAACGATGTTAAAGGAATGCTATCCTCATCAATTAGAAGCTGATGAAAACCGGTTGCTAAGTCTAACTGTGAAAAGACTCTAGCACCGCTAAGTTGATCAAATAGATCATCAATCTGATGTAAGGGATATTTATTCTTGATGCTGAGATCATTAAGTTTGTGGTAGTCAACGCAAAGCCTAAGTGTACCATCGGATTTCTTCACAAAGATAGCCGAAGCTCTCCATGGAGAGGAACTAGAACGAATAAACTGTTTTGCTTCCAATTCGGATAATTGTTTACGCATCTCCTCATTTTCCTTATTGGACATACGATAAGGAGGACGAGTGATAGGTAGAGCTCCAGGGATTAGATTAATTCCGAACTCAATTGCTCGCTTAGGTGGTAATCCTAAAACGGGCTCAAATATATCGGGAAATTCACGAACAACGTGAATGAGGGAAATGACATCTTCCTCATCATTATCATCATCATCATGTGGATTTAGAGAATATAGGGATGCCACCGAATTGGAATCTGAATCTTTAAGAACAATAGAAATCTACTTAACATATTGGGGATGTCGAAGATGGATAGTCCTCTCGGGACATAGGATGTAGGCTTCATAACAATTAAGCCAATCCATTCCCAAAATCATTCTGAAACCTAAGTAACGCATAACATGCAAATCGGCATGGAAAGCATAATCACATAAAATAATTTCAACATCCTTACAAAATAAACCGAGTGTTGCTGATCCACCATCCGGATACGCAATTCTTAATGAAGTCATCAAGCCCATAACATTCAAAGAAAAAGTATCAACAAGTTCTTTTGATATAAAAGAGTGAGATGCACCCGTATCAAAAAGAACTCCAATAGGATGATCACGAAACATAATAATGCCATCAAGGACAGAATGAGAAATACCTTGACCAAGAGAAGTGTTGCTAGGGGCTTGCACAACATTCAGCTTTCCCTCTTTCTTGCTTTGAAGTTTGGGACACGAAGATTTAGGATGACCCAAACTTTTGCAATAGCGACAAGTAAGGGGCTTCAGACACTTATTTGCATAGTGGTCCTTAGAACAACAATTGTAGCATTCTCCACGACTAGAGGTAGGATTCTTTGCTACCGAAGTTGCTTGCTTCCCTTTCTTGTTGGGATTAGGGCCTTTGAACTTACTGTCGAGTTGCCTCTTCTTGTTGTTATTGAAGTTCTGTTTGGCACCCCCAACATCACCATCTCTTTCTTTATCGGCCTCTTCAAGTCGAAGAGCGATATCTATAAGCTGACCAAAAGGCACTTCTAGTTTCAAAAGTAAAGCCTTTTTGAGGTTCTTATTCAACCCATAGATAAACCTCTGATTTTTCTTCAATGGGGTATTAATATACTCGACCCCATATTTAGAGAGGGATTCAAAAGATGCAACATAATCTGTCACAGAAGATTCACCTTGAACAAGGTCAATAAAGTGTCCGGCTAAAGTTACTTTTTCAGCTTCCGGCACAAACTTTAACTCGAACCTTTCCCAGAATTTCTCCCAAGTAAGATCTGTTTCGATAATTTCCAAAATCAAAAGCTTATACCAATATAATGTTCTTAACTGGAGCATGCTAAACGCCACTTGGACTCGATGTAGATCCACAAGATTCATGCGAGAAAAGATGCGATCGCATGTTCTAAGCCAAGCTTGGACTTCTATATCATTTTTGGAACCCTTGAATGGCCTTCCACCCAAATTGGTATAATCACTGCATAAGCGTGCAAACCCGGATTTAGGATGAGTAGGCTCAGGAATGGGTCCGACATCTTGGGCATTCTTTACAAGATCCAAAAGTTGTTGAGCTGACATGAATACGCCATCCTGAGGAGTAGCACTGGATTGACTGGTGCTAGGGCGGCCAGGTCTAACCATTTCTTTTCTTTAAGAAAGAAAGAAGAGGAAAAAGGTTATTCTCAGAATGAATATTAAACAAACATGATTGATAAAACAAGGCATCATAAAAGGAAATAGGATAGAACGGGTCCTAAGACTCGAATTAAATCCTAAGGCACGATTCCTAAGAGAGACTTAGGACAATGATCCTTGCTAGATTATTCTACATTGTTCCGAAGTTTGGCTCTGATACCAAGTTGTGACGCCCTACCTCTATACTCACACTAGCCAAGGACACTACGGGGTAATGTCGTCAACTAGCACGAAGATTAAGGCTGTTGAGGAGCGACCATCTGTGTAATTGCTTTATGTGAGTACCGATATGTCAAATAGTATGACATGCATTTCATTTCAAGATAAAATATGACATATCCAATACAAACTCAAAGCTACAACATAGTGGCTATAAGGCCTTTGGAAACAAATATAAAATAAGCATAACACAAATCAGTCACAGATATTCATATCACTAAGGCAGAAACAGATATGAATATAACACATAGAAGTGAACATCAAAGTAGTGGTCATACAAGATCCACTACATCCCAAAAGAATAGGTACAAGTACTAGACAAAAGAATAAGTATGCATCAAGGAGTCTCTATCTCGAATGTATAAAAATAAAAACTACTGAGCTAAAGTAGTTAGCCAAAAGTCAGAAGCTAGTCCCTGCTAAGAAGTCAAGTGGAAGTACCTGAAACACCTCGGCCTGATGAACTGAGTATTATTTAAGAAGAAAAATAATAAATGGATCAGTCTAGCTATAAATATCATACAAGATGATATAGGATAAGAGATATGACAAAAATATATGATAACAATAATGTCATACTATGACAAGTATATATTTGATAACAATGAAAATCATACAATACCTCAAATCTCCTCAAATGTCCAAAAAGAATATCATATTCTTTAGCTTATTCACCAAACCTCAAATATTGACAAAACATATCAATGCAAATCACAAAAATTTGTGAAACACAAATTCTAGAAATCAATAATTAGAAATCCAGAAAACACAAAGGGGGAGGCCTATCACAAACGGGAGCATGAAAACTCAACAACACGTGTATCACAAATGGAACGCTATTCCATGGTCGCTAACCCATCAAATTTAAGCCGAAGCTCCACAAATGGCCCGAAGACCATGGGTCGCTACCCCACAAATTTGAGCCGAAGCTCCACCGAAAAGGGGTTTAGTCCCTCCACGCAGACAAAGAGACATCGCTCATCGCTAGTCTAAATCACAAAATGATCATAATTGATCAATAAGTGTAAATTACACTAAGCTAGTACATAAATGAGTTAGGCTTCATGTCCCATAACCACTGGCTTAACTTAAATATTTACGAACAGATTGTAAATTTCCACTCGAAAATTATCACAAGGTTTCAATCGATCAAGTCTAAGAATTAACCGACGAAGTAAAAGCAAGCATTTCATACCACTTGTTTTGCTAAGTCGTTTAGTTGGATTTCTCATACGAATGAGGTAAAGGTTTGTATATGCTAATAGATTGGAAAACATATTTAAAAATGAGCTTCGTATTAAAAGTAATGTTGAAATCATTTTTTTGAAAGAGTTTAAGTATTTACTACTAGTATAAAAACCTTTGTATTTTAAAGTGATAAAACACATAAATGATTGTAAAAGCAATCTATCACCAAAATCCACATTCGACGACATCAATTAAAACCATAAAAATCGATATCAAATCCATCAAATGGATATTCCCAAAAATCCAGAAAAGAAGTCATTAAAGTCGATAATAAATGACAACAACTAACTGGATCAACAAAATCGATAAAAATTGGAAATCCACTCAAAAATAGGCAAAATTCCACAAAACCAGATGTCAGGTTGGTATAGCCACGTCTGACCCGAGGTTCTGGAAGTTCATATATTTTTCTCCTTTTTCCTTTTTATTTTCTAAAGCCATCCAGACGTCTGGTAGGGTTTAACCAGACGTCTGGTTATTAGCTCAGGAATTTTATTTTTGTATCGTCATTTTTTTCCTTCTGGTGCCCTAACTAGATGTCTGAAATTACCAACAAGACGTCTGGTTGGTTCAGCTAGGCAACAATTTGCCTAGGCCATTGATGGCCAAATCAATTCGAAAGCGATCGGACGAGTGATGGAGGCTAGGGATTTATGCCAAGTGACAACCCAATCCTATAGGCTCTTCGATACACCCCAAATAACATGTCCGAACATCTATAGTAGGATTTTTATAAATTTTGACTTCAAAACCAAAAATTGGAAAATTTACCAAATCAATTCAAATCAAAAGCAATTGGACATGAAATAGATGTTAGGAATTCATGCCTAACAACAATGAAAGCTATAGACATAGATTTGAGTTCAATAACTCACCTTTAAATTCAAATATTGAAATGAGAAGCTCTAAAACAGGCTAAGATTGATTTCTCTTCAACAACACCTCTAGAATCTTCAATCTATTATCAAATGCAATGAATTTCCTAAGTTAGGTTATGGGAAAAATCCAGAATTGAAGAGGGATTGAGATGTAGAAGATGAAGAGGATGCTTACCTAAGCTTCTCCTTGATTTTAAAACTTGAATTTGAATTTCCTAAGAAAACTAGGGCTTAGGAATTTCTAATCTCCCCTGTTTCCCCCATTTTCCTTTAGCTTGAGTGTTAGGAATTATTATGAGTAGAATGAATGAAGGGGAGAGGAGTTAGGGTATTTGGTAGAAGAGTTTGGGTTCTATTATTGGGTTAGTGGGCTAGAACACAACCCAAAGCCCAAATGAAAATACCAAAATCCTAATCAACTCCAAATATATCGATGTTTATACTCAAACAAGTTGTAAACGTTGTTTTGAACTCAACGAAAGTGGTCTCGAGTCTGGATTCGACTGTTTACAAAAATTCACATTTCGGACTTTAAATTCAACTAATGATGCTATATTTAAATAAAATGTTTAAATATATAATCGTAAAATATGCGGGTTGTTACAAAATGGGATAAGAAGAGGTGTCATTTTTATGGAGGCAATCAAAGAGGATAAAGGAGGATGGAATAATTGTCTAATGTTATACGTAGTTGGTCCTAGGCCATAACACAAAGCATTAGAGGCATATATGAAACATATGTGGAAAAATTCTACTAGATTCTCTGTCTAATCTAGAGAAAATGGTTTTTTGTTGTTAGATTTGAGAACGAAGGAGATTGTAGTTAGGTGATAGAAGGTGGCCACTGGTTTTTTGACAAAAACCTAATTATTATGGAAAACCTAGAGATGAAAGCAGATAGGGACCTACTTACTAGTATGCTAATTTAGCTGCGACTTCCTGGTTCGAATTTCAAATTATGGAGCCCTAGAGCTATCACTGCATTTGTGAGCTCCATAGAAGTCCCCATAAAGTTGGGCGAAGCAACAAGGACAAGATCTAGAATCATATTTGCTAGTGTTAGTGGATATCAAAGCAAAGTATGGATTCCCTAATATGTTGGAAGCGATGGATGAAAATGGAGAAATTTTCAAATAGAAGCCGATTTGTGACAACCCTCTTCTCAAATGTGATAATTGCTTACGTTTTGGGCACTTTAGGAAACTATGTCTGATGTCTAAAGCTTGAATTCCTAAGGGATAGGAGAAGAGTGCTACGGAGGAAATCCCAATCAAAGAGACGAGAGTTCCTGACGTGGAGATGGGCGATATTTCATTAGAGAATGATCCGGGCATTGGGGAAGGAAGTAAGGAGTCACCAGATGTGTTTATAGAAGAAGAGGCAAGCAAAACTATGACTGTTAATGATTCATAAGACGCTAAATGAAGTAGAGGAGGTTATAGGTCAAATGAACCAAGTGAAATCAACTTTACTTCAGGATCTCAAAGGCAAAGGAGTGAGTGGTGAGAGTACAGATGTTGTAGATGATTATTCAAGGGATAAGCCATAGGATGATGATGGGGATAAAGCCATGAATAAGGGATCATAGTCCTCATTTATAGGGGAGAGGGTAACTTTAGGAAAACCTGATCAGCATCAAGTTACTGCGTCGTCCTCCCTTGGACCTAAGAAGGAAGGAGGGGCCACCGATCACTCAGGCAGTCCAAGTGTCACCTATAGCTCCTACCCACGTGGTGGAAATTTCATCATCAAATCCTCATCTCCCTGAGAAAACCGACCCACCTTCTTTACCTGATCATGATTTTTGTAATTCATCTCTTGATAAAATGAGTTCTAAATCAAATGATATGTTTTTCGCAGGTGGATATCAAAGAGAAAAAGAAGATGGACTAATGAGCAAATGGGAAGGACAAGCATGAACATCAAGATCTCAAACCAAAAAAGTGATGATGTTCCCAGAAGCCCTGTTATAGGCACTGCTAGTAAGATACAATTAAGAAAGAATTATTCGTGAAGCCAAACCCAGTGTTGGAAGAGGAAAAGAAGGGAAAAAAGAAGAGAATAAGAAGGTCATCCAACAAGACTGGGAGCTTAGAAGCCGTAATAAACATTTTAAATAACTATAGTATGTTGGAATATTAAAGGGTTTCATAAACCTGACATAATAATGGAGTTAATGAAATTAATGCATAAACATGATGTGGACTATATGGGCATTTTGGAGAATAAGCTAAAAGCTAATGAGACTGGAAGATTGAAATATTTTTTCGATAGCAGATGGATTGCAATAAGTAATGTTACATGTTATTACAAATGTATTATAATAGTAATAGTCAACATGGAGGTTTGGGTTTTCAATATTATTAGTATGAGTGACTAACATTTAACTCTAGAACTTATTAGTTTGGAAGGACTAAAAATTAAATTTTCTTTTGTTTGTTCTCTAAACTTTGATTATCTTAGGATTAAGCTTTGGAATAATTTGGTAGATGATGCTTATCTAATCTATCGGCCTTGGGTTGTACTAGGCGACTTCAACTGTATTTGCAAGGTAGGCAAGAATTTAAGAGGAGTCCATGTTCCGTTTAGCAAATTGAATGAACTGGATAACTTATTATATAAGATAGGGTTGAGTGAGATGGTTGTGAAGGGATTTAGATTTACTTGGTCATTAAGCCCCAATAAAAATATTTTGACAAAAATTGACCATGCCCTAGTTAACCTAGAATGGATGAACAAATTCTCTACATCTCAAGCAGTTGCTCTAGCGGCAGGGGTTAGCGGCCACACTCCAATTATTGTCTCGTTGGTTGAACAATATTTTTTAGTTACAAGAGCATTCAAATACATGAATCATTGGAGTTTGTTTGAGGAGTACTCAATATATTTAATGAAGGTTGGAGGTTTAGGTGTGTAGGTCAACCCATGTATATTCTTCTATAGAAAAAAACCCGAAGGAAGTTTTGAAGAGGTGGAGCAGTAATAAAAATGAAACTAAATAGGAGGTTGAGAATTGTAGGGATAAATGTGCGAAATTACAAAGGAAGCTGGAAGTACAACATGCTGTAGAAACTAGAAAGGAGCAATAAGAGATGAAATTTAAACAAGATAAATTGTTACACATGGAGTTTGTGAATTCTAGACAAAAATCAAAGTGCGGTTGGCTACTTTTGGGAGATGATGCTACATCATTCTTTTATGCCAAAATGATAGAGAGAAAAAACTTTATGAATTGGGTAGACAGATTGAATGTGGATGGCAACAGAGTTTTGGATAAAGAGCTTATATAGAGAATGCAATTGACTTTATAGTAAATTGTTTAGTAGATTTGCTAATCGATCTTTCCAAGCTATAGTGTGCAAAAATATCATTTCGGAGTATGGGCAAAACTATCTAAATGATCAGACAGATGAACTTGAAGTCAGAGCCGGTCTTTAGTGTCAGAGATAATACTTCACTTAGACTAGATGGATACAATGCTAAGCTCTATTTGAGGCATTGGCCTCAAATGAAGGATCCGATTATCAGTGCAATCAATGACTTTTTCTCGAAGGGGAGAACCATTAGAGAGTGCAATCATACTTTTTCTGCATTTAATTCCAAAGATTTCAAATGCCATGGAGATAAATCAATTTAGGCTAATTGCATGTTGTATCATGTCTTATAAAATTCTGGCAAAGACATTATGTAATAGGATGAAATTGTTGATGGATAACCTTATTTTGGATAACCAAATTGCTTTCATTCTTAATAGGTCTATAGCAGACGGTATTCTTCTAGCCCATGAAATGTTGAGCAGTATGTGTAGAAGCAATAATAAAACTATGTGCATTAAAATAGACCTTCAAAAAGCGTATGATTCGATTAATAAATATTTTATTATCCACGTGATGAAAGAGATATTCACGGATAAATGGATAAATATCATAAGCGAATGATCGGTACTTTTAGTTTCTCCATTAAATCTTAAGGAACTCCGTTTGGGGTTTTTTCAAAGCTCTTCAGGGCTTCGTCAAGGCAACACATTTTCTCCCTTCCTGTTCATAATTGCAATGGAAATTTTCACATTATTAATGAATCAGAAAGTGAAAGATGGAAAGATTACCCTTATTGGAGAAGGATCTAGCACTATTACACACATTATATATGCGGATGACAGTTATTTTGCAAAAGCAACTATAAAGGGAGCAGAAGCAATTAAGGAGGTGTTTAGAGAAATGAACTAGATTACTAGACTTAAGTTAAGCAATATGATGTCCAAAAATTTTGTAGGTGAGGAGTTGGTAATGGTGAAGAAATAGCTAGTGTCTTAAATATTGACATAGGATAACTTCTGGTCGGATATCTTGGAATGTCATTTTTGAGCATTAACATCAAAAATTCAGATTACCAAATCCTTATAGACAAAATTAAAAGAAAAATTCATGGCTAGGAAATTAAACTTTTAATTCTAGCTGAATGATTAGAAATTATTAATTCTACTATATATCTTATGGTCCACTTCTGGCTATAATGCTTTACTTACCAACGATGGTGACACAAAAGATCAAACATATTTGCTTAAATTTATTATAGAAGGGAAAGTTAAGCAAAGTCCCTTGGGTTGTTGTGTGAAAAAAGAAAGGGAAAGGAGGATTCTGACTAAGGCAGTTCGAGGAAATAGGTACTGCTTTTTCGGTTAAAAGAATCTAGAAAGTTGTTAATGAAGAGGGTATTTGGGCTTTGTGGATGCATAGAAATATTTAAGGAATTGGTCTTTTTGGGAAATTAACATCAAGCGGGATGATTCTGGCAGTTGAAAGAACCTCCTTCGAAACAGAGAAGAAGTTTAAAGTGTATGGAGAGAAGAACAGTCGATGGGAAACCACCTCATTATGGTTGGATCCTTAGATCAGAGGATGCAAGCTAGTGAATAACTAGGAATAAATGCATTGGAGCGAGTCAAGGGCGAAGAAATGGTTGTCATATATTTTAATTGGCAATGGATGGAGAACATAAAGGTTTAGCCTTGTGAGATAGGTCAGAAGTGAAATCTTGAACTTAAAATATTAAACAACAGAGAGGAGGATTATTGGGCTTGGATATTCTATAAAAATGGCAAGTCCAATTTTGAAGCCATTTGGGAAAGTATTCATATTTCTCAAAATAATGTTTCTTGGGCCAAATTTATTTAGCATAAAATTCACACCCCAAAAATGGTAATGTGCATTTACTGAATTTTAAGTGACTTCTTAACTACCAAGAAGAGGCTCAAACAAAGAGGTCTTAGCATAGATACTACATGTGAATTTTGAAAACTATACGAGGAAGACACTAAACATTATACTTCCGCCGCAAATTTAGTTCATACATATGGAAGTGGTGTCGAATTAAGTTAAAGTGGCCACATTCCAAACTTAATTACTATGCATCAATAGTGTAATCAAAAACTTACATTTACAATTCAATAATAATTGGAAAAGCGGGGATGTTGCCAAAATTGTTTTTTCAATGTGTGTCTAGTATATTTGGAAAGAAAGAAATAATCGACTATTCAACAAGCAACATGCATCGAAGAAACACATATGTCAACAGATTTCAAATATAGTCAAAATCAGAGCATCTAAATCTAAAATCATTATTATATCGAACCGCTCAGATGAACTTATATATATAAAGAATGAGTTTAAGAATTATGATGTGCACGTAAATGTGCATATTTTTACCACCATATTTAATCTAATTAAAATAAATAAATGATCATATTGGGTATTTTAACTTGTTTAAACCAAAATTCAATTTATTTTCAAATCATCATATATTCATCTCCATATAAGAGCAAAATGGTCATTTTTGTGCATAAATTAATTTGTGAAAATTTACTTGGAATTTTCTATGTTGTTTTGTAGGAATTTGGCTTCATATAAAAGTGGTTTCATGAAGATATATGCGTGCACAAGAGTGAATACAAAGGAATGGAGATGGAAATAATTCATTTCATGGATCATGGAGGACCCCACCTACCCACCTATCTTAATGTACAAATTAGAGGCTAATGCACATGCTAATAGAGTTTAAAGCTTCATGCACACTTAAATGATGATTATTTGATGCTAATGATTACTTGGGCTCCACACTTCCTATGAGGGTATTTTGGGCATTCCCCAAAAAAGTGAATTAGGGTTTTATACATGTATAAATACCCCATATGTTCATGTAATTAGAGGCTCTCTTCTCTTTAGTTTAGTTTAGGATCAAAATAAAAGAAAGCTCTCTTTCTCTTTTCCATGGCTACTTAGCCATTTTTATTTTCATGTAACTTTCCTTTTTTTATGCAATGTTAATTAGTGTTCTCTGTTATTTACATGCTCTTTTCCTTTCATGTTAGTAGTTAGTTTACTTTTCATGCAAGTAGATTAGTGTTTATTTCTTGTTAATTAGTTCTTCTTTTCATTTGCTCTCTTTTTCCTCTTCTTTTTGTTCATGTTGCAATCTACATTTGTTTATATGATAACAAATATGAGAGGCTAAACCCCTTCAATTTAGGGGTAATGAAGCTCTCTAGTATGTAGATTCAACATTTTAATGTTTATGTTCTCTTTTTGTGCTTTATGGAAACATTTGAAGTGGTTTAACTTGTTGTTGTAGTTTTGAATTTGATAGCCTATATTGCTGACACCAAATAGGCTATGCTTAAACAAACAACAAACACAAATTACTTCTTCATCTACATATGATGTTGGTAATGAAGTGAATGTTTAAATCAAAAGTTGGAGGTCTATATTTCTAGTCAATAGTTAATAGCCCATACTTAAAATAGATTTTGCTTTCAACTTTGTTGTCATATTTCATGAGAGTTAAAAGTGTATTAGTGGTTGTGTTATAGTTTGATGGTTTATATTGGACAAATTAATAGCACAAATATGCCATACTTATGATAAGCACAACAACTAATTTCACTAATGACCAAAAGAGAGATCATAACTTTATTTTGTTGATTTATGTGATCTAGAGAGTGGAAATTATCTCTAAATTGTCTTTACACTCTCATATTTTTATCACTTTCTTTTTGTCATTTTTTTTTACATTTTTTGCTTAACAATCTCTCAACTTCGGTTAATTTGATTGAATAGAGATTTAAAATGAACAATTCCCTACGGATCGACCTCTACTCGCCACATACTAACAATTGTATGCCGTGTGCTTGCGGTTAATTTTATTATAAATTTTTCGACGATTTTCTCTTTCATAGAAAAACCATCGTTAAACAAGTTTTTGGCGCCGTTGTCGGGGAGTTTGTTTTGATTTTAATTTTCTATTCTTCGAATTATTTTCGTTTGATTTTTATGTGTTTCATTTTGTGTGTGTTGCACTAAAAGAACAAAATTGTGTTTGTGTGTGATTTTTGTGGCATTTTGTTTGTGTGCTTGTTTTTCTTTTCATTTTGCATTTCCATTTCCATATTAAAAAAAATACACAATTTTATTTCAAAAACAAAAATATTTTATTGCATTCAATTTGCATTTTCATTTACAATTACATTCCTTTTCTTTTCTTTTCTTTTTACAAACTGCATATCCCTCTGCAAATTCCCCTTTCTCTATTTGCTTGTTCTTCTAACAGTTCACAATTCATTCACCCCATTCTCATCTCTGTCTCCTCCACACCAAATTGTTATATCGTTCATCCATCCACAACACAAATTCCTTCACCACCTATTACATTACATTGTCTTCACTTCTGCAACATTACAACCCACTTCTGCCATTTACTACTTCACCATCCCCCTGTGGTTCGAACAACTGCCTCCAATACAACATAGTGACCCACTTCAAACCATACTACATCTCCATCCAAACCCTTGCATCACTTCTCTGTACTACAAATTTGCAACCACCATCAGTTTTTCTCCACGCACAACAAAATACCACACACTTCAACAAAGTTGCTTCCTACTCCAAATACTATCACCACTTCACTCCCAAACTTTCTCCGCTGCCTGACAACCCGACAACCTCCACTACACTGCTCATTCACCAACCACAACTTCTTGCAGCCATATTGTCACTTCACTGCACATATATCCCAACCACCTGAACAGTACAAACATCATTCACTCACTCCGTCATCACATATCCCACCACAAACCAAAAGCTACTGACCAGAACTTCAGTCACATACACAACTACCCTCCACAATCAATTCACCACAAACACCTTTTATAACTTATTAATGCATATCACAACCAAACTACATTCAACATAAACTACTGATCACTGCCTCCACACATTTCTTCAACTACATATCTTCACTTACAAAATAACTGCTTCTCCACACCAACTCCTCCTTCTTACCCGAACATCACCAGCTGCTACAAGCAAACAACTGTGCAACTGTGACCTGAACTACAATTCCAGACCCCACTACCCATTGCTATCAAACATCAATACACAAGCAACCCACCATTCATCATCTGCTTGTACATCCAACAAGGCTCCCTGTAGTTCCATACTTCTCCACCCCATTCACTTGCATTTCAACTACCACCTGCTCCTCATACAAACTCAAACTCCTCCTCGAGAACAGCCAAAACAATTCCATACAACTCAACGTCGTAACGCCTCCACATCAACATACCACACTTCAACCTTCTCCGATACCACTGCATACAACTGTCTTCTACAAGTGCAGCCACTACAATCGACTTCTATCAAGACCATATCACCTACCTTCCATCTCCAGCTAAACCACCCCTGACTTACCACACCATCAAACTGACTGCCTACATTCAAACACTTCTTACATACAACATATTCCAGTCATACATACATACATCGACTCTACCTCTCTTCCATTACTGCCTCAAACAACAAGCATTGCCAACAGCCCACTCCCCCATACATACACATCAACCTCCCCTCTGCTATATAATAGTTGCCACAAAAACCCAATAACCACGAACGTGAGCTGCAGTTCGTAACTGACAGCCATCGCGCCTCAAACCACCTGCAATCATCGCGACAGTCCCCGGACCTCTCCTCCCATTTCAAACGCCGTAAACCCCTAATCACCATCACCATTTTAAATTTGGACAGTCATCGCGATAGTCACTTTAAATAAATCTCCACGACCCCAAAATCGTACCTGAAATCGCCACTTCAACCATCGTCGCCTGCCTCCTCCACTTCAACAGACCCGAACCCCACAATCGTCAATTAATTTGCTACCACCTCTGGATCTCAATATCACCCAGAATCCAAAATGCAAACCTAAATATCTGAAGCTACCGACCCTCCTCAATTCTTTGACTTCGATTTCGAGTTCAAGTTTGTTTTTGTGTTTAATTTCTAGGATTTGAGAAATTTGTGTTTAAGGAAATAGAGTGATAATTAGTGCGGATTGAATGAATAAAATTTTAGGCCAGGTCTTATGTTTGGATTGTTTTGAGTGTGTGTATTATTAAAAAAAGAAAAAAGAAATAAATTTTTGAGTTCTCTTTGTTAAGCTTTAAAAAAACGAATTGTTTTAAGTTTCATTTGTTTAGTGAGTTTGGTTTCATTAGTTTCAAGTTGCTTCTTTGATATTTAAAAAAAACACTGTACATATCTTTTTTTTATTTCAGGTTGCCAAAGCAGATAGGAGAAGTTGCTTGCTGCCGCTTTGCTTGCCAAATAAATTTCTTGCTTTTATAAAAAAAAGTAACCGCTTTAAAATAATTACTAATAATTCTGCACGCTCTGGTATCGTGCCCCTATCTCTTGTTTTAGTTGCTTTGCATTGTTGGTTGCTTGCATTTTAGAAAAAAAAATTCAAAAACAAAAACAAATTTCATTCATAGTTGCATTGTTAATACACGTTTAATTTCTACTTTGCATTTCATCTTAGAATTTGATTAATAATAACGCACTTAATTGTATATTGACAAGTTGTCTTCTTTGAACAATTTAATTTCTTGGTGTGTAGGCTACGGTAGCGGAATAACCATTTATAAATATTACGGTGATTCGTAAATATTATAGTGGTTGTTTCCCTGAAGGTACTTAAACCTTCGGTTGCATTGCTACGGTGATTCATGGTGCACCGATAAATCCTGTCCGTTACATGGCTGAGAACTATCTTGTTGAATTAAGACAGAAAGTGATTATACAATTTTAGGTTAAGAGATACTTAATTAACCCTTGCATTCATTTAGTCGCATTAGTTCATGCATATTTAAAAAAAAGAAACAAAAAAAATCAAAACCCAAAAATAAAAAAATTGTAAATATTTCTTAACTTAGTTTTTTTTAAATCCATTCTTTTGAAATTTATTTTTCAATCAAAAATCAAAAAAAAAATTAGTTGGTTTTATTTTATAAAAAACAAATATAAAACCTTTTCAAAAAAGCCAAAAAAAATTGAAAATCCAAAATCAATTTTCCATTTTGAAAAATAAATTCTATTTGTAAATATTTTTTCTTTATATAAAAAAACCCAAAAACATTCTTGAAAATGTCTGAATTTCCATATTCCATTGAATTCTACGATAGTTGTGAAAATCAATATAATCCATATAATTTCACACCAAATTCTTATGGATATTTCAACAACAACTATTGTTTAAACGATTCAAATTTTGAACCACAAAATTTTCAAAATGATGACCAGCCTTCATATCTTGAAAATAACATTTCGTCTTTACCTGAAATCTCTACACAACAAAATCAAATGATAAATGATTTGTGTAATTCTTATTTGTGTGATAACTCAGGTCAAAATTTTTAAAGTAATCAAGATTTGAATTCACTTCAAAATGCAAACGATTTCGAGTATAACCCATGCCAATTCAATTTTGAACTCCAAAATGAATTTCAAAATCAAACCGAAAATGTGATCTACTTTTCAAATAATTTGGGCAATGGTAATAATCTCGACTACGATACGAGTGAAATTTTTTGTTCTCAACAAATCCAAATCGAAAATTCTCAAGTTAATAACTATGAATTGGATTTTGTTGAACAAATGGACGAAATCTACAATGATCACATGGTTTTGGTGTTCGAAACATATATGTAACAACGTGAGAAACAAAACCAAATCCCAACATGTGACGAGTCAAATGATAATCCATCTTTTACCCAAATCGACGATTTTCAAACAACAACTTTTGAAATCGAACATGATGATCATAATGATGTTGTTGAAAACACGGTAATTGAGTTGGATTTCAATTCTTTTGAGGGTGAGAAACTCGATTTTGATCTTCCTTTTCCCGATTTTGAAATTTTGAACACAAAAACTTTGGATTTTGAACTTGACACGTGTAGTAAAGTTGTTGATAATTCAATAAAGGAAGACGAATTCATTGAACACGATTTCTTTGGACTTTTCGAAAATGAGTTATTAAATGCTGAAGGGGAAGATTTGAATCACCATTTCAATTTTGAAATCAATAATTTTGAAAATTTTGTTGATGATGAGCTTAACTTTCAATTTGGCGAAAATAAACTTGAATTTCAATCAATTGTTTTATCAACCCCAAAAATCATCGAAAATAAAACAACTCATACGATTTTCAATAAAACAACATTCGTTTTTCCAAATCCACATTCAACTTCGAAATCTTATATGGTTTGGTTTTCTGAGCTTAAGCTGTGTCTCGCATACTTGACGAGACAAATGAATTGGTCTTTGGAAAAGCTTTTCATTTACTATTTGACTGTATATTTTCTGATCTCATGTAAATACCATTCATTTTCATGTAAATATATGTCATTTTTTTTCTCCTTTCACTTAGGTTGACTGTAGGGACACAGTCAAAATCAAGTGTGGAGGGAGTCTCATCTTCTTTTTGATTTTTCATTTTCCTTCCAAAACTCAAAAAAAAATTAACAGAAAAAAAAATTTCTTTTTTTTTAGCATTTTGATTTATTTTTAAAGAAACACTATAGGATAAATATATGGTTTTGGATATTAAATTGAAATTTTTGAAAAATTATTTGTCTTAACAAAAATAAAAATGAAGTTTGATTACAAATAACAATGGTTTAACTAGTATATAGGAAGGTTCATACGTGTTGATTATGAAATATATCCTAATTGAAAATCTTTGTTTTAAAAAGTGGTGAATTAAAATAAAAGGATATAACATTTTTTTGTCTTCTAAGTTAAATGGTGCTAAGATGATTTTGCAAAACTCTCTCTTAAAAAAAACAAAAAATATCTTGTATATAAGTATGTATTTTTCTTAATAAACACCTAGAGTCATGTGTTCACTCGCCATGCTCTGTACCCTTCTCACGTTAGCCCAAAAGGCAGTGCACGATCGATATATCTGGCCTCGGTTTATCTAAGTTAGGTGTATGTATATAAAAATTCTTTCTAAATAACGCCTACAATCGATAAGTGTTCACACTTGTGTGTTCACTCGCTACGCTCTGGCCTCAATTTATCTGAGTTAGGCATATGTAAATATTGTTAATATCAATAAAATTTTCAAAATAAAAAATGGAAAGAGTAAGCAAATGAAATCCAAGCACTATTTCAACTTATTTGATTTGACTTGTTATTGAAAATAAATGAAAATACCACTTTGATAAACTTTGATAATCGACTAAGGATCTATTTAATAGTTACACTGTGTTATCAACCGAAACAACGAGTTAAACTATAGTATATTTGCTTTGATAACTTCGTTTATATTGGAAATTTTGATGAGTAAATGCTTAAATTTTCAAGATAATGAACGAAACCTATATTTAACTTATTTATGTCGATTAAAATGTGAATCCTTCATTGTGAATATTTTCAAAAACTCGCATTTATCTCTTTGTAAATAAATCTTGCATTTTGTAAATATTTTCATCTTGCATTTGGATTTTGTAGGTAGTATCCGCTGAAAACCCTCACGAGACAACACTCGTCCTACTGGGCACACCCAAAGGTTTAACGGCTTGTTGCATACGCTCAATGCAATCGTGCTTCCTACGAAAACAGATTTATCTTAGTTTTTAGTTTATTCGAGGAAGAATAAAAAGATAAGTGTGGGGGTATCTGATGTGCACGTAAATGTGCATATTTTTACCACCATATTTAATCTAATTAAAATAAATAAATGATCATATTGGGTATTTTAACTTGTTTAAACCAAATTCAATTTATTTTCAAATCGTCATATATTCATCTCCATATAAGAGCAAAATGGTCATTTTTGTGCATAAATTAATTTGTGAAAATTTACTTGGAATTTTCTATGTTGTTTTGTAGGAATTTAGCTTCATAGACAAGTAGTTTCATGAAGATATATGCATGTACAAGAGTGAATACAAAGGAATGGAGATGGAAATAATTCATTTCATGGATCATGGAGGACCCTACCTACCTACCTATCTTAATGTACAAATTAGAGGTTAATGCACCTGTTAATAGAGTTTAAAGCTTCATGCACACTTAAATGATGATTATTTGATGCTAATGATTACTTGGCCTCCACACTTCCTAAGAGGGTATTTTGGGAATTCCCCAAAAAAGTGAATTATGGTTTTATACATGTATAAATACCCCATATGTTCATGTAATTAGAGGCTCTCTTCTCTTTAGTTTAGTTTAGAATCAAAATACAAGAAAGCTCTCTTTCTCTTTTCCATGGCTACTTAGCAATTTTTATTTTCATGTAACTTTCCTTTTTTTATGCAATGTTAATTAGTGTTCTCTTTTATTTACATGTTCTTTTCCTTTCATGTTAGTAGTTAGTTTAATTTACATGTAAGTAGATTAGTGTTTATTTCTTGTTAATTAGTTCTTCTTTTCATTTTCTCTCTTTTTCCTCTTCCTTTTGTTCATGTTGCAATCCACATTTGTTTATATGATAACAAAAATGAGAGGCTAAACCCCTTCAATTTAGGGGTAATGAAGCTCTCTAATATGTAGATTCAACATTTTGATGTTTATGTTCTCTTTTTGTGCTTAATGGAAACATTTGAAGTGGTTTAACTTGTTATTGTAGTTTTGAATTTGATAGCCTATATTGTTGACACCTAATAGGTTATGCTTACACAAACAACAAACATAAATTATCTCTTCATCTACATATGATGTTTGTACTGAAGTGAATGTTTAAATCAAAATTTGATGGTCTATATTTCTAATTAATAGTTAATAGGCCATACTTAAAATAGATTTTGCTTTCAGCTTTGTTGTCATATTTCATGAGAGTTAAAAGTGTATTAGTGGTTGTGTTATAGTTTGATGGTTTATATTGGGCAAATTAATAGTACAAATATGCCATACTTATGATAAGCACAACAACTAATTTCACTGATGACCAAAAGAGAGATCATAACTTCATTTTGTTGATTTATGTGATCTAGAGAGTGGAAATTATCTCTAAATTGTTTTTACACTCTCATATTTTTATCACTTTCTTTTTGTCATTTTTTTTACATTTTTAGCTTAACAATCTCTCGACTTTGGTTAATTTGTTTGAATGGAGATTTAAAATGAACAATTCCTTACGGATCGACCCATACTCTCTACGTACTAACAATTGTACGCCATGCGCTTGCGGTTAATTTTATTATAAATTTTTCGATGATTTTCTAACTCATAGAAAAACCGTCGTTAAACAAATTACCAACCGCCCTGGTGTAATATTCCCTATCTAGAGGCCCAAAACTAAGCACTACAGATGTTGCAGTCATCTATAGTATTAGCTTTCGGTGACTAAATACGGCTATATTAATGGTATCGATAATATTAGAAGCACTTGAATATGAAACAAAACACGGATTTCAAAACCAATTTTTACTTCATACATTTCAAAACCAATTGTTTCACATTCACAACACATAATCCCAAATCTTTCCCATGCATAGATCAAATATAATTATTACAAATTACGCCAAGAGCGGTATATGAAGATACCCCCTTGGTTGAACAAAGTCATACGGTCATAATAGGCCTAATATAATCACAGTGGAAATACATCAAGACATAACAAGCACTGCAAATCCTAAATAGCTATCCATTTGCCTCCTGCCTGCCTCTGGCAGCCTTATTCGTCATCCTACTAAAACCCGAAAATGACCTTAATCCCTTAGCCTACTCAAATTAATTTTTGAGCACCCGAGAGTTTAAGGGGAAAACATAAACTTCGAGTCGGTCATAAAACCTGGTATGAATAATACTATACATCCCGGTTAAACATGTTAAGTGAGACCACGCTGCTTAGCGGAATAGGTTTCCCCTCACTAAAATCCTTTTAAAACATATCTTTTGCAAAACCTTTCATAAAACTATATATTGTGCCCTTGCATCCACAATGGTTAAAATATGTATTTATAAAACATTATGGTGATATGCATACTTGAAAACAATTAGGATTTACCCATCCCGCATTAGTTAGTCTAACAATCTAAGTTTCAATTGACTATCCGTCTTATATTTTCAAGGACTACCCATCCCATTTTAGACTTTATTTGCATCAACGAGGACTATCCATCCCACATTCATTTTACTTAAACTGATGCAGACTATCCATCTCACATCCCATAGTTCTTCTGGGATAACTATGAATCTTGTTTTAATCCTATGGAGAGTATCCATCCTCGACATGATGTGTACTATCCATCACACATCCCATAGTTTTCCTGGGATGACTATGAACCCTTCTTCATTTCATATGGAGACTATCCATCCCTGACATGATGTTGACTATCCATCAAACATCCCATAGTTTTCCTAGGATGACTATGAACCCATCATTTTGCCACTTGATTCGTGCTAGCCCCATGAATCTAATTATCTCATGTTAGCCCCATGATTTTAATTGTCTCATTTTGGCCCCATGATTAACCTATTTCCATTAGTGTCCCTAACTTAAGTTATATTCATTTATAGTTTTCATTGGTAGCCTCAAACCACTTGAAAATCAAACCTTTCGAAACCATTGAAACTCAAACCTTTCGAAACTATTGAGATCATCTCTTTCGAAAGCAATAAAACCTTAGACATCCTTTTCAAAATAATTGAAACATTTTCTTAGAAAACCATTGGAAACCCTTTCATTTAAAACCTTCCAAAATCATCCAGAAACAAAAACTTTCAACTAGTCGGAAGCTACCTTTCGACCCCTTCGAAAACTTTGCATTCGACCCTTTTTAAAACCATTCAGTAAACAAATCCTTTCGAAAGCATTAACTCCTCTTTAACACAACCTTTCGAAAAAAATTCTGGGTTCAATACAGGTGGAAAACCTTCTTTTAAAACATTTCGACTCCATTGGAAGCAACCTTTCGGCTAAGTCGAAAGCTCTGCTTCAAAAGCTTTAAAGCATCTTTTAAACAACTCTTTCGGAAGCTTTGGGTTATAGTTCAATTTATAAAACAAGGGTAAATCACCTAAGTCGAAAGCTTCCTTTCGAAAGCATGGAGATGCGGTTAGTTTTAAAAACAAGTAAACCTTTCGAAATCAATCAAACTAAACCCTTCAAATTTGTCGAAAGGTTCAAAACAAAAGATTTATATAAAGCAGCAGTAAACTTTCGACTATGTCGGAAGGTTTCAAAAAAAATAGCAGCAGTAACCTTTCGACTGTTTCGAAAGGCTAAAACCTTTCTTTTAACCATTTTGACCTGGTCGAAAGCAACCAAGTCGAAAGCACTAATTCGAAAGCAAAGCAGGTGAAAGCTTTTGGTCTATAAAACAAACATACCCCAACCTCTTTGGCCATCAACCTTTCGACTAAGAACCCTTCGACTTTGTCCAATTTATTACGTACCAAGTAGCTTGATACCATATTGGTTTGACCTTGTCGAAAGCTTAGAACCTTTCGACCTTGTCAGAAGGTCTGGGTCGGAAGGTTTACTGCTGTAATAGGCTGAAACATGCTAAAAGTATGATTTCTTTGTTTTTAACTTAAAAATGATAACTTTTCAACTAAACTGCCTTTGTTTGTCAAATTCTCATCGGTTAACAAATTCTTTTCGGAAATGTGCTACCACTATTTTCAAAATTAATAATCATTTTATTTTACAAAATGCCCCTTCTCCTTAATTAAATATATAAAACATTTAAGTCTCATATCTTAAATAATTTTATATATTCATCAAAACATTTAGGAAAAATGTGGAAAAATCCCATAAAATCTATTTTAATTTGTTACCTAGCATATAAAAATTTCAACCCCAAATAATAATTATTTTAGTTGAAAATAATTTATAACCCAACAAACAATTTCCTTCACTAGAAAATTAATATAAAATCCACCTTAATTCGAAAAATTATGAAAATTGAAACCCATCTCTAAAATATCATTTCTGACATATTTTTAAACTTTCAAGGCATTTGGATGACATCAATTAGGGTTTTCATATCAAACATATCATTTAAAACAAGTATGAACATGCATAATTCACCAACAAACATACATATAACTTTTAATCCTCAAAACATGGCAATTACTTGCAAAAACATTTCGGATCTTAGTCTTAAAACCAAAAACCAAAAGATTATGGGATGTAGTAATTATTCACCTTAGCTTTGACATTATAATTGTGAGATTTGATGTTGATTTAGTTGATTGTTTCCCTTCTCTTGAATCCTAGATTTAATCTTCTTCTTGAGAGTGAAAATGGTGGTCGGCCTTAGTATTTTTTTTAGTTTGATAAAAATGAGAATGAACGTGAACATTCTATCTCCTAAGGGTTTAGGGTATAAGCTCCACTTATTTCCCATATTGCCCTTGTCATTTCCTAACACCTTTGTTTAGGTTATTTTATATTAATTAACACACTATCATGGCATGGCTACCCTTAGCTAAAAAAAATCTCAATCCATTAATCTCCACATTTTTTTATTTAATTTTAGCTAATTAAATATCCCAAATAATGTTATAAAATTATGGGGTGTTACAGACTCCCCACCTTAAAGAATTTTGTCCTCGAAATTACGATAAGGTACACAACAAAACAAAGGTAAAACATACCATCAAACAAGTCAGGATAAGTATCTCTAATCCCGCTCTATGTTTCCCAAGTACAGTCTCTAGCATCGTCACTCCACTGAACCTTTAATAACTTGACTGTCTTGTTCCTCAACTTCTTCTCATCTTTAGCCACAATCTGAATCGGCTTTCTAACTATGGTCAAATCCGATTCTACTACTAAATCTTCTAAAACTGTAGGTGTTATAGTAGTCTCCGGGTCTTTGACACATTTCCTAAGATGAGAAACATGGAAAACATCATGGACACCAACCAAACTACTCGATAACTCTACTCTGTAAGCGAGTTTCCCGATCCTCTCTATAATACAAAAAGGACCAATCAATCTAGGTGCTAACTTCCTGATTTCCCAAATCTAATCACACCCTTCATCGGTGAAACCTTAATAAACACAGTCTCCGATAGAAAATTCCAAATCTTTCCTCCTTCTATCAGCATAGCTCTTCTTCCTAGATTGAGCATTCCTTCATCCTAGCTCGGATTAACTCAATCTTCTCCGCAACTTCCTTCGCCATATCCAGACCGACAACCAATCTATAACCGGTCCCTAACCAACATACGGAAGACTTGCATGGTCTTCCATACAAAGCTTCAAATAGTGCCATCCTAATACTAGTCTGGTAACTATTATTATACGAGAACTCGACTAAATGAAGATGGTCCTTCCATGATCCCCAAAAATCCAATACACAAGCTCTTAACAAATCCTCCAAGATTTTGTTAACTCTTTCCGTTTGCCCATCAGTCCGTGGATGGTAAGCGGTACTCATGTTGAGCTTGGTTCCTAATGCTTCCTGTAGACTTTTCCAGAACTCACTAGTAAACAAAGAATCCCTATCACTAACAATACTACTAGGAATCCCAAGCAGTCTAACTACATTCTTCATAAACAACTACGCCAGACTAGGTGCCGTCCTATTTGACTTGATGGGAATGAAATGGGCACTCTTGGTCAATCTATCCACTATGACCCATATACTTTCATTCCCACTATTAGATCTTGGCAACCCATCAATAAAATCCATAAAGATAGAGTCCCACTTTCACAACGGAACTTCCAACGGTTGAAGCAATCTGCTTGGTTTCTGGTGTTCAGCCTTTGCTTGTTGGCAATTCAAGCACTGCTTAACACACAAACCAATGTCCCATTTCATACCTTCCCAGAAGAAACTTATCTTTATATCCCGATACATCTTTGTTCCTCCTGGATGGATAGTGAACTTCGAACGATGGCACTAATCCAAAACTTCCTTCCTCATGTTTTCTACATTTGGAACACACAACCTTCCTCTCTTCCTCAACCACCCATTTTGGTCAAGACTGAAATCCTTTAGGTCATCGCTCTCTATTCCTTCCCTCAACCTTTTGATCCGTTCAGCCAAAATTGGATCCTCCTTGTGACGACCTGGAATTTTTGTATATTTGAAATGTGAATATTTAATTTATTTTAAATATCCGAAGGTTAAATTTTAACTTTAATTTCAAATATCCAGTATTTATTTGGATAATTAATTATTGAATTTAATTATCGGGATTGGGTAAAATATTGAATCTTGATTGTAAGCCTGTTAAAAATAGTTCAAAGGTTCAGAAAAAAATTTATATTGTTAATACTGAAGATGATAGAACTTTTAAAATGGAATTTTAAAAGAGTTTTGTTCAGTTTTAAAAATATATCGTTGAAATTGAATTTAAAAATAGCCGTCCGAGGCACAGTCTCGGAATGCGACGAAAACAGTTCCATTGGATCCGTAATATTGTATTATTATTGGATTTCAATTTTCGTAGTGTTTGGAGTTGTCGTGTGGTCGTACGGAATGTAAACGCACTGAAATTAAATCGAAAATTCAATTTAATAACTGAATCCAAAAGGTTATCTTCTACTTATGATCGAATCGGGACTCGAGACCTTTTCCTTTGCGTTCGTAATAGGGATTTAATATTAAAACATCTGGCGGCACGTCTCGATTGGAGATCGAGACTGTAAGTTACGTAAATCAGGACGATTTCAAAATAGAATTAAATAGATGATTAATTATATTGCAAGCTTCTAAAACACGCCTCAGAAATTTACCACTTGTCAGATTTCGTGAACACGCGTCCTCACCTTTTTGTTTTCAACCGAACACTTCACAGTAAAGGTAAAAATGAAATCACCTATCTTCCTCTCGAATCCATAATCCAGGAAATCAGAACAAAGAAAATGGCCTGTAAATAAAATCGCGAATTCCCCTTGTCACTTCTCTTCTGCTCGCATCCACGAATTCGTTCGATAATTAAAAGAGGGGGAAGATATCGGCATATCGAATCGCGAGGGACTTCGCGAGTTCGAAGGGGAAAGTCGACGAACATCTGATGGCGTCGAAGTCGAGTAGCGCTCGGGTTCACGAGCGATAGTGGCAACGTCTGGCGGCTCAATTTGTGGGGCGACGTGACTCGAGCGGAGTCGATTTTGGGTTTGCGTAAGGCAGTGGGAACCTGGAAGCTCGTACTGGCGACATCGTTTTGGAGGGTCGCGACTTCGTGGTGGCAGCTCGATTTGGTCGCGTGCACGGGGAGGGTCAAGCTAGAGATGTTCGCGGTGGGTTGCCTGCTCGTCAAGTTTGGGTATTCGAGGAGTTCTGGGCGAAAGTTGTCGTATGGGTCTTCGATGGAATTTGCGACATCAAGAAGCAAACGGCTAAGTCATGAAGTCGTTATCTACCGAGAAGGTTCGGAGGTGATATTGTTTGCATGTGATGCCGTTCGATGGTGTTCGTGGTAGAGGGACCGTTCTTGTTTTCCAGTAAGGTATTTCCTATAGATTTGGGTTTTTGAATAATTTTAAGAAAGATATGTATGGATAGCATAGTTAAATAGAAAGGTAAAATAGAAGAGTTTATGAAATATGGAAATTCATTACACTAAAATAAATAGTTAATTATCTGAAATAATATATTAAGGTAGTTAATTGGGTTAATTAACTTTGTAAATTGTTTCAGTTATTAAAAATAATTTATCTAATAGGAAACTGATCAATAGCTTAGTTTAAATTTATAGTGTTAATTAATTGAATCTTTTAAAAGGAAATTATGGGTAAGATTTAAATTATTAGGTTAACCAAACTTTAGTTAAATTAAATGGTTGGTAACTAAGTGGTAGTTAATTATTTGATCAATTCAAGTATTTATAAACTGTATAAATATTTTTACAAGGTCTGAGATTATGGAAATCAAATCGGGTTGGATGGACGGCAAAACAATAATCAAAGGTGAGTTAATCTCACTCAGTTAGATTTAAATTTAAATGGTTAAATTTAAATATTTGATTGAATGGTTGATTTGGTTGATATGATATATATATATAGTAGTATATACCAATATATATATATTGGCATATGTATATATTGGAATTGATATTCCCGCATTATATAGCGGATGAGACCCTATGCGCCGCATAATAGCGGATGATATTTTATAAACCCATATACCGCGATATTCCACCTCGAAGTGGAATTGGTATTGTGCTAACGTCTGTGGATGCAGGGAAACAGGTTGGAGGGATCCAACTGGATTCCTCAAAATATTTAATTTTTGTTTAAATATTCTGTGATAATTTATATTGGATAATCTGGTTGGATTGAATTTCCCAGTATAATGAGTTATCAAAAGCAATTGAATTGGATTTTTGGAAAAATATAAAAGAGTAAAATTAAGTTAAGTAATTCTAGTGAATTCGAATAAATTAAATATGGAAAAGAGGAATTTTGAATAAATAGAGAAATGTTGAATTTAAAGAAGACTTATGTGATGTTATTTAAAGGGATAAAAATTTATTTTAATTCAATGTTTAAATGTAATTAAAAAGAGAAGGAATTTGGGAAATCTGAAACTTGTGTTTCGGTTTAAAGATTTTAAATCATAATGAGAAATAAAATCTGGAAGTTAATGAAATTGGAAATAAATGGATTAAGTAAAGAAATTTATTTCAAAGTAAAATAAATTGGGAAATCAATTATAAATTGATTTAAATACTTTGGAATTTGAATTTTAAAGAGAAATGAGATTTTGGAGAGATAAACTGGGTTTGTAAAGTAAAATAAAATATCAGAGGATATTTGAAATATAATTTCAAAGTGGGAATTTATAAAAGGATATGGTTTGGTTTAAAAATAAATGTTATTTTATTTTTAAAAGATGGGAGTGAGAAGGATATTTCTCTGTATAGCCAAGTACGTTTTCAAAGCAATTTTAATATAAGTTAAAAGTTCTAATTATATTTTTAAAAGCATATTTTAGAAAATTTATTATTTCTAAATGTTAATTTCCTAAGTAAGTATGTTTTAGGAAACCTATTCTTTTTAAATATTTAAACTTTAAAGTAAGTATTTTTCAAAGATCTATTATTGTAGTAATTATATAAAAGTGATTTGGTATTGTATTTTAAAAAGAGAAATTTAGTTTATATTTGTAAAGTGGTTTCATTTGAAATATTTCTTAAGTATATATTTTGTTAAGGTATTAAAGTAGTTTTTTTTTATTTCAATATTATTAAGTATATTTATAGTAAAGTGTTTTAAGATTATTTTAAAATCTAAGTGTTTTGTACTTGGTGTTTCAGAGGAAATAAATATTTGGAAATGTATTCCGTAAGCGGAAACTGTTTTGAAATTGTTTTCAAATGAGTTTTGAAAATTCGGAATTATATCTTGGAAAGATATTTGGGCAAATAAATAATGTGGGAAATTATTTAATTGTGTGATGGTTGCTTGTGGATGTTAATTGATAGTTAAATAACCGACTATCAATATTGGCCAAATGCGCTGATCGTTTCGAAGAGACCGGGATCGAGTTACCGTATACCGGGATTCTAGGTCTGGAGACTCGAATACCACTTCGATCCGGTTTGTACGTTTCGTGTAACGATTTCGGAGTCGAAGATGGAGCAGTGAAGTGCAAGGGCTAGTCGCTACTAATCCTGAGGATATTTCCAAAATGGATGTAGTAGGAGTAGTGCCTTCGGTTCCGTTCAAACCCAGGACGGACTTGTATGGACGAATGCTTGCGAAACATCGTCAGCGGACGATGGGCATTCTAAGGGATATGTTCTCTAAAAGGTATCGTTTAGCCTCGAACCTCATCAACCGGGAATGACTGAAAATCAGGGGTTATGCAGCAAGGCTTCGTGGGTAGCTCCCACTGGAGGGTAAGGTCATCCCTGTCTAGATGTCCCTTTTTATTTCGGCTTAGTGGTGCGGTTGCTGATCCCAACCGTGGGGTGATTTTATTCGGGATCATCCAGTAAGGGATGGTTCCGGCCTTGTGTTGCAGGGGAGCGGGCGTACTCCTCGGTACGGTGATCTAGGCCACGTACTGTGATAGGTGGTACCCCAGTGCCTAGTCATTCGTTGGAAATCTATTCTCCCTACGTGCCTGTACGGTTTTGATTGTGCCCAACTATTGTTGAAATGTGAGATGCAAGCATTTCAGCTAGATTCTATTTTACTTTCTGTAGACACTACTATAATATCAGAGGATTTTGATATAAAGTGTTTTAGCTATCGTAAGGTAAAAACCCGACATGTTTATTTGTGGCGTGGTCTTACGAGATGCTTTTGATTTCAAAGGATTTTGAAACTTTAAAAATCAATTTGAGTGTGATTTTCTCACGCTGGTTTTCCAGACTGACTCGGGTATTGTTTTATATGATGCTCGGGTCAGACCGAGATAAACAGGTTCAGGATATGATGCTGTGGAGCTCAGGAGACGAGCTGGATGTCGATACGTACTCCCGTACTTGTTATTATTTTTCCGCTGTGTATTTAGTTGTATGTTATGGATGTTGATGTACTCTGATGATGTATTCTGATGTATTGTATAAACAGATATAATTTTGATTTGTGTAAAGATCTGTTGATATATTATATTTTATTCCGCTGCGATGGTTAGATTCTGATGTTGTTTTTCTTTTATTTTCTTCTTCTACCTCTTCTTCTTTTTACCCAAATGGTCCGGTTTTTCGTGTTAGAAAAACCCGGGTTGTTACACTTGGTATCAGAGCTTAGGCTAGCGATAACCTTGGCTCTGGTGGGAATTTTGAGAGTATTAATAGATATGAGCGCGTATTTGTTAGTGAATATAAAATGGTTTTATATTGTGTTGGTTGATTTATTTAGTGGCATATGAACCTTAGTCGGCACAGTCTGTACAACTGTATCGAAGGGGTTTCTAAACACTTGAATAGAACAGTTCGACACAATATTGTTTTAAATAGGGTGAATGAAATAATTTTGCCCAAATTATTTTGTATATAAAAGAAATAATTATTTGAAATTATTATAGTTATATATTTGGATGCTTGGTTGTTAGAAAATGACAATAATGAGTTAGTCTCATTATTGAGTAGAAATTGAAACTTATAACCTAAGTTGAAGAATAAATTTATATAACAAAATGGAATTTGAAATATAGACTAAATGAAATTTATAAATTGAGATAAACTTTATATACAAATGTGAATTACAAATGTGATTTATAATCAAATGAGATTAATTCATAAACAAATGAAATTTGTAAATGTAAATGGTAAAAGTGACTTATAACTTGAAATAAAATGTGATAGAATTCCAGAGTAATGTTTGGATATAAAAATTGGATGGATTTTTGTTTTGGGAAAGATTTAAATTCCTTTGGATTTAAAATAGTTTCAAAGGTTTTGGGGAAATAATGGTGATATTATTTCATGAATATTTTTGAAATTGAATTCATATCTGGTGGGATTTGGGATTTAAAAATATTTGAAAAGTTTTAAAGTGATAAAAGCATTAAATTCTCTTTCGGTCGCTGGAAAATAATTTCGGTGATGACTGCAGCATCATCGATGTTCATTTTCGAGTTTCTAAAAGAGAAATTGCTACCAAACTGTTTTAAATTGAAAATGATTGTGAACTGGGTTGGTTTTGAAATTCAAAGGGAAAATTGTTTGATAAAAGTAGATTGTTTTGGAAATTGGGATTTGAGGTGATATACCAGATATGTATGAGTTATTTATGGATTCAAAATGGTTTTTGGAATAAAATCGGGCAATTGGATTCTGGAAATTCTATTTAAAATATAAATGTGGAAATTTAAATGAATCAACAACATAAAGTATAGAATGAAGTTGATTTAAATAAGAAGGGAATGGAAGTTTAATTCTGGGATTATAATTATGAGATGAAAATAACTCAATGGGTAATATAAGTTGGTAGATAAAAGAGCTAGAGAACTTGAAGGTGAATGAATTGTAAAACTTGTATAAAATTTGTATCCTGGAATTAAAATTTAATTCGAGTATATGAAGGAGAATAAATATATTTGAATTTAACTTAAGATGAGTTAAATAAAATTGAGAATTGGAATTGAATTAAATGTAAATAAGTTGAAGTCGAATTGAATTGGATATAAAGGTAATGTAAAATGCTTATAATTGTGTAAAGAAATTCATATTCTTAAGTTCTTAAGTGTAATAATTTGAAATTTGATATAAAGATGGAAATGGACTTAAATGAATAGTCCCAGATCTTAAGTAAGTAAGTTAAAACTTATGAGTAGAAATGAAATTGTAAGTCATAAATGAGAATTCATTTCTTTGAACCATTAAGAGTTATAATTTGAAATTGTAATTATCAAATGGAAACGACTAAGATGAGCAATCTTAATTTTTAAATAAAGCCAAACTTGAATTATAAAATAAATTGAATTTAAGATGATTAAGTGAAGTGATATTTGGGATTTAAAAAGCAAGTATTTAATTTTAACCAGCGGAGGAACTAATTTGATAATAAATTAGTTAATGAAATTGAATTAAAATAGTGATGGTTTGGATTTCGAATGGAATCCGAATAAGTGAAAATAAATAAATGGATGGAATTTGATTAAATAAGAATCAAATGAAAGATGGAAATAAAACTTAAAAGGGTTGGTTAAATGGAAAATAAACTTAAGCTATTGACTTAAGTAAATGTTGAATGGAAACTGAACTCAACAGAGGAGTGGTTTAAATAAGTTGAGAAATAGTTATTGAATGAATTAACTTGGATTGTTTTCGAGCTAAATAAAATTCATTTTTTGGAAATTGGAGATGAATTGAATTTAAGGAAAAAATTGGAAATGAAGTAGTAAATTGAAGTAAATTAAAATTCATATGAAATTGGAATTCAATTTGAATATATACACTTCAGTGGTGAAGTAGTAAATGAATATAAGAAAATTTATATTGAACTTAAGAATTGAAGAATGAAATTCTTAAGAAAATTTGTATTGGAAATATACTTAGTAATTTTGGAATGGAAAAATAAAAAATATACTAAGTGAATAGTTGAATGAAGACTAAAACTGAAGTTGTGAAATGGGATAGTTGTGAATAAGGGGATAACAATCAAAAATGAATGTGAATAAAAGAAAATTGATATAATTGGTAATCAATTGGAATTTATACGTAAGATGTACGTATATTATTTTATTCGCATAGCTATTTGATCCAGATGTCGAACACAGAATTTCGAGATAGTTTTATCGATCCGAATCAGGATTTTTCACTCGATTTTCGACGACGAGCCTGGATATGGATTGTTGATTGATTCTGGATATTCTCTATCATAGTTTGTGGCTATGCAAGGAGAATGACGGTTTCTGATCAAGAAACCAGATCTGAGTCCGCACTAGGAAGTCGGGTGGACGATACTAGTTCGGAAGTGGAATTGTGTGATCGATTGAGCGATCGAATGTGATATTGCGTACGGATGATATATGTGCATCGTACGGGCTTAAGTAAAGCAAATATTGAAAATTTGTAAAGAAATGTATAAAATGACTTTGGGATTGTGATTGAATATTATTGCTTAGTAGGATATACAGGTGTATAAAAGCAATGGATAAATTGGGATTTTTGATTTAGAAGATAAAATTTAATGGCCCGACAAAAAGGTATGTATTTGAATTTCTATATGATTTGATTGGGTTTTGGATCCAGCCACTTGGCTTTTTGTTTTCTTTTTGAGATTGGGAGGCCGTAGAGCCATTTTGTAGTAGTACCGAGCTAGCCGTGCAAAGGAGACGCTGGCGAAATTTTTCGGAAATTTAGGGAGTTAGAAAATTTTGGAGAAATTTTTGATAATTCAAAATTTGAATTCAAATTTAAATTTGAATGGATAAGTAGGTGGTATGAGTTGAACTTATGAATAAGTTTGGGAAGTTAAAAGATGATTAGTGTATCATTAATAAAAGATTGTTTGGGTATTGTTAAAACTGTTGAACTTGGGAAATAGTAATGGGTATTGGATCATTCTTCCTAACAAGTAATTTCGGGGACGAAATTCTTTTAAGGGGGGAGGAATGTGACGACCCGGAATTTTTGTATATTTGAAATGTGAATATTTAATTTATTTTAAATATCCGAAGGTTAAATTTTAACTTTAATTTCAAATATCCAGTATTTATTTGGATAATTAATTATGGAATTTAATTATCGGGATTGGGTAAAATATTGAATCTTGATTGTAAGCCTGTTAAAAATAGTTCAAAGGTTCAGAAAAAAATTTATATTGTTAATACTGAAGATGATAGAACTTTTAAAATGGAATTTTAAAAGAGTTTTGTTCAGTTTTAAAAATATATCGTTGAAATTAAATTTAAAAATAGCCGTCCGAGGCACAGTCTCGGAATGCGACGAAACCAGTTCCATTGGATCCGTAATATTGTATTATTATTGGATTTCAATTTTCGTAGTGTTTGGAGTTGTCGTGTGGTCGTACGGAATGTAAACGCACTGAAATTAAATCGAAAATTCAATTTAATAACTGAATCCAAAAGGTTATCTTCTACTTATGATCGAATCGGGACTCGAGACCTTTTCCTTTGCGTTCGTAATAGGGATTTAATATTAAAACATCTGGCGGCACGTCTCGATTGGAGATCGAGACAGTAAGTTACGTAAATCAGGACGATTTCAAAATAGAATTAAATAGATGATTAATTATATTGCAAGCTTCTGAAACACGCCTCAGAAATTTACCACTTGTCAGATTTCGTGAACACGCGTCCTCACCTTTTTGTTTTCAACCGAACACTTCACAGTAAAGGTAAAAATGAAATCACCTATCTTCCTCTCGAATCCATAATCCAGGAAATCAGAACAAAGAAAATGGCCTGTAAATAAAATCGCGAATTCCCCTTGTCACTTCTCTTCTGCTCGCATCCACGAATTCGTTCGATAATTAAAAGAGGGGGAAGATATCGGCATATCGAATCGCGAGGGACTTCGCGAGTTCGAAGGGGAAAGTCGACGAACATCTGATGGCGTCGAAGTCGAGTAGCGCTCGGGTTCACGAGCGACAGCGGCAACGTCTGGCGGCTCAATTTGTGGGGCGACGTGACTCGAGCGGAGTCGATTTTGGGTTTGCGTAAGGCAGTGGGAACCTGGAAGCTCGTACTGGCGACATCGTTTTGGAGGGTCGCGACTTCGTGGTGGCAGCTCGATTTGGTCGCGTGCACGGGGAGGGTCAAGCTAGAGATGTTCGCGGTGGGTTGCCTGCTCGTCAAGTTTGGGTATTCGAGGAGTTCTGGGCGAAAGTTGTCGTATGGGTCTTCGATGGAATTTGCGACATCAAGAAGCAAACGGCTAAGTCATGAAGTCGTTATCTACCGAGAAGGTTCGGAGGTGATATTGTTTGCATGTGATGCCGTTCGATGGTGTTCGTGGTAGAGGGACCGTTCTTGTTTTCCAGTAAGGTATTTCCTATAGCTTTGGGTTTTTGAATAATTTTAAGAAAGATATGTATGGATAGCATAGTTAAATAGAAAGGTAAAATAGAAGAGTTTATGAAATATGGAAATTCATTACACTAAAATAAATAGTTAATTATCTGAAATAATATATTAAGGTAGTTAATTGGGTTAATTAACTTTGTAAATTGTTTCAGTTATTAAAAATAATTTATCTAATAGGAAACTGATCAATAGCTTAGTTTAAATTTATAGTGTTAATTAATTGAATCTTTTAAAAGGAAATTATGGGTAAGATTTAAATTATTAGGTTAACCAAACTTTAGTTAAATTAAATGGTTGGTAACTAAGTGGTAGTTAATTATTTGATCAATTCAAGTATTTATAAACTGTATAAATATTTTTACAAGGTCTGAGATTATGGAAATCAAATCGGGTTGGATGGACGGCAAAACAATAATCAAAGGTGAGTTAATCTCACTCAGTTAGATTTAAATTTAAATGGTTAAATTTAAATATTTGATTGAATGGTTGATTTGGTTGATATGATATATATATATATAGTAGTATATACCAATATATATATATTGGCATATGTATATATTGGAATTGATATTCCCGCATTATATAGCGGATGAGACCCTATGCGCCGCATAATAGCGGATGATATTTTATAAACCCATATACCGCGATATTCCACCTCGAAGTGGAATTGGTATTGTGCTAACGTCTGTGGATGCAGGGAAACAGGTTGGAGGGATCCAACTGGATTCCTCAAAATATTTAATTTTTGTTTAAATATTCTGTGATAATTTATATTGGATAATCTGGTTGGATTGAATTTCCCAGTATAATGAGTTATCAAAAGCAATTGAATTGGATTTTTGGAAAAATATAAAAGAGTAAAATTAAGTTAAGTAATTCTAGTGAATTCGAATAAATTAAATATGGAAAAGAGGAATTTTGAATAAATAGAGAAATGTTGAATTTAAAGAAGACTTATGTGATGTTATTTAAAGGGATAAAAATTTATTTTAATTCAATGTTTAAATGTAATTAAAAAGAGAAGGAATTTGGGAAATCTGAAACTTGTGTTTCGGTTTAAAGATTTTAAATCATAATGAGAAATAAAATCTGGAAGTTAATGAAGTTGGAAATAAATGGATTAAGTAAAGAAATTTATTTCAAAGTAAAATAAATTGGGAAATCAATTATAAATTGATTTAAATACTTTGGAATTTGAATTTTAAAGAGAAATGAGATTTTGGAGAGATAAACTGGGTTTGTAAAGTAAAATAAAATATCAGAGGATATTTGAAATATAATTTCAAAGTGGGAATTTATAAAAGGATATGGTTTGGTTTAAAAATAAATGTTATTTTATTTTTAAAAGATGGGAGTGAGAAGGATATTTCTCTGTATAGCCAAGTACGTTTTCAAAGCAATTTTAATATAAGTTAAAAGTTCTAATTATATTTTTAAAAGCATATTTTAGAAAATTTATTATTTCTAAATGTTAATTTCCTAAGTAAGTATGTTTTAGGAAACCTATTCTTTTTAAATATTTAAACTTTAAAGTAAGTATTTTTCAAAGATCTATTATTGTAGTAATTATATAAAAGTGATTTGGTATTGTATTTTAAAAAGAGAAATTTAGTTTATATTTGTAAAGTGGTTTCATTTGAAATATTTCTTAAGTATATATTTTGTTAAGGTATTAAAGTAGTTTTTTTTTATTTCAATATTATTAAGTATATTTATAGTAAAGTGTTTTAAGATTATTTTAAAATCTAAGTGTTTTGTACTTGGTGTTTCAGAGGAAATAAATATTTGGAAATGTATTCCGTAAGCGGAAACTGTTTTGAAATTGTTTTCAAATGAGTTTTGAAAATTCGGAATTATATCTTGGAAAGATATTTGGGCAAATAAATAATGTGGGAAATTATTTAATTGTGTGATGGTTGCTTGTGGATGTTAATTGATAGTTAAATAACCGACTATCAATATTGGCCAAATGCGCTGATCGTTTCGAAGAGACCGGGATCGAGTTACCGTATACCGGGATTCTAGGTCTGGAGACTCGAATACCACTTCGATCCGGTTTGTACGTTTCGTGTAACGATTTCGGAGTCGAAGATGGAGCAGTGAAGTGCAAGGGCTAGTCGCTACTAATCCTGAGGATATTTCCAAAATGGATGTAGTAGGAGTAGTGCCTTCGGTTCCGTTCAAACCCAGGACGGACTTGTATGGACGAATGCTTGCGAAACATCGTCAGCGGACGATGGGCATTCTAAGGGATATGTTCTCTAAAAGGTATCGTTTAGCCTCGAACCTCATCAACCGGGAATGACTGAAAATCAGGGGTTATGCAGCAAGGCTTCGTGGGTAGCTCCCACTGGAGGGTAAGGTCATCCCTGTCTAGATGTCCCTTTTTATTTCGGCTTAGTGGTGCGGTTGCTGATCCCAACCGTGGGGTGATTTTATTCGGGATCATCCAGTAAGGGATGGTTCTGGCCTTGTGTTGCAGGGGAGCGGGCGTACTCCTCGGTACGGTGATCTAGGCCACGTACTGTGATAGGTGGTACCCCAGTGCCTAGTCATTCGTTGGAAATCCATTCTCCCTACGTGCCTGTACGGTTTTGATTGTGCCCAACTATTGTTGAAATGTGAGATGCAAGCATTTCAGCTAGATTCTATTTTACTTTCTGTAGACACTACTATAATATCAGAGGATTTTGATATAAAGTGTTTTAGCTATCGTAAGGTAAAAACCCGACATGTTTATTTGTGGCGTGGTCTTACGAGATGCTTTTGATTTCAAAGGATTTTGAAACTTTAATAATCAATTTGAGTGTGATTTTCTCACGCTGGTTTTCCAGACTGACTCGGGTATTGTTTTATATGATGCTCGGGTCAGACCGAGATAAACAGGTTCAGGATATGATGCTGTGGAGCTCAGGAGACGAGCTGGATGTCGATACGTACTCCCGTACTTGTTATTATTTTTCCGCTGTGTATTTAGTTGTATGTTATGGATGTTGATGTACTCTGATGATGTATTCTGATGTATTGTATAAACAGATATAATTTTGATTTGTGTAAAGATCTGTTGATATATTATATTTTATTCTGCTGCGATGGTTAGATTCTGATGTTGTTTTTCTTTTATTTTCTTCTTCTACCTCTTCTTCTTTTTACCCAAATGGTCCGGTTTTTCGTGTTAGAAAAACCCGGGTTGTTACACTCCTCTTGCTTAGAAGCTATCTTCTCAATCATTACCGGTCTAACTTCTAAACAAGACAATACAGCACTTCCAGTACTAGAACCTACCTCGGATCTAAACTACATATTACAAGCCGATAATGCTTCCAAATCTTTCCACTCAGTAATCATAGCCAATACTGCATTCTGATGTTTCCGGCTGAGTGCATCCGCTACCTTGTTTCCTTTTCTGGGTGTGTACTCAATTCCAAAATCATAAGCAGCAATAAACTCCAACCATCTCTACTGTCTCATGTTCAGCTCCTTCTGAGAGAACAAGTATTTCAATGACTTATGATCAGTATAAAGCTCAAATCGCTCTCCCAAAAGATAATGCCTCCACACCTTCAAAGCAAATATAATGGCAGCTAACTCCAAGCCATTCGTTGGATACCTAACTTCATGTGGTCTGAGTTGTCTAGAAGCATAAGCAATCACTTTACCTCTTTCCATCAACACAGCTCCCAATCCAATTCCACGCGCATCAGTATAAACAACCAAAATCTTGATTCCCCTCTAGAACCACTAATACCGACGCATGGGTCAATAAGTGTTTCAAGCTCTAGAATGCTTCCTCACACTTATCAGTCCATACGAACTTCACACCTTTTCGCGTAAGCTTGTTCATCGGTGCAGCTATCCGTGAAAAATCCATGATATATCTTTGATAATATCTAACCAATCCAAGAAAGCTCTTAATCTCGATCACCGTCTCGGGTCTCTTCCAATCAGTCACTGCCTCAACCTTAGTTGGATCTACAGAAAACCCTTTCTCTGAGATGACATGATCAAGGAACTTCACTTCCTTCTTCCAAAAATGACACTTCGAAAACTTAGCCTTCAACTGATGCTCCCTCAATGTTTCGAGCACAACTCTAAGATGAACTTCATGCTCCTTCTCATCCTTAGAGTATACCAAAATGTCATCTATGAAGACCAACACAAATCTATCCAAGTTCTCTCGGAAAATCCTATTCATCAGGTCCACAAAGAATGTCGGTGCATTAGTTAGTCCGAACGGCATAACTAGCCATTCATACGATCAATATCTTGTCCTAAATGCCATCAAAGGAATGCTATCCTCTACCACTCTAAGCTGATGAAATCCCATCGCCAAATCTAGCTAAGAGAATACCTTGGCTCCACTTAACTGACCGAATAAATCGTCAATTCTCGGCAATGGATATCGGTTCTTTATCGTCTCCTCATTCAACTTACGATAATCGATACATAACCTCAACGATCCATTCGGCTTCTTAGCAAATACAGCGGCAGCTCCCCATGGCGAACTACTTGGTCGGATAAAACTCTAGTCTTCCAAATCCACCAATTGCACTTTCAACTCTCTTATCTTGGTGGGAGTCATTCTACTTGGCGGTCTACTCACCGGTTCTATTCCAAGCACTAAATCAATCTGAAACTCAATGGCTCGTTTCGGTGGCGACCCAGTTACCGGCACAAACACATCTGCCAATTCTCTAACTACAAAGACTCGATGCAACTCATCCTCCAACTCCAGAATACCCAATAAAGCATTCATTAACAACTAGGGTTTTCCATGGTATAAACTATCTGATCACTACAATCCGGGTGACTAAGTGATATTTTCCGGTCATGGTAAAATATCCTAGCATCATATTTACTTAACCAGTTCATCCCAAGGATAATCCCAAATCCCCCAAAGTCAAACACAAGCAAACAGCACTCAAAAGTATGGCCTAGAAAATCAAACTCTAAATGGTCACACCTCATCCCAAGCGTTGCATACCCTCCTATCAGATTTGCAACCCTTAAGGAAGTAACTAGATATGAGGGCTCTAGGTTAAGCTTATCTACCAAACATCGAGAAATAAAAGAACAAGATGCTCCTGTATCAAACAATACCCTAACTGGTATGTCATGGATCAAAAGCGTACCTTCCATCATAAACTTTCCCTTCTCAGCAGCAGTTGGTTTAGAAGATGATGGCTCCAAAGCAAAGACCTTCCCTTTTCCTGCCTTGGAGGCTTCAGGACATTTTTTCTTGTAATGCCCCATTTGGTTGCAATTATAGCATTGCACATTCTGCTTCCCACAACCGACTTTCCATCTCCCGAATGTCACTCATTAGCATAGTGACCCTTCTTATCACACTTGTAGAAAACTATATCCACTTTCCCTTTCTTGACATCTCCTTCTCTCTAAGCGCCCTTCTTCTTGAAGAACTTCCTCTTCTTCCCCTGAGGACCATGGAATTCAACGGGCTTCTCCCTAGCCGAAACAGCAAGCATTTCCTCATGGCAAATGGCAATTTCCACTACTACATTAGAAGGATCTCGGATATGGGCCATAGTCATTCTGCCAAGCTCTGGCCTCAATCCTCTAATGAATCTCTCATTCCTTTTGACATCCATGTCAACCAAAGCATAACCATATCGAGATAACTCATCAAACCTAGCAGCATACTCGATCACAGACATTTGTCCTTGGACAAGATCCATAAACTTTCTAATTAATGCCAACTTGGCTACCTCAGACAAGAACCTCTGCTCAAACCTCCTCCTGAAGTTAGCCCAAGTCAACTCTTCCTCTAGCACTCCGGTCATCGCACTGTTCCACCAATGTAGCGCTAACCCTTGCAACTGTCTCGAGGCTAGCCTTCTCTTTTCCCCATCTCAAGCCTAGATCCGTAAAAATCCTTTCACAGTTCAACAGCCAATTCTCCACTTCAACAACATTTTCTGTTCCACCATATGGCTTTCCTTCAAACTGATATAGTCTCTACTCAGCTTATCATAGTTATATCTAACTGGAACTACAGGTTTTGCTCCACAAATATTCCCACCAGCTCTTGCTTGCAAAAGGTTTGCCAACAACTGATACAAGGCTCCTATATCCACTTGAGGAACCCCTACACCCACATTTTCAGCTTGAGCCTGACTGGAACCTCTTCTAGCATTTTGTCGGGCATTTCCATTAGTAGTGGTGATATCTCCTCCAAGGTTTACCCTGCCTCTTCTTCCTTCCATATCTGTATTCAAACCTCATGAGATATAGACAAATAGCTTAACTAAGATAGGATTCTAGAGATATAGTGTATACTTATATATAGCAAATACAAGTACGTTACTATAGCGTTATCCCATACCCCGATCTTAACTCTAATTTCTATGGATTAAGTTTTCAAAAATCATTTTTGGTTAAAGTATTTCATAGACCATGCTTTGATACCAAGTTGTAACATCTCCTATCTATAGATCCAAAACTAGCATTACAGATGCTGTAGTCATCTATAGTATTAGGTTCCCGCGACTAAATACGGCTATGTTAATGGTATCAATAATATCAGAAGCACTTAAATATGAAACAAAACACAGATTTCAAAACAAATTTTTACTTCATTACATTTCAAAACCAATTGTTTCACATTCACAACACATAATCCCAAAGCATTCCCAAGCATAGGTCAAATATAATTATTACAAATTACACGAAGAGCGGTATATGAAGATACCCCTTGGTTGATCAGAGTCATATGGTCATAATAGACCTAATACAATCATAGCGGAAATACATCAAAACATAACAAGAACTGCAAATCTTAAATAGCTATCTGTTTGCCTCCTGCATGCCTCCGACAGCCTTATTCGTCATCCTACTAAAACCTGAAAAAGACCTTAATCCCTCAGCTTACTCAAATTAATTTTTAAGCATTCGAGAGTTTAAAGGGAAAACATAAACTTTGAGTCAGACATAAAGCCTAGTATGAATAATACTATACATCCCGGTTAAAAAGTGAGACCACGGCGCTTAGCGGAACGGGTTTCCCCTCACTAACATCTTTTTAAAACATATCTTTTGCAAAACCTTTCATAAAACCATATATTGTGCCCCTACATCCACAATGGTTAAAACATGTATTTATAAAACATTATGGTGATTTGCATACTTGAAAACAATTAGGATTTACCCATCCCGCATTAGTTAGTCTAACCATCTAAGTTTCAACTGACTATCCGTCTTATATTTTCAAGGACTACCCATCCCATTTTAGACTTTATTTGCATCAACAAGGGACTATCCATTCCACATTCATTTTACTTAAACTAATGCAGACTATCCATCTCACATCCCATAGTTCTCCTAGGATAACTATGAATCTTGCTTTAATCCTATGGAGACTATCCATCCCCGACATGATATGGACTCTCCATCACACATCCTATAGTTTTCCTAGGATGACTATGAACCCTTCTTCATTTCATATGGAGACTATCCATCCCCAACATGATGTTGAATATCCATCAAACATCTCATAGTTTTAATAGGATGACTATGAACCCATCATTTTGCCACTTGATTCATGCTAGCCCCATGAATCTAATTATCTCATGTTAGCCCCATGATTGTAATTGTCTCATGTTAGCCCCATGATAAACCTATTTCCATTAGTGTCCCTAACTTAGGTTATATTCATTTATAATTTTCATTGGTACCCTCAAACCCCTTGAAAATCAAACCTTTCAAAACGATTGAAACTCAAACGTTTCGAAACCATTGAGATCATCTCTTTCGAAAGCAATAAAACCTTAGACATTCTATTTTAAAAATACTTGAAACATTGCCTTAGAAAACCTTTGGAAACCCTTCCATTTAAAACCTTCTGAAATCATTCGGAAACAAAAACTTTTGACCTAGTCGGAAGCTACCTTTCGACCCCTTCGAAAACTTTGATTTCGATCCCTTCTAAAACCGTTCAGTAAACAAAACCTTTTGAAAGCATTACTCATCTTCAACACAAACTTTCGAAAAACTTTTCTAGGTTCAATTTAAAATAGGTGGAAAACCTTCTTTTAAAACCTTTTAACTCCATTGGAAGCAACCTTTCGGCTAAGTCGAAAGCTCTGCTTCGAAAGCTTTAAAGCATCTTTTAAATAACTCTTTCGGAAGCTTTAGATTATAGTTCAATTTATAAAACAAGGGTAAATCTCTAAGTCGAAAGTTTCCTTTTGGAAGCAAGGAGATGCGGCTTGTTTTTAAAATAAGTAAACTTTTCGAAATCAATCAAAGTAAGCCCTTCGACTTTGTCGGATGGTTCAAAATAAAACATTTACATAAAGCACCAGTAATTAACTATGTCGGAAGGTTTCAAAACAATGTAGCAGTAGTAACCTTTCGACTGTGTCGAAAGGTTTAAAACCTTTCTTTTAAACATTTTGAGCTGGTCGAAAGCAACCAAGTTGAAAGCTCTAAGTTGAAAGAAAAGCAGGTGAAAGCTTTTGGTTTATAAAATAAACATACCCCAACCTCTTTTTCCATCAACCTTTCGACTAAGAACCCTTCGATTTTGTCCAATTCATTACGTACCAAGTTGCTTGATACCATATGCATTGGTTTGACCTTGTCGAAAGCTTAGAACCTTTCAACCTTGTCGAAAGGTCTGGGTCGGAAGTTTTACTGCTGCAATAGGCTGAAACATGCTAAAAGTATGATTTCTTTGTTTTTAACTTAAAAGGATAACTTTTCAACTACCTACCTTTGTTTGTCAAATTCTCATTGGTTAACAAATTCTTTTCAAAAATGTGCTGCCACTATTTTCAAAATTAATAATCATTTTATTTTACAAAATGCCCCTTCTCCTTAATTAAATATGTAAAACATTTAAGTCCCATACCTTAAATAATTTTATATATTCATCAAAACACTTAAGAAAAACCTGGAAAAATCCTAGAAAATCTATTTTAATATGTTACCTAACATATAAAAATTTCAACCCCAAATAATTATTATTTTAGCTGAAAATAATTTATAACCCAATAAACAATTTCCTTCACTAGAAAATTAATATAAAATCCACCTTAATTTCGAAAATTATAAAATTTGAAACCCATCTCTAAAATATTATTTCCGACCTATTTTTAAATTTTCAAGGCATTTGGATGTCATCATTAGGGTTTTCATATCAAACATATCATTTAAAACAAGTATGAACATGCATAATTCACCAAACATACATATAACTTTTAATCCTCAAAACATGGCAATTACTTGCAAAAACATTTCAGATCTTAGTCTTAAAACTGAAAACCAAAAGAATATGGGATGTAGTAATTATTCACCTTAGTTTTGACATTATAGACGTGAGATTTGATGTTGATTTAGTTGATTGTTTCCCTTCTCTTGAATCCAAGCTTTAATCTTTTTCTTGAGAGTGAAAATGGTGGCCGGCCTTAGTATTTTTTTAGTTTGATAAAAATGAGAATGAACGTGAGCATTCTATCTCCTAAGGGTTTAGGGTATAAGGTCCACCTATTTCCCATATTGCCCTTGTCATTTCCTAACACCTTTGTTTATGTTATTTTATATTAATTAACACACTATCATGGCACGACTACCCTTAGCTAAAACAAATCTCAATCCATTAATCTCCACATTCTTTTATTTAATTTTAGCTAATTAAATATCCCAAATAATGTTATAAAAATATGGGATGTTACACTGGGTAGGTGGTTTCAATTGTTATTCATGCTTTTCCCGATCACTACTCAAGTGCTTTCTTACGATATTCTCTAAGATTAAAACTATCATAAATTTACATTCTTTTTGGCTCTCCATTATAGATTTAAATTACAATTTTCATTCATGACTTAGAACATGTAAAGTTTAGATTGATTCATAGATCTAGAATCTTTCCTACGATTCACGTGAAGAATGGAATAGAGCATTATCAGATAGAAAGAGAGTCGGTTCATTTTGAACGATACTTAGCTTCATCATGATTCAATTCTGAAGACATCATAAAGTCCTTCAGTTGCAAGTCTCGATTCCATAGAATATACAAGCATAGCTTCAGATCTGTACTTTAGCATGCAAATTTATAAAATAACTGAAGTTTTTGTGTTTGAAGGAGAAAGCCATCACCTTTGAGGTTATTAGTGTTGCATGCAAGCAGATTTGGAGGTAGAAGGGAGATTTGAGGTCGGTTATTCATTAGAGGTTGTTATGAAGTAAATTTTTGTTTTTTTTCTCTCGTCGTTAAAGGAGAGGCAGAGCATAGATGCAGAATAATTTAATAGTGAATAATGATCGAGTTGGAACTAATGCGCTGGGAAGCTTCTCGACTATAGGCTGATATTACGTAATGGGCCGAGCTAGGGACAAAAATTATATGGCCTGAGTTATTTGCTTTGTACATATGTTTTGTACATACTTTCGTACTTTCTTAGTGGTAATAAAGGCTTGAGAACCATATTCAAAAGCTAGAAAAATTTGAGTAGACATTGACAACTTCCATCCAATTTTTCTTATTCTCATTGCTACCTCCACTTCTAACCATAGCGGTGGCTCTAATAGCATGTGAGGGGAACTTCTAAAAGATTTGTGCAATTTCTACATCTATTTATGAAACTATCTGTTTCCTAATGTTTTTTCTTTTTAACTTTCCTAACGTTGCTACTATTTAAATTTCTTCCACCTAAATTTCTCTTATTTAAATGGTTGATGCTTACATAGCTCTTTTTATGTATAAACCTATTTCAGAAGTTTTTCTCCATATTTTCCTTATACAAGAATATTATTCCTATCTTCATTATAGGGTGTGCTTACGCTTCCATTCTCTTTACCCCATTTGAATCCATTACCACTTTCTATTGCCCACCCTTTTAAAAGAATTTTAAAACTTAAAATTTTCATAGCCAAAAAATTGGCAAGCTATGTATTTACACTCTATTTTCTTTTTATTTCCAAAGAAATATCTCTTTATCAAAACCCATTTTAATTGAAACCTTTGTACAAAAACACTTCAATTCCTACTAGAAAATTCTATCGAAATAGATATAAAAAGATATTTTAGTTAGTAGAAAACATACTTGCTTTTCAAAAATAGGGCTTTTCTCCTTTTTTCAAACCTTTTATTAAAATCTTTTATATGGAGTCGGACTCATGGTGGGTTTTTTGTCCCTTCTTTTCCACTTACTTTCAGACTTATCTTTCTCCAAAATATATTAAAATTCCAGCTATCATCTTGGAGTGATTACTACACACCTTCCTTCGAGAACTAGCTCGATTCTTACCTCTAGTTATCTGCAACATTTAGATTCTTTACATTCCATTTATCTGTACCTAATGTACATCATTAATTGGCAATCCTATGGGGATCCACAACCACCGGGCAATCCAGGCCCAATAAGGGATTCAAGTGCCATCTAGCTTCAGGGACCTTCCATATGCTACATTCATACTCTTCTTAGTTCAACGCCTTCCAATACGACCTATTTCACATAGGATGATCAAGATAGTTGTATATCTTCAACTTCATCTATAATTTCAACTCATGATCGCATTGTCCATCTTTTCAAAATATTGTTGCAACTACTTATAAGTCGGAATTTATAGGATTTGGCGTATAATATATATATATATATATATTTATAGGTAAAAATACAAATACGTTCACTTAATGTATCTTAATTCCTATGATCGACGAACCTAAGCTTCGATACCAAATGTAACAGTCCGCACCTTAATAAGCCTGAATTATCGCTAAATCGAAAATCCAACTCCACCAGGCTATAAATCGTTGGTGTTGGTATCGTGTAAATAACAAAAGCATATCAGATCATTATTACCGATATAAACTCATAGTGGAACAGTGAAGTATAATAAATATATAATTACTGAACAAGGTTAATACCTCTGATATCTAGTGCCATTTTAAGTGTCAAGCATGCATACAGTCCCCTTATGGACCAAGATACATTCCTCGCTAGCATCTATAACTCTACACCGCATCAGGTATCCACCATCTATTTCTAAGTTGAATTTCTTGCGTACATCGAGGATCTTCCCGTTAGTGCCTAATAATGGCACTACAACTATTTAGTCATATTCTACCTTGTTTTAAAGACTCGTCTAGGGGTTATCTAGCCTTTCCTCCTAACTACAACTAAGTAACAAACAAACGTAAGGTAGTGCATGTCCCATACGTGATCTACACTAGTAGGAGGTGTAGTCCGCAAAAGTGTAATCTGAGTCTTTCCACCAACCTCTCCAGCATCGATGATACTCTCGACCTATGTGTATACCCTACTCCTCACATATATGGTACTAACCTTGCTTGCATAACGTTGAGCCTATGTTCACCGTCCCATTTAGATTGCCTAATGCAATCAAGGAAATGCCCACTTGGTTACTCAACACATGCCTCCTAAAGATTGAAGTAAACCTACTTGGACCCTTAACACTTCAACCGAGGCAAACCCTACTTTGGTATATTCCCTTCACCTATAAGCGAATGTATAATCCTACAGGTCATACAGTTGGAGATGTCTCATATCAGTACAATATATACAGAACCATTGGTAGCCCCTTTTAGTCAGTAGACTTCTATTGTGCAACACCGCTGACCTCGCATTCCAAACCTTACTAATGACTACATCATTCTTAATTAATTTAATTAATTGGCTAGGCCCAACAATTCAACTCGTCATAAATGCATGCATACTCGAAGCTATATAAATTTTATTGACTTACTACACCTCTTATATTCAACTGCTAGTATTCAGTTATTTTCACATAACTTAATTTTTGTTTCATTAATGCCATTTAATGTCATTTATAGCTTATTTCTAATTCAATAAATTAAATATCTTTTATTTCTTAACTTCCACTTAACATTATTAGGTACAGCTTATTGTTCTTGTTCAACTATTAACGATCTTTCTTTGATTACAGTAACTTCTTAATTCCCCTTTCTTATTTATAATTCATTGCTTATTGCTTATTCCCTAACTCATCTTAAACCACATACGTTAGACTGACAATTAAATTATTGTTTTATTTCTACTTACAATATTTTCATTTATTCTTAGGGGTTTCTACATTTTAAATGCATTGGAATTCCTCTTCCCAAAAGGAACGTTAACACTATAAGGTGGTGCATGTCCAATACGTGATCTACACTTGTAGAAGGTGTAGTCCATATAGGCGTAACCCAAGTCTTTCTATTAACTGCACTAGGACCAATGACGCTCTCAACCTATGTGTACAGCCCTACTCCTTACATATATGATGCCAACCTTACTGACAATGCGTCGAGCCTACGCTCACTGTCCCATTTAGATTGCCTAATGCAGTCAAGGAAATTCCTACTTGGTTACTTAACACATACCCCCTAAGGATAGAAGTGGACCCTACTTAGCCCTTTAACACTTCAACCGAGGCGAACCCTACTTTAGTATATGCCCTTCACCTATAAGCGAAAGTATCATCCCATGGGTCCTACAGTTCAAGATGTCCCATATCAGTATATTGTATGCACAATTGCGGGTAGCCCATTTCGGTGGACAAACTTCTATTGTGCAACACTACCACCTCGCATTCTAACCCTTAATAATGACTATGTCATGCTTAATTAATTTATGTAATTGGCTACGCCCAATAAGTCACATTTTTCATAACGCATACTTAAGGTTATATAAATTTTATTAACTTACTACAACTCTTATATTCAACCGTTAGTATTTAGCTATTTTCATATAACTTACTTCTTATTTCACTAATGTTATTTACCAATTATTTCAAATTCAATAGATTAAATACCTTTTATTGCTTAAATTCCACTTAACATTATTAGGTATAGCTTATTGTTCATGTTCAACTATTAATTGTCTTTCTTCGATTACTATAAATTCTTAATTCCTTGTTTCCTTATTAATAATTCATTGCTTATTGCTTATTCCTTACTCATATTAAATCGCATATGTTAGATTGATAATTAAATTATTTTTATTATCTTTACTTATAATACTTTGGTTTATCCTTAAGGGATTTCTACATTTTAAATGCGTTGGAATTACCTTTTCCCCAAAGGAACATTAACATTATAATTTTACATATATTATCTAAAAGCAGACTTGTGTTATGTTTGGAATTATAAGGAATTATTTTTTCTATTACTATTGAAATAAATGGTATAAAATACGGTAAACACTCCTATTTTTATATCTCTTTCTTTTATGCATATTGCTTGTTATTTCAAATGATACACATTTACACATAATCATAAAAATGGATAATTTATAGAAATTCACATTGCTAAACACTTCATTCCAATGAATTAAAACACTACTCAAATCCCAATCCAATTTATAACAATTCCAAACATATAGCATTTAACTAACAAACATGGAATGATTATACAATCTCAATAATGAATTATCTCATAAATTCAGAGACTACTTTCACCCTTACTATCTAGATTTAAGTATATGAAATATTTAATCAAAGTTAACAATTCACACAATATGTAGGCATGGTTCTCAAATTAATCGCATATGTATATCTAAGCCTAAAGCTCCAAAATTTACATTTAGGCATAAAAGGAATAGATTTACAATGATATAAACCTAATATTATATAAAAATATATAATTCCCCACCCACCTTTAAGCTTCCAAATCTCCATATCTAAATCATGTTATCCTTATTTGACTCCCTTTCTCCTACCAAAATATGTATCACAAGCATTGTGACGCCCCACCTCTATGCTCATAATAACAAAGAGTATTAAAAGAAATACTGTCTATTATTACGAAGAATAAGGCTGGATAGGAGCGACCATCCGTAATTGGCCTTACACTAATATTGGTTATCTCGGTAGGAGTGGTATATACTTTTTATTTTTCATCTATTATTTATTTACTCCCATCGACATATCCAATTATCAGTATAAAACAAACTACGATAGTTCATAATAGTTTAGGACATTAGATATAACAATAACATAGATAATATAAATGCGGAACACAGATAAAAACAAAAGTCTCATATATATATAACTGATGTCAGTTAATACATAGTTGACTCAATACATATGATACAACTACAACTGTCGACTCTAGAAGTTATATATACAAGTACATTATCAACTAATATACATGAATACATATCGTTCTATACAATGACGCGACTACTACAAAATGACACAGACAACTTCAGAAGATGTGAAAAGTCTTCAAATCCTGAACAGCAACTCAAAGAAGAAAATCTACAACCTGAAATAACTCGGGTCTGACCCGAGTATTACATTCAAAAGAAAATAATACCCAGGTCAGTCTAATTCAAACCAGTTTATTAGTGCATATAGGCAGTAATAATTTAAATAGACGACAGTCACAATAATTCCCGTCTATCCGATTCTTTAAACAAAGAAACCGGATAACGGACAATATAACACTTAACAGTGTTTAACAAAAATCAGCAGATTTAAATCATCAATAGAGATAAATAAACAATTTATCAAATCGACTAAATCAATTTAAAACTGTCAAATCTGATAGGGCTGCAGTACACGCCTGCAGTACACACACGCGTGTACTGCCTCGCCACTATCGCAAAAGCTCAGTGAAAGTCACAAGTGATCACAAGGTCAAACCCCGAAATCGGGTTCAACTCAAGTGAATTCAAGAACAAATCCCGACAGGGGGAAAAACTGCAAAGCACATGCAACGGCAGACATAAGCGAATACGAAGCAACCAGCACGATGAAGCTATAGCAGCAAACAGTTGCAAAGACAAGGGCAGAATGCAACTACAAAGAAGACAGTGGCAGCACGTGAAACAATATGCAACTTGCATCTGAACAGTGCTCCAAAGATAAGGAGACAGGACAATACATGATACTAGTGACAATGCACGAGATACAGTGATGCAAAAGCTCACTGAAATATACAAGGCAAACCAAAGACCAGTTCACAAGCACGAAGGCATAAACCCACACAAGCATAGTCTGCATATGCACATGAAGGTCAATGACAGTTCAACAAATGTACACAATCAAAAGAAATAAAACAAGACCACTGATCAAGTGAAGCCTCAACGAAGACATGGTGCAGACCAATTTAACTCGAAGGAAATCAAGCCAATTCACCACCGTATACAACTGAAGGTAGTAGAATCAAGTCCAGACTATAACAGCTTGCACAAGCGTGAAAACAAATACAAGTGCAAGTGCAAAATGAATGCCTACATATTCAAGTTCAAAGACCAGAGCACAAGTGACAAGACACTGCAATTACGCAACTACCAACAGATGCAAACTGACCAACATGTGGTTTGAGCAAACTCGTACACTATATGTATGAAGTCCACAAATGTGCTCAAGTAACAGACTTCACAATGACAAGTACTGGGAATTTCGAAAGTAATAATGCAAACCTGGCAATGACAACAGAGGCAATAGCAAGCTAGTGATCACACTAATATATATAAAGTAGGATGATCAAAAATGCATACAACCACTATATATATATATACATACATGAATGTTTGTATATACATATATATCCATACAATACAAATTCCAGTGCAAGCCCAGCATTTCAAAAGTAACAATGCAGACTCAAATCAGTACCAGTCTTCAATTTAAATGAAACATATGCAATATGCAATGCAACCAGACTCACATATACATGAATGTCAACAGAAATTCGAATGCACGAATCAAAGCCTGCAGTAAGTCAAGTTCGAATTCGATGCAGATGATAAGCGACTCAAAGTCGAAAGCAATAAACGAGTCCAAGACGAAATCATGGATCATGACCGAAGTCCTAAAGCGACAAGTAAAACCCAACAACATACGAAATTTGCGAGGTTAAAGATCAATGACCAGCATCCAAACAAATCGAATGGCCGAAGCCAACAAAACCCAAAATCCAGAAATTTACGAAATTGAAAATACCAGAAAATCCAAAATCGCGAGCATCAATTTCTCAAGCAACCGATTAAACATTTTAAGGCGAACAAAAATCACATAGAAATCGAATTGGATGTGAGTGTCGAGAACACTCACCTTTGATTTTTGAAGAGCACGAAATCCAGACGAAGTTGACGCCCTAATTCGCGAAGGCGAACGAACGAAGGAGGACGAGAAACGAGGCCGCCATTTTTTCTCTTCGTTTCGTTTCTTTTTTTTTAGGTTAAGGGTTTCCAATGAAAAACGAGAAGGGGGGGAACGGTTATCAACCGTTCGAAAGAATCACGACCCAAATAAAACATGGCCAAGATTTTATTTTCAAAGATCACCAACACTTAATAAATTTCTAAACGAATTTGCAACAGATTACAACACTAAACAGCAATTAGCAGCAAGATTTAATCGTCTAACGACGATATTAATCAGCACAAAAATCCGGGTTGTTACAGACTCCCCTCCTTATAAAAATTGCGTCCACGCAATCATAGGGAATAAATGGACAAAAGGTAACAACCAAAAGAGCAAGGCAATGACGAGTGCATAAGCAAAGCAAATGTCAGCAGGGGAAGTACTAGATATGAAATCAAAAGGTTCGACTGCTTCAAATCAAAAGAATCAACATCGTGGGAATCAGGGATCAAAATCAGACGACTAACAAAAGCAAGAACAATCGAGTTCCAGCAACTAAAAGAGAAGGAAAAACAGAGCAGAAATCCCCTACAGAGCACGAATTGAATGTGAGTAAATCAAATTACTCACTTGAATCTCCAGAGAAAAAGACGAAACTCAAATCTCAAAAATCTCAAATATTTACTTATCTCAAACGATAATCAGAAAACAAATATTCAATTATCAAAAACGATAATCAAATTTCTCAAATCAGCAATTATTTAATTACCTCAAGCGATAATTAAATCTCAAAGCAACAAATGTTTAATTATCTCAAGCGATAATTAAATCTCAAATCAGCAAATATTTAATTATCAAAAGCGATAATTAAATCTCAAATCAGCAAATATTTAATTATCTTAAGCGATAATTAAATCTCAAATCAGCAAATATTTAATTATCTAAAGCGATAATTAAATCTCAAATCAGCAAATATTTAATTATCTAAAGCGATAATTAAATCTCAAATCAGCAAATATTTAATTATCTAAAGCGATAATTAAATCTCAAATCAGCAAATATTTAATTATCTAAAGCGATAATTAAATCTCAAATCAGCAAATATTTAATTATCTAAAGCGATAATTAAATCTCAAATCAGCAAATATTTAATTATCTAAAGCGATAATTAAATCTCAAATCAGCAAATATTTAATTATCTAAAGCGATAATTAAATCTCAAATCAGCAAATATTTAATTATCAAAAGCGATAATTAAATCTCAAATCAGCAAATATTTAATTATCTAAAGCGATAATTAAATCTCAAATCAGCAAATATTTAATTATCTAAAGCGATAATTAAATCTCAAATCAGCAAATATTTAATTATCAAAAGCGATAATTAAATCTCAAATCAGCAAATATTTAATTATCAAAAGCGATAATTAAATCTCAAATCAGCAAATATTTAATTATCAAAAGCGATAATTAAATCTCAAATCAGCAAATATTTAATTATCTAAAGCGATAATTAAATCTCAAATCAGCAAATATTTAATTATCAAAAGCGATAATTAAATCTCAAATCAGCAAATATTTAATTATCTAAAGCGATAATTAAAAACAACAAATATCTGATTATCAAAAATGATAATCAGAACTCATATCAACAAATATCTAATTATCACAAGCGATAATTAGAAACAACAAATATCTGATTATCAAAAACGATAATCAGAACTCATATCAACAAATATCTAATTATCACAAGCGATAATTAGAAACAACAAATATCTGATTATCAAAAACGATAATCAGAACTCATATCAACAAATATCTAATTATCACAAGCGATAATTAGAAACAACAAATATCTGATTATCAAAAACGATAATCAGAACTCATATCAACAAATATCTAATTATCACAAGCGATAATTAGAAACAACAAATATCTGATTATCAAAAACGATAATCAGAACTCATATCAACAAATATCTAATTATCACAAGCGATAATTAGAAACAACAAATATCTGATTATCAAAAACGATAATCAGAACTCATATCAACAAATATCTAATTATCACAAGCGATAATTAGAAACAACAAATATCTGATTATCAAAAACGATAATCAGAACTCATATCAACAAATATCCAATTACCTGCAGATAATTGGAAGCAACAAATATCTAGAAATCAATTAAGAAGACTAGAAAATCAACACAAAAGCTTGGATCGATCCCATCAGATGGCGAGTTTTTAATTCGCCGCACGTGCATCTCAGAGTGGCCGAAGCCTACCAAGTACTCAACATTATTTTGGCGCCCATCAGATTGACCCGGAGGTCCGCAGAGTGACCCGAAGGTCTAGTACTGGTATTTGACCCGAAGGTCCGCAGAGTGGCCCGAAAGCCCAACAAATGACCCGAAGGTCCGCAGAGTGGCCCGAAAGCCCAACAAATGACCCGAAGGTCCGCAGAGTGGCTCGAAAGCACACGAAAGCATCAAAATGTTTCAATTAACGAGTCCGGAATTAACCGAAATAGCAAACACACATGTCCCATACCACGTGTTTTACTAAATCGTTTGATTCTCTTCATCGTTTCCTTGAAAGTGCAAAATTGTGTATTTTGTAAAAATTACACTTTACATTCTCAAACGGACAAGTCCGGAATTAAGCGAATCAGTAAAAGAAAGGGGTCATAGTCCTCGATTTTGCTGAAACGTTTAAATCGCTTCCTCATTCTTTTGAAAGCGTAAACTGTTAAATTTCTGAAAACAATTTTATTTATTTTGTAAAAATAACAATTCACCTTCTCAACTGGACAAGTCCGGAGTTAAGCGAAACAGTAAAAGAAAGGGGTCATAATCCTCGATTTTGCTGAATCGGTTAAGTCGCTTTCTCATCCTTTTGAAAACGCAAACCGTTAAAATTTATAAAACAATTTTCATTTTTAAACGAGTTTCCAATCACGTGATTAAAGCAGCAATATTAGTAACAATTTCGATAAGGAAATTGTACTTCTCAAAATACCGTAAAAACGGTCACAAATCAATATTGCGGAATGACCGCTTGAAAATCCACTTTTAAAATTTGACGGTTACTGAAGCCAAAACGACAGTAATTTTAAAACGTCAAAATCACATCAAAATAATTTACATCAAAATGTAATATCAGTGAATTTTCATTCATCAAAATGCCACAAAACACCGTGCTTCAAAATATAGCATTGGTGTAAAATCCCGTTGTAAAAATAACGGCAACAAAATACGTTTCATAACCAAGCATCGGTTCAACGTAAAATAAATGCAATAACGTGCAATTTAAATTTTTGCATGTACTACAGAATGAACAAAGAATCATTCAAATGTATCTTCAATGAAGATAATTTAAAACAGCAAAAACCTAATCAATAGATGATTAGTACAAAAGAAAGCCAGCGGAAATTTCAACAAAAATCACATATCTGCAATTTCTTCGAATCCTCAATTCGGATTCGAAGTTCTCAAAAATAATTACAGCTATGTAAACAACAAATGAAATTCATATCAATTTCGTGTTTTGATTTTTAAATCAAAAAGATTATCAGTTGTACTCAGCGAAGACAGTTTCACTGTTTCCGCTGCGCACTCTGATAAACAGAACACAAATCAATCAAATCATCAGAACACAATTTCACTATTATTTTTAAATAATGATATTTAAAAACTTGCACCAAAATTTCAAAACTTTAGTTTTGACTCCAATCACTATAAAACATTGACCAATAGTTGTAACATATGTTCCATCCAAGTTATGTTTTATATTATGTCCATAAACCCCAAGCTCTGATACCAACTGTGACGCCCCACCTCTATGCTCATAATAACAAAGAGTATTAAAAGAAATACTGTCTATTATTACGAAGAATAAGGCTGGATAGGAGCGACCATCCGTAATTGGCCTTACACTAATATTGGTTATCTCGGTAGGAGTGGTATATACTTTTTATTTTTCATCTATTATTTATTTACTCCCATCGACATATCCAATTATCAGTATAAAACAAACTACGATAGTTCATAATAGTTTAGGACATTAAATATAACAATAACACAGATAATATAAATGCGGAACACAGATAAAAACAAAAGTCTCATATATATATATATAACTGATGTCAGTTAATACATAGTTGACTCAATACATATGATACAACTACAACTGTCGACTCTAGAAGTTATATATACAAGTACATTATCAACTAATATACATGAATACATATCGTTCTATACAATGACGCGACTACTACAAAATGACACAGACAACTTCAGAAGATGTGAAAAGTCTTCAAATCCTGAACAGCAACTCAAAGAAGAAAATCTACAACCTGAAATAACTCGGGTCTGACCCGAGTATTACATTCAAAAGAAAATAATACCCAGGTCAGTCTAATTCAAACCAGTTTATTAGTGCATATAGGCAGTAATAATTTAAATAGACGACAGTCACAATAATTCCCGTCTATCCGATTCTTTAAACAAAGAAACCGGATAACGGACAATATAACACTTAACAGTGTTTAACAAAAATCAGCAGATTTAAATCATCAATAGAGATAAATAAACAATTTATCAAATCGACTAAATCAATTTAAAACTGTCAAATCTGATAGGGCTGCAGTACACGCCTGCAGTACACACACGCGTGTACTGCCTCGCCACTATCGCAAAAGATACGCAAAAGCTCAGTGAAAGTCACAAGTGATCACAAGGTCAAACCCCGAAATCGGGTTCAACTCAAGTGAATTCAAGAACAAATCCCGACAGGGGGAAAAACTGCAAAGCACATGCAACGGCAGACATAAGCGAATACGAAGCAACCAGCACGATGAAACTATAGCAGCAAACAGTTGCAAAGACAAGGGCAGAATGCAACTACAAAGAAGACAGTGGCAGCACGTGAAACAATATGCAACTTGCATTTGAACAGTGCTCCAAAGATAAGGAGACAGGACAATACATGATACTAGTGACAATGCACGAGATACAGTGATGCAAAAGCTCACTGAAATATACAAGGCAAACCAAAGACCAGTTCACAAGCACGAAGGCATAAACCCACACAAGCATAGTCTGCATATGCACATGAAGGTCAATGACAGTTCAACAAATGTACACAATCAAAAGAAATAAAACAAGACCACTGATCAAGTGAAGCCTCAACGAAGACATGGTGCAGACCAATTTAACTCGAAGGAAATCAAGCCAATTCACCACCGTATACAACTGAAGGTAGTAGAATCAAGTCCAGACTATAACAGCTTGCACAAGCGTGAAAACAAATACAAGTGCAAGTGCAAAATGAATGCCTACATATTCAAGTTCAAAGACCAGAGCACAAGTGACAAGACACTGCAATTACGCAACTACCAACAGATGCAAACTGACCAACATGTGGTTTGAGCAAACTCGTACACTATAGGTATGAAGTCCACAAATGTGCTCAAGTAACAGACTTCACAATGACAAGTACTGAGAATTTCGAAAGTAATAATGCAAACCTGGCAATGACAACAGAGGCAATAGCAAGCTAGTGATCACACTAATATATATAAAGTAGGATGATCAAAAATGCATACAACCACTATATATATATATATACATACATGAATGTTTGTATATACATATATATCCATACAATACAAATTCCAGTGCAAGCCCAGCATTTCAAAAGTAACAATGCAGACTCAAATCAGTACCAGTCTTCAATTTAAATGAAACATATGCAATATGCAATGCAACCAGACTCACATATACATGAATGTCAACAGAAATTCGAATGCACGAATCAAAGCCTGCAGTAAGTCAAGTTCGAATTCGATGCAGATGATAAGCGACTCAAAGTCGAAAGCAATAAACGAGTCCAAGACGAAATCATGGATCATGACCGAAGTCCTAAAGCGACAAGTAAAACCCAACAACATATGAAATTTGCGAGGTTAAAGATCAATGACTAGCATCCAAACAAATCGAATGGCCGAAGCCAACAAAACCCAAAATCCAGAAATTTACGAAATTGAAAATACCAGAAAATCCAAAATCGCGAGCATCAATTTCTCAAGCAACCGATTAAACATTTTAAGGCGAACAAAAATCACGTAGAAGTCGAATTGGATGTGAGTGTCGAGAACACTCACCTTTGATTTTTGAAGAGCACGAAATCCAGACGAAGTTGACGCCCTAATTCGCGAAGGCGAACGAACGAAGGAGGACGAGAAACGAGGCCGCCATTTTTTCTCTTCGTTTCGTTTCTTTTTTTTTAGGTTAAGGGTTTCCAATGAAAAACAAGAAGGGGGGGGGGAACGGTTATCAACCGTTCGAAAGAATCACGACCCAAATAAAACATGGCCAAGATTTTATTTTCAAAGATCACCTACACTTAATAAATTTCTAAACGAATTTGCAACAGATTACAACACTAAACAGCAATTAGCAGCAAGATTTAATCGTCTAACGACGATATTAATCAGCACAAAAATCCGGGTTGTTACAAGCATATACATATTTATTAGAATTTTAAATCGGAGAAGGGATTTGAATTTAATTGGGATTTGGATTTAGGTTTACAATTTACCTTGGCTTCGGTGATTCGATTCGACCCAATCCTTCTTCTCTATTATTCTTCATTATTCTCCACTTTTACGTATACATAGTGTAACGACCCGCTATTTTGGACCATTCAAATCGACAATAAATCCACACATGTCTGACTTGAATAATTCAAAATATCAGATTGTTAATTTAAATTTGGCAAAACTCAGCATATGCAGTAAATAAATCAATCACAGAATCACAGACACAGAGTAATACAATAATACGCAGCGGAATAGATAAAATAGTAGTTCATGAAGCTACTATATAAACATCAGAGTTAGAAATAAAATACAACAGAATATCTCAAATACAGTGAAGTCTCCAATCCAAACAGATGACTTCTGTGAACGAATCAACTGGAGAGCTGGAAGCTGAATCAAAAGTTGGATCTCCAAAGGAAGCTCCAAATTCCAAAGGTGAGTCTCAAATGCTGTATCACTCGGTCTGACCCGAGCGTAAAGCAAAATACAAAACACTCGAGTCAGGATTAACATTCTTATATCAATAAATCCAACTCAAGTGAAATATCAACTGAAATACACGTAACTTAAAGGATGTTTGGGATAACCATCCTCTAAGGATCTGTAGAACTATCTACAAGGTAGAAATATACACTATGACACCGTGGCCATTTTAAATTTATTTACTTCAAAACCCAGATATCATTTCATTTCAAATATATCTATTTTCCAAAATAGTATATATATATTAAATGATTTAAAAAGTAAAGTATTTAATTTCCTCAAGTCTAGCAAATCGATTCAAATCAACTTCAAATTCCAAATTCAAATTTATTCAAAGTTCAATTCATCAATTTAATTCATTTCTAAAAAGATCATTTAAATTTTCAATATATTTCAAAGCTTTAATATTCAACATTTTCAAAGTTAAATTTAACAGTTTCATATAGCTCTTGATTTAACTTCATTATTATTTAATCAGGGAATATTCACTTAATAGATTCAATCTCATTTACTAACCTTAAATCACATTTTACTAAATATTTCCTTAAATTTTATTTAAACAAGAAATATTCATTAAATTACTTATAAATCAAACCCCAGTTATAAATCATATCTTACATCTCAATTTCAATAAGTTTCTAATTGGTTTAATTAAATAAAATCCTTTATTGAATCAATTTCAACTAAATTCAAATTATCTTCCTAACCTTAACTTATTCAAATTTTTACCAAAATCTATTTTGAAACATATTTAAATACTCAACATATTATATGTATTTAAATCAATCATTCCCATTTATATATAATAATTTAAGGCTCAACATTTATTAAAACCATATATTTCTTTCCAAAACCATAGAATTCATTTTCAAAATATTTATATATATATGGACCAACGGTGTTTGTATATATTTATCATATGGTTAAGTGATATGGATATTTATCATTTCAATCCGAAATTTAAATATATACGGGTAGATATCATTTCGACCCGTAATCCCAATTTCAATTCAAATGAAAATCGCTTGGGTTTATCATTTCAACCCATAACGAAATTCTCCTATTCTAAAGTCCGTTCGGGTATGTATCATTTCAACGCATAGTGAATTCTGTACTAACAGGGAACTTGCAGAGTGATAACAGATAATATAAAATATAACAACATGCATATATTATCAATATAAATAACAGATACTGGTGTCAGATGTCATAGGTGAACATATACAGATAATAGTAATAACAGGCGTATAGTACTAGATACTGGTGTCAGATGTCACAGGTGAACAGATACAAATAATAGTAATAACATGCATATAATACTAGATACTGGTGTCAGATGTCACAGGTGAACAGTTATAGATAATAGCATAAATAACAATGTAAATAACTACAGCAGCATATTTCAATTGCTATTTCAAATGAAATCAAATTTAAAAAAATAAAAGAACGTTAATCGTGAGTGATTACTCACCTTTCGAGGCTAAACGATAGAGTAAGTTACGATTCCAAGCACGGATTTCAAAGCAAAGCAAGATTGAACGTGAATTGGACGAACAAGGCTGATAATCAAGAATTGATAAAACGAATCAGAACTGGATCAATGAAGAAAATTGGCATAATGAACGTATATATATAACTATATATAGTTATATATATCAAATCAGATTCTAAATTCAAGCATATATTAAATTATGCATTTCAAATCCATTGTTTTAAACTAAACTCAGATATTAAAGTCAAAATATGTGTATAAAAATAAATTTTTGAATCAATACATTTAAAACTTAACAAATATATATATATATACAACTTATATATATACTTTAACTTATATATGCACACAAACATATTATAACAGACATACATCCCTAGTGCCAAATATTTTGAAAAGAAAACTATATATATTGAAACCAACTCATAAAATAAATGTATATATACCTATATATATAAATATGTAACTAAACATCTACTTATTAAAACTGATGTATATAACTTGTACAAAACTGCATACTGTAAAACATATATATACAAAACTTATATATATAAGTGCAATACAAAATTATCTAAATCACAGAAACAACGTACCTTACATTAGATCTATACGTATATTAATATATATACTTTGAAATATGCGTTATCAAGTATATCAATACCCATATATCATTTTACTACTAACAGACAAGTGTTTTTAAAACTATATATATTTATATAAACATACTTAAAAATCAATATTTGGTAACATATGTATATAAACTGTAACATAAACGTATATATATATATATATATATTAACAAAATATACTTTAACAAATTCTATTATATAGTATAAAATATATATACGTATTCTCAACTTAGCAAAAACAAAGTAAAATATCCATACTCAACCCAGATCTTATATATATATACGTAGAAGACTTAAACAAAGTGCGAGCAAATAATCACATAAGTGGCTTAAATATATATCAATAATAGCCATACGCAACTCGTATACTTAAATATATAACTGATCCTATATCATTCCAGACAAAACCAGAATACTAAAACTCACGTATAAATAAATATACATATATATCTTTGATTAATCAAAAGTTTCATATGCAAGAATATATAAAACAGCGAATATAGGAATGCATAATATATATAAAGACTAACTTACACGTAAAGAATAAAAGGAGAATCGACAGCAGTGCTCGAGAACAAAGATAGGCAGCAAGAAGAGTTGCCACGATCGGTGAGGGAGGTGGTGACGGCTACTCTTCCGTGAGGGTGAAGGTTGGGATACACGTGGTTGAGGAGTAGCCTTGCCAGGCGAGGCCGAGGTGGTTGTTCGAACAGCATGGCGAGGCTAGCGGTTTGAGATAGTTGCTTGGTGGAAGTTTGGGTCGGGTACGATCTGATCTAGAGGGAAGGCTTTGCAAAGATAGTATGGTTGGGTTTCGGTGGTTGATAAGAGGAGAACGAACAGTTGGATTTTGCAAGGATGGTGAACAGGTGGAAGTATATCATTGTCTGCCGATAATATATGAGCAAAATTTTGAACGAACAAAAGAGGGGATAAAGGTAGATTTGGGGATGGGAAATGAAGAGGAGCAGTCCACCAAATTTCTTTGAAGGTAACAGGGAGAAAAAAAAATGAAACATTAGAGGAGAGCTAAAGTGGATGGGAGAGCAGAGTAAAAGTTCATTTGCTTTGGGACAATCAAGAGACAGGCTGGATTCAAGTAAAAGAAGAAAGGAAAATGAATATATACAAGTAAAAGAATTAAAAGAAAAGTGAACGGTAGAGCTTTGATTCAGTTGAAGGTTAAAAGCAATTTATGGTCCAGCCTGTACGTTTCAATTTGAAACGTAAAGGAAAGCTAAAAGTCAAAATTTACGGTCCGATACAACGAACAGTTTCATTGTTACTGTTGCGTACCGAACTTCAAAATACAGAAATAAATATACCATAGAGATCAGCACGACGAGACGATCAAAACGGTATACAGATATCAGTGGTACGATCATCCGATCAAAAGTCGATAATCGGTACCGAAAAATGCTGCTAATTTGCTAAAAATAAGATAAACGGGGCAATAACAGTCCGAAATTGACGAAACGAAATATGATGCCTAGCTCAGAAGATGATTTACAAATTTTCTGTAGGAAAATATTCAAGTTTGGAAAACATTTTATTACCATCAAATTTTAACTGATTAAATTGAAATAAGATTATACAATAAAATAAACCTTCATATTATCTAATGAAAATTTACCATTTGCTATATTAAAATACGTATTCCAAATATAAATTTTTTTTATTTCAATATTCAATTATTTAAAATTTCACAAAATTCAGTTAACTACGCTATTAAAACCAATCAAAATTTATGGGTCGTTACACTCTCCCCCACTCAAAACTTTTCGTCCCCGAAAAGGAAGGAGGTAGGAGAATAGAAACAACCAGACAGAAAAGATAGATTAAAAGACAAGGATAAACAATCAATTTAAACTATATAAATTTTACCTGAAATATTCATTTGAAAACTTCATTTACAATTCAATTATTTTTAATACCTTAATATTTTTCAAACCCATTTGTAAAATTTCTTGCTTCCTTTATAAATACTATTTATATTTTTAAATAACACCTAAATAAATATATGGAAACTATTTGAAAGCAATTATTTACATTATTACTTATATTTACGAAGAAGCTATTGAAAACATTAAATCCATAATTCATAAATTTTATTAATTCTATCTAAAATACTTTTCAAATATTATTAATAAATCAATAATCATTTACTTTATATATGTTTTATTTAATTAATAACTTCTAAAATATTTATAACATTAAATTCTCTACTAAGCCATGTAGTATATAAATAAATAATACTTAAAAGGATAGTCAACAAGGAAAAGGAGGATTTGGAAAACAGAATATAGGTGAATAAATAAGCTGAGCAGATAAGATAGATTCAAAAGAATAGTATCGGGTCATGAATAGTTAATTTTAGAACGATAAGAATTTCAATTTCAAATATTTATACAAAATTTCTTTGTTGGAAATACTTTTAAAATAAAATACCTTTATAATAAAATAATTTTTATAACTTGATGTTTTAACAAGTTTATCCTCGTTCCTGTAGATTCTGGTAGTGCGTTGATCAGGCGCAAAACTAGAATTCTCCAGGTACTTAGTAGACTTGTTTCAACACCCAGTGAAAATACCGGAAAAACTTTTAAAAACAGATATGGAAAGTACAATCCAATCAAAAACAAATCAAATCATGGATCGCAGATACACAATGGTTACGCCTGGGTCCCCCAGGAAACATCCGTACCTTTTAAGCATTCACTGCCTTGCGAATTTCGCCATGCAACAAAACGATGGACCGCAGGATACATAAAAATGGTTACGCCTGGATCCCCCAGGTGTCACAACCCGAGTTTTTCTAACACGAAAAACCGGACCATTTGGGTAAAAAGAAGAGGTAGAAGAAGAAAATAAAAGAAAAACAACATCAGAATCTAGCCATCGCAGCGGAATAAAATATAATATATCAACAGATCTTTACACAAATCAAAATTATATCTGTTTATGCAATACATCAGAATACATCATCAGAGTACATCAACATCCATAACATACAACTAAATACACAGCGGAAAAATAATAACAAGTACGGAAGTACGTATCGACATCCAGCTCGTCTCCTGAGCTCCACAGCATCATATCCTGAACCTGTTTATCTCGGTCTGACCCGAGCATCATATAAAACAATACCCGAGTCAGTCTGGAAAACCAGCGTGAGAAAATCACACTCAATTGATTATTAAAGTTTCAAAATCCTTTGAAAACAAAAGCATCTCGTAAGACCACGCCACAAATAAACATGTCGGGTTTTTACCTTACGATAGCTAAAACACTTTATATCAAAATTCTCTGATATTATAATAGTGTCTACAGAAAGTAAAATATAATCTAGCTGAAATGCTTGCATCTCACATTTCAACAATAGTTGGGCACAATCAAAACCGTACAAGGCACGTAGGAAGAATGGATTTCCAACGAATGACTAGGCACTGGGGTACCACCTATCACAGTACGTGGCCTAGATCACCGTACCGAGGAGTACGCCCGCTCCCCTGCAACACAAGGCCGGAACCATCCCTTACTGGATGATCCCGAATAAAATCACCCCACGGTTGGGATCAGCAACCGCACCACTAAGCCGAAATAAAAAGGGACATCTAGACAGGGATGACCTTACCCTCCAGTGGGAGCTACCCACGAAGCCTTGCTGCATAACCCCTGATTTTCAGTCATTCCCGGTTGATGAGGTTCGAGGCTAAACGATACCTTTTAGAGAACATATCCCTTAGAATGCCCATCGTCCGCTGACGATGTTTCGCAAGCATTCGTCCATACAAGTCCGTCCCGGGTTCGAACGGAACCGAAGGCACTATTCCTACTACATCCATTTTGGAAATATCCTCAGGATTAGTAGCGACTAGCCCTTGCACTTCACAGCTCCAATCTTCGACTCCGAACACGTTACACGAAACGTACAAACCGGATCGAAGTGGTATTCGAGTCTCCAGACCTAGAATCCCGGTATACGGAAACTCGATCCCGGTCTCTTCGAAACGATCAGCGCATTGGCCAATATTGATAGTCGGTTATTTAACTATCAATTAACATCCACAAGCAACCATCACACAATAAATAATTTCCCACATTATTTATTTGCCCAAATATCTTTCCAAGATATATTTCCAAATTTTCAAACTCCTTTTGAAAACAATTTCAAACAATTTCCGCTTACGGAATACATTTCCAAATATTTATTTCTCTGAAACACCAAGTACAAAATACTTTTATTTTATTTTTTTTAAATAATTTAAAAACACTTTATTTTAAAATATATTTTATAACATTGAAATCAAACTACTTTAATACTTTATTAAAATATATATACTTTAAAATAAACCACTTTATAAATATAAATTTAAATTTCTCTTTTTAAAACAGAATAGCAAATCACTTTTATATAATTACTACAATAATAGATTTTTGAAAATACTTACTTAGGAAATTAACATTTAGAAATAATCAATTTTCTAAAACATGCTTTTAAAAACACAATTAGAACTTTTAACTTATATTAAAAATTACTTTTAAAACGTACTTGGCTATCCAGAGAAATACACTTCTCATTCCCATCTTTTAAAAATAAAATAACATTTATTTTTAAACCAAACCATATCTTTTTATAAATCCCCACCTTGAATTTATATTTTCAAATATCCTCTGATATTTTATTTTACTTTATAAACCCAGTTTATATCTCCAAAATCTCACTTCTCTTTTAAAATTCCAATTTTAAACAACTAAATCAATTTCCAATTGATTTTCCAATTTACTTTACTTTACTTTGAAATAAATTTCCTTTACTACTTCATTTATTTCAAAATACAATAACTTTTAGATTTATTTCTTTATTTGAGTTAAAACCCTTTTTAACTGAAAATACCAATTTTAAACTTCCAAAATTCCTTCTTTAGCCTTTAATTAAATTTAATCCTTACATTCAAAATAAATCCTTTATTCTTTAAATTTAATATCACTTTAGTTTAAAGTTAATATTTCCCTTGTTATTTCGAAATTCCCTTATTCCAATTCACTTGAATTATTTACTTAAAATTTACTCTTTTATTTCTTTCAAAATCCAATTCAATATATTTTGATAACTCCTTTATTGAAATATTCAATCCAACCATATCATCCAATATTTCAATCATCAATAAAATCATCACAGGATATCAATATTCATATAACAGAATATCAAATAATCTAAATAATTTTGAGGAATCCAGTTGGATCCCTCCAACCTGTTTCCCTGCATCCACAAACGTTAGCACAATACCAATTCCACTTCGAGGTGGAATATCGCGGTATATGGGTTTATAAAATATCATCCGCTATTATGCGGTGCATAGGGTCTCATCCGCTATATAAATGCGGGAATATCAACTCCAATATATACATATGCCAATATGTATATATTGCTATATACTACTATATATATATATAGCACATCAATCAATGCAATCATCCAATCAATTATTTAAATTTAACCATTTAAATTTAAATTCAACTGAGTGAGATTAACTCACCTTTGATTTTTGAATTTGCAATCCACTCTCATCTCAACTTGTTCTTTGCGATTCTACACGATTCAGACCTTGAACAAACATTTTACATTTTATTACTATGTGAAATATTCGAACAGTAAATTCTCCATTTATCAATTTAATTAACACTTTTTTAAATTCAAACTAGTCTAATGACCATTACCCTATTAGATAGATTTAATTAGTCAAAATATTTTATTAATCAATTTTCCTCATAATAAATAAAGATTTACGTTACCAAAAATAATTAATGTAGCTAATCTCCCTAATGACTATTTTGAAAATAATCCAGTAATTTAAGATGTACCAACGTACTTATTTATTTATTTATTTTCTGCTGTTTCTCAAATTTTTACTTTCAATCTATATTAATTCGGATTTAAGATGAAATCGATACCTTAACACTTTGAGCCCAGGAAGAATCCAATCGCAACCAACCCAATCTGGGAAAAACTGAAGCCACAACAGCTCGCCGTCTGCCCCCGTTGCAAATCCAAACCCATGCGAGCATGCCCTGACCCTCCTGCCTCGCGAGCTACTTCCCCTTCCAAATCCAATATCGACGTCGCCCTCACCCCATGCCACCCGTGATAGACTGAAGAGAACTCGTGATGGCTGCGGCACCACGCGACTTCCATAGTGCCAGACCTCAACGCCATCACCATGACATCGATTGAAATCTTCTCCGTAAGTTCGCATGCCCAGAAAACACACCTCTGCCTTCAGAAACCCTAACGAAGTCGATAAGCCCTAAATCGCATCGCGACTCCAACAGCCGCGACCCCGAACTCGAATCGTGAGATTCCCCAAACCCCTTGACTACGCGACTGATTTCTCCACCAACTCGAACAACCGCCACCGCGACTTCGGGCGCCATTGAATTCGAGCACTATGGTTTGCGCTTCACTTAACTCGAGATGAGAACGACGTGAAAAGCAGGGAGGGTTCCTGATTGCTCAATGCTTAGGGTTTCGGTTCTCTGTTCGATTTAAAGGGAACGATTCAATTGAATTTTAACGTGAGATGGAGGAGTTCGGCATAGAAACGGTGGAGAGGGAGAATTCGAATTTGAGATAAAGATCTATGCTCGGCCATTAAAGGAAAATAGGCATGAGATTTTATTTCTTTTTTCTCGTTTTGACTGATTTTGGAAAGTGGTGAAAGAAAAGAGAGGGGTACGAAGCAGACATATAGGTGGCGGTTTGTACGAATATTGGGCAAAGAAAAAAACAAATATATTTTATATTTAGATTCCGATATGGAATTTAGTGCGTTTACATATCGTACGCTCACACCACAACCCCAAATACTACGAAAATTGAAACCCGATAATAATACAATATTACGGATCCAATGGAACTGGTTTCATCGAATTCCGAGACTACGTCTCGGGAGGCTATTTTTAAATATCGATTCAAACGATATAATTTCAAAACTGAACAAAACAGTTTGAAATTACATTCTGAAGCTTCTATTATCTTCAGTATTATCATTACGAATTTTACGAGCTTTCAAAATATTTTTAATTAGCTTAGAATGCCAGATTTACTATTTTATCCAACTTCAAATAAATTTAATTTAATTATTAAATTACTCAATAAACAGCGATATTTGAAATTTAAGTTTATAATTAACCTCTGAATATTTAAAATTAATTAAATATTCCAATTTCAAATATACAAAAATTCCGGGTCGTCACATTCCTCCCCCCTTAAAAGAATTTCGTCCCCGAAATTACTAGTTAGGAAGAATGATTCAATCCCCGTTAACTATTTCCCAAATTCAAACAGTTTTAACAATACCCAAACAATCTTTTATTAATGATACACTAATCATCTTTTAACTTCCCAAACTTATTCATAAGTTCAACCCATACCACCTACTTATCCATTCAAATTTAAATTTGAATTCAAATTTTAACTTATCAAAATTTTCCAAAATTTTTCTAACTCCCTAAATTTCCGAAAAATTTCGCCAGCGTCTCCTTTGCGCGGCTAGCTCGGTACTACTACAAAATGGCTCTACGGCCTCCCAATCACAAAAAGGAAACAAAAAGCCAAGTGGCTGGATCCAAAACCCAATCAAATTTCATATAGAAATTCAAATACATACCTTTTTGTCGGGCCATTAGATTTTATCTTCTAAATCAAAAATCCCAATTTATCCATTGCTTTTATACACCTGTATATCCTACTAAGCAATAATATTCAATCACAATTCCAAAGTCATTTTATACTTTCCTTTACAAATTTCCAATATTTGTTTTACTTAAGCCCGTACGATGCACATATATCATTCGTACGCAATATCACATTCGATCGCTCAATCGATCACACAATTTCACTTCCGAACTAGTATTGTCCACCCGACTTCCTAGTGCGGACTCAGATCTGGTTCCTTGATCAGAAACCGTCATTCTCCTTGTATAGCCACAAACTATGATAGAGAATATCTAGAATCAATCAACAATCCATATCCAGGTTCGCCGTTGAAAATCGAGTGAAAAATCCTGATTTGGATCGATAAAATTATCTCGAAATTCTGTGTTCGACATCTGGACCAAATAGCTATGCGAATAAAATAATATACGTACATCTTACGTATAAATTCCAATTGATTATCAGTTATATAAATTCTCTTTTATTCACATTCTTTTTTTTTTATTGTTATCCCTTTATTCACAACTATCACATTTCACAACTTCAATTTTAATCTTCATTCAACTATTCACTTAGTATATATATATATATATATATATATATATATTTTTTCCAAAATTACTAAGTATATTTCCAATACAAATTTTCTTAAGAATTTCATTCTTCAATTCTTAAGTCCAATATAATTTTTTTCTTATATCTATTTACTACTTCACTACTGAAGTGTATATATTCAAATCGAATTCCAATTTCACATGAATTCCAACTTACTTCAATTTACTACTTCATTTCAAATATAAATACTTATTCCACATTTCATTCAGATTTCCATTTCCAATTTTTCTTTCTTAAATTCAATTCATCTCCAACCTATGAACATTGAATTTTATTTAGCTCGAAAACAATCCAAGTTAATTCATTCAATAACTATTTCTCAACTTGTTTAAACCACTCCTCTGTTTGAGTTCAGTTTCCATTCAACATTTACTTAAGTCAATAACTTAAGTTTATTTCCCATTTAACCAACCCCTTTAAAGTTTTATTTCCATCTTTCATTTGATTCTTATTTAATCAAATTCCATCCATTTATTTATTTAATATAAGTGGTTCATTCACTCAATCATTATGAATTTTATTTTATTAATAACCAGGCCATTTCCAATTTTATTTTCACTTATTTGGATTTCATTCGCAATCCAAACTATTACTATGTTAATCCAATTCCATTAACTCACAATTCAATTTCATTAACTAATTTATTATCTAATTAGTTCCTCCGCTGGTTAAAATTAAATACTTGCTTTTTAATTCCAAATATCACTTCACTTAATTTTCTTAAGTTCAATTTATCTTATAATTCAAGTTTGGATTTATTTAAAAATTAAGATTGCTCATCTTATCGTTTCCATTTGATAATTACAATTTAAATTATAACTCTTAATGGTTCAAAATAATGGATTCCCATTTATGACTTACAATTTTATTTCTATTCCTAAGTTTTAACTTACTTGCTTAAGATCTGGGACTATTCATTTAAGTCCATTTTCATCTTTACAATTAAATTTCAAATTATTACACTTAAGAGCTTAAGAATATGAATTTCTCTACACAATTATAAGCATTTTACATTACCTTTATATCCAATTCAATTCGACTTCAACTTACTTACATTTAATTCAATTCCAATTCTCAATTCTTATTTAACTTATCTTAAGTTAAATTCAAATATATTTTATTTACTTTCATATACTCGAATTAAATTTTAATTCTAGGATACAAATTTTATACAAGTTTACAATTCATTCACCTTCAAGTTCTCTAACTCTTTTATCTACCAACTTATATTACTCATTGAGTTAATTTCATCTCATAATTATAATCCCAGAATTTAACTTTCATTCCTTTCTTATTTCAATCAACTTCATTCTATACTTTATATTGTTGATTCATTTAAATTTCCACATTTATATTTTAAATAGAATTTCCAGAATCCAATTGCCCGATTTTATTTCAAAACCATTTTGAATCCATAAATAACTCATACACATCTGGTATATCACATCAAACCCCAATTTCCAAAATAATCTGCTTTTACCAAACAATTTTCCCTTTGAATTTCAAAACCAACCCAGTTCACAATTATTTCCAATTTAAAACAGTTTGGTAGCAATTTCTCTTTGGAAACTCGAAAATAGACATCGATGATGCTGCAGTCATCACCGAAATTATTTTCCAGCGACCAAAAGAGAATTTAATGCTTTTATCACTCTAAACATTTCAAACATTTTTAAATCCCAAATCCCACCAGATTTCAATTCAATTTCAAAAATATTCATGAAATAATATCACCATTATTTCCCAAAACCTTTAAACTATTCTTAAATTCAAAGGAATTTAAACCTTTCCCAAAACTTCAAATTCAAAATCCATCCAATTTTTATATCCAAACATTACTCTGGAATTCTATCACATTTTATTTCAAGTTATAAGTCACATTTACAATTTACATTTACAAATCTCATTTGTTTATGAATTAATCTCATTTGATTATAAATCACATTTGTAATTCACATTTGTATATAAAGTTTATCCCAATTTATAAATTTCATTTATAGTCTATATTTCAAATTCCATTTTGTTATATAAATTTATTCTTTCATCTTTGGTTATACTTTTTTTCAAATTTCTGATTCAATTTCTACTCAATAGTGGTAATAATTTAATATTATCACTTCCTAACAACCAAGCAACCAAATACTATAATAATTTACAAAGTTATTCCTTTATATACAAAAATAATTTGGGCAAAATTATTTCATTCACCCTATTTAAAACCATACTGTGTCGAATTGTTCTATTCAAGTGTTTAGAAACCCCTTCGATACAGTTGTCCAGACTGTGCCGACGAAGGTTCATATGCCACTCAATAAATCAACCAACACAATATAAAACCATTTTATATTCACTAACAAATACGCGCTCATATCTATTAGTACTCTCAAAATTCCCACCAGAGCCAAGGTTATCGCTAGCCTAAGCTCTGATACCACTGTCACAACCCGAGTTTTTCTAACACGAAAAACCGGACCATTTGGGTAAAAAGAAGAGGTGGAAGAAGAAAATAAAAGAAAAACAACATCAGAATCTAACCATCGCAGCGGAATAAAATATAATATATCAACAGATCTTTACACAAATCAAAATTATATCTGTTTATGCAATACATCAGAATACATCATCAGAGTACATCAACATCCATAACATACAACTAAATACACAGCGGAAAAATAATAACAAGTACGGAAGTACGTATCGACATCCAGCTCGTCTCCTGAGCTCCACAGCATCATATCCTGAACTTGTTTATCTCGGTCTGACCCGAGCATCATATAAAACAATACCCGAGTCAGTCTGGAAAACCAGCGTGAGAAAATCACACTCAATTGATTATTAAAGTTTCAAAATCCTTTGAAAACAAAAGCATCTCGTAAGACCACGCCACAAATAAACATGTCGGGTTTTTACCTTACGATAGCTAAAACACTTTATATCAAAATTCTCTGATATTATAATAGTGTCTACAGAAAGTAAAATATAATCTAGCTGAAATGCTTGCATCTCACATTTCAACAATAGTTGGGCACAATCAAAACCGTACAAGGCACGTAGGAAGAATGGATTTCCAACGAATGACTAGGCACTGGGGTACCACCTATCACAGTACGTGGCCTAGATCACCGTACCGAGGAGTACGCCCGCTCCCCTGCAACACAAGGCCGGAACCATCCCTTACTGGATGATCCCGAATAAAATCACCCCACGGTTGGGATCAGCAACCGCACCACTAAGCCGAAATAAAAAGGGACATCTAGACAGGGATGACCTTACCCTCCAGTGGGAGCTACCCACGAAGCCTTGCTGCATAACCCCTGATTTTCAGTCATTCCCGGTTGATGAGGTTCGAGGCTAAACGATACCTTTTAGAGAACATATCCCTTAGAATGCCCATCGTCCGCTGATGATGTTTCGCAAGCATTCGTCCATACAAGTCCGTCCCGGGTTCGAACGGAACCGAAGGCACTATTCCTACTACATCCATTTTGGAAATATCCTCAGGATTAGTAGCGACTAGCCCTTGCACTTCACAGCTCCAATCTTCGACTCCGAACACGTTACACGAAACGTACAAACCGGATCGAAGTGGTATTCGAGTCTCCAGACCTAGAATCCCGGTATACGGAAACTCGATCCCGGTCTCTTCGAAACGATCAGCGCATTGGCCAATATTGATAGTCGGTTATTTAACTATCAATTAACATCCACAAGCAACCATCACACAATAAATAATTTCCCACATTATTTATTTGCCCAAATATCTTTCCAAGATATATTTCCAAATTTTCAAACTCCTTTTGAAAACAATTTCAAACAATTTCCGCTTACGGAATACATTTCCAAATATTTATTTCTCTGAAACACCAAGTACAAAATACTTTTATTTTATTTTTTTTAAATAATTTAAAAACACTTTATTTTAAAATATATTTTATAACATTGAAATCAAACTACTTTAATACTTTATTAAAATATATATACTTTAAAATAAACCACTTTATAAATATAAATTTAAATTTCTCTTTTTAAAATAGAATAGCAAATCACTTTTATATAATTACTACAATAATAGATTTTTGAAAATACTTACTTAGGAAATTAACATTTAGAAATAATCAATTTTCTAAAACATGCTTTTAAAAACACAATTAGAACTTTTAACTTATATTAAAAATTACTTTTAAAACGTACTTGGCTATCCAGAGAAATACACTTCTCATTCCCATCTTTTAAAAATAAAATAACATTTATTTTTAAACCAAACCATATCTTTTTATAAATCCCCACCTTGAATTTATATTTTCAAATATCCTCTGATATTTTATTTTACTTTATAAACCCAGTTTATATCTCCAAAATCTCACTTCTCTTTTAAAATTCCAATTTTAAACAACTAAATCAATTTCCAATTGATTTTCCAATTTACTTTACTTTACTTTGAAATAAATTTCCTTTACTACTTCATTTATTTCAAAATACAATAACTTTTAGATTTATTTCTTTATTTGAGTTAAAACCCTTTTTAACTGAAAATACCAATTTTAAACTTCCAAAATTCCTTCTTTAGCCTTTAATTAAATTTAATCCTTACATTCAAAATAAATCCTTTATTCTTTAAATTTAATATCACTTTAGTTTAAAGTTAATATTTCCCTTGTTATTTCGAAATTCCCTTATTCCAATTCACTTGAATTATTTACTTAAAATTTACTCTTTTATTTCTTTCAAAATCCAATTCAATATATTTTGATAACTCCTTTATTGAAATATTCAATCCAACCATATCATCCAATATTTCAATCATCAATAAAATCATCACAGGATATCAATATTCATAGAACAGAATATCAAATAATCTAAATAATTTTGAGGAATCCAGTTGGATCCCTCCAACCTGTTTCCCTGCATCCACAAACGTTAGCACAATACCAATTCCACTTCGAGGTGGAATATCGCGGTATATGGGTTTATAAAATATCATCCGCTATTATGCGGCGCATAGGGTCTCATCCGCTATATAAATGCGGGAATATCAACTCCAATATATACATATGCCAATATGTATATATTGCTATATACTACTATATATATATAGCACATCAATCAATGCAATCATCCAATCAATTATTTAAATTTAACCATTTAAATTTAAATTCAACTGAGTGAGATTAACTCACCTTTGATTTTTGAATTTGCAATCCACTCTCATCTCAACTTGTTCTTCGCGATTCTACACGATTCAGACCTTGAACAAACATTTTACATTTTATTACTATGTGAAATATTCGAACAGTAAATTCTCCATTTATCAATTTAATTAACACCTTTTTAAATTCAAACTAGTCTAATGACCATTACCCTATTAGATAGATTTAATTAGTCAAAATATTTTATTAATCAATTTTCCTCATAATAAATAAAGATTTACGTTACCAAAAATAATTAATGTAGCTAATCTCCCTAATGACTATTTTGAAAATAATCCAGTAATTTAAGATGTACCAACGTACTTATTTATTTATTTATTTTCTGCTGTTTCTCAAATTTTTACTTTCAATCTATATTAATTCGGATTTAAGATGAAATCGATACCTTAACACTTTGAGCCCAGGAAGAATCCAATCGCAACCAACCCAATCTGGGAAAAACTGAAGCCACAACAGCTCGCCGTCTGCCCCCGTTGCAAATCCAAACCCATGCGAGCATGCCCTGACCCTCCTGCCTCGCGAGCTACTTCCCCTTCCAAATCCAATATCGACGTCGCCCTCACCCCATGCCACCCGTGATAGACTGAAGAGAACTCGTGATGGCTGCGGCACCACGCGACTTCCATAGTGCCAGACCTCAACGCCATCACCATGACATCGATTGAAATCTTCTCCGTAAGTTCGCATGCCCAGAAAACACACCTCTGCCTTCAGAAACCCTAACGAAGTCGATAAGCCCTAAATCGCATCGCGACTCCAACAGCCGCGACCCCGAACTCGAATCGTGAGATTCCCCAAACCCCTTGACTACGCGACTGATTTCTCCACCAACTCGAACAACCGCCACCGCGACTTCGGGCGCCATTGAATTCGAGCACTATGGTTTGCGCTTCACTTAACTCGAGATGAGAACGACGTGAAAAGCAGGGAGGGTTCCTGATTGCTCAATGCTTAGGGTTTCGGTTCTCTGTTCGATTTAAAGGGAACGATTCAATTGAATTTTAACGTGAGATGGAGGAGTTCGGCATAGAAACGGTGGAGAGGGAGAATTCGAATTTGAGATAAAGATCTATGCTCGGCCATTAAAGGAAAATAGGCATGAGATTTTATTTCTTTTTTCTCGTTTTGACTGATTTTGGAAAGTGGTGAAAGAAAAGAGAGGGGTACGAAGCAGACATATAGGTGGCGGTTTGTATGAATATTGGGCAAAGAAAAAAACAAATATATTTTATATTTAGATTCCGATATGGAATTTAGTGCGTTTACATATTGTACGCTCACACCACAACCCCAAATACTACGAAAATTGAAACCCGATAATAATACAATATTACGGATCCAATGGAACTGGTTTCATCGAATTCCGAGACTACGTCTCGGGAGGCTATTTTTAAATATCGATTCAAACGATATAATTTCAAAACTGAACAAAACAGTTTGAAATTACATTCTGAAGCTTCTATTATCTTCAGTATTATCATTACGAATTTTACGAGCTTTCAAAATATTTTTAATTAGCTTAGAATGCCAGATTTACTATTTTATCCAACTTCAAATAAATTTAATTTAATTATTAAATTACTCAATAAACAGCGATATTTGAAATTTAAGTTTATAATTAACCTCTGAATATTTAAAATTAATTAAATATTCCAATTTCAAATATACAAAAATTCCGGGTCGTCACACCAGGAAACATCCATACCCCTTAAGCAATCTCTGCCTTGCGGATTACGCCACTAACACGACCATAGATCGCAGATACACAATGGTTACGCCTGGATCCCCCAGGAAACATCCGTACCCTTTAAGCAATCACTGCCTTACGAATTACGCTATGCAGTCGAGTTCGTAAGACCATGGGTAACGCCATGGAATTCGAAGGACACTCGAGTATCATATCCGGAAAACCAAAATCAGAGAGAATAATATCGATAGAATGAATCCAAGATGTGGCCACAAATCGGATATCAAGCAGAAGGCACTTTCCATATCTTTACTTCGAAAATATGTATCATATAGTACCTTTTCAAATCACTTTCAAATAACGTACTTATATAAAATCCATTATATATAAGATTTAATTTCCAAATCAAATACTTTCCAAAATCAATAGTATATCAAATCATACTTATATAGACTTCAATTATATAAGATTTCACTTTTAAATTGAGTACCTTTTCAAATCTAAAGTTTTCGAATCAATTTCATACTCATACAAATCAATTTTATATAAGTTCGATAACTCCCAAATCAAGTATTTAGTAGCACAAGGTTCTCAAATTTCAATTTGTTTCAATATCAGTTCAATTTCAAAATCATATATAATTTTACCAAATTATTTCTTCTCAAATTAAATATCTTTAGTTTCAAAGTTTCCAAAAATAATAGATTTAGAAAATAAATCCAAATTTCCAAATCAATAATTTAAGTCAACCAATTCATTTCCAAAATCAAATGTTTCCAAATCATCTTATACTTACGTAAGGTCTATCTTATATAAGGATCATATTTTTCAAAATAAATTTCGCTGTATGAAGAGCCATATGGGATTTGAATATCTTTGCTTTTATGGGTTATATATCTTTGTAATTTAAATTGGAGATTTTCTTTTAGTAAGCAAAGATATTCTAACATGACAGCTTTCCATTTCAGCGTCAAAGTATATCAATGATATTAGAATATAAGACGTACCTACGTCATCATTCGCAAAATCACATTTGATCGCTCGCTCGATCACACAAGTTCGCTTTCGAACTAGTATTGTCCATTCGACTTCCCTAATGCGGATTCCGATATGGTTTCTCGACTAGAAGCCATCAGTCTCCTTGCATAGCCATATACTACGATAGAGAATTCTAGAATCAAGCCCAAAATCCATATCAAATATTCGCCGTCAAGAATCGAATGGAAAAAATCCTAACACGAAATGGTGTAATCCACCTCGAACTTGTGTACTCAAACTTGGATCAAATTAATTATGCGAATAAAACAGCATACGTACAACTTATATATTTATTCCAACTTGTTAAATATATAGTTTCATAAAGATGTTACTAAGTTAAAACATTTAAACTAAATTTTATTCAAAATATTTTGAAGACCAAATTCTTTTCAAAGCATTTCGAATCTAAATTTCATATTAGAAAAATTCAAAATAGCCTTATTCATTTACTTAACAAAACACTTTCAACTTATTAAATCATATTACTTCATACTTAAACATTCAAAACAACTTATATACTTTATCAAAATACTTTCAAAATTTCTTAGCTTTGAAAATTTAACCTTGATTTGGAAGTACTCGAACTTCAAAATAGTCGAAGAAATCATTTTCAAATTCAAGAGTTGGAAATCAGCAACCAATCAGTAAATCAATTTTAATAGATAGGGTTATATCAAATCCAAAACTCGAGGACTGAACACCGGCTCATTTAAAATCATTTCAAATACATATACATATATCTTTCGAATATCAAATCTTACTTCGAAATTTGAAATCAAAATGGTTTCACAAAATCACTCGCATAGCAATGCTATTAAAGTGGCCTTTCCCTCACTCTGAAACTCGAAAATCAATGTCGATGATGCGTGCACTCATCACCGAAATTATTTTCCAGTGACATAAGTGAGTTCTGGTCTTCTATTTTCTCAAACTTCTTTTGAAATTTCTTCGAAATCATTCGAAACTCATTAAAATCATTTGAAACATTTCTTATTCGGAAAATACTTTTAAATCATATTATTATTATATATTTCAAAATCTTAAAACCAATTTCAAAATACCGGAGTTCAATTCTCGAATTTCAAATTTAAAATCCTTTAGTTATAAATCATTTTTATATAAATCAATTTCTTATATAACTTCAAATTTTCAAATCCTTTCGAAACCTCAAATTCTTATTTTAAAAAGGGTATATAATCTTTATCGAAAACATTTCACTTTTATATATAGAATATAATCATACTTATCAAAATAATAATTTCGGTTTAGAAACAATTTCTAAAATACAAACAAACCCGATTTTCAAAGGATGATTCAAGAATGGATTTCAAACAAAGATAGAAATTCAAATTAGAGGGACTCTAATCAAATAGGATTCTGATTCGAAGATAAGTTCGAACGAAGATGAGATAATTAATTTCAAAATAGAACATGAATATACTTATATAAATCGCGGATGACCCTAGGGTCAACCGTGACTTCAGTAACAAGATTGATGCAGAATTTCAAGAAAAATCAACATTCGGTCGCAAGAGATAGCGGCATTTAAACCAAAGATATAGAAATCTCCGGTGAATCAATGCCAATTGTGAAGGAGTTTCACCCCTTCACAAATCATTCAAAGATTGGTGGAATCCTATTCTTATAGAGATCATTCGAAGTGGAGTTATGGGATACTCCAGAATCAAAAGAATACAAATAGGGAGAGACAAGAATGAATTTTGGAACCGCAGGAACGTTCCAAAGTTCAAAGGAAATCGAGTCAAACGGAAGAGATTCAAACTCGAACGAAAGTGATTCTGTAAATAAATTTACTATATATGCTAGGTTTTGCCTAGAGCCAAAGCTCTGATACCAACTGTAACGACCCGCTATTTTGGACCATTCAAATCGACAATAAATCCACACATGTCTGACTTGAATAATTCAAAATATCAGATTGTTAATTTAAATTTGGCAAAACTCAGCATATGTAGTAAATAAATCAATCACAGAATCACAGACACAGAGTAATACAATAATACGCAGCGGAATAGATAAAATAGTAGTTCATGAAGCTACTATATAAACATCAGAGTTAGAAATAAAATACAACAGAATATCTCAAATACAGTGAAGTCTCCAATCCAAACAGATGACTTCTGTGAACGAATCAACTGGAAAGCTGGAAGCTGAATCAAAAGTTGGATCTCCAAAGGAAGCTCCAAACTCCAAAGGTGAGTCTCAAATGCTGTATCACTCGGTCTGACCCGAGCGTAAAGCAAAACACAAAACACTCGAGTCAGGATTAACATTCTTATATCAATAAATCCAACTCAAGTGAAATATCAACTGAAATACACGTAACTTAAAGGATGTTTGGGATAACCATCCTCTAAGGATCTGTAGAACTATCTACAAGGTAGGAATATACACTATGACACCGTGGCCATTTTAAATTTATTTACTTCAAAACCCAGATACCATTTCATTTCAAATATATCTATTTTCCAAAATAGTATATATATATTAAATGATTTAAAAAGTAAAGTATTTAATTTCCTCAAGTCTAGCAAATCGATTCAAATCAACTTCAAATTCCAAATTCAAATTTATTCAAAGTTCAATTCATCAATTTAATTCATTTCTAAAAAGATCATTTAAATTTTCAATATATTTCAAAGCTTTAATATTCAACATTTTCAAAGTTAAATTTAACAGTTTCATATAGCTCTTGATTTAACTTCATTATTATTTAATCAGGGAATATTCACTTAATAGATTCAATCTCATTTACTAACCTTAAATCACATTTTACTAAATATTTCCTTAAATTTTATTTAAACAAGAAATATTCATTAAATTACTTATAAATCAAACCCCAGTTATAAATCATATCTTACATCTCAATTTCAATAAGTTTCTAATTGGTTTAATTAAATAAAATCCTTTATTGAATCAATTTCAACTAAATTCAAATTATCTTCCTAACCTTAACTTATTCAAATTTTTACCAAAATCTATTTTGAAACATATTTAAATACTCAACATATTATATGTATTTAAATCAATCATTCCCATTTATATATAATAATTTAAGGCTCAACATTTATTAAAACCATATATTTCTTTCCAAAACCATAGAATTCATTTTCAAAATATTTATATATATATATGGACCAACGGTGTTTGTATATATTTATCATATGGTTAAGTGATACGGATATTTATCATTTCAATCCGAAATTTAAATATATACGGGTAGATATCATTTCGACCCGTAATCCTAATTTCAATTCAAATGAAAATCGCTTGGGTTTATCATTTCAACCCATAACGAAATTCTCCTATTCTAAAGTCCGTTTGGGTATGTATCATTTCAACCCATAGTGAATTCTGTACTAACAGGGAACTTGCAGAGTGATAACAGATAATATAAAATATAACAACATGCATATACTATCAATATAAATAACAGATACTGGTGTCAGATGTCATAGGTGAACATATACAGATAATAGTAATAACAGGCGTATAGTACTAGATACTGGTGTCAGATGTCACAGGTGAACAGATACAAATAATAGTAATAACATGCATATAATACTAGATACTGGTGTCAGATGTCACAGGTGAACAGTTATAGATAATAGCATAAATAACAATGTAAATAACTACAGCAGCATATTTCAATTGCTATTTCAAATGAAATCAAATTTAAAAAAATAAAAGAACGTTAATCGTGAGTGATTACTCACCTTTCGAGGCTAAACGATAGAGTAAGTTACGATTCCAAGCACGGATTTCAAAGCAAAGCAAGATTGAACGTGAATTGGACGAACAAGGCTGATAATCAAGAATTGATAAAACGAATCAGAACTGGATCAATGAAGAAAATTGGCATAATGAACGTATATATATAACTATATATAGTTATATATATCAAATCAGATTCTAAAATCAAGCATATATTAAATTATGCATTTCAAATCCATTGTTTTAAACTAAACTCAGATATTAAAGTCAAAATATGTGTATAAAAATAAATTTTTGAATCAATACATTTAAAACTTAACAAATATATATATATACAACTTATATATATACTTTAACTTATATATGCACACAAACATATTATAACAGACATACATCCCTAGTGCCAAATATTTTGAAAAGAAAACTATATATATTGAAACCAACTCATAAAATAAATGTATATATACCTATATATATAAATATGTAACCAAACATCTACTTATTAAAACTTATGTATATAACTTGTACAAAACTGCATACTGTAAAACATATATATACAAAACTTATATATATATATATATAAGTGCAATACAAAATTATCTAAATCACAGAAACAACGTACCTTACATTAGATCTATACGTATATTAATATATATACTTTGAAATATGCGTTATCAAGTATATCAATACCCATATATCATTTTACTACTAACAGACAAGTGTTTTTAAAACTATATATATTTATATAAACATACTTAAAAATCAATATTTGGTAACATATGTATATAAACTGTAACATAAACGTATATATATATATATATTAACAAAATATACTTTAACAAATTCTATTATATAGTATAAAATATATATACGTATTCTCAACTTAGCAAAAACAAAGTAAAATATCCATACTCAACCCAGATCTTATATATATATACGTAGAAGACTTAAACAAAGTGCGAGCAAATAATCACATAAGTGACTTAAATATATATCAATAATAGCCATACGGAACTCGTATACTTAAATATATAACTGATCCTATATCATTCCAGACAAAAACAGAATACTAAAACTCACGTATAAATAAATATACATATATATCTTTGATTAATCAAAAGTTTCATATGCAAGAATATATAAAACAGCGAATATAGGAATGCATAATATATATAAAGACTAACTTACACGTAAAGAATAAAAGGAGAATCGACAGCAGTGCTCGAGAACAAAGATAGGCAGCAAGAAGAGTTGCCACGATCGGTGAGGGAGGTGGTGACGGCTACTCTTCCATGAGGGTGAAGGTTGGGATACACGTGGTTGAGGAGTAGCCTTGCCAGGCGAGGCCGAGGTGGTTGTTCGAACAGCATGGCGAGGCTAGCGGTTTGAGATAGTTGCTTGGTGGAAGTTTGGGTCGGGTACGATCTGATCTAGAGGGAAGGCTTTGCAAAGATAGTATGGTTGGGTTTCGGTGGTTGATAAGAGGAGAACGAACAGTTGGATTTTGCAAGGATGGTGAACAGGTGGAAGTATATCATTGTCTGCCGATAATATATGAGCAAAATTTTGAACGAACAAAAGAGGGGATAAAGGTAGATTTGGGGATGGGAAATGAAGAGGAGCAGTCCACCAAATTTCTTTGAAGGTAACAGGGAGAAAAAAAATGAAACATTAGAGGAGAGCTAAAGTGGATGGGAGAGCAGAGTAAAAGTTCATTTGCTTTGGGACAATCAAGAGACAGGCTGGATTCAAGTAAAAGAAGAAAGGAAAATGAATATATACAAGTAAAAGAATTAAAAGAAAAGTGAACGGTAGAGCTTTGATTCAGTTGAAGGTTAAAAGCAATTTATGGTCCAGCCTGTACGTTTCAATTTGAAACGTAAAGGAAAGCTAAAAGTCAAAATTTACGGTCCGATACAACGAACAGTTTCATTGTTACTGTTGCGTACCGAACTTCAAAATACAGAAATAAATATACCGTAGAGATCAGCACGACGAGACGATCAAAACGGTATACAGATATCAGTGGTACGATCATCCGATCAAAAGTCGATAATCGGTACCGAAAAATGCTGCTAATTTGCTAAAAATAAGATAAACGGGGCAATAACAGTCCGAAATTGACGAAACGAAATATGATGCCTAGCTCAGAAGATGATTTACAAATTTTCTGTAGGAAAATATTCAAGTTTGGAAAACATTTTATTACCATCAAATTTTAACTGATTAAATTGAAATAAGATTATACAATAAAATAAACCTTCATATTATCTAATGAAAATTTACCATTTGCTATATTAAAATACGTATTCCAAATATAAATTTTTTTTATTTCAATATTCAATTATTTAAAATTTCACAAAATTCAGTTAACTACGCTATTAAAACCAATCAAAATTTATGGGTCGTTACACATAGATTGTAAAATTTGTGAGGAAAAGAAAATGACAGAGCTTTGCCGTTGCTTTAGAATATATGAGAAGAAAGGTGAGGGACTAGGCCCATATTTATAGGGTTCGAATCAATACTGGCTGTTAGATTAGACTATATTAAATATGTGCCATTTGGCCTAGGTTCAATATGCACCGCATGTTGGTCGACTAATATACTACCACTGGTCGACCAATCCTAATAAGGGGTCGACAGGTTGTGTTACTTTGTTAAACATTTACTTGTTTCCCTTTTAACGTTATTTGATACGAATTTCTTTTGATCTAATTAACATTGATTAACATTAATATTACTAGACGTTAAGTATTTGTTAGTGCTAATTGATTATATTTATTTTCTTAATTACATATATAATTATTTTGGATCCGGAATCTTCAAACGTTGATAACTTCTCCAGTTGAACTCCGACCGGTAAACTTTATATAAGAAAATTGATCAGAAAATCGCCATGAACATAACGATGCAAGTTTTGTAACCAAATTCTATTGTTTGAGAAAATTCCATTATTGGCTTTACTAATTATGTTCAATCTATATGGTGTTACGAAAGGAAAATAACGAGGGAGAGTGAATGGATGAAATGAAAGGAGAGGGTTAGGGGTTTATATATAAGCAAGGCATAATCATACTATTTTTTTTATCAGGCGAGTAATTATACTATTTTGTTTTATTAGGAAAGTAATTATATTATTTTGTTTTATTAGGAAAATCATTATGCTATTTTGTTTTATCAAGCAACTCATTATGCTATTTTGTTTTATACTATTTTATTTTGTTTCACTAATTATACTATTTTGTTTTATTTGGAAAGCCATTATACTATATTGTAGGCTTGTCATTATACTACTTTATTTTATTCAATCAATCATTATACCATTTTGTTTTATATTGTTGTTTTATTAGGCTAGTTATTTTGTTATTTAGTTTTATTAGACAAGGTTGATTATACTTCTTTCTTGTTTTATTAGGCAATTGTTTTCTTAGTTTCTAAGAAGCAAACATTCTCATTTGTTTTATTAGTAAAGAAAACAACAGTCTTCTTAATTTTAATTATTTATTTTTTGGCATGGCCAGCTAGTTTTATAGTGGAGCGTCCACTTTCATTACCAATAAATGATAAGTTAATATAGGAGCAATGCAACATGCCTCAACTATAAAAGAAAAATACAAAATAGGAGATAGGCAAGAATTGTCTAAGCTACTACATATGACCTAAAGCTAGTCCTCCTCGGAAGAGGAGGATCCGTTACCATCTTCCGAGGAGTCTGGGCAAATCATATGCAGAAAACCAATGAAAAGAGTCACAATATTCAGATCATATCCAAAGTAGTCCTTGCAATAGATAAATTTTTTGTCCCTACTGTCATCTTCAAGAACATCCCTATTCCTAGCACCAATTCACCATCAACTGAAAGAACAAGTCCTTCCCTATCTATTGAGTAATAAAGACACTTGGTTTCACCTATAACTTTACTAACAAACATATGGAATTCATTTTGAATAGGGTTATAACTCATCTCAGTCGGCTCATGAATCCACACTTTCTCTAATTAAATCCACTTAGTAACATAAGCCTCAGCGGCACAGGAAGACACAAGATCAACGGTAGCAACAAAAGGAAAAGTCACAACGGAAAAATTCCTTTAGTAGAAGGGAAGGTAGGACTTGTCAAAGTCATAGGTGGAACAATAGCAACTTTTGAGGATGAGGAAGTGAAATCTTCGATGGAGGGGGAGCTTCCAAGGTCGAGTCCATGAGCTTCTTAGAGTCGGCAAGGTGGCTAAAAGAATGACAAACAAAACAAATGTCAGGTGCCCAATCATTTTTAACTCGAACTTCCACTACATGGCCAACATCTAGCTGAACTCTGATCGAAGATGGAAGTGGCTTTTCCGAGGATATTTCAATTAGCTTCATAGCATAACCAATCTCTAATGGGACACCGTATAAGAGTCAAAACATTTCAATTTACCAATTATGCATGCTAACCAGTTTAAGCCCATTACCGGTTGTAAAATAGACGTAATGTGAGCAAAATATGCCCAGACAGGAATAGACATGACCCGATCCCTTGCACTTACCACAGTATGAGACCAAATGGTGATAGTGAAAGGTTTCCCGTCAATAAAGGACGAATCGGCTTCTAGAACTTGTTGGCACTCCTTATTGCTATAAAACTTGAAATATTACATCGAGTTAACATAGATTACATGGATATCCTTATGAAGTTTCTATATACGGCAACATAGACTTCTGGCATCTTGAATTTTATGGTTGGGTTCCAAAAAAACTTCCAAGAAACCCAACCAATGATCAGCCCCTACTTGCAAAAAATTATGCAGAGGCAACATAATTCCATTATCCTCTTCAATTTAAAAAATTATAGGGGTGTAGACACCCGCATTTTAGGGCAGGGAAAGAAAGAGGGATGTCCACAGCTTGGGACGTGTAGGATCGGGCATAGTGCTTGTGGGCTGGCCAACAGTAGGACAGGGCGCAGTAAGAGTGGGAATACCCAAAAGAGCTTAGGATTGGACAGAGGAAGATAGCACAGCAGGAATACATTTTTCCAAAGGGGCATTATGTTTAGCACCTTCAGCGCTCGAAACAAAATAGCCAAGTTTGGATCCATGAGCTTGGATCCACTAGCTAAGGTACAATCATTTAACAAACACTTATGAACCAAGCAGTCGTCCTTGCTACAAGCAAAGGAGACGCATTTACAGAGGTAACAAACTTAGAGATCTGGAAGGTGAAACATTGAGCTGCAAAAGATTTATATGCGGTGACTTGATGGCGAATTGCAATAGAGGGCAATGGGAAATCCTCAAACGAACCCAAAAGTGGCCGCGGAGGAGACAAAGATCTAGAAGGTTGGATCAGAAATCTTGATTTAATTTATTAATATTCAAGTAAATAAAATTTCTCCCTTTTTTCATTTAGGAAAACCCAATTTATCTTTTGTTTTCATAATCAAATTTCAAATTACTTCCAAAATATTTTAACTATCAAATTACAATATTGCCAAATTTTAGGTTGTTACAAACTAAAAATATTTTATGTACTCAACATTATTCTTCTGGACCATACTTAAATTAATAGAGGGTCGTTGATAATTTTGGCCCTTATAAATAATTTAGTGTACTCGGTTAATCTTAAAGATATTAGTTTTTATACAAGTATATAAATGTTTTTTTGTTAAAATAGGTAAATTCATATATGCTTTTGATTTACCGATTATGGTCTAAGTTGGGTTAATGGCCTTCTAAATAAATATAGACGATGATATATACTTAAAATTAAAGATTGGTACTAAAATTAGTATAAAGGTAAACTGATCATTCTATTTGAACAAATATTTTAATAAGATAATAAAGAAAGATGGAGGAAAAAAGGATATAGAATCAAAAAATATTATGATTATGATTGAGATGAATTAGATATAGGTAAAACATCGAAAAATTGATGAAATAATTTAGTAAAGGTGTACGTTACACTTGAATAATATATCTTGAATATAAGCATAACTAAATGAAGACCGATGTATGTACTTGACAAAAAAAATTATAAAATGGTGAAGAAGTAGAGGTATGTAGTTAAGTAGATGTTTGAAATAGTACAATAAAATCTCAAAATATTATAGTTCAATTCAAGAAAAACTGACAATCGAATGTTCAGCAAGATGATTGGACTAGTAGGTCGGATGTTTGAATATTTATACTTGAGACAATGTTGAACTTAGACCCTATATGAATGGAGGTAATGTATATCCTAGCAAAGTAAATTTAATGATTATTGTGAATGCGTATGTGAATGATACCTAAAGATGATGACTACTGTGAATGCATGTGTGAATGATATATAAAGAGTATTATTGTTGTAAATGTGTGTAACGATACAAGTAGAGTGACGATAAAGAAATATTTGGTATGATTTATATGAGATCGGTTGGTTACTAAATGTGCCTAGGTCTTATCATATATGATGTACATACCAGGGAAATAGAGATGTCTAACTAATTCACTATATTGACTGTATAATGGTATTTTTGTTTCTGCATGCTGGTTGTAGTTGGTCAAGGTATGACATATGGTCGGTCCTTCTTACAAAGCACATGGTAACCAAAAAAAGCTGCTATGGTACATTAATAGTGAAGCGTATCAATAGATAAATAAAGATGCTATGGTATGTTAATATTGTAAAGCATGACATTAGAGAAATAAAGTTGCTAGGGTATTAATATTGTATAGCATATCAGTAAAGTTCTAGGTGCGTTAATATTGTAAAGCGTATTAGTAGGAAAAATGAAGTTGTTAGGATACATTAATATTGTAAAGCGTACCCGTAGAGGAAAAAAGATGTTATATTACGCTAATATTGTAAAGCTTATCTGGAGGAAATAAAGATGTTAGGGTATGTTAACATTGTAGAGCGTATTAGTTGGGAGGTATAGTTGACCTTTTCCGTTGCCTCAATAACCAATATTGGGATGTTGTAGACCCTTATCATCATCTCAATATTATATGATGATTTTAATTATGTGTTATGGTACGGGAACGGCAAATGTTGAGATACTATTGACGATAGACTAAATTGATAGAGATTGTAACTCTAGAAATGCTAAATGTAGTGGTAATTTATAATGACGTTTTAATGATTAGTTGGACTAAGATTAGTTAACTTTTGCATACTACATTGTGATGGATGATACTAGATATTGGGTAAAATGTTTCCTTGTACGTGCATGTTTTGTTGAAAACTCTTGTTACGATTTCTTATGGATTGACTGTTATAATACATGTAATGCATTGTGGTAGATATAATCTAGAATTGATTATTTTGGTCTCTATTGATAAATTTTGCTTACACATGTTGTAGTTTTTGGGTTACATGCTTATAGAAATGTACGTAATAGGTGTGCATGAAAAATTTGAATTCCTTGTTATGAATATAATGATTTTTGACATGGATGATTGTGTTATATGGTAGTTGCATGATATTTAAAAATAGTATATATGTGATTGATACACTTCCTTATGCTTTATACATAATCATATGGTTGAATTTATGATATGATATGATATCGTACATGCTGATTGGCGGGTTATTCTCTGGAAGGACCGCGAGGATGCAATTCATTTAAGGGGAAAAATGTAACAAACTGCAGATTTGACACAATTAATATTAAATGAATTAAAATGATTTTTTAATATAATAATGATTTGGGTGTTGTATTTATAACCATTGAGCATATCTTTTTGAGCAGATTAGTTTAGAGTCTTAGTTTGATAGATCTAGAGTTTCAGATTGTAAAAAATGTCGTTATAGTGTTAAAATAGTGTATGTAACCGATATTGGGTCAAACAGTTGTAAATAACCAAACCTGCATAACTGCTGATATAAATGAAATTAGAAAACACTAAAGGGAAGCCTCCACTTCAAAGTTCACTAATTCGAAAATCCTACCGATCCCAGTTTGATAACGAACTAAATTCTCTAATTATAATTACTTTTGAAGTTCAAAGTGCCCAAACCCCACCTTATTATATGCAAAACTTAAAGCTGTCGAAAAGACGAGAACAAATTATTTTTAGAAATGGCGCTCAGATTGATTGAAAATCATGATCATAGTCGATTGGAGTGAAGCCCTAGTTTAAAAGAGACATTTTTTATTGGGAGCAACTCATGAGATGAAACCAATTACAATTTAAAGATCTTGGGACACGAAATTTAATGGTGGCCTTAATTGTATGTATCAACGATTGGGTTAGTCGAAATTGGAGTTCGAAGATGACGACTATTGTAATGACCGACCTTTTGGACCCCCAAATATCGAAACTAATACATACATAGTATTCACATGCCAAGTACTAAAGGGGCAGAAAGACAGATTGTTAGGGTTAATAGAAAGAAAACGAAAAAGAGCAAGCAAGGAAGAACAAAACATCTGGATCTCACAATAGGATTACAATATATAATATGAAAACAGTACAAAAGATTACTGCAAGTTACAATGTAATTTCATATTTACTAACCAAAGTATTATCATCAGCCTGGATAGTTATAGCAGTCCGTCAGAACAATTGTCGACATATACATACTAGTAGTGCTGTGAAAATAAGAATACCACGGTAGGTGAACGTCCAGCTGATCTTCTGAAGCTCCAAAGAATATCAATGAAAACTTGCCTTTCTCAAACTGCTCGAGTGAGTAGCCGAGGATTTAAGGGAGAGGTAAAACCATGAACCAGACATAAGTCTGGTGTGAGAAACTTAAGAAACATGTTCCACATAACAATATCTTTTGAGACCCACCGAATTACAGGAATGCTTTGCCTCTCAAAACAACCAAACCATCTAATAAGTAAATAAGGTGATATAATAGATAATGTCTAGGGTGTAATATAAATCAGAAAATAGTTGTGCTCTTGCATCTCACAACACAACAATATTAGAAGTAAAAATAAAATCTCTAAGGTACGTTCGCACAATAGATTCTATTTGGAGACATCCTTAATAAACTTGGCTAGCCTCCTGATAAGGGTCAGAAACTACCTTCCTAGCAACGTATATTTCAAGATAAAACATACAACAAAAAAACATAATTGGACCACACCCTAACACATGATGCCGAATATCATCAACTCCCGGATCCCTCCATGGTAAGCATATTTAGATATGGAGTTGATATGCCCTTGGGTAAGCTAAACCAATTGGTTATATCCCCTACTGTATTTTTTCTCAGTCACATTCATCATCCATCACACAAGTCTTCATCAATCGAACAAATCTCGAATCTCTCTATGAATTCCAACATCTGAACGCATGAGCCATCAACATTCGAATAGTTTACAATCTCTCCATGGATTCTAGCATAAGTCATCCAACGAATGCTAAATCTACCCTCCCTCTTGTAATCATCGCCAAGATAGATAGTACCCTCATTAGCTTTGTTTGAAATGTTATCGTTGACCTCTCCCTTGAACTTAACCATGGGGTAGATAGTTTAGCTCTATAACATTTCATTTCATAATCGATTCCATAACATGGAGCTCATATATCGGTTTTGAAGTGGTTACGGTTTTGAGTCATCTCATATAAGTACACTTCCCTACTTACAAAACTCTTCAAAACCAAATCGATAAATTCCCGGTTACTTAACTCTGGTTCTTTTAGAAATAATTAGACGATGCATAAGGTAGAGACTTCTTTTATCCGGACGGATTCCCTTATCTCTTGTCCTAAAATAGCAAGACGAGTTTATACCTAGGGTAGTGCATCACTAAGAGGATAACCGTACCATACAAATCTCATGTTTCTTCTAGATATTTCCTAAGTTAATTTTGGTCAAATTCAATAGGAAAAAACGATCGCATATGGAAATCAAGTCTCGTATACTTACTACTGTTTCCGACCTTCTCAACTTACGATGTACCTCAGTCAACCATGAAACCAGGTAGGTAAGAGCACTGGTTGCATCCAAGCCCTACATTGACATCTCATTCCAATCCCTTACAAATAGAACAAGTCTAATTTTTTGACTTTTAGTACAAAGTATAGGAAAATACTTTCTATAGACGAATAACACACAAGCATGATCGAGTCACATAGGCGACTTTTAATCCTCTTTTTACAAGTGATACTTATTTGTCGATACTTGTCTATATATCTAAAATACCTTTATAAAAAATATATACATGTATTATACTACTTCACTATTAGTTTCTACTCTTTTCATTCTTTAAAATATATTCATATGATTATCTCAAAGGTATAAGAATATTAACACATAACTTAACAAGATTTCCCATTTTGAAATATAATCAAAATGGTTAGAAACAAACATTACTTAAACATTGTCACTATAAACCCCTTCTCTCTTATAAGTTAATCCCTTTCGTTTTCTAACTTTTCACCAAAACATTACATACTTATCATTATCTTTAAAATAATCTCTTCATTTTAGATTAAATATATTCACAAGTATAATCAAAAGGGTTAAAAAAAATGTTACCAAAATATTGTTTACTATATGCCCAAAACATTTTTATACTTTTCATTATCTTTAAAACATTCTTTTCAAAGTATATCTACACTTATTTAACAAGCCAAAGTACTTTTAAATAACTTCTTGAAACCATACATTACATTATACCAAATCTCACTTACCCTTTCATAAAATACTTAACTAACTTTTCCAAACTTACACACACACACACAGATATATATATATATATATATAATTTCAAAATACTTAACTTACTTTTTCCTAACTTATATATATAATACTTTTAAAATACTTATAAATATGTTTTAAATATCTATGTAAAATATTATATAAAAATAACTAATTTTCAAAGTACTAGAAAAAACATTTTAAATAAATACTACAAAGAAAACCTTTTACTTTAAAAATTTGAATATAATTAGTAAAAATATATTTAAACTTGAAACTACCTTTAGAATACTCTAAAACCTACATTTAGTCATTCATAAAAAGATCTCATAGAAATAATTAATTTAATTATCATTTTAAACATATTTAAAATCATGAAAATAGCTTAAAACAACACAACACCAAATAGTGCCATAAAAGCGCACAAATGTTACTGTAGGTCAAAGACCACATTTGTTAAGTGTTGTAAAAGATAACTGGACAAATTACCCAGTTCTCTACTCAACCAAAGGTTTTAAACACTGATTTTTTAATAGTAAGTACCATATTTAGTATAATTAATAACCATGCAAAGAAACCTCTAATAATGTCTTTCAAAATCATATTAAATTTCCAAAAACAGGGCATGTAGAAATGTCCATACAGCAACCTTTCTCACCTTCTAACTTTTCAAACTTTGTTCTAAAAAGTTTCGTAATTTTTTTAACCATTTCCTTGCTATCATATACACTACTACAATGTAAAGCACAACCAAAATATAATATACTTATAAATTACCATTTTAAACAAGTTAAACAGAAGGGATTACAAAGTGCACTTATAACGACTCTTTTGCTTCAAACATTTGCGCATACACTTCCACATCACATATAATCAAACCAAACATGTAATCACAAAGTCAAGGCCACGTTACATGTTTTAGAGGGCAACAGATGTAATTATATTACATATAAAGTTATCGTTTGCTTTCAAAAGCAAGAGAGGTCCAAAGTTATAACTTCGTTAGTTAACTTCGTAATTTTACATTAACATGCAATATTTACTTTTCAATGGTGAGTTAATTCACCTAGACCCTTGCTAACATCAAGAACAAGCCACTAGAATACAACATCACTTCCTACCATCATCTAAAAGCAAGCAAACTCCTTCCTATGCATTGAAAAGCTCTTGGCCTCCTCCCCTCACCATAAATTGCTCATGACCATGAATAGATTCCCCTCCCATGCCTCCTTTCTTCAACATTTGAGTGGTTATTACATGATCCAACGTTGTGCTAGGGATCCAAAGTTTGACGAAGTTTGGAGTTCATCTTTATTTATTTTAGAATGTTAAAGAGAAGAGAAAGAGGATGAAAAAGACATTGTTTTTATATTTTTATTTGCAAGCCGACTTTTGTGAACTAATGACGAGATTAAATGGACTTTAACAAGAGGTCAAAACAACCTCCAAAATCTTCTTGGCCAGCCAAGAAAGCATGCCCCCCTCCATGTGCTCACTTTACACATTAGACTCCTTAACTTAGCCCTTAAGTTTTCTTTTTAAAATATATTCTACCCCATGACATCATGCATAACATCACTAATTACATTTAGTTAGCCATAACCACTAAATATCTTTATTTGTTAATTAATGATACATTAATATATTAGACATGCGTAAAAATTTCAAAGACCTTATATCTAGTAAAAAGTCGTTTATCGATAAAACGATTTTCGACCACACATTATTGATATTTCTTCGAACTTTTTATTTTTTTTAAACACATTTCAGAAAAAGTTTAAATTCATGTGTTATTATTTAAAAGGGGTTAATCAAAGTTATAAAATCTATTTTACCACGTTTAATCCAAGATTCCAATATTTAAACAATTCATATATTTAAATATAAAGTTTTTGAAATTACAGGTCGCTACATTCTTCCCAATTAAAATATTTCATCACCAAAATTCCAGCGCGACCAATTAATAAAAGAAACAGTCACATATCGGTACTCGATAATATTCACACTATTTAGAAACCAAAGCTCAGGGTTTTCTCAAGTTCAAAAACCCTCTCATCGTACAATGATGACAAATAATTTACTAAGCTCACATTACGTTCAACAGCCATAGTTATTACTTAGACGATTATTCAAGCTACCTCGGAACAAATCAAAAGCTCATCCCATGAACTTTCCTAAGCCAACAAAAAATTAGCATACATAACTAAAGCCCGTATGATGTACATGGATTATCCATACACGATATCTAATCTGATCACTTGCTCGATCATATAATTTTCACTTCTAAATAGTATAGATCACCCGAAATCTCTAGTGCAGACTCCGGCCACGTTCCTTGATATGAAACATTTGTTTCCTTTACGTATTTATATATTGTGATAGAAAACTTCGGGATCATATCAAGAATCCATTTTCAAGTATTCGCCGTTGAGAATCAAGTGAAAGTTCCTTATCAGGACCGGTGTAAATCACCTAGAAACCGTGTACACGAATCCTGGATCAAGAATTAACATGTGAATAAAATGATCAATATATAACTTGCGTATTTTATCCCATTGGTTTCTTTAACTATCGAATTACTTTTTTTATATCACAGTCATTTACGTAAATATTATCGTATTTAATACTAAAACCATTTATTAACCATTTCATAAAACATCACTTTATTTATAAAACATCACTTTATTTATAAAACGTTTCAACATAGTTCAAGTTATAAAACATTTCATAAAGATACAACTCAAGTTTATACTCATATAATACTCTACTTCATCCTAAGAGTATACACAAAACATCATATTAAACTCTACTTGTCCACGGGTGCGGCGCGGTGGAAAGGAGGCTTGGGTTCTGGTAAAAAGACCCAGTTTTGATTCCTACCATGCGCTTCCCTATCCTATATAAATTTACCCGGGAGTATGGGGGCTTGGATCGGCGGACGGCTTTACTATACCCACCTCAGGAGTTTATCGGCTCGCCAGGTTCTCTTGGGTTTTCAAAAAAAAAACTCTACTTTTTAAAATTCAGACGAAGGCCCAAAATAAATCTGGGTCTTATAACTGGGTCAACCTTTTCAACTTCTTTAAAGAAAAACTTTAGAACTCAAATACCCGGGTTTTATTCCAAATAGTTTTGAACTAATTGTATATACATATACCTTTTGTATACCAAATCATACTCCTTGGATTAAATTAAAATCTTTTTCAAAGTAGCATCAAATACTTCATAAAATCATATTAAGTATCATGATCTCAATTTTTAAACCAATTTTCCAAATATTTGCTTTCAAATCCTTAAAAATATACAAATAGATCGAGTAACATCCAATTGATACCAAGGAAACGAGTCCTACCAAGTCTACAATGTATTCCCTTACCAAGAAGGGTAATACTCACGAGAAGTGCTTACTAATTGAATACATCTCTCTCTTAATTTTATTCGTTTTCGAGTCTATCAAACTAAATAACATAAAAATACCTTTTCTCGAATTAGCTCGCTAATTTCGAGAGCAAAATCAAACACAATTTTTTTTAAAACTCTTTTCAAAATATTAGTATTCACATATACTTTCAAATAATAATGTTATTATTTTCTTCAAAATCATAAAAACCATTTTTTTAGACATCGGGACTTAAGTTCTTAAAATATTAGTTTATAAACCATATTTTATAAATAAAGTGAACTTATTTAAGTTAGACACGACGATAATAAATCCTCTTTGTTTATAAACCATACTTATATAAAAATACTTTCATTCATACTAAACTCCTTTCATTAAAGTAAACTTCTAACCCAACATTATCGCCAGACGACTTATTGCCAAACTTTGAAATTCTAATCATAAGGTGTTCGATTCAATGCACCCACAAATACTGTCTACCCAACCCATGCAGTAAAAAAGTAAATTGCTCACAAACTGGTTGAGCACAAATCATTAATCAATAGACGATAATAAATGCTTATAAACTAGTTGAGCGTGAAAAATCAATTTGCAAAGGATAGCAATGCTCATGGCTAAACTAATCAATGAAGGATGATTAGGGACCACCATCATTCCCTACATTAATTAAACTACATTACAAATCAGACTTGTAAATAATACTTTAAGACATATGTTTATAACAAATACCAATACACTCTCATGTATATAATACACTCAACTCATCATAGGACATCGCTTACCCTATGTCCAATGAGTTACTAAACCAAAATAAAGATGTTTTGCTAAACTTTAGCTCTGATACCAAATGTAACGATCGGACTTTTCGACCCCTAAATGTCGACACTCTACAGTATTCATGTGTCAAGCACCCAAGTATCAGAAAGACTGATTGTTAGGGTAAATAAAAAGAAATGAAAAAAGAAAAAGAAAAAGGAAGAACAAAATATACGAATCTCACAACAGGATGATAATATATAATATCAAAACATTACAAAGGGCTACTCCAAGACACAATGTAATTTCAATGTTACAAACCTAAGTACTATCATCAGCCTGGATAGTTATAACAACATTTCCTCACAATTGTTGATATATACATATAAATAGTATAGTGAAAAAGAATACTACCTAGGTGAAAGCTTCCAGCTCGTCTTTTGAAGCTCCATGGAATATCAACGAAAACCTGCCTTTCTCATACTACCTTAGAGGACATCGAAGATTTAAGGAAAAGAGAAAATCACAAGTCGGACATAAGTCTGGTGCGAAAAACTCAAGAAACATGTTATCCACATAATAGTACCTTTTGAGACCAATCAAATCACCAGAATGGTTTTCCCCTCAAAGGAACCAAAAACCATCTAATAAGTAAATAAGGCAATACAATAGATAATGTCTATGGTGTAGAATATAAAACAAAAAATAGCTTTGCTGCTTGCATCTCACAGCACAACAATATTAGATGTATAACTAAAATTGCTAGTTACGTTCGCATAATGGGTTCCATTAGGGACATCCCCAGATACAGTGAGGCCAGCCTCTTGACAAGGGTTCGAAACTGCATTTTGAGCGACGTATATAGATCACGCTCGAACAAGCGATGCCGAATATCATCAACACTCAGATTCTTCAATCGTAATCATCTCTAGATGTGGAGTTGATATACCTTTGGGTTACCTAAACCCACTAACTATGCTTCTGCTCTATTTTCTATCATTACCGATTTGAAGTCACTTTGGAATCTCATCACATGGATTTTTATCACACTAACAGATGTCGAATCTCTCCATGGATTCCATGTCTCAACATAAGAGCCATTATCACTCAAACATTTCACGAATCTCACCATAGATTCCAGCATAAGTCGTTTGACGAATACTAATTCTGCCCTCTCTCCTGGAATCATCCCAAAGTTAGACAATACCCTCACTAGCATTGTTTGAAATGTCAATGCTGACCTCTTCCTTAGAATTAACCTTAGGATAGACAGTTCAAGTCTGCAACATTTTGCTCCATAACCACTTCCATAAATCAAAAATCGATATCGATTTTGAAGTGGTTATGGTTTCAAGTCATCTCATATAAGTACACTCCCCCACTTACCGGACTATTCAAAACCAAATCGACGAATTTCCAATTAGTTTAACTCTGGTTCTTTTAGAAATAATTAGGCAACACATATGGTAAAGATCATCTCTAATCCAATGGATTCCCTTATCTTTTGTCCTAGAAGAGCAAGACGAGTTTATACATAGGGTAGAGCATAACTAAGGGAATAACCTTATAGTATAAATATCATGTTTTTTATAATATTCCCTAAGTTAATTTTGGTCAAATTCAGTACGAATAAAAATGATCGCATATAAATCATGTCTTGTATGCTTATCACCATTTCTGACCTTCTCAACTTACGCTATCCCATGGTCAAGAGTGAAGCCAGGTAGGTTAGACCACTGGTTGCATCCAAGTCTTACCTTGTCACCTCATTCTTAGCTCTCATAGATAGAACAAGTCTACTTTGTCGGCTTTTAGTGCTAAACATAGCAATAAATACTTTCCATAGATGAATAAGCAGCAAACACGATCAAATCATACATTTAATCCACTTTTATCAAATAGTACTTATTTGCCAATACTTATGTGTGTGTGCCCATGTGTGTGTGTGTATGTTTAAAATGCCTTTATAAAATATATATCCATATATTCAACTACTTCACTATTTGTTTCTACTCTTTTCATTCTTTAAAATATGTTTATATACTTATCTCAACGGTATAAAAATATTCACATATCACTTAATAAGATCTCCTATTTTAAAATATAATCAAAGAGGTTAAAAATAAATGTTACTTAAACATCGTTACTATAAACTCCTTCTCTCTTATAAGTTATACCTTTTCTTTATCTAAATTTTTCCTAACATTCCATACTTATCATTATCTTTAAAATACTTTCTTCATTTTAATGATCAAGTATATTCACAAGTATAACCAAAAGGATTAAAAAATGTTACAAAAACATCGTATACTACAAATCTAATACATTTTTATACTTTTCACTATCTTTAAAACATTCTTTTAATAAGATCAAAGTATATCTACACTTATTTAACAAGCTAATATACTTTTAAATAACTTTTCAAAACCATTCAATACAACTAAATGTCAAACCAAAACCTGCTTATCCTTTCATAAAATACTTAACTCACTTTTCAAACTTAAAACAAACTTTCGAAATACTTAACTTACTTTTTCATAACTTATATATATATATACACACACACTTTTAAAATACTTATAAATATGTTTTAAATATCTATGTAAAATATTATGTAAAAATAACTAATTTACAAATTACTGGAAAAAACATTTTAAATAAATGCTAGAAAGAAAACCTTTTATTTTAAATATTTATATGTAATTAATAAAAATATATTTAAACTTGATACCACTTTAATAATACTCTAAAACTAGCAATAGATCATTCCCAAAAAAATATCATAAAAAATAAATATAACTATCATTGTAAACACATTTAAAATCACGAAAATAGCTTAAAACAACACATCACAAAACAGTCCAAAAAACCAAAAAATGCTGTCGTAGGTCAATGACTGCATTTGTCAAGTGCTGTAAAAGAGAACTAGACAGTGAACACTTAAAAAGTGCAGAAAAGTTTTGTAAGGACCCGTAATTTTAACTATTTTAAATTATTAAATTTAATATGATTATTGAATAAAATGGTTAGATATAAAAAATTTATGTTTTATTTTTGTAATTTATTTAATATGAACTTGATTAAAATTTTGAAATAACCAATTTCGAAGATTTTGGCAATAACATGTATTGAAATGAAATTCTATGTATTGACTATGTTTATAATCAATAACTGGATTTGAATAATAAACGTTGTATTATTTAGATGGAAATAAAATAATTGTCGATTATTGAAATTTATTTGAAATTTTATGATTTATTAATATAATTTATTGGATAATTAAATTGTTTAAATTTAATATTGGAAATTATTTAAATAACTGAATCTTGAATATAATGTGAATGAAAATGATGTCAAAAGTTGATTTAAATTTTATTTAAACGGGAATGAAGATTATTAAGTTTAAAATTGAATTTAAAGTGATTAAATTGATTTTGGAAATTTCTTATTTTAATTAATGTGTAAAAATAGTCATTTTGGCCACTGTCTCGGATTTTGACGAAACCAGTTTCGTTGGATCTGTAATAGTGAATTATTATAGAATTTCAAGTTTCGTAGTGATCAGACTTATCGTTTGGCCGTGCGAGGTTTAAACACGTTGAAATTAATTTTTTTCTTTTTAAACTCAACCCAGAGCCCTGATGAAATCGAAAGGATGGGATAGCCCCCGACCTGCTTGGTCCACCACAGGCAGGTGGGTTTTAATTCCAACTCAGCACATAGAATTGATGCCCCCAACCTGATTATTCTGTGTTTACAGGAGCCCACCTCCGCGCCTTTCGTTTGGTCGTTCGAGCTTGAAACACGTTGAAATTAATCAAACGAATTTAATTAAAATAATTTGATTTGAAAAGCTATCTTCTACCCACGATCGAATTAGGCCTTGAGACTAGTTTCATTGTGTTCGGAATAAGGGTATAACATATAGAACGCCAGGTGACACGGCTTGTTTGGAGCTTGAGAATTTCAGACGTTATAAGTCAGATATTTTTTAATAATAATAATATATATATACTCACCCTCGTTCGACACTTCATACACTCTGCCCTTTTTCTGTCTGCCTCATACCTCTCTCCCTCTCAATTCAAATTTTCGCTAATCGAGAAAAGATAAAAAATCAATCAATCGCAAGATAAGTGCGCCGCGCGTTGAGGCGTGCGACGGTGGCCGCAGGCAGGGCTGAGGTTGGAACCTTGTGGAGGTGCGGCGACTTTTGAGCGCACGGTTTTAAGGGTTGGGTTTTCTCATTCTTGTGTGTGCCTGCACGAGTCTGCTGGTGATGGTGGCGGCTGCGGCGTAGGGTTGCGGTCGATGGCTGGGCGGCTGTGGTAATTGTAGATATTATAAAAATAATAATAGTAAAGCAGTAGGTTTTGAACGGAGTGTAGGATCATTTTCAGCCTAGAGGAGGGGGGGTTTAATAAGGCGATACTAATAATAATAAAAATTAATGCGGAAATAAAACAAAAAATAATGCAAAAGAGATCACACACAAATTTACCCAACTTCGGCAAAACCCTACCTACGTGATGCCCCCAAGGTTTCTACTAGAAATTAAGTAGTCAGACGCTTACACACGTAAACTTGCGACACCCGCTAATGACTAAGCTAACTCTATGCTCAAAACCCTTCCACAACTTAGCCACCGAGTTGCGAATTCTTGAACTACACCACCGTAGTTCATAACCTAGTCACACGACTAGAAAGTTACACGGTTTAAAAAGAAAAGAAAATTACAACTGAAAATAAAACTAAACAAAATAAAAACCCTAATTAAAAACTCTAAGCCCAAACAAAAATATGATAGAGCCGACCCAATTAAAATTAAACCAAAGAGACGTCTCTCTTTTATTATTTTCGTGGTCGATGCTTTCTCCGTTCCTCTTCCAAAAACTAGGGTTTTGTAAAATTAAGGCGCCGCTTGATATTGGTCAATTGCAGTGATGAATACTCTTTGATATGGCTTGTCAATCGATCCCTTTGCTGATTATTGATTGCGGCTGCTCCAATTTGTCGAGCGCATATACTTGGATTAAAATTGGTACGCGATATTCCTTTTTCGCTTTCGATTATGCTCGACTTTGATTCGAGTTATTGGTTTTGATTTACTTCAGAGATTAGCTCTGGTATTTGCTTGAACTCGAATCGATTGAATTGCCAGTGATGATAATTGGTTAATTTATAGGGTTTGATTCCCTGTATTCTCGTTCGTATATTTCTATTTGAAATCTTCCAACACTTTGCTTGGCCGTTCGATTACTGCTTGAACGATGTGATAAATTCTTGACTTTTTCATCTCTGATACATTTGATTTATTTGATTTGAAAAAGTCAAGACTCGTTCATGTATTCAAATATTTTCTGATATACCGGTATACTTTGCTTGGTCACCACGGCTTGCGTTTGGTTTTCTCATTCCATTTTCAAATATTTTTGACTTTTTTTAAATTTGTTCATCTCGGCCTTGACTTGGTTTGAAACTGCTACTCATCAGGTTTGATTTTCTTCCATGTTGCCTTTTATATTCTCTGGTTTACCTGAACCTCTATTCATTCATGTTGCATTTGTAATTTTGATTCCTTCGAGTTTGTGATCCTGGTTCTTGTGTATTTATAACATGTTAGCCGAGTTATCCTGTTGCCTACATACTTGTGTTATTATGTGTATGTATATAATTGCATATATGCATACATATAAGTTTGTAGCTCTGGCCAGTTAGTCCACTGCTTCATTGAGTTCATGCCTAAATGTTGTTTTTGACCCATTTGCTTGTTGAGTTCATCTTATTTGACCATGCCTGTAACGTTTTGGATTTTCGACTTCCGAAAATCGACATTAATACGACCACTGTATCAACTGCCGAGCAATCGAATGCCGGAAAACCGAACTGTTATGGTTAAAAAGAAGAGGTAGAAGAAGACAGAAAGAAAGAAGAAACGACAGAAACAATATCAGAATCTCACATATCGCAGCGGAACAACATATAATAGATAAATGAGTAATCTTTAAATTAAAGAACTATATCTGTTTATACATTACATCATCAGAGTTTACAACAACAATATACACCAATGGACAGTTATACAAACTTGTCCTAATACAGAATACACAGCGGAATAAATAATATCATATACAAATGCTACTTCTCGCCATCCAGCTCGCCACTAAGCTCCACAGCATCTCCTGAATCCAGAATGACCTGATAACCTGACTGTTGGCTGCCCGTGTGGAAATTATGGGCACCCAGAGTTTAGGAAGGGAACAATAAACTCCAGGTCAGTCATGGTGACCGGTGTGAGAACTTAAAACAGTTTTTATCTTTAAAACAACAACAAAGGAAGTAAAAGACATCGCAATGCTTTTTGGAAAATGAAACTACCATAAGACCTCCCGCCACACACATAATGCAAACGCATAATTGGAGGAGATTTCTTCTTATGATAGTCAAACATGCTTACTACGCAAAAATCATTCGATATTATTATTATTAGTGCATAGTGAAGAAAACATTTCGAAAGTATAATATAAATCTTAGCCAGCATAGACATTTCGAACTATGCCTACTATAGCTACCATCTAAACAGTGGTGACCACCATAAGTAAATGGCAGGTTCTACAACTAATACCGTACAAGGTTCGTATTGGAAGATGGATTGCCAACAAATGGCCAGGCTAAGGAACTTCCTACTGTCAATGGGATCGCCTCTGGCGGGACATCCCGAGAACTAACTAGCTCTCTGCCAACACAAGGCCGGGTTACCCCTTACACTGGGTAACTACTACACGAATATGCCACCCCCGGTCCTTTGGGACCTTTATCTGACGCGCCTCAACAAAACAACAATCACATAGTAAATGAGATTGGAGTATCCACATAGGTTAAATACCAGGGCTCCATACCTGATACCACCCTTTTCCAGAAGGAAATGACATACCCTAAAGGGAGCGACCCTCATAACCTTGCCGTATCATTCCTATTTCGACCATTTCCGGGTTGTGAGGTCCGACGAAGTCTTGTCCACAAAGCTACGCTTTTTCACAAAGCCGTGCTTTGATCAACAAATGATCAATAAATAATCATCACACAGCAACACTCAGCATGCCACACTACCAAATTGGGAGTATATCGCTTATAATCTTCAACTACATAACCTCTGAGCTCGTACGTCTCAGAGAAGGGTGTTAAGCTAAGAGAATAAATTCTCCGCCACCAACAGAAATGTATTTGAAAGAAATCAGCTTTATATCTCAAGATGTAATGTCAGACATGTAACCACACAAGTATGTTCCGGATTCGAACAGAACCGAAGGCACTTCCAAAGAAGCCCTTGCAATCCGGGTATTCACAATCCCGATCGAACTTCCCATCACAAAGGAAATATCTATACCGTAGCTAACGGTGCAGAGACAATCGATAGGTCATCCTATCGTTTACACAAATACCTGGTCTTCACCACTGGTCTTCAATACGATCCATATCGTCGTATCACTAATTGGAAATCTTTTCACTTTATGAAAGCTATTATTATTTGAAAACAGATAGTTTTCGTTTTGGGAGAAACTGATTTCATTTATACAAGTTAAGGTCTTTAGGTTAATTCAAATTTCCACAACAACACTTTTAAAAATGGTTTAAATTCATATAAACACCCTTTTCCACTTGTATAATCTTTTAGACCAAAATTCCCAAATTTTTGAATTCAATTTTCAAAATATTGAATTCAAAATTTAAATCAAATGATTCAAATTTCAGTTTTATTAAGTTATTTAAAATAACTCTTATTTTTGGAAACTCATTTTCAAAATTTTCAATTCCAATTCCAAAACTATTTTGATTCAAAAATTCAATCTTTAGAATTGTCAAAAATCTGTGGCTTAACCGATTTCCACGTAAAATCCACATTTGTGTGTGTATTGTGTAGTCCAAGGGTTTAACACAATAGTGCAACAACATTCAACCATCACAGATCAAATATAACAATATAATTGATAAGCGGTATAAACTATAACGCTTATCTTTCATTCACAGATCATAGATATAAATATATCACAGATAAACAGATCACAAATCACAACACAGAATAGGATATATCACAAAGCATCACATATCAGAGATATCAAACAATTCAACATCCAATGTAATCCAAACATCCATAGGTATGATTAATTTAATTATCCGATTAATTTAAAGTCAGATAAATTTCTATAAATCAATTTTACTAGTTATGGTAATTTAATAATTAATTAATTTCAAATTGATTTTCAAATTTATTTCAAAACACCAAATCAAATTTCCAAACATTTCCAAAAGATTTATTTTCAATCACCAAAAATCAATTACCAAATGGATTTCTAAATTTATTTCCTTTTTAAAATAAATTCTTTTTGAAGAAGATAAATTCCTTTATTTTCCAAACTATTCACAAATCCAAATTTTAAATAAATTCTCAACTTATAAATAATATTTTCGAAATCCATTTATTAAGCCCTTTTTCCCAAATTAGAAATTTAATTCAATACAGTTCAAAAATAAGACTTTATCTTTTTAAACTCCTTTAAATTTATCCAATTCTCAAAAATAATTTTTTCCGATAAATTTTCAACTTAAATTTCGAAAAATCCAATTTTTATTTATTTTCGGTATCCAACGATACCAAAAATATATCCGGCTAAATTATAGCCGTCACCGATTTTAATCACAATATAATCACACACAGATTATAAATAAATAACACACAACATATGAAATAAATTCAAATGTTTGAGGAATCCAGTTGGATCCCTCCAACCTGTTTCCCTGCATCCACAAATGTTAGCACAATACCAATTCCATTTCGAGGTGGAATATCGCGGTATATGGGATTTATAAATATTATCCGCTATTATGCGGCGCAATAGGGTCTCATCCGCTATATAATGCGGGAAATCAACTCCAAATACATATATAATACCAATTCCACTTTACGGTGGAATTATCGTGGTATATGTTTTTAATATAATAACTTCCGCTTAATATATGGCGTATAGGGTCTATTTCAGCACAATAGATAACAATCATCATCCAATCATCACAATCGAGCAATTTTAAATCTAACTATTTAAAATTTAAATCGAAACACAATTCGATCGAGTGAGAAGTTCTCACCTTGCTTTCAATAACGGTTGCAGTATTTTATTTCAAATAAAATTAAACGCACGTTTAATTTTACTCAAAATTATCACTAGCTCCAATCGATTCCATTCCAGCTCCATTGCGTATTGCTTGACAATACGGTTCCAATGCAATTCGTTTCATCAATTTTCGACCTCGTATCAAAAAGTTATGACATTTCAAAGTTTATACGATTTAAAATAAATCAATTTCAATATTTTTTTATTTTTCAAACCCTACATTCATTTCTGGCCGCACGTTAGATTAGATGAGATCATGGCCGTTCTTGTTTTCTTCTCCTTCCCAGTATCACGCACGCAACCTCCAGGTTTGAGAACCCATCGACCGCCAAACGTTCGTCAATTTTCAAGCCTCCCTCGATTATCGATGAGATGATCAACTACTGTCAATGCGTGCGCCACGCTCCCTCCCATCGACGCCCAGAGGCCGGTCGAACTCGGCATGACCATCACGTCGAAAAGCACATACGAACGGTGAACGTTCAAATACAAATTGCCGTTGATCCATAGCTTGAATTTCGATCATACCCGTTGGATTCGAAGATCTCGTTGTGCTCTAGAGTTTTGTAGTTGATGGTTTCTGATAATTGTTGGTGGATTGGAAGAACGAGAAGGAAGAAGAAGGGAAGACGTCGTCCATTAAAATTGTTAGGTGACGGCCGGCCAATATGTTAGGGTTTCACTGGAAAACGTGTATATATAAACGTTTAATAAATACTATTTTATTAATATTCTCCATTTTAACCATCATATACAAACGAACTCCAAATCTCACGTGCCGCCTGGCGTTTATAAGGTTTTACCCGCTTTTCGAACACAATGGAACGTGTTTCGGGAGCTAATTCAGTCATATGCGCGAGTTACAGAAATAAACGATCAAATTTAAATTAAATCGATTAAAACGATTTCTATGCGTTTTAGCTTGCCCCGGACAAACCGTAAATCCGATTGATACGAAATTTGAAACCTTACAATAATTTCACATTACGGATCCAGTGAAACTAGTTTCATCGAAATCCGAGACTGTTTGAAAAATAACTATTTTCACTCGTCAATTAAATATTAAAATATTCAATTTTCACAAATTAACTTTTAAATCGATTTTAAAAGTTCTATAACATCATTTTAACTCTAATATGATTTAATATAACTTTATAAATCATTTTTATACACATTAAACCCAATTTCCAATTATTTCTGGAATTTCAAATATTAACTTGTCGATTTAATTATCCAATTAAAGCTCTATAATCGAATTTAAATTTATTCGACTTAAAATTCTTACTTGTAAATATTTAAAATTAATTAAATATCTGAATTTCAAATGACAGAAATTCTGGGTCGTTACAATCATCCCCCCTTAAAAGAATTTCGTCCTCGAAATTGCAAAGTAAGAAAAATGCCCAAATCCATTAACTTTTCAAACGATTCGTTCAAATTAGATTTCAAAATCACTTAAGTGTACAATTTCCCCAAAATTCAATAGTTAAACTCTTTCAAAAACTTTACTGAGTTTTTCAAATCTATACTTAGTTATACTTTTCAAAACAAACTATATCGTTTAACTTTTAACTCCAAATCCAAAATTTAGTTTTCACAAATTTTCCAAAATTTCTCGAAAATTTTCTAACACCTTAAATTTTCAGAAAAATTCGCCATAGCTTCCTTTGCGCGGTTCGATCGTAGTAGGATCACAATAGACATAAATATATATACATCGACCCACACGGTCGGAAAAGCAGAAAAACAGCTCATATTTCCTATTTTTATTGCATAGGCGTACCTTTTTAGCATTTTTAAGCAAAGAAGTTATTTATTAAGCATTTTACGCAACCAAACCAGCCAAACCACAGCCCCTGTACCTGTACTTACTTAATTTTAAACATGTAAGTGACATATATATATATAATTATTAACAATTTACTTTTTTTAAACAACTACAACATATGCATATTAAAAGAAATGCATACTAAACAAGGTTTATAAGCAACTAATATAATTTCGACATCACTTGTAATTGTTTACAACCAATTCATATACAACGACATTCAATTATTCATTTTCAATTAGTTTACATTCACTAATTTAAATTCAAGTTGGTTCACTTTCAATTTAAATTCAATTACATAGCTTTCAATTTCTATCAATTCAATTTCATTAACACTTAATGAACTATATACAATCGACCAACAATCATATAACGACCAATGTATATCCAACACAACCAAATTAATTTAATTCACTACATTTGTATTCAATTTGGTTTAATATTAAATTGATTTTCATTCAATTATTCAATTCCCAATTACATTAGCTTTAATGAATTAACACTTATATCCATTATTCCATATCAATTTACTTACATTTGATTGATTAATATTCAACTCATTGGTTCGATTCAATTGCTAATTCATTTTACAAATAAAGTTGAATTTCATTTATATAACTCAAGTTCATATTCATCACTTCATTTCATTAATTCACTTTATTAATTTACTTTGATATCAAAATCAACTTCATTCAACATTACTTAAGTTATATTCCCTTTCAAATTTCCACTTACAAATCCAATTCAGATTTTGTTTTTCTTAACAAAATTGTTTAACCATTTTAACAATTGGTTTCACTTACTTTTTCTCATTTTATAAGTTACACAACTTATTTATTTAACTACCAAATCATATTATAAGTATAAAACTCATTTCACTTATAATTATCAATTACAACTTGAATTTTAATTTCAAATTTGTTTATCACAACAAAACTTCAATTTTCAATTTATTATGGTAGCAAATCCATCACAAAGAAACTCGAAAATGATACTGATGATGCTGCAGTCATCATCCTTATTATTTCCCAGCAACAGTAGCGAATTCAGTGTTTTTTTTATTCTTTTAAAATTTCCTTTTATTTATAAATCACATTTATAAATCTTTACTTATATAATTTCACTATTTTACTTTACTTATGCAAAATTATTTCACAATTGTAAATCATCTTAATTATAATTCTACACTTATACAATTGTTGCTTTTATTTAGATTATTCAAACAACTTTTATTGATTTATATATATTCACACATTATCAACAACCAAACAATTCAATTTTATATACACATTAATAATTCTGAAAAATTATTTCCTTTATATACAAAATATAATCGAGGTAAAATTATTTCATTTACCCAATTTAAAATGATACTATGTCGGTTTATCTCGTTTAAGAGTTTAGAAACCCCTATCGATACAGTTAGCTAGACTGCACCGACCAGAATCCATAAACAATCAACCGATAAGTCAACACAATACAAAACAATTTCATATTCACTAATAAATACGCGCTCATATCTATTATTACACTCACACTCATTCTAGAGTACTACTGACTCTATCTCTAATGAGTAACACCCAACAGAGCCAAGTTTATCGCTTAACCAAATGCTCTGATATCACATGTAACGTTGGATTTTCGACTTCCGAAAATCGACATTAATACGTCCACTATATCAACTGCCGAGCAATCGAATGCCGGAAAACTGAACTGTTATGGTTAAAAAGAAGAGGTTGAAGAAGATAGAAAGAAAGAAGAAACGACAAAAACAATATCAGAATCTCACATATCGCAGCGGAACAACATATAATAGATAAATGAATAATCTTTAAATTAAAGAACTATATCAGTTTATACATTACATCATCAGAGTTTACAACAACAATATACACCAATGGACAGTTATACAAACTTGTCCTCATACAGAATACACAGCGGAATAAATAATATCATATACAAATGCTACGTCTCGCCATCCAGCTCGCCACTAAGCTCCACAGCATCTCCTGAATCCAGAATGACCTGATAACCTGACTGTTGGCTGCCCGTGTGGAAATTATGGGCACCCAGAGTTTAGGAAGGGAACAATAAACTCCAGGTCAGTCATGGTGACTGGTGTGAGAACTTAAAACAGTTTTTATATTTAAAACAACAACAAAGGAAGTAAAAGACATCCGCAATGCTTTTTGGAAAATGAAACTACCATAAGACCTCCCGCCACACACACAATGCAAACGCAGAATTGGAGGAGATTTCTTCTTATGATAGTCAAACATGCTTACTACGCAAAAATCATTCGATATTATTATTATTAGTGCATAGTGAAGAAAACATTTCGAAAGTATAATATAAATCTTAGCCAGCATAGACATTTCAAACTATGCCTACTATAGCTACCATCTAAACAGTGGTGACCACCATAAGTAAATGGCAGGTTCTACAACTAATACCGTACAAGGTTCGTATTGGAAGATGGATTGCCAACAAATGGCCAGGCTAAGGAACTTCCTACTGTCAATGGGATCGCCTCTGGCGGGACGTCCCGAGAACTAACTAGCTCTCTGCCAACACAAGGCTGGGTTACCCCTTACACTGGGTAACTACTACACGAATATGCCACCCCCCGGTCCTTTGGTACCTTTATCCGAGGCGCGTCAACAAAACAACAATCACATAGTAAATGAGATTGGAGTATCCACATAGGTTAAATACCAGGGCTCCATACCTGATACCACCCTTTTCCAAAAGGAAATGACATACCCTAAAGGGAGCGACCCTCATAACCTTGCCGCATCATTCCTGTTTCGACCATTTTCGGGTTGTGAGGTCCGATGAAGTCTTGTCCATAAAGCTACGCTTTTTCACAAAGCCGTGCTTTGATCAACAAATGATCAATAAATAATCATCACACAGCAACACTCAGCACGCCACACTACCAAACTGGGAGTATATCGCTGATAACCTTCAACTACATAACCTCTGAGCTCGTACGTCTCAGAGAAGGGTGTTAAGCTAAGAGAATAAATTCTCCGCCACCAACAGAAATGTATTTGAAAGAAATCAGCTTTATATCTCAAGATGTAATGTCAGACATGTAACCACACAAGTATATTCTAGGTTCGAACAGAACCGAAGGCACATCCAAAGAAGCCCTTGCAATCCGGGTATTCACAATCCCGATCGAACTTCCCATCACAAAGGAAATCTCTATACCGTAGCTAACGGTGCAGAGACAATCGATAGGTCATCCTATCGTTTTCACAAATACCCGGTCTTCACCACCGGTCTTCAATACGATCCATATCGTCGTATCACTAATTCGGAATGGGTTATATGACACACAGGTCTTTTCCCGACTAACCCGAATAGTGAGCACAATATTTTAAAACATATGGATATAGGGATTTCAATTAAGTCACAACTTATTACCCAAATCCTTTCCTTTAAATGGTTTAAACAAATTACCATTTTAAATCTTTAAACCAAAAGGATTTACTTCACAAAGTTTACCCAGTTTCACAAAGATTCATTCACAGATTTCCAAATCAATTTCCATTTCAATTGGATTAACCCATTAAATCTTTAAATCAAGATTTAACTTATAGCTTTCAAAACTATTCAAAATTCAAGTCTTTTATAGTATAAAAGATACACCTTTTAAAATCTTCTTTGATTTCGAAATAAAGCTTAATCATCTTCACAAAAGTTAATTCATAGTTTTTCTCAAACTATTTACAATTTCATTTCAACTTGAAATGTTTCGATACAAATTGGAAATCTTTTCACTTTATGAAAGCTATTATTATTTGAAAACAGATAGTTTTCGTTTTGGGAGAAACTGATTTCATTTATACAAGTTAAGGTCTTTAGGTTAATTCAAATTTCCACAACAACACTTTTAAAAATGGTTTAAATTTATATAAACACCCTTTTCCACTTGTATAATCTTTTAGACCAAAATTCCCAAATTTTTGAATTCAATTTTCAAAATATTGAATTCAAAATTTAAATCAAATGATTCAAATTTCAGTTTTATTAAGTTATTTAAAATAACTCTTATTTTTGGAAACTCATTTTCAAAATTTTCAATTCCAATTCCAAAACTATTTTGATTCAAAAATTCAATCTTTAGAATTGTCAAAAATCTGTGACTTAACTGATTTCCACGTGAAATCCACATTTGTGTGTGTATTGTGTAGTCCAAGTGTTTAACACAATAGTGCAACAACATTCAACCATCACAGATCAAATATAACAATATAATTGATAAGCGGTATAAACTATAACGTTTATCTTTCATTCACAGATCACAGATATAAATATATCACAGATAAACAGATCACAAATCACAACACAGAATAGGATATATCACAAAGCATCACATATCAGAGATATCAAACAATTCAACATCCAATGTAATCCAAACATCCATAGGTAGGATTAATTTAATTATCTGATTAATTTAAAGTCAGATAAATTTCTATAAATCAATTTTACTAGTTATGGTAATTTAATAATCAATTAATTTCAAATTTATTTCAAAACACCAAATCAAATTTCCAAACATTTCGAAAAGATTTATTTTCAATCACCAAAAATCAATTACCAAATGGATTTCTAAATTTATTTCCTTTTTAAAATAAATTCCTTTTTAAGAAGATAAATTCCTTTATTTTCCAAACTATTCACAAATCCAAATTTTAAATAAATTCTCAACTTATAAATAATATTTTCGAAATCCATTTATTAAGCCCTTTTTCCCAAATTTGAAATTTAATTCAATACAGTTCAAAAATAAGACTTTTATTCTTTTAAACTCCTTTAAATTTATCCAATTCTCAAAAATAAATTTTTCCGATAAATTTTCAACTTAAATTTCGAAAAATCCAATTTTTATTTATTTTCGGTATCCAACGATACCAAAAATATATCCGGCTAAATTATAGCCATCACCGATTTCAATCACAATATAATCACACACAGATTATAAATAAACAACACACAATATATGAAATAAATTCAAATGTTTGAGGAATCCAGTTGGATCCCTCCAACATGTTTTCCTGCATCCACATATGTTAGCACAATACCAATTCCACTTCGAGGTGGAATATCGCGGTATATGGGATTTATAAATATTATCCGCTATTATGCGGCGCAATAGGGTCTCATCCGCTATATAATGCGGGAAATCAACTCCAAATACATATATAATACCAATTCCACTTCACGGTGGAATTATCGCGGTATATGTTTTTAATATAATAACCTCCGCTTAATATACAACGTATAGGGTCTATTTCAGCACAATAGATAACAATCATCATCCAATCATCACAATCAAGCAATTTTAAATCTAATTATTTAAAATTTAAATCGAAACACAATTCGATCGAGTGAGAAGTTCTCACCTTGCTTTCAATAACGGTTGCAATATTTTATTTCAAATAAAATTAAACGCACGTTTAATTTTACTCAAAATTATCACTAGCTCCAATCGATTCCAATCTAGCTCCATTGCGTAGTGCTCGACAATACAGTTCCAACGCAATTTGTTTCATCAATTTTCGACCTCGTATCAAAAAGTTATGACATTTCAAAGTTTATACGATTTAAAATAAATCAATTTCAATATTTATTTTATTTTTCAAACCCTACATTCATTTCTGGCCGCACGTTAGATTAGATGAGATCATAGCCGTTCTTGTTTTCTTCTCCTTCCTAGTATCACGCACGCAACCTCCAGGTTTGAGAACCCATTGACTGCCAAACGTTCGTCAATTTTTAAGCCTCCCTCGATTATCGATGAGATGATCAACTACTGTCAATGTGTGCGCCACGCTCCCTCCCATCGACGCCCAGAGGCCGGTCGAACTCGGCACGACCATCGCGTCGAAAAGCGCATACGAACGGCGAACGTTCAAATACAAATTGCCGTTGATCCATAGCTCGAATTTCGATCATACCCGTTGGATTCGAAGATCTCGTTGTGCTCTAGAGTTTTGTAGTTGATGGTTTCTGATAATTGTTGGTGGATTGGAAGAACGAGAAGGAAGAAGAAGGGAAGACATCGGCCATTAAAATTGTTAGGTGACAGCCGGCCAAGATGTTAGGGTTTCACTGGAAAACGTGTATATATAAACGTTTAATAAATACTATTTTATTAATATTCTCTATTTTAACCATCATATACAAACGAACTCCAAATCTCACGTGCCGCCTGGCGTTTATAAGGTTTTACCCGCGTTCCGAACACAATGGAACGTGTTTCGGGAGCTAATTCAGTCATATGCGCGAGTTACGGAAATAAACGATCAAATTTAAATTAAATCGATTAAAACGATTTCTATGCGTTTTAGCTTACCCTGGACAAACCGTAAATCCGATTGATACGAAATTTGAAACCTTACAATAATTTCACACTACGGATCCGATGAAACTGGTTTTGTTGAAATCCAAGACTGTTTGAAAAATGACTATTTTCACTCGTCAATTAAATATTAAAATATTCAATTTTCACAAATTAACTTTTAAATTGATTTTAAAAGTTCTATAACATCATTTTAACTCTCATATGATTTAATATAACTTTATAAATCATTTTTATACACATTAAACCCAATTTCCAATTATTTTTGGAATTTTAAATATTAACTTATCGATTTAATTATCCAATTAAAGCTCTATATTCGAATTTAAATTTATTCGACTTAAAATTCTTACTTGTTAATATTTAAAATTAATTAAATATCTGAATTTCAAATGACAGAAATTCTGGGTCGTTACAATGCCTGTCTCTGTGTTCATGCAGTTTTGATGGTCTGTTGTCTTCATACATATATGTATGTGTATATGTGTTTTGGTGAGCCTGTTTAAGCTTGCTGACCCATGTGAATGCATTTGTTCATGCCATTTACTTGTTGCTCCATTGCGTTGCACCTGACCATTTGTTTGCTTGTACGCACAGTTTGTACCACTATTGCTCTATCCATGTGCATATGTATACCATGCTAGTTCATGTTGTAGCTGGACTTGTTGTGCATTTTGTAGTAGTCTGGTTTCATGTTGAAGTCATGCTTCATTGGTTTGTTGAGTTGCTTCATGTACTGCCTTGTATCTGACCATATGCATATGTATAAATCAGTATGTGTTGTTGCATCATGGAGTTTTGGTTTATATGTTTGAAGTCTAATTGAATGCATTGTGGTCTAGATCTTGGTCTGGTTCACTTCAGTTTGAAACCGTGATTGCTTTGCATCCATGTGTGTGTGTGTGTGTGGTTTCATATCGTCATTGATCTCGGTTGTTGTATGTTGTGCTGGTTGACACTCATGTTTGGTCTTCATTTGCTTCGAGCTCAATTGTACTGATTTGCTGGCCTCTTTGTTGTTGCCTCCTCACTTTCATATGTTTGTCGCTTTGATTTGTGCACTTGGTTGCATTGTCCACTTTATTGCATATCTTTGGTGCACATGAGTCATGTTTGTTGAACTGAGTCTAGGCTGCATTGTCATGTGGTCTTATATTCTAGGCCTGCTGCTTTGTACTTAGGGTCTGGTCTGAGTTGAATCCACCATTTGGTTGGGTTTGACCTTGTGCTCACCTGTCCCTGTAATTTTATCACGCAAGTGTATATCGGTATGCACGGCCTTATGACATGTACAGTGATACACTGTGCATGTTACAAGTTGTTCGCGTAAGATGAATTTAAAATAAATGATGACGAACAACCCAATAACTTAGGCAAACAATATTTTCAAAATACACACTTTATTATGCACTGCAAAATATTTTCTTTTTCAATTTTACCGTGTTAGTGTTTATTTTGCAAATAGCTCAGATGTTGGATTCAGACTGGACCAGAGTTGGAGATCAAATACGAGTGAGAGTGAATATGTAGTGAGGTGAAAATTGTAAATTGAAAATTGTGTTGTAATTGAAATTGTACTGTAATTGAAAATGTAAAAATGTAGTGAGAGCTCAAATTTGTACTTTTGAATTTGTAATAAAATATTTGTTTGAATAAAATATTTGTTTAAATATGAATTCTAAGTTATTTATTTTATTCAACAAATATTTATATAATTATATGAAATATAAAATAGTACAACAACAAATACATTTAAACGAATATATATATATATATATATATATGTTTATTATCATAAAAAAAATCATATACTAGCATATTCTACAATCTCCCCCTTTTGATGATAACAAACATATATTAAGATTTTGACTTTATTAAATTTATTTGGTCTTGATGAATTCCATGAGCTCCCTCTATTTGAATGCTCCCCTTACAACAAAGCTCCCCCTACACAGATGTGTGTAGTTAAAACTAAAAAATTAACTAAAAATAACTTTAAATAAAAACACTCTCGAATATTAGTAAGGATATCGCTCAAAAATCAAAATCTTAACCTCTCTCCCCCTTTTGTTATCATCAAAAATAATAATAGTAATTGGAATAGCAACGATTTTGATTAAAAATATAAAATCAAATCAAGAGGGAAATATTAATTTCAAATTCCAATTAATTAAACAAAAATCATAATATTTTATTAATTAAAAACAAACTCCACTTTAGAGAAACGGTAGGATTATGGAAAATTTTATGCAGTGACAAGAGTTTGATATTTTCAATAAAGGAGTAATTTGTGCATTTTCCCTTTTCAAATATTATACAAAAAAATGTAAAGCACTTACTAATCCTGCATAACCGTTAGGACTTTTAAATGAGATTAGTAATTACCCTTTTTTTTTAAAAAAATATGTCAAGTATTTTCTAACCATGCATAACCGTGAGGACTTTTAAATGAGATTAGAATATACTTGATATTTATCCCTTTCTTATATGCGTCCCACCCATGCATAACCATGAGGACTTTCAAATGAGAATGGAAGCTCATATATAGAAATTCAAGTAATTCACCCATGCATAACCGCGAGGACTTTTAAATGAGAGTGAATACTTTAAGATATAATTATTTTACAAAAAAACATATTTCCTTTTTTTTAAATACCAAATTCTGCACACTATATTATGGTGTATGGATTGACAGAAAGGTGAAAGTGGTAGAAATGATCATGGAATAAGTACTAATCTAAAAAATATTACAAAATTTGTTTAATTTTCATGAAATTATAAAATTATACTTCCTCTTGTTATGAAATATAATTTAATCACTATCCATCACTTTTCAAGCACTATAATAATTTTGATAAGTTCCAAAATATTCAATTAGTCAATGGTTATCTTTTTTTGAGTAAATCTCTTACCGAAACAAACTAGAGTATTTTTTATCATGATGAAAACCTAAGTTTCAAAAATTAAAATAAGTGAAAATCAATTTTCTGTAAGGGGGGTTTTGTGAAAATGACTTCTAGTTGAAAATCAATATAAATAATTAAATAATTGCAAAAATGATTTCAACATGAGATGATATCAGATACCACTTGTATTTGAAATATTCATGGTAATATATAGTGGTATATAAGAAAAACGTGTACTCCTTAACACTTGAATTATTATTTTTTGAAACTTTTCAGCATGTCCATTTATATTAAGCACAAGTAAAGCAATCTATATTGAGCAAAAACACACATTCAAAAAATTCGTCAAAGCAGTTTTTCATGACATTCCAAAGTGAATAGATAAAAACTAAAAACAGAAAAGTTGTAGCCTTATCGGTTATCTTTCCAGAACTTCAAGAATTTTAAAAATCAAAGTTGAGATGTTCAAGATATGTCAGAAATACTTCAACAATGTCAATGAAAACATAATTAACAATATGTAAACAAAATTGAGTTAAGAGATCATACCTCACTTTCCTTCGAATCCATGATATCAGAAATGTGATGATCTCCATCTAATCTTTATAGGCTAAGGAAAATTTAAATTTTATTTATCAATCACCTAGAACAACTCAAAATCTATCTCCATCAAATTTGTTCTTTAGCCCACTTATGTGTCTAAATTTTGGAGAAAGCAAGTGGTCTAACTAAGGATGTAGGACCACTATTATTATCTATTGAAATCTTTGGTACCCAAATTTGTCTATATAATAAACCGTTAGCATCTACAATTGTACCCTTGGGAATCCAAATTTGTTTAAATTTCAAACCATTTATATTCGTACCTTTTGGAATCCATATTTGTTTAACGGTTTTGTGTTTGTATATATTTTGACAATTATTCTTGTCATGTCCAATATTTCCATACTTTACGCATCTGGGTATCACACTTTTCCCTTTAACAGCGTTATTAGTCATTTGTTCATATTTTGACACTTTCGTAAATCCAAATCCTTTCCTTTTATCCACGAAGAGTTGATTTTCTAAGAGCATATTAAATGATTTTTCTCTAGTGAAATCAAGTTTATTAACTTTGGATTTTAAAAGTTTATTTTCATTCATTAGCTTCGAACAATAACTAATGGTACTATCTCTCATTTCAAAATTATTCATTTTCAAGCCCATATTTTCATTTTGAAGTTCTCTAATTTTAGTCTCAGTTTCTAGCATCTCAGTTTCAAAGAGTTGGAGTTTTTTAAATTCAATCTTTTCAATATCCTTGATTTTTTTAATCTCCCTTTCAACCTCGTGATTTAATCGAATAATTTCAGATTTGCTCAAAGTCGTGTTTTCTTTTTTAAGGGTTTTGAAATTTTCGTTGACCTCATTTAATTTCTTTTCAAAAATCACACATTTAGAACTTTCCAACTTCTTAAAACTATCCAACTCTTTTTGCAAACTATTATTTTTACAAATCAACTCAGTTTTGTTCTTCTCCCGAATTAAAATTTCGTTTTCTAACTTTTGAAAGTCATGAAAATAGGCAAATTCTTTTTCATAGTCCAAACACCTTTTGCAATTAGAATTTTTATTTTTCTTAATATTTTTAAGCTCATTTTCCAAATTAATATTTTTCTGACGCATGCAATTTAGATTGTTCCCTTTTCAACTTATTATTTTTCATCTCAAGAGCTTCATTATTTTCAATTAATTTTCGGCACAAGAGAACTAAATCATTGAATGAAAGATCACTTATCTCATCGGCTATTGAATCTTCTTCACTACTATCTTTTGCAAATCCTATCAAGCACATTTCTTAAACTGAGTCGATTGTGAAGGATTTCTCACCGTTGTTGAATTTTGCACCATCTATTGCATTAAAAATATTCCAGATTTCCTGTCCACTTTCACAATGAAAGATATGGTCAAAATTATCTCGATTAATATAAGAATATAATATATGCATAGCAAGAGCATTAATTGAAGTATTTTTCTTGTCTACTATATCACACCCATTTTCAATAATATCCCAACATTTAGAATTAATAGATTTTAAACATTTTTAATTTCCAACTTAAAAATCCGTTCCATCAAAAATAGGGGGAATAATACTGGACTAACTCTCGCTAGATTTGCAATTAGGGTTAGACATCCTTGTTATTAACCTTGCTCTGATATCACTTGTAGGATCATTTTCACCCTATAGGGGGGTGAATACGGTGATACTAATAATAATAAAAATTAATGCGGAAATAAAACAGAAAGTAATGTAGAAGAGATCACACACAAATTTACCCAGCTTCGACAAAACCCTGCCTACGTGCTGCCCCAAGGTTTCTACTAGAAATTAAGTAGTCAGACGCTTACACACGTAAACTTGCAACACCCGCTAATGATAACCTAACTCTACGCTCAAAACCCTTCCACAACTCAGCCACTGAGTTGTGAATTCTCGAACTACCCCACCGTAGTTCGTAACCTAGTCACACGATAAGAAAGTTACACGGTTTAAAAAGAAAAGAAAATTACAACTGAAAATAAGACTAAACAAAATATAAAGCCTAATTAAAAACTTTAAGCCCAAACACAAATATGATAGAGCTGGCCCAATTAAAATTAAACCAAAGAGACGTCTCTCTTTTATTATTCTCGTGGCCGATGCTTTCTTCGTTCCTCTTCCAAAAACTAGGGTTTTGTAAAATTGAGGCGCCGCTTGATATTGGTCAATTGCAGTGATGAATACTCTTTGATATGGCTTTTCAATCGATCCCTTTGTTGATTATTGATTGCGGCTGCTCCAATTTGTCGAGCGCGTATACTTGGATTAAAATTGGTACATGATATTCCTTTTTCGATTTCGATTATGCTCGACTTTGATTCGAGTTATTAGTTTTGATTTACTTCAGTGATTAGCTCTGGTATTTGCTTGAACTCGAATCGATTGAATTGCCAGTGATGATAATTGGTTAATTTATAGGGTTTGATTCCTTGTATTCTCATTCGTATATTTCTATTTGAAATCTTCAAACACTTTGCTTGGCCATTCAATTACTGCTTGAACGATGTGATGAATTCTTGACTTTTTCATCTCTGATACATTTGATTTGTTTGAATTGTCAGTTCCGTTCATTACTGCTTTGACTTCGGCATTTGAATTTTTGAGATAATTTTTTGGGTATATTTTGATCGCCTGGTTCCTGTGCTTTCTGACTCGTTCATGTATTCTAATATTTTTCTGATATACCGATATACTTTGCTTGGTCGCCATGGCTTGCATTTGGTTTTCTGATTTTTCGAATTTGTGATGCTTGTTCATCAAGCTCTTTCCATTGTCAAATATTTTTGACCTCTAGTGAATTTGTTCATCTCGGCCTTGACTTGGTTTGAAACTACTACTCATCAAGTTTGATTTTCTTCCATGTTGCCTTTTGTATTCTCTGGTTTACCTAACCTGTATTCATTCATGTTGCATTTGTAGTTTTGATTTCTTCGAGTTTGTGATCCTGGTTCTTGTGCATTTGTAACCTGTTAGCCGAGTTATCCTGTTGCCTACATACTTGTGTTATTATGTGTATGTATATAATTGCATATATGCATACATATAAGTTTGTAGCTCTGGCCAGTTAGTCCACTGCTTCATTGAGTTCATGCCTGAAGGTTGACCCATGTGAATGCATTTGTTCATGCCATTTACTTGTTGCTCCATTGCTTTGCACCTGACCATTTGTTTGCTTGTACACACAGTTTGTACCACTATTGCTCTGTCCATATGCATATGTATACCGTGCTAGTTCATGTTGTAGCTGGACTTGTTGTACATTTTGTAGTGGTCTGGTTTCATGTTGAAGTTATGCTCCACTGGTTTGTTTAGTTGCTTCATGTACTGCCTTGTATCTGACCATATGCATATGTATAAATCAGTATGTGTTGTTGCATCATGGAGTTTTGGTTTGTATGTTTGAAGTCTGATTGAATGAATTGTGGTCTGGATCTTGGTCTAGTTCACTTTAGTTTGAAACTGTGATTGCTTTGCATCCATGTGTGTGTGTGTGGTTTCATATCTTCATTGATTTGGGTTGTTGTATGTTGTGCTGGTGGACACTCATGTCTGGTCTTCATTTGCTTCGAGCTCAATTGTACTGATTTGCTGGCCTCTTTGTTGTTGCCTCCTCACTTTCATATGTTTGTTGCTTTGATTTGTGCACTTGGTTGCACTATCCACTTTGTTGCATATGTTTGGTGCATATGAGTCAAGTTTGTTGAATTGAGTCTAGGCTGCATTGTCATGTGGTCTTGTAGTCTAGGCCTGCTGCTTTTACTTAGGGTCTGGCCTGAGTTGAATCCACCATTTGGTTGGGTTAGACCTTATGCTTACCTGTCCTTGTAATTTTATCACGCAAGTGTATATCGGTGTGCATGGCCTTGTGACATGTACAGTGATACACTGTGCATGTTACAAGCTGTTTGTGTAAGATTAATTCAAAATAAATTATGACGAACAACCCAAATAAGTGAGCCAAACTATATTTTCAAAATACACACTTTATTATGCACTGCAAAATATTTTCTTTTTCAATTTTACTGTGTCAGTGTTTATTTTGCAGATAGCTCAGATGCTGGATTCAGACTGGACTAGAGTTGAAGATCAAATACGAGTGAGACTGAATATGTAGTGAGGTGAAAATTGAAAATTGTGTTGTAATTGAAATTGTATTGTATTTGAAATGTGAAAATGTAGTGAGAGCTCAAATTTGTACTATTTAAATTTGTAATAAAATATTTGTTTGAATATAATATTTGTTTAAATATGAATTCTAAGTTATTTATTTTATTCAACAAATATTTATTTAATTATGTGAAAAATAAAATAGTACAACAACAAAATACATTTAAACGAATATATATGTTTATTATCATCAAACAAAAATCATATACTAACATATTCTACACGAAGTTGGGAAGGATGGAACACGTGCGGCCCGAGAGATTAATGAAGGTGATTAGTTTCAATTATTTTTATTAAGATAATTTAAATGTTAATTATATCGTATATTAAAAAATTGCATAAGTTTCTTGTACGAGGTCCGATTCGAGTGAAACAAGTTGCATTGCGTTCGTATCGACGAAGGCTGCGACATGGAGTGGAAGTGGAATTTATTCGAAGCTAAAATATTTTTAGTTTCAAATAAAGGTGAGTGTTTTAAACACTCACGTAGTACTATAATATTTTTATGTTAGTTAAATTGATAATTATGAAGTGGTTTAATCTTATTGAATATTATTTGGAGATTAAATTGACATATGAATTTAACTGTTAGGAATTTGTAATTGACAGTTAAGCTGAAATTGGATTTAAATTTCTAGTTAAACACCCAATATCGATAACTAATTAATTTTTGTGATATTTTGGCTGATTTGGATGTTGGTTGTGATGGATGGCTACTGGATGATTGAACGTTTATTTATTTTATATATATCCTGTTATCACCCTGTATAATATTGACAGCATATGAACTACTATTTGAGTTATTTCGAATAAATTAAGAAATAGGTTGAAATGATATATACCTATGACATTTATTTTTGATTGAAATGATATATATTCATCCCTGAGATTAAAATAAAACTAACTGGTCACTTGGCCATAGGGTAGAAAATTATATATGGATACCAGATTGGTTAAATTAAATGGTTTTAAATTATTGGATTAGAATTTATTCAAATTATTTTGTTTTATAAAAATAAAATTGAATTGAAATATGGAAACTGAATTAATTTGGAATTCGAGTTTTGGAATGTTGAAATCAAAATTTGTTAAACAAAATTGTTTAAAAATGAAATTTGAGATTTTGAAGTTATAATTGAAATATGATTTGAATTTCGGAAATTGATTTGTTTTAAATGATTTGAATTTTTATTCGAACTTTGAAATATTGCTAAGTAAAAGTAATTTAAATGGATATTTCAAATTTGGGATCAGAATTGAATTATTTTAAAAGATTGAACCTTAAATTGAATGTTGAAGTTTAAATTTGATTTAAGCGACTTAAATCAATAAATTGAAACTGAACTTGAAATCTATATAAATAGAAATGGTTTAAAAAAAGAATTGAATTGAAATTTAAACCATTGAATCGAATCATGGAATTGAATTTGAAATTAAAATGAATGCTTCGAGATTGAAGTTAATTCGAATTTAAATCGAAATTGAGTCGATTTGAGATTGAAGATGATTTTAAATTGAAGATTTGAAACTGAATCAAATTGATTGAAATTTGGACCTGAGTCTAGATTTGGTGAAATGGGAAGAAACAGTTTTGAATTTGAAATTATTTTCACTATAAACTATTTTCCTATAAACTGTTTTAAAATTCATCTTTTTAAAATTTCAAATTATTTAATATATAACCTATTTTAATATTTAAACTATTTGAACCTTTTAAAACCATTTAAACTATTCAAACTATTTTCTAAAAATTCAAACTGGTCAAGGCTGGAATGTTTATATTGAAATCGTTGATTTAAATGCAAATTGGGTTAAAATGAAGTTGTAACCTAAATTGAAACTTTTTAAACAATTTTGAAGTGAAATCGAGATATTGTGGCGAAAATGATATTAAGTGAAATGGACATTTTTGAAGTAAATATGATATTTTGAAATGAATTGATGTTTGAAGTGAATATGATATTTTGATATCAAGTATGAATCGTTTTCGAAATGTAAAAGTACCGACTGGTGTGTAAAATGACGTTTGGTTATTAAAGAGATCAGGACCTCTTATTAGCATACTCTCTGTCAATATTGGAACCACTTTAATAACTGTGTATGCGGAGGAGACTCCAGAACGAAGTGCTTGAATTTGGCGTCATTTGCTGGATTTGAAGAGAATGATAATGAATAGACCCGGCACCTGTTCCAATTTGAAATGACTAAAACAGGACGGCTTGACAGGGCCAAGCGGGCTAGGTACCCCTAGTGGATATCCGTTCTTCGATTTTCTTGGACTAGATCCATATTATTACTCTTGATGTTGGTTTCAGTTAGTGCACCTTGATTTGGGATAACCTCCCTTTGACTCGATTTGGGATGGATGGACGCGGTGGGCGATCGTGGCTACGAAGCGTTACCACCAGCCCTGCGACCCGAGTTGGTAGTACCCTACCTTGGGCATTGCCTCACGTGCCTTGTCATATTTTTATCCCTATATGAGACCACTATGATTTTGGTTTAGTGTTGTCGTAACACGGCACATCCCTATCCCTCAACATGCTACTGGGGAGTTATATGCAAACTATACGACAATGCTTAAAAACGCATTAAGGCTTTAATGTAAAGCCTTAATGCTAAGAAAAATCTTTATTTTACTGATTAGACATTACATATATTGCGTATTCTACTATATATAAATATTTTGACGGATCCTTAAGAGATGGAAAATCCCGTAACATCTCTTTAGTTATTGCACGAACGTTATACACTGGATAGAAGATGTGAAATTCCGTAAACATCTCTAACGCTATTACACTCATGTTGTATGTGATATTGATTTGAATCACATAAGGATATTTTAGTCTTGACTCAAGTGTTTTGTCTTTTCACTACGCTCGAGTCAGCCATGAGTTTTCAGCGCATTGAAGACCATTTTGGAGGATGAAGTCGAAGATTTGTATATTATTATCACTAGTATTATTTCACCACATTGTTGTTCTGCTGCATCATTCTATTACCCTGTTGTATATATAACTCTGATAAATGTTAATCAAATGTATTGTATAAACAGCTTCATAAACTGTTTATTTGATTATTATATTTTGTCATTCCACTGTGAGATTTTGTATTTGTATTCTTCCTTTCTTATTTTTCTTAATTAACCACATTGATTATCTATGTTTCGAATTGTTTGAGTTGGACATATGTGGATTATTGTCAATTTAATCCTTCCGAAATATGGGTCGTCGCAAGTTTGCCCAGATTTCTCTACTCAAACAAAGGTTTTAAAGTCTAATTTTTTTACAATAAGTACTAAAGTACTTTATAATCATGCAAAGAGATCCTTGATGATGTATTTTAAACTCATATTGAATATTCTAAAGGCAAGGCATGTAGAAGTGTCCATATAGCGACCTTTCTTGCCTTCTAACTTTTCAAACTTTGCTCCACAAGTTCTATAGTTTTCCCAATAATTTACTATCACATACAACACTATAAGTACAGAGCACTACCAAAATATATTATATCATTATACTTAGAAATCGCCATTTTAAACAGGTTAAATACAATGGATTACAAAGTGCATTTATAGTGACCCTTTCCCTTCAAACATTTTCATGCACACTTCTACATCACATGCAACCAAACCAAACATATATACACAAAGCCAAAGCTACGTTACATGTTTTAGAGGGTAATATAAGTGAATATATTACATATAAACTTATCATTTGCTTTCAAAAGCAAGAAAGATCCAAAGTTATAACTTTGTTAGTTAACTTCTTAACCTTATATTAACACACAGTTATAAACATAATATTTACTTTTCAATTGTGAGAACTCACCCAAATCCTTGCTAACACCAAGCATAAGCTAGCAGAACATGAGAACACTTCCCACCATCACCCAAAAACAAGCAAACTCCTTCATATGCATTCAAAAGCTCTTGGCCTCTTCCCTTCATCATAAATTGCTCATGGCCATGAATAGATTCCCCCTTATGCCTTCTTCTTTTAATATTTGAGTTATTATTCCATGCTCCTATTTTGTTCTAGGTCCTTTGCTAAAGTTTGATGAAGTTTGGAGTTCATCTTCATAGATTTTAGATTATTAAAGAGAAGAGAAAGAGGATGAAGAAGACATTGTTTTTATGTTTTTATTTGCAAACCTACTTTTGTGAACTAATGAAGAGATTAAATAGACTTTAACAAAAGGTCAAAACAACCTCCTAAACCTTCTTAGTCGGCTAAGAAAGCATGCTCCCCTATATGTGCTCACTTTACCCATCACACTCCTTAACTTAGCCCTTAGGTCTTCTTTCCAAAATATCTTCTACCTCATGACATCACTAATTACATTTAGTTAGTCTTAACCACTAAAATATTTTTAGTTTCTAAATAATGACGCATTAATATATCAAACATGCGTAAAAATTTCAAACAACTTATATCGAGTAAAAATTTGTTTGTCGATAAAACGATTTTCGACCACATTATCGATATTTCTTCAAACTATTCATTTTTGTAAACACATTGAAAAAACAAGTTTACCTTCATGTGTTATTATTTAAGGGGGTTAGTCAAGGTTATAAAATCCATTTTATCACATTTAATCCAAGATTTCAATATTTAAATAATTCAGATATTTAAATACGAAGTGTTCAAAATTAAAGGTTGCCGCAACTGTAGGAAATTGGGGAGACAATTTTCAGCAAACGGCAGTGCTATGTGTGGCGGCGTAACTTGATGACGATCGATGGAATTTGGCGGTCAAAGTTTAGCAGCGAGAGGAGGTCGTGAGTTAGGGGAGAAAGTATATTTTTCAATTTAGTACCAACAATTTCATATTTACGAATTAGATTCTAGATCTGTTAATCATCGTATCTTTTGCATATGGCCTTCGCATGCGATTTGTTATATTGGGTTTGCTATGAGATTCCAGAAATTTTGGCATATGTTTGACTGGTTTGAGACTATTTTTGAGTGTGCCTTAACGAATTTCAAATGTTGTAAGTGTCTACATTTTAAATATTAAAATATTAAATAAATACCCATCTTTGATATATATATATATATATATATCCCATCTGACATGTTGTTATGCTCATTTGATGATGGTTTGCTTATGTTGATATTTTGCTTCTGAAATACGGTTGGATTTGATTTGATTTACTGCTTGCTATTTAATTTTTGCATTGGTTATATGGATGTTTACATATTAAACAATTAAATAAATAAAACTATATATGTGAATATGATAGTGTAATAGGGTCTAATTAGCTTGCTAGTATAGTACATACTCTATAGTATTGGTTGTTAGGTGATTATTTGAATTTGCGCGTATTACAGAGAGAACCATACATAAATTATTTATAAATACCGTTCATTTAAAAGAGTAAGTTTTCCTAATATATTATTTATGAATTTCTGCGTAAATTAATAAATAATAAATTATTATTGGGTAAATTAATGTCGTACATTGATAAGTCGTCTAAAGCCAAATAATAGTTAATAATTAAAAGGGTTATATAGAGAAAAAATAACAAAATAAATTACAGTGAAATAGTTTAAGTACATTAAAGAACTATTATTGAATAAATAGTTTATTTTTTAAATAAATGGACTTTAAAATGGAATTAATATCTTTGAAAAGATATTAATAACAACATAAGCTCAACATACATATTCCTACAAGCGTACATTAATGTTCCCTCCCTCTCCCCCTCCCCCTTCCCCTCCCATCCCTCCTTTCCCTATTCATCATGTTCTACATCCTATCCATTATCATCCTGTCCACTCCATCCCATCGCCTATCACTCCTTCCGCCATCGGCCTTCATGGTCCACCTCCTCCTGTCTTGCCAGCTGTCCCTCCTCCACTTGCTAATCCTCTCCCTCCTTCTTCCAGTATCTCTAATCATCCACCTTCTTCCTTGATTCGTGCTGTAACTTCGTCCACCTCCTCCACTCCTTCTTTATCTACTAAACTTAAATGGACTTCTCTTTTTAAGAGAAAGCCATGTAATGCTGGTAAGTACGCTCTAGTTCAGAAATGAATTATTATGATGAAGCAATTGTTCCACCATAGAAGTGCTACAAGCGGGCAACTCAGCATGGAGTAATTACATCGTCAGGTTTTTTCTAGACAAGCCACTTGCGTACACTGTTGTTATTCAACATCTAAAGAGAATTTGGAAGCTGAATGGTAATATAAAGGTCAAATTAGATGGAACCATATTTTTATTCCTTCTCTTCGATTATGATGACAGAGGAAGAACTATAGAAGGTGACCCCATTATTCTAAGGAACAAACTATTTATCCTTAAGCAATGGGACCCTCTTGTTAGTAATGTTTGTGGCTCAATCAGATCGGTGCCAGTGTAGGTGCATCTGACAAATATTCCATTATTTTCTTGGACTCCTTTAGGCATCAACTGGTTAACTAACAGATTAGGGAGGTTAGTTTGTCTTGATGAAAATACAGAGAAAATGGACCGAATTAATTATGCAAAATGTCTTGTAGAGATTTCCCCTGATCACAAGCTTGTTGATTAGTTTTCTGTTCAACTTCCTGATGGTGGAACAAATGGTTTATGTGTATTATCAGTAGAGACCTGAAATTTGTACAACTGTAAGGTTTTTGGCCATAATCTGGAAAAATGTCATGAGTTAAATAGAGAGAAGTAGCAGAGGAAAGAAGATGCAATAATGAAAATCCAGTTACAGTATCAAACATAAATGCAAGAACTTCCATGAAGAAACAAGCCCTAAGAAGTGTTAGCAATAGGAAAAGTAATGAATGGAAGAGGGTTGTTAGTAAGAAAGTGTCTGTAAGGAGGAAAGATGTAATAAATGACATGGTTTCTAGTGCGCAATATGAAAATTCTGATATAAAAAATTTGGATGTTGTTTCTGTTGACGAGAGTAGACAAAATGCAAAAGGAAAAGAAAAAAAAAATAGGAAATCGGGTTGAGATGTTGAGTACTAGTAATAAATTTAATGTTCTTGAATCTATCATTGAAGTGAATGAAGTATGTACTGTCAGCAATAGTGAAATTGCTGAAGTTGGTGAAACTTCAATGGTAGTTAATATGATAATCCAAAAATGCACTTCACATATCCATAGTACCATTCAAGCAAAAGGAAAAAATGACAAAAATGATACCCTGTGCAAACTGATGGTGAAACTCAACACTCTCCTTTATCATCAAAACAAATTGCAAATTACAAACAAAATGAGATTCAGTTCTCCCCTGACACGAACATTCCCATTAAAGCAGCATCCCAAAATGAGAAATTCTGCTCTTCTTCAAACCTTTTATCATCTAATAATGTCCATCAACAAAACTTCACACTTCATCCATCTCCTCATGTTCCAGTACCGTCAAATTCTCCTATGCATGTGTACACAGATATCAGTGTATCACCAATTACTTACATTGGTGATACCTCTATTTTTGAATCTGATCCTTCCTTTAATTCAAATCATCCCACTTCCACTGTTTCTGATTCCCCATTCCTAATTTCAACAACCAATCCAATTTTTGATCTTCAAATCACTGCCATCAAAAAGAAAAGGAAAGACAAAGTCAATTCAAAATCCATTTTCAAAAATAAAACTCCTTTAAAGTCCGTCACTATAGATACTTTCAACCTGGAAGATGATGTTTTGAACTTGCCATTATCTATAGTCCCAAAAAACTCCTCCATTACTTCTCAAAGAAGTACCAGAATATCTTTAAAAAAAACTCCTCTTGTTTCCCAATAATACAAAAAAATTACTGCTTGGAATATAAGAGGTGCTCACTTCGACATTAAACTTGATCAAGTTAAAGAAATTATTAGTTCTCATCGTTTATCCCTCATTTCTCTTTCAGAAACTAAGCTTAATGTCTTTCTCTCTACTAGTGCCACTAACTACATTAACCCATCTTGGTCCTCTATCAACAACTTAGTTGAAGCCCCCAATGGTAGGATTTTAGTGTTATATGACCCCTCTATTTTCCAACTTTCTCCTATCTTGTCAACTAACCAGTTGATTCACACCCATGCCCTTCACATTCCATCTTCAACCTCCATGTACTTCACATTTATCTATGTTGAAAACTCCTCTCATCATCATCAAAACATGCTAAAATTGCTTCCCCATTTCAGGCAAGAAACACATCCTTGGATTGTAATTGGTGACTTTAATTGCTACTATCTAACTTCTCACAAGTCTATTGGTAAGCCTTTGTCTGCAAAGATATTGCACCACTAAATGATACCATTCATAATTCCTCCTTACTTGACATCCCATGTACTGGTTCTCCTTTTACATGGTCAAATAAGAGTAGACGTGGAGTTAGAACCTTATCTAGAATTGACCATGCTTTCTCTAACTTTAAATCTCTAACTCTCTGGCCAAACTTCCATGTCAACATTCCAATGTTCGTTCTCTCCGACCACTGCTTGGCTTTGGGTAGGGTGACATTAACACAAAGTCAAATTTTAATTTTTTTGATACATGGAATGATTTTTTTGCAGATAGTTCAAAAGGGATGGGACATTAGAACTTATGGCAACCCAATGCTCGGTCTTCAACAAATACTTAAAAACACTAAGGAAGTTCTCAGATGTTGGGCTAGAAGCAGGGTTGGTTAGGGTACTAGGTTGTCTTCCAGCATCAAAGAGCAGCTTGAAATGGTTCAGTATCAATTTATGAATGGGGCTCCTGACCCCTCTCTTGGTTTAGTTGAAAGTAATCTTTCCATTAAGCTTGTTGCTGCTCTTTCCTCTGAATTAAATATGGTAAAGCAAAAGTCAAGAGAAAGATGGTTCAATGTGGGTGATAGGAATTCTAAATTTTTTTCATGCCTTCTTAAAAATTAGACAATCTAGATCAAGCATTTCTCAAATTAAAGTTCAGAATGAGTGCACTTAAACATCTCCTGATGGTATAGACTCTGCATTCCTCAATTACTACACTTCTCTTCTTGGTAGCCATGATAACAATCAATACAATGATTCCTTTCTAAATTCCCTCTTAGTGCCTCAACTGAACTCCTCTCATCATTTTACTCTTTCTACTCCTATAACAGATGATGAGATTAAGTCCACTGTTTTCAGTTTAAGGAAGGAAGCTAGTGGAGGGCTTGATGGTTATAGTGCCAGGTTCTTCACTCATTGTTGGCACATTATACAATAGGATGTCTTACGTGCAGTGCATAATTTTTTTTCCAAATGCAAGCTTCTTAAGTCCATCAACTCTAAGAATATTGCCCTAATCCCAAAGGTTTCTACCCCTAATCATGTCTCTCGGTTCAAACCTATATTTTGCTGCAACATCATTTACAAAGTTATCTCCAAAATCCTTGCTTCGAGGCTTAAGCTGGTTTTAGCTTCAATCATCTCCCCTAATCAATCAACTTTTTTTCCAAATAGAAATATTCTTAATAATGTGATGTTAGCTCACGAGCTTCTTAATACTTAGTCTACTAGCAACTCCTCCCCTAGAGCAATGCTTAAAATTGACATAATTAAGGCCTTTGATTCGGTTAAGTGGCCTGCTCTGATCTCTATTATGAAAGCTATGAATTTCCCTGACACATTCATAAACCTTATTTTCGAATGCATATCCGCAGTTAGCTACTCCCTACTCATCAATTCCCATACTATGGGATATTTTAAAAGTACTAGAGGGCTTAGACAAGGAGATCCCATTTCTCTGTACCTTTTCATAATCATCATGGAATCTTTAATGCAGGAATTGATATTTAGAGTTAATCTAAGTCAATTTGCTCTCCATCCGAAGTGTAGAAACCCTATCATCACCTCTTTGGCTTTCGCTGATGACCTCATCATTTTTACTAAACCAAGCTTATCTTTTCTTCAATCTATCATGCTCTCTTTAAATAATTTTTCCAACTTCTCTGGCCTTCACATTAATCCCTCTAAATCTCACTTATTGCTTGTTGGCCTAATTGTAACTCATGTGCAACAACGCTTTGACATCACTAAAATGCAGCCTCTCTAAAATGATGTATCTTACCTTGGTGTCCCTCTTGCTACTAAAGTAATTTCCACCTCTCAGTGTTCTCCCTCGTTTTAGAAAATAACTTCCACCCTTAATAGATGGCTAAACAAATTCCTTAGTCATACTGGTAGATTAACTATTATAAACTTAATCATCTGCTCAATGAATGGTTATTGGGGCCGATCTTTCCTCTTTCCAGCAAAACTTATAAGTATGATTCATAGTGTAATGAAGAAGTTTTTATGGATAGAGAATATTTACTCTAAGAAACTTACTCCTGTTGCTTTTAGAAAACTGGAAAAGCCCAAAAAAATTTGGAGGTTTTCAATTAAGAATCTATCAATATGGAACATTTATGTATTCTCTAAGCTTTTCGATGGCCTGCTCAACAACTCATCTTCTATCTAGGTTTCCTGGGCTAAAAGGTGTTATTCGCGACACTTTTACAGTGTAACGACCCGTAAAATTTTAACCGTTAAATAACGTAATTAGTTAAATTTTGTGAAATTTTAAACAATAATATTTTGAAATATAAATTTGATATTTGGAATGCGTCTAATTAAACATAGCAACTGGTAAATTTTCATCCAAAAATATGAAAATTTATTTCGCGCGTAAATTTACTTCAATTTATATCAGTTAAAATTGACGAAAATAAAATGTTTTCCAAACCTAAATATTTTTACATAGAAAATTTGTAAATCATCTTCTGAGTGAGATGTCATCTTTCGTTTCGTCAAATTTGAAATTCTGTTGCTCCGTTTATCTTATTTCTGGCAGAATAGCAGTATTTCTGGTACCGGTTATCGACTTTTGATCGGATGACTGTACCACTGATATCTGTGTACCGTTTTGATCGTCTCGTTGCGCTGATCTCTACGGTATATTCAATTCTGTATTTTGAGGTCCGGTACGCGACAGAAACAATAAAACAGTGCGTCGTACCGGTACCCTGAATTGTGACCGTTAGCTTTCGTTTGCCTTTTCAAGTTTGAACGTGAATCTCAGTAATATTATAAATTGTTTTATAGCTTCTGAATTTATGTACAGTTGTTACTTTCCCATCACTTCAATTTATATTTGCACTAGTACGTTTGCTTTGCCCACACTTTTCAAAGGTGTAAACGTATAAAGTTGAACGGGTCCTTTTTCTTCTCCTAGCATTTATTATAGCATTCAAACTTCATACGTTTTTTCGCATCTAGTTGAACGGGTAATTTATGTACCCCTATACTTTCATTTTTTTTTGTAAAGCACCCGTGCCTTCTTCCAAAATGCTCGAAGCAGCTCCCTTCCCTCTCCAATTTTCCTTGTTCTCGCCAAAGCCTCACCCACGCAATTTCTCCCTCGACCCGAAGCAGAGACGCCTCTCCCAAATTTCCCGAACCCAATCTCCCTCTCCACGTCATCTATCCCAACCACCGTGAGCAGCAGCCGCTTCCCACCCCTGTTGCCGACACTTCCCCTCCGCCTTGACTCTACAGCCGCCACAAAACCCTTCCATACCCATGCGCGAGCATCTCTCCTCTGCCTCTTCCTCCACCGCGTCTTCAGCCAGGCCGAACCCACCAATCGGCTGCAGCCTACCCACTCCGCCTTCCCCACCTGCTTAGCCGAGCACACCTCTTCCACTCACGCACCCCTGTTCTTCGGCCACCCTTTCTTTCGTATATAGGTATCAATAGTTATATATACTAGTTTATATACTAGTTAGTAATTCATACATGTATGAATATTTTTGAAGTTCTAATGTTGTATAGTAAGAGGTTACATGTGTATTGGTCAGAGATGTGTTTATATGATTGTTTTGCAAAATTTATTTAGTCTGGTTTATATATATATTTCTAGTTTTTAAGTTATATATATATTTATAATTATCCATTTATATATATATATATGTAAATCATGCCTGAGTTTGTTTATATATGATGGTTGATATAATAAGGAGATTATGTGTTTTAATATATATGTTATTTATATACAGAGTTTTAAATTGGTCAGTATGTATATATTGCTGTTATGCGTGTTTAAAACTGGTGCATACTCTATTTTTCGAAAACTGTTACATTAAAGCTTGCTTGTTTATATTTTTTTCTTTTACTCACAGTTTAGTTATATATTAAAGTTTATATATATAATGTTATGTATATCTCTGTTAGTATTATATGGATATATTACGTTGATTATTTGTAAGTTCGGTGTGTTGATTTTATAGTATATATGAGAGTTGTAAACATGTGCTATATATATAAATATATTAGTAATATATACCCTGTTGAGTTTTGTAATAGGCAGGATTATAGATATCGGGTTGTATAAATTTGTTGGTATAACCTGATTTTGTATGTCATTTTTTTAAGTATGGTTTCGCTAGGATATACAGTAGGTTATTTATGTATAGATTTCAATATGTATATGTTTATATTAAGTTATATATAATATATACATATGTTGATACGTATGATATAATATCAGTATATATATATATATATATATATGTTATTTTGGGTCTTAGCCGAAAAGGATGTTATGTGTTAGATGTCTATTGTGTATATTTATATAACAATTGTTTTGATATGTTTATATTTATGTAATGTGTTATATGAACATTTATGTTAGTATTTTGAAAAGCATTTTATACACAGTTATTAGTGACATGTATCCATGCCTAATCTATTGGTATGATATTTTATGTTGACATTTTGAATGAATTTATAATATATGTATTTTAATATATGGGTTTTAAAATATATATTTTTGATTTTCGATATCTGATTTTAAAAATAATGGTGTTAAAATCTTTATATTTTTTTTTATATATTTGTCTTAAACTAAAATACTGGATTTATATATGTGTGTGTGTAATAATGTATGTATTCTCCGTCATATCAAAACTGATTCTGATTTGTTCTCATCAATTCTTATCTATCAGCTTTCATGCCAATCTAGCTTTTCTGTGGGATTTGTGCTTGCATTTCGTAACCCAACTTCATTGTTTATCCTCTCTAGCCTCGAAAGGTGAGTAATCACTCAGATTAACGTTCTTATATTTATGAAATTTGATTTCAATTGAAACGTCAATTGAAATATGCTGCTGTTAGTTATTTACATTGTTATATATATGTCATTATCTGTATCTGTTCACCTGTGACATCTGACACCATTGTCTGTTATTTATATTGATGATATATGCATGTTTCTGTTGTTATATTATTATCATATCGGTTATCACTCTGCAAGTTCCCTATTAGTATAGAATCACTATGGGTTGAAATGATACATACCCGAACGACCTGTAGAATAGGAGGAAATCGTTATGGGTTGAAATGATAAACCCAAGCGATTTTCAATTGAATTGAATTTGGGATTTCGGGTTGAAAAGATATATACCCGAATATGTTTTAAATTGCGGATTGAAATGATAAATATCCGTATCACTTGACCATAGGATATAAAATTATATACAGGCACCGTTGGTCTATATATAAATGTTTTGAAAATGATTTCTTTGGTTTTGGAAAGAAATATATGGTTTTGATAAATATTGATTTTTAAAGATTCATTAAATTTGATTTAATAAAGTTGATAAATAATATGTTTAAGTATTTATTTAATATCTATATTTGTGAAATATAGAATTTATAATGATTAGAAATTTGATTGAAATTGTATTTATTTAAGAATTATACTTAAATAAGTTTGATTTGAAATGTATTGAATTTGAAATTTAAAGAAGTGATTTACAACTTGAAATTTGAAAAGGTGAATTAAATGGATATTTCAAACGTATAAATATTTAAATGAGATCTTTTGTTTATTTAAATTGTAAATTGAAATTGTACTCAAATGTCATGGAAATGTTAAGTTAATATTTCAAAACTAAATAATTGTAAAGTGAATCTGATATGTATATAAATTTATCGAATTTTGTTTTAAAATGTTGAATATTTAAAGCTTTGAAATATATTAAAATTGAAACGGCTTATTTTATGGTTCAGATATGTATTTGAAATCGATAATTTGAAATGGTTTATTTAGGAGCTAAATCGAGTTGAAACTGATGATTTGAGATTTGATTAAATTAAATTTTTGGAATTCGAGTTAATTTGAATCGATTTGTGAAATTTGAGGAAACTAATTTATTTTGTAACGAAATTTAATATCTAAACTGTTTAAAAGGAAAGTGTTATGATTTCCAAAATACCGTGATTTCCAGACTATGATTTCGAAAGCATTATAACTTTGGAAAGTAATATGATTTTGAAAATGGATATATTTGAAATGAAATGATATTGTATTATATTGGGTTTGGAAATGATAATGATATATTTTGGTTTTGAAGTATAAACTATTGTGAAATGACCACGGTGTTATAATAACGATTGGTTGGCAAAGAGACCGGGATCGGATATGGACATACTCTCTGTCGATACCGAAAACCACTTTGACAACTGTGTACGCGGTGGAGATTCCAGAATGAAGTAGGATGGTGGCGACGTTCTTAAGGTATGTTACGTGGACCCAACTCCCGTGAGTTGGCATAAGGTGGCTAAAACAGGAGCGATCTCGGACCAGTGAGGTAGCACCTCTTCTCGGACGCATTTCTTCGATATTATACTCTTACTTGTGATTTGACTAGATGGCCATCCTCTGATTTGGGAATGTTGTTCGAGGTGGAACGGTAGTGGCTGCTATGCGTATCCATCAGTCCGTGTGCGTAATTGGTATATCTACCCTGGCATTGCCTAGTTTTGCCGTGTCACCTACCATATCGAGCTTTACTACGATTATGATTTTAAGATCCGACCGCGTTAAGGTTCTCCATCCCCTTAACGCTATTTTCCGATATGATTATATTTTACTTATTTAGACACTATTATAATAGCGAATATTACTACATAGTAAATAGTTTAACGGATCCTTAGGGGATGGTTATCCCAAACATCCTTTAAGTTACTTGTATTTCAGTTGATATTTCACTTGAGTTGGATTTATTAATATAAGAATGTTAATCCTGACTCGAGTGTTTTGTGTTTTGCTTTACGCTCGGGTCAGACTGAGTGATACAGCATTGGAGACTCACCTTTGGAGTTGGAGCTTCGCTTGGAGATCCAGCTATCTATCGATCCTGCTTTCAGTTATTCCGTCGATCCGGTGATGTATTCAGATCTGGTATTTGATTATTGTATTGAGACATCTATTGTATTCGAGACCTCTGTTGTATCTTGTTTAACTCTGTTATATATATATAGTAGCTTCATGAACTACTATCCTTTGTTTCCGCTGCAGTATTGTTATATTACTCTGTGTCTGTGATCTGTAATTATTTTATTTACCGTATATGCTGAGTTTTGCCAAATTTTATTTACAACGCAGTATTTTGAGCAATTCAACTCCGGCATGAGTGTCTACCTATACACTTATAATGGATGCGAATGGTCCAAATTACTGGGTCGTTACATGTGGTATCAGAGCGAGGTTTTAGGTAAAACTCAGCATATGTAGTAAATTCAATTACAGAATCACTTTCGTTCGAGCTTGAATTCCTTCTTCTTTGACTCGGTTCCTTTGAATTTTGGAACGTTCACTTCGGTTCCAAGTCCATTCGTGTCTCCCCATTTCGTGTCTTTTTATTCTGGAGTACCCCATAACTCCACTTCGAATGATCTCTATAGTAAATCGGCGGTCTTGCCAATCTTCGAATAAATTTGTACTGGGGTGAAACTCCTTTACAATCAGTATTGATTCACCGGAGATTTCTGTATCCTCGGTTTACGATGCTGCTATCTTAAGTTATACCCGAATTCTACATTTGGTAATCGAATGTCGATTTGCGTTAGCATTCTACATCGATCTTATCTATGAAGTCACGGTTGACCCGGTTAAGGTTGCCTGCGATTTATACAACTTTATCCATCTTCCTGTTTGAAATACAATCATCTAACCTTCGTTCGAGCCTATCTATTTTTAGATTAGAATTCTCTTTGATTAGAGTCCCTCTATATTTGGATCTCCATCCTTGTGTTGGAATCCAATTCTGGAATCATCGTGTGAGGGAGTGTATTTGTAATTAATACAAAATAGTTTATGTTTATAGTGTGTTGTTTGAGTTGTTGATGTTGGTTTGGATTTTCGATCGATTCGTCTGATCAACGCTATCGATAGGGTTTCCAAAACACTTGAATAGAGCAAACTGACACAATATAAATTTTAAAATTTGATAAATGAAATAAATTTGTATGATTATATTATAAATATATAAGAAAATTTTCTGGAAATAAAAGTTAAATGATTTGGTTGTTGAAAATGATAATATTTGATTATCATTTTATTGTTTTGTAAATCATTGACTATTGCAAAATGACTATTGTTTTTAAATTTATTTGGAATTGAAATGGATTTAAATTGAGAATTTAAGAATTAAATTTCTGGTGATTTTAAACTTTATTTTAAAGTCTTAAAAGGTATATCATTTAAGTATTTTCAAATAAAATGGTTTTTCAAAGAATTTTAAATGTTTAAATTAGTGCTCTTCTCGTTGTCGCTGGAAAATAATTTCGGTGATGACGGCCGCATCATCGACATTCATTTTCGAGTTTCGAAGAGGAGAAACCATTCTGTAGCTTTGCTATGGTTTTGTTTTGAGAAAAAAATATATTCGATTTGAATTTCTTCAGTATAATTTGATGTATATATATATACAGGTATCTGATTTTAAAAAAATTTAATTTGATTTGATATAAAAATATTATATATATCTCTAAATTGTTTGAAGTAAATCGGAGATTTAAATTCTTAAATTTTTGATTAAAAATGATTTCAATTATAAACTAAAGTCAAATTCTTGGATAAACAGTTAACTGGGAATAACTGAATTTGTAAAATCTTATTTGTATAATACTCAACTACATCTCAACATAACTTACCTAAAATTTTCAGAAGTTAAAAATGTAATTGGATAATATACAATATAAAATGACTTTATAAGGAAAGATTTGAGTGTTATAATAAATGTTATACACTTAAATTTTATTATAAAGATATCAATAGAGATAAACAGAATAATAAGTTAATTAAATAATAGATGAGACAAATAAATTGTTTTGAAGGAACTAATAAGTTGCAATTCGATTAGCTTATGGAAATACCTTGAATTTAAAAGCAATTATTGAATATAAGTTAATTTAAATCAAAATTCATATGGTTTAAATTAATTTATATGGTTTAAATATATGTAATAAGATATATATTAAGTGAAATAAACTTAATAATAATTTGGAATAAAAGAATTTAATTTGTCGAATAAAACATGAGTATAATAAATGATTATACAAATTTGATGATTTAGAAATTGTTAATTGAGGATGACTAGACATAAGGTAATGAATTCAGAAATAGATGAATTGATTTAACTTAAGTGAACTCAGTGGATTAAATCAAATTGTTAAATATTAATTAGTTTAATTTGAAATTTTATGGTTTAAATTAATTGTTTTATCTTGTCTATTAATCTAATTTCTTTCTGGTTGTTTCTACTCTCCTACCTCCTTCCTTTTCGGGGACGAAAAGTTGTGAGTGGGGGAGAGTGTAACGACCCGTAAAATTTTAACTGTTAAATAACGTAATTAGTTAAATTTTGTGAAATTTTAAACAATAATATTTTGAAATATAAATTTGATATTTGGAATGCGTCTAATTAAACATAGCAACTGGTAAATTTTCATCCGAAAATATGAAAATTTATTTCACGCGTAAATTTACTTCAATTTATATCAGTTAAAATTGACGAAAATAAAATGTTTTCCAAACCTAAATATTTTTACATAGAAAATTTGTAAATCATCTTCTGAGTGAGATGTCATCTTTCGTTTCGTCAAATTTGGAATTCTGTTGCTCCGTTTATCTTATTTCTGGCAGAATAGCAGTATTTCTGGTACCGGTTATCGACTTTTGATCGGATGACCGTACCACTGATATCTGTGTACCGTTTTGATCGTCTCGTTGCGCTGATCTCTACGGTATATTCAATTCTGTATTTTGAGGTCCGGTACGCGACAGAAACAATAAAACAGTGCGTCGTACCGGTACGCTGAATTGTGACCGTTAGCTTTCGTTTGCCTTTTCAAGTTTGAACGTGAATCTCAGTAATATTATAAATTGTTTTATAGCTTCTGAATTTATGTACAGTTGTTACTTTCCCATCACTTCAATTTATATTTGCACTGGTATGTTTGCTTTGCCCACACTTTTCAAAGGTGTAAACGTATAAAGTTGAACGGGTCCTTTTTCTTCTCCTAGCATTTATTATAGCATTCAAACTTCATACGTTTTTTCGCATCTAGTTGAACGGGTAATTTATGTACCCCTATACTTTCATTTTTTTTTTGTAAAGCACCCGTGCCTTCTTCCAAAATGCTCGAAGCAGCTCCCTTCCCTCTCCAATTTCCCTTGTTCTCGCCAAAGCCTCACCCACGCAATTTCTCCCTCGACCCGAAGCAGAGACGCCTCTCCCAAATTTCCCGAACCCAATCTCCCTCTCCACGTCATCTATCCCAACCACCGTGAGCAGCAGCCGCTTCCCACCCCTGTTGCCGACACTTCCCCTCCGCCTTGACTCTACAGTCGCCACAAAACCCTTCCATACCCATGCGCGAGCATCTCTCCTCTGCCTCTTCCTCCACCGCGTCTTCAGCCAGGCCGAACCCACCAATCGGCTGCAGCCTACCCACTCCGCCTTCCCCACCTGCTTAGCCGAGCACACCTCTTCCACTCACGCACCCCTGTTCTTCGGCCACCCTTTCTTTCGTATATAGGTATCAATAGTTATATATACTAGTTTATATACTAGTTAGTAATTCATACATGTATGAATATTTGTGTGAAGTTCTAATGTTGTATAGTAAGAGGTTACGTGTGTATTGGTCAGAGATGTGTTTATATGATTGTTTTGCAAAATTTATTTAGTCTGGTTTATATATATATTTCTAGTTTTTAAGTTATATATATATTTATAATTATCCATTTATATATATATGTAAATCATGCCTGAGTTTGTTTATATATGATGGTTGATATAATAAGGAGATTATGTGTTTTAATATATATGTTATTTATATACAGAGTTTTAAATTGGTCAGTATGTATATATTGCTGTTATGCGTGTTTAAAACTGGTGCATACTCTATTTTACGAAAACTGTTACATTAAAGCTTGCTTGTTTATATTTTTTTCTTTTACTCACAGTTTAGTTATATATTAAAGTTTATATATATAATGTTATGTATATCTCTGTTAGTATTATATGGATATATTACGTTGATTATTTGTAAGTTCGGTGTGTTGATTTTATAGTATATATGAGAGTTGTAAACATGTGCTATATATATAAATATATTAGTAATATATACCCTGTTGAGTTTTGTAATAGGCAGGATTATAGATATCGGGTTGTATAAATTTGTTGGTATAACCTGATTTCGTATGTCATTTTTTTAAGTATGGTTTCACTAGGATATACAGTAGGTTATTTATGTATAGATTTCAATATGTATATGTTTATATTAAGTTATATATAATATATACATATGTTGATACGTATGATATAATATCAGTATATATATATATATGTTATTTTGGGTCTTAGCCGAAAAGGATGTTATGTGTTAGATGTCTATTGTGTATATTTATATAACAATTGTTTAGATATGTTTATATTTATGTAATGTGTTATATGAACATTTATGTTAGTATTTTGAAAAGCATTTTATACACAGTTATTAGTGACATGTATCCATGCCTAATCTATTGGTATGATATTTTATGTTGACATTTTGAATGAATTTATAATATATGTATTTTAATATATGGGTTTTAAAATATATATTTTTGATTTTCGATATTTGATTTTAAAAATAATGGTGTTAAAATCTTTATATTTTTTTTATATATATTTGTCTTAAACTAAAATACTGGATTTATATATGTGTGTGTAATAATGTATGTATTCTCCGTCATATCAAAACTGATTCTGATTTGTTCTCATCAATTCTTATCTATCAGCTTTCATGCCAATCTAGCTTTTCTGTGGGATTTGTGCTTGCATTTCGTAACCCAACTTCATTGTTTATCCTCTCTAGCCTCGAAAGGTGAGTAATCACTCAGATTAACGTTCTTATATTTATTAAATTTGATTTCAATTGAAACGTCAATTGAAATATGCTGCTGTTAGTTATTTACATTGTTATATATATGCCATTATCTGTATCTGTTCACCTGTGACATCTGACACCATTATCTGTTATTTATATTGATGATATATGCCTGTTTCTGTTGTTATATTATTATCATATCGGTTATCACTCTGCAAGTTCCCTGTTAGTATAGAATCACTATGGGTTGAAATGATACATACCCGAACGACCTGTAGAATAGGAGGAAATCGTTATGGGTTGAAATGATAAACCCAAGCGATTTTCAATTGAATTGAATTTGGGATTTCGGGTTGAAAAGATATATATCCGAATATGTTTTAAATTGCGGATTGAAATGATAAATATCCGTATCACTTGACCATAAGATAGAAAATTATATACAGGCACCGTTGGTCTATATATAAATGTTTTGAAAATGATTTCTTTGGTTTTGGAAAGAAATATATGGTTTTGATAAATATTGATTTTTAAAGATTCATTAAAGTTGATTTAATAAAGTTGATAAATAATATGTTTAAGTATTTATTTAATATCTATATTTGTGAAATATAGAATTTATAATGATTAGAGATTTGATTGAAATTGTATTTATTTAAGAATTATACTTAAATAAGTTTAATTTGAAATGTATTGAATTTGAAATTTAAAGAAGTGATTTACAACTTGAAATTTGAAAAGGTGAATTAAATGGATATTTCAAACGTATAAATATTTAAATGAGGTCTTTTGTTTATTTAAATTGTAAATTGAAATTGTACTCAAATGTCATGGAAATGTTAAGTTAATATTTCAAAACTAAATAATTGTAAAGTGAATCTGATATGTATATAAATTTATCGAATTTAGTTTTAAAATGTTGAATATTTAAAGCTTTGAAATATATTAAAATTGAAACGGCTTATTTTATGGTTCAGATATGTATTTGAAATCGATAATTTGAAATGGTTTATTTAGGAGCTAAATCGAGTTGAAACTGATGATTTGAGATTTGATTAAATTAAATTTTTGGAATTCGAGTTAACTTGAATCGATTTGTGAAATTTAAGGAAACTAATTTATTTTGTAATGAAATTTAATATCTAAACTGTTTAAAAGGAAAGTGTTATGATTTCCAAAATACTGTGATTTCCAGACTATGATTTCGAAAGCATTATAACTTTGGATAGTAATATGATTTTGAAAATGGATATATTTGAAATGAAATGATATCGTATTAAATTGGGTTTGGAAATGATAATGATATATTTTGGTTTTGAAGTATAAACTATTGTGAAATGACCACGGTGTTATATTAACGATTGGTTGGCAAAGAGACCGGGATCGGATATGGACATACTCTCTGTCGATACCGAAAACCACTTTGACAACTGTGTACGCGGTGGAGATTCCAGAATGAAGTAGGATGGTGGCGACGTTCTTAAGGTATGTTACGTGGACCCAACTCCCGTGAGTTGGCATAAGGTGGCTAAAACAGGAGCGATCTCGGACCAGTGAGGTAGCACCTCTTCTCGGATGCATTTCTTCGATATTATACTCTTACTTGTGATTTGACTAGATGGCCATCCTCCGATTTTGGAATGTTGTTCGAGGTGGAACGGTAGTGGCTGCTATGCGTATCCATCAGTCCGTGTGTGTAATTGGTATATCTACCCTGGCATTGCCTAGTTGTGCCGTGTCACCTACCATATCGAGCTTTACTACGATTATGATTTTAAGATCCGACCGCGTTAAGGTTCTCCATCCCCTTAACGCTATTTTCCGATATGATTATATTTTACTTATTTAGACACTATTATAATAGCGAATATTACTACATAGTAAATAGTTTAACGGATCCTTAGGGGATGGTTATCCCAAACATCCTTTAAGTTACTTGTATTTCAGTTGATATTTCACTTGAGTTGGATTTATTAATATAAGAATGTTAATCCTGACTCGAGTGTTTTGTGTTTTTCTTTATGCTCGGGTCAGACTGAGTGATACAACATTGGAGACTCACCTTTGGAGTTGGAGCTTCGCTTGGAGATCCAGCTATCTATCGATCCTGCTTTCAGTTATTCCATCGATCCAGTGATGTATTCAGATCTGGTATTTGATTATTGTATTGAGACATCTATTGTATTCGAGACCTCTGTTGTATCTTGTTTAACTCTGTTATATATATATAGTAGCTTCATGAACTACTATCCTTTGTTTCCGCTGCAGTATTGTTATATTACTCTATGTCTGTGATCTGTAATTATTTTATTTACCGTATATGCTGAGTTTTGCCAAATTTTATTTACAACGCAGTATTTTGAGCAATTCAACTCCGGCATGAGTGTCTACCTTTAGACTTATAATGGATGCGAATGGTCCAAATTACTGGGTCGTTACATGAATGAAAGGGACGCGGAAGATGATCTTAAGGCTATTTAACACTAGAGGGGGGGTGAATAGTGTTTTAAGAATTTCTTTAAAACTTCTTTGATTTAAATTGAATTAACTAACTTAATGCAAATACACAATCACAGATCAAATCACATAATCACAAATAAATGCAAATATAAATAAAAAGCAAGTAAAGGAAAGAACACACCAGGAATTTTATACTGGTTCGGTGTTACCCTACATCCAGTCCCGCACAACCCGTACGGCTTTCTATTCAACAATAATCTAGATTACAATCCCTCGATTCCAAGGCAACGAGGTACACCCTCCAGATTCTCAAGTCTCTGGGTAGAACCACTTGATTCACAGGACACAAGTTCACCCGATCGATTTCCAAGGACACGATCACACCTTTATAACCCCACACAAGTTTCTTTGAGTACAAATGTATCTATAACTCTGATAAGCACTGAGATTCTTTGGAGAGAGTGGCAGAGAATCAAACTAGAGATATTCTGGTTTTATTCACTTAAGATTTCGGCAAAATATGGATAGGATGATTAGAAAATAAGATAAGAGAGTAAAGAGGAGAGAAAATAAAGAATGTAGTTACTGGAAAACGTTCATAACAGTCTCTATTCATAGAGAATGAATGGATGTGTCCATTCGAAGAGGTTTAAACGAATAGACACTTCTTTTGAAAACAACCTTTGCTGTAACGGGAAGCATGTCGACATGACAGGTAAATAGGATGTCGACATGGTCTAGTAAAAAAGTGATGATTTGCTTTACTTTGAAAATGATGATTTAAAACATATGCAACTTTATTCAAATGGACTCTATGTATTTGTAGAAGGTATTTAGAAGTAGAAATACTTATGAATGTATATATGTATATATACTAAAATATATTTAAAATCAAAGTAAATAAACTAAAGTAAATATAATATTAAAATAGATTTTGAGGCTAAAATATCAAGGACAATTTTGAAATCAAAATATAACAAAATGATAAATATGATTTTGAGGCTAAAACATTTTTGGAAATGTGAACGAAGGTTTTTCTTTTGAAAAGGAATATTTGAAAATCATTTTATAAAACAAGAGATAATTTTGAAAATCATTTTGAATCAAAATTAGTGGATAACAAAATAAGGCTACTATCCGTTCCACTAGATATTTTGTGAGTTCCATCTCACTAGGGTTCCATCCCTTTAACAAGAACGAAGTGGATTCCATTCCACGAGTAAATTGGATAAAAAAGAATGATAGTGCTTTCAAGGAGTTTTAACAAATATCTAACCTAACTATATTATTTGTCTTGAACTCTTGAATATCTTGAATCTCATGAGTCTTCAATCTTGAACTCTTGATCTTTGTCTTCATCAATTTTGTTTTCTTTACTGTACAGTCTTCTTTTGTTGATACCTGCATATAGATTTCCTGCACATATATATTTTATAACACTTCTATAGTTGTTGTCATCAAAACCACTATCCTATGGACTAACATTATCACCCTTTTTGATGATGACAACCTTTGTTTATAAAATATTTATATTCTCCTTATAACTCCCCCTAAATCTAATAACTCCCCCTTAATCTATGCCTAACTAACCTATTTTATACTTCTCCCCCTTTGTCATCAACAAAAAAATGACACTAACTCCCCCTAAATCTATGATATTAATGATAGTGTTATCATTAATAATACTGAAACTAGATATAACAATGCACTAAACATCGTATTCTTAGAATGTTATATATGAGCAATATAAGAATAAGAATAATAAGTGTAACCACAGATTATTTTATTCATTTCAATATTACTATATACATGACTATTTAAACTTATAAACACATAAATAACTAAAACAAGAAAATAAACAACTCAACGGTTGTTTTTGATGATGGGAGACTTGTGGACAGGACAATTTGGGTAATGGAAGCAGAAATTTCCATGTTGTTCCACAATGTTCCCATAAGCATCAAAACAAACTTCCCCTACACATACTGCTTCATCATCAGTTTCTTCCTCCATTGGTTCTTCCTCTTCTTCTTTGTCTTCTTCTCCTTCTCCTTCTTCATTTGCTTCTATGTTAGAAGAATCTTCAACTACAATTGGATTGGCATGATTATCCATGAGGAATTTTTGAAGATTCCTCAGAATTTTCCCTTGTTTCTCTTGCTCTCTTGCCATTCTCAATTGTTGAACTTGCATTTCAGTTAACATCTGCAGCGAATCATTAACTTTCTCCTCTATTTTGATGACACGAGCGAGTATGGAGTTTTGGAAAGGCCCATGTGAAGGAGAAGGGAAAGAAACCGGTGATATTTGATTAGGATTGGATGTGGAAGCCATGGATTTGATGTTTCTAGAAAGTAGAATGAAGAAATAATGATTGGAGGGAAGATAAACTCGGAATGGGTGAGTTAAATAACCACCCATTCAAAAATTAGAGGGAAAAAACGAACTGTCATTTTTACCGTTGCATGTCGACATGACGCATGAATACCATGTCGACATGGTGTTGCAAAATGCTATGGTTAAGAAAACATTCATATATACCCAATGTATACTACTATACTATATACTATATTTCAGAAAGAGAAGATATACCTAATTCTCTTCTTAACTTGGTGAAGACAGGTTCTCCTAAAGGTTTGGTTAAAATATCAGCTATTTGATTTTCAGAATTAACGAAATCAAGAGAAATTTTCTCTTTATTTACGTTATCTCTTAGAAAATGGTGTCTAATGCCAATATGTTTAGTTCGGGCATGGAGAGTTGGGTTTTTGGACAAACTAATGGCACTAGTGTTATCACAGAAAATTGGAGATTTCGTGATAGATATACCAAAATCATTCAAGGTTTGTTGCATATACAAAACTTGAGAACAAGCTAAAGCAGCAGAAACATACTCTGCTTCAGTTGTTGATAGGGAAATAGTATTCTGCTTTTTACTAAACCAGGAAATTAAGGAATGACCTAGAAAGTGACAAGTTCCACTTGTACTCTTTCGGTCTGACTTACACCCAGCATAGTCAGCATCACAGTAGGAAACTAATTCAAATGAATCATTCTTAGGGTAGAACAATCCATAATCAAAGGTGTGTTTAACATATCGAATGATACGTTTCACAGCTTTTAGATGAGTTTCCTTGGGTTGAGATTGATATCTATAGTTGTTGCTATTTTCGTTCCCCGTACGAAATTTAGTGGCACTTTCTGACGTGACTAATTGTAAACTGGTTTAGTAACATTTCTTCGGTTACTATCGGTTTCGCGACACTTTTACGTGATTGCGGATAACAATCTTGTTTAAGGCCATAAAGAGATTATAGCACTAGAACAGAGGGCTTAGAGGAAGAAGGAACAGAATTTGAGAGAGAAAACTTAATCATTTTCTCATATTCTGGCCGCCTATTTATAGGCTGGAGGAGGTGCCTATTCGGAGCGGTCGTGACTGCTGGAAAGGTTGCGACCCTTAAACCAACAGCAGTGACCGTTGTATGTGTGCGCCTGGAGGGAAATGGCCGCATCTGGTGACCGTTCAAACGAATGGACACGTCCGCTCGAAAAATAGACGTTTTGGCGCATGCAGGCCCAAACGGTAGTCGGCGGCCCATTTAATCACTAGACCCCAAGAGCCCCAAGGCCCAAGGCCCAAGGCCCTATCTTTGACATATTTAATATTAATATGAAAGCATACATGCCATGCCACATTGCATCATTCCTTCCATTCCTTGTCCTTATTCCTCTTTTGTTTTGATTTAGTATAGTGGGTTGTGATATATATGGTGATATTGAAACAATTATCCCATGATGTGGGACTTTGTTTCAATTCACACTATAGTTCTTCCACTTCCTATTTCATTCATTTCTAACAATCCCCCACATGAATGAATAGTTGTTCTTAGTTTCACGAACCATTTATCGTATTGGTTAAAGTAGCACAGAGGCCTTGAACTTTCCTAGTGTTTATCCATTTGAATTACAAGTGAATCAGTAGACATAGACTGTCCTTGAACTGTAAACCTTTTGTGTAATTCTACAATAGATAACACACGACAAATGTTTCTTATAATCCTTCGTTCTCTGTATGTGTTCATTTTTGCCTTGAACACCTGCCTGGTATCATAAGTGCTTAGAGAATTTGGCCTCGTAATTCTCTTTGAAGCGGCGCCTTCGCACTTACGTAGGTGATTCTGTAAAGGGTATTCACAATTCCTCAAGTACAGACATCATTAAAAGTATCAATACTTATCCTATTTTCCAACAAATAATGCACTGACTTATCATAGGAATGGTTTGAGTGTAACAGTGCTTTCAAGTTTCTCTTAAACTTAGTTGTCCCTTTGAACCTAGATCTTGGGATCTCCAGTCAACTAGGTAGGGTTTCCATTTTAGAAAAACTTTTATTCTATGGGCCTTAACCCCATTCCCATCGATAAGGTTTGAACTTTCTCTCTTGGCAAGCCTTTTGTTAGTGGATCCGCTATGTTATCTTTAGACCTTATGTAGTCTATAGTGATAACTCCATTAGAGAGAAGTTGTCTTATTGTCTTATGTCTACGACGAATATGCCTAGATTTACCATTGTATAATTTACTATTAGCTCTTCCAATAGCTGATTGACTATCACAATGTATACATATTGGAGGCACAAGTTTGCTCCAATTTGGAATATCTTCTAAGAAACTTCGAAGCCAGTCTGCTTCTTCTGCAGTCTTATCTAGTGCAATAAACTCTGATTCCATCGTAGATCTAGCTATACAAGTCTGTTTGGATGATTTCCATGATATTGCTCCATTTCCTAATGTGAACACATATCCGCTTGTAGACTTTGTATCATGTGATCCAGTTATCCAATTGGCATCACTGTATCCTTCCACTGTTGAAGGATAGTTTGTATACTGTAGACCATAGTTCTGCGTATACTTTAGGTATCCTAGAACTCTGATTATCGCTTTCCAATGATGTTTACCAGGATTGCTGGTAAATCTACTCAGCTTACTTACAGCGTATGCGATATCTGGCCTAGTGCAGTTCATAACATACATGATACTTTCTAGTATACGAGAGTATTCAAGCTGGTAGATACTATCACCAGTGTTCTTTACCCAATTCTGGGTCATATCTACTGGTGTTTTTGCAATAGTAATATTATATTGCTTGAATTTTTCAAGTATCTTGGCGATGTAATGTGATTGGGATAATGCATATCCTTGTGGTGTTCTTAAAATTTTGACACCCAATATCACATCAGCCAGTCCTAGGTCTTTCTTATCGAATCTAGAGGATAACATATTCTTTGTAGATGTTATTATGGCCTTGTTATTACCTAGGATCAACAAGTCATCAACATAAAGACAAACAATGACATACCCAATATGTGCTTGTTTTATATAGACACATTTATCTGATTCATTTATTGTGAATCCGTTTGATAACATAGTTTCATCAAACTTCTTATGCCATTGTTTTGGAGCTTGTTTAAGGCCATAAAGCGATTTTACTGATTTGCACATTTTATTCTCATTTCCAAAGCTCATAAACCCTTCGGGTTGCTTCATATATATTTCTTCCTCTAGTTCACCATTCAAAAATGCAGTTTTAACATCCATTTGATGTATTTCTAAATCAAGTATGGACGCAATTGCAATAAGCATCCTTATCGATGTTATCCTTGTTACTGGTGAATATGTATCAAAGTAGTCCAGATCTTCCTTTTGTCTAAATCCTTGGACTACAAGACGACCTTTGTACTTGTCTATTGAACCATCAGGTTTCAATTTCTTTTTGAATATCCATTTATTACCTAAGGTTTTGCATCCTTGAGGTAAATCAACTAACTCCCATGTGTGGTTAGCCATGATGGATTCTATCTCACTGTTAATGGCCTCTTTCCAGTAAGGGGCATCGCTGGAGGACATAGCTTGTTTGTAGGTTAATGGATCATCTTCTAACATAAATGTGTAGAAATCTGGTCCAAAAGTTCTTGAGGTCCTTGACCTTTTGCTTCTTCTAGGTTCCTCCACTTGTTGATCAGCACTATTTTGCCGAAGGTTATTTTGCTCATCATTTTCAAGAGAATCGGTAAATTCATCTTCCCTTGGTCTCTTTTGAGCATAATTGTCAGTACCCTGCTTCAAAGGGAATATATATTCGAAAAATCTAGCATTTCTCGACTCTATGATGGTATTTTCATGAATATCATCAATTTCTGATTTGTGTACTAAAAATCGATAAGCAGCACTGTTTTGTGCATATCCAATGAATACACAATCAATTGTTTTTGGTCCAATTTTGACCTTCTTTGGTTTAGGTATTTCTACTTTGGCAAGACACCCCCACACTTTTAAGTATTTGTAGGATGCCGGTCTATTTTTCCAAAGTTCATGAGGAGACTTTGATGTTTTCTTTCTTGGTATTTTATTTAAAATATGATTTGCCGAAAGAATAGCTTCTCCCCAAAAATTATTTGGTAAGCCAGAACTTATTAGTAAAGCATTCATCATTTCTTTAAGAGTTCTATATTTCCGTTCGGCTATACCATTGGATTGAGGTGAATATGGTGCTGTAGTTTGGTGTATAATACCATGCTCAGCGCAGAATTCCTCAAATGGAAATTCATATTCTCCTCCTCTATCACTTCTTAAAGCTTTAATTTTCCTATTGAGTTGATTCTCAACTTCGGCTTTATACTGTTTAAACGTGTCGAATGCTTCATCCTCGCTTCTAAGGAGATATACATAACAGTATCTAGTACAATCATCAATGAATGTAATGAAATACCTTTTTCCACCTCTAGTTTGACACATTTTCAAGTCACATACATCAGTGTGTATAAGGTCTAGAGGTTCAGTTTCTCGTTCAACATGATGAAACGAGGTTCTTGTCAATTTTGCTTCTGCACAAATTTGACATTTATAATTGGAGTCTATATCACATTTTGGTATAAATTCTAGATTAATCATTTTTCGCAGTGTATCAAAATTCACATGCCCTAATCTAGAATGCCATATATTAGAGGAGTCAACAATATAAGCAGAAGATTCACTTTTATTCATATCATTGTTTGGTACAATAGTGGTTACATTTGCTTTGAATAAACCATCACACACATATCCTCTTCCTACATACACTCCATTCTTTGATAATACAAACTTATCAGCCACAAAGGTTAATTTAAAACCATGCTTGCTAAGTAAGGACCCTGAAATCAGGTTCTTTCGAATGTCTGGAACATGGAGAACGTCACTTAAGGTAAGTTCCTTTCCAGAAGTTAGTTTCAGCACAACTTTTCCTTTGCCTTCTACCTTTGATGCAGATGAATTGCCCATGAAAAGTTGTTCATCATCAGTTGTAGTTTTATAGGTCGTAAACATCCACTTATTAGCACATATGTGTCGAGTGGCTCCTGTGTCTACGAACCATTCCTTTGAGTTACCAACAAGGTTGCATTCTGATATTACTGCACATAAATCCATATCAGAAATGCCATCTGCAACTTCAGCCATATTTGCTTCTAATTTCTTCTTTTTGGGAGCGCGACATTCGGCTGCTTTGTGCCCCTTCTTTCCACAGTTATGACAAGAACCCTGAAATTTCTTCTTCGACTTCTTAGGCGCATTTTCACGTTTTCTCTTGTTAGGGTTTTCTGACTCAACAACATTTGCTTTGGCAGCCATATTCGGAGAAATCTTTTTCTTGGAATTCCTATTATCTTCCTCAATCCGCGAACGAACTATGAGTTCTTCCATTGTCATTTCCTTACGCTTATGCTTAAGATAGTTTTTGAAGTCCTTCCAAGATGGAGGAAGTTTCTCAATGGTTGCGGCGACTTGAAAAGATTCACTTAGAGTCATCCCTTCATCATGTAGTTGACGGATGATCACTTGTAATTCTTGAGTCTGGTTGATCACTGTCTTTGAATCTACCATTTTGAAGTCGAGAAATTTGCCAGCGATGAATTTCTTCATGCCTGCATCTTCAGTTTTGTACTTTCTGTCCAAGACTGTCCAGAGTTCCTTGGATGTTGCAACAGTACAATAAACATTATAGAGGCTATTATCCAGACCATTCAGAATATAGTTTTTACATATAAAATCTGAATTTTTCCAGACAGTTGCAGCCTCTACTTTGACTGCATCGGGTTCGAGTTCGCCAACTTCAGGAGCATCTTCGGTTAGATATTTGGCGAGCCCTAATGTCGTCAGATAGAACAACATCTTCTGTTGCCAACGCTTGAAATCTGTCCCATTGAATTTTTCTGGCCTTTCTCCATGAGACATTGCCATACTTGAAACCAGAGCCGGAGGCTGAGCGGTTGTCACCGTCTGTGTTGGTGCAGCGTTATTGTTGCTATTTTGAGACATCGTCGTCTACAACAATACAATATTGTTTCAAGATTGTTATCCGCAATCACGTAAAAGTGTCGCGAAACCGATAGTAACCAAAGAAATGTTACTAAACCAGTTTACAATTAGTCACGTCAGAAAGTGCCACTAAATTTCGCAAGGGGAACGAAAATAGCAACAGCAAAAGGCGTGGCTAATTCTGGTACAGAATGTTTACGGTGCAGAACCGTTACAAAAATTGTTGTAATAGTATTATACCTATTAAGATGTCCGAGTCCAGAGAGTATCTGTTTCCTTGAAACAATATTGCCTCCGTAGTAGGTTTACGGTTGTTAGCAATTTGCTTCCCAGGATGAAACGGACCAGCCCCGCGGTTGCAGACGGAGCGCCGACGAACCGAAGAGATTATAGCACTAGAATAGAGGGCTTAGAGGAAGAAGGAACAGAATTTGAGAGAGAAAACTTAATCATTTTCTCATATTCTGGCCGCCTATTTATAGGCTAGAGGACGTGCCTATTCGGAGCGGTCGTGACTGCTGGAAAGGTTGCGACCCTTAAACCAACAACAGTGACCGTTGTATGTGTGCGCCTGGAAGGAAATGGCCGCATCTGGTGACCGTTCAAACGAATGGACACGTCCGCTCGAAAAATAGACGTTTTGGCGCATGCAGGCCCAAACGGCAGTCGGCGGCCCATTTAATCACTAGACCCCAAGAGCCCCAAGGCCCAAGGCCCTATCTTTGACATATTTAATATTAATATGAAAGCATACATGCCATGCCACATTGCCTCATTCCTTCCATTCCTTGTCCTTATTCCTCTTTTGTTTTGATTTAGTATAGTGGGTTGTGATATATATGGTGATATTGAAACAATTATCCCATGATGTGGGACTTTGTTTCAATTCACACTATAGTTATATTGTTTTAAGATTGTTATTCGCAATCACGTAAAAGTGTCGCGAAACCGATAGTAACCAAAGAAATGTTACTAAACCAGTTTACAATTCTGGTACAGAATGCTACGGTGCAGAACCGTTACAAAAATTATTGTAATAGTAATATTATATTGCTTGAATTTTTCAAGTATCTTGGCGATGTAATGTGATTGAGATAATGCATATCCTTGTGGTGTTCTCAAAATTTTGACACCCAATATCACATCAGCCAGTCCTAGGTCTTTCATATCGAATCTAGAGGATAACATATTCTTTGTAGATGTTATTATGGCCTTGTTATTACCTAGGATCAACAAGTCATCAACATAAAGACAAACGATGACATACCCAATATATGCTTGTTTTACATAGACACATTTATCTGATTCATTTATTGTGAATCCGTTTGATAACATAGTTTCATCAAACTTCTTATGCCATTGTTTTGGAGCTTGTTTAAGGCCATAAAGCAATTTTACTAATTTGCACACTTTATTCTCATTTTCAAAGCTCATAAACCCTTCGTTCTCTGTTTGTGTTCGTTTTAGCCATGAACACCTGCCTGGTCTCATAAGTGTTTTAGAGAATCGGCCTTACAATTCTCCTTGAAGCGGCAACTTCACACTTACGTTAATGATGTCTGTACTTGGGGTATTGGAAATAACCATTACAGCGCGTACTTGGAGGAGGTGCCTATTCGGAGCGGTCGTGACTGCTGGAAAGGTTGCGACCCTTAAACCAACAGCAGTGACCGTTGTATGTGTGCGCTTGAAAGGAAATGGCCGCATCTGGTGACCGTTCAAACGAATGGACACGTCCGCTCGAAAAATAGACGTTTTGGCGCATGCAGGCCCAAACGGCAGTCGGCGGCCCATTTAATCACTAGACCCCAAGAGCCCCAAGGCCCAAGGCCCTATCTTTGACATATTTAATATTAATATGAAAGCATACATGCCATGCCACATTGCCTCATTCCTTCCATTCCTTGTCCTTATTCCTCTTTTGTTTTGATTTAGTATAGTGGGTTGTGATATATATGGTGATATTGAAACAATTATCCCATGATGTGGGACTTTGTTTCAATTCACATTATAGTTCTTCCACTTCCTATTTCATTCATTTCTAACAATCCCCCACATGAATGAATAGTTGTTCTTAGTTTCACGAACCATTTATCGTATCGGTTAAAGTAGCACAGAGGCCTTGAACTTTCCTAGTGTTTATCCATTTGAATTACAGGTGAATCAGTAGACATAGACTGTCCTTGAACTGTAAACCTTTTGTGTAATTCTACAATAGATAACACACGACAAATGTTTCTTATAATCCTTCGTTCTCTGTATGTGTTCATTTTTGCCTTGAACACCTGCCTGGTATCATAAGTGCTTAGAGAATTTGGCCTCGTAATTCTCTTTGAAGCGGCGCCTTCGCACTTACTTAGGTGATTCTGTAAAGGGTATTCACAATTCCTCAAGTATAGACATCATTAAAAGTATCAATACTTATCCTATTTTCCAACAAATAATGCACTGACTTATCATAGGAATGGTTTGAGTGTAACAGTGCTTTCAAGTTTCTCTTAAACTTAGTTGTCCCTTTGAACCTAGATCTTGGGATCTCCAGTCAACTAGGTAGGGTTTCCATTTTAAAAAACTTTTATTCTATGGGCCTTAACCCCATTCCCATCGATAAGGTTTGAACTTTCTCTCTTGGCAAGCCTTTTGTTGGTGGATCCGCTATGTTATCTTTAGACCTTATGTAGTCTATAGTGATAACTCCATTAGAGAGAAGTTGTCTTATTGTCTTATGTCTACGACGAATATGCCTAGATTTACCATTGTATAATTTACTATTAGCTCTTCCAATAGCTGATTGACTATCACAATGTATACATATTGGAGGCACAGGTTTGCTCCAATTTGGAATATCTTCTAAGAAACTTCGAAGCCAGTCTACTTCTTCTGCAGTCTTATCTAGTGCAATAAACTCTGATTCCATCGTAGATCTAGCTATACAAGTCTGTTTGGATGATTTCCATGATATTGCTCCATTTCCTAATGTGAACACATATCCGCTTGTAGACTTTGTATCATGTGATCCAGTTATCCAATTGGCATCACTGTATCCTTCCACTGTTGAAGGATAGTTTGTATACTGTAGACCATAGTTCTGCGTATACTTTAGGTATCCTAGAACTCTGATTATCGCTTTCCAATGATGTTTACCAGGATTGCTGGTAAATCTACTCAGCTTACTTACAGCGTATGCGATATCTGGCCTAGTGCAGTTCATAACATACATGATACTTCCTAGTATACGAGAGTATTCAAGCTGGTAGATACTATCATCAGTGTTCTTTACCCAATTCTGGGTCATATCTACTGGTGTTTTTGCAATAGTAATATTATATTGCTTGAATTTTTCAAGTATCTTGGCGATGTAATGTGATTGGGATAATGCATATCCTTGTGGTGTTCTCAAAATTTTGACACCCAATATCACATCAGCCAGTCCTAGGTCTTTCATATCGAATCTAGAGGATAACATATTCTTTGTAGATGTTATTATGGCCTTGTTATTACCTAGGATCAACAAGTCATCAACATAAAGACAAACAATGACATACCCAATATGTGCTTGTTTTATATAGACACATTTATCTGATTCATTTATTGTGAATCCGTTTGATAACATAGTTTCATCAAACTTCTTATGCCATTGTTTTGGAGCTTGTTTAAGGCCATAAAGCGATTTTACTAATTTGCACACTTTATTCTCATTTCCAAAGCTCATAAACCCTTCGGGTTGCTTCATATATATTTCTTCCTCTAGTTCACCATTCAAAAATGCAGTTTTAACATCCATTTGATGTATTTCTAAATCAAGTATGGACGCAATTGCAATAAGCATCCTTATCGATGTTATCCTTGTTACTGGTGAATATGTATCAAAGTAGTCCAGATCTTTCTTTTGTCTAAATCCTTGGACTACAAGACGAGCTTTGTACTTGTCTATTGAACCATCAGGTTTCAATTTCTTTTTGAATATCCATTTATTACCTAAGGTTTTGCATCCTTGAGGTAAATCAACTAACTCCCATGTGTGGTTAGCCATGATGGATTCTATCTCACTGTTAATGGCCTCTTTCCAGTAAGGGGCATCGCTGGAGGACATAGCTTGTTTGTAGGTTAATGGATCATCTTCTAACATAAATGTGTAGAAATCTGGTCCAAAAGTTCTTGAGGTCCTTGACCTTTTGCTTCTTCTAGGTTCCTCCACTTGTTGATCAGCACTATTTTGCCGAAGGTTATTTTGCTCATCATTTTCAAGAGAATCGGTAAATTCATCTTCCCTTGGTCTCTTTTGAGCATAATTGTCAGTACCCTGCTTCAAAGGGAATATATGTTCGAAAAATCTAGCATTTCTCGACTCTATGATGGTATTTTCATGAATATCATCAATTTCTGATTTGTGTACTAAAAATCGATAAGTAGCACTGTTTTGTGCATATCCAATGAATACACAATCAATTGTTTTTGGTCCAATTTTGACCTTCTTTGGTTTAGGTATTTCTACTTTGGCAAGACACCCCCACACTTTTAAGTATTTGTAGGATGCCGGTCTATTTTTCCAAAGTTCATGAGGAGACTTTGATGTTTTCTTTCTTGGTATTTTATTTAAAATATGATTTGCCGAAAGAATAGCTTCTCCCCAAAAATTATTTGGTAAGCCAGAACTTATTAGTAAAGCATTCATCATTTCTTTAAGAGTTCTATTTTTCCGTTCGGCTATACCGTTGGATTGAGGTGAATATGGTGCTGTAGTTTGGTGTATAATACCATGCTCAGCGCAGAATTCCTCAAATGGAAATTCATATTCTCCTCCTCTATCACTTCTTAAAGCTTTAATTTTCCTATTGAGTTGATTCTCAACTTCGGCTTTATACTGTTTAAACATGTCGAATGCTTCATCCTTGCTTCTAAGGAGATATACATAACAGTATCTAGTACAATCATCAATGAATGTAATGAAATACCTTTTTCCACCTCTAGTTTGACACATTTTCAAGTCACATACATCAGTGTGTATAAGGTCTAGAGGTTCAGTTTCTCGTTCAACATGATGAAACGAGGTTCTTGTCAATTTTGCTTCTGCACAAATTTGACATTTATAATTGGAGTCTATATCACATTTTGGTATAAATTCTAGATTAATCATTTTTCGCAGTGTATCAAAATTCACATGCCCTAATCTAGAATGCCATATATTAGAGGAGTCAACAATATAAGCAGAAGATTCACTTTTATTCATATCATTGTTTGGTACAATAGTGGTTACATTTGCTTTGAATAAACCATCACACACATATCCTCTTCCTACATACACTCCATTCTTTGATAATACAAACTTATCAGCCACAAAGGTTAATTTAAAACCATGCTTGCTAAGTAAGGACCCTGAAATCAGGTTCTTTCGAATGTCTGGAACATGGAGAACGTCACTTAAGGTAAGTTCCTTTCCAGAAGTTAGTTTCAGCACAACTTTTCCTTTGCCTTCTACCTTTGATGCAGATGAATTGCCCATGAAAAGTTGTTCATCATCAGTTGTAGTTTTATAGGTCGTAAACATCCACTTATTAGCACATATGTGTCGAGTGGCTCCTGTGTCTACGAACCATTCCTTTGAGTTACCAACAAGGTTGCATTCTGATATTACTGCACATAAATCCATATCAGAAATGCCATCTGCAACTTTAGCCATATTTGCTTCTGATTTCTTCTTTTTGGGAGCGCGACATTCGGCTGCTTTGTGCCCCTTCTTTCCACAGTTATGACAAGAACCCTAAAATTTCTTCTTCGACTTCTTAGGCACATTTTCACGTTTTCTCTTGTTAGGGTTTTCTGACTCAACAACATTTGCTTTGGCAGCCATATTCGGAGAAATCTTTTTCTCGGAATTCCTATTATCTTCCTCAATCCGCAAACGAACTATGAGTTCTTCCATTGTCATTTCCTTACGCTTATGCTTAAGATAGTTTTTGAAGTCCTTCCAAGATGGAGGAAGTTTCTCAATGGTTGCGGCGACTTGAAAAGATTCACTCAGAGTCATCCCTTCATCATGTAGTTGACGGATGATCACTTGTAATTCTTGAGTCTGGTAGATCACTGTCTTTGAATCTACCATTTTGAAGTCGAGAAATTTGCCAGCGATGAATTTCTTCATGCCTACATCTTCAGTTTTGTACTTTCTGTCCAAGACTGTCCAGAGTTCCTTGGATGTTGCAACAGTACAATAAACATTATAGAGGCTATTATCCAGACCATTCAGAATATAGTTTTTACATATAAAATCTGAATTTTTCCAGACAGTTGCAGCCTCTACTTTGACTGCATCGGGTTCGAGTTCGCCAACTTCAGGAGCATCTTCGGTTAGATATTTGGCGATCCCTAATGTCGTCAGATAGAACAACATCTTCTGTTGCCAACGCTTGAAATCTGTCCCATTGAATTTTTCTGGCCTTTCTCCATTAGACATTGCCATACTTGAAACCAGAGCCGGAGGCTGAGCGGTTGTCACCGTCTGTGTTGGTGTAGCGTTATTGTTGCTATTTTGAGACATCGTCGTCTACAACAATACAATATTGTTTCAAGATTGTTATCCGCAATCACGTAAAAGTGTCGCGAAACCGATAGTAACCGAAGAAATGTTACTAAACCAGTTTACAATTAGTCACGTCAGAAAGTGCCACTAAATTTCGTACGGGGAACGAAAATAGCAACAGCCAAAGGCGTGGCTAATTCTGGTACAGAATGCTTACGGTGCAGAACCGTTACAAAAATTGTTGTAATAGTATTATACCTATTAAGATGTCCGAGTCCAGAGAGTATCTGTTTCCTTGAAACAATATTGCCTCCGTAGTAGGTTTACGGTTGTTAGCAATTTGCTTCCCAGGATGAAACGGACCAGCCCCGCGGTTGCAGACGGAGCGCCGACGAACTGAAGAGATTATAGCACTAGAACAGAGGGCTTAGAGGAAGAAGGAACAGAATTTGAGAGAGAAAACTTAATGATTTTTCTCATATTCTGGCCGCCTATTTATAGGCTGGAGGAGGTGCCTATTCGGAGCGGTCGTGACTGCTGGAAAGGTTGCGACCCTTAAACCAACAGCAGTGACCGTTGTATGTGTGCGCCTGGAAGGAAATGGCCGCATCTGGTGACCGTTCAAACGAATGGACACGTCCGCTCGAAAAATAGACGTTTTGGCGCATGCAGGCCCAAACGGCAGTCGGCGGCCCATTTAATCACTAGACCCCAAGAGCCCCAAGGCCCAAGGCCCTTTCTTTGACATATTTAATATTAATATGAAAGCATACATGCCATGCCACATTGCCTCATTCCTTCCATTCCTTGTCCTTATTCCTCTTTTGTTTTGATTTAGTATAGTGGGTTGTGATATATATTGTGATATTGAAATAATTATCCCATGATGTGGGACTTTGTTTCAATTCACACTATAGTTCTTCCACTTCCTATTTCATTCATTTCTAACAAAAGGTATAGTCTAAAAAATGATGATTTCTGGCTGACAAAGTCTAGACCAACATCCAGTTGGATATGGAAGGCTATCTTGAAGATCAAGCAGACTCCCCTCCCTCATATTGCTCTTTCAGTGGCACCTGACAGTAAAGCATATTTCTAGAAGGTACCTGGATTGATAAGGGAGTTATTCTATATCATAAACTTGAATATGGGGATATAATGCAAACTGGTATTCCATTACAAGCTAAAGTTGTTGATGACATAACAAATGTCAATATTTGTCTTCCTAGATCATCTAATAGGAGGGTTAATGATTTATGGAACTTATACTCAAAGAACCATTATATGATTGCTGATAGTGATAAGTATGTGTGGGGTTCAAGTAGGCAACTCCATTCTCCTAATCTCATCTATAAAGCACTTGATGACCATGGCTCTGGTCAGAAATTCATTTGGTTTAAGAGGGTTTGGAACTATTTGTAACGACCCAAAAATTTTGATGGTTTTAATAAGATAATTAATTGAAATTTTGTGAAATTTTAAACAATAAAATTTGAAAATAAAAATTTAATATTTGGAATACGTCTAATTAAACATAGCAATTGGTAAATTTTCATATGATAATATTGAAGTTTATTTTCTTGTGAAATTTTATTTCAATTTAAAATCGGTTAATAACAGTTGAATTTAAAAGTATTCCAAAACCTAAATACGTCAACATGATAAAATTTATTTAGAACACTCTAAATCTGACTGCAAAATTCGTTACGCAAATTTCAGACGTTTCTAGCTCCGTTTGGAGTTTTCCATATGGAATAGCAACGTATATCAGTGTCCGTATCGACTTTTGATAGGATGATCGTGCCACTAATATCTGTATAGCATTTTGATCGTCTCGTCGTGCTGATCTCTGCAGTATATTCAATTCTATGTTTTGAGGTCTGGTACGCAACGGAAACAATAAAATTGTGCGTCGTACCGTACCGAAATTTGTGACCGTTAGCTTTTCTTGTTTTTCAAACTTTGAACCGTGCAGCCCAAGCAATGTAATAAATTGCTTTAATAACTTTTGCAAAATCAACGGTCATCAGTTTATTTTTAGTCTTGAATTCTAACATTTTGATTTCCTCTGTTCCCAACGTAAACTTCATTGCTAGCTCGTTTCTTTTGTTCTGCCTGTTTAAAGTATACAATTATAAATATCTGTAGCCATCTTTTCTTCCACTTTTGCAAAATTTCCTTCCTCCTCTATGTTTTCTCGGCCTTCCATTTTTCTCTTTGTTCCAATGCCGAAAACCCCACATCGCCTCCATCACCTCGATCCCCGAGCACCCACCATCCTTGCTTCCTCCTTCCCACGGCCACGCTGGCCCTCTCCTACTCGCCTCGACAACCTCCGATCTACCAGCACCAAGTCTAGCCGAGCGTTCCTCTGTTGAGGTATATATATTATAGTTTATAAATTGTTAGTTCATATATGTATTCTCTGTTGGTTTATGTATAAGTATTTGGTCTGTTTAATTTCATATTAGCCTATATAGTAGTCTACATGAGTTGGTTCAAGTATATATGTACATATTAGTCTATACGCATTTAAGTAAATGCATGTTTGCAAGGGGTATTTAGTATCTACTGTGGTTTGCATATAGTTCATATAAGTTTTAGTCTCTTACTTTAGTATTGTTGACTCACATAATAAGTTTAGGTTATTATAGTATATTTTGTATATAGCATCGGTTCGTGTATATATCTGGGTATTAAGTCTGTGATATATATATTCTTCTATGCTCAGTTTACATATATATGGTTATATGTTAAAAACTATGTTATGTTCTGATATATATATATATATATCTAAATTTTATTATTTCGTGGATATGCATACTTAGTTTTATATGTATTTTACTCATATATATAGTCTATGTCGATTTATATGTTTTAAATTATGTTATGTTGTATTTAAAATTGAGTGTGGTAATATGATTTAAAAGTATATACATATAAAAAAATGCTTTGTTATATAGGTTACTGTGACTGCTTATATATTTTTAAGTATGTGAATTATAGATTTGTCTATATAAATCTTATATTGACTGTCTATATATTTAAGTATTGTATAGATATAGGATTGCAGAAATTATATGAAAGTACATGCATATTATGTTCAAAGGTATTATTATATATAGCATATTATAAACTTTTGTGTGCTGGTTTATGGTACAAGTTATATGAATTTATATATATGCCAGTATTTAAAATGTTATATGATAAGAGATAATTATGTATACTGTACGTGTATATATATATATATATAATGATATGTGTAATATATATAAAGGGATTATATATTTTCTGTGTTCATCTATGTTTTAAAATATTGTTTTAAAGTATGGGTATACATGGTGCGTTTTAAGTATATATATGAAGTTTAAGTATTTATATTTTGTGTTACAGCCAAACTTATATATATTTAAAAAAAAGTTTATTGAATGTTAGATTTTGGAATTTTTAAGTAGATTTGAAATCTATTCAATTCTCAATGTAAGACTGTACAATATATATATATATATTTAGTTTTATATATGTTTAATTTAATATTGATTTGTAAACAAATATAATATAATTTATACTTTATTCTAATATATGTTTGAATTTAGAATACGACTTTATATATATATATATTCATATATATGTGCACTTATACCATCTATCTACATCAATCCAGTTCTGATTTGACTTCGTCAACTCCTATTTATCTGCTTGTCCGACAAACCCGTGTCCATCGTGTTTTGCTTCGTAATTCATCCCTGGATTTCATAACTCATCTCATTATCGTTCTTTTCTAGCCTCGAAAGGTGAGAAATCACTCACGATTAATGTTCTTATAATTATTAAATTTGATTTCAATTGAAACGACAATTGAAATATGCTGTTGTTAGTTACTTACATTGTTATATATGTTGTTATCTGTATCTGTTCACCTGTGACATCTGACACCATTATCTGTTATTTATACTGATGATTTATGACTATTATATTATTATCATATCTATTATCACTCTGCAAGTTCCCTGTTAGTATAGAATTCACTATGGGTTGAAATGATACATACCCGAACAAACTTTAGAATAGGAGAAAATCGTTATGGGTTGAAATGATAGACCCAAGCGATTTTCATTTGAATTGAATTTGGGATTACAGGTCGAAATGATATCTACTCGTATATATTTAAATTACGGATTGAATGATAAATATCCGTATCACTTGACCATAGGAGAGGAAATTATATACAGACACCATTGGTCCATATATAAATATTTTGAAAATAAATTCTATGGTTTTGAAATAAATATATGGTTTTAATAAATGTTGATTCTTAAATTATTATATATAAATGGTAATGATATATATATATATATTTAATAACGATATTTAATTTAATTAAGATTGATTTAACCTAAATAATATGGTTAAGTATTTAAATTTATATTTCAAAATAGATTTTGGCAATAATTTGAATAAGTTAAGGTTGGGAAGATAATTTGAATTTAGTTGAAATTATATTCAATAAAGAATTTTATTTAATTAAACCGATTTGAAAGTTATTGGAATTGAGATTTAAGATATGGTTTATAACTTGGGTTTGAATTAAGTAATTTAATTAATATTTCTTGTTTAAATAAATTGAAGGAAATATTTAGTAAAAATGTAATTTAAGGCTAGTTGAATGATACTGAATTTATTAAGTGAATATTCCCTAACTAAATAATAATGAAGTTAAATCAAGATCTATATGAAACTGTAAATTTAACTTTGAAAATGTTGAATATTAAAGCTTGGAAATATATTGGAATTTTTAGATGGTCTATTGAGGACCGAATTGAATTGACAAATTGAGCTTTGAATAAATTTGAATTTGGAATTTGAGTTGATTTTGAAGCGATTTGGGAAGTTTGAGAAATTACGAATACTTTAATTTAAAAATTATTTAGTATATATATATATACTATTTTGGGAAATAGATATATTTGTAATAGAAATGTTATTTTGGTTTGAAGTATAAATTAATTTGAAATGACCACGGTGTTATAGTGTATATTTATACACTGTAGATAGTTCTACGGATCCTTAGAGGATGGTTATCCCAAACATCCTTTAAGTTAACTGTATTTCAGTTGATATTTCACTTGAGTTGGATTTATTGATATAAGAATGTTAATCCTGACTCGAGTGTTTTGTGTTTTGCTTTACACTCGGGTCAGACTGAGTGTTATAGCATTTGAGACTCACCTTTGGAGTTTGGAGCTTCGTTTGGAGATCCACCCATCGATTTAGCTATCAGCTTTCCAGTTGATTTGTTCAGAGAGGTCATCTGTTTGTACTGGAGACTTCACCGATTTGAGATATTCTGTTGTATTTTATTTCTTACTCTGATGTTTATATAGTAGCTTCATTAACTACTATTTGTCTATTCCGCTGCATTTATATTATTACGCTGTGTCTGTGATTCTGTGATTGATTTATTTACTGTATATGCTGAGTTTGCCAAATTTAAATTGACAATCTGATATTTTGAGAAATTTAAGTCTGGCATGTGCGGATGCGAATGGTTGAAAATACCAGGTCGTTACAGTTGGTTTCAGAGCTTTGGCTCTAGGCAAACTTAGCATATATGGTAAATTTAGTTACGGAATCACTTTCATTCGAGCTTGAATTTCTTCCTCTTTGATTTGAATTTTCTTTGAAAGTTGGAACATTCCCTTCGGTTCCAAAATTTATTCTTGTCTCTCCCTATTTGTATTCTTTTGATTCTGGAGTATCCCATAACTCCACTTCGAATAATCTCTATAAAAATAGGCGATTCCGCCAATCTTTGAATGATTTGTAAAGGGGTGAAACTCCTTTACAATTGGCATTGATTCATCGAAGATTTATATATCCCTCGGTTTAGATGTTGCTATCTCTTTTTATGCCGAATTCTATCTCTGGCGATCGAATGTCGATTTGCCTTAGAATTCTGTATCGATCTTATTTTGAAGTCACATTTGACCTGATTAAGGTTGCCCGCGATTTATATAAGTATATCCATCTCCTATTTGTAATTTAATTATATCATTTTCGTTCGAGCCTATCTTCGAATCAGAATTCTATTTGGTTAGAGTCCCTCTAATTTGAATCTCTATCTTGTTTCGAAATCCATTCGTGAACCATCCTTTGAAAAAAATCAGGTTGTTTGTATTTTAGAAATTGTTTATATATCGAAATTATTATTCTGATAAGTATGATTATATCTTATATATAAAAGTGAAATGTTTTCGATAAAGATTATATACCTTTAAAAGTGAGAATTTGAAGTTTTGAAAGGATTTGGAACTTTGAAAGTTATATAAATTGATTTATATAAAAATGATTTATAACTGAAGGGTTTTGAATTTGAAATTCGAGAAATTGAACTTCGGTATTTTGAAATTGGTTTTAAGATTTTTGAAAATATATAGTAATACGATTTGAAAGTATTTTCCGAATAAGAAATGTTTCAAATGACTTCAAATGAGTTCCAATGATTTCGAAGAAATTTCAAAGAAGTTTTCAAGAAAACAGAAGTCCACAACTCACTTATGTCGCTGGAAAATAATTTCGGTGATGAGTGCACACATCATCGACATTGATTTTCGAGTTTCAGAGTCGGGGAGAGGCCACTTTAGTAGCATTGCTATGCGAGTGATTTTGTGAAACCAATTTTGATTTCAGATTCCGAAGTATGATTTGATATTTGAAAGATATATGTATATATATTTGAAATGATTTGAAGTAAGCCCGGTGTTCAGTCCTTGAGTTTCGGATTTAACCCTATATATTGAAATTAATTTACTGATTGGTTGCTGATTTCCAACTCTTGGATTTGAAATTTGATTTCTCCGACTATTTTGAATGTTCGAACACTTCCAAATCAAGGTTTAATTTTCAAAGCTAAGTAATTTTGAAAAGTATAAATTATTTGATAAAGTATATAAGTTGGTTTTGTATATTTAAGTATGAAGTAATATGATTTGATTAAGTTGAAACTGTTTTGTTAAGTAAATGAATAAAACTATTTTGAATTATACTAATATGAATTTAGTTTTGAAATGTTTTGAATAAAATTTTAGTTTTAAATGTTTTAACTTAAACATATTTTATAAAACTATATATATAACAAGTTGGAATAGATACATAAGTTGTACGTATACTGTTTTATTCCTATAATTAATTTGATCCAGGTTTGAGTACACAAGTTCGAGGTGAATTACACCATTTCGTGTTAGGATTTTTCATTTGATTCTTGATGGCGAATATTTGATATGGATTTTGGGCCTGATTCTAGAATTCTTTATCATAGTATATGGCTATGCAAGGAGGCTGATGGCTTCTAGTCGAAAAACCATATCGAAGTCCGCATTAGGGAAGTCGAATGGACAATACTAGTTCGAAAGCAAACTTGAGTGATCGAGCGAGCGAGCGAATGTGATGTTGCGAAATGATAACATATGTACATCTTATGTTCTAATATCATTGATATACTTGACGCTGAAATTGGAAGTTGTTGGGTTGGATATCTTTGTAATTTAATTGAAAATTTTCTTTTATGCAAAACTACTATCAATTTAAAACCATTTTTTTTCAAAACTATTTTTCTTTTATTTTTCTTAAACAAACTATTTTATTCTATTTTACATACAAAACTATTTTATATACAAAACTATTTTACAAAACTATTTTATATACAAAACTATTTTTCAAACTATTTTATTTACAAAACTATTTTTACAAACTATTTTGTATACAAAACTATTATAAATTCAAAACCTTTTATAAAGCAAAGATGTTCAATCCCATATGGCTCTTCATGCAACGAAATTTATTTTTGAAAATTTTGATCCTTATATAAGATGGACTTTATGTAAGTATAAGATTATTTTGAAAACCAATAATTTTGGAAATGAATTGTTTGACTTAAATTATATTTATTTAGGAACTTGGACTATTCTCCAAACCTATTATTTTGGAAACTTTGAAACTGAAGATATTTAATTTGAGAAGAAATAATTTGGTGGAATTTTATATGATTTTGAAACTGAACTAATATTGAAACGAATTAAATTGAGAACCTTATTTTAAATACTTGATCTGGGAGTTACCGAACTTATATAAAATTGGTTTGTGTAAGTATGACGTTGATTCAAAAACTATTGATTTTGGAAAGTATTCGATTTGAAAATGAAATCTGATATATAATGGACTTTATATAAGTATGATATTTGACATTGATTTGAAAGGTACTATATGATACATATTTTCGAAGTAAAGATATGGAAAGTGCCTTCTGCTTGATATCTGCTTTGTGGCCACATTGTGGATTCATTCTATCAATATTATTTCTCTGATTGAGGTTTTCCGGATATGATACTCGAGTGTCTATCGAATTCCATGGCGATCTCCATGGTCTTACGAGCGCGACTGCATAGCGTAATTCACAGGGGCTGCGAGAGCCTAGGGTACGGATGTTTCCTGGGGGATCCAGGCGTAACCATTGTGTATTTGCGATCTATTGGGTCGCTTGGTAGCGAAATCCGCAAAGGCTGCGAGAGCCTAGGGTACGGATGTTTCCTGGGGGATCCAGGCGTAACCATTGTGTATCTGCAGTACTAACAGTCTTCATGGCATAATCGCAGGACTGGGGGGGGCCTACAGGTACGGATGTTCCTGGGGGATCCAGGCGTAACCATTGTGTATCTACGATCCATGATCGACATGTTTTGGTTGATTTGTTTGGATTGTACTTTCCATATCTGTTTTTAAATTTTTTTCCAGTATTTTCATTGGGTGTTGAAACAGGTCTACTAAGTACTTGGAGAATTCTAGCCTTGCGCCTGATCAACGCATAGCCAGAGTCTGCAAGAACGAAGATAAACTTGTTGAAACATCGAGTTATAAAAGTATTTTCGAAAGGAAAATTTGTTACGATATAAAAGATTTTATTATAAAAGTATTTTTCAACAAAGAAATTCCGTATTAATATTTGAAATTGAAATTCTTATGGTTTGAATTAATTATTCATGCCTGATACTATTCTTTTGAATCTACCTTATCTGCTCAGCTTTATTTATTCACCTATATTCTGTTTTCCAAATCCTCCTTCTTTTCCTTGTTGACTATATCCTTTTTAAATATTGTTATTTATATACTACATGGTTTAATAGAAAAAATTTAGTCTTATAAATATTTTAGAAGTTATTAATTAAATAAAACATATTTAAAGTAAATGATTATTGATTTATTAATAATATTTGAAAAGTATCTTGAGATAAAAATTAATAAATTTATGAATTATGGATATAATGTTTTCAAATAGCTTCTTTGTAAAAATAAGTAATGAGATAAATAATTGTTTTCAAATAGTTTTTCATATAATTATAAAGGTGTCATTTAAACATATAAATGGTATTTATAAAGGAAGAAAGAAATTTTACAAATGGGTTTTGAAAAGTAATAAAGTATAAAAGATAATTGAATTGCAACTGAATTTTTCAAATGAATATTTCCAGTATAATTTATATAGTTTTAAATTAATTGTTTATCCTTGTCTTTCAATCTATTTTTTCTTTCCGGTTGTTCCTATTCTCCTACCTCCTTCCTTTCGGGGACGAAAAGTTTTGAGTGGGGGAGAATGTAACGACCCGAAAATTTTGATGGTTTTAATAAGATAATTAATTGAAATTTTGTGAAATTTTAAACAATAAAATTTGAAAATAAAAATTTAATATTTGGAATACGTCTAATTAAACATAACAACTAGTAAATTTTCATTTGATAATATTGAAGTTTATTTTCTTGTGAAATTTTATTTCAATTTAAAATCCGTTAATAACAGTTGAATTTAAAAGTATTCTGAAACCTAAATATGTCAACATGAGAAAATTTATTTAGAACACTTTGAATCTGACTGCGAAATTCGTTTCGCAAATTTCGGACGTTTCTAGCTCCGTTTGGATTTTTTCGTACGGAATAGCAATGTATATCAGTGTCAGTATCGACTTTTGATAGTATGATCGTGCCACTAATATCTGTATACCGTTTTGATCGTCTCGCCGTGCTGATCTCTGCGGTATATTCAAGTCTATGTTTTGAGGTCCGGTACGCAACGGAAACAATAAAATTGTGCGTCGTACCGTACCGAAATTTGTGACCGTTAGCTTTTCTTGTTTTTCAAACTTTGAACCGTGCAGCCCAAGCAATGTAATAAATTTCTTTAATAACTTTTGCAAAATCAACGGTCATCAGTTTATTTTTAGTCTTGAATTCCAACGTTTTGATTTCCTCAGTTCCCAACGTAAACTTCATTACTAGCTCGTTTCTTTTGTTCTGTCTGTTTAAAGTATACAATTATAAATATCTGTAGCCATCTTTTCTTCCACTTTTGCGAAATTTCCTTCCTCCTCTATGTTTTCTCGGCCTTCCATTTTTCTCTTTGTTCCAATGCCGAAACCCCACATCGCCTCCATCACCTCGATCCCCGAGCACACACCATCCTTGCTTCCTCCTTCCCGCGGCCATGCTAGCCCTCTCCTACTCGCCTCGACAACCTCCGATCTACCAGCACCAAGTCTAGCCGAGCATTCCTCTGTTGAGGTATATATATATTATAGTTTATAAATTGTTAGTTCATATATGTATTCTCTGTTGGTTTATGTATAAGTATTTGGTCTGTTTCATTTCATATTTGCCTATATACTAGTCTATATGAGTTGGTTCAAGTATATATGTACATATTAGTCTATACGCATTTAAGTAAATGCATGTTTGCAAGGGGTATTTAGTATCTACTGTGGTTTGCATATAGTTCATATAAGTTTTAGTCTCTTACTTTAGTATTGTTGACTCACATAATAAGTTTAGGTTATTATAGTATATTTTGTATATAGCATCGATTCATGTATATATCTGGGTATTAAGTCTGTGATATATATATATATATATTCTTCTATGCTCAGTTTACACATATATGGTTTATATGTTGAAAACTATGTTATGTTATGATATATATATGTATATATATATTATTTCGTGGATATGCATACTTAGTTTTATATGTATTTTACTCATATATATAGTCTATGTCGATTTATATGTTTTAAATTATGTTATGTTGTATTTAAAACCGAGTGTGGTAATATGATTTAAAAGTATATACATATAAAAAAATGCTTTGTTATATAGGTTAATGTGACTGCTTATATATTTTTAAGTATGTGAATTATAGATTTGTCTATATAAATCTTATATTGACTGCCTATATATTAAAGTAGTGTATAGATATAGGATTGCAGAAATTGTATGAAAGTACATGCATATTATGTTCAAAGGTATTATTATATAGAGCATATTATAAACTTTTGTGTGCTGGTTTATGGTACAAGTTATATGAATTTATATATATGCCAGTATTTAAAATGTTATATGATAAGAGATAATTATGTATACTGTACGTGTGTATATATATAATGATATGTGTAATATATATATAAAGGGATTATATATTTTCTGTGTTCATCTATGTTTTAAAATATTGTTTTAAAGTATGGGTATACATGGTGCGTTTTAAGTATATATATGAAGTTTAAGTATTTATATTTTGTGTTACAGCCAAACTTATATATATTTAAAAAAAGTTTGTTGAATGTTAGATTTTGGAATTTTTAAGTAGATTTGAAATCTATTCAATTCTCAATGTAAGACTGTACAATATATATATATATATTTAGTTTTATATATGTTTAATTTAATATTGATTTGTAAACAAATATAATATAATTTATACTTTATTCTAATATATGTTTGAATTTAGAATACGACTTTATATATATATAGTCATATATATGTGCACTTATACCATCTATCTACATCAATCCAGTTCTGATTTGACTTCATCAACTCCTATTTATCTGCTTGTCTGACGAACCCGTGCCCATCGTGTTTTGCTTCGTAATTCATGCCTGGATTTCATAACTCATCTCATTATCGTTCTTCTCTAGCCTCGAAAGGTGATCAATCACTCACGATTAATGTTCTTATATTTATTAAATTTGATTTCAATTGAAACGACAATTGAAATATGCTGTTGTTAGTTACTTACATTGTTATATATATGTTGTTATCTGTATCTGTTCACCTGTGACATCTGACACCATTATCTGTTATTTATATTGATGATTTATGACTATTATATTATTATCATATCTATTATCACTCTGCAAGTTCCCTGTTAGTATAGAATTCACTATGGGTTGAAATGATACATACCCAAATAGACTTTAGAATAGGAGAAAATCATTATGGGTTGAAATGATAGACCCAAGCGATTTTCATTTGAATTGAATTTGGGATTACGGGTCGAAATGATATCTACCCGTATATATTTAAATTACGGATTGAATGATAAATATCCGTATCACTTGACCATAGGAGAGGAAATTATATACAGACACCATTGTTCCATATATAAATATTTTGAAAATAAATTCTATGGTTTTGAAATAAATATATGGTTTTAATAAATGTTGATTATTAAATTATTATATATAAATGGTAATGATATATATATATATATATTTAATAATGATATTTAATTTAATTAAGATTGATTTAACCTAAATAATATGGTTAAGTATTTAAATTTATATTTCAAAATAGATTTTGGCAATTATTTGAATAAGTTAAGGTTGGGAAGATAATTTGAATTTAGTTGAAATTATATTCAATAAAGAATTTTATTTAATTAAACCGATTTGAAAGTTATTGGAATTGAGATTTAAGATATGGTTTATAACTTGGGTTTGAATTAAGTAATTTAATGAATATTTCTTGTTTAAATAAATTTAAGGAAATATTTAGTAAAAATGTAATTTAAGGCTAGTTGAATGATATTGAATTTATTAAGTGAATATTCCCTAACTAAATAATAATGAAGGTAAATCAAGATCTATATGAAACTGTAAATTTAACTTTGAAAATGTTGAATATTAAAGCTTGGAAATATATTGGAATTTTTAGATGGTCTATTGAGGACCGAATTGAATTGACAAATTGAGCTTTGAATAAATTTGAATTTGGAATTTGAGTTGATTTTGAAGCGATTTGGGAAGTTTGAGAAAATTACGAATACTTTACTTTAAAAATTATTTAGTATATATATACTATTTTGGGAAATACATATATTTGTAATAGAAATGATATTTTGGTTTGAAGTATAAATTAATTTGAAATGACCACGGTGTTATAGTGTATATTTCTACACTATAGATAGTTCTATGGATCCTTAGAGGATGGTTATCCCAAACATCCTTTAAGTTAATTGTATTTCAGTTGATATTTCACTTGAGTTGGATTTATTGATATAAGAATGTTAATCCCGACTCGAGTGTTTTGTGTTTTGCTTTACGCTCGGGTCAGACTGAGTGTTACAGCATTTAAGACTCACCTTTGTAGTTTGGAGCTTCGTTTGGAGATCCACCCATTGATTCAGCTGTCAGCCTTCCAGTTGATTTGTTCAGAGAGGTCATCTGTTTGTACTGGAGACTTCACCCATTTGAGATATTCTGTTGTATTTTATTTCTAACTCTGATGTTTATATAGTAGCTTCATGAACTACTATTTGTCTATTCCGCTGCATTTATATTATTACTCTGTGTCTGTGATTCTGTGATTGATTTATTTACTGTATATGCTGAGTTTGCCAAATTTAAATTAAAAATCTGATATTTTGAGCAATTCAAGTCCGGCATGTGTGGATGCGAATGGTTGAAAATACCAGGTCGTTACACTATTCCACCTCTGAGAAATATTACTTCTTCTTTGGAAAATTATCAGAAATGCTAATCACACTAAGTGCAATCTATTTCATAAGGGTATTCTAGTTAATACTAATTGTGTTTTATGCAACTCCTTTCCTCAGGTTAATCATCATTTGTTCTTCAGATGCTCCTTTGTCCAGTATCTTTGGAGACTTATCAAATTTAAGGGAGTTTTTTATCCACCTTTCAGGGACAGTTCCAAGGAATGGAAGAGCATTTACAAGGAATCAACATGGAAGTCAGTTAGCTCTTATGAGATGTTGTTAATGTTGAAAGTGTTCACTTTTAGCGTTTGGAAGGAAAGAAATGAAAGAGTATTTAATGTCAAAAGCCAAAGTAGATTGGTTCTTTACCATCAGATTATTAGAGGTATCCACAATGCTTTGATGTTCTCTCAGTATCACTTTCCTGAGGTGATGAAGTTAAAGTGGAGACTTGATTGATTTTCTATTTTTCTGTTATATTTTATAGCCTTTTGTTTATTTTCTTTTCCCTTCCCTTGCCTTCTTTGTGATTATCTTATTAACTACTTGTAATTATGTTTTTATGAGCTATTAATAAAATGGTAGGGGTCCATTCAACCCTGTTGGCCTTGTCAAAAAAACATAAGCTTTAAAATTTTAACGCAAAATATTATTCTCATTATTACTACAATTATGAGGGTAGTAATAATATCACTGAAAAGAAAATATAAATTATAATAGAATGATTGACTGCATCAGGAATGAAGTTATACTACTTCTTATGGATTTTTGATTGTGCGGCTAGATGTTTATTGTTATAGACATGCTATTTATTAGTATTTACCTGATGGTAGTATTCATGGTTGTTAGAGTTTACTATTTGTTACTATCTATGACTGTTGCTATCACCTATAGTTGTTATTGTTATATGATATGTGACTATTGTGATTATTTATTGTACATTTATACAGTCACTTGCACGACTGGGTCATAGTGTTGGTTGACACTGGATTAATACTGGTAGAAATACAGATTTGATGGCTTTTGTATATATATGCATGTTAATTTGTTATTACCTATTTGTTATGCCACGTTGTGAATGATACGATGGATGTGATTACATGGTTATGTTTATGTTTTAGATATATACCATCTTGTATTAACATTTATGATTGCAGGAGAAGAGCAGGCTCAAGTATGAAAAATAAAACTATATGGCATTGATCTCGAAAGGGTATGTAGGTTGTCTTTTTATACGCAATAGCCACATAATCCCTTATGTTGGACTGGGATGTATAGAAATGGGCATAGTACCACAAACTAGTCGATGCTATTTTCCCCCTTACATTTATATATCTATGTATCTTTAAGTTTATAGGTGAAAATTGCATAAAGGGAAAGAAATCTTAACGTAAGCAACATCTATAGGTTGATTATTTACTATGTTCCTCTAATATTATATCAACATTATTTTGTAAACCCATGGATGATTGGTGTAATAAATTTTAGTATGATTGTAGATATTCCAGTTGTTGTATTGTTATTTTATATTATACATCGTTGAAGTAATTGAATATTCTTTTTCCCATTATGATGTTAATTTAACTATATTTAAATTTAGTACTTTAAATTATTCACCGAATGAGCTATGGTTTTTAAAATCTGAGATTAAAATGTTCAGTTTAGTGTTTTAAATTATTCACCTAACGACCTAAAATTTTCCATATATAGATGTATAAATGTAAGAGGTGAACAACGATGATGAAAAAATTCATTAGGAATTTACCATTCAAGCTAAAGACAAACAATTCTTCATCTCTAGATCCATCCTCAAACCCACATCAATAGCAGATATGCCATTATAACCCCACTTCCACCTTACTACACGACGATCTGACACTACAACCAAGTCACGATTGCCTCCCCATCGCCTCTTTGTTCAACCTAGTCCCATATTTATCCCCTTAAATCAACAAAACATCCACCAGATCTCTTTCCCACTAACACCCAAAACAACAAACCTTAGGACACTACATGTCATTGCATCACTACAACACATCTACCACACGTCGGCACTTATAAAAATTCAAACAAAAGAATTTGAAAATTTTCAAAAATGCTAAACTAAAACAACATTAGATGACAATAATGTAATATTCATTCTTCACGTTCTAAAACTGCTAAATAAAACTGGCACTCGATGGACATAAAATTACATCCATTTTAGTAGTTAAAAAAATGCTAAGCTAAACAAACTATAGTTTCAATAAAGGCTAAGTTATGTTAGAACCGGGTTAGTCTGCAATGAATGACCAGGGATGGTTTAAAAAAATCCATATTTGGATCATAGTGGTGTAACACCCACCTCTATACACACACCATCTAAGAGTATTATAGAGTAATACTGTCAAATAATACGGTGAATGAGACTATATGAGGTATACACGTGAATATTCCTTTGGGTTAACACTTGTAATACATCGAATATACTATGAATAAAGCAATATGGAGTACCAACGATTATACACAATATCAACACAGAGTAATATACATGTGTACCTCTAGGATAGAACAATACACAATATAGATGAACACAGAGCCATAATTGCATCGATAATATATAATACATAAATGTACATGGTATGTCCAATATAAATCATCATAATATACATACAAGAGACTATACTATACAAAGTAATAATATAGTATACCAAATTCATAGCCTCCTCTATGCCCAATACAAAAGCTGGTCTCACTGTCCCTGTACCTAAAATTTCTCATACTAACCCGAGTATTATATAAATAACACACGGGTCAAACTATGTCTAAATCATAGGGTTAATAAATATAGATGAAACAATATATACTATGATAATAACGTGATAACGTAGCTTATAATCTCATTTCAATGATTATAATATATATTATAGTATAAATATAAAGTAAAGGATGTATACGGTTTATAATTGCAACAACTCAAAAGATTGTCGAAACTTCTCATAACATAAATATCACCAAAACCATGCTTAATTATGTCATCATTTATTTAAAACAAATCAATAAAAATCAAGAATACTATATCCAATGGGTGAATCATACATATAATATGCCATCATCATATAAAAATGAAATCATAAAGAGAATCGGGCTAGTACATAGCAATGCCCTAATATAATATCATAAAATCTTATAATCAATAGATAATTTAAGATAGTCTCTCAAATCATCCAATGATAACCACTATTATACAAAACCACAAAGATAACCTATCACAATCCAAATCATAATCAATAAACAAGGGCTATCTCTAAAAGTTCAAACCAGAAGAGTATGTATATACGGGGACTGACTACACTTTAGACATATAGTTTCTAGTATAGCAAACTCATTGGATAGTGAATAATATATGCTAGTCCACATTACACACATAACTCCAAACCAGAAAGGGAGAGTGATAGCACACATCATGCTCCAGGAATCCTAGGGTCCACTAGCCTTCGGCTAATAGCCAGATCTGTTCCTAAAGTTTTCAGTTGCCTCAACGGACATCGTGACTCACATCCTCCTACGGTGCGTCTACGCATAGCCTCACTCACGATCCTGCACTTGCCTCTATGGTAACAGACTGCTGGCCAATGTGACATAAGGGGCTACTAACTACTAATCCTATGATGCACATGGAATATCATAACAACAACGGTATTACGAATCTGGGGTAGGGTGGATACTGGCCAATCTGTTTTACTCCCAAAACATAAAGGGAACTGGACAAAGTAGACGACAAATAGTACTCATATCATATATCTACACAGAGCTCTAGACGTAAGCCGACACACAGCTCTATATAAGTCGATACATGACTATGATATACTAGAGCTCTAATCCCTCACTGATACATAGCTCTACTCATAAGCTAACACATTGCTACAATATATTCACCGCAGTGAGTATCATCACATATATATGAGTAATCCTCTGAGTGACATTTAATTACAAAGAATAATCGAACAAACAACATAACAGTGTTTTATGCCACCGCATGTTATTCGGTTAATTATTCAATGCTCAAAAACTACACTCGATCTGTATTAGATATCTCTATGTAACAAGTCGGATGAATAATCGGAAAAGTGTTACCAAAAGTCCCATACCATACGTTATCACTAATTCGTTTATTCAAATTTATCATCATATAGAAATGATATCTCACAAATCAATTATAAATATGTCACAATTCATATAGAAGGATGTCATCACCGTATAATATTAAATCAATAATCAAATCAACATAAATGGTGAATCATTCATATAGTGCAATTCAATATACAAGGAAAGAATGCATAGAAAAATATAAAAATAGATTATTCAAATAAATGTACATCAATAAATCAATACTAATATCAATGTTAATAATAAATCATTCGCAACAAATATTCTTTTATAATAAATATACACTTAAATTAATAAATACATTCTCCTTAAAAAATTACTAATTTCATAACCTTTTATAAATTTAATTATTAATTTAATGTTCAAAATAACTTTGGAAAGCTCATTGCCTTCTTTTGAAACCCAAAAATTGGTTTATAAAACCAAATATTATAGAAAACAATTATTTCGTACTTTGCTATATCTAACCACTATTTTAAAACAATTTTATAAAATATCTACATCAATTTATATATATACATTATCAATTAAATACCTTTTCAAAACTTGAATTATATATGTTAAAATTTCATATATTGAAAACTATGAAATATCAATTACTAACCATATTATATTTTTCTCATTTAAATGATACAATTAGGTTCACTTATAAATGTCATTAATCCATAAGCTATATTCACATTCACATTTTATCTAAGTAAATATATATTTGAGTTAAAATATATTTATTCAACTTATTCTAAAAAATAGATAAATATACACACTTTAACTATATGTTACTAAAGCTTACACACATATATTGAGTTGCATACGCACACATGACTACATGCACACAACCAGGTTACACACAAGCACACAACATGACACATACACACCCAAACACACACGCACCTAACTGCTGCACACTCACACACCTCTTACACTAACATGGACATATACATATACCACCCAATTGTACACACACAACACAAACACATACACACATGAACAAACACACTCAATCACTCAAAAGCAGCATGCACAAACAAACACTTAAACTAATACACACATGTATGGACACGAGCATGAGGCTCCACCCCCACTAGTGGACTGGTCTCAGATGATCGGTGCACCGGTCAGTCTTTGCCTGGAGCAAATATGCTCCAGGCCAGCCTTTCCTCGATCATTTCACTTCGATTCTAATGCAAAACCAATTAATATACGTATACAAGCATTTGTATGAGAATATAGGCTAAGTTATATAAGAAATTTGATGATTAGCATAGGTATATGAGTATATAATACTCACCTACTACTGCTTGCTCTCCTTTTCTACTAAAACATAAACACACTGCACACTAAACTCCAACACATGCACATGTCGCACCTTGATTTTCTTCTCTTATAGGTGTACAATGATGCATAGAAACATATACTTGAATTTGAAATTTTATAATAGTTTGCTTATATTTAATTAGATTTATTAGAGACGTAAGGTTTGAATAATTGGACGTTGTTCTAAAGTCAGTAAATGTTATGGTTGATGTTGCATTTGTAGAGAGGGAGGAGAAGCCTGGAAATCGAATTCTCTGGAAATGGAGAAGTCAGGATATTTGATTTTAGGGTTTAGGTTAATGGGAAAGGGGTTTAGGTTAAGGATTTGTTGAGGATGTGCATTCTTGATTTTGGAGGAACTTGGGAGGAGCATCTTTCTTTAGTGGAATTCGCTTATAATAATAGTTTTCAGACTAGCATTGGTATGGCACCTTTTGAAGCTCTTTATGGAAGACCTTGCAAGTCGCCTTCGTGTTGGTTGGAGTCTACAGAAAGATTGCTACTTGGTCCCGACATGGTTAGAGAGACTTTGGGAAAGATTGATTTGATTAGAAGGAGAATGAAGATGGCCCAAGATAGACAGAAATCTTATGCAGATAAACGGAGAAGGGATGTTGAGTTTGAGGTAGGTGATTTGGTTTTCATTATGGTGTCTCCACTAAGAAAGGTAGTGAGGTTTGGATCAAGTGAGAAACTTGCTCCCATATTCGTTGGACCGTTCCCCACTATGGAAAGAGTAGGGAAGATGGCGTATCAGATAAAGCTACCAAAGAGGCTCGCAGGAGTTCATGATGTTTTTCATGTTTCGCACTTGAGAAAGTGCTTACATGCTACAGCGAAGGTAGTGGAACCTAGTCAGCTTGAGAAAGTTGAAGTGGAGAGAGAAGCAGTGGTTCGTCACATTCCTACTAAGATCGTTTGACGTGATAGTAAGAAGCTTAGGAATAAGGAAGTCCCATTAGTTAAAGTGCAGTAGGGAGATAGTATTGAAGATGCTAAGTGGGAGGCTCGGGAGAAAATATGTATCTCTTATCCGTTTTTTTCGATGGTACATTTTGAATTTCCTATTTCCATATTTAGTTTTGAATAGGTTCTTTCCTTTAGTATCCTTTGGGAGGATAGATCTTAGGATTTAACCTATGGATGGTAGGACTGAATGTAAACATGTTACTAAAACATGTTATGTATGATGGATGCTAGCGGTTGCAAGTGTTTGCTAGTGGATGCTAATGGATGCATATATATATACACACACACACACACACACTAGGCACTATTATCTCTTAGGGATCGGCCTAACTAGGTCACTAAAACATATGCATATGGATGTGTGTGCATTTTTATTTTATTTCCATGGTTGCTATAAATGGATGATTATCATATGATTGTTGCATTTGGATGATGATTGTAGCACACATATAGAACTATCAGTTATCATTAGTGAATTTGCATTCATTAGGATACATGGCACGGACATGATTGCATTAAAGGAGGTCGTCTGAATCAGTAGACCGCCTAATCTTTTGCATTAGTTAGGGACATTGACACTACACTATTACATATGTCATAAATTGCATTAGAAAGCTTAAGGACAATGGATGTAATGGATGGTGGTTGAATATTTGGCTGTAGAACTTGGATGAAAATATTTATTTCATTCTTCTGTTCTTGGAGATTTCGGGGATGAAATCCTTTAAGGAGGGGAGAATGTAACAACCCAAAATTTAAGCTATAATAATTAATTAAATAATAAAATAAGTTTGTGAAATTGTTAGAATCGAGCTACTAAAGTTGCAGCATTGTGTCCATGGTAATTTTCTGGTCAATTTCCATATATAATTTGTCAAAATCCGAGTTAGCATGAAGAAGATACGCAAGAAAGAAGAAATCAACAAAAACGAAAAAAAATATAATAAGGCATGGGGTCGACCCACGCCATAGCCAGGTCGACCTAGGCTTGCTTAAGGCCGACCTTAGGGTCGACCCCCAACGTATTAAGGTCGACCATCTTATTCCTTTGGACGCAATTTTGTCCAGGTGCATGCCGAATAACGTATTTTGCAATTTTCTTCAAATCTTGTGCGATCGTTCTTCCATCCGACGGTTCCTAGCGAGCCTATGACGTGGTTGCACCAGATTTAATCTTCAAATCCAATGGTCTGAGATCCCTAAGCTACACTATAAATAGAACCCAAGGCCTAGCTATTTTTCTCATTTAGATTTTCTCCTATTTGGGTTCATTGCCAATGGTTGGACCCTAAATAGAAATATTTTCTGAGAAAATATTTTTGATAAAAATATTATACGTTTTAGAAGTGGATCAAGGAAGACCAAGGACTAGAGCTAAGGACCACAGGTGAGTGTTTTATAAAAAAATTAGATTTTTAAGTAATTTAAAATAATAGCTGTTTGCGCCAAAAATGGTCACAAACCCCGAATGTTGTGAAAGCACCAGTATATGAATATAAATCAACAATATTCACACACAAATCTCAAATCTAAGCAAACAGAGTATCACAATTCAGAAATAATGAACAGAAATACGAGATTTATAGTGGTTCGGCGATCTTCCCTACGTCCACTCTGAAGTTGATGATTTTATTGATGTTCACTCGATGATTACAATCTCTTCTAATGTAGTACCATTGAAATTATATTCTAAGTCTCAATCTAAAGTAGCGGTGGTGTTCTGGAGTAAATCTGGCAGAATCTGGGCGCTCTTCAATACTTAGAATTCTCCGACCCCTTTTCTGAATGACCAGGGGCTCTATTTATAGGTGTAGGAGGCTGATATTTCGCCTAAAATGAGGGGAGACCAGTTCTGGCACGTGAGGGGGCCCACATGCCCGCTCTTTGGAAATCCGGGCCCACTTTGGGATCGATTCGACCCTTGCTTCAAATCGATCAAGATTTGCTCCGATTGAGCTGAAATTTGGCATGGACATTCCTTAGGTTGCCAGTTAGCTCCTGTCCAAATTTCGTAGCATTTGGACTTGTAGATCTCAAGTTATGATCGATTCAAGTTTGCATTTCTGGCTGATGTGCTTCGTTCGAATCGATCCCTTTCGACTTGATAGGGTCGAATCGATATGCTTGTATGTGAGGATGTTGACGTGGCGCGCATCTCTCGTATCGATTCACTTTTCTCGCCGAGTTGACTGGGTCGAATCCACGTCCTTAGCTGCTTGTGACTTGGTCGATGTAAAGTAGTCGATTCGAAGTACATGGATTCGAACGTATGCTCGTTCGAATCGATCACGCTATATCTTCCCCACTCGATTCGAATGACGCTTTGCTCGTATCGATAGCAACATGCTTCAGTCGATTCGAAGTCAATCGCAGTTAGATGGATTCGAGGGGAGGCACCTATGCATGGATTCGAAGCAGAGCGTTTTGTTGGATTCGAAGCAGGATATCTTCACGGATTCGAACTAAGGATAACCCGAGGTAATCGAATGTGGATTCGGGTACTGGGTATGAAGCTCGACCATCTGATGGATTCGAACTAAGGGAGGCTTTGGATGGATTCGAACGTCGAGGCTGCTTAGATGGAGTCGAAGCAATGGTACTTCTCATGGATTCAAAGTAATGCAGGGAAGTTCGATGGATTCGAGCTAAGGGTTTGTTATGAGGGATATGAAGGGGATGGAGTCAATCTTGATGGAGTCGACCTTGATGGATACGAACCATATGGAGACGATCACAAGGCTATGTCCTTCACTTGCATCGATGATATCTTGGGCGTACGAACTCGGATTGACTCGAGATTTGGAATGCTGGCTCCTATGGCTTTCCTTGACGTGTCTTATCAATTGTAGCCTAATCCGGACTCGGACAAAATTCATCGATATCCATGGTGAACTTGTGATGTAACCGTCCTACAGGATGGACTGTCATTGATTTCTAGTCAATTTTTTGGTGTCACGGCCTTGCCAAAAGGCGGGATAACATTTGCCCCCCAAAACAAGCCTTGCGATAGGGAGGTGTGTTTTGTAGTTCCATAAGTTGGATGTTCATATCCTGTTGATGACCTGTGGTACAACCTACGAAGAGTTTGACAGTTTTTATATGACCTTAAATGACGACCGTTCGCGATCTAGCCATTTGAGGTGGTATGCGACCGTTCGCGATCTAACATTTTCTGTATAACCCTAAATGACGACCGTTCGTGATCTAGTCATTTGAGGTGGAATGCGACCGTTCGCGATCTAGCATTTCTACATGGCCCCAAATGACGACCGTTCGTGATCAAGCCATTTGAGGTGAGGAGTGCCGTTCGAGGCGAGTTGTGACCGTTCATGGTCGAGTGTCGCACGAGGCGAATGATGACCGTTCGAGGTCGGGTGCCGTTCGAGGCGAATGATGACCGTTCGAGGTCGGGTGCCGTTCGAGGCGAATGGTGACCGTTCGAGGTCGGGTGCCGTTCGTGGCGAAGTGTGATCGTTCATGATCGAATTGTGACCGTTCGCGGTCAGGTGCCGTTCAAGGCGAATTGAGTGTGCCCGAGGAGGGACTTAGTATCATCAATACCAGGTTTCACGTTCGGGTGAATTCCCGGATTGTTTGTTGCAATGGTTTATCGCCATCTCAGAGCATGCCTAGGGACCGTTCGTGATCACGTACATGTGTAAGTGGCTTAGCCGTTATGAAATCACAAGTAGCATTTTTTCATTGAAAATAAGTCTTTAGCAGAAATGTTAAACAAAATCAAGTTCAAATATTCAAATCAAGGTGAAACAAAAGCAAAGCAAGGATGTCAAAGTGTAAACTCCCACAACGATAGGGTTAGTAGTCATTCACAGCATGCCTATGGACCGTTCGTGATCTCGCACATGTGTAAATGACTTACCCGTGTTGGTGAGAGGTTTACAACTTGTCCATCGTTATTTCAACTAATTGATAATCATACGATGTCCTGGCTCGGGGGCACCCCTGGCTGATGTAGACGGTGGTCGCTCTGGCTCCACCGCTGGAGCTCGCCTCCTCACATACTGAAGTAGCATACCGTTCCTGATGTGCCCTTCCACCTCATCCTTCAGATGTCTACAGTCGTTAGTGTTATGACCATTTAGTTCGTGGAATAAGCAATATCTGTCTGATTTTCTTTCGTCAACAGTGGGGTCCCTTCGTATTGGCCTTCGGTAGGGAACTTGCTCTCGTGTATCTTGGTAGATTCGCTCCAAACTCTCATTCAGCTCTGAATATGTGGTGAATCGTGGCTCTCTTCGCAGTCGCTTTGACCTGTCACCATTGTCCTCAGCCTTTCGTTTTCCTTTATCCTTGCCTGAATCATTTTCGAGAGGCTTTTTGTCTTTAAGTGCATAAACTTCTATTCCCTCTCCTTCTTCTCTTTCAGAATTAGCGTCTTCCAATCGTAAAAAATTTTCTGCCTCGTGATAGAATTCTCCTAGATCCATTGGTGGATCCTTAGTTAATGAATTTTTGAATTCCGTGCCATCAGCTACTCCGGACACAGCTGCCATCATAACCATGGATGGATCTGGCCGATACACCGATGCTGCTGCCGCATTGAACCGCGTCAAGAAATTCCTCAAAGACTCCCCAGCTTTCTGCTTTAGCGTTGCCAAACTCATCACATTCTTGGGTCTCGAAATGTGAACCCTGAATTGCCTCATAAATTTCTCAATCAAATCGGTCCATGTCCCAATGGAGCCGCTCTCTAGCTGTCTGAACCATAAAGCTGCTATGTCTGTCAAATACAATGGGAAGCACCGGGCCATGACTTCCTGTGATGCCCCCAGGACTTCCATGTGCCTTATATACCTCGTTAGATGGACCGCAGGGTCCGTCCTCCCATCATACCCTTCTACTGTTGGCAGTTTGAATTCTGGTGGGTTCCTAGCCAATCTAATCGCAGGTGAAAAGGGACTCTTGTTCACGTCTTCAAGATCTCTGTTTACTAATCCGCCTCTCATGGCTCGCCTGACCATCTCTGCCAACCTATCATTATCTCCAAGCTGTAGTCCTTGTTCACTACCTTCGATCTACCCCCCGAGTCTGTGTGAGCTTTCGGGTGTGTGCCCCCCTGGCTGAGCGTTCATCCCTCTATTGCCGCCAGGTTGCTCGGATGTCCTTGTCTCTCTTCCCAGGTTTGGATCAACATGTCCTAAGTGTGTGCCCCCCAGCTCCGGCGCTGCGTTAGATGGTCCTGCTCCGTTCTGGATTCTGGTTGCTCCTTGATTTTGTGCTCCAAGTTGTCCAATCTGTTGAAGCAAATTCTGGATCATTTCCTCCTGTCTCTTCATCATTGTCTCCATCTCATCCCTGGTGATGAAGACTGAAGCTTGGTTTGCTCCTGAGGAAGCCTCTTGACTCCCTTCATGCTAACTTCGCTCTGGCCTCTGCCTTTTACTTGTTTGTCTTGTCATGATTCTTCGGATCTGAATCTCTTAGCCTTCTGAATCAACTTTCAAAGGATAGAACTCTTGAGTTCAGTTCTCGGTGAAAGCACCAAAGTGTTTGCGCCAAAATTGGTCACAAACCCCGAATGTTGTGAAAGCACCAGTATATGAATATAAATCAACAATATTCACACACAAATCTCAAATCTAAGCAAACAGAGTATCACAATTCAGAAATAATGAACAGAAACACGAGATTTATAGTGGTTCGGCGATCTTCCCTACGTCCACTCTGAAGTTGATGATTTTATTGATGTTCACTCGATGATTACAATCTCTTCTAATGTAGTACCATTGAAATTATATTCTAAGTCTCAATCTAAAGTAGCGGTGGTGTTCTGGAGTAAATCTGGCAGAATCTGGGCGCTCTTCAATACTTAGAATTCTCCGACCCCTTTTCTGAATGACCAGGGGCTCTATTTATAGGTGTAGGAGGCTGATATTTCGCCTAAAATGAGGGGAGACCAGTTCTGGCACGTGAGGGGGCCCATATGCCCGCTCTTTGGAAATCCGGGCCCACTTTGGGATCGATTCGACCCTTGCTTCGAATCGATCAAGATTTGCTCCGATTGAGCTGAAATTTGGCATGGACATTCCTTAGGTTGCCAGTTAGCTCCTGTCCAAATTTCGTAGCATTTGGACTTGTAGATCTCAAGTTATGATCGATTCAAGTTTGCATTTCTGGCTGATGTGCTTCGTTCGAATCGATCCCTTTCGACTTGATAGGGTCGAATCGATATGCTTGTATGTGAGGATGTTGACGTGGCGCGCATCTCTCGTATCGATTCACTTTTCTCGCCGAGTTGACTGGGTCGAATCCACGTCCTTAGCTGCTTGTGACTTGGTCGATGTAAAGTAGTCGATTCGAAGTACATGGATTCGAACGTATGCTCGTTCGAATCGATCACGCTATATCTTCCCCACTCGATTCGAATGACGCTTTGCTCGTATCGATATCAACATGCTTCAGTCGATTCGAAGTCAATCGCAGTTAGATGGATTCGAGGGGAGGCACCTATGCATGGATTCGAAGCAGAGCGTTTTGTTGGATTCGAAGCAGGATATCTTCACGGATTCGAACTAAGGATAACCCGAGGTAATCGAATGTGGATTCGGGTACTGGGTATGAAGCTCGACCATCTGATGGATTCGAACTAAGGGAGGCTTTGGATGGATTCGAACGTCGAGGCTGCTTAGATGGAGTCGAAGCAATGGTACTTCTCATGGATTCGAAGTAATGCAGGGAAGTTCGATGGATTCGAGCTAAGGGTTTGTTATGAGGGATACGAAGGGGATGGAGTCAATCTTGATGGAGTCGACCTTGATGGATACGAACCATATGGAGACAATCACAAGGCTATGTCCTTCACTTGCATCGATGATATCTTGGGCGTACGAACTCGGATTGACTCGAGATTTGGAATGCTGGCTCCTATGGCTTTCCTTGACTTGTCTTATCAATTGTAGCCTAATCCGGACTCGGACAAAATTCATCGATATCCATGGTGAACTTGTGATGTAACCGTCCTACAGGATGGACTGTCATTGATTTCTAGTCAATTTTTTGGTGTCACGGCCTTGCCAAAAGGCGGGATAACAATAGCGTTCTCAAAAGTTGTAGTTTTTCTACAATTTTGAGTCAGTTTTTATATAAGCTTATTTACAGTCTATTTTTAATTTAATTTCAGAAAATCTTTTCAGTCTATTTTTATTCAGTTATTTTATTCATTTATTTACAGTTATTTACCATTACTTATAGTTATTTACATTTATTGACATCTGTTTTAAGTTGGAAGTTAGTCTGTAAATGTTAGTTTCTTTTTATTCATTTTTACACGAATAAAATATTAAAAAGAGAAGAATTCGCTAATATGGACTAAAATATAAGAACACTAAATTTACAGAAAATAGATGTAAAATAAGAAGAACTGTAATAAAAAGAAGATAGACTAAAATAGGCAAATTTGAGATATTTGCAAGCATAATTATAACAAGTGACTATAACTAAAAAGAGAGAATAGAAGAATAACAGAAGAGACTTATTTTATAACTTAGATCTTGGATTAAGTTAATAAGAAAAAGAACAGTTATAACACATAGGTTATAATTAAAAAGAAAGAAAGAACAGAAGAGTCTTATTTTAAAACTTAGATTAAGTTAATAAGCAATTATAGCAGAAATAACAGAAGAGGCTTATTTTAAAACTTAGATTAAGTTAATAAGCAATTATAGCAGAAATAACATAAGAGGCTTATTTTAAAACTTACACTAAGTTAATAAGCAAACATAGAAGAATGGCCCGTACCAGCAGCATTCCATTTTAGTTAGGAACTGATGGTCTCACAATAGTTAGGTGAGGTTGGTACACGCCTATGCTAATTAGGGTAAATAAGTGGCCAATGGATAGAAGCTCAAATCCGGGGATTTGGGCAAGATGCGCAAACTAGAATTTGTTTGTTAGGACCAGTACCGGCAGCATTCCCTTTCAGACTAGGACTGATGGTCTCACAACACTTAGGTGAGGCTGAGCAGCATCCCTTTCAGACTAGGACTGATGGTCTCACAATAGATTAGGTGAGGCTGGGCATGCTTATGTTGATTAGGGTAAATAAGAGGTCACAAGAGGGGGCGACAGTTAGCGTGTACTGGCGTTGACCGAGCGTGCGACATTGATTAGGGTAAATAATTCGCTACTACGTTCCAAGCGCTAAATAGGTGTCTTTTGCTGTGGGACCAACAGGATTGGACGAGCTCACGGTGGCACAACATAGATAGAAGGCCGATCAATGAGTAGAATTAGGATTTCAGCCTAATTAAAATAGGATTAGGATTTCAGCCTAATCACAGCAGTTTAAGACAAGTGCAAACAATCCAAACAAACAGTCAAACAGAATCAGAAATAGTATTTTACCCCAGTTTTATCTTCTCCGTATTTCTTTCCATACTAAAACTATTGCTTAGTCTATTATTTTTATCTTTCTTAGAAATGCTAGTAATTACTTTCACTCACCAGACTTATTGTCTGACCCACTCCTCTATTTCCCCTTTTCCCCCATAGGCCAGCAGAGTCGAGGACAGTAGATTCAGATTTCATGGAGATACATTCCTGGAGTTCTTCTTGTATTCTTCTTCTTCTTTTCAGTTTTCTTTTCATTTGCCTTTTGATGTACTGGTCCTTTATGAGGGGGATGATTTTTATTGTTTATGTACTTTGATGATGTGACCGAGATTGTATTTTTCACGAGACATGTGTATTTGGTTTTTAAGACATATTCTGTTTTTACGACTTATTTTATGAAGTAATGGTAAGTCTTTTAATGTTTCTGCTATTTTTATTTATTTGTCTTGTGAATCTTAGTCTCTGTGATGCTTTAACTATACCTATAACGCACCACATTCTTTAGTGTTTCGTTTTTGGGTATACTAAGGGATGTGGGATGTTTCAAGGGATTATTAATTTAATTGCTCTATTACGAGCATTGCTTTTTCTCGCTATTGCACCTCTTATGTTCATGTGTAGCATACTCGTTTACTGTAATTCTATACATGTAAGTAATACTTTTGCGGTCATTCGATATATTCTATTTCATAGCTTTGTTCATAACTATGAGGTAGCTTGGTCTAGCCAATTCTGTAGGTAATCCCTACTCATGCTCAATTGAGTTTGTTTCAACAAAGTGTTGGTGTATCTGCCCCAGTCCATAGGGCTGATTTCTCCGAATACTAAGTCTACATGTTTTCTGGTGACTAGGTCTCCTGGGAAATACATTTGATTACCCCAGTTTGATTGACACGATAGCTCCTATCTCCAGGAACTAGGGAGTTTGCTGCTTGATTCCAAGCTCCGATTTTTCAATGGTGTATGTTTCCTGACTGTAATTGAATTCCTCCAAGTTGACATCGTCATCCAATGCTAGAAAGACACATCGCCGTCATCTTTTGCTAGAGTGAATTCTTCCAAGTCCAGTTTTGGGACCTTAATCATGTATCAATTTCTATATCCAGAAACTCGTGCGTGGATAACTCAATACTGTGTCTTTTTCCTTAATGTTGTGAATCTTCAAATAGCATGAGATGCCAGAAGGTAGGGCTGAAGATTCAATCAAACTCTTGCTTCTGTTTTCAAAAGCCGATGTATTGATAGTTTAATTCGAGGGGTTTCTTCTTAGCATCACCAAACTTCTAGTAATGGCATATTCCTGCAAATTGAAACCAAATGATCTAGTTAGACCGTAATTAGGTCATCGATCTTTCTCGTCACTGCTAGATTGCAAGTGACGGTTGATTTCTAAATTTTAAATCCTTCATTTCCTTTGTTGGCGATTTTGTTGCTAGAATGCTCTATTTTGCGATACAGAACCATTATCTAACCAACCTCGCAGTTATTTGTGTTTGGACTTTAGAACATTTCTTTCGATCAAGTATTAGTACGTCTATCCCTGCTCGAGGGACTAGCTATGTCGAACGCCAGTATTTGGGCAATTGTGAGGGATGTAGAGGTTTGGAACAAATGATTCGATTGCCTCTGGTCTGGCTCTCAATCCTACTCTAGGATTGAGGAAGTCTGATAGTTTTAGTTCTGACCTTCCATGATTTTCCCTACATGTCCTTAGCTGTGCATGCTTTGCTTGATTGTTGTCATCACAGAAGTTATGTTCATACGCTAATTCATGTCTTTGGGAATTGATAACCTAGTTGCTTGGTTCCGAGCAACACTTCCTCGACGCTGCCTATCTTTTGGCTGTATCTAAATTTTTACTAAACTGAATTCAAAAAATTCGGTTGTGCACCCGCTTTTATCCCTAGAAATTAGCACACGAGCAATTCAATCCTAGGATTTCCTTTCGACGTTGCTTTTTTCTTGTGCGGTGGCTGATTCTTGTGATAAAAGGTCGAACCATCCGGCTGACCTATGAAAGGTTATGTCTTCCTGTTGTTTCCCATTTTCAGGCAATGGTACAAGGGTAGAATCTCAGTTGAGGACCAACTTCTATCTTTGAAAGCTTGTGCATTTATGGTTTACTACGGTGAGTGTTTCTCATCGAACCTGTAGATTAAAGTCTTCCGGGCGTTGCTGAGGCAATACCGGTACATGGTGAATAGTAAATTTTCCGACATTAACGGGGCAATGTCGATACTTAGGAAATAGAGGGTTTCCCAGCGTTGCCGGGGGAATACTGATACTCATGAAATAGAAAGTTTCTCAATGTTGACGAGGCAACACCGATACTTAGGAAATGAGAAAAGGCCTTACATTGTCGGGGCAACACCGACACTCAGGAGGTTGGGATCCATTTTCCTTGCCGATCTGGAAATTCTTTTAATCTAGGTGGGCACTAGTTTCAGCCTTCAAAAACTTGCACTTCGATGATAGGATTGTAAAAGTCTTTTCTTAGTGCCGCCTGTCTTCAATAAATGTTAAAATCATGTCGGTTAGAATTGAATCATTCATCCGATCCTGTATAGTTGAGTAGATCCCTTTCATCCTAATGTGGCTGTTTTTCTCAATGTTGCTTAACTTCGGGATACGCCATGTTCTGGAAGGATGGGATTTACAGCCGTTTTCGTTTCCTAGCCTTGTTTATCACCGTTAAGTGTTACCTTTAGAAATGCAGTGTTATTCTTAACCAATTCCATGGTTATTCTTATTCACGAAAAATTGGATTTCCTCCAACCGGTTTTTGTTATGATCTGCCTTCTATCTGTGGAACCCTTCATTTCTAGGCGGAACTCTTCATTTCTAGGTGTTAAATTCCAGGTTCTAATAGAAAATCAGAATTGTGGAGCGAGTCATCACATTGCCTCTAGTACGGCCTCGCTCATTCCTATCCTGATCACAGACCGGTAGAGTTCGGTGGTGTTTGTCTTGAATCTATGACATAACCATGCTTGTTTCAGGCCATATGCATTATGCCGGGCTGATAGCATTATTGTGGATATCAACCTTATTTGTTTGTTCCAATCTTCGGGAATCAATGGTTTAGCTGCTTGATTTCAGGCATTCTCACCTCGCCGTTTTTTGTCTTCGAATGACAGCTGGTTTTCTGCAAGTTGGGGTTTGAGACCTCAGTCGAGCACCTGCTTCTGTCTTTGGAAACTTGTGCATTGATGATTTGATTCTGGAAATGCCTTCCATCGTCGTCTATCTCTGGATGGCGGTAAGTTCCTCATTTTATTGCAAGTTGGAGCGATTTTCAATCCTGACCAAGTGTTTATGTTTTATGTGCCCCTTTATCCATAGGGCTGATTATTTTGAACAATTGACGTGAGACTTGATGTTCTGGGCGGCTCCCTGGATGTCCCCAGTTAAAGGTACATTGCAACTCCTATCTCGGGGAACTCATCATTTGGATGTCTTGAATTTAAACATTTTGTACGTTAACTTTTGTCAAAGATAAGAATTCTTTGTAAACTTCTTGGTTTGTAAACTTTGTGGCACTACAGAAGCAATGTCGGTTTTTCGAGTAACAGGAGTTGATCCCTATTAATCTTGCAATAGACAAGTTTCATGGTGTTGTCGGGACAACACTGGGACTTAGAAAGTTTTAACGGTTTGCTGATGATGCTGGAGCAACATCAAGCAGTGCTTGCACGGCTTATGAAATGTGTGGCTTTTAAGAGTGCGCAGCTTACGAAGTGCGCGGCTTTTGAGAGTGCATGCCTTACGAAATGTGTGGCTTTTGATAGTGCGCGACTTACAAAATGCACGGCTTTTGAGGGTGTATGGCATACGAAATGCATGGCTTTTGAGAGTGCACGGCTTACAAAATTCGCGGCTTATGGGATCGAAATGACCTGTCGATCCGTTGATCCGGAACAATTTGGAACTTCTTTACTTTGCCAATCTTCGGGTAACGTGAGGAGTTCATGATTCAAGCATGTGGTTCCATGGTGCAAGAAGTGATGTGCGGCTTACAGGATGTGCACAATGGTTTGGGCCTTCCTAGTGCTGGAGGAGCGATACCAACTCTTAGAAGGTAAGGATTGAGTTTTCCCATCAATCCGACGATTTGACTTCGCTAGAACATGATTTCGTCAGTTCTAAGAGATAATTGGTTTTTGGATCGGGTAACCGTGGCTTGGATGATCCTCCTATATTTTAAGAAAAGGTGCACAACCAAATAGATTAGGTTTCCATGGTGAAGAGATCTACAACTAATCGCATGGAGGTGGTTATAAAGAAAAAGATTATGGGAGTTCGGGGCAAGACACTTAGTTTTTAGTCTAAATTGCCTTTAGAGAATTGGATTTCAACTGGCATATAGACTAAGAGGAAAAGAAACTGGTCACCAAGGGTGGTAAATGAGGAGTTGGGAAGAAGTAAGCAAGTATTATGCTTCTATTTCGTTTGTTGCGCTAGCTAGGTCGTTAAGTCTATAGTTGTCAGAATGCCAGAATTTTTGATCGGGCATAACAGAACTATGGTATGATTAGTCTCGGCCTTCCTTGTGGTTGTTCAAGTATGTGCGTTGTCCCCCATGCCAAAGGGCTATTGGCGCACTTGAACTATACCTGGGGTCTCTCCACAACTTGTTTGGTTGCCTCCAGTCCAGTGGGTGCGGTTCTCCCGAGTTCCAAGTCTTGGCTTGATTCGAGTCAGCCTCTGATTAACCATAGGGAGTTTAGTCTTGGCTTAATTCCTTTGAGCGACTATGAAGCTCTAGAGTTCAGCACTATTTTTTTCATCGTTCGTTCAAAGTGCTTCCGTTAATTATGCGGAGTGATTGATATGATGTCGATTTGTGGCCCTGGAGCATGAATTCATTGACTTCAGAGGGCTCTGGATCAGATGACTGCTGAACTTCCAGTTCACCTTCACGGATATCAGTCGTACATAAATTTCATTGATCTACCGGTTCGCCTTCACGAAGCTTTAGTTCATGAAATACCTTCTCGTTTGCGAAGGGTTTTTGAATCAGATGACCTCCGATCTACCAATTTGCCTTTACGATGCTTTAGTTCGTGAAAGACCTTCATGTTCACGAAGGTTTTTTTGGATCAGATGACCACTGATCTATCGGTTTGCCTTCACAATGCTTTAGTTTGTGAAAGACCTTCACGTTTGCGAAGGGTCAGATGACGGTTGATCTACCGATTCGCCTTCATGGCGCTTTAGTTCGTGAAAGACCTTCATGTTCGTGAAGGTTTTTTGGATCAGATGACTGTTGATCTATCGGTTCACCATCATGACGCATTATGTCGTAAAAGAACTTCACGTTCGTGAAGGGTTCTTTTGGATCAAATGACCGCTGATCTACCGGTTTGCCTTCATGACGCTTTATTTCGTGGAAGACCTCCATGACGCTTTAGTTCGTGAAGAAGTTTTTGTGGTCGGACGTCCGATAACCAGACGGCCTTGGAATGATAATTTATCGATTCTGAGAGGAATTTTGGTCGGATGTCCGACAACAAGACGGCCTTGGATCGATATTTCATCGACTCTAGGAACTGTTTTGGGTTGTGTGTCCGACGGTCCGGCGGTCTTAAAGTAATGAATCATCGACTTCAAGAGAAATTTTGGTCGGATGTCCGACGACTAGACGGTCTTGGAACGATAATCCATCGACTCCAAGAAGAGTTCTAGGTCGTGTGTCTGACAACCCAATGATATTAAAGCGATGATTCAATGACTTCAAGAGCAATTTTTGGGATTCAGCTTGCGGGAACACAGTTTTATCGGATTCTGGAGACTAAGGGGTTGGATCTGTTTGTTCGACAATCCTTTAGACAAGACTTCTCGACGCTACCAGAGCAACGTCGGTTCTCAAAAGGGGGATCGACATGACTCGTTAAGGGCATAAAAGCATTTCTTTCATCGTGCTATCTACAATACCCTCAGTGTCCCAATACGGCTCATTTGGAAAAGGAAAGTATACAAGGATATATGAGAATGCATCGCTTTAGGTTGCTGCCCTATTCCTTAGTTGCTAGCTAGCTAGGGTGCTATTTGATAATCATCCTTTCGTCTGATTTTGTCAGTTAGCTTGTAACGACCTGTAAATTTAACTGGTTTTGATATCGTATTTAATTGAAATTTTGTGAATTTTAAAATGATTGAATTTTGAAATAAAAATTTAATATTTGGAATATGTCTTCTTAAACATGGCAAATAGTAAATTTTCATCAGATAATATTGAAGTTATTTTCTGTGTAATTCTATTTCAATTTAAATCAGTTAATAACAGTTGAATTTAAAAAGTGTTCCGAAACCTAAATATGTCAACATGAGAAAATTTATTTAGAACACTCTGAATAAGACTGCGTAATTCGTTTCGCAAATTTAGGACGTTTCTAGCTCCGTTTGGATTTTTCCATATGGAATAGCAACGTATATCAGTGTCTGTAACGACTTTTGATAGGATGGTCATACCACTGATATCTATATACCGTTTCGATCGTCTCGTCGTGCTGATCTCTGCGGTATATTTATTCCTGTATTTTGAGATATGGTGCGCGACGGAAGCAATAAACTGTTCGTTGTAACGGTTCCATAAATCGTGACTTTTCAATTTCCCTTTGTTTCAAAATTTGAAACGTACTGTCCAATCAAGCAAAAATGCTTTAATTATCTGCGTCAATCAAGTGTAGTGTTGTTGCTTTTGAAATGAATTGCACGTTCTTTACAGCCTGTAACCTGCTCCAACCTTTAATATTCCAAACATTCAAATTTATTCTGTTGTACTTCTTTCATCTGTATATATTGTTTCACTGCTCCTCATCTCTCGTCTACTTCATTTACTCTGCCATTTCCTATCCTCACAAACAACACACACCATGGCCTTCGCCCACACTTCCCCTCCGCCTCGACTCTACAGCCGCCACAAATTCTTCCACTCGCCTCCACCTCTGCAACACCCGCGTCACGCCCAGGCAACAGCCGCACGTCCACCTTCCTCCCTCTTTCCAGCAACAACCGATCGGGCTTTCCACCCCATCACCGCCGAGAATGACCTGCTGCTTCCCTCCTCCATTCGGCTACACTTCTACCTCTCCAGCCGAACTCAAGTGCCATGGCATCAGTCTCCTTCTTTGTTTAACTTCGCCTGGCCAGGCTTGCTTGTAATCTTAACTATTTAAGGTATTATATATCTTATATAATACGTGAGTTATATATATTTTTTTTGTTTCTATAGATTTATACAATAGACTAGTATAATGTTTAAATCTATATGTAGGAAGGCAAAAGATTGATGTGTAAACTGTGATAGTTTTAACATAAACTGTTGGTTTGAAATGGGTTTCTACAAGTTATATTGAGCTCCAAGTATAACATGCACGCAAGTTTGAAAATAAATACATAAGCATTACATAACATGTGGTATATATATATGTATGTTTTAAGTATGTCGATTTATATTTATATGACATATATATGGTCTGCATTCATTCTGAAATAGTTTGAAAAAAATTATATATATAAGGTTGGGTTTTTAAACATGTACACCATTTGGTTTAAAACTGTTTAATATATAATATAGATATGTAAGTTTTGGTACAGCCTACATATATATATAATGTAAGGTTGTAATCTGTTGACTTTTATGAATAATGTAAAGGTGGATTTGCTTGCTGATCTATATTATCTATTACAGTATGTATGATGGTTTATATATAAAGTTGTTTATTTTATAATATAATGATATTTAATTTAATAGGTGTCGAAATTAGAATATAATTTTTTTTATATAAATTTTAGGTTATATCTATATACGTTCACTTATATCAATCATCTTTATCGATCCAGTTCTGGTTTGATTTCGTCTATTCCTATTTATCAGCCTCGTTCATCGATTCGAGTTCAATCGTGCTTTATCGTGACTTTCGGAGTTTGTTGTTGTGTCTTGAATTGTCATCTCTAGCTTTAAAGGTGACTTTATCACTCTCGACGTTCGTACTTTTATAATTGTGAAACAATGGCATGTGAATTGTAGAAAATTTATATGTTGTGTTAATATGTTCATATATGCCTGGGATATGATTATATGATGTTAAATTCTGTTTATATATTTGTTACATCATCTGATTTGATATTATGTGTTCTACTGTTATTTTATTTTCTGTATCTTACACTGCAAGTTCCCTATCACTATGGGTTGAAATGATACATACCCGAACGGACATTAGAATAAGGAAAATCATTATGAGCTGAAATGATAGGCTCGAGTGATTTTTATTATATTTGATTTACTTGGGATTGCGGGTTTGAAATGATAGAACCCAGATTTTTTCTTTTTAAATTACAGATTGAAATGATACATATCCGTATCACTTGACCAAGGCTAGAAAATATTATACAGACCCGTGGATAATTTTTAAATAATATTTTCCTAAAGTTATTAAGTATTTTGAATTTTTAAATATATGAAATTTTAACTTAAAGTTGATTTAATGATTTAAATTATAGAGATATATTGGTTTTCTATAAGTTGGAATTTTAAAAGTAAATAAGTGGTTTTATTTAAATTTATGAAGATATATTGGTTTTGAATTGAATTTAAAGATCTATATTTATGATAAATAATTAATAATTAAATTTGATTTAATTTGGAATCTTAAAACTAACCTAGTGATTTTAATAAAGTTTAGTTCCTGAAATGGATAGGTCTTGTATAATAAATAATGTAATTTGAATTGACAAAATGAAATACAGTTTTAATTGGACACTGTGTAATAAAATTTATTTAGCTTGAAATCATAGATTAATTGATGTTTAAATGAATAGATTTATGAAGAAAATTTGATTGTTATAATAACTATGATAAAATATTTTATTTTATGAAATGGACATGTCTTGTATAATAAAGTTATAGTGATTCTCTATAAGTTAAATGTATAAGTAAATGGTTAAAATGTATTTAAATCATGACTTAACTTGATAATTGAAAATTTAGTTTCAAATGGAAGTTTTAATTTTAATTTGGTGATAAGATATCTTATTTGTGGAATGGGTATTTAAAATAAAAAGTTAAGTAAAATAAGGTACTTTGGACATAATACATGAATTATGGTTTAAATTGGATATTTGTTTATAGAACTTTATTTTATTTAAATCATAAGGTAAATGATATCCAAATGAATATTTTCTGAAGCATGAGATATGATTTTATAAGTTAAAATGGCTAAAATTGAAGTTTTAATGTTTCTGAAAAGTTATAATAAAATCTGGAATTTTATTGGTAGCATTGCCAAAATGCTGTGGTTTTAGATGGCATTTGTTAAGTGCTATCATTTCTGAAATTTAACTAAGTTCTGAAATGACTAGATATATATATATATATATATATATATATATATATATATATATTACAGCACTTTATAAGTGCTGCGGTATCTGGAACTAAACTGTTTGAAAATAACACAATATCTACTGCAGCAGTTTATAAGTGTTGTTGTTTCTGAAATTAAACTGTTTTGAAATAACCAAATATCTACTATAGCACTTTGTAAGTGCTGCTGTTTCTGAATTTGACAATGTTTTGGAATATTACTATATCTACCGTAACATTTTATAAGTGTTGTTGTCACTGAAATTTACAATATTCTTGGAAATTCTATAATTGAATGAATGAACTTAGAAATGCTATAACTTTGAAATTAATAATATTTGACATTGAATTTAAATGGTTTAAATGAATACTAAATTTAAAGGTGTTATGATTTTCAAAGAATAACATTTGTAATTTGTTATGATTTCAAAATATTATGGTTTCAAAGTGTTGGGTTTTAGAGTTGTTATAACTTTAAAGGTACTATGGTTTTGAAAATGAAATTATTTGAAATAATATTTAATTAAGAATTTTCTTTAAATATATTGATTTGCAATTAAAGATTTAAGAATATGGCTTTATAAAGTGGTTTTGGGTAAAGATGATTTAAAAAGGAATATTTCAAGTTTAAATAAATTGAAAGAAATATTCAGTGATTGGAAATTTGGGTTTGTTCAAATGATATTTTGGTTTTGAAGTATAAACTAGTTTGAAATGGATATGATATTTTGTTTTGAAGTATAAATTATTTTGGAATAAATATCCATGGGTTATAATAATGATTGGTTGGCAAGAGACCGGGATCAGATATAGGCATACTCTTTGTCGATACCGAAAACCACTTTGACAACTGTGTACACGGTGGAGATTCCAAAATGAAGTAGGATGGTGGCGACGATTCCTATTGAGGTATATACGTGGACCCGACTCCCGTCAGTTGGCATAAGGTGGCTAAAACAGGAGTGATTGACGGGCCAATGAGGTAGCACCTCTGATCGGACGCATTTCTTCGATACCATTCTATTACTTTGTGATTGATTTGGTGGCCACCCTTCGATTTTTGATTTGGGAGTGTGTTACGAGGTGGGCGGTAGTGGCTGCTATGCATTACTACCAGCCCGGATGCGTAATTGGTATATCTACCCTAGCATTGCCTAGTTGTGCCGTGTCACCTACCATATCGAGCTTTACTACGGGTTTCTATTTATGTCGTACCTATGGAGTATCTTCTCGTAGCCTCCCGATCTGGAGGTACGCAGGTACTGTATAGACTATTGGCACTATTATGTGTTAAGTGGGACATGGGTAACTCCTTAACGCTATTTAAAAGTAAGTTTATTTTAGTTTAGACATTATTATAATAGCGAATATTGCTACATAGTAAATAGTTTAAGTTACTTGTACCTTTATATTATAGTTCACTTGAGTTGGTTTACATTGTATAAGTATGTATGTCCTGACTCGAGTGTTTTGTGTTTTGCTTTACGCTCGGGTCAGACTGAGTGATACAGCATTTGAGACTCACCTTTGGAGTTGGAGTTTTTCTTGGAGATCCAGATATCTATTTCGCTTTCAATTATCCAGCTGATTCCAGTGATGTATTCCGATTTTTTCTTGATTATCATATTGAGACTTCTGTTGTATCTTGTTACTTCTGTTGTATCTTGTTAACTCTGATGTATATATATACATAGTAGTTTCATGAACTACTATTTCTTTGCTTCCGCTGCATTGTTATATTACTCTGTGTCGGTGATCTGTGATTTATTTACTGTATATTCTGAGTTTTGCCAAATTTTATTTACAATCTATTATTTTGAATTATTCAAGTCCGACATGTGTGGATTTATTGTCGAATTGAATGGTCCAAAATAGTGGGTCGTTACAGTTGGTATCAGAGCTTTGGCTCTAGGCAAAGGTTAGCATATATGGTAATTTTATTTATAGAATCACTTTCGTTCGAGCTTGAATTCCTTCTTCTTCGTGCCGATTTCTTTTGAATTTTGGAACGTTCCCTACGGTTCCAAATCCATTCGTGTTTCTCCCTATTTGTCTTCTTTTGATTCTGGAGTATCCCATAACTCCACTTTGAATGATCTTTATAACAAATTGGCGGCCTCGCCAATCTCAAAATGACTTGTGTAAAGGGGTGAAACTCCTTTACAAGGAGTATTGATTCACCGAAGATTTCTGCATCCTCGGTTTACAATGCTATTATTCTCTTGTTATCCCGAATTCTATCTCTTGAGATCAGATTTAGGTTTGTCCCAGAACTCCACATCGATCTTATTCTTGAAGTCATGGTCGACCCGGTTAAGGTTGCCAGTGATTTACATAAGCTTATTCATTCCCTTATTCTGCCATCTTGTCTTTTGTTTCCGACTTATCTTCAAATCATTCTTGAAGTGTATTTGTAAATTAATATTTAAATTGTTTTAGTATATATTGTATTGTTTGAGTTGTTGATGTTGATTTGGGTTTTCGATCGATTCGTATGATCAACGTTATCGATAGGATCTCCAAAACACTTGAACAGAGCAAACTGACACCATATTTTTTTCAAACTTGGTAAATGGATAAAATTTGTATAATTATATTTTATATATGTAAAATTTTCTGAATTTTGATAGTTAATTGAATTGGTTGTTAAGTAATAATATTTGACTTTGTATATATCTTGTAACCATTGGCTTCTGTCTCATATATAAATAATTGAACTATAAAAATATGGCTATAAATTAATTGGGAAATTTAAATGAATTTAAACCAAGAATTTGATTTCCGATGATTTCGAACTTTGATTTTAAAGTTTTAAAAGATATATTATTTAAAATATTTCCGAATAGAAATTGTTTCTAAAGAATTTTAAAGTTTTAAATCAGTGCTCTTCTCTTTGTCGTTGGGAAATAATTTCGGTGATGGCTGCAGCATCATCGACATTCATTCTCGAGTTTCGAAGTGAAGAGACCATTCTGTAGCTTTGCTAAAGTTTTGCTTTGAAGAATTAAATTGATGTGAATTTCTAAAAATTGACTTGATTTATAATATATATCGATATATGATTTAAAATTGATTTGATATATATTATGTATCTATATTTATTTATCTCTAGAATAGTTTGAAGTTAATCGGAAATTTAAATTCTTAAAATTTTATCTTAAAGGATGATTTCAATTATAAAATGAAGCCAAAATTTGAATAAATATTTAAGCTTGAATAATTGAATTAGAAAGTTTTATTTGTATAATATTCTATTACATTCAAATATAACTTACCTGAATTAATAAGAAGTTGAATATGTAACTAGATAATGTACAATATAAAAGGATTTTATAAATAAAATTTGAGTGGTTATAATAAATGTAATACACTTAAATTTTAGTTATAAAGAGATTTATAGGGGTAAACAAAATAAAAGTTAATTGAATAATTTACAATATAAAATGGTGTTAAAGGAATTTATAAATAATTTGGAGTAGTTATAATAAAATATAAACATACTTAATATATGTGTTTAAGACATATTAAGTGGAATAAATTAATAATAATTTAGAATAAAGAAGAATTAAATTTGTTGAATAAAATATGATTATAATAAATGACTATGCAAATTTATGATTTTAGAAATTGTTAATTAAAGGTAACTGGATAAGATAATCAATTTAGAATAGTTAGATCGATTTAACTTAAGTGAAATTCAATGGATGAAATCAATTATTAATTTAAATTGAAATTTATATGGTTTAAAATTTTATTGTTTTATTTTGTTTTTCAATCTATTTTCTTTCTATTTGTTTCTATTCTCCTACCTCGTTCCTTTTCAGGGACGAAAAGTTTTGAGTGGGGGAGAGTGTCACGACCCGTAAATTTAACTGGTTTTGATAACGTATTTAATTGAAATTTTGTGAATTTTAAAATGATTGAATTTTGAAATAAAAATTTAATATTTGGAATATGTCTTCTTAAACATGGCAAATGGTAAATTTTCATCTGATAATATTGAAGTTATTTACTGTGTGATTCTATTTCAATTTAAATCAGTTAATAACAGTTGAATTTAAAAAGTGTTCCGAAACCTAAATATGTCAACATGAGAAAATTTATTTAGAACACTCTGAATAAGACTGCGTAATTCGTTTCGCAAATTTAGGACGTTTCTAGCTCCGTTTGGATTTTTCCATACGGAATAGCAACGTATATCAGTGTCCGTAACGACTTTTGATAGGATGGTCATACCACTGATATCTATATACCGTTTCGATCGTCTCGTCGTGCTGATCTCTACGGTATATTTATTCCTGTATTTTGAGATCTGGTGCGCGACGGAAGCAATAAACAGTTTGTTGTAACGGTTCCATAAATCGTGACTTTTCAATTTCCCTTGGTTTCAAAATTTGAAACGTACTGTCCAATCAAGCAAAATTTCTTTAATTATCTGCGTCAATCAAGTGTAGTGCTATTGCTTTTGAAATGAATTGCACGTTCTTTATAGCCTGTAACCTGCTCCAACCTTTAATATTCCAAACGATCAAATTTATTATGTTGTACTTCTTTCATCTGTATATATTGTTTCACTGCTCCTCATGTCTCATCTACTTCATTTTCTCTACCATTTGCTATCCTCACGAACAACACACCCCATGGCCTTCGCCCACACTTCCCTTCCGCCTCGACTCTACAGCCGCCACAAATTCTTCCACCCACCTCCACCTCTGCAACACCCGCGTCACGCCCAGGCAACAGCCGCGCGTCCACCTTCCTCCCTCTTTCCAGCAACAACTGATCGTGCTTTCCACCCCATCACCACCGAGAACGACCTGCTGCTTCCCTCCTCCATTCGGCTACACTTCTTCCTCTCCAGCCGAACTCAAGTGCCATGGCATCAGTCTCCTTCTTTGTTTAACTTTGCCTGGCCAGGCTTGCTTGTAACCTTGACTATTTAAGGTATTATATATCTTATATAATACGTGAGTTATATATATATATATATTGTTTCTATAGATTTATACAATAGACTAGTATAATGTTTAAATCTATATGTAGGAAGGCAAAAGATTGATGTGTAAACTGTGATAGTTTTAACATAAACTATTGGTTTGAAATGGGTTTCTACAAGTTATATTGAGCTCCAAGTATAGCATGCATGCAAGTTTGAAAATAAATACATAAGAATTACATAACATGCGGTATATATATATGTTTTAAGTATGTCGATTTATATTTATATGACATATATATGGTCTGCATTCATACTGAAATAGTTTGAAAAAAATAGATATATAAGGTTGGGTTTTAAAACATATACACCATTTGGTTTAAAACTGTTTAATATATAATAGAGATATGTAAGTTTTGGTACAGCTTACATATATATATATATAATGTAAGGTTATAATCTGTTGACTTTTATGAATAATGTAAAGGTGGATTTGCTTGCTGATCTATATTATCTATTACAGTATGTATGATGGTTTATATATAAAGCTGTTTATTTTATAATATGATGATATTTAATTTAATAGGTGTCGAAATTAGAATATGATTTTTTTAATATATAAATTTTAGGTTATATCTATATACGTTCACTTATATCAATCATCTTTATCGATCCAGTTCTGATTTGATTACGTCTATTCCTATTTATCAGCCTTGTTCGTCGATTCGAGTTCAATCGTGCTTTATCATGACTTTCGGAGTTTGTTGTTGTGTCTTGAATTGTCATCTCTAGCTCTAAAGGTGAGTTTATCACTCTCGACATCCGTACTTTTATAATTGTGAAACAATGGCATGTGAATTGTAGAAAATTTATATGTTATGTTAATATGTTCATATATGCCTGGGATATGATTATGTGATGTTAAATTTTGTTTATATATTTGTTACATCATCTGATATGATATTATGTGTTCTACTGTTATTTTATTTTCTATATCTCACACTGCAAGTTCCCTATCACTATTGGTTGAAATGATACATACCCGAACGGACATTAGAATAAGGAAAATCATTATGAGTTGAAATGATAGGCTCGAGTGATTTTTATTATATTTGATTTACTTGGGATTGCGGGTTTGAAATGATAGAACCCGGATTTTTTCTTTTTAAATTACGGATTGAAATGATACATATCTGTATCACTTGACCTAGGATAGAAAATATTATACAAACCCATGGATAATTTTTAAATAATATTTTCTTAAAGATTATTAAGTATTTTGAATTTTTAAATATATGAAATTTTAACTTAAAGTTGATTTAATGATTTAAATTATAGAGATATATTGGTTTTCTATAAGTTGGAATTTAATAAGTAAATAAGTGGTTTTATTTAAATTTATGAAATATATTGGTTTTGAATTGAATTTAAAGATCTATATTTATGATAAATAATTAATAATTAAATTTGATTTAATTTGGAATCTTAAATCTAACCTAGTGATTTTAATAAAGGTTATTTCCTGAAATGGACAGGTCTTGTATAATAAATAATGTAATTTGAATTGACAAAATGAAATACAGTTTTAATTGGACACTATGTAATAAAATTCATTTAGCTTGAAATCATAGATTAATTGATGTCTAAATGAATAGATTTATGAAGAAAATTTGATTGTTATAATAACTATGATAAAATATTTTATTTTATGAAATGGACATGTCTTGTATAATAAAGTTATAGTGATTCTCTATAAGTTAAATGTATAAGTAAATGGTTAAAATGTATTTAAATCATGACTTAACTTGATAATTGAAAATTTAGTTTCAAATGGAAGTTTTAATTTTAATTTGGTGATAAGATATCTTATTTGTGGAATGGGTATTTAAAATAAAGTGTTAATTTATTTGTTAAAATAAAAAGTTAAGTAAAATAAGGTACTTTGGACATAATACATGAATTATGGTTTAAATTGGATATTTGTTTATAGAACTTTATTTTATTTAAATCATAAGGTAAATGATATCCAACTGAATATTTTCTGAAGCATGAGATATGATTTTATAAGTTAAAAATTGCTAAAATTGAAGTTTTAATGTTTATGAAAAGTTATACTAAAATCTGGAATTTTATTGGTAGCATTGCCAAAATGCTGTGGTTTTAGATGCCATTTGTTAAGTGCTATCATTTCTGAAATTTAACTAAGTTTTGAAATGACTAGATATATATATTACAGCACTTTATAAGTGCTGTTGTATCTGGAACTAAGCTGTTTGAAAATAACTAAATATTTATTGCAACAATTTATAAGTGCTGCTGTTGCTGAAATTAAACTGTTTTGAAATAACCAAATATCTACTACAGCACTTTGTAAGTGCTGCTTTTTTTGAATTTGACAATGTTTTGGAATATTACTATATCTACCGTAACATTTTTTAAGTGTTGTTGTCACTGAAATTTACAATGTTCTTGGAAATTCTATAATTGAATGAATGAACTTAGAAATGCTACAACTTTGAAATAAATAATATTTGACATTGAATTTAAATGGTTTAAATGAATACTAAATTTAAAGGTGTTATGATTTTCTAAGTATTATGATTTTCAAAGAATAACATTTCTAAATTGTTATGATTTCAAAATATTAAGGTTTCGAAGTGTTGGGTTTTAGAGTTGTTATAACTTTGAAGGTACTATGGTTTTGAAAAAGAAATTATTTGAAATAGTATTTAATTAAGAATTTTCTTTAAATATATTGATTTGCAATTGGAGATTGAAGAATATGGCTTTATAAAGTGGTTTTGGGTTAAGATGATTTAAAAAGGAACATTTCAAGTTTAAATAAATTGAAAGAAATATTCAGTGATTGGAAATTTGGGTTTGCTCAAATGATATTTTGGTTTTGAAGTATAAACTAGTTTTAAATGGATATTGATGCAGCCCAGCTTGATATTAGGTCGCCTTCCATAATTCGCTCGGCCTTAAGTCGCCCGCGACCTATCGAGTCATGTCTTGATTTACCTGAGCGACCTATCGAATTATGCCTTAAACCGCTGCCTTGAATCATCTGTGCCGTTTCTCACCATAAGGCGCTCGCTAGCGACCTATAATAAGTTGCGTGCCTTAAGTCGCCAGCGACCTAACGAGTTACGACCTAGAGGGTCGCGACCTAACACTACCGAGCTATTTCTATAAGGCACTCAACTGATGTGCATTTCCTTAGGTCGCTCAAGCGGGATAAGCGACCTAACGAGTTAAGTCGCAACTACTTTTGCCGCATTACCTTAAGCTGTTACTGATGCCGCTTTCTTGAATTGCTCCTGTTAGGTCGCATGTTTCTTATGTCGCTCAAGCTTATGTCGCTCAAGCTTATGTCGCTCAAGCTGTTAAGTCGCTAAGTCGTTGTAGAAGCTGAGTTGCCTTATGTCGCATGAAGTTAGGTCGTGTGATATGTATATTGTTGTAATTTGTTAAGTCGTATGTCGCTTATGTTGTTAAGTCGTGAATGTTAGGTCGTGATTCGTTTGTTCTTATGTCGTTTGTTGTATGTGTGTAACTCGTACATTGTTATGTCGTTCAGTCGCGTATCTGTTAAGTCATATGTGCTGGTGTTGTAACCCTATAAATAGGGGAGTGTTGTGTCATTGTAAAAGAGTTGAATTTTGAATAAAATTGTTTGTGTGCTTTGTGCCACCATTGAAATTGGTAGTTGAGTGTGATCTCCTATCTCCACCTTAGGCATTCGAGTGCGCTCGAATCAACGATTGTTGAAGCCAATTCACAGAATCAAGTGCGCTTGATCAACATTCGAAGAATTATAGATCTTTTAACACGGCATCGTGCACGATCAACATGTTGGAGATAGCTAGAATCCGGTATCTCGTGAGATCAACGGATTTGGGCATTTATCTTGGGTATCTTCAATCCATCAATTCATTATTGTATCATTTCATCGATTTATCATCGATTCACCGATTATTTCCGCTAATCGTGTGAGATCCTGGACGGATTCGATTTACATCATCGAATTCGCTTCCTTGGCTGCATCATTTTGGTATCAGAGCTAGATCGCAAGAAGTTTGCATCATTTGGAGAATTGGGTTTCGAGAATTTGAAGTTTGGAGATCGGATTTGCATTGTTGAGAAGTTTCGTGTATCATTTTTCGTGAAGTGTTCGTGTTAACAGTGTGAAGTTTGAATTTTTGAAGATTTGTTTGAAGTTCAATCATGCCACCGAGACGAGCTCAACGTCATCGCAATGTTGATGCTTTGTATGGAAGAGAATAGGTCGATGAAATGGAGCAACGAATCAACGAGAATTTCAATGAGAATTTGAATGAGGGGATTGGTCGATTAGAGAGAATGATGCTTGAAATGAATCAAAGTAGAAGAAGGGTTTCACCTGAATCGAGCCATAGGGGAAATAGAGTTTCACCACATTCATATCGGGAGAGAAGAGAGGATCATGGTCGTAGAAATGTTGACGATCGTGATAGGAATGATGATGATCGAAATCAGAGAGATGTGGATGATCGTGATCGGAGGAATGTAGATCGAAGGGATGTTGGTGGTGGAAATGGTGGTGGTAGAGATGTTGGTGGTCATGATCGACATCGATATACATCAGATTTTGATGAGGGGTTTGATGGTGGTAGTGTTCATGGTCGAAATCGAAGCCAAGGAAGAAATCATTTAGAGTATGATCACAAATGGGAGTCTGGAATGAAAATTGAAATTCCAGAGTTTAAGGGTGGTATGAAGGCTGAAGAATTTCTAGATTGGTTATCTAATGTTGAAGAGATTTTTGATTTCAAAGAGGTTCCGGATGATCGTCGAGTGAAGTTGGTTGCTACTAGGTTGAGAGGAAGAGCTATGGCGTGGTGGTAGCAAACCAAACTTACATGAGAACGGATGGGGAAGTCGAAGATTGTTGCTTGGGAGAAAATGAAGAAGATGGTGAAGGCTACATTCTTGCCTTACAATTATCAATCACTCATGTATTAGAGGTTGCAGAATCTGAGGCAAGGGACGAAGACTGTTAATGATTATGCTGATGAGTTTTATCAACTGATTGCTCGAAATGACATTATGGAGACGGAGGAACAATTGACTGCTAGGTTTGTTGGGGGGTTGAGGATCCAGATCCAGGATATGGTAAATATGTTTGACCCTAGATCTGTGACTGAAGCGCACCAGAAGGCGTAGGCTTGGGAGAAGCAGGGAAGACGAGGAGGTGGTGTGTTTCCAAGTTCCAATACTCAGAGCAAGGGTGCTAGTGGGAGTTCCAATGTTTCTAAAGCTGTCAGTAAACCAGTTGTGAATGAAGTTGTGACGCAGCGGATTACACAAAACAATGTAGATCGTTGAAAGTAGCAATCGGTGGATTGATGAATACTGAAATGCCCAAATTTGTTGATCCGAAGATGCCGAATCCTAGCTATCCCGAAGACGTTGATCGCGCACGATACCGGGTTCAAAGATCTGCGATTCTTCGAGCGTTAATCAAGCGCACTTGATTCCGCGAATCGACTTCTGCAGTCGTTGAATCGAGCGCACTCGATTATCCGAAAGAGGAGATAGGAGATTACACTCGACTACCAATTTGGTGAAATCACAAAGCTAACAAAACAAAGTTTTTATTTCAAATCAACTAAACTATTACAAATGGCACCACCGGCCTATTTATAGAAGTTACAAATCTCAACACAAATCTGTACAACTCTTAAGTCGTTTCCGACCTAACAACTACGACCTAAAAATGGACGACTTAACAACCAGACGACTTACGACTTACTATAGGTCGTACACGACTTAACAGATTACAACACATAGTCTTACGACATACGACTTATGTACAAGCGACTTAAGGAAACACAATACAACACCAGACAACGACTCAACATATACAGGTATACATAAGTCGGTAGCGACCTAAAGACAAACGACTTAACAACTTCACGAGTTAACATTGCCACGACTTAAAGATTCAGCGACTCAAGAGGCGGTAGCTGCATTACTTCACGCGACCTAACTAGGTCGTAGGTCGTACGCGACTTATCTTAGGTCGTCCCTTCTTCCGCATACTCGTTAGGTCGTAGACGACCTAAACACTTTCCTTAAGTCGTAGCCGACTTAAGCCTTGCACATTCTTAACTCGAGCTGCTCCTTCCGTAGCTTTAGATCGTAACCCGCTTGAGCTAAGTAGTGAACGACTTAGGTCTTTAGCTTCGATAAGTCGGGGACGACTTATAGCCTCTTTGTTAGGTCGCGAACTCGAGATAACTTCTTCCCCTGGTTTCCAGTTAAGTCGCAGCTCCCCCTCACGTGACTCCTTAGGTCGTAAAGTTTCTTCCTTAAGTCGTGGGCAACTTAAGTTAAGTCGTGGGCGATTTAAGCCTTGTAGCTTTGTAGCTCGCGCTGCATCATCCTCCCCAGGTTGAGAAGAATTCGTCCTCGAATTTGCACTCTCTTCTTCCACCAAAAATTCATCCCCATGATATGGTACGAGATGCCTAACATTGAACACGTCAGAAGTGTACACATCCTCCGGTAGCTTCAATTTATAAGCATTTTCATTAATCCGTTTCACAATTTCTACAGGACCAATTTTTCTGGCTTTTAACTTGTTATAAGAGCCTACTGGAAAACGATCCTTTGTTAACACAGCATATACCAAATCTCCTTCATTAAACTCAACATTTCTTCGCTTCAGATCTGCAGATCGTTTGTACTTCTCATTTGCTTTCTCCAATCGTTCCTGAACGATTTTATGACATTCAGTCAATCCATCAACAAAATCAGCATCCTTTTTAACCATCTTCTTTGGTTGTGGTACTACCGTTAAATCCAACGCTCCCTTCGGTAAGCTTGAATACACAATTTGAAATGGACTGAAACCCGTACTACGGTTTACAGCATGATTATGAGCAAATTCCGCTTGACATAACTTCACATCCCAACTCTTCAGATTGTCTTGCACAAGACATCTCAACAAATTTCCCAATGATTTGTTTACAACCTCGGTCTGTCCATCCGTTTGCGGGTGATAAGCGCTGCTAAAGTTCAACTTCGTTCCCACCATCTTCCACAAACTTAGCCAAAAATGACTCAGAAAACGAGTATCCCTATCCGACACAATAGATTTTGGTAATCCATGAAGTCGATATATCTCCTTGAAAAATAATTGAGCAACATGAACAGCATCCGCCGTTTTCTTACAAGCAATACAATGTGCCATTTTCGAAAACCGATCAACCACCACATAGATAGAATCGTTTCCCCTTTGAGTTCAAGGCAAACCCAAAACAAAATCCATACTCACATCAACCCAAGGCTTATTTGGTACAGGTAATGGCATATATAATCCAGCATTCGTCGCAGTTCCTTTCGAAACCTGACAGATATGACATCTCTCCACAAACCTTTCCACTTCTTTCCTCATTGATGGCCAAAAATAAGATTGAGAAATCAACTGTAATGTACGGTCTCTACCCACGTGACCTTCCTCATGCAATTCTTTCACAATCTTCAACTGTAAACTGCAATCCGATATACATAATTGATTTCCCTTGAACAGAAAACCATCCACCATCAAAAACTCATCCGTCTCTCCCTCCTTGACTTTATCAACAAACTTTGCAAAGTAAGGATCATCGACAAATAATTCTGGCAACATATCAAACCCCGTTACTTCAATCTTCATTGTTGTTAACAAATGATTCCTTCTACTCAAAGCATCAGCCACATGATTCGTCACTCCTGACTTGTGTTTAACAACAAAAGTAAACTGTTGCAGATATGCAATCCATGATGCATGTCTCGCTGAAATCTTGTCTTGCCCTTGTAAATGCTTCAACGCCTCATGATCAGTGTAAAGAACAAACTCCTTCTGAAATAGATAGTGTCTCCAGTGTTTGATAGCTTGTACAACAGCATAAAATTCCACATCATATGTACTGTATCTCATCTTTGCCCTTGATAACTTCTCGCTAAAGTATGCAATTGGACGCCCCATCTGACTCAACACCCCTCCAATCCCAACCTTGGACGCATCAGTATGTAGTTCAAACACTAACTGGAAATCTGGTAGCACTAGAATGGGTGCAGACGTCAGCAACTCCTTGATCTTCCCAAACGCATCCCCTGCTTCCTCTGACCATGAAAACTGTTTACCCTTCATACAATCTGTAACAGGCGCCATCACACTACTAAAGTGTGGAATAAATCTTCTATAAAATGAAGCCAACCCATGAAAACTCCGAACCTTTGTTATCGTCTTGGGCTGTGGCCAATCTCTAATCGCCTCAACTTTACTCTTGTCCACCTGTATCCCTTCTCCCGATACAACATACCCCAGAAATAAAACACTATGCGTCATGAACACGCATTTCTTCGTTGCAGCATAAAACTGTTCTTGTCGCAGTACCATCAGCACTTCTCTCAGATGATTCAAATGTTCCTCTGGACTTCCACTATATATCAGAATATCATCGAAATACACCACCACAAATTTCCCAATGTATGGCCTGAAAATTTGGTTGATCACCCTCATGAATGTACTCGGTGCATTCGATAGACCAAACGACATTACCAGCCATTCATACAATCCTTCCCTCGTTTTGAACGCTGTCTTCCATTCGTCCCCTGGTCTAATGCGAATCTGATGATAACCGCTCTTCAAGTCAATCTTAGAAAAGATCACAGACCCACTAATTTGATCTAACAGATCATCAAGCCTCGGCATTGGAAATCTGTATCTGACAGTTATCTTATTTCGGTGCACTGCTGTCCGTACACATTCTCCATGAGCCATCCTTCTTCGGTACGAGTAATGCTGGTACAACACACGGACTCAAACTCTCCTGTATTCGCCCCTGTTCAAGCAATTCCTCTACCTGCCTACGCAACTCTTCATGTTCTTTCGGACTCATTCTATAGTGTGGTCTATGTGGCAACACAGCACCTGGAACAAGATCTATCTGGTGTTGTATATCCCTCAACGGTGGCAACTCCGTTGGTAGTTCTTCAGGAAACACATCATTAAATTCTTCAAGTACTGGTTTAACTTCTTCAGGTATCTCAACCACTTCATTGCTCTCTCGCCCAATCAACAAAAACACCTCAGGCTCCTCTTCAACTTCTTTAACAAACTCCTTCAAAGATAATAAAGTTTTCAGCTCTTCAATCTCCTCCAGCTTGTTTTCTTCTTGTGGTCGCTTCTTTGGAACTAGAGTATTCTTCGTGCCTTCAAACATGAAACTGTAACTGTTGGTACACCCATCATGTTGCACTGCCCTATCATACTGCCACGGTCTCCCCAGCAACAAATGACAGACATCCATATCTACCACATCGCACCAGATTTCATCCTTGTATTTCTTTCCAATTGAAAAGTTCACACAATCCCTTCGTCCAACCTTCACCTCCCCGCCTTTTCTCAACCAAGCCAGCTTGTATGGTTTTGGATGTTTCTCAGTCTTTAATGCCAACTTCCTCACAGCCTCTGATGAAATTATATTATCACAGCTTCCAGCATCAATAACAAATTTGCAAACTTTCCCCAGAATAGTACTTGTCGACTGAAATATATTGCTCCTCAACCAACTACAATCCTCCTCTAGCTTTGGTGTCAAACAAGACCTCCTCATCATTAGATTATAACCTTCGTCTCCCGACACTTCTTCTTCCTCCTCATCAGGTGGTGAATTGGAACATTCAGCTTCTTCATCCTCATCCTCGACCTCCGCTATCATAGCTCTCTTCTTCGGCTTTGGACATTCGCTACTTTTGTGGCCCATTTTTTGGCAATTATAACACTTGAAACCATTATTGACTTTCGTCTTCCCAACCTCATTCACAACTGGTTTTGCAACAACTTTTGAAACATTAGAACTTCCACTAACACCCTTCACTGGATTGTTGGAACTTGTAAACACACTACCACCTCGTCTTCCCTGTTTCTCCCAAGCTAACGCCTTCTGGTGTGCTTCAGCTACAAATCTGGGATCAAACATGTTAACCATATCCTGAATCTGCATTCGCAACCCCCCAACAAATCTAGCTGTCAATTGTTCCTCTGTCTCCATAATATCATTCCTTGCAATCGGTTGATAAAATTCGTCAGCATAGTCATTCACAGATTTTGTCCCTTGTCTCAAGTTTTGCAAACTCTGATACATAAGCGATTGATAATTATAAGGTAAGAATGTGGCTTTCATCATTTTCCTCATCTTTTCCCATGATTCAACCTTTGAATTTTCCATCTGTTCACGTGTAAGTTTGGTTTGCTGCCACCACGCCAAAGCTCTACCCCTCAACCTCGTAGCAACCAACTTCACTCTATGATGTTCTGGAACTTCCTTGAAGTCAAAAATCTCCTCCACATTAGACAACAATCCAAAAACTCCTCAGCTTGCATACCACCTTTGAATTCTGGTATTTCAGTCTTCATCCCAGATTCCCACTTATGATCATACTCCGAGTGATTTCTTCCTTGTCCACATCCTTGTCCATGAACACTTCCACCATCATACACTTCTTCAAAATCGGATGTATATCGATGTCGATCCTGACCACCAACATCTCTGCTCCCTTCGCGTCTTCCACCAACATCCCTTCTATCTACATTCCTCCGTTCTCGATCATTCACATTCCTCCCACGTCTTTGATCATCATCAACACTTCTTTCTCGATTGGATTGTGGTGAGACTCTACTTCCTCCATGGTTAGATTCAGGCGAAACCCTTCTCCGATTCTGATTCATCTCCAACATTATCTTCTCTAATCGTCCAATCCCTTCGTTAAGCTTTTCACTAAAGTTTTCATTGATTCTTTGCTCCATCTCATCAGCTTCTTCTCTTCTATACAAAGCTTATACGTTTTGGTGACGATTAGCTCTCCTTGGCGGCATGATTGACTACTTCACAAACACTTCAAATTTCAAACACCTTTCAACTTTTGATCCAAAAGTAAATGGATCAAAAACTTCACTCTTGTTGCAAAATAGGATGAACACGATGAACACAAGCTTCTCAAAATGATGCAAATTTCAATCTTCAACACTTCGATTTCAACTGGGCTTTTCTTGATGTAGCTCGGCCTCTCTAACTCTTCAAATAAATCGGCTCCAAGACTCGATCTAGCTATGATTGGCTAAAACAAGCTCTGATACCAAATTGACGCAGCAGATTACACAAAACAATGTAGATCGTTGAAAGTAGCAATCGATGGATTGATGAATACTGAAATGCCCGAATTCGTTGATCCGAAGATGCCGAATCCTAGCTATCCCGAACACGTTGATCGCACACGATACCGGGTTCAAAGATCTGCGATTCTTCGAGCGTTGATCAAGCGCACTTGATTCCGCGAATCGGCTTCTACGGTCGTTGAATCGAGCGCACTCGATTATCCGAAAGAGGAGATAGGAGATTACACTCGACTACCAATTTGGTGAAAGCACAAAGCTAACAAAACAAAGTTTTTATTTCAAATCAACTAAACTATTACAAATGGCACCACCGGCCTATTTATAGAAGTTACAAATCTCAACACAAATCTGTACAACTCTTAAGTCGTTTCCGACCTAACAACTACGACCTAAAAATGGACGACTTAACAACCAGACGACTTACGACTTACTATAGGTCGTACATGACTTAACAGATTACAACACATAGTCTTACGACATACGAATTATGTACAAGCGACTTAAGGAAACACAATACAACACCAGACAACGACTCAACATATACAGGTATACATAAGTCGGTAGCAACCTAAAGACAAACGACTTAACAACTTCACAAGTTAACATTGCCACGACTTAAAGATTCAGCGATTCAAGAGGCGGTAGCTGCATTACTTCACGCGACCTAACTAGGTCGTAGGTCGTACGCGACTTATCTTAGGTCGTCCCTTCTTCCGCATACTCGTTAGGTCGTAGACAACCTAAACACTTTCCTTAAGTCGTAGCCGACTTAAGCCTTGCACATTCTTAACTCGAGCTGCTCCTTCCGTAGCTTTAGATCGTAACCCGCTTGAGCTAAGTAGTGAACGACTTAGGTCTTTAGCTTCGATAAGTCGGGGACGACTTATAGCCTCTTCGTTAGGTCGCGAACTCGAGATAACTTCTTCCCCTGGTTTCCAGTTAAGTCGCAGCTCCCCCTCACGTGACTCCTTAGGTCGTAAAGTTTCTTCCTTAAGTCGTGGGCGACTTAAGTTAAGTCGTGGGTGATTTAAGCCTTGTAGCTTTGTAGCTCGCGCTGCATCAAGTTGCGAAGGCGAAGGTCAAGAACAGTTTCAAGTGTTATAATTGCCAGGAAGTGGGTCACAAGAGTAATGAATGCCCGAAACCGAAGAGGCGAGCTATGATTGCTGAAGAGGAAGGTGAGGATGTTGATTAAGGTTATTCTAGTCCAGTTGAGGAGGATGAACAGGATATCACGTCGGGAGATGAAGGATGTAATCTACTGTTGAGGAGATCATGTTTGACACCGAAGCAGGAAGAGGAGGCTAGTTGGTTGAGGAGTAATATCTTTCAGTCGACATGCACTATACTGGGGAAGGTGTGTAAATTTGTGATTGACGCGGGAAGTTGTGACAATATCATTTCTACCGAAGCTGTGAGAAAGTTGAAGTTGAAGACGGAGAAGCATCCAAATCCTTACAAGTTAGCGTGGTTAAGGAAAGGAGGAGAGGTGAAGGTGGACAGGCGAGTTCATGTTCCATTTTCTATTGGGAAGAAGTATAAAGATGAGATCTGGTGTGATGTGGTGGAGATGGATGTTTGTCACTTGCTTTTGGGAAGACCATGGCAGTATGAGCGAGCAGTGCAGCATGATGGTTGAACCAATAGCAAAAACTTTATGTTTGAGGGTACTAAGATCATTTTAGTTCCGAAGAAGAGACAGCAAGGAGAGAGCAAGTCAGAAGAGATTGAGGAGCTGAAGACTTTGTTGACTTTGAAGGAGTTTGTTGAAAAAGTAGAGGAGAGTCCAGAGGTGTTCTTGTTGATTGGACATGAAGCTACTGAATCTGTTGAAGTTCCAAAGGAAGTAAAGCCAGTGTTGGAAGAATTCAGAGATGTGTTTCCTGAAGAGTTGCCAAAGGAGTTACCACCATTGAGAGATATTCAGCATCAGATTGATCTTGTGCCAGGGGCGGCATTACCTCACAGGCCACATTACAGGATGAGTCCTAAGGAGCATGAGGAACTGAGAAGGCAGGTGGAGGAACTGTTAGAGCAAGGGCGTGTTCAGGAGAGCTTGATTCCTTGTGCAGTGCCAGCCTTATTGGTACCGAAGAAGGATGGGACTTGGCGGATGTGTATGGACAGTCGGGCTCTAAACAAGATCACTGTGAGATACAGGTTTCCTATGCCGAGGTTCGATGATTTGATTAATCAGTTGAGTGGGGCTGTTATGTTCTCAAAGATTGACTTGAAGAGTGGATACCATCAGATTCGTATTAGACCGGCTGATGAGTGGAAGACTACTTTTAAAACTAGGGAAGGTCTATACGAATGGCTGGTTATGCCGTTTGGCTTGTCAAATGATCCTAGTACTTTTATGAGAGTGATGAACCAGATTTTCAGACCATTTATTGGGAAGTTCATAGTAGTTTACTTTGACGATATTTTGATATATAGTGGGAGTATGGAAGAGCATATCCAACATTTGCGAGAAGTGTTGTTGATTCTACGACATGAGCAATTCTATGCAGCAACGAAGAAGTGCGTGTTCATGACGCACAGTGTTTTGTTTCTGGGATATGTTCTGTCAAAGGAGGGTATTCAAGTGGATGAAAGCAAAGTGGAAGCTGTCAGGAGTTGGCCACAACCCAAGACAATTACTGAAGTAAGGAGTTTTCATGGGCTGGTATCTTTTTATCGAAGATTCATTCCACATTTTAGCAGTGTGATGGCACCTGTAACCGATTGCATGAAAGGAAAGAAGTTCGTGTGGACAGAGGAAGCAGAGTTAGCTTTTGAGAAGATCAAGACACTTTTGACGACAGCACCCATTCTGGTACTGCCGGATTTTCATATATTGTTCGAGTTACACACTGATGCTTCGAAGGTTGGGATTGGTGGAGTATTGAGTCAGAATGGAAGACCAGTTGCTTATTTCAGTGAGAAGTTGTCTGGAGCCAAGTTGAGATATAGCACTTATGACGTGGAGTTTTACGCAATTGTTCAAGCTGTAAAGCACTGGAGGCATTATCTGTTTTAGAAGGAGATTGTTCTTTATACGGATCATGAAGCTTTGAAACATTTGCAAGGGCAGGACAAAATTTCAGCTAGACACGCTTCATGGGTCGTGTATCTGCAGCAGTTTACTTTTGTTGTAAAGCACAAATTAGGGGTGACGAATCGTGTAGCTGATGCCTTGAGCAGGAGGAATCATTTGTTGACGACGATGAAGGTTGAGGTGACAGGATTTGAACTATTGCCAGAATTGTTTGAGGAAGATCCTTACTTTGCGAAGATTGTTGAGAAAGTCAAGGATGGGAGTACTGATGAGTTTGTGTTGGTAGATGGATTCTTATTCAAGGGGAATCGATTGTGCGTACCAGATTGCAGCTTGAGAATGAAAATTGTAAAAGAATTGCATGAAGAAGGACATGTTGGTCGGGATCGCACATTGCAGTTGATTTCTCAGTCTTATTATTGGCCCTCGATGAAGCGGGGAGTTGAAAAGTTTGTTCGAAGATGTCTTGTTTGTCAAGTTTCGAAAGGGACAGCATCAAATGCGGGTTTGTATATGCCTTTACCTGTTCCTACAAAACCGTGGGTTGATGTAAGCAAGGATTTTGTGTTGGGCTTGCCAAGGACTCAACGGAGAAATAACTCTATATATGTTATGGTGGACCGTTTCTCGAAGATGGTACATTTTGTTGCTTGTAAGAAGACGGCAGATGCAGTCCATGTGGCACAGTTGTTCTTTAGAGAGATCTATCGCTTGCATGGTTTACCAGAATCTATAGTTTCGGACAGGGATACCAGATTTCTGAGTCATTTTTGGCTGAGTTTGTGGAAGATGGTGGGAACAAAGCTAAAATTCTGTAGCGCTTATCATCCACAGACGGATGGACAGACTGAAGTTGTGAACAGATCTCTGGGTAATCTATTGCGATGCCTTGTGAATGATAATTTGAAGAGTTGGGATTCGAAGCTATGTCAAGCTGAGTTTGCACACAACCATGCAGTTAATCGTAGTACGGGTTTCAGTCCATTTCAGATTGTATATTCAAGCTTGCCAAAGGGGCCGTTGGATTTAACGATAGTGCCACAACCGAAGGGGACAGTTAAGCGGGCTGCTGATTTTGTTGATGGGTTGACAGAATGCTATAGAATCGTTCAGGAACGATTGGAGAAGACGAATGTGAAGTAAAAACGATCTGCGGATCTGAAGCGAAGAAGTGCTGAATTTAATAAAGGAGATTTAGTATATGCTGTACTAACGAAGCATCGTTTTCCAGTGGGAGCATACAATAAACTTAAAGCTCGAAGGATTGGTCCTGTAAAGATTGTGAAACGGATCGATGAAAATGCTTATAGGTTGAAGCTCCCGGAGGATGTGTACACTTCTGACGTGTTTAATGTTAAACATCTTATACCTTATTATGGAGATGAACAACCCAATGGGGAAGAACTTTTAAATTCGAGGACGAATTTTTCTCAACCAGGGGAGGATGATGCAGCCCAGCCTGATATTAGGTCGCCTTCCATAATTCGCTCGGCCTTAAGTCGCCCGCGACCTATCGAGTCATGTCTTGATTTACCTGAGCGACCTATCGAATTATGCCATAAACCGCTGCCTTGAATCATCTGTGTCGTTTCTCACCATAAGGCGCTCGCTAGCGACCTATAATAAGTCGCGTGCCTTAAGTCGCCAACGACCTAATGAGTTACGACCTAGAGGGTCGCGACCTAACACTACCGAGCTATTTCTATAAGGCTCTCAACTGATGCGCATTTCCTTAGGTCGCTCAAGCGGGATAAGCGACCTAACGAGTTAAGTCGCAACTACTTTTGCCGCATTACCTTAAGCTGTTACTGATGCCGCTTTCTTGAATCGCTCCTGTTAGGTCGCATGTTTCTTATGTAGCTCAAGCTTATGTCGCTCAAGCTGTTAAGTCGCTAAGTCGTTGTAGAAGCTGGGTTGCCTTATGTCGCATGAACTTAGGTCGTGTGATATGTATATTGTTGTAATTTGTTAAGTCGTATGTCGCTTATGTTGTTAAGTCGTGAATGTTAGGTCATGAGTCGTTTGTTCTTATGTCGTTTGTTGTATGTGTGTAACTCGTACATTGTTATGTCGTTAAGTCGCGTATCTGTTAAGTCGTATGTGCTGGTGTTGTAACCCTATAAATAGGGGAGTGTTGTGTCATTGTAAAAGAGTTGATTTTTGAATAAATTTGTTTGTGTGCTTTATGCCACCATTGAAATTGGTAGTTGAGTGTGATCTCCTATCTCCACCTTCGGCATTCGAGTGCGCTCGAATCAATGATTGTTGAAGCCAATTCACGGAATCAAGTGCGCTTGATCAACGTTCGAAGAATTGTAGATCTTTTAACATGGCATCGTGCGCGATCAATGTGTTGGAGATAGCTAGAATCCGGTATCTCGTGAGATCAACGGATTTGGGCATTTATCTTGGGTATCTTCAATCCATCAATTCATCATTGTATCATTTCATCAATTTATCATCGATTCACCGATTATTTCCGCTAATCGTGTGAGATCCTGGACGGATTCGATTTACATCATCGAATTCGCTTCCTTGGCTGCATCAGATATGATATTTTGTTTTGAAGTATAAATTATTTCGAAATAAATATCCATGGGTTATAATAACGATTGGTTGGCAAAGAGACCGGGATCGGATATGGGCATACTCTCTATCAATACCGAAAACCACTTTGACAATCATGTACGCGGTGGAGATTCCATAATGAAGTAGGATGGTGGCGACGATTCCTATTGAGGTATATACATGGACCCGACTCCCGTGAGTTGGCATAAGGTAGCTAAAACAGGAGCGATTGACGGGCCAATGAGGTAGCACCTCTGATCGGATGCATTTCTTCGATACCATTCTATTACTTTGTGATTGATTTGGTGGCCACCCTTCGATTTTTGATTTGGGAGTTTGTTCCGAGGTGGGCGGTAGTGGCTGTTATGCGTTACCACCAGCCCGGATGCGTAATTGGTATATCTACCCTGGCATTGCCTAGTTGTGCCGTGTCACCTACCATATCGAGCTTTACTATGAGTTTCTATTTGTGGCGTACCTATGGAGTATCTTCTCGTAGCCTCCCGATCTGGAGGTACGCAGGTACTGTATAGACTATTGGCACTATTATGTGTTAAGGGGGACATGGGTAACTCCTTAACGCTATTTAAAAGTAAGTTTATTTTACTATTAGACATTATTATAATAGTGAATATTACTGCATAGTAAATAGTTTAAGTTACTTGTACCTTTATATTACAGTTCACTTGAGTTGGTTTACATTGTATAAGTATGTATGTCCTGACTTGAGTGTTTTGTGTTTTGCTTTACGCTCGGGTCAGACTGAGTGATACAACATTTGAGACTCACCTTTAGAGTTGGAGCTTTTCTTGGAGATCCAGCTATCTATTTCGCTTTCAATTATCCAGTTGATTCCAGTGATGTATTCCGATTTTTTCTTGATTATCATATTGAGACTTCTGTTGTATCTTGTTAACTCTGATGTGTGTGTGTGTATATATATAGTAGCTTCATGAACTACTATTTCTTTAGTTCCGCTGCATTGTTATATTACTCTGTGTCTGTGATCTGTGATTTATTTACTGTATATTCTGAGTTTTGCCAAATTTTATTTACAATCTATTATTTTGAATTATTCAAGTCCGACATGTGTGGATTTATTGTCGATTTGAATGGTCCAAAATAGTGGGTCGTTACATAGCTGGGGAGCTTTTCTACTGGGTCTTGGTAGCCTTGCTTGGACAGAAGGTCCCTGAGGTCCTGTAGCTCCTTCACCGTTTGGTATATTTTTTAGCAAATTGCCGGGTGTTCCTTCTACCAATTGCACTACCTCAAGTCTTTAGAACTGGTTTGCCTTCCCATAGAATTCTTCCAGGGCAGTAGGTTATTTCATCCTTTAATGATTCCTAATGGCCTTGCAGTAGACTGCATCTGTCACCCTTGCTTCTTCCATATGCTAGTCATACTTGTAAAAAGCAATTTCGAATCAGTTGTACAGTTGTAAAAAGGTATAGTTGGAATGATAAACTTCTTTGGATATTCTGCATGTTGAACGGCTTTGGTGAATGGGTTTCGTTGGGGAAGATGCTCTAATCATTGTCAGACCGGTCCGTTTTCAAGTACGGCTATTTATAATGCTTGAGAATGATATATGCATAATTTTCCTATGCTTGAATGATTGGAAATGCCGATTGAATGATAAATCACTTATGATGGGGCCATGGATCAGTGGCAATCCAAAAAGATTTCAAACTTGGTGAGATCAGTCTGGGGTGACAAAGAAGGCCACATAAGGTTGCATTCAAAATTTCAAGGCATTTGGAGTTTGCATGTTCGAGTTATGGGAAAAAGAATATGGATCGGAATTGATGGATCGGTGGCATTTTACTTAGAGTCCGACCTGAGAAATTTTTCCATTTGCTTGGAGTCAGCACATGGTTTTCTAGGAGTCATAGAATTTGAAGTGCTAGGTTGGTGATAAACGTTGCTTGGATCCATTTGCATGTTTCCTTGGAGAAAATATTGGTTTTACCCAAGTCTAATTTCGAGCCAGAATTTCCTAGGTTGCTCCGAGTCAAATGGGTGATTACCCGAATTTGACTTCGAGTCAAGACTTCCAAATATGCTTTGAGTTAAATAGGCGATTACCCGAGTTCGACTTTGAGCCAACCCTGAAGTGAATTTTTCAACGACCATTTTAATGATTTCTGATGATTTTTTACGACGACCATTCGTGATTCGATAATGGGAGCTCCATGATGGGATTAGAAGCCGGTTAGTTGGGAGTGGTCATAATATACCATGGGAGCTTGGACTTATAATCAATCTTGGTTTATATCATATCTTCTTGGTTCTCCTGCGTCTAGGAGTACCATTTGAGTAGCAGTTCCTCGTCCATTGCTTGGCACCATGCTGCGGCACGAGTTTTAGAGTTTCTTCTAGCATTTTGCATGTTGGCATTTTAATCCAATTTGTCTTCCTCAAATCGTTTGTCATCTTCAGAGTCGGTGAGAGCCAACGTTATATCCTCCCGTGGGGTTTTCACCCTTAAGCTCGGTTTTGTAGCAGGTGCTTTTGCAGTAGATGGAGTGTTAACGTTTTCTTCCGTCATGATCCTTGGAGCTCCGCCCATTGCTTCTTTTGCTTTTGCCTTCTGTTTCTTCCATTCAAGCCAAAAACAGAAGAATGCTCTTTCTCCGTAGCAGCCACACCTTCAGGCACCGTTCTGGGAGTAGTTAATGATTGGAGTGATAAGAGAGCATCTATCTTTTCCATAAGAGCCTTTTGACTGTTTTCCATTTTATGATTAATCTCATCAACCATCTTGTTCAATTCTCCCTTAGTCACAACTTCATGCTGTATGGAGGATCCTAGAACCTGGTCCCCAGAGTTGGCTCTTAAGAGCAGGTTGTTGGGGTTGTTGACTTTAATTTGCTAAGGTTTTGTTACTTCTCCAAGAATGGTAGCTCCTATGGATCTTTTGAAGGTAGTTCTCTTTCTTCCTGATGCCATTGATTCTTAAAATAAATCTTCTAAGAAGAGACTGAGGATTTACCATCTGAATCTATCTGATCCAAAGTAGATAGGTAGATTTAAGCTTGAGTCGGGTTCTCAGTGAAATCACCAAAATGTTAACCCAAAAAATGGATCAACTCCCTGGATTGAGTGTGAAAGCACCAGCCCTTTTCTTACAGAGCAATAATATAGAGAATAAATGTAAAAGGAGTAGACACAATAAAAAGATAAGAAGATTTTTATAGTGGTTCGACGGTTAATGAAGCCTGCATCCACTTTATAACTTTTTATTAACTGACTGGTGTTACAAGTTGAATCAGATTACAATTTGATTGAAATCATTGGATCTTGTAAGTTAGATCAAGTCACCAGTGTTAGCATCACTGGAGAATCACAGTGAACCCTTTATATGACTGTTGTATGGGAGGAGAAGTGTGAAGAATAGTTTCTGTAGAGTTCTCGCAGCCAGTCCAAAAGATCCCATTTATATTGCAGGTAGGATTGTATTTATAGGGGTTGGAGAGCTATTGGGCTAGGCTGACTTGCCAGATGCGTGCAAATGACCATACGAAGGTGCCCTGAAAGTTCCATATCGAGCCGAGTCAATTTGATGTATCGCTAGTGATCCATAAGTTATGGATAGCTAGTGATCCATAGCCTTGGGTCGCTGGTGACTCAACTGCTTGAGATGCCTTTTATCATCCTATTTTTAAACTCCATGGTAATCTAGCATAGTCATATGGATCGCTAGCGATCCATAGTGCATGGATCGCTAGCGATTCACGTACTTAGAGTGTTTTTGGTTATTTCCTTCTAGATTGAGTTTGTTGTCTCGTAGTGATATTCTCCATATAATTTGTTAGCTTGTTGCCTTGTTGTGATGATGATCCACACACTGGTTGCATTGGACTGCTGATTGAATTAGAGGAATGCATGCTTCTCAATTTAAATAGCTCAGAATTCCATTAAACTTAGCCATCATTCCTCGAATGCCTATTGGACCATGATGCAAGAGGATTAGTAGACCTATGAGCTATCCTCTTAGATCGCTAGTGATCCATAGGTGATGGATCGCTAGCGATCCATCCCCTTAGTGGATTTTTGGGTAATTCTTCTTAAGTCCCTTTTGGCCTATTCCTCTGGTCCTTTTGGTTGAGTTTTGAGTTGTTTTGGCTTGGTCTAAGTATTCTAAGTCATCTGGATTCGGCTTGGGTAAAAACCCATTTAACATAAAACTCTACAAATCATTTAAAGAATTTCAATACTTTTCAAAACTCGATGTCCATATGTCTCGTTGTAGTGTTTATGAATCCCAATCGATAACGTTGATCAGACATATTGACCATAATTCTTAAAGCACTCAACGTGCAAATTAACACAATTCAATTTTTAAAAACTCTTCAAAATATTTTTTCTATATACATTTATATAAAATCATACTTCTTACTCTATATACATTTATAAGCCAAAATCATAAAATTCTTTACATTTAAATATCTGTCTAAACCCTTTACAATATCAAATCATTTCCAAGTATTCAAATACTATCAAACAATCATCAAACTTCAAAATTTTACTTCACAAAAAGTGTATATAATATATGCACGTCAATAACATGTAATGAAGACAAAATTTTCAAAACTCTTAGAGGTAACTTCAATACCAAAAATAACACGAGAATTTAATATCAGTAATTACAAATTTAATATAAGTAATCCTCAACTAATCGAATATACATACAAACTTCCATTATGCTCAGCGGAAAGTAATCCATACATTTCTACTGCACACTCTGATCACTAACTGACTAGAATATAATAATTTATACCACCCCACCGAAGGTACATCATTATATATTTCATACTTAATAAATATTTGTAAAATATTTTATATATGCAAAATAAAAATATGCACCCCGATGATTACCCCAAATAACCATCATATACTAAATGATACATTCATATACATACATACATACATACATACATACACATACATACATACATACATGCATGCATATATATATAGACACACACACATATATACACACACTTTTATCATTCTTACTATAAACTAAATTCCCAACACACCCAAGGGGCAGGGACCCTACGTCTCCTTTAGGCCAATGAATCATGTCTCTGATATACAATGTGTTATTCTAAACCTACTCTAATACCATTTTGTAACACTGCACCTATGTACCCATACAATATAAGGGTATTACAGAGTAATACGATCAGATAATACGATGAATGAGGCTGTATAGGGTACACACGAGAATATTCCCTTGGGCTAACACTGGTATGTATTTAAACATTAAATATAACTCACCAACAATCATACACAGTATCAACACAAAGCAATATACACATGTGCCTTCAGGATAGAAAAATACACAATATACAGTATATAAACAAAGAACAGAGAGTCAGAATCACATCGATAATATATAATACATAAATATACATGGTATATCCAATATATTTCATTAGAATATACATACAAGAGACAATACCATACAAAGTAATAGTCTACTATACTGAATTCCTAGCCTCCTATAGGTCTAAAACAAAAGCAGGTCTCGCTGTCCCTATACCCAAAATGTCTCAGACTGACCCGAGTATAATATAAATAACACGCATGTTAGACTATGTCTAAATCACAGGGTTAATAAATATAGGTTAAATAGTATATACTAGGATAATAACATGATAACATAGTGTATGAGCTCATGTCAATGATTACAATGTATTATAGTATAAGTATAAAGGGGAGGAGTATGCTTGGTTTATAATTCAATAACTCAAAAGGTCACCAAAACCTCTCATAACATAAATATCACTAAAACCATATGTAATTATGTCATCACCCATATAAAACAAATCAATAGAAATCAAGAATGCTATATCCAATGGGTGAATCATACATATAATACAACATCATCATATAATAATGAAATCATAAAGTGAATCGGGCTAGCATACAACAACACCCTAATATAATATCATAAAATCAAAAGATAATGTGAGATAGCTCATTAAATCATCCAATAGTATCAACTACTATACAAATCGCAAAGATAACCTATCATAATCCAAATCACAATCGATAAACAAGGGCTATCTCTAAAAGATCAAACCAGACGGGTATGGATATACTGGGACTGAGTACACTTTAGAGATACATTCTCTAGTATAGCTAACTCATTGGATAGTGAATAATATATGCCAATACACAGCACACACATAACCCCGAACTAGAAAGGAAGACTGATAGCACATAACACGCTCCAGGAATCCAGGGTCTACTCGCCTCCTGCTAATAGCCGGATATGTTCCTATAGTCTTTAGTTACCTCGACAGACATTGTGACCCACATCCACCTATGTCTCGTCTATGCATATCCTTGGTCACGACCCTGCATTTGCCCCTATGGTAATAGACTGTTGGTCTATACATCACAAGGGGCTACCAACTACAAATCCTGTAGTGCGATCGAATATCATAACAACAATGGTGTCGTGGATGTGGCGCGCAACCCTCGATCAGGTCACCAGGTGTATACAGGCCAATCTAGTTCACTCTTGAAACATAAAGGGATTTAGACAAAAGTGAATGACATATAGTAATTATATCCTATATCTATACATAGTTCTAGATGTAAGCCGACACATGGTTCCATATAAGTTGACACGTGACTATGATATACTAGAACTCTAATCACCTCTAACACACGGCTTTACCCATAAGCCAACACATGGCTACAATATACTCACCGTAGCGAGTATCATCACATACACATGAGTAATCCTTGTTTGAGTGACATTTACTTACAAAGAATAATCAAACGAACAACAAAATGACATCCCATACCACTCCATGTTATTTGAACAATTATTCAATGCTCATAAACTACACTCAACCTACACTAGATATCTATATGTAACAAGTTCGATGAATAATTGAAAAAGTGTAACCGAAAGTCCCATACCAGACAATATCACTAAACCGTTTATTTAAATTTATCACTACAAAGAAATCATATCTCACAAATCAAATGTAAAGATGTCACAATTCATATAGAAGGATGTCATCACCGTATCATATTAAATCAATAATCAAATAAATATCAATCGTGAATCATTCATATAGTCCAATTTAATGTACAAGGAAAGAATACATAGAAAAATTATAATAGTAGATTATTCAAATAAATGTACATCAACAAATTAATACTAATAATAAATCAATGTTAATAATAAATCATTTGCAACAAACATTCTTTTATAATAAATAAACACTTAGAAATTAATACATATATTCTCTTTTGAACAGAAATACTAATTTCATAACCTTTCATAAATTTAATTATTAATTTAATATTCAAAATAAGTTTGGAAAGCTTATTGCCTTCTTTTGAAACCCAAAAACTGGTTTATAAAACTAAATATTACATGAAACAATTATTTCATATTTTTCTATATCTATACACTATTTTAAAATGATTTTATAAAATATCTAAATCAGTTTTTATATATTCATTATCACTTGAATACCTTTTGAAAAATTGAATTGTATATATTAAAATTCCATATATTGAAAACTATAAAATATCAATTCTAACCATATTATATTTTTATCATTTAAATGATATTATTAAGTTCACTTATTAATGTTGTTAATCCATAAACTATAATTACATTCACAATTTATCTAAATAAATATATATATTCGAGTTACATTATATTTATTCAACTTATTCTATATATATGTATGTATGTATGTATATGTATGATTTTAACTATAAGTTACTAAAGCTTACACACATATATTGAGTTGCATATGCACAGATGACTACATGCACACAACTAGGTTACACACAAGCATACAACACAACACACACAAGCACATAGTAGCTGCACACTCACACACCTCTCACACTAACATACATATATACATATATCATACAATTGTACACACAAAACAGAAACACATGAACACACACACTCAATCACTCAAAAGAAGCATGCACAAACAAATTCTTAAACTAATACATAGACACACGCATGGACACAAGCACAAGGCTCCACCACAACGGGTGGACCAGTCATAGATGACCGGTGCACCGGTCAGTCTTTACTTGGAGCAAATATGCTCCAAGTCGAGCCTTCCCCTGATTATTTCGTTTTGATTCTAATGCAAAACCAATTAATATACACGTACAAGCATTTATACGAGAATATAGGCTAAGTTATATAAGAAATTTAATGATTAGCATAGATATGTGAGTATATAATACTTACCTACTACTGCATGCTCTCCATCTGTACTCAAACGCACACACATTGCACACTAAACTCTAACACATGCATACGCCACACCTTGATCTGCTTCTCTTATAAGTGTACAATGATGCGTAGAACAATATACTTGAATTTGAGATTTTATAATAATTTACTTGAATTTGATTTGATTTATTGGAGTGGTAAGGTTTGTGTATGTGGATGATTTTCTAAAGTTAAGAAATGTTATCATTGATGTTATATTTGTAGAGAGGGAGGAGAAGTCTAGAGATCGAATTCTCTAGAAATGAAGAAGTCGGGATACTTGATTTTAGGGTTTAGGTTAATGGGCTTGAGGTGTTGGGCTTTAGTGCATTCATTTTCTTTTCTTTTCTTCCTTTTCGTTCATTTACTTTGGTTTATAAACAATTCTATACAAGCTCATCTTCCAAAACTATTTCATTCACAAAATTACTTTCAACGAGTTACAACTTTATTTATTTTACCAAATTATTTTATATAATTTAATTCATTTAATTAACTATTTTATTTAAATCATTTACTAGTTGATTTTAAACTATATTAATAACTTTACTTTCCTTATCAAATAAACTTTATATTTTAAAATTTTCAATTTACCATTATTTCTAAAATAACTCATTCATATTTTCAAATTCCAAAACAATTAATTAAATAAATTATTAAGCCGCCATTATTTTAAAATATTCCTTATATTTTTTTTAAATCATTACTAGTTATCTTGTTATAAAGTTCTGATATTCTGAAACAAATTCAAATTATTTAATTAAATTCCAAAAATCCATTTTTCAATTAAATCAATATTTATTATTAATTACCACTAAAAAACGGGTTGTTACAGTAGGTCTAGTGTAATAGATTATACCAGATCCAATCTAGATTATTTAAATAAAATCCAATTTTATTTAATTTTTTCAATTTAATTAAGTAATGAGTTAATCAAAATATATTTATACATATAGTTTTTAAGAATATCATTACATACTCATATGTGTATAACGCGAATATCCTACATCATAGTAAAGTGTACATTATTAATGTCTACATATTTAGACATTGGGATTTGCATCTACAACGTAAATAATCATCATTTATATACGCATTGATTTTCTCAAAATAATATAAAAAATATATGCATATTTATAAATAAATCTAAAATTTTATTTTATATTAAATAAATTAAACGTTATTTAAAATATATTTTAGCTAAGTCAAAAAATTTATAATCAAATTTAATATATAAAATATCTAATTTTAACATGATAAAATAATTTGAATTTCAGATCCAAATCTATAAATTGAAATAAAATACATAGGAATAATTTAAAATACATAAATTTGTATATATTAGAAAATTAATCTAGTGTCGATATTTTTAATTATATGAAATAATTAATTTATGTATTTTGCTACAAAATAACTAATAAATCAACATATGTAATAAAGATTTTTTATTCGATATATTATTTTAAATTTGAAAGCATTTTATTATTAAATAAAATTAATATTTAAATATATTTATATATGTGTATATATATAAATGTATTAACATAAACACTATTTAAAACTACTATGATATAATTATAATTAAATTATTTTAAAATATAGTTTTAACATTTTTTAAATTTCTGAAACTTATTATTAATTTAAAACAAATTTTTGAATAATTTTGGATACACAATACACACACACATATGATTTAAAATAGGAAAATCATTCTGAATTATTAAAAATTAGCTTTAGTGTTTTAAAGGTATATATATATATATATATGTATGTATGTATATATGTATGTATTATGATCAAAATGAAATGTTAACATACATGTATATAATTTTATTTAGTTATATAGATCAAAGCAGTAATGTTTAAATTAGGTGACATGGTGAGATACATTATAATATATTTACTGAGGACAACAAATGCATGTGTAAAATTATTATATAATCTATTTACAACATCAAATATATAATAATAGATAAATAAGATTTTTACCTCAAGGATGAAGCCTTGAAACACACGTTGGTTTATAGCATAATGTCCACTTCTAGAGTTAAATAAAATAAATATATTATTTTTGTGAAATTAATTGCCTTATTTGAGTTAGAAATTCAAACATTTGAATATAAAATTTGGAATTAAGATCTAAACTGAGTTTAAATGTTGAATAAGTGTTTTTTGTGGATAAAAGAATTTAAAAAGTTATTTTTGATATTTTATTGAATTTAATTCAATAAATTAAACTTATGTATTTATTTGATAAAAAAAGGAGAACATTGATTTAAAAATTCTGAAATTTGAATTGTGCGTTAAAACCCAGGATTTGTTTTGAAATTTTATTTTGGCAAAATAACTAATAATTGTGAAATTTTGTAATTTTTTTGAGGAATAAAACAATTATTTTAAAATTGTGTAAAGCTAAAAGGCAATATTTTGATAAAAGAGAAAATCGTTACAAAAATAATAAAAAAGTTTGGAAGAACGTCTTAAGCCAATTTTAGAGAGGCTCAAATTACTTTGGTTCATAAATTATATGGGTATCATTTTTATTTTAAAAGAAAAATTAAATTCCTTGATTTTATTCATGCTGGACCACTACCTTTATGCTCATCCACTCCCCTCACGCCCCTTTCCTTATTATGTTCCTTTCCCTTAAATCCAACCCGATTATTTTCCCCTACCTCATTTTTCACGAAATCAAAATCAAACGAGAAAAAGGGGAGAAAATGCACGACGAGAGACGAGGTAACTATGGCTACATCAGGGTAGGAAAACAATGTCGACCTAGAGGCTGAGAGTGGAACTTGCGCACGATTGAGGCTGGCCGAGCGATGGTGTTTAGGCTTGAATGTGTGTTGCAACAACGACGAGGAGGAGAAGACGGTGGTTGAAGGTGATCGGGACGAGGTAGAGTTTTCTCACATATTTAAGGATAAGCAACGATACCGGCGGTACGGGTGGTGGTGGCTGTGCGTGTGCATCAGGAGGTCTGAGGCATCTACAGTGAGGGTCAATAAGATAGAATGTTGGAAATTTTATCGGCAAATTTCAATGAGTATAAAAAGCAGTTTGATTGTTGAAACTATTTCAATGATTTAGAGTGCTGGTATAATAATACATATGAAAGCGAGTTAACTGATTGCAAACTTATTTCAATTGATTTTATACTGTGTAAAATATTGGCTTGATAACCGATAATGTTGAAATTATTGTCAAAAATGATTGATTTATTTGACAGTTGATCGTGGATTGATAAAACAGTAGCTTGCTTATTTTTATATATAAATACATACATATATACATGCACAATTGGTTGAACTGATATAGATTATTTTGGTTAAAGTGTGTTGTTTGTGTGGAGATTGGACAGTAAATACTTATGTTATGGATTGAGCATTTTATGTCTAGTAACAACTTCATATTAAATAATTAAATCTTGATGAGTTGAAAATTGAAATACACACATACATATGCACGACGATACATGGCTGGTGAAATTATACTTTTGATTGTTGGTTGGAAAAATACACAATATAAATTATGAAAATTATTTAAATAAAATGAAAATATGATATAAATATTTAAAGGTAGTATGCTGTTTTAACGAATTTTATTTTGAAATATATTTGAATTTATTTATGCAAAAAGTTGAAATTTATTTATTGAAATGAAATAGTTTTTGCAAATGGTTTGTAGTGTGCTTTTAATGCATATGGCATGAAATTATTTGGAAAGAACTTATAATTATATCCCAAAAGAAGTTAGAGTGTTAAAAATGTAATTTAAATTATATGGAAGAAAAAACTGAAATGAAATTGGTACATATTGTTTTTGGGATTATTTTAAATATAAATAATATTTTAAAGTTTTATTTAAAATTATAAAGGAATCTTAATCATTTCATATAGATAAAACAATGTGTGTGTATCGATTTCGAAAGTACATTGAAGTGAAAATATTGTTTGGAATAATTTTTATTTGGTGTATAAATTTGAAATAAATAATTTTTATAGATTTTTGTGCTAAAAAGGTTTTATTTGAATTACTTTTAAACTGAAAATGATGGAAGTTAAGTTGAATTTGAATTATAATTATTTTTTAAATAGAAAGTAAAGAGAGTAAATTGAAGTTGAATTTAGAATCCTATGTGATGAATACTATATATATAATTATTGATGAATATTAAATGTGATGAATTTTAAAGTGATTCCTTTTAATATTGTATGTTGCTTATGATATGATTCTAATGATTGTGACGATGTATGTGTATAAAATTTAAATTGACCTATATTGTTTAATTAAAATCGTCCTGAATGATTTTATGCTTTGAATTTTATATGTCGCACTTCATAAATGTTTTATCATAAGTTGGTGTTATGAGTTAAATATGATGCACAAACACGACATTTATGTGTGATATAAAAAAGGGACACAGTACCATTTTGGGAATAAATGGTATTTGGGAGGTTGAATATGGATGATTTTGAATAAATTTAACCTACGAAGCAAACATGGCGAGGTGGAACTATTGGATGCTAGAATCCATCCTAGTGTACAGATTCTAAACAACACCCTGAATCATGATGAATTGGTCTAATGTCGTATATTGTCCAAACAATTTATTGCACAAACACAACCACAGTGGCATGCGTAATGCAAATGGGAAATAGAAAGAGTAAAAAGTAATCTCATTGATGGATACTTGGTGGAATGAAGATCAAGATTACAGCACAATGAAGAGAGTGCCAACATTGAATAGGAGAAGATAGTGCAACTAATAGATTGGGTAGAGGCATCTACAATATCTTGTTGGAAGGTATACGGATGAAAAGGATAGTGATATCGGTTCGAGGAAGAGTCTAGTAAGAGTGAATATGAGTTGGATTCAATAGTGATTACAAACCTCGTATGTGACACCCCAACTCTATACCAATATTATCCAAGGGTATTACAGAGTAATACTGTTAGATAATACGGAGAATGAGGCTATATGAAATATACGTGTATATATTTCCTTGGACTAACACCGATACGTATTTAAACAATGAATAAATAAATCAGCTATACGTACACGATCTCATTACAAAGCAATATACACATGAGCCTCGAGGACGGAACAAAACATAATATATAATAAATAACATAGGACACAGAGTCAGTTGCAGCAATAACACATAATATATAATAAATAATACAAATATGATAGTTTATAAATCATCTCAGGTATCAAATTCTCAATACAATACAATGTATAGTCGATATATATCTCAGTGTCAAAATGTACAGTGAATCGATTGCATACAAATATCATATATGATCCTAATATATATCCCCTCTAAGCCCAATAAAAGAAAAACTAGTAATGTCATCCATGTACCGGAAATGTCTCGGACTGAATGAGTATTACATAAATAACACATGGTCAGACTATGTCTAATCAAATGTCCCAAATAATGTATGATAATGTAAAAAAGAAGAATAATATGATAGCTCTAATATGGATAATCAAACCATTAAGACATATCAAAGAATGCATATATATAATATAATATCTTAAATAATCATCAAAGCATCACATCACTCAAATAACTCAAATTCATATGAAACAATCATCATTGATATCAAAAGACGTTATCACCCATATAGAAACACATCAAAATAGAAATTTTATAAGCAACACAAATGATTGAATCGTTCATATCCATAAATCATCATCAAATCCTGAAATATCACTAAATGAGATATCTTAAAGGGAAGTTAGGCAGTAACGAAGCAATGTCCTCAATCTCTCTCAATCTCATATTATGAAATACCATTATCGAATCAATAAAATCTTTAAGAAAGATATGAGTTAGGTCATAACAATATCCAAATATAATCAATAATAAGTAGGCCATTTGCATGTAAAGAATAGGTCGTCTGCCTAAGAAGGATACAGGGTTGACCATACTCTGGACACAGTCTTAGGTATAATCTCATCAATACATAATATATGTCTATCTATCACATGGACATACATACACATACACCAGAGCCAGATGGGAGACTGACTACACGTCTGCTTACTCTAGGAGCCACACATGGTCCATATGATACGACTCCTACAGTCATCGGTTACCATTACATCTCCTTTCTCGGTATCGTGACAAAGATCCACCATAGGCTTGACAACGCGTAGCCTCTTCGGCCATGACTACCGACATGTGCCCCAATGGTAACTAACCATTAGCCTATGCGACACGATGGGCATGTGATGCAGCCTAGGAAGCGAATTCGACGATGTAAATCGAATCCGTCCAGGATCTCACACGATTAGCGGAAATAATCAGTGAATCGATGATAAATTGATGAAATGATACAATGATGAATTGATGGATTGAAGATACCGAAGATAAAGGCCCAAATCCGTTGATCACGAAGATACCGGATTCTAGCAATCTTCGACACGTTGATCGCGCATGATTCCGTGAGAGAAGATCTACAATTCTTCGAACGTTGATTAAGTGCACTTGATTCCGTGAATTGGCTTCAACAATCGTTGATTCGAGCGCACTCGAATGCCGAAGGTGGAGATAGGAGATCACACTCAACTACCAATTTTAATGGTGGCACAAAGCACACAAACAATTTTATTCAAAAATCAACTCTTCAAATGATACAACTCACCCGCTATTTATAGGATTTTACAACACACGACCTAACAATAGCAACATAAAAACAAACGACTCACGACCTAACATTCACGACTTAACAACATAAGCGACATAAGAAAGTTACAACACAACAGTACACGACTTAACAATAGTTACAACATACAACACACGCGACCTACGACATAACAGTAGCACGCGACTTAACACAGCAATAGGGACGCTTGAGTGACTTAAAGATCAGTGACTTAAGAAATGGCTTCTGGAACGACTTAAGCTTCAGCGACATAAGTGAAGCGACTCAAAGAATGCGGCAAAAGTAGTTGCAACTTAACTCGTTAGGTCGCTTATCCCGCTTGAGCGACCTAAGGAAATGCGCATCAGTTGAGCGCCTTATAGAAATAGCTCGGTAGTGTTAGGTCGCGACCCTCTAGGTCGTAACTCGTTAGGTTGCTAGCGAATTAAAGCACGCGACTTATTATAGGTAGCTAGCGAGCGCCTTATGGTGAGAAGCGGCACAGATGATTCAAGGCAGCGGTTAAAGGCATAAATCGATAGGTCGCTAGGTCGCTAGGTCGCTCAGGTAAGTCAAGACATGACTCGATAGGTCGCGGGCAACTTAAGGCCGAGCGACTTATGGAAGGCGACCTAATATCAGGCTGGGTTGCATCATCCTCCCCTGGTTGAGAAAAACTCATCCTCGAATTTAAAAGTTCTTCCCTATTGGGTTGTTCATCTCCATAATAAGGTATAAGATGTTTAATATTAAACACGTCAGAAGTGTACACCTCCTCCGACAGCTTCAACCTATAAGCATTTTCATTGATCCGTTTCACAATCTTTACAGGACCAATCTTTCGAGCTTTAAGTTTATTGTATGCTCCCACTGGAAAACGATCCTTTGTTAGTACAGCATATACTAAATCTCCTTCATTAAATTCAGTACTTCTTCGCTTCAGATCCGCAGATCGTTTATACTTCTCATTCGTCTTCTCCAATCGTTCTTGAACGATTCTATGGCATTCTGCCAACCCATCAACAAAATCAGCAGCCCGCTTAACTGTCCCCTTCGGTTGTGGCACTATCGTTAAATCCAACGGCCCCTTTGGCAAGCTTGAATATACAATCTGAAATGGACTGAAACTCGTACTACGGTTGATAGCATGATTATGAGCAAACTCCGCTTGACATAACTTCACATCCCAGCTCTTCAGATTATCCTTCACAAGACACCGCAACAAATTTCCCAGCGATCTGTTCACAACCTCGGTTTGTCCATCCGACTGCGGATGATAAGAACTACTGAAATTCAACTTTGTTCCCACCATCTTCCACAAACTCAGCCAAAAATGACTCAGAAATCTGGTATACCTGTCCGAAACTATAGATTCTGGTAAACCATGCAAGCGATAGATCTCTCTAAAGAACAACTGTGCCACATGGACTGCATCTGCCGTCTTCTTACAAGCAACAAAATGTACCATCTTCGAGAAATGGTCCACCACAACATATATAGAGTCATTTCCCCGTTGAGTCCTCGGCAAGCCCAACACAAAATCCATGCTTACATCAACCCATGGTTTTGTAGGAACAGGTAAAGGCATATACAAACCCGCATTTGTAGCTGTCCCTTTCGAAACTTGACAAACATGACATCTTCGAACAAACTTTTCAACTTCCCGCTTCATCGAGGGCCAATAATAAGACTGAGAAATCAACTGCAATGTGCGATCCCGACCAACATGTCCTTCTTCATTCAACTCTTCTACAATTTTCATTCTCAAGCTGCAATCTGGTACGCACAATCGATTCCCCTTGAATAAGAATCCATCTACCAACACGAACTCATCAGTACTCACATCCTTGACTTTCTCAACAATCTTCTCAAAGTAAGGATCTTCCCCAAACAATTCTGGTAATAGTTCAAATCCTATCACCTCAACCTTCATCGTCGTCAACAAATGATTCCTCCTGCTCAAGGCATCAGCTACACGATTCGTCACCCCGGATTTGTGCTTTACAACAAAAGTAAACTGCTGCAGATACGCGACCCATGAAGCGTGTCTAGCTGAAATTTTGTCCTGCCCTTGCAAATGTTTCAAAGCTTCATGATCCGTATAAAGAACAAACTCCTTCTGAAATAGATAATGCCTCCAATGCTTCACAGCTTGAACAATTGCGTAAAACTCCACGTCATAAGTGTTATATCTCAACTTGGCTCCAGACAACTTCTCACTGAAATAAGCAACTGGTCTTCCATTCTGACTCATTACTCCACCAATCCCAACCTTCGAAGCATCAGTGTGTAACTTGAACAATATCTGAAAATCCGGCAGTACCAGAATGGGTGCTGTCGTCAAAAGTGTCTTGATCTTCTCAAAAGCTAACTCTGCTTCCTCTGTCCACACGAACTTCTTTCCTTTCAGGCAATCGGTTACAGGTGCCATCACACTACTAAAATGTGGAATGAATCTTCGATAAAAAGATACCAACCCATGAAAACTCCTTACTTCAGTAATTGTCTTGGGTTGTGGCCAACTCCTAACAGCTTCCACTTTGCTTTCATCCACTTGAATACCCTCCTTCGACAGAACATATCCCAGAAACAAAACACTGTGCGTCATGAACACACACTTCTTCGTTGCTGCATAGAATTGCTCCTGTCGTAGAATCAACAGCACTTCTCGCAAATGCTGGATATGCTTTTCCATACTCCCACTATAGATCAAAATATCGTCAAAGTAAATTACTACGAACTTCCTAATAAATGGTCTGAAAATCTGGTTCATCACTCTCATAAAAGTACTAGGATCATTTGACAAGCCAAACGGCATAACCAGCCATTCGTATAGACCTTCCCTAGTTTTAAAAGCAGTCTTCCACTCATCACCCGGTCTAATACGAATCTGATGGTATCCACTCTTCAAGTCAATCTTTGAGAACACAACAGCCTCACTCAACTGATCAATCAAATCATCGAACCTCGGCATAGGAAACCTGTATCTCACAGTGATCTTGTTTAGAGCCCGACTGTCCGTACACATCCACCAAGTCCCATCCTTCTTCGATACTAATAAGGCTGGCACTGCACAAGGACTCAAGCTCTCCTGAACACGCCCTTGTTCTAACAACTCCTCCACCTGCCTTCTCAGTTCCTCATGCTCCTTAGGACTCATCCTGTAATGTGGCCTGTGAGGTAATGCCGCCCTTGGCACAAGATCAATCTGATGCTGAATATCTCTCAACAGTGGTAACTCCTTTGGCAACTCTTTAGGAAATACATCTCTGAATTCTTCCAACACTGGCTTTACTTCCTCTGGAACTTCAACAGATTCAGTAGCTTCATGTGCAATCAACAAGAACACCTCTGGACTCCCCTCTACTTCTTCAACAAACTCCTTCAAAGTCAACAAAGTCTTCAGCTCCTCAATCTCTTCTGACTTGCTCTCCCCTTGCTGTCTCTTCTTCGGAACTAAAATGATCTTAGTACCCTCAAACATAAAGTTGTAGCTATTGGTTCAACCATCATGCTGCACTGCTCGGTCATACTGCTATGGTCATCCCAAAAGCAAGTGACAAACATCCATCTCCACCACATCACACCAGATCTCATCTTTATACTTCTTCCCAATAGAAAATGGAACATGAACTCGCATGTCCACCTTCACATCTCCTCCTTTCCTTAACCACGCTAACTTGTAAGGATTTGGATGCTTCTCCGTCTTCAACTTCAACTTTCTCACAGCTTCGGTGGAAATGATATTGTCACTACTTCCCGCGTCAAATCACAAATTTACACACCTTCCCCAGTATAGTGCATGTCGACTGAAAGATATTACTCCTCAACCAACTAGCCTCCTCTTCCTGCTTCGGTGTCAAACATGATCTCCTCAACATTAGATTACATCCTTCATCTCCCGATACGATATCCTGTTCATCCTCCTCAACTGGACTAGAATAACCTTCATCAACATCCTCACCTTCCACTTCAGCAATCATAGCTCGCCTCTTCGGTTTCGGGCATTCATTACTCTTGTGACCCACTTCCTGGCAATTATAACACTTGAAACTGTTGTTGACCTTCGCCTTCGCAACTTCATTCACAACTGGTTTACTGACTGCTTTAGAAACATTGGAACTCCCACTAGCACCCTTGCTCTGAGTATTGGAACTTGGAAACACGCCACCTCCTCGTCTTCCCTGCTTTTCCCAAGCCAACGCCTTCTGGTGCGCTTCAGCCACAGATCTAGGGTCAAACATATTTACCATATCCTAGATCTGGATCCTCAATCCCCCAACAAACCTAGCAGTCAATTGTTCCTCCGTCTCCATAATGTCATTTCGAGCAATCAGTTGATAAAACTCATCAGCATAATCATTAACAGTCTTCGTCCCTTGCCTCAGAATCTGCAACCTCTGATACATGAGTGATTGATAATTGTAAGGCAAGAATATAGCCTTCATCATCTTCTTCATTTTCTCCCAAGCAACAATCTTCGACTTCCCCATCCGTTCTCGTGTAAGTTTGGTTTGCTGCCACCATGCCATAGCTCTCCCTCTCAACCTAGTAGCAACCAACTTCACTCGATGATCTTCCAGAACCTCCTTGAAATCAAAGATCTCTTCAACATTAGATAACCAATCTAGAAATTCTTCAGCCTGCATACCACCCTTAAACTCTGGAATTTCAATTTTTATTCCGGACTCCCATTTGTGATCATACTCTGAATGATTTCTTCCTTGGTTTCGATTTCAACCATGAACACTACCACCATCAAACTCCTCATCAAAATCTGATGCATATCGATGTCGATCATGACCACCAACATCTCTACCACCACCATTTCTACCACCAACATCCCTTCGATCTACATTCCTCCGATCACGATCATCAACATTCCTATCACGATCGTCAACATTTCTACGATCATGATCTTCTCTTCTCTCCCGATCTGAATGTGGTGAAACTCTATTTCCCCCATGGCTCGATTCAGGTGAAACCCTTCTTCTACTTTGATTCATTTCAAGCATCATTCTCTCTAATCGACCAATCCCCTCATTCAACTTCTCATTGAAATTCTCGTTGATTCGTTGTTCCATTTCATCGGCCTCTTCTCTTCCATACAAAGCATCAACATTGCGATGACGTTGAGCTTGTCTCAGTGGCATGATTGAACTTCAAAAATTCAAACTTCACTTCGGCGCGCAAAATCCCAACGAGCAAAATTCAAACACTTTCCGAACTTTGATCTAAAATGATATGGATCGAAACTCCCAACTTATTGCAACTTCACGATGAACACCAAACTTCAAATTCTCCAAACCCAATTCTCCAAATGATGCAAACTTCTTGCGATCTCGCTCTGATACCAAACTGATGCAGCCTAGGAAGCGAATTCGACGATGTAAATCGAATCCGTCCAGGATCTCACACGATTAGCGGAAATAATCAGTGAATCGATGATAAATCGATGAAATGATACAATGATGAATTGATGGATTGAAAATACCCAAGATAAAGGCCCAAATCCGTTGATCACGAAGATACCGAATTCTAGCAATCTTCGACACGTTGATCGCGCACGATGCCATGAGAGAAGATCTTCAATTCTTCGAACGTTGATCAAGCGCACTTGATTCCGTGAATTGGCTTCAACAATCGTTGATTCGAGCGCACTCGAATGCCGAAGGTGGAGATAGGAGATCACACTCAACTACCAATTTTAATGGTGGCACAAAGCACACAAACAATTTTATTCAAAAATCAACTCTTCAAATGATACAACTCACCCGCTATTTATAGGATTTTACAACACACGACCTAACAATAGCGACATAAAAACAAACGACTCACGACCTAACATTCACGACTTAACAATATAAGCGACATAAGAAAGTTACAACACAACAGTACACGACTTAACAATAGTTACAACATACAACACACGCGACCTACGACATAACAGTAGCACGCGACTTAACACAGCAACAGGGACGCTTGAGCGACTTAAAGATCAGCGACTTAAGAAATGGCTTCTGGAACGACTTAAGCTTCAGCGACATAAGTGAAGCGACTCAAAGAATGCGGCAAAAGTAGTTGCGACTTAACTCGTTAGGTCGCTTATCCCGCTTGAGCGACCTAAGGAAATGTGCATCAGTTGAGCACCTTATAGAAATAGCTCGGTAGTGTTAGGTCGCGACCCTCTAGGTCGTAACTCGTTAGGTCGCTGGCGACTTAAAGCACGCGACTTTTTATAGGTCGCTAGCGAGCGCCTTATGGTGAGAAGCGGCACAGATGATTCAAGGCAGCGGTTAAAGGCATAAATCGATAGGTCGCTAGGTCGCTCAGGTAAGTCAAGACATGACTCAATAGGTCGCGGGCGACTTAAGGCCGAGAGACTTATGGAAGGCGACCTAATATCAGGCTGGGCTGCATCAGCATGTGACGACCCATCTTTTCGACCATCAAAAATTGACACTAATACATCCATGGTATACGCTTGTCGCAAACTAAAGTGCTGGTGAGGCGGATGATCGGGGGTAAAAGAAAATAAAAATAGAATTAGAAACATAGGTCCTCACATCGCTTGAACAACTCAATTTTTTTACATATAGATAGTACATACAATCACTCTCAAAATGATGCATCAGAGTTATGGAGAGTATTAACATAGATAGGGACAGTTATAACTGTCTATCCTTACACAGGTGCTGGTATAAACTTATTTAAAACGAAAACAGAAAGGATAACTATATACCGAGGAATTTTCTGCACCATGCCCTTAAGATCCTCCAAAATGCTCCAAGTTAAACCTAACTACTTGGCTTCTCGGAAAATAAGGGCACCTAGAGTTTAAGGAAAAATAAAACAAACTCCGGGTCAGTCATGGGACTGGTGTGAGAAAACTCAAAACATGGGTATTTTTGAAAACAAAGGGTATCTCATAAGACCACACAGACATAAATACGGATGGGTTTTTATCTTATGATAACCAAAACATTCCTACGTAAAATCCAGTGATATTATTATAGTGTCTAAACTACAAATACAGATTAATCCTAGCCGAAATTATTACATTGATTAAATTTTAGCATATAAGGTATACAACTAAGTCCAAAGGCACTTATTGGAGAATGGATTATATATAATGACTTGTAAGGGACTGCCTTCCGTACAGTACGTCTCTAGAGGAATGTACCATGGACCAGTAGACGGTCCTCTACATCTGGCAAGACTGGCCTACCCCTTTTCGGTGACCATTACAATGGTCCTGGATAGTACTGAATATGACATCATCCCGGTTGTTACCATCCTTCACTAGGATCCCATAGCATACATCTCATACTCGACATACAAAGAGTAATCTAGAAAGGTGATGACCATACTCTAATGGGTGCGACCCACATAGCCTTACGGAATACCCTATTTTAGCCATTTTCGGATGTGAGGTCTGAGGTAACGTATTACCTTGTACAAAAAAAATCCCACTTTGAATGCTACATTGTCATTTCTAATAACACACTATTGATTTCCACAAAAGTATAACCACCGAGTCATACGCCTCAGGGAAGGGTGTTGAGTGTAAGAGGGGTTACCTCCTACACCACCAAATAGATGTACATTTGTAAAAATAAATGTTAGTGGTCTTAGAAATGTAATGTCAGACACTCGCCCATACAATTTGTTTAGGAACAATACAATTGAAGGCACTTCTCCTACTACATCATGTTTGGGAATCACCCCTAGGATTAGGAACGAGCAGTCCTTGAATCGAAGATTTCAAATTGAAGATACCACTGCCACGATATATATGATATGAGAATCACCCCAGAGGTTAGTGGCAAGCAGCCCTACACTATGAAGATCTCCATCTTCAAAATCATTGTCTTCAACACGTCTTCAATTTTGAACTGGTTTACTGGTACGAAGTGGTTTTCGGATAGGAATCACCTAAATCCGATCCCGGTTACTCCGAACCAATTATCGATAAAAGATGTCAAGTATGGGGTGATTATTATTCAATTAAGCAATATCTTTTATCTAAGCAAAATATCTTCTAAAAGATATTTGTCTTTAAACCATTTTCATTTTCAACATATACGGTGTTATCAAACTTCTTTTTAATTTTGGAAATACCAAATCATTTCTCTTTAATTATATAGGAATGCATTTTTGAGTAAAAAGGGATCCATAAAAATTATACTAATTATACTCAATACTAATTTCTAAATTAAACCCATACTATTCGTCGAATAATGGTGAAATCGCCTTTTATATTCATACGGATAGTATGACTTCATTTTTCAGAATTTAATATAGAATTTAACCAAAATGTTACCTATATCACCAAACATCTTTATTATTTTAAAATCTGGTTTAACCTTTGGAAAACTCCAAATCTTCTTTTCTTTTATATTAGCAAGATGCGGTCCGAATAAATCAAATTTACTATCCCCTCTGTCGGACTAGTCCGATAGCTAGGGAGAGTAGGAAACTGGTTTTTCAAACCCAAGCCTAGAAACTATCGCTCTAATTTTGAATTCCGGTCATATTTTTACTTCTTAGTTTATATATATATAATTTTATAATGAGATTTCTATTATTAGTTAATAATTAAAAGGGCCTCATTTAATTTTAAAACAATTATTAAATCATTTAAACTAACTTTAAATTCAAAATCAATTATTTAAAAATGATGACATCATTGATGATATCATAAAGACATTTTATTTTCAAAAAGAAAATAAATAATTTTATTACATATTCTAGCTTAAATGGAGAAATAAATGTATGTATCCAGTTTGATATCCTCTAATTCTGAGAAAATCTCAATTTTATCGAAAACTGATTTTCATCGCTTTTTTGATGGAAATCCCAAATATCTATGTTTGTTAATATAATTTTAAAAAAAGTTTACCGTCAATTATATTTTTCAAAACATTATAATTTATGTTATAAAATCTTATATTTGAATAATTTAGATTGTATATATTTTCCAAAGTGATAATTTTCTGGGTCGTGACATTCTCCCCTCCTTAAAAGAATTTCGTCCTCGAAATTTTAGATATGAAGAAGATAACTCAAAAGGAATATATTAGATATGATGAAATATATACAAATATATGATAAGTGACTTCGCCACAAGCGGTGAGTACACTACATCGAGACTATTTATATACCAATTATACATCCATCCTAAATTCAGGATATGTCTTTTTCATTCTATCCTCAGTTTCCCAAGTGCAGTCTTCAGCATCACCACTCCATTGAACTTTAATTAATCTCACAACCTTTCTTCTCAATAACTTTTCATCACGATCCACGATTCGATTAGGCTGCCTGATGATAGTCAAGTTTGGCTCTACTTCTAAATCTTCTTAGGCAGTTGTATCTATAATTTGTTTCGGGTCATACACACTTTCGTAGATGAGATACATGAAAAACATTGTGTACACCTAATACCCTTTCTAGTAATTCCGCTCGATAGGCTAGAGGGCCAATCTGCTCAAGAATGGGAAAGGTCCAATATAACGAGGTGCTAACTTTTCGGTCCTTCTAAATCTTACTCTCCTCATTGGAGAGACTTTCAAAAATACAAAATCCCCAACCGAGAATTCTAAATTCCTACGCCTCTGATCGTTGTAACTTTTTTACCTGCTTTGAGCTTCCTTCAGCTTCTTCCTGATCATATCTACCTTCTCCGAGGCTTCTCGAATCATATCAAGACCAAGTACTAATCGACTCCAGTTTCAATCCAACATGCCGGTGATCTCCCTAGATTACCATATAAGGGTTCATTCGGTGCCATGCCAATACTTGCCTAATAGTTGTTGTTATTATAAGAGAATTCTACCAAATGAAGATGATTCTCCCATGAACCTCCAAAGTCTAATATGCAAGCTCTAAGAAGATCTTCCAATGCCCGGTTTACCCTTTCTGTTTTCCCATCAGTCTGGGATGATATGCAGTGCTTACACTTAGCTTTGTTCCCAAAGCTATCTATAATGCCTTCCAGAATTAATTGGTAAAAACTGGATCCCGATCACTAACGATGTTGGTCAGAACTCAATGTAATCGAACAATTTCTTTCATATACACACACACACAGCTACAAGACTGGAAGCAGTTCTTGTTGCCTTTACTAGAATAAAGTGTGCCCTTTTAGTCAATCGATCTATGATAACCCAAACGCCTTCATTTTCCTTCCAATTCAACATAAGCCATCGATGAAATCCATTGATATTTGCTCCCACTTCCACTTTGAAATCTCGAGCGGTTGAAATAGTCCTCTAGTCTTTTGTTGGTTGCTTTTGATCTGCTGGCAATTGGCACATCTACTAACATAAGTAGAGATGTCTCTTTTCATATTCTTCCACTAGAACGTTCGCTTCATGTCTTTTTACATCTTGCGAATTCTAGAGTGAATATTTAGCTTGGATTGATGGCCTTTAGTTATTACTTCCTGCTTAAGACTGTCAACATCTGGAACACAAATTCTTCCATTTAACCGTATTATCACATGGTTATCTACTTCGAAGCTTGAATCCTTTCTTCTTCAACTTCCTTAATGATCTCCACTAGCTGTTAATCTTCTCTCTGCTAGCTGGCAATTCTTTCTAGAAGAGTTGGAGTCACCTCTAGATAAGCTATAATGGCATGCTTTCTGCTTAATGCATCCACTGCTACATTGGCTTTCCTGGGTGTATATAAAATATCGAGATCGTATGATGCGAGAAATTTTAATTAATATTGTTGCCTCATATTTAAGTACTTTTGAGTGAAAAGATATTCAAGTATTTGTGATATGTGAAGAGATCGAACTTTTCATCCAGTAAATAATGCCTATACATTTTAATGCAAACACAACGGCTAATAGTTCTAAGTCGTGAATTGCATAATTTCGCTCATAAGGCTTTAGTTGGCAGCTTGCATAAGTGATTACTTTTCCATGCTACATTAGTACTGCACCCACCCCTTCTCCATAAGCATCAGTATATACAGTTAAACCGCTGCTTTCATCAGCAATAGCTAGGACTGGAGCGGTAGTTAACCTTTTCTTGAGCTCCTTGAATGTTTCTTCATATTTTGGTGTCCATTCAAATTTAACATTTTTCATAGTCAACTTTGTTTGGTGAGAGGAATTATTGAGAAGTCCTGAATGAATCGCCGATAATATCCTGCCAATCCTAAAAAGCTACGGACGTCCTTCGGAGTTTGCGGTTGCTTCCAGTCTAGAATGGTTGTAGTTTTCCTTGGATCAACTGAAATTCCGTCCCTTGACACAACATGTCCAAGGAACCTTACCTCTTTCTCCCAAAAGTGGCATTTTAAGAATTTATCTTTAAGCACATTCCTCCTCAATATTTTCAATACAATCTCTAGATGTCTTCCGTGTTCTTCCTCGATCTTTAAATAGATAAGAATATCGTCAATAAAAACCAACACGAATTTGTTGAGTACATCTCTAAATACTCTATTCATAAGGTCTACAAAATAAGCGGGCACATTTATCAGCCCAAAAGGCATAACCAACCACTCGAAGAAATCATTCGGACCTTTGAACGCAGTTAAAGGAATGCAATTTTCTACTATCCGTAGTTGATGGAATCTTGTAACCAGGTCCCTTTTTGAGAATACTCGAGCGCTGTGAAGTTGATTAAACAAGTCATCAATATGGGGTTAAGGATACTTGTTCTTAATCATTTGCTTGTTCAGATCTCGATAGTCTACATAAAGCCTTAGGGATCCATCTGATTTTGTAATGAAAACTACCTCTGTTCCCCAACTTGAGCGACTCAGTCTAATCAACACTTTCTTTAACAACTCATTAGTTTATCCTTTAACTCATCCATCTCTTTTGGAGCCATTTTACGGATACGGTGAACAATAGGCCTTGCACCTGGAATTAAGTCAATTCGAAACTCACCCAATATGAGGGTAAATTTTTCGCTTCTTCAAAAATGTCCGAAAATTCCTTAACAATCGGTATTTCTTCTAGATGTATTTGGAACAAATTAAGGGCATACATGAAACTATCCCTTATCAGACTTGTTTTTTCACACGTTATTTTAAAATGTTCACTTCATTTATTTTGCAATAGCACTTTCTTTTCAACACAATCAAGAATAGCTTTATACTCAGACAACCAATCCATACCGAGTAAACCTCAAATCCAATAAAATTAAGGACAACAAGGTCACATGAAATTTTTTGGGATAGGTAGGTAACTCGTTCTTTTTCACAAACCATATAAAGATTAGTTGTACCCCCTATGGAATTAGACATACGGATGGGGGTATCTGCTATTTTTGAGGTAAGTTTTAACGTATCAACCAATTCCTCGGAAATAAAACTATGGGAAGCCCCAGTATCAAACAATACTCTATTGAAATTTTCATTAACATAAATATTACTTTCTAGAACTCCCATGCCTTTCACATCTATGGAGGTTGAGGGTTCATCCTTGGAAGCAAAAACTCTGACCAGCTCCCTTTTCTTTATTAGCGAACAATCCTTTATCATGTGCCCTGATTGGTGACAACTGTAGCAGGTTCCTTTCTAAACCATAGGATTCTTACAGGTTGTGGAAAGATGGCCCTTCTGATTGCAATTATAACAAGTAACGTCTTTCAAATGGTTCGTCTGAGATCCTCCTCCTGACTTGCCATGCCATAGCTTCTTTTCTTGGTGATTGAATTTTCTCTTTCTCCAATTGTTGTTGTTGCTTTGAGTTATGGGTGGATTCTTCTTTTCCAAAGTCTCATATCGGAAACTCATATCTATTAGATCAACAAAGGTTCCCTTTACATGCGAAGCCATCCTATCATGATACTTCTCCTTCATCCTAGAAATAAACATCATGTTTTTCTTCAGGGGAGTGTCTATCAGTCCAGGCCCCAATCGAGATAATTCCAGGGGCATTTCTCCTTGTTTCAGATCCATGAAACTTCTATAGAGGTAGGAACTTCCAGTAGTGGGCATGTATTGTTCTACAAAAACTTCTTTAAACCTTTCCCAAGAAAAATTATCTTCCGGTTCATTAAGAATAATTGACTTCCACCAAGCTACAGCCCCATCCTTCAATTGCTAGGAGACTAGAAACCTTTTTCGATCGTCATCGATGTTCAATCCTTAAAGATTTTCTCACATGATCGGAGCCAAGCTTGAACTTCAATAATAGATTATGTGCCCATAAATGGCTTTCCTCCCAAGCTAGTATAATCTTGGCATAGTATGGGAAAGTTAACCTGAGGTACCACAGGAACTACTACTTCTTCAACTACTGTAGCATTTGGAGTTCGACCATTGGTGGTCGTTGTGTTGTTATTTCACCCTCTATGCCATCTTTGGTTACTTATTTCGAACTATCTGAATATAGTAAGGTATCTGTTTAGAATACATGGACGAGATTATCTTAGCGGATAGGTATAAAATAATTCAAATATATTTATTTGGATAAAAATTTCAAATACACATCTCATTCTAAACATATTCTAAGGCATTATTAACCAAATCTCTAATGAGTCGACCTTATTAAGGCTTAAGTGTTCGCTCAACCTAAGCTCTGATACCAAGTGTGACGACATGCCTTTCCAAACCTCAAAAATCCACACCAATACATCCATAGTATTCACGTGCCGCAAATTCAAGAGCCAAAGAGGCTAATGATCATGAGTAAAAGAAAATAAAGATAGAAGATAGAAACACAGATTCTCACATCTCTTTGAACAACATAATTTTTTTTACATATAGATAGTACATACAATCGCTCTCAAAATGATACATCAGAGTTATGGCAAGTACTAACACAGCTAGGTATAGTTATAACCGCCTCCCTACACAGGTGCTGGTATAAACTTATGCATAATACAGTGGAAATAGAAATGGATACTTATCTATAGAGGAATCTTGTACACCATGCTCCAAGCTAACTTGACTATTTGGCAACCCAAAAAATAGGGCACCCAGGGTTTAAGGGAAAAGAAAATAAACTCCGGGCCAGTCATGGGACTGGTGTGAGAAAACTCAAAACACGGATATTTTTGAAAACAAAGGGTACCTCATAAGACAACGCCGCATATAAATACGGATGGGTTTTTACCTTATGATAAATAAAACATTGCTATGTAAAATCTAGTGATATTATAATAGTGTCTAGATTATAAATACATATTAATCATAGCCGAAATTATTATATTGATTAAATTCCAACACGACAAGTATACAACTAAGTCCGAACGCACTTATTGGAGAATGAATTTCATACAATGACAGGTAAGGGACTGCTTTCCGTACAGTGTGACTCTAGAGGAATGTACCGAGGATCCACAGATAGTCCTTTGCATCTGGCAAGAACGGCCTACCCCTTTCCGGTGACCAACACAATGGTCCTGGATAGTACTGAATATGACATCACCCTGATTGTTACCAACCTTTACCAAGATCCCATAGCATACCCCACATACTCGACATATAGAGAGTAATCTAGAAAGGTGATGACCAAACCCTAATGGGTGCGGCCCACATTGCCTTGCGGCATACCCTGTTGTAGCCATTTTCGGGTGTGAGGTCTGAGGTAACGTATTACATTTTACAAAACAAATCACACTTCGAAATGCCACATTGCCATATCTAATAGCATACTATTGATTTCCATAAAAGTACAACCCTTGAGTTCATACGCCTTAAGGAAGGGTGTTAAGTGTAAGAGGGGCTACCTCCTACACCACCAAATAGATGTACGTTTGTTAAAATCAATGTACGTGATCTAAGAAATATAGTGTCAGAAACTGGTCCATAAGTTGCCCAGAAATAGGACAAACCAAAGGCACTCATCCTACTACATCCTGTTTGGGAATCACCTCTAGGATTAGTAGGGAGTAATCCTTGCATCAAAGATTTCAAAATGAAGATACCATTGCCACCATATATATGATATGGGAATTACCCTAGAGGTTAGAGGAAAGCAGCCCTACGTTATAAAGATCTCTGTCTTCAAAATCATTATCTTCAACATGTCTTCACTTTCGAACGGGTATATTGGTTCGAAGTGGTTTTCGGATAAGATTCACCCAATCCGATTTTGGTTTCTCCAAACCAATTATCGATAAAAAATGTCAAGTATGGGGGTGATTATTATTCAATTAATCAATATCTTTTATCCAAATAAAATATCTTCTTAAAGATATATGTCTTTAAACCATTTTCTTTTTCAGCATATACGGGATTATTAAACCTCTTTTTAATTTTGGAAATACCAAATCATTTCTCTTTAATTACATAGGAAAACATTATTGAGTAAAAAAGGATCTACATAAATTATACTAATTACACTCAATACTAATTTCCATACTCAACCAGTACTATTCGTCGAATAACGGTGAAATCACCTTTTAAATTCACGTGGATAGTACGACTTCGCTCCTTGGAATTTAATACAGAATTTAACCAGAATGTTACCTATGTCACCAAACATCTTTATTATTTTAAAATCTGGTTTAACCTTTGAAAAACTCCAAATCTCCTTTTCTTTTATCTTACAAAGATGCGGTCCGAGTAAATCAAATTTAGTATCCCCTCCGTCAGGCCAGTCCGGATAGCTAAGGAGAGCAGGAAACTGGTTTTCCATACCCAAGCCTAGAGACTATCTCTTTTGTCACTCATAAGGCGGTCAAGATATTTGATCAACTCTAAACCTTTTAAAATTACTTGATTTCTTATTTGAAAAAACATTTATAAGGATTCGGGAAAGAACCCAAGTTTAAATCTTATTTTAGAAATTTCCAAATTTCTTTATTAAATTGTCGGTGAATTGCGTTTCTAAGGGCTTTGCATCACAAATCCCATTTTAAACCTTTTTTATATCCAATTTTTCCATTTAAAACTCTTTTAAAATATTTCAACATATTTTTAGAATTTATATCATATCTTTAAAGATTTAAAAAAAATCTATTTTTAAGAGTTGAAATCCATATTTTACAAACTACCAAAACGAGATGATTTTAAAAACTTGATTTGGACATATCTCAAATTTTACAAAACGAAATCTTGATTTCTCTCCTTCAATTGGAAGCTATAGTTATAAGGGTCTGGAAAATTCTTATTACGAATAATTCCGAGCTATATTCCACTTCACACATAGATTTAACTTCCATGATGCGAAATCAGGAACTATAGTTACACGACGTGCCTATTTTGACTCTAATTTCATATCTTTTCAAAAAAATTCCGAAATAAGTTGTAATGTTTATAAAAAATTTATAAACCATTTTAAACCATTTTTATTCATGTTTAAAGAGGTTTAACTATGTTGTAACACTTTTATAATTCATAAGAGAAAGTGTTTTCTTTGCGTAAATTCGACGTGTATTTACCAAGAATTATTTTTACAACCAAGCAAACATATTATCGCATCAAAAACACGATAATCAAACATTAAAAACAAGCATGAAAAAACATATCATATCATCATATAGTTTAATAAAATAAACTAGTAGAGTTTCTCACATATATTGCTATCCTTCTCTTAGCGTTACGAAATTGACTATAGTTCGTTATTCCCGCACCAAAGCTTTTGATATCTATCTCGGGACCCGAGGGTGTGCTTAGCTTTGAACTTGGAAGGATGGAGAGGTGGTGATGGCACTTGATGAGCTCGGCCAAACAAGGAGAAAGAAGAGGAGATGATTGCTCACTTTGATTTCAAACTAAGGTGATATATCTTTCTATATGAAAGTGTAATTCTCAGCAGAGCTTCGCTACGACTATGGAATAATTTATGAATACATGAAAGCCATTAATGATCTTATGAAGAAGGAGAAGAACTTAAGAATTTTGATGTAAGGAAATGAGAGGATATGGACATGTATTTATAGCGATTTTAGCAAAATATCTACAACAGCATCATCACCATTCCCATTACCCGTGTGCTACACCCACACCCCCTTCCCTGGCTGAACCACCCTCCTCTCATGTGCAACCCCATGTGCTTGTAAGTGATGGTGAGTTTTTTTTTGTTTTTCTTGGAAAATATCTTAATTTTTTTATATATTAACCTTAAGTAGGTTAGTAAATGTTAATGGTAAATATATATATATATATGTAAATCTGTGTGTTCATGTGAGTATAGGTGCTTTTATGTTTATTTTTTACAAATCAAGTTGCAATGTTTTGATACAACTTTTATTTGTTAAACCGTGGTGAATCCGGGATTCGAATTTCGGTCATATTTGTGTGTGTGTGTGTAAACAAAATTTAAAAATGACATTTTTATTGTTATTTAATAATTAATAAGGCTTCATTTGATTTTAAAACAATTATTAAACCTTTTAAACTCAATTTAAATTCAAAAATCAATTATTTAACAATGATGATATTATTGATGATGTCATAAACACATTTTATTTGCAAAAATAAAAATAATAATTATATTACATATTCTTGCTTAAATGGAGAAATAAGCATATATATCCAGTTTCACATCCTTTAATTTTGAGAAAATCTCAATTTTACCGAAAACTGATTTTTTCGCTTTTCTGATAGAAATCCCAAATATCTATATTTATGAATATATTTTAAAACAAGTTTACCATCATTTATTATTATTAAAAACATTATAATTTGTTTTATAAAATCTTATATTTGAATAATTTAATATTATATATTTCCCAAAGAGATAAATTTTCGGGTCGTTATAGGAAAACCAACCACCAATCTTGTGATGCACATCAAATATAATATACAACAACGGTGTTGAAATCGAGGGAGCGACCCCCATGATCAGGGCATCAGGGTGGATACTTGTAACAACTCGCCTTTTAGATCCTCAGGAGTCGACACTAATACATCCATTGTATTCACGTGTCAAACATCAAAGTGCCGAAAAGACAAATCCTTGGGGTGAAAGAAAGAAAGACAAAACTAAATCTCACAATACGTGATGAGTAACATATAATATACATATGTTTTTACAAAAGAAAAACTAAACTTTAATATACATACATCAATCAAAGTGCAATGATCCTATCATCACCCTGGACAGTTATAACAATTTATCCTTACATTTGCTGATAACCACAACAAGAACAAATAGCGGAAGATAACAAAAATACAGAAGTACGTCTTAGAGGCATCCGTCTCATCTCCTGAAAGCTCTAAAGTGTCCAACTAAATCTGGAAAATATGCTCAGGCTGGCCCAAGCATTATAGGAAAACAATGCCTGGGTCGGTCTGATAAAACTGGTATGAGAAACACAATCAAATGGATCACACTATATAATAAAACCCTTTGAAATAAAGGTATCTTGTAAGACCACACTGCACATAATCACGGATAGGTTTTTACCTTATGATAACCAAAACATTTTTATAGAAAATCCATTGATATTATAATAGGTCTAGGGGAGAAATAAATATTAATAATAGCCGAAATAGTTACATTAATTAAATTCCAGCATAATAGGTATACAACTAAAATCATAAAGGCACGTATTGGAGATTGGATTTACAACATTGCAAGCTAAGGGAATACCTTTCATACAATACACCTCTAGATAAAATGTACCGGAGGGCAACAAGAACATTGTGCACCCCTGCCACACAGAGCCGGTTGCCCCTTTAACATGACATACCGCATTACATCATTCCTCGGGACTAAGGCCAAAAATAATGTAAACCCTTCTTGGCCCCACTCCTTATGTGCATACCAAATCCATAAATACCTACTTGAGATCTGAGGATGATGCTCATAATAGTAGCGAACCACATAGCTCTGTTGTATCCCCAATTTTAACCTTTACCGGGTTGTGAGGCTTATGAGGCAACGCATTACCTTTTTCCACTCTTAGTAATTCCCACTTGGAATGCTCACATTGCCCTCCAAGCATCAATGCAACGTTAGCATTCATCCATACAAGTTGTTCAGGTTATGAACAAATCGAAGGCACTACATTTGCTACATCCATTTTGGAATCACCCTCAAGATTAGTAGCAAATAGCCCTTGCACTTCAAGAACTTCGTCTTCGATTCCATCATATTCAAGATATCTTCAATATGTCGATTGAGTTGGATCGAAGTGGTTTACGGATAATTCATACTTACCTGATCCTGGTCTCTTCGAACCAACATTCAATAGTTCCTGGTAAACTCAACTCTGATTCTTTAAGAAATATACAGACAATGCATAGGAGCGTTATCACCCCATAACTGTTTAAGTGGACGGATCTCCCTATCGTTTGCCTTAGGAGAACATAGTGACATTTATATGCACAATACAAAATCATTGAAGATGACTATGCCATATAACTCAAGTATTACTCCTAGATATTTTTGGAGTTATGTCCTTCAGTGTTAAGTAGGAAATTGCTTCACTACCACCAAAATTAAGAAAGATTATTTAGGCCAAGATTTGATAATCAATTATTTAACTATCAAATAAAACAACAAACAATCACAAATTTAATTCCATGGAAACTAAACTCGGTTAAGCCCATAAACAACAACTAAACCTCTTTAATTAATTTTTATTAATTAAAACACTTTGTAAATACTTGGAAATCATTTCCATGTACTTATTTCAATGGAATAAGTATATTCACAAAACACTATATTTTCGATACTTAGAGAATATAATCATATACTTATCTCAACGGTATAAGTATATTCACAAAACTAAGGAGGATATCATATTATCCAAAACATATCAAATTGGTCAAAACAACTGTTATTTAAGTACATTGTTTATTATAAACCCAAAAAACTTATCCTTTTCTATTTCAAAACATTTCTTTAAATCAATTACTAAATAATTATTAAAATATATTAATAATTCCACGCCCTTCTTTAATTGATTTTATAACTTTTCTAAATTGTACTGGAAAATAGTTCCCAAATGTTTAAGATAGATAAGCTTCCAATGTAAAGAAATCATAGAGTTTCAAAACTGTATCCATAGGGATTGACGATATATGGACCATAACCTTTTAACTTATCTATAATTAAATAGCATCTAAGCTCCATTTCCTTTATTTATAAAATATCATTATAAATCCTTTCCATTTTATTTATAAATATACTTTATAAAACATTTCCTTTATTTCTAAAATATCATTTATAAATCCTTACTATTATATCTATAACATATCATTTATAAATCATATTCTTTTATTTATAAAATATTATTTATAAAATCTTTTAATAAATCAGTTTATTAACTTAAAAAAATTTAATTAAATCATTCGGTTAGCTTAACATCATTAATTTCAATGATTAATTATCCTTAAAATACCATTAATTAAATAATTAATTATTTAAACATCATTGGTAAATGATTAATTTCTTTACTTTTATCACGTAAATCAAAATAATCAACTTAAACTTCACTAATCAGTTGATTAACCTAAGCCACTTTGATTAATGAAATTAGTTAACCTTAAACCATTTTATTAAAATAATAAATCAACTAAAAACTTTTATTAGAATAATTATTTAATCTTAAAAAAATTAGTAAATAATTAACTAACTTTAAACAATCAGTAAAAATATAATTAGTTAACTTAAACCTTATTATTTAATATAATTTAACCAACTTCGAAGCAACCTTAATTAAAATAATTAACACTAAAATATCATTAATAAAATAATAGTTAACTTTAAACATTTTTAAATAAAATATAATTAACTTTAAAACGTTGTTAAAATAAAATATAATTAAATTTAAAACGTTGTTAAAATAAAAAATAATTAACTGTAAAATATTGTTAAAATAAACTATAATTAACATTAAAATATTTTCAATTAAGAAATTAGTAAAACTTCAAGCATTGATTAAATCCGAGGCGTAGCGACCAAAATGGTACATAAATGAGCTACCAATTATTTTCATATCACAAAGGAGTTCATATGTCAGAATCATATTCAATACGGCCAGGCTACCAAGCTGCTGGCACTCAACAATTAATAATCAATAGTTAATTTATCACCGAATCCATATTAATTAATCCATATATTATTTACACAAATTAACATATTCTTAGCAAGCACGGAACGGGGATTTATTCTGCACAATAGATGCCCATAATAAACTATTCAATTCAATTTAACATAATGGTGTTTTATTTGGCCAAATAGATACCATCGATTAAGGTATATTAATTTAAACGACATTTTTAATTAAAATAACGTAATTTATTTTCGGTCCGTATTATCATTTCATAAATTTATATAATTCCAAATCCAGCAACAAATTACATTATAATGTTGTACTCGTTTATGCGTGTCCTGCGCAAAAATCCATGTCCAAAAAGGATACCATATGAGAAAGTTATGCAATTTATTGACTAACATACATTTGTATCATTAAATTAACATGATTATAAAAAGATTTTTCACCCAACTATCCCACATGGGCTTGGCCCAAAACCCGCTCCATAAAACCGACCCTTTTCTCCATCATCTTCTTCTTTCCTCCTCCATCTCAAATTCAACTTCCTGAAGCCATTTTCGTGCATGGCCTCCCACGACATTCAGACACCAACTTGAACCCACCGCCAACCTCCCCTTGTGTTGCTCATCACTCTCCACCCATCCACGACACCTCACCCCTCCCAATAAAAATGCGTTTGAGCTGCTCCCCTCACAACCCTGTCAAGTCACGATCAACACCCAAGCTCCGATCATCACAAATTTGCTTCCAAGTGCACCTCGACCTTCCCAACTCATTACAATCCTCAGATTAGCGGCCCGACGACCCAATTTGTTGAAATTCCTAAACCGAGCTTGCCCAAATCGGTCATGGCAAGGCCGAACTTCCCAAACACAATCGAACCCCTTCAAAAATCATATCAAAATGAAGAACATGCAAAAAGAAATTAAATCAACCTAGTTTTATGATTTTTACTTACCTATTAGCTTGATTTTTATTTTTAAGGATTACTGCCTTTTGTTTTTGTTTTATAGATCTTTGCTCTTTTCTCTTTTTTTCCTTTTCCTTAAGTTTGCTTACTGACTTTTTATTTTAATTTATTTTATAGCAAAAACAAAGAGAGAGGAAAGAGAATAATGAGGAGTGAAGGGAAGATTGGGATTAGAATGGTAAAGGAAATGAATGAGTTTTTTTTATTTCTTTTTATAAACAAACTTTACTTCATTTCTAAGTTAACCCAATTTTTTTATTTAAAGATACTTATCACCTCACCTTTCAAAATAAATGCATTACCCAAAGGATAATATGGTGAATATTAAGGTGGTTTGTACTTGAGTGTAAAATATGGAGGATAATAGGAAGTTACATGTACTTGGTTGAATTTTATACTAGAGTATTCAAATCCATTTCACATCTGTCGTTCTTCTCCATCATGGAAAGTAAATAAATTTAATTTTACACACTATTTATTAAATTATTCATTTAAAAAAATAATGTGTTAACATTTAAAGGTTGTTTTAAAGCTTAAACAAAGATATTACAGCTTATAATAACTCGTTGTTCGATAAAAAGCCAAAAATCTGAAAATTGCGTTTCGGTCACTTTTAAGTTTTTTGTCGAACTATTTATTTGTAAACAAAAGTTAAAAATAAATTTTCTATTATAAATTATAAATTTAAAAGTTGATTATTAAATCCATTATTTGAATATTTAAAATAAATTAAATATTCCCAAATCAAATCGATAAAATTCCTGATTGTTACAATAATGGCCAATCTAGTTCACTCTCAAAACATAAAGGTAGTTGGACAAAGGTAGACAAACACATAATATACACAAAATATGCGGTTAACAAGTAGCCGCCATAAATAATCATCGCAACGAGTCACACACAACACATCTTCGTATGAGCGTCATCTACAAGCAAAGAATAATTGAATAAATAACATAACAGCATCTCATATCACCATGTGTTACTAGTCAATTTATTCAATGCTTATACATCACACTCTCCCTTCCTTATTCTATATGACGAGTCCAAGGAATAAACAAGAAAAGTGTTACCGAAAGTCTCATACTAGATAATATCACTAAACCGTTTATTCTAATTTCTCATCATAGAGAATAAAACAGCATAAAATCACAAAAGGATGTCATCGTCGTATCATATCAAAATTATCGATCAAATCCATCTCAATTTTTAATCATTCATATAATTCAATTCAATGTATGAAAGATGTAAAATCAGAAAAAGCAAGATAAAATTAGATTAATCAAAAAGACTCATACGAATATAACAAATAAATCAATATTCAATGATAAATCAATTACACTATAAAAATTTATCTAACAAAATTAAAACCTAGAATTAGATAATAAATAATAAATATGTATTCTAGATATAATTAGATAATTAATTAAGCACAAATATAAGATATTATATACAATGAATAGCTAATTTCTTAGTCTTATATAAAATTAGTCAATTATTAAATATTTACAAAAACATTAGAGAAACATATTTCAAATCGATATCTAAAAATAATCATTCACAACATTTTATCTTATACAAGAATCTAAATACCTAGTAATGAACATTAAATGTATGTTCTACGATTAACAAAAATTTAAATTCTGTTATAAATTTATTCTTAACAATAAATAAATAGTTTTCCTATCTTTTATATAAATATTCATTAAGTAAACATTTACTAATAATATTGGAAAACTCAATTCTTTCTATTTGAAACCCAGAATAGTTTATAAACTAAATATTACACATATTAATTTTTTCACTTTTATCAATAATTTAAATACTGCTCTTGTATAATCCTATAAAGCAACCAAGTCAATTTTATATCGATTTATAACCAAATAAACACATTTTCAAAACTTGATTTATATATACGAGTATACATGCACGTCCAATGGACGTGCACATGGACAAATTTGACCAAAACTGGAAATGAACTTTAAATTGGGCACTTGTCACCTTATGTCACCAAGATAACCTTGTTGGTATTCCATCGGCCTACTCATGTGCAGAAAAGTGATAGTGACCTAAAAAAGCTAAAAGCATATTGCCATGGTATGTGCATAGTGGCTTTCATAGGTCGGTTATTAGAAAAACCACTATAAGAATCAATTTGGAGAAATGTTGAAGAACGGGATTGTATATTCATAGGTTGGATATGGATGCATTGTTATGTGATATTTGAACTATATACATAAAGAAATAACGACGTGGCTTCTATAAATACAATGTTCTGACATGAGTATTCTATGGTTCATATGCACCATACAAACTATTGCCTACAAATATAAAAAACTTAACAGACTCTCTTTAATTCAAAAATGCATATCCATATAAATTGCTCTGAAACCTTTACTAAACACAGTTACTTTTGGGAAAATATAATTTTATTAAACTTGCATGATTTCCAATAATATTTGATCTCTAAATTAATCACAATATTATCAGTAAAAATATAAATATTTTCTTTTGGCCATGAGTCTCATAACTTTAGCTTCTTTGTATAAATGTTAAAAAGGAACAAAAAGCTAAAGCATAAATCAACTAATAAACATTTTGGTCAAGTTTTTTCAAAAATACAGATATGAATTGTACCTATTTCATAAAAATCTAAATTCTTGTTCACATTCTCGTACACCAAAGAAAATAAAGGACAAATATACAAAACAAAAATATTTAATCAAATCATGCTTACTCATCAATTCAGCTACATCTAGCACCCATCATTAGTTTCTTTATGACCGTGACTGTCAACATTCTACCACTGCAAACAAAATACAATAATGTTTTGAGAAGAAACTTGATAAAAGTAGCTATAAAGGTAAAATCTAACTGAACAAATGTACGCATGGGGTTAGAAACTTTAGCACCATAATATATGGTTCAAGTGATAAATCAAGTCATTTTTACTTGCACTTAATATGTCTTTTTCTATGAGTAACCTCAATTCTAACTTTATCATTTGTTGCGATACTTACGCTTGATTACTTTTTCAAAAAAAAGTAATGAGTTTGTGGGTTTTGTGAGTAAAAATTGGAAGAGAAGAGATACTGAAATGGTGAAATATATAGGCAGTGAGAAATTATTCCCTTCTTGTGTATGCATTCAATATTTTTACATTTACTCACAGTAATATAAGGTAATATATAATAATTAAAGACCATAGACTGTAAAACATACATTAAGTTCTATCATGGATTTGTCTCCTCATCTAAAGAGAAAAATTCAATGTACATACCCTAAGTTTGGCAACCTATTATGTAAACTCCGACAAATAAAAAAGTGAAATCCATATTTAGAATACAAACCACAATGACAATGTTTAAAATTGGTCATTAATATTGGGGTTGGTAATAATTAACCATGTTAAATAAAATATAATTTTAATTTCACACTCTTGGAAAGTAGAAAGTGTAAAAATGTACACTTAACGAAAATTTCGCACTTTTCAAATAATTTTTTGGAAATTGTGTAACATTTCACCGTGCTGGAAAAAAAATCATTTGATAAAATACGTACTCAAACAATTATACATCCTTACTAATAGCTCAAATGGATTTATTGATCTAACTCAATCTTCCGGAAATGCCCAAATTAGATTGCACTATCTATTTCAAAAAATTGTGATCTAATTTAGATATTCATGGTAACATCGCTTTCTTACAGCCATTTAAAAACACGTGCTTGCACTTCTTTCACAAATGAATTGAAACTTTAAACGGTTTGGTTATATATCTTGAAATAAAGCACATACAACTGAATAATTCACAAACAATAAAATGATATTTCATTTTCAAAAGATACAATCTTGGATTTAAAAATCAGATTAGGTCAATATTTTGAACTAAAACATATACTAATCAGATCATACCTTTAAACATACATATTAATCTATATATCTACTATGACTGATTTATTTCAGCAATAAGATATTATTTCCAAATCTAGTTAATGTGCATATAGGAAGTGATGAATAGATAAGTATTATTACTAATTATGATAAGTGCAATCTGAAAGGAATGATTTAGTGAACCACTACGCATGTACATATCCGTCATATTATAAGTTAATAAAGCATCGTAACAATTTTCATTTAGAAGTCCAACTCAAGTACAGTATAGCTTTTTATCAAAAAAGTACAGTATAGCTGTAAGAGCCTAAAAGCAGTAGTTTGCAAATATTAGCAGTAGAAGAAAAAACAATTTATGTCAAGTTTGGGGCACTAAGAAGTGAAAATTTGTTTCAAACACCGGCATCCCATTAAACTTTAATCAAAAAGCATAATACTGACATATTGCTACTGTCGTTTCTCCTACCTAACAGGTCATTCTTTTCGACTGAATTATGGTTATTATAATAGATAATATTAGAATGAATAGTTTGTGAATAAATAAAAAATTTATGAACAAACAGTACCTCCATTCTTCAACTACTCGGTTATAAGAACAAAAACCTCTCTAACTTCCAAAACTCGCTGTAGTCCAAGCCATTTGTTCTGGAAACTCATCATTGTCCGCTTCTTATTGATCAATTGGTTACTGCAGCTTGACCTTAATCTGAAAGGTGATGTCATGAAAGTTGCTATATGTATGAGTTATAACTTTGATTTTCCTAAAATAATTTATGGATAAATCAATGTTAATTGATGAAATAGGGTGACAGAATTACCTTCTAAAGCCAATCAAAAGAAGATACACAAAGGAATATGGAAGAAAATTAAAGTAAGTTATCTGTTCGTGGGGAAAGGAGAACGTGAGCCTATTTTCAGCAAATAAGTTAATGGGTTAGGGTAAAAAGACTAAAATGTTCAAAAAATATTCTATTAGCTGCAGCCTATAGAGGGTTTTTTTTTTGAAAGTTTAAAAAAGGCTTCACTTGACCAAGTTTGATCAAGTATTTGCTTAATTTGATGATTAAACTTTCTTAATTTCGTCAATACTGAATCTTACAACATAGAGAAACATTGTGATAACATAATGTAGATAAAGGATGAAACCTTTCTTTATCTAATCTCATAACTTTATCGCTTGTATAACAACATAATCTGGTAATTTATAACAAATAATAAAAACTGAAGAAAAAAATGCTAGGAACACTACAACAAAAATACCCTATTACAACGCCCTTTTTACAACGGGCATTTTCTGCCCGTTGTAATAGAAGGCTATTACAACGGTCTATTCAGGACCGTTGTAATAGATGCCCTATACAATACTTTTTTACAACGGGCAATTGCTGCCCGTTGTAATAGAAGGCTATTACAACGGTCCATTCAGAACCGTTGTTATAGATGCCCTATACAATACCTTTTTACAATGGGCATTTGCTGCCCGTTGTAATAGAAGGCTATTACAACGGTCCATTCAGGACCGTTGTAATAGATGCCCGTGGTAATAGAACTTTATTACAACGGTCCTTTCATGTCCGTTGTAATAATCAATTTTAGTAATTTATTATATTTTAATAATCAATAATCAATAATTAATGATAATAATTAATTTACCATTTAATAATTAATTATTAATAATTAATAACTAATAACATAAACATAATAATTTGTGTTAATAATTAATATTTAGTTATAATTATGAAGTAATAAGTACAATTGATAATTAATAATTAAAAAAAAGAACTAACATTTAATAATTAATTTTTATTAATAAGAATTATGGGAGACTACATTTCCCGTTGTGACATTTAACATTTAACATTTCAGACCCCTGCTCTTGTTTTCCCCCCAAAATTTCAGTTCCCGCCTTTTGTACCCAAAAATCTATTTTCCATATCTCTTTCTTCCCACTTAAATGCAAAACTCTCTTCCTAAAACCCTAGTTCTCAAACCCGCTTTTCACGTTGCCAAACCCGCCTCTCACGTTGCTAAACCCTTATTCCCAAATCTCTCCTCTCGTCTCCCAAAATAAAGTTTTCAAAGCTTTATCGAACCAACATATACACCACGCCGCCACCCCGCCATATCCCACCGCTATCTCCGATTTCGCTATCAGCTACTAACTCCGATTCCGCTATTTCCCACTGCGCCACCACCCATCGTTCCATCATCAGAACCGGCCTTTGCCCAAAGCTACAAAAGAAGCTTCTTTGGGCAATAAAAAAATCGGGGCAACTATGGCGGAGCCTTATACATCCCCTAATAACTCGCATACTCCCTAGAACTCTAGCTCGCAAAGTTCGACTTCGCTTCAATCTCTCACCAAAACCCTAGCACATCAACTTTGTCTCCAACAACAACTTCATCCACTACTTCGTACATCTGCTTTTAACAGGTAATTGGAGAATCAATTTTATTTGCGCTCCTAATTTGAATTGTATTGGGTTTACTGTTTGTTGAGTTTATGTGAATTGAGTTTGGTATTTTTTTAAGTTTTTTTAGGATGTTGCTTGAACTGATTTCAATGCATATGAAATATGAAACTGGATATGGGTAAATTTACTCTTATGCTTGAACTGATTTTAGGATGGTATTGGGTTTACCCTTAGTCACTTTTCTACTGCATCACTCTTGCACAATTACTGATTTCTTTCTATTTTAAATTAGATCCACAAGCACTTTAAAGCTGAGAGCTGATTTTCAAGCGTTAATTTTGTTGAGGCTGGTTTATGCAGGTTTGTGCACTTGGATCGATGTTGAGGCTGGTTGCTTGAAGAATTTATGATGTAGGCTGGAGATAGAAGTGATTACAACGTGTGGTGATGGTGCTTGTCGCGGTGGGTTTGATTAAGGTGGTTTGAAGTGTTTGGTTGTTGTGTTGGGTGGTGAAAGGTAGTGTTGAAAGGTAGTGAAAGGAGAATGGGGAAACGAAGTAGATGAAGGTGGTGGCTTTTGGGTTGATGAGGCAGTAATTTCAGGTGATGGACTGGTTGTAGTTTTGGTGCAGTGGAAAGGTCGAAGGAAGTTGAGTAGAGATGTTGTTGGTGGTGATATTATTTGTTTTGTTTGAGTAGATGTTGGAAGTTGTAGTAGATGGAAGTGTCAGCTGTGGAGGAGGAAGTATAGTTGAAGTGGAAGGTAGTGATGTGATGACAGTGGAGGGTGACGGTGGTGGGAAGGTAGAGAATGTTTGTGATGTTGAGGGGATATTATTTGGCAGAGGAGATGGGGTTGTGGAGACTATGGTTTTGGATAATTTAGGGGAGATAAATGGTGGAGTTGTTTGGTCAGAGGAAATGTGCAGAAGTATTATGCAAGCTGTTGGTTGTAGATGGTTTCTTGTATTCGATAAATGTTGGTGAGGAGCAGAGCAGGAAGTGTGGTCGATGATGGAGGCTGCTAGTTGTGAAGCAAGGGGTTTGATGGGTGAATTTGGAGATGAGGTTGACTGGAGGTTGAAGGTGCTGAAGCAACTGAGTTTGTAACTTGATATTTAAGTTAATATCAATGAACAATATGAAATGTAATGCAACTTGAAATGTAATGTAGATATTAAAGTTAATGAAATGCAACTTGAAATGTAGCAAAGGAAATGCAGAAAGACACAGTGCCTGTAGCACATGAACAATATGAAATGTAGAAATGTGAAAACTAACCTGAAATGTGAAAACCAACTGAAATCAAATGCTTTTTGTTATACAACCTTTTTACAACGGTCATAGCATGTTGTTATACAAGCTTTTTACAACGGTCATAGCATGTTGTCAAAAGGGATTTTGCAACGGTCAATGCATGTTGTCAAAGAGTCTATTGCAAGGGCCAATGACCGTTGTAAAAAGGTGTATTACAACGTTTATTGCCCGTTGTAAAATACAGTGGACCTATTACAACGAGGCCTAATACAACGGGCGTATGCCCGTTGCAAAACACATATTACAACGGGCATTGCCCGTTGTAGAAAGATTGTTTTGTTGTAGTGGAAGCAATAACTAATTAATTACTATATCACACTTTACTTGTATGATAAATAATGTTTAAGGTAATTGAACTCTGGTTTAAAAAAGAACATCACCCATCCAAATAAATATAAATGTAGGATTGTGAACTTGACAAACAAATCTAAAAATTCAACTTGGGTTCAAAATCTAAGACTAATTTGCAAAAAAAATTATTCATTGCTGGATAGAACCATTCTAAAATCCTTATTCTACATTGGGTTGCATGCAAATGAATATAATCATTAATCAACCAATAATTTGTAGTCACTGGTCTCGTTGCTCTTTTGAGTACATAAAATAAGCACTCGGACACATACAGTAGTGTTGCAAGAAAAATGAGGTCTTGTAGTTCAAGGTAGAGGCATTTAATGTATTGCATCGTGTTATGTTCTCAATACATGTAGAGTAAAATCAACTATGAGTTTGCACCCCTAGGTTAGAGGTAGTGGATGAACAATTTAGTCAAGCATGGTTGCATGGAAGATAACACTCCTTATTTAATTTAGTTTGAGAACTGGAAAAAAAAATTAGTATATGTGTTGACTTCTTCTTCCTGCCTATTTACTGTACGATGTTGTTTAAATGTACATGCACAATTAGTAAATTGAATCACGCACGAACACACGCGAGCGTGCATACAGACATGTGTGCGTGTGTAGTGTTTACAATTGAGGTTCAATTCATAGGAGATCTAATAGTTGAGATAAACTTGTATCATTAGTTGAAATATGTAATAGTTTTAACTGTTGCTATTACATATCATAACATAAAAAACCAATCCTCGTACATAATTAGATTCAAAGTATATCACATCATTTTCATTAAAAAAAACTATAAATATTTGAAAATTGTTTTAGTTCAAGAATTTAACAATCCAAGTACTTTAATTTATATTTTGACCCCAACATAAATGAAGCCACATGTAGACTTGTTTCTTAAACGCAATTGAAAAGCTAAATATCAAATACCAATTCCAACAAATGCAGCAGTAATAATAGAAATAAAACTCATGTTTTCAGCCATATCTTCTAATGTGAGAAAGCCTTTTGTCCCATCAGTAGAAATCATGTTTCATCTTCATTTTGATTGTTTATCTATTTTGTTCACATGAAAAAATGAAATAGAGAAACCCTATAAAAATCAGTTAATATATTTAACACATGGGGCAATAGCAAAAAAAAACAGTTACCTTTCTAATGGTGGTGTCAAATGTGAGAAAGCCATTTCATTTCATCCATATAATCACGCTTCCTTATCATTTTGGTCGTCTACCTCATTCCTTCTTGACTATCTTTCTTATTCATCAAATCCTAGTTATGAAAAGTAAGTGTGAATTTAATTTCACATTAGAAAAACCTTTTAATTTGATTATGGATTAAGAAACAAAACAGAAACTGCGGTTAAAACATAAGGGGTATGTGTGAGTACCTAACCTGATGCTTCTTCCTGTGAACAAAATGGAGAGCATAAGCAACGCCATGAATGCTAGCTTAGTGGTTGAGTAGATCTGGAGCATCATCTTCATCAGAAATCATGTTCCACTGTGTTTTTATCCCTTTTTGGTTAACTACCGCCTTGGATTTAGAAGGGTAGTGACATGGGTAAGTGGGTGAGAAGTAGTTGAAATTGACAGTAATGGAAATTATCAACGTGCCAAGTAAGTGGGTGAGTGGAAAGACGAAAATGTAAAATTGGTTACCATATAGCATAAGGTACAGCTTCTACAGGGGCATTACTGGAATTGCAAAAAAGGCTCGGGCATTGTTTCAAGCATGCTGTGCGCATATATGTGACTAAAATTATGAACAACAATGAAATAATTAATTATATATCAAAGTTAGTTGAAAAAACTGGATCTAACAAAATACAGTAAAGCTTAGCGATGAATATATCATAGACTATTAATAAACCGAATAACAATGAATATTTCTTTAACACAGATTATAATAAAGCTTCAAACTGAACTAACAAAGTAGTAAATTGAAAAAACTCATTAGCAGTTGAAAGATCAAGACATACCAAATTCAAAATGACACTTCTTCAATTTCAGATTTCGCGAGCTTGCATGTCTAGGTGAGGCATTATGGATCTGTGATTTAGTAGGTATTTTCTTTATTAGTTAGGGTTTTGTAAAGTTATTTGTAACGCCATTGATGCATTTTCAATGAGGAAGAAACGGTCTTGGATTTGTTAATAAATGAGAGAAATAAAATGCTCGATGATAAGTGGGGTTGGATGTAAATAGGAAAACGTGCTGACTGTTGTGCGGTTAGATAGACATATAGGTTTTTTCAGTTAAAAGACATGTTAATCCGTTCAAAGCATAAGAAGTTAATATCATGGTAAAGGACGATTTCGGCAATTAAAAAAAGCTTCACAACCTTAAGTATTTTCTTTATGTATAAGATATATATATATATATGTATATATATGTATATGTATCATAAAATAAACTTTTTATATCTATTAAACTTTAAATTAATATTCACATTGGTATTAAAATATATAGCAGTTTAATATAGACCTGATGTTGGCACTTACACACGTAGGCACTTAAATAATTGATTGCTTTATTCAATCATAGACTAAGGCTAAAAACATAGATAGACTCAAAACATATTCACATAAAAGAAACACACATATATGCAAAGGCCCATGAAATTAATGATAAAAGAGAGCCTTGATTTTTTATCTTCAGATTCACTATACATTATATTTTAGTTGTATGAGTAGACTACTTCAATTTAAAGACTGAATTGCGTGCAAATATATTTAAATTTGCATACTCTCATACATTTTTTTAAACAAACATATATATATATATAATCAGTGGAGAAAAACTGCCTTTCTCCGGTGGCTCACAAAGTGCGAGGCAAAGCTCGAAAGGATCCGATCAAAATAAACAAAATGAGAACAGCAGAAAACAGAACACCGAAGTCAAAAGCTGCCCAGATCTAGAACAATAGAAAGCCATCCACTCAACCATCAATCCCGCCTCTACCAGGAAGGTATAGGCCAGTCCACCTAGCTAAGCCTCATACAAAGCACAGAATACAAAACCAGCGGCATCGACATCAAAGGAATCTATACCCTGGCGGAGAGTCCCCGATGCAACGGAACTGCCATGAAGAAACTGGATGAGCTCTGGATAAACCACCGCCCACCGTACATCACCCTTGAGCTCCGGCAAGGCCACCGCCCAAAGATGATGTAACAGAATCTGTAAAAGAGAACCCAAGGCCCGTAGAAGAAAGGAGGCCAAAGGGAGACCCCAAACAAGACTGTCAAACCCTCCGAAGGAGCTGAAGCGAGAGGAACCAATCATCGCCAAAAAGGAAACCACCCTGAGAAACTAATAGAAGATCCAGAGCCTGAAACGCTAGCAACCACATAAGCGTCAAAAAGGGGGGTGTGGAGCAGAAGGGTGAAAAGCTTCCGCCCCAAAATGCGACCTCAACCTATGCCAGCTCGCGCGCCAACCCGAGCACACGAAATAGAAAAAAGATTCACTAGCCGGGATGAACGCGATCCGGCCGAGCCTTTGAAAGGTCTACCACGAAAAGCAAGAAGAACATCGTTTCTAACACGCCTAATGATGGAAGGGGGATCCATTGGATCGCCCTCAAAAATTGCCTTATTCCGCGCGCACCAGAGATGCCAGCAGATCAGGCAAGGAACCAGACGGTAAAGAATCGATCGAAGCGATTTCCCAGAGGACCTGCTCCACCAGTTACTCTGTAAATCGGCAAGAGATCTGTTATATCCTCGAATACCAACCATGTTTCCGAAATAATTCCAGCAAGATCTGGCAGAGGAGCCCATAAATAAAAAATGGACCAAAGATTCCGTGTTGCTGGTGCCACAGCATCTGCACCGGGAAACGATAGGAATGCCTATCCTCTTAAGGTTCTCGTCTAATGGTAACCCGTCATGAAGGGCTCTCCACATAAACATTGAAACTTTCGGAGGAATCCGGGAATCCCAAATGAAGGAAAACAGAGGAAGCACCGATGCTAGAGAACGCACCGAGTTCCAGACTTTGGAGATAGAAAATGGACCGCTATCCCAACCGGAAAGACCGCCATGAGCATCAGAGATGGATTTCACCGACTGCATGTGTTTCCAGGTCTCACTAGCGAAAGAAGGAGAGCCGCTAAAGCCAGAGCTTGCATACTCTCATACATATCTATTTACACACACTCAAAATGCATGCAGTACACAACACGCACACATTACCATGCAATACACGGACAAACAGATAAATACAGCAATGCACTTATGTGTGTGTGTGAATATATATATATATATATAATTGCACTTACGCACCTCCCATGGTTACCCAATCTCGCACACACACAACCAGGCATTTACACCACACATACAAATACAAAAATCTCTCAAACACACACAACAAGTTACACTAACACACATGAACACACTAAAAACACACACATCTACACATATAAACACAAAAGAGGTCGACTGCATTCAGCTAATCAAAAAGAACAGAGCAAAACAAAAAAAAGCAAGTATACAAACAAACTCAACACTTCATATGCAAAGATTAAGGTGATATAGACATAGATTTTGTGAGCTAAACACTCACCTTACACGCGTCTTTTTCTTTCTCTGCTCTCACGCACATGCATAGAGCATAGCTCCACCATAGTCGCATCTAAGAATGGGGATACCAATATTAAAGTTTGCTGATTTTTTTTTTAATTTATATAATTACTCTTGAATTGAAAAGTGGAGAGGTTTGGTTTTCCCTTTGCATGCGTGAGATTCAGAAGGAAGGAAGTTGTCAATGGGAAACTTGCGTGAAAAGATCTAGTGAAGAGAAGCTAATCCCATAATAATGCTTCAGGAAAAATGATCCAATGAAAAATTAAATAGTGTGCTCTGAAAGAAAGTAAGAGAGATGTCTAGAAATTTTCTTGGGCTTTGGGGTTATTTGGGCTTATAATATGATGATCAGTGAATACACACACATACTTATATAAATTTTCTTTTATCTTTTAAAACTAAATGCTATTTAATTAAAATAAATATAAATTTCTATTATTAACGTTAATTAATTACTAGTTAAAAGTTAGGTTGTTACAAACTTCCTCCTTTAACAAAATTGTGTCCTTGCAATTTCACATAAAGAAAATCTATAACAAACAAATTATATTAAACTAGATAATTTCATTTGAATTTCATTTTTAAATAGTCTCCATTTTCCAAATATGAAAATAACTTTTCAAAATTACAAAAATACTTTATTTAAACAATTTACTTTTCAAAAACTATTTTTTTTTCAAATTCCATTTCATTCTAATTCAGACACAACTTTAATTCAAATTTTTTTCTTTAAATATTTTAACAAAATTCCCAAAATTTTATCAACAAAATTCCCACTTAAACTCAATTTTCTATTTAACAAAATATTTTCCAGTGTATTTTATATAAACATTCTATTCCAACCATAATTATTTTCAAATACTACAGAATAAAAGGATGTCGCCTTGTTATCTGTTATAGTGATTACTAATATCAATTAGTTGCAATATTGATATAACCAATAATGTCTTGTCAGTGATTACAACTGTGCACTAATATCTAATGGCTCTAACCATCACTACATATATATACAAATATACAAAATATACCCTTTACAAATCATTTATCAAATTAATAAATATAATCTTTTATTTTTAAAATTAAACAAATATAAATTTCAAGCAACACTTTACCAAAATAATTTACTTTTCTCAGATTCTCATTTAATACATTCAATCTATTTCAAAATATTTTAATTTTCCTTAAATTATTCTTATCTTTCCAAAACATCGTGTCTAAAAGTCTCGTTTAAGCGTTTAAGAACCTATATCAAATACGTGTGCACCTGCACCAATCAAAATTCTTAACAACTCAATGGACAAACTTACATAATTTTATTTCCAAAATATTTATGAATATCACTTTCACAAATTACCTAATATACCTGTTTCGATGAAACTTTTTCTAATTTGTCTTCAAATCCAAATTTAATACTAAACTCATAATACATACTTTCTAAAATATTCAAAATTAAACATTCCCTTGACTTCCAAAATCATTTAATAATAATAATAATAAATATTTGGAAACATTTTAAATCCTTACTTCTATCAAACACATAATAATCTCAAAACATTTCAAAATTACCTTTAATTACAATCATATATATATATATAAATAATTATACTCTACACTAAACCATTTCAACAAGCATCATTATGAGATCAAATAAACACTATTCTTGTTCATTTATAATTATTATAAATCAATAGCTAAATTCATTTCATAACATTTAAAACATAATAAATATTCAAATTTAAATCCAATTCCTACCATTTCAAATATCCAAATCAAACACTAGGGACTAAAATAAATGCATTCAACGAAAATAAATAAATAAATTTTAACACCACGATGCAATATAATATCATCCAAAATCATAAATACAAATGCTACTGGTTGGACTAACTCCTTTCGTCCTTGCTACTCCAACCATTTTAAATTTTATATTTAAAAGAAAAGAAATCACTTATATATATAAATATACATGCATATATATTCATCAAATCACAAATACAAATGATACACACACTATCCCTTATTATAGGGATTTCCTAACACACCCAGGGGGTTAGGGACTCTAAGTCTCATTTAAGGTCTCGGCTCGTATCTTTTATATACGATGTATTTTTTGTACCTGCTCTGATACTATTTTTGTGATACCCCACCTCTATAACCATGCCATCCAAGAGTATTGTAGAGTAATACTATCAGATAATATAAAGAATGAGGCTATATGGGTACACACTCATATATTTCCTTGGACTAACACCGATACGTATTTAAACAATAAATAAATAAATCAGCTATGTACAAGATACCAGTACCAAGAAATATACATGTATGCCTCTAGGATAGACTAATACATAATATATAACAAATAATAGAGACCATAGAGTCGGTCGTAGCAATAACATATAATATATAATTAATACACATAAGATAGTATATAAATTATCTCAAGTATGAAATATCTCAATATAATACAATGTATAGTCGATTTACATCTCAGTGTCAAAATGGACAGTGAATCGATGCCATACAAATATCATATATAATCCTAATATATGTCTCCTCAAAGCCCAATAAAAGAAAAACTGGTCATGTATCCTTGTACCTGAAATGTCTCAAACTGACCCGAGTATTACATAAATAAAACATCGGTCGGACTATGTCTAATCAAATATCCCAAATAGAGTAAGAAAATGTAAACAAAGAAGAATAATATGATAACTCTAATATGGATGGTCAAATCATCGATTGACATATTAAAGAATGCATATATATATATAACAATGTATGCCTTGATTATATGTGTGTGTATAATATCTTAAAAATCATCAAAGCATCACATCACTCAAATCCATGAGAAATAATCATCACTGATATCAAAAGATGTCATCACCCATATAGAAACACATCAAAATAGAAATTACATAACCAACATAAATGAGTGAATCATTTATATCCAAAAATCATCACCAAATCTGGAAAAATCACTATATGATATATCCTCAAGGGAAGTCAGGCAGTAACGAAGCAATGCCCACAATCTCTCTCAATCTCATATTATAAAATACCATTATCAAGTCAATAAAATCAATAAGAAAGATATTAGCCAGCTCATAACAATATTCAAATATAATCAATAATAAGTAGGTTTCTGCTTGTAAAGAATAGGCCGTCTGCCTGAGAAGGATACGGGGTTGACCATACTCTGGGCACAGTCTCGGGTATAAGTTTATCTATACATAATATATGTCTATTGTAACGACCACGACTTTCTCTCCAAAGAAAGTCGTATCGCTAATAAGAAAGAAAGGGGTGAGAAGTAGAAAAGAGAAGAAGAGAAAAGAAACAAACACAAATACTCACAGCGGAAACGAACAAAATATATTATATCACATAAATATTACATAGTATCATATACAACACTTATCAGAGTTACACAGATTACACATCACATACTAGACAGTTATAAACATCTGTCTAGTTATTACAACTCAATACAAAACAAAGATCTAAACAAGATCAACACAGCGAAACTACTATCTATCTACAACGCCGAAGCCTCCTGCTCCATTGCTCCTCCACAATTCGTCAAGGCTAACCTGAATCCCTTGGCTACTCATAAAAATTTGAGTACCCAAGAGTTTATAAAACAGAAATAAACAACTTGGGTCAGACATGGGTCTGGTGTGAGTAACAGGTTAAACTTGTTTAACTTCAAAACCTTTTGAAAGAAAAGGTATCACGTAAGACTCCCCACAAATAAACATGGGTAAGTTTTGACCTTACGCTAACCAAAACATTTGATAGGAAATTCGATTGTATTATAATAGGGTCTAGGGTTTTCAAGTAAAATACAGAAATAGCTGAAATGCTTACATCTCACATTTCAACATAGTTGGGCACAACTAATACGTACGGCACTTATTGGAGTTTGGATTCCATACAATGGAAGGGCTACTGGGGTACCGCCCGTCACAGTACGTGGCCTAGATCACCGTACCGAGGATCACTCCCAATCCCCTGCAACACAAGGTCGGAACATCCCTTACTGGATAATTCCCGCACAAGATACCTCACGGTTGGGATCAGCAACCGCACACACTAAGCCGAAATAAGAAGGGACTTCTAGACAGAGGTAATCTTGTCCTACTTGGGTGCTACCCACTAACCTTGCTGCACCTCCCCTGTTTTAGCCATTCCCGGTTTGTGAGGCTTGAGGTCACGATTACCTTTAAAAAAAGAACACATCACTTAGAATGCTCATCGTCCACCTGACGATGTGCTGAAAGCATTCAATCCATACAAGTTCGTTCCGGGTTCGAACGAAACCGAAGGCATTATCTCGTTACACTCGTTTTGGAATCACCCTCAGAGTTAACGACAATAACCCTTGCACTCTGAATCTTCATCTTCACTTGATTCACGACCTATCGTTAATTTGGATCGATGTGGTATTCGGGTCTCCAGACCTGGAAATCCGGTATACGGAAACCCGATCCCGGTCTCATCGAAATCCAAAGCGTATCTTTTAAGGCCAAGTTGTTTTAAAGGTTAAAACAAATTCAATTCATTATCTTTATACACAAAGAAAGATAATTCCCAACAGATAATCAACATTATCAGATAATCCATACAATTCAACTAACATCCATATCATACAGCATATATCTCATCAGAGATATCATTCAATGTCAAGTATCCAATATTAACACCCATTCATAAGTAATGATTTATATCATCTCTAATTAATTTAAATTGAATTAAATTAATTACTTCATTTTATAAATCCTTCTTACTTAACCATTAATTAATTACAATTTAATTAATTAATTATCTTCTAATATTTCATTTCAATTAATCATCTTTGATTAATTATCTTTTGATTATATTCAAGTAATTTAATTAATTTCTCAAATTAATTATCCTTAACCACTTATAGTAATTAACTTTTAATTACATCATTAATTAATTAACTAAAATTAATTAACTTAATCAACTATAATTAATTACATTAATCCTTAATTAATTACATTGATTAATTACTTCATTTATTAATTATTACTTAATTAATCAATCTTAATTACATCATTAATTATATTAATTAATGATCCTTAATTACAACTTAATTATTAATTACTTAATTAAATTAATTACATTAAGTAATTAACCTTTATTTAAACAACATTTATTAATCACTTTTGATTAATCTTCAATCAGTAATTAACTACCCTTAATTACTTTCACTAACTAAATTAATTACTTCCTTAATTAATTTCTTAATTAATCCCTTGATTAATTATTCAAAGTAATTAACTCAAATTACTTATATTAATAAAATCATTTATTCAACTAATTACTTCCAGTAATTATCTTATTATTTATTCCCCTAAATAATCTTACCTTAATAATTACATTAAGTAATTATTATCAAATCATCTCTTGATTATTCTAAATTAATTAAACTTAATTAATTAACTTAAACTAAATCAAATTAACTTCAATTAATTACAATAAGTAATTAATCCTTAATTACTTCCATTAAGTAATTCATTTAAACAAATTCTATATTTGATTATCTTTAAATTAATTAATCTAATTAATTATTAAAATTAATCCCATTAATTAATTATTTAATAATCCATAGTTAATGACCTCATTAACTATTACTTAATTACTTTCCTTAAGTAATTAACTTATATTAATTATTATTAATTCTAAAGTAATAAATCTTAATAACCAATTTATTAATCTCTAATTACTAAATTAATTAAGTGTTAACCATAACTTAATTAATATTTAATTACTTATTAATTAATTCCTAACCATTAATTAATACTCTAATTTATAATTCTTAACTACAAATTAATCATCCCTAATTAATTTATCTTAATCATAAATAAATTAGTTTAAACCTTTAATTACCTATTTAATTAATCCAAATGATTAATTAATCAAATAATTTAATTATCCAATAAATTTTCTAATTAATTTAATGAATATAAATCTCTAACTACTTTAAGATAAACCTTATTCTTATTGATAAACAAGTTATCATTTACAATTCATATTTGAAACATCCCTTTCAAATCTACTTTTTAATTTCATTTTAAATTCTGTATTTAAAATGAATATCAATTTATTTTTAACTAAGTTTTTAAAACAATTTAAAACTTTTTCTTATTAAAAATCTTATATTTTCTAAGAAGTTTTTAAAAGAACTTAAATCAAATTTCTTCTTAGATTTAACATTTAAACATATCTACACTTAACCTATTTAAACATTTAAATTCATAAACTAATTATCTAATATTAAAGTTTAAAACTAAACTTGTCTTTATAAATCAAACTTTGATTTACTGCTTAATATTACTTCAAAATTTAATTTAAATTTAAATTTCAAACAGTCAAGTATAAAACCTGACAACACTAAAACTCTCGAGCCCACTTCTAAATCACTTCGAGTCGTAACCCAAAATTACCCGAGTCTCACCCGCAAAAACACTCAAAAGTCACGAGTCTTTCCTACCACTTGAGTCCAACCTTCCAGCTCCAACTACTTCGAGTCGCACCTCAAAATTCCCGAGACTCCCACGAACAAAACCTGAGACTCGCATTTGCCTTCTCCAGTAAACAGACTTCACCCAGATACCTTCGATCTCGTGCACGTGCACGGTTACCTACGGCAACTCCGGTCATCGACGAGTATCTCCACCAGTCCACGTTCATCCACATACTAGAAAACGATCATCCTATCTTCGATTCCTACTCGAATTCAAATTCGAGCATTCATCCCACCTGGAACAAGAAACCATCACCACTGACCAAACCTGGCAACACCGCTCGTTCGCCAACCTCCGATCATCTGACATCTAGCAACTCCGGCCATACTTTCATCCACGACCAAACTACCAATTCCCAAAATCTTGAATCACTCGAACCATTATAGAAGACGTAATCGATCGACCAAACTAACCCAGTCTAACTAGGGTTCCAAAAAGATTTTCACTGTCGCATCCTCTCTGATGAAATTTATCACAAATACCCATTTTTCTAAGCAACTCCTAACTCTCCTCCATCAACACGAAGAAACCCAAGCTTCCACAATTCCAAGATCACCAGGATTTACCAGTTTCCCTCTTTTTGTTAAAACCAGAACTGCTCCCTAAATCCTATACTAAAAATTGTGTTTTCTGATTTAAAAATCATATTTCCTATTAAGGTTTCAGATCACAATCTAAGTTTAATAAATTAAAGAATTTAAGTTTTAAACAAAACACATGTTTCCAGTTCATTTTTGGTTTCCAGAAGGAGTTTGTATTTATTTTAACTTAATTACAATTTTAATCTCAAACTTATGATCACACAAACAATTTTTGTTTATAAATTTAGTCCTAATAACAGCTAGATTAAGTGTTGAGAAATTTCAAATAGAATTTGAGCCTGGCAAACAAAAAAACAATAACAGAGTACACTGTCATACATGCACACAATACATCCATATATACAAACAGGAGAATGCACTTATTCATACATCAATACATATATATGTCACAGAGATTCAACATGCAACCCTATTTTACTTTAAGTTTAAAAGTTACTCACTTGATTAAAGATGAAACAGAGGCAGAGCTTTATTCTTTTGGAAATAGTTTTTGAAACTGGGAATCTTAAACTGGAATGCCTCATTGATTTAATAACTGGAGTTGCTGGAGCTTTAGATTGCTTTAAACCTACATGCAAGTTGGCTTCCAAGTTGAAAAATGACTGCAAGCAGTTTGAATTGCTTCCAGAGATGAAAAATGCATCAGTTGCTCTGAGTTGATTCCAGATTGGAAAATGAAGATGTTTGCAGGTTTTGAAAAATGCAGACTGACTTGAGATTTGATTTTGGAAACTTGTTTACAAATTGTTGAATTTAGTTTTTGGTTTGAGGCATTTGATTCTCTGATTTGTTTCAGAATTGAAGTAGAGGAAAGATCTAATTTGTTTTTCTCTTGGCTTTGAAAAAGAGTTTAGAAAGAATGAATTGAGGAAATGCAAATGTTTACATACATGTATATTTTTGATTTTATAAAATAAAAGAAAAAGAAAATAAAAAGACACTTGTCACATAGATTAATCCATTTATTTACACATGTTTAAACAAGGCATTAGTTAAATGACACTTGTCTTTTAAGTATTTATCTTATTTTTATTTAGTTTAAAAGTAAATAAAAACCTTTTCTTATTTATTTAAACACTTATCTATATATATTACTTATTAAAGATAAACAAAAGATAATTATACTTATAAATAAAAGTTTATACAAATATTTTAAAATCCAAAACAATTTAAATATATATTCTTTTGAATTTCAAAACTTAAATTCAAATTTAAATAAAATTAAATCCTAAGATTCCATTTAAAAGTCAAGTTATATATATTTACATACACTATTTATTCCATTTAAAATAACAATTCCTTTTAGCATTAAAATTCATACATATTAAAAATAATACATTATACTTATTATTTGAGAATAATATATTTGATAATATAAATAATTATATAAGAGATCATATTATCAAGAAATATTTAAAAAGAAATTAAACAAACTATTTTGTTAAATCTTCTTTATATAAGCTTAAGTAAAAATATATCTTAAACCATTAAAATATTTACTTAAAGTAATTTAAAACTATAAGATTATTTATTTAAATAACTTTGAAAAGTCATATTAAATTAAATCTAAATTTCCAATTTTCCCAAAGCTTCTATTTACAATATATATATAAATAAATATATATATTCAAATAGAAAATATCTTATTAACTTTTAAAAGATAAAATCATCAATTAATACTAATTTAATCAGATTATTAAATTAAATTCAAATCTTATTATCAAAGATTATCCATATCAATTTAATTATTTAACAGATTATTAAATTGATATTGTTAAAATTTCCGGGATATTACATTCCTCCCCCCTTAAAATAATTTCGTCCCCGAAATTTAACCAAAGGTAATTTAATAATCTTATTAAAGATTTTAATTTAAAACACAAGCATATATTATCATCCATATGCTAACAACCATAGCAGCCAAATCATCCAATCAAACAATTCTAACTATCTAGACTAAATTCTAGATAAAATTCTTCGAGTTTCCCCAAGTATATATATATACCGGGATACTCGCTCTACAAACAATCTAACTACTAAGCTATAGATCTCCTACTCATCTAGATCTACAGAACTAAACAGAATATCAGACTACAGACGAGTCTGACTCAACAATCAAACCTCCAGAACTGCAGATTCCAAACCAAAGATAGATCAAACACGTACTCCCTCAGAGATACGTAAAACACAATGAATTCCAGTTATCCAAACTGACAATTCAATTCAGAAGAGCAAATACTTATCCAAATCAGAACACAAACTAGATCTAAACACAACTCTACTTCACAACTATCAGTAGATTCCAAACTTACTTCTCCTATCAGAAATACACTCCAAACTGCTTTCGCTGCTCAACTCTGATCTGAGGTAGAACACAAGCACAGACTGGACAACTCATTCCAGAAATAAGGTTCACTGATCCATAAATAAAACTCAGATACTCCAGCAAAACTTGAGCTGCTTCACCAAATCCATCTCTAGGAAACATCCTTCCACTAGACTGAACCACCGGTATCACTCCTGGAATCCAGTCGATAAGAAAACTCACCCTTCAGATGCGGACAAACTTCTGACTTCTCTGAAGACATCCAGAAAAACTCTGACAACACAAGAGAACACTCAGACAATCGCAAGTCACTTTTGCGATCAACCCATCCTAATTCCAAACAGACTGTTCTCTTTTTACCAATCAGAACAGCTTACACTTATTTATCCAATTTATCGAAGAAATGGATCCACTCTGCTGCTTCTGAACTTCACTTCCAGAAAAACTGCTCATCCAGAAAACTTCCTGCCATCACAGAATACTCTGAGCTGCACTGCTGACACTGATGCCAAGGACTTCCTATTCCAAAGATCTTCGAGAAACTCGAACTCCAAACCAAACAGAAACAACATGCTGAACTCAGCCACAACACCGAAGCATACACACTTCCTTAATCTTGTTCCAAAGAAAACATCTTCGGGAACATCCATCGTCACTGTATCTCATCATACAGCTACTATTACCTGAGGTATCAAGGTACCATCACTCGCTTCTGTTCAACCGACAGATCCAACTTTACTCATCCAAACTTCAAAGATAAACTCCGAACCTTTAAAAGGTTTCCTTCAGAGATCGATGAAATCCTTTACCATAGCAAAGCTTACTCGAGACGGTATTAGGTCTACAGTCTCGACAGATACACTTCCAACCTCAATACTCAGACTCCAACCATATGTAGTCGTGTTACACACACCACTACCCTATCTACCTTTATATCCTATATTGGAAAACCCGAACAGGTAACCCAACAAATAGGTAGAAATATATATATATATTTAAAATGGTACTTTTTCTATAGAAATTATTTCTGGGTAAAATTATTTCATTTACCTCTTTAAAACAATATTGTGTCCGTTGGCCTGGTTCAAGTGTTTAGAGATCCCTATCAATAACGTTAGCTACTCGTATTGACCAGAATCCATATACCACTCAACCGATCAATTAACACAATATAAAATCATTTTTATATAACTAACAATTACGCGCTCTCAAGATAGACACCACTTCAGAGCCTAGGTATTCACTCTACCTACTGCTTTGATATTCACTTAACCAAAAGCTTAGGCATTCGCTCAACCTATGCTCTGATACCACTGTAACGACCACGACTTTCTCTCCAAAGAAAGTCGTATCGCTAATAAGAAAGAAAGGGGTGAGAAGTAGAAAAGAGAAGAAGAGAAAAGAAACAAACACAAATACTCACAGCGGAAACGAACAAAATATATTATATCACATAAATATTACATAGTATCATATACAACACTTATCAGAGTTACACAGATTACACATCACATACTAGACAGTTATAAACATCTGTCTAGTTATTACAACTCAATACAAAACAAAGATCTAAACAAGATCAACACAGCGAAACTACTATCTATCTACAACGCCGAAGCCTCCTGCTCCATTGCTCCTCCACAATTCGTCAAGGCTAACCTGAATCCCTTGGCTACTCATAAAAATTTGAGTACCCAAGAGTTTATAAAACAGAAATAAACAACTTGGGTCAGACATGGGTCTGGTGTGAGTAACAGGTTAAACTTGTTTAACTTCAAAACCTTTTGAAAGAAAAGGTATCACGTAAGACTCCCCACAAATAAACATGGGTAAGTTTTTACCTTACGCTAACCAAAACATTTGATAGGAAATTCGATTGTATTATAATAGGGTCTAGGGTTTTCAAGTAAAATACAGAAATAGCTGAAATGCTTACATCTCACATTTCAACATAGTTGGGCACAACTAATACGTACGGCACTTATTGGAGTTTGGATTCCATACAATGGCAGGGCTACTGGGGTACCGCCCGTCACAGTACGTGGCCTAGATCACCGTACCGAGGATCACTCCCAATCCCCTGCAACACAAGGTCGGAACATCCCTTACTGGATAATTCCCGCACAAGATACCTCACGGTTGGGATCAGCAACCGCACACACTAAGCCGAAATAAGAAGGGACTTCTAGACAGAGGTAATCTTGTCCTACTTGGGTGCTACCCACTAACCTTGCTGCACCTCCCCTGTTTTAGCCATTCCCGGTTTGTGAGGCTTGAGGTCACGATTACCTTTAAAAAAAGAACACATCACTTAGAATGCTCATCGTCCACCTGACGATGTGCTGAAAGCATTCAATCCATACAAGTTCGTTCCGGGTTCGAACGAAACCGAAGGCATTATCTCGTTACACTCGTTTTGGAATCACCCTCAGAGTTAACGACAATAACCCTTGCACTCTGAATCTTCATCTTCACTTGATTCACGACCTATCGTTAATTTGGATCGATGTGGTATTCGGGTCTCCAGACCTGGAAATCCGGTATACGAAAACCCGATCCCGGTCTCATCGAAATCCAAAGCGTATCTTTTAAGGCCAAGTTGTTTTAAAGGTTAAAACAAATTTAATTCATTATCTTTATACACAAAGAAAGATAATTCCCAACAGATAATCAACATTATCAGATAATCCATACAATTCAACTAACATCCATATCATACAGCATATATCTCATCAGAGATATCAATCAATGTCAAGTATCCAATATTAACACCCATTCATAAGTAATGATTTATATCATCTCTAATTAATTTAAATTGAATTAAATTAATTACTTCATTTTATAAATCCTTCTTACTTAACCATTAATTAATTACAATTTAATTAATTAATTATCTTCTAATATTTCATTTCAATTAATCATCTTTGATTAATTATCTTTTGATTATATTCAAGTAATTTAATTAATTTCTCAAATTAATTATCCTTAACCACTTATAGTAATTAACCTTTAATTACATCATTAATTAATTAACTAAAATTAATTAACTTAATCAACTATAATTAATTACATTAATCCTTAATTAATTACATTGATTAATTACTTCATTTATTAATTATTACTTAATTAATCAATCTTAATTACATCATTAATTATATTAATTAATGATCCTTAATTACAACTTAATTATTAATTACTTAATTAAATTAATTACATTAAGTAATTAACCTTTATTTAAACAACATTTATTAATCACTTTTGATTAATCTTCAATCAGTAATTAACTACCCTTAATTACTTTCACTAACTAAATTAATTACTTCCTTAATTAATTTCTTAATTAATCCCTTGATTAATTATTCAAAGTAATTAACTCAAATTACTTATATTAATAAAATCATTTATTCAACTAATTACTTCCAGTAATTATCTTATTATTTATTCCCCTAAATAATCTTACCTTAATAATTACATTAAGTAATTATTATCAAATCATCTCTTGATTATTCTAAATTAATTAAACTTAATTAATTAACTTAAACTAAATCAAATTAACTTCAATTAATTAAAATAAGTAATTAATCCTTAATTACTTCCATTAAGTAATTCATTTAAACAAATTCTATATTTGATTATCTTTAAATTAATTAATCTAATTAATTATTAAAATTAATCCCATTAATTAATTATTTAATAATCCATAGTTAATGACCTCATTAACTATTACTTAATTACTTTCCTTAAGTAATTAACTTATATTAATTATTATTAATTCTAAAGTAATAAATCTTAATAACCAATTTATTAATCTCTAATTACTAAATTAATTAAGTGTTAACCATAACTTAATTAATATTTAATTACTTATTAATTAATTCCTAACCATTAATTAATACTCTAATTTATAATTCTTAACTACAAATTAATCATCCCTAATTAATTTATCTTAATCATAAATAAATTAGTTTAAACCTTTAATTACCTATTTAATTAATCCAAATGATTAATTAATCAAATAATTTAATTATCCAATAAATTTTCTAATTAATTTAATGAATATAAATCTCTAACTACTTTAAGATAAACCTTATTCTTATTGATAAACAAGTTATCATTTACAATTCATATTTGAAACATCCCTTTCAAATCTACTTTTTAATTTCATTTTAAATTCTGTATTTAAAATGAATATCAATTTATTTTTAACTAAGTTTTTAAAACAATTTAAAACTTTTTCTTATTAAAAATCTTATATTTTCTAAGAAGTTTTTAAAAGAACTTAAATCAAATTTCTTCTTAGATTTAACATTTAAACATATCTACACTTAACCTATTTAAACATTTAAATTCATAAACTAATTATCTAATATTAAAGTTTAAAACTAAACTTGTCTTTATAAATCAAACTTTGATTTACTGCTTAATATTACTTCAAAATTTAATTTAAATTTAAATTTCAAACAGTCAAGTATAAAACCTGACAACACTAAAACTCTCGAGCCCACTTCTAAATCACTTCGAGTCGTAACCCAAAATTACCCGAGTCTCACCCGCAAAAACACTCAAAAGTCACGAGTCTTTCCTACCACTTGAGTCCAACCTTCCAGCTCCAACTACTTCGAGTCGCACCTCAAAATTCCCGAGACTCCCACGAACAAAACCTGAGACTCGCATTTGCCTTCTCCAGTAAACAGACTTCACCTAGATACCTTCGATCTCGTGCACGTGCACGGTTACCTACGGCAACTCCGGTCATCGACGAGTATCTCCACCAGTCCACGTTCATCCACATACTAGAAAACGATCATCCTATCTTCGATTCCTACTCGAATTCAAATTCGAGCATTCATCCCACCTGGAACAAGAAACCATCACCACTGACCAAACCTGGCAACACCGCTCGTTCGCCAACCTCCGATCATCTGACATCTAGCAACTCCGGCCATACTTTCATCCACGACCAAACTACCAATTCCCAAAATCTTGAATCACTCGAACCATTATAGAAGACGTAATCGATCGACCAAACTAACCCAGTCTAACTAGGGTTCCAAAAAGATTTTCACTGTCGCATCCTCTCTGATGAAATTTATCACAAATACCCATTTTTCTAAGCAACTCCTAACTCTCCTCCATCAACACGAAGAAACCCAAGCTTCCACAATTCCAAGATCACCAGGATTTACCAGTTTCCCTCTTTTTGTTAAAACCAGAACTGCTCCCTAAATCCTATACTAAAAATTGTGTTTTCTGATTTAAAAATCATATTTCCTGTTAAGGTTTCAGATCACAATCTAAGTTTAATAAATTAAAGAATTTAAGTTTTAAACAAAACACATGTTTCCAGTTCATTTTTGGTTTCCAGAAGGAGTTTGTATTTATTTTAACTTAATTACAATTTTAATCTCAAACTTATGATCACACAAACAATTTTTGTTTATAAATTTAGTCCTAATAACAGCTAGATTAAGTGTTGAGAAATTTCAAATAGAATTTGAGCCTGGCAAACAAAAAAACAATAACAGGGTACACTGTCATACATGCACACAATACATCCATATATACAAACAGGAGAATGCACTTATTCATACATCAATACATATATATGTCACAGAGATTCAACATGCAACCCTATTTTACTTTAAGTTTAAAAGTTACTCACTTGATTAAAGATGAAACAGAGGCAGAGCCTTATTCTTTTGGAAATAGTTTTTGAAACTGGGAATCTTAAACTGGAATGCCTCATTGATTTAATAACTGGAGTTGCTGGAGCTTTAGATTTCTTTAAACCTACATGCAAGTTGGCTTCCAGGTTGAAAAATGACTGCAAGCAGTTTGAATTGCTTCCAGAGATGAAAAATGCATCAGTTGCTCTGAGTTGATTCCAGATTGGAAAATGAAGATGTTTGCAGGTTTTGAAAAATGCAGACTGACTTGAGATTTGATTTTGGAAACTTGTTTACAAATTGTTGAATTTAGTTTTTGGTTTGAGGCATTTGATTCTCTGATTTGTTTCAGAATTGAAGTAGAGGAAAGATCTAATTTGTTTTTCTCTTGGCTTTGAAAAAGAGTTTAGAAAGAATGAATTGAGGAAATGCAAATGTTTACATACATGTATATTTTTGATTTTATAAAATAAAAGAAAAAGAAAATAAAAAGACACTTGTCACATAGATTAATCCATTTATTTACACATGTTTAAACAAGGCATTAGTTAAATGACACTTGTCTTTTAAGTATTTATCTTATTTTTATTTAGTTTAAAAGTAAATAAAAACCTTTTCTTATTTATTTAAACACTTATCTATATATATTACTTATTAAAGATAAACAAAAGCTAATTATACTTATAAATAAAAGTTTATACAAATATTTTAAAATCCAAAACAATTTAAATATATATTCTTTTGAATTTCAAAACTTAAATTCTAATTTAAATAAAATTAAATCCTAAGATTCCATTTAAAAGTCAAGTTATATATATTTACATACACTATTTATTCCATTTAAAATAACAATTCCTTTTAGCATTAAAATTCATACATATTAAAAATAATACATTATACTTATTATTTGAGAATAACATATTTGATAATATAAATAATTATATAAGAGATCATATTATCAAGAAATATTTAAAAAGAAATAAAACAAACTATTTTGTTAAATCTTCTTTATATAAGCTTAAGTAAAAATATATCTTAAACCATTAAAATATTTACTTAAGTAATTTAAAACTATAAGATTATTTATTTAAATAACTTTGAAAAGTCATATTAAATTAAATCTAAATTTCCAATTTTCCCAAAGCTTCTATTTACAATATATATAAATAAATATATATATTCAAATAGAAAATATCTTATTAACTTTTAAAAGATAAAATCATCAATTAATACTAATTTAATCAGATTATTAAATTAAATTCAAATCTTATTATCAAAGATTATCCATATCAATTTAATTATTTAACAGATTATTAAATTGATATTGTTAAAATTTCCGGGATATTACATCTATCTACCACCTACACATACATACACATAAACCAGAACCAGACGGAAGATTGACATCATATCTACCTGCTCCAGGAGTCATACATGGTCCATATGACATAACTCCTACTATCATCGGTTACCGTTACCTCTCCTCTCTCGGTATCGTGATAATGATCTTTATAGGCTCGACAACACGTAGCCTCTTTTTCCATGACTACCGACATATGCTCCAATGGTAACTGACCATTGGCCCATGCGACACAAGGAGCAATCAACTACCAATCTCTCGATGTGCATTGAATATAATATACAACAACGGTGTCACGATTGAGAGCACGGCCTCCTCGCTCAGGCCACCATGGTGGATACTAGCCAATCCGGTTCGCTCATGAAACATAAAGGGAATTGGACAAAGGTAGGCAAACACATAATGTACACAAAATATTTGGCTAAAAATAGCCTCCATAAACACTCGCTGTAGCGATTCACACACAACATACACCAGTATGAGTGCCATCTACAAGCAAAGAATAACTGAATAAATAACTCAATAGCATCCTATACCATCGCATGTTATTAGTCAATTTATTCAATGCTCACACATCACACTTGCCCTTTCTTATTCTATATAACGAGTCTGAAGAATAATCGAAAAAGTGTTACCAAAAGTCTCATACCAGATGATATCACTAAACTATTTATTCTGATTTCCAGCCACACGGAATAAAACATCATAAAATCACAGAAGGATTTCATAACCGTATGATATCAAAATTATCAATCAAATCCATCTCAATGGTGAATCATTTATATAATTCAATTCAATATATAAAAGATGTAAAATTAGAAAAACAAGATAAAAGTAGATTAATCAAAAAGGCTCGTAAGAATAAAACAAACATATCAATATTCAATGATAAATCAATTACAACATAAAATTTTATATAACAAAATTAATCCCTAGAATTAGATAACAAATAATAAATATGCATTCTAGAATTAATTAGATAATTAACGAAACTTAAATATAAGATAATCTACATAATGAATAGCTAATTTATTAGTCTTATATAAAATTAGTTAATTATTAAATATTTAGTAACATTAGAGAAACATATTTCAAATCGATATCAAAAAATAATGATTCACAACATTTTATCTTATATAAGAAACTAAATATTTAGTAATGCACAATAAAGGTATGTTCTAGGATTAATAAAACTTTAAATTCAATTATAAATTTATTCTTTACAATAAATAAATAATTTATCTATCTTTTATATAAATATTCAATAATTAAACATTCACTAATATATTAGAAAACTCAATTCTTTCAATTTGAAAGCCAAAATAGTTTATAAACTAAACATTACACATATCAATTATTTCACTCTTATCAATAATTTAAATACTACTCCTATATAATCCTATAAAGCATCCAAGTCAATTCTATATCAATTTATAATCAAATAAGAACATTTTCAAAACTTAATTTATATATATGTTAAAATATCATAAAACACACTTTGTTTATTTATTAAACTTTAAATTTATATTCGCATTCGTATTAAAATATATAGAAGTTTGGTATAGATCTGATGTTGGCACTTACACACGCAGGCACTCAATTAATTGATGCTTTATTCAATTATAGACAAAGGCTTAAAACACAGATGGACTCAAAGCATATTCACATGCAAGAAACACACATAAATGCGTGGGCCCATAAAATTATTGATAAAAGAGAGCCTTGATTTTTTATCTCCAGATTCTCACTATATATTATATTTTACTTGTATTAATAGATTGTACTTCAATTTACAATTTGAATTGCATACAAATATATTTAAATTTTCATACTCTTACACATAACTACTTATACACACTGTAATGACCCGTAAATTTTAACTGTTTTAATAACGTAATTAACTGAATTTTTGCTTCATATTAAATAATTTAGTTTAACAATGAAAATTTGATATTTGAAATACGTCTATTTAAACATAGCAAATGGTAGATTTTCACTGGTAAATATGAATGTTAGTTCTGTTGTGTAATTTCAATTTCAATTTAAATCAGTTAAAATTGATGTAAATAAAATATAATTGAAATCTGAATATTGTATATAATAATAAATTTGTAAATCATTTTCTGAGTGAGACGTCATATTTCGTTTCGTCAAATTTGGACTTCTCTAGTCTCGTTTATCTTATTTTCTATGAATTTGCGGTAGTTTAACAACAAAATATCGACTTTTGATAGGATGGTCGTATCGCTTATATCTATGTACCATTTTGTTCGCCTCGTCGTGCTGATCTCCGCAGTATATTCGTTTGTGTGTTTTGGAGTTCGGTACGTGACGAAATCGACGAAACGGTTAGCCGTATCGGTACCCGTTGAACCTTTGTTTTGTTTGTGATCATTCATTTTCCATCATGTAACTGTAGAGCTATTAACAATTATATTTCCCTGAATTTAGGTCATGGCCTTTTCTATTCCCTATTCCCATTTATTATTTTATTGACTATTTCACTTTTTCTATGTCTCTACCTTCATCTGATTTGTTCTGTCCACTTGAAAAAAAAAATTATAATAATAAATATATAAAGGCTGTCTTATATTTCAATTAGCTGTTGATAGCCTTAGCCTATTCATTATCCACTGTTCAAATTTGCTTCAATAACTGTTCATTTTCATCTGCTTTAATAACTTCATTTTCCATTTCGTTCTTTTCAAATTTCAAAGCTTTTATATTTATTTGCAATCCACTCATTTCACTACACAGTCTGGTCCCTACTTCTTTTATCTTCCCTGTCGTTTGATCCGGTCATCTTCATTTGAATAAAAATTAATATATAAAGTTATATATAGTGTGTCTGCTATCTTTTTATTTTTTTTCTTTGTGAAAGCTTACTCGTGTCCGTGCTTCTCTTCACCTATCACCAATAGCCCAAACCCGACCACCTTGCCCCCTCCCATGCACGTGAAACCTGACCACCCTCTCCCGAAACCCTTCCTCCTCAACATGACCGCATAGGCCTCCTCCCTGAACCTCCTCACCGTCGCACAGCACCTCATCCCTTTGACCCTAGCCCAATGCCTATCGAGCCCCTCCTCCATTCCACAGCCCGCTCCTTCACCCTTCTCCACCACACACCCGAAGCTTACATCAACCACTGAACGTCTCAAATCACCTCTAACCCAAGAAGAAAACGCAACCACCCCTTCAACCGCCTGACACCATAGCCGTGCTTCCACCCTCCGCCTTGTGCTCGTCCTCCGGTCCGAGCTTCCTTCGAATCACATCAGCCTCGCCTCCTGCTGCAGCCACTCGAATCCAGCCTTTGCCGATCACATCCTCTTCTATAAAAAGGTATATATACTATATATATATATATATATCGGTTGTAGGTGTATTACTAGGTTTTGATATCTTTTTGCATTACCTATAAATATATATGATCTGGTGTTTTCTTTATTTTTGCGTATAAGTTATAGTAGTTCATATATATAAAATATGACTATTATATAGGTATATATATATTATATGTTTTAGTATATAAGTCTTGTTTATATATAAGTTTATATAAGTTTGTTTATTATATGTTGTATATATATATAAAGTGATACGAGTTATGTATAATCATGTTGTTTGTATATATATATTAGACTGTGTAAGTCTGGATGTATATATCTATTTAGAAAGTATACTTTGGGGGTGTTGTCTGTTATAAATTATATATATATACTTATAAATATAAGCTTGCTTGCTATTACATATTGTATATACTATAAAGTTGTTTTGTACGGGTCTAAGCTTGCTTGCTATTACATGTTGTATATATATATACTATAAAGTTGTTTTGTACGGGTCTAAGCTTGCTTGCTATTACATATTGTATATGTATATATACTATAAAGTGGATTCTTTTGTTCTGTGCCATAAATATATATATATATATATTGTTTGTTTTTTTGTGACCTTAAATATAAAATATAGATATTTTTATTTTATTTGATGGGTTGAGAAATAATGATTTTGAAATATATATATATATATATATTGATTTTAATATATATATATATATGTTATAAATTTAATATTGATTTAAAAATGTATATGTCTTTTTAAATTGAATATTGGTTTTAAGGAAAATAATAATATAATATACATCTCGTTTCAATTATATCAAGCTGATTCTGATTTGTTTCATCGATTCCAATTTATCAGCTTTGTTCGTCGAATTCATGTCCATCTTGCCTTGCTTTGAGATTTCTGGTTTCGAGTGGCCAATCGGCTAGTTCGTGATTCAAATTCGTTGCTTGTCGTGTTGTCAAATTCCTCTAGCCTCGAAAGGTGAGCAATCACTCACGATTGACATCCTTATATTTAGTAAATTTGATTTCACTTGAAACGACAATTGAAATATGATATTAAATTTGAATTGCTAGTTATTTAAATTGTTAAATATGATATGTCATTATCTGCAATTGTTCACCTATGATATCTGACACCATATCCTGTTGTATATATTTTATTTGTTACCGATGATATATGCATGTTGTTGATGTACTATATTATTATCATATTTGTTCTCACTCTGCAAGTTCCCTGTTAGTTTAGAAATTCCCTATGGGTTGAAATAATACATACCCGAACGATATCCTAGAATAGGGGAAAATCGTTATGGGTTGAAATGATAAACTCAAGCGATTTTCATTGATTTTGAATTTTTGGGATAACGGGTTGAAATGATATATACCCGTATATATTTAAATTGCGGATTGAAATGATAAATATCCATATCACCTGACCATAGGATAGAAAATTATATACGGACACCGTTGGTCTATATTTTGAAAACGATATCCAAAGTTTTGAAAGGAAATATATGGTTTTTAATAAATATTGATTTAAAAAAATATATATATATAAATGTTATTTTTGTATATGTCTAAATTTTAGATCTTTAAAATTGTATGTTTTGGAAATTTTAAATTTTTAAGTTAGTTTTGAAAAATATAATTTTTAAGATTTTCTTATAATTTTATTATTTTAGAAGTATATAAAATAAAATTTAATACAAACTACAATTAAAAATAAGATTTAATTTAATAAAATTAATTTAATTAGTATATAATATGTTTAAGTATTTATTTAAATTTATATTAATATTTTAAAAATTAATTTTTATAACTTCAATAATAAAGGTTAGGAAGATAAATTAATGTTGACTTGGAATTTAAAATTCTGTTAATAATTGAATTTAAATAAGCAATGATTTAAACTTATTGAATTTGAGATTTTAAAGATATGATTTATAACTTGATTTTTGATTAAAGGTAATTAAAGGATTATTTTCAAATTTAAATAAATTGAAATGGGATATTTAGTCTTATTAAAATTTGAAATTTGAGATTTTATTTAAATGATTATTGGATTTATTAAGTGAATGTTTCAAAACTAAATAATAATAAAGTTGAGTTTGAAGTGTAAATGAAATGTATCAAATTGAGTTATTGTAAATTTTTGAATATTTAAAATTTGAAATCTATTGAAATTGAAATGGTTAAATTTGTAGTTCAAATCTATATTTGAAATCTATACGAATTAAAATGGTTTATTGAGAGGTTGAATTGAATTGAAATTGATGAACTGGGATTGAATTAAATTGAATTTTTGGAATTTGAGTTGATTTGAATCGATTTGTGAAATTGGAGGAAACTATTTTTATTATATAAACTATTTTTAATATATATAAACTATTTTAATTTATAACTATTTTAATATATATACTATTTCCAACATCTAAACCGTTTAGGTGGAAAGTGTTATGATTTCAAACGTGTTATGATTTCATAAGTGTTATGATTTCAAAAGCATTATGATTTCAAAAGTGTTCTAATTTTGAAAGTGTTACGATTCCGAAAATGAATATTAATTGAAGTGAATAATGATATCGAAATGATATGATTTTTGAAATGAATATGATATTTTTATATTAAGTATGAACTATTTGAAATGAAATGACCACGGTGTGAAATAAGAGTTTGGTTGTTAAAGAGACCAGGATCGGATATTGTCATACTCTCTGCCAATACCGAAAACCACTTTAACAACTGTGCACATGGTGGAGATTCCAGAATGAAGTAGGATGGTTGGCGACGATTCTATATGAGGTGTTAATGTAGCCCTGACTCCCGTGAGTCAGCTTGATGTGGCTAAAACAGGAGCCATGCCGAGCCAAGTGAGGTCATTCCTCCTATCAGACACATTTCTTCAATACCATTCTAATACTTTGTGATTTGGTTGGCTGCACCTTTGATTTGGGAGTGTGTCACGAGGTGGGTGCCTGGGCGGTAGTAGCTTCTATGCGTTACCACCAGTCCGGATCCGTAAACGGTATATATACCCTGGCATTGCCTCGCGTGCCTTGGCACATGCCCTATCGCGCCTTCTACGAGTTTGTTTTGTACCGTACCTATGTGTTGGTGTCCTCTATGTAAACCACCGGTTTGGTGGAGCGTACAGCATTGTATAGACTACGAGAATATATAAAATGTGTTAAGGGGGATATGGGTAACGCCTTAACGTTATTTTAATACTTTTACTTTACTATAGAAATATTATAATAGCGTATATTACTACATAGTAGATAGTTCCATAGATCCTTAGAGGATGGAAATCCCAAACATCCTTTAAGTTACTTGTATTTCAATTGACATTTCACTTGAGTTAAATTTACTGATATAAGAATGTTAATCCTGACTCGAGTGTTTCATGTTTTGCTTTATTCTCGGATCAGACTGAGTACCACAACGTTTGAGACTCACCTTTGGAGTTCGGAGCTTCACTTGGAGATCCATCTATCTATCCAGCTTTCAGTTAATTCAGTTGTTTCTAGTGATTTCTGTTCGGTCTTGTCAGTTACTTTTGTATTTGAGACTACTCTGTATTTGAGGTTTCTGTTGTATTTTGTTTCAAACTTTGATGTCTATATAGTAGCTTTATGAACTACTATTTATCTATTCCGCTGCTTATTGTTATATTACTCTGTGTCTGTGATTCTGTGATTGATTTATTTACTATATATGCTGAGTTTTGCCAAATATAAATCAAAAATCTGTTGTTTTGAGCAATTCAAGTATGACATGTGTGGATGCGAATGGTTCGAAATAGCGGGTCGTTACACACACAGTTTACAACACGCACACATTACCACACAACTTACGTACACATAGGTAAATACAGCAATGCACTTATGTGTATATATAATTGCACTCTCGTACCTCCCATGACTACCCACTCTTGCAAACATACAGTCAGGCATTTTGTGATGACCCGCCTCTTTGACCCTTAGAAATCGACATTAATACATCCTCGATATTCATGTGCCGCATATCCAATTGCCGAAGAGGCGGATTATCTGGGTTTTTAAGAGAAATAAAGATAGAAGATGAAACAAAATAGAATCTCACATCGTATTCAACATTTAATTATCTGTATGTGTAGTACAAGCAATTACTCCAAATTGCTTCATCAGAGTTTTAGTAAGTACTAGTCCAGTCAAGATAGTCATAACTACCTATCCTCACAAGTGTTGGTAGATACATCATTCAAAATACAGAGGAATTAATTAATAACTATCTACATAGGACCCTCCAACTTCATGCTCCATGCTCTATCCAAAATGCTCCAAGTTACCTAACTACTTGGTTGCCTGAAAATAGGGCACCATGAGCTTAAGGGAAATCCAGGTCAGTCATGGGACAGGTGTGAGATGCTCAAAGTAAGGATATTTGAAGAAAAAAAAAGTATCTCATAAGACCATGCCGCACATGTAACAGCCTGATGTTTTCAACCATTCGCATCCATACATGTCGGATTTGAATTGCTCAAAATATCAGATTGTTAATTTAAATTTGGCAAAACTCAACATATACAGTAAATAAATAATCACTGAATCACAGACACAGAGTAATATAAAATAATGCAGTGGAAACAAAAGAATAGTAGTTCACGAAGCTACTATATATATATAACAGAGTTAAATAAGATACAACAGAAGTCACAAATACATAGATGTCTCAATACAATAGTCAAATACAAAATCTGAGTACATCACTGGAATCAATTGAATAACTGAAAGCTGGATAGATAGCTGGATCTCCAAGCGAAGCTCCAACTCCAAAGGTGAGTCTCCAACACTGAACCACTCAGTCTGACCCGAGCATAAAGCAAAACACAAAACACTCGAGTCAGGATTAAGTGGTTCAGTGTTCGAGACTCACCTTTGGAGTTGGAGCTTCGCTTGGAGATCCAGCTATCTATCCAGCTTTCAGTTATTCAGTTGATTTCAGTGATGTACTCAGATTTTGTATTTGACTATTGTATTGAGACATCTATGTATTCGTGACTTCTGTTGTATCTTATTTAACTCTGTTATATATATAGTAGCTTCATGAACTACTATTCTTTTGTTTCCGCTGCATTATTTTATATTATTCTGTGTCTGTGATTCTATGATTATTTATTTACTGTATATGTTGAGTTTTGCTAAATTTAAATTAACAATCTGATATTTTGAGCAATTCAAATCCAACATGTATGGATGCGAATGGTTGAAAATTTCAGGCTGTTACATGTGGTATCAGAGCCAGGTTTTAGGCAAAACTCAGCATATGGAGTAGATTTAATTACAGAATCACTTTCGTCCGAGTTTGAATTCCTTCTTAGATTCGGTTTCCTTTGAATTTTGGAACGTCTCCCCTCGGTTCCAAAATCCATTCTTGTCTCTCCCTATTCGTGTTTTTCTGATTCTGGAGCACCCCATATCTCCACTGAATGATTTGTATAAGAGTGACACTCCTTTACAATAAGCATCGATCCACCGGGGATTTCTGTATCCTCAGTTTAGATGCTACTATGTTTTGCTATGCCCAAATTCTATCTCTGGCGATCGAATGTCGATTTGCCTCAGAATTCTGCATCGATCTTATTTATGAAGTCACGGTTGACCCGGTTACGGTTGCCCGCGATTTATATAAGTCTATCCATTTTCCTAGTTTGAAATTCAATTATCTTATCTCCCTTTCAAGCCTATCCCCTAGTTTGAATTCTTTTGATTCGGGTATCTCTAATTTGAATTTCTATCCTTGTTTTGAAATCTATTCTGGAATCATCGAGTGTGGTGTTTGAGTTGTTGATGTTGATTTGGGTTTTCGATCGATACGTTTGCTCAATGCAATCGATGGGAATTTCAAAACACTTGAACAGAGCAAACTGACACAATATTGTTTTCAAATTTGGTAAATGAAATAAATTTGTATGATTATATTATATATATATGTGTGTAATTTTTTGAAGTTAAATAGTTAATTAGTTGTAGAAATGATAATATTTGATTATCATTTATTGATTTGTAAACCATTAACTATTGCAACCTAATAGATAAATGCAAATTATAAAACATGGCTTATAGATTGATTTGGAATCTAAATGAATTTAAGTCAAGAATTTGAGAATTTAATTTCCGGTGATTTCAAACTTTGGTTTTAAATTTTAAAATATATATTATTGAAAGTATTTTCGAATAGAAATTTGTTTCCAAAGAATTTAAATGTTTTAAATTGGTATTCTCTTCTTTTGTCGCTGGAAAATAATTTCGGTGATGACTGCAGCATCATCGACATTCATTTTCGAGTTTCGAAGTGGAGAGACCATTCTGTAGCTTTGCTACATTTTTGTTTTAGAAAATTAATTTGATTTGAATTTCCAAAGTATGACTTGACTTATAATATATATATATATATATATTGGTATATGATCATAGATTTGATTTGATATATATATATATATAGTATATATATTTATCTCTAAATAGTTTGAATTGAAACTGGAAATTTTATTCTTAAATTTTGATAAGGTGATTTCAATTATAAATAAAGCCAAAATTTTGAATAAATATTTAAACTTGAAATAAATTGAATAAGGAAAATTTTACTTGTATAATACTCAATTGCATTTCAATATAACTTACCTAAATTATTCAGAAGTTGAATATGTAATTGGATAATATACAATATAAAATGTCTTTATAAATAAAATTTGAGTGTTTATAATAAATATTATACACTAAATTTTTGATTTTAAAGATGCTATTAGAGATAAATAGAATAATAAGTTAATTGAATAATAGATGAGACAAATATATTTGTATGAAGGAATTAATAAATTGAAATTAGATCAACTTATGGAAATACCTTGAATTTAAAATCAACTATTGAATATAAATTAATTTAAATTGAAATTTATATGGTTTAAATTAATTTATATGGTTTAAATATATGTAATAAGATATATTAAGTGGAATAAACTTAATAATAATTTGGAATAAAAGAATTAAATTTGTTGAATAAAATATGAGTATAATAAATGATTATACAAATTAATGAATTAGAAATTGTTAATTGAGGATGACTAGATAATAAGATAATGAATTTAGAAATAGATAGATTGATTTAACTTAAGTGAACTCAAATGGATTAAACCAAATGTTGAATATTAATTAGTTTAATTTGAAATTTATATGGTTTTAATTTAATTGTTTTATTTGTATTTCAATCTAATTTCTTTCTGGTTGTTTCTATTCTCCTACCTCCTTCCTTTTCGGGGACAAAAAGTTTTGAGTGGGGGAGAGTGTAACGACCTGTAAATTTCAGTGGTTTTATTTATTTAATTAATTGAATTTTTGTGAAATTTTAAACAATAAAATTTTGAAATAAAAATTTATTATTTGGAATACGTCTTATTAAACATAGCAACTGGTAAATTTTCATCTGATAATACGGAAGTTTATTTTCTTGGGTAATTCTATTTCAATTTAAATCAGTTAATAACTGATGATAATAAAATGTTTTCCAAACCTGAATATTTTTATACAATAGATTTGTAAACCATCTTCTGAGTGAGACGTCATCTTTCGTTTCTCCAAATTTGGACTTCTATTGCTCCATCTATCTTATTTTCGGCAAATTAACAGCATTTTCGGTACCGATTATCGACTTTTGATACGATGATCGTACTACTGATATCTGTATACCGTTTTGATCATCTTGTCATGCTGATCCCTGCGGTATATTCATTCGTGTGCTTCGAGATTCGGGACACGACGAAATTGGTGAACCGAACAGTCATATCGGTTCCGCATTCGAGACTTTTGGTTTCTTTTGTCCTCTCAGTTATCCATGCGAATTCAAACAGTCATCAACAATTATTTTTCAGCCGTTGACCTTTTCTATTCCAACGTTTCATCAATCTTTCTGTTCGTTCATTTTTTTTCTTGCTTCTACAAAGTAAAATATTTGTCTGCTTCGATTTTTTTGCAACCGTTCGCTTTGCTCATCTCTTCACAAACCATCTCGGCCTCCACCTTCCTTGTCCACCATGGCCACCCACGTTCATCCCAAAAACAATCCAGAGCAAACCCCGGCCTTAGCCTCTCCGCCTATTCCACGGTTGTCGAGCAACACCACCTCCAAGCTTTGCTTCCTCCACTACTGGTTCAGCCGAACCCATCTAGCAACTCACCTAAATCCTCTGCCTCGTTGTAACGACCCAATTTTTCGACGCCCGAAAGTCGACATCAATACGTCCACTGTATCAAATGCCGAACCATCGAATGCCGGAAAACCGAACCGTTAGGGTTAAAGAAGAAAGAGGTAGAAGAAGAAAGAAGAAGAAACAGAAACAATAACAGAATCTCACATTCGCAACTGAACAATATATAATAGATAAATGAATAATCTTTAAACAAAAGAACTATATCAGTTCATACAATACATCATCATAGTTTACAACAACAACACACAACACTGGCAGTTATAATAACCTGCCCATATGATTGAATACACGGTGGAATGATAATAGTACACGGAAGTACGTCCCGCCATCCAGTTCGCCTCCTGATCTCCACAGCATACTTTTCTGACTTCGCTCCAGAACAACTGATAACCTGACTTTAGGCTGCCCGTGTGGAAAATTATGGGCACCCAGAGTTTAGAAAGGGAACAATAAACTCCATGTCAGTCATAGGACTGGTGTGAGATCTTAAAACATTTATTTGTACAAGGGAAATAAAAAGAAAACCGCTATTCTTTTGGAAAATGAAACTACCATAAGGCCTCCCACCACACACACAATGCAAACGCAGAATTGGAGGAGATTTCTCCTTATAATAGTCAAACATGCTTGATACGCAAAATCTTTTTAATATTATCATTAATGCATAGTGTGGAAAACATTTCGAAAGTATAATATTAATCTTAGCCAGCATACACATTTCGTAGTATGCCTACTATAGCTACCATGTTCAATAGCAGGTTACCACCACATTCCATGCAGGTTATACAACTAAAACCGTACAGGGTGCGTATTGTTTCTTTGGATTTCCAACAAATGGTCAGGCTAAGGAACTTCGTACACCACATGGGTACGCCTCTGAAGGGACGCCCCGAGAACCTAACCGGATCTCTACCAACACAAGGCCGAGTTACCTCACGCTTCTGGTGCAATGAAGCTGTAACTAGATAACTCCACACACGAGTATGTCATCCCCAGTCGTTATCGACCTTTATCCGAGGATCCTCAACACCAACAACCACAAAGAAATAAATTGGCAGCAACCACATAGGTTAAATATCTGGGCTCCGTACCATGATACCGCCTTTTTCCAGAAGGAAATGGACATACCCTGAAGGCGCTACCCCTAAACAACCTTGCCGCATCCTTCCTGTTTCGACCATTTTCGGGGTGTGAGGTTCGATGAAGTCTCGTCCCACAAAGCTACGCTTTTCACAAAAGCCTTGCTTCGATCAACCAATGATCAGCACTCAGCATGCCACACTACCAAGTTGCGAGTATATCACTAATAACCATCAACTACATAACCTCTGAGCTCGTACGTCTCAAAGAACGGTGTTAAGCTAAGAGAATAAATTCTCCACCACCAAACAGAAATGTATTTGATAGAAATCAGCTTTATATCTCAAAGTGTAATGTCAGACATACAACCATACAACTCCATCCTGGGTCTGAATGAAAACGAAGACACTTCAAAAGAAATCCTTGCAAATCCGGATATCCACAATCCCGATCGGACTCCCCATCACATATGGAGATCTCTATACCGGAGCAACTCAGTGCAGAGACAATCGACAGGTAATCCTTTTATTCTCGAAAATACTCGGTCTTCACCACCGTCTTCAAATGCACTCCCATTTCGTCGTATCATTATTCAGAATGGGTTTTATGACTTAATGTCCTCTACCGGCTTAACCGAATAATGAGCGCTTGTTTTGAAAACAAACTCAAGTGCCGTTTCAAAGGCCAATATTGATAGTCGGTTATTTAACTATCAAACAACATTCACAAATCACCAAGCCTCAATAACTTCCCAAATTTTGTATGCTGATAGTTGGTTATTTAACTATCAAACAATATTCATAACAATCATCAGATTTTAAATAATTTTTCCCTAATTATTTATTTTCAAAATATCTTCACAAGATATATTTTAACAGTTCAACACTTTGAAAACCAATTTCAAATCACTTTCCTCACGCGGAATAAATTTCCAAATATTCACTTTCAAACACCAAATCAAATTCAAAATTGATTTCCAAATTTATTTCAAACACCAAATCAAATTTCAAATTGATTTCTAAATTTATTATCTTTTAAAACCAATTCCTTTATTTCTTCCAACTATTTAAAATCTGAATTTTTAATAAATTCTCCAACTTTTAGACAATATCACTCGAAATCCATTTGTTAAAATCTTTTTCCCATATTTTGGAATTGATTTGATAAGATTACAAAAATCAACTCTTATACTTTTAAATTCCTTCCTTTAAATTTATCCAATTTTCTAAAATTAATTTTACTCCAAATTTTCTACTTTAATTTCCAAAAATCCAATTTTATTTATTTCTGGTATCCTACGATACCAAAAATATATTCGGCTAAACTATAGCCTTCCAATAAATTCCATTTATCAATATAATCATTCACACCAATATAATCATTCACAGATTATCACATCACAACATACACAAATAAATTCAACAATGTGAGGAATCCAGTTGAATCCCTCCAACCTGTTCCCTACATCCACAGATGTTAGCAAAACAATTAAATACCAATTCCACTTCGAGGTGGAATATCACGATATATGGGATTATATAATATCATCCGCTATTATGTGGCGCATAGGGTCTCATTCGCTATATAATGCGGGAAATCAATCGCTCCAAATATATATATATATATATATATATACTATCATATATAATATCACATCCAAATAATTAATCAAAAATTGAAATTCTAATTATTTCAATTAAGTGAGAAGATCTCACCTTTTATTATGCATGCAATCCATTTTCCATTTCGGCTTGATTTCTTCATTGTATTAGACCTTACTGCCTCAGCTTCGATTGACCTTGACCCACCCTAAAATTGAAGTCGCCGACCATCACGACCTTGAGAACGTTGCAATACGTGCATCGCAATTCGCCATCACCTCGAACGAAGCCTCAGGCAGAGCCACACCCTACCACTAAGCTCGAATCCCATCGCGATGAACCACAGCCCCTTCTATCCAACATCACGTTCAAATCCAGGTTGAGATCATCCCCTTCGAGTTCGAATTTGATTCGATTTCGGTAACCGATGAAGAAGAGGAAAGGGGAAATTTCACGTGGCTATTATTTTGATTTTTCTCTTATTTAAAATCGCGGCCACCATTTTTCATAGAAGATGATTTTCGATTTCATTTTGAACGAAGAGAGGAGGGAGTATGAGATTTTATTTTGAGAAGATTGTTCTCGGCCAAAAATTCTTCAATTTGTTATACGTGTTGAGTTGTTTATTTTAGAGGGGAACGCGTGTTCAAAATAAAGGGCAAGTGTTGAAAATTTCTCTACGTGTTGAAAAACAGAATGAGGGCTTGCAACAATTATTATTTATATTTAAATTTCAAATTCAAATTTAAATCATCTCGATTATCGCAACTCACAATATCGATCTCCTATCGAGGCGTGCCGCTAGGCGTTTATAAGGTTAAACCTCTATTCTGAACGCAATGGAAAAGGTTTCGAGGCCTAACTCGATCGTATGGAGAAGATAGCTTTTTGAACCCAGTTATTTATATTAAATTTTCGATATAAATTTCAGCGTGTTTTTCTATCGTACGATCACACGACAAATCCAAATGCTACGAAAATTGAAATCTGATAATAATACACTATTACGGATCAAATGGAACTGGTTTCGTTGAATTCTGAGACTGTGCCTCAGAAGGCTATTTTTAAAACTTAACAAATCACTTTCAAATTCAATTTCAAAAGTTCTATTATCTCCAGTATTATCAATATGAATTTTCTAAGCCTTTAAAATATTTTTAACAGGCATAAAACTGAAGATTCAATATTTTACCCAACTTTCAAAAATTAATTTCAATAATTTAATTGCCAAATAAATCCTGATATTTGAATTTCAAGTTAAACTAACTTCCAAATATTTAAAATCAATTAAATATTTCAATTTCAAATAACCAAAAATTCGGGTCATCACACTCGTGATTCCCTCCCGCCACCTCGTGACCTGACATAGCCATGAGAAACCGGCCTCGTCCTCCTCTTCTTCATCCACCGAGCCACTGCGTGCTTCCTCTGATGAAATGAGATACTGAGGTATACATATATCGGTACGTTTTGTATTAGAGTATATGTTATATTTTAATAAAATATTACAGATATATTTTTCCATTTAGTTTATACATACGTGCAAAAAGTTTATATGTGTATAAACGCATGGTTAAACATGAAATGAAATTTATTTGATTTATATACAAATCTATGTAAGTAATATTAGCAATATATGATATATAGCAGCACTTTGATGTTTATGAGTTTATATATATATAACAGTTTAGTTTATACAAGTTTATATTTGATGGGTTAAGTTGTACATATATTTTGTTAAAGTAAGCTACTTGGGTTAAATTAAAGTAGATCTGAAGTCTTAACAGGCATATAGGTAAAAGTTGATTAAATGTATAAGTTGTATTTGTATGTACGGTTGCTGAAGAATCTATGTCTGTAAATGCGTTCGTATATGAATCGGTAGCAAATCTTGTTTGTGCATAAGTTTAAGTTTGTTTGTATATAAAGGTAATGTTAACATTTGGAAATATATATATTTAAAAGATATATGTTATGTTGAGACTTTGAAGATATTTTATACGATAAGTATGCTACACGTTATATATCAGTGATATTTTCATAGGTTACAGTGCTACTAAAATATTATTTAAGGCTGCCTATGTTGCTGTGATTACAGAGTCTACATATTTGGTTTTGGGTTAGCTTATATATAATTATATACGGGTTTTGATCTTGTTTTTTTCTTTTTCCTTTAGAGTTTTAATATATGTTTTCACATATATGTTTTGTTTGAAAGCTTATAATATAAATTCTGGGCTTTGAGAAACCTGTATGATATATATATATATATATATATAAGTTAACTTAACTTTGTATAATAGGTTTGTATATATACTATTGAGTTATGCGCATATATATACTTTATGGAATAGCAGTGTATAGATAATATATATATAGTCTATATAGATTTTTGATATGGCTTGTATTGGTATTTTGGTCTTTTAAGATATATATATATATATTATATTATGGATATTTTGTTATACCAACTCTTGTTTGTTTGAAAACGGATTTGAAACTATACTTTGTAAGTTAATACTTTGTTATAGCTTTAAAATATATATACGTGGTTAAAAGTATATAAGTTCTTTGAAATATATACTTGAATTATATATATATATATATATATATATTTTTTATTTTAAGTATATATTCCTAAAATTGATTTTTGGAATATATGTAGATAATATATACATTTCGTTGTAGCTATATCCAGCTAACTCCTTTATTTCTAATTTCCAATTTATCAGCTTCATTCGTCGAATTCGTGCCCATCCCGTTTTGCTTTGGAATTGGTGCTTAAGATTCGTAACTCCTTTCATTGTCAAATCTCTCTAGCCTCGAAAGGTGAGCAATCACTCATGATTAACGTTCTTATATTTATTAAATTTGATTTCAATTGAAACGTCAATTGAAATATGCTGCTGTTAGTTATTTACATTGTTATATATGCTATTATCTGTATCTGTTCACCTATGACATCTGACACCATTATCTGTTATTTATATTGATGATATATGCCTGCTATGTTATTATCATATCTGTTATCACTCTGCAAGTTCCTTGTTAATATTGAATTCACTATGGGTTGAAATGATACATACCCGAATGATCTGTAGAATAGGAGAAAACCGTTATGGGTTGAAATGATAAACCCAAGCGATTTTCATTTGAATTGAATTTGGGATTGCGGGTTGAAAGGATATATACCCGTATATATTTAAATTGCGGATTGAAATGATAAATATCTGTATCACTTGACCATAGGATATAAAAATTTATACAGACACCGTTGGTCTATATATATAAATATTTTGAAAATGATTTCTATGGTTTTTAAAAAGAAATATATGGTTTTAATAAATATTGATTTTAAAGATTTATTAAAGTTGATTTAATAAAGTTGATATATAATATGTTCGAGTATTTATTTAATATCTATATTTTCAAATATAGAGTTTATAATGATTCAGATTGGAAAGATAAATTTGAAATTGATTTGAAATTATATTTATTTAAGAATTTTACTTAAATAAGTTTGGTTTGGAATTTATTAAAATTGAGATTTTAAAGATATGTTTTATGAATTGAATTTGATTAAAAGTAACGTAAATGAATATTTCAAACTTATGTAAATTTAAGTGGGATATTTTGTTTGTAAATCTAAGTTGTATTTAGATGTTATTGAAATGATTAAGTAAATATTTCAAAACAAACTAACAGTAAAGTGAATTTGATATATATAAGAAATTTTCGAAAATTTAGTTTGAAATGTTGAATATTTAAAACTTTGATATATATTGAAATTGAAATGGCTTATTTTATGGTTCAAATATGTATTTGAAATCGATAATGTGAAATGGTTTATTTAGAAACTGAATCGAGTTAAAATTTATGATTTAAGATTTGATTAAATTTGAATTTTGGAATTCGAGTGAATTTGAATCGATTTGTGAAATTTAGGAAGCTATTTTATTTTATAAAGTATTTTTAAACTATATCTAAAACTATTTATATTTTACTTTATAAATTGTTTTAATATAAACTATTTAATATAAATCATTTTCAATATAAATTATTTTATTATAAACTATTTTAACTTATAACTATTATGTATAAACTATTTTATTTTATAAACTATTTTATTATATATACTATTATTTAAACCGTTTAAGGGAAATGCTATAATTTCAAAGTGTTACGATTTCCAAAATGCTATAATTTCAAAGTGTTATGATTTCCAAAATGCTAAAATTTCAAGGTGTTATGATTTCCGAAGTGCTGCAATTTCAAATGTTGTGATTTCCAAAGTATTATAATTTTAAGTATTTTGATTTCGAAATTGTAATAACTCTAAAAAGTACTATGATTTTGGAAGTGAATATATTTAAAATGGAAATGATATCGCATTGATTTGGTTTTTGAAATGAAAGTGATATTTTGGTTTTGAAGTATAAACTATTTTGAAAGGACCGCGGTGTTATAATAATGTTTGGTTGTTAAAGAGACTGGGATCGGATATGGGCATACTCTCTGTCGATACCGAAAACCACTTTAACAAATGTGTACGTGGTGGAGATTCCAGAATGAAGTTGGATGGTGGCGACGATTCTATATGAGGTATATACGTGGACCCGACTCCCGTGAGTTGGCATAAGGTGGCTAAAACAGGAGCAATTGACGGGTTAATGGGTAGCTCCTCTGATCGGGCACACTCCATCGTATGCCATTCTATTACTTGTGATTGATTTGGTGCGCACCCTTGATTCGGGAGTGTGGTTCGAGGTGGGCGATTGCTGCGGCTCTGCGTTACCACCGACCCGGAAGTGTAATTGGTATATCTACCCTGGCATTGCCTAGTTGTGCCGTGTCACCTACCCTAGCACGCCTTATACGAGTTTGATTTGTGTCGTACCTATGGAGTATCCTCTGGTAGCCTCCCGATCTGGAGGTGCTACGGTACTGTATAGACTATTGGCACTATATATGTGTTAAGGTGGAAAATGTAAAGCCTTAACGCTATTTTTAAGTAAGTTTACTTTACTATAGACACTATTATAATAGCGTATATTACTACATAGTAGATAGTTTAACGGATCCTTAGAGGATGGTTATCCCAAACATCCTTTAAGTTACTGTATTTCAGTTGATATTTCACTTGAGTTGGATTTATTGATATAAGAATGTTAATCCCGACTCGAGTGTTTAGTGTTTTGCTTTACGCTCGGGTCAGACTGAGTGGTTCAATGTTCGAGAATCACCTTTGGAGTTGGAGCTTCGCTTGGAGATCCAGCTATTTATCCAGCTTTCAGTTATTCAGTTGATTCCAGTGATGTACTCGGATTTTGTATTTGACTATTGTATTGAGACATCTATGTATTTGTGACTTCTGTTGTATCTTATTTAACTCTGTTATATATATAGTAGCTTCATGAACTACTATTCTTTTGTTTCCGCTGCATTATTTTATATTACTCTATGTCTGTGATTCAGTGATTATTTATTTACTATATATGTTGAGTTTTGCCAAATTTAAATTAACAATCTGGTATTTTGAGCAATTCAAATCCGACATGTATGGATGCGAATGGTTGAAAATTTTAGGATGTTACATGACAAGTTAAGGGACTACCTTCTGATAGTACATCTCTAGAAAAATGCACCTGAGGCTCCAACTTCTACCGACATAGTACTGGTCTACCTTTACCAAAGATCGTCTAAATATCTCATCACCCCGGTCCTTCCTGACCATTACTGGGATCCCAAATCATACACAACATACCCGAAATATTGAGGGTAGTCTAGAAAGGTGATGACCATATCCTAATGGGAGCGACCCACTTAGCCCTGCTGCATCTACCATGTTTTTGTCATTCCCGAGTGATGAGGCTTGAGGTAATGATTACCTTTCACATAGCACATTCCACTTTGAATGCCACCTTGCCAATTCCATCACACACTATTGATTTCTACAAATGTACAACCTCTAAGCTCGTATGTCATAGAGAAGGGTGTTAAGTATAGGAGAGCTACTGTAACGGCCTGGCTTTTTGGACGTTTTAAGCAGACACACACGACGTACTCAAACCATTCAAAAGGGCAGATTGTTATGGGGTAAATAAGAAAAGCAGAGAAAGAAAGAAAACAAATACAGAATCTCGCAGCGGAATGACAAAATATAATAATCAAATAACAGTTCATGAAGCTGTTTTATAAATACATTTGATTATTCTTTTACAACACAAAAATCAGAGTTACATAAACAGGAATAAATAAATGCAGCGGAACAACATGATGTTGTGGAAATACTATAATAGATAATAATAGTACAAAATCTTCATCTTCATCCTCCAAAAAGCAGTCTTCAGAAAACTGAAAAGCTTAGGCTGACCCGAGCGAATTGAAAAGACAAAACACTCGAGTCGAAACTAAAAGATCTTATGTCAGTTAAATGAACAGTGAATAAATATGAGTGTAACGGCGTCGAAGATGTTTACGGGTTTTGACATCTCCTATCCAGTGTCTGACATTAGTGCAATAACTTAAGAGATGTTTGGGATTCATCTCCTAAGGATCCGTTAAACTATCTACTATGTAAGACAATACGCTATCATAATATGTCTACAGTAAATTAAAGTATTAAAATAGCGTTAAGGCGTTACCCATATCCCCCTTAACACATTTTATATAATGTCGTAGTCTATACTGGTACTGTAAACTCCACCCGCAGGTGGACTATCAGAGAGCACTCCATAGGTACGACACAAAACAAACTCGTAGAAGGCGCGATAGGGCATGTGACACGACACTCGAGGCAATGCCAGGGTAGATATACCAATTGCACTCCCGGACTGGTGGTAACGCATTGCAGCTACAACCGCCCACCTCGGAACACGCTCCGAAATCAAAATCAAGGGTGGCCACCAAATCAATCATAAAGTCAGAATATAGTATCGAAGAAATGTGCCCGATCGAAGGAATGACCTCACTTGGCCCGGTATAGCTCATGTTTTAGCCATATTAAGCTGACTCACGGGAGTCAGGGTCACGTAAATACCTCATATGGAATCGTTCGCCAAACCATCCTACTTCATTTCTAGAATCTCCACCACGTACACAGTTGTTAAAGTGGTTTTCGGTATTGGCATAGAGTATGACAATATCCGATCTCGGTCTCTTTAACAACCAAACGCTTATTTCACACCGGATGGTTCTTTTACATTTCAAAAGTCAATTCATACTTAATATCAAAATATCGTATTCGATTTCAAACCATATCACTTTCGAAATCATATTCACTTTCAAAACCATATCCACTTTCAAAATCATATTTACTCAATTATGTCATCTCACAAAAAGGTATCAATTCCACATTCCAACTTAAGTTGTATCGTCATCAAGGATTTAGATATAAATACTTCAACTTTACACAGTCTAAAATTTTACAAAATAGTTTAGGTAATTATAAATAGTTTATATAGTTTAAAATAGTTTAAATGGATTTAAAATAGTTTAAATAATAAAAATAGTTTAAATAGATTTAAATTTGATTTAATTATTTTAAAAATGATTTAAATAGATTAAATATAGATTAAATAGATTTAAATTATATTAAGTTGATTTTTAAATAGATTAAATAAATTTAATTATTTTAAATTAGGTAAAATAGGTTAACTTAGATTAAATAGGTTGTAATAGATTAATATAAATTAAAATAGTTTTAAATTGATTAAATTAGTTAATTTAATTAAAATAGTTTAAATTAGTTGAAATAGATTTCAAAGTTATATCCAAACATTTTTCAGTAACTCGATTCCAATAAATTCATTTATATTTGGCACTTCAACTTTGAAAGTCCAATTTAAATCCTTTGTACCATTCATTAGATCAATTTCAATTTCAACATTTACACTTGGATTAACGAAAATAATTCAGTTTATATAAATCAATTTCTATTTCAAAATACCAGTTAACTGAATTCAAAATTTCAAAGATTCCAAAATCATTTAATCTAACCAAATCCAGTGTCCGTATATAATTCTCTACCCTAGTGTAACAACCCGCATGTTTATCGATTTTATATTTAAATATCTTATTTAAATATTCTAATCGTTAGTCGGATCTTAGTCCGAAAAGCTACTTTTTGCATACGGTCAAATTAGGACTCGAGACCACCTCCATTGAGTTCAAAATGACATTTGCGACCTTTTTGAGTATAAACTTCGACATGTTTGGAGTTAGTGGAATTTTGTCACTTTTTCGCTTAGGGATTTGGTTTGGGCTGAACCATTACTAACTCAGTCCCAACCCATCTCCTCTCCATAACTTCCTTCTTCATAATCCTAACAGCAAAGCTTCACCAAAAATGGTGGAGGGAATGGGAAATTAAAATTCCAAGCTCAAGTTCATTTGCAAATTCAACATCTAACTCCAAATTCAAAGTGAAGAGATTGATTCAAGCTTGTGGCTGATTCTTGCTTTGCTTCCAAGCTTCATCTTCATCAATTTCCGTGAAAAGGTGAGATTTTTACCTCACATTCTTGCCTATAACTATCATTGGGTTGTTGGGAATGATTCCCTATCACTTGTGCATGTGCATTTGCATTTGGTTTGGATTGGATTGTGAAAAACCCCAATTTTTAGTGTGCTTCAGAAAAATCTGGGCTTAAGTCGTTCTGCCTTGATTAGCTCGTTCGCATGGAAACGTCTCGGCCTGCAAATTGCTCGTTCTGGGCTTAGGTCGCTCGCCTGCATTTAGCTCGTTTCCCCTAGGTCGCTAGGTCGTAGGTCACTTGACCTTAGGTTGCTCGGCCTAGTCTCCTTTTGGTCGGCCTGCAGATAGGTCGTTCGAGTTTGTTAAGTCGCTCGCGTGCTTAGGTCGTTCCACTTTAGGTCGTTTGACCTTAAATCATTTGCAGTTAGGTCATTCGACCTAATATACTTACATTTGCTGTTAGGTCGCTCGGAAATAGCTCGGCCCGTTTATCATTTGGTCGCGTGCCTTTAGGTCGTATGCCCCTTGTTCCCTAGGTCGTAAGACCTTAGGTCGTTGCCCCCTTAACTCGACCATGCTAGCTCGCCTCACCTTAGATCGCTCGACCGCTCCATCCATAGGTCGCGTGCTTGGGCCGCTAACCCCTTAGGTCGCTTACCCCAGTTAAGTCGTTCCATACTTAGGTCGGCCATGTTAGGTCGCTTGCCCCTGATAGGTCGCTTACGCCCTAGGTCGCACCACTTAGGTCGTGTGCTATTCCTTAGGCTGTTATGCTTTAGGTCGCTCGACCTGTTTTTCCCCTAGGTCGCTCGGCATGCTACCCTTAGATTGTTCGACCTATTTTACTTTAAGTCGTTGCACTTTAATTCGACCACTTTAGGTCGCAAGTGTATTTCTACTTTGATGGTTTTGGAATTGATTTCCTTGGATTTTATTCACATCTTCGAATGTGAATCTTTATGACCGATTGTTTCTACAATCAATTTTGTGACTTGTCACTCTAAAAATATAAAGGTTTCAATACTGGTAGTAAATATCAAAACTCTTTCATCAAAACGATTTCAACTCTATTTTAATACAAAGCTCTTTTTCCTAAACCGTTTTCCAATCTATTAGTATATACAAGCCTTTACTTCACTCGGATGAGAAATCTAATTAAACGGCTTAGCAAAACAGGTGGTATGAAACGCTTGCGTTTACTTCGTCGATTAATTCTTGGACTTGTTCGACTGAACCTTTGGTGACAATTTCCTAGTGAAGATCTACAGTTTGTTCGTAAATATTTAAGTTAAGCTAGTGGTTATGGGACATGAAGCTAAACTCATATATTTACTAGCTTAGTGTAATTGACACTACTTGATGATCATGATGATCATGATGATCATTTTTGTGATTTAGACTAGCGATTGAGCGATGTCTCTTTGTCTGCGAGGGAGACTAGACCCCGTTTGTGTGATGTTTCTACTCACATATGTGGGGTAGCGCCCCATGGTCTCCGGGCCATTCGTGTGTTCGATGGTTTCCGGGCCATTCGTGTGTCATGGTCTTCGGGTCATTCGTGTGTTCGAAAAATTAAATGGTTAGCTTCCATGAGATAGCTTCTCGTTCGTGTGTTACATATGTTGGTGAGCTTTCATGATCCCGTTCGTGTGATAGGCCTCCCCCTTTATATGATTTCTGGATTTCATGTGTTGATTTTTGGAATTCGTGATTTTCATTGATATGTTTTATCAATTTTTGTGCATTGGTGAATTCGTGTGTCATTACCTTTTTGTGGATTTGGATCTTTGAGAAGATTATTGTGATATTGATTAATCTCTTGTTGATTATCATTTACATGCTTATAGTAGTATGCCATTATGGTTATTATATGTTTATGCCATATCTCTTATTCTATATCATGTCATCTGATATTTATAGCTAGACTGATCCGTTTATTATTTTCTTATGAAATAATACTCGGGTCAGACCGAGATGTTACAGGTGCTTCTGCTTGACTTCTCTTCTGGGATTACTCTGACTTTTTGGCTAACTACTTAGATTAGTAGTTTTTGGACGTATACATTTGAGATATCGACTCATAGATGTATTCTTTTGTGTAGCACATGTTGTTGTTCTTTTGTATTATCGTGGATCTTTCTGACCACTACTCTGATGTACACTTTCTTGTGTTATATATATATATATATTCATATCTTTTTCCGCCTTTGTGATATGGATGTCTGTGACTGATTTGTGTTATGTTTATTTCTATATTTGTTTCCGAAGATTATATATAGCCACTGTGTGATAGCTTTGAGTTTGTATCGGTATGTTGGATTTCCTCCTCAAATGAAATACATGCTATACTATCTGACATATCGGTGCTCGCACAAAGAAATTACATGGATGGTCGCTCCTCAACAGCCTTATTCTCCGTGCTAGTTGACAGCATTACTCCGTAGTGTTCTTGGCTAGCGTGGGTATATAGGTGGGGCGTCACAGCTTGGTATCAGAGCCAAACTTCGGAACAATGTAGAATAACTTAACAAGGATCATCGTCCTAAGTCCACCTTAGGAGTTGTGCTTAGGATTTAGTTCGAGTCTTCGAACCAATTCATCCTGTTTTCTTTATGATTCCTTGTTTTATCTATCAAGATTGCTTGATAGTCATTCTGAGAATAACCTTTTTCTTCTTGTTTCTTTCTTTCTTAAAGAAGAAGAGATGATTAGTTCTGGCAGTCCTAGCGCTGGTCAATCCACTAGTCCTTCTCTGGATGGCGTATTCATGTCTGCCCAACAACTTTTGGATCTTGCTAAGAATCAAAGGTTTATCTGTGCTTTGTGTAAGAACCCCGAAATGGTTTTACCTCTGAAACTTGAAGTTCCTTTCAATCAACTTATGGATATCACTCTTCGACATGAAGAGGCTGGTAAAGGAATTGATAGTGATATTGGAATTTCCAAGAAGAGGCATATTAAGTTCAAAAGCCCTTATCCCGATAAGAAGGTAAAGCAAGAAACCTCGGTAGCAAAGACTCCAATCCCTAAACATGGAGAATGCTACAATTGTGCTTCTAGGGACCACTATATAAATAAGTGTCCTAGACCTATCTCTTGCCGCTATTGTAAAAGTGCGGACCATTTTATGTCTTCCTGTTCTAAACTTCAAAGAAAGAAGAAAGAGGAACAAGAAACTCCGGTAGTTGAGACTCCTACCGCTAGTCTTAAACAATGTTACAATTGTGGTCCCACGGACCATTATGTAATTAAGTGCCCGAAACCCCTTATTGCCGCTATTGCAAAGGCTCGGGTCATTACTTATCTACCTGTCTCAAACTTCAAAGTAGGAGAGAGGGAAAGCTGCCAGCCCCTAGCAACTCTTCTCTTGGTCAAGGTATTTCTTACTCAATCCTTGATTACACTTGTTTTGTGATTATCCTATTCGAGTTCTTTTTGATATGGGTTCATCTCATCCTTTTTATATCAAAAGACCTTGTTGATTCTTTTTCTTTAAAACATTTTGGGATTGATTACTTCTTTGAGAATTGCGAATCCGATTGGTGGATCCGCAACACTCAATTTTCTTTTTATTGATGTCGAAATTATTTCATGTGATTTTTCTTTCCGAACCGATTTGCATATTATGCGTCGTTTAGGTTTCGGAATTGATTTGCGTGAAAGGATTGGCTTAATCACTATGAGGCCCATATCCTATTTTTCCGAATGGATTATTCATTTTCGACATTTTTATTCTGTTAAGCATATTCATATTTTTCCTTTGTGATTTTGATCCCAATTTGATGGCATCATTTTATTCTTTAAGCTCACATGATGAGGAAAGTGTCATTTCTCTCATTCGTGTAGTTTGAGAATTTTCCGGTATTTTTGAGTTTGTCTTAGGATTATCACCCAAGCAACCTTTTGTGTAGTGATAAGGTCTTTTTAGCTCGACCTTGCCACCGATTTTCATTTGCTACGAGTTGCGGGAGTTAGAATTTCATTTACCGCATTTTGCACTTGTTATGAAACTTATGAATGACTTATTATGTCATTCAGTTTGTCTAGCTTATTTCATCCATTTTATGAATCGAGTATTCTACGATCTCAATGACTCCATTCTTGTATATATTGATTTTGGATGAAAACAGCAATTTAAAATTTTGCAAATCTTTTTCATAAGATTTATTTATAAGTACAATTTGATTTTCGCTCTTAAACGAGCAAAGAATATTCTTAAAGGTTTTTAAGAAACATGTTTATCATATAGAAAATGATTTTGTGATTGTATTCCCATCGAGTGCTTTAAGAATTCTGGTCGATGCGCTTGATCAACGTTATCGATAAGAATCTCCTAAACGCTTTGATGAGACAGACAGACACAATAAATTGACTTATAAAATGTAAATTTTTCTATAAAAATAATTGTGATTTTGAAAGTTTTAGCTTTTCGGGAAAGAAGATTAAATTCTTTCTTTTCGATACCTTATCCTTGTGATTCCCGAAGGGAACCAAAACTTTATCTTTAGTACCGATGCTAATCGTATAAGTTTGGATGCCATTTTCTTGCAAAAGGAAGCGCACAATCATTTGTGCTTCTAAATCCTAAAAGCCTATCGAGACTAGGTATGTCACTTATGATCTGGTGCTCGCGGCTATTGTTTTTGCCTTCAGAGTTTGGTATCATTACCATCTTGGGGGAGAAATTTGTTCTCCACCTCGATTATAAATTATTGGGATATCTATTTTCTCATAAGGAACTTAATTTGTGTCAACCACGTTGGCTCGAATTCCTTGTATCTTATGATCTTGATATCCTTTATACCCCGGAAAGGGAAATCGTGTTGCCAATACCCTTAGTCTTAAGCAACAGGCAGTTATTTCTTTGATGATATCCGAATGGAATGATCTCGAGATTTCCTCCACTTGTGAGATTCGAGATCGTGAATTCTAATTCATGTTCATCTCTTGTTTTATGTAGCCTTGAGGCTCATCCTTCTCTTTTAGACTGCATTCTTGAAGCTTAAAGGGCTAGATCCCGAATTGGCTCTTCTTAGCCAAAGTTGTAGGGATAAAATTAATATTGAAAGTTGAAAGACTTCGATATTGATTCTTGTGGCGACATTCAAAAATTTGGTAGACTTATCGTACCAAATACTAGTGATCTTCGTAAAGGTACTTTAGAAGATTCTCATCATTCTAAATTTACCATTCATCCCGGTAGTAGTAAAATGTACGCGAATGTGAAGCGACTTTATTATTGGGTGTGAATGAAATCTAATATTGCTAACTTTGTTAAGTGTTACATGACTTGCCATCTTGTTAAGGCCGAATATCAAAGGCCCGGTGGGTTATTGCAGACTTTAGAAATTCTAATTTGGATGTGGGACCAAATTTCCATGGATTTTAGTGATGGCCTTTCCCGTTCTTGTTCGGGTCATGATGGCTTATGGGTGATAGTTGATAGACTTACTATATCCGCCCATTTTATTCCCGTTCAGTCTAACCGAACCGTTCCTCTTTTGGCCAAACTCTTTATCTAGGAAATTGTTAAATTGCATGGTGTCCCTACTTTTATTGTTAGCGATTGAGATCCATTGATTAATAGTGGATTTTGGAAAAGTCTTCGAGATTTTAGCACCGCTTATCACCCCAGTTCGAGGGACAAACCGAGCGTGTGAATCAAACTCTTGAAGATTTTCTTCGTTCTTGTGTTCTTGGTTTTGATGGAAGTTGGGAAAATCATATTTTTCTAATTTGGGTTTTCCTATAATAATAGCTTCCAATCTAGTATTGGTATGACACCTTTCGAGGCACTCTATGGAAGGCCATGCCGATCCCCTTCTTGTTGGCTTGAGGCCGGTGAGAAGCTGGCTTTAGGTGCAGACTTTATTCGTGTTTCACCTATTAAGGGTGTTTTACATTTCAGTTGATCGGGAAAAATTAGCGCCTCAATATATTGGGCCATTTCCTATCACAGAACGTAGTGATTCCATGGCGTATCGCCGTTTATTACCGGCTCAAATTTTCTGCTGTTTGTGATGTGTTTCACGTTTCTCAATTACGGAAATGCTTTTGAGATTCCGATTTTATTCCTGAGTTCGGTGTTGTGGAAGAAATTGAAGTTTCGCCTAATTTAACTTTTGAGCAGCATCCTATTCATATTATTGCTTCGGAAGTCAAACGTCTTTGAAAATAAAGATGTTTTCATTGTGTGAGTTCTATGGTTCTCAAATCCTAAGGATTTCTCTTGGGGAATCTAGAGAATTCATCGAGCGTACACATCCGGACTTACTTTCTCACGCTCTTTTGAGGTGAACTTCTTATTTCAAATTTCTTTTGGTGTTAATATGCTTTTATGGTTGTTACTTTTTATTTCCATCTTATTTATTGTGAGGACGCAATTTCTTTAAGGAGGGGAGTCTGTAATAACCCGCATGTTTATCGATTTTATATTTAAATATCTTATTTAAATATTCTAATCGTTAGTCGGATCTTAGTCCGAAAAGCTACTTTTTGCATACGGTCAAATTAGGACTCGAGACCACCTCCATTGAGTTCAAAATGACGTTTGCGATCTTTTTGAGTATAAACTTTGACATGTTTGGAGTTAGTGGAATTTTGTCACTTTTTCGCTTAGGGCTTTGGTTTGGGCTGAACCATTACTAACTCAGTCCCAACCCATCTCCTCTCCATCACTTCCTTCTTCATAATCCTAACAACAAAGCTTCATCAAAAATGGTGGAGGGAATGGGAAATTAAAATTCCAAGCTCAAGTTCATTTGCAAATTCAACATCTAACTCCAAATTCAACATCTAACTCCAAATTCAAAGTGAAGAGATTGATTCAAGCTTGTGGCTGATTCTTGCTTTGCTTCCAAGCTTCATCTTCATCAATTTCCGTGAAAAGGTGAGAATTTTATCTCACATTCTTGCCTATAACTATCATTGGGTTGTTGGGAATGATTCCTATCACTTGTGCAATTGCATTTGGTTTGGATTGGATTGTGAAAACCCCCAATTTTTAGTGTGCTTCAGAAAAATCTGGGCTTAAGTCGTTCTGCCTTGATTAGCTCGTTCGCGTGGAAACGTCTCGGTCTGCAAATTTCTCGTTCTGGGCTTAGGTCGCTCGCCTGCATTTAGCTCGTTTCCCCTAGGTCGCTAGGTCGTAGGTCACTTGACCTTAGGTTGCTCGGCCTAGTCTCCTTTTGGTCGGCCTGCAGATAGGTCGTTCGAGTTAGTTAAGTCGCTCGCGTGCTTAGGTCGTTCCACTTTAGGTCATTTGAACTTAAACCGTTTGCAGTTAGGTCGTTCGACCTAATATACTTACATTTGCTGTTAGGTCGCTCGGAAATTGCTCGGCCCGTTTATCATTTGGTCGCGTGCCTTTAGGTCGTGTGCCCCTTGTTCCCTAGGTCGTAAGACCTTAGGTCGTTGCCCCCTTAACTCGACCGTGCTAGCTCGCCTAACCTTAGATCGCTCGACCGCTCCATCCATAGGTCGCGTGCTTGGGCCGCTAACCCCTTAGGTCGCTTACCCCAGTTAAGTCGTTCCATACTTAGGTCGGCCATGTTAGGTCGCTCGCCCCTGATAGGTCGCTTGCGCCCTAGGTCGCACCACTTAGGTCGTGTGCTATTCCTTAGGCTGTTATGCTTTAGGTCGCTCGACCTGTTTTTCCCCTAGGTCGCTCGGCATGCTACCCTTAGATTGTTCGACCTATTTTACTTTAAGTCGTTGCACTTTAATTCGACCACTTTAGGTCGCAAGTGTATTTCTACTTTGATGGTTTTGGAATTGATTTCCTTGGATTTTATTAACATCTTCGAATGTGAATTTTTATGACCGATTGTTTCTACAATCAATTTTGTGACTTGTCACTCTAAAAATATAAAGGTTTCAATACTAGTAGTAAATATCAAAACTCTTTCATCAAAACGATTTCAACTCTATTTTATTACAAAGCTCTTTTTCCTAAACCGTTTTCCAATCTATTAGTATATACAAGCCTTTACTTCACTCGGATGAGAAATCTAATTAAACGGCTTAGCAAAACAGGTGGTATGGAACGCTTGCGTTTACTTCGTCGGTTAATTCTTGGACTTGTTCGACTGAACCTTTGGTGACAATTTTCTAGTGAAGATCTACAGTTTGTTCGTAAATATTTAAGTTAAGCTAGTGGTTATGGGACATGAAGCTAAACACATATATTTACTAGCTTAGTGTAATTGACACTACTTGATGATCATGACGATCATTTTTGTGATTTAGACTAGCGATTGAGCGATGTCTCTTTGTCTGCGAGGGAGACTAGACCCCGTTTGTGTGATATTTCTACTCACATATTTGGGGTAGCGCCCCATGGTCTCCGGGCCATTCGTGTGTTCGATGGTTTCCGGGCCATTCGTGTGTCATGGTCTTCGGGCCATTCGTGTGTTCGAAAAATTAAATGGTTAGCTTCCAAGAGATAGCTTCTCGTTCGTGTGTTACATATGTTGGTGAGCTTTCATGCTCCCGTTCGTGTGATAGGCCTCCCCCTTTATATGATTTCTGGATTTCGTGTGTTGATTTCTGGAATTCGTGATTTTCATTGATATGTTTTATCAATTTTTGTGCATTGGTGAATTCGTGTGTCATTACTTTTTTGTGGATTTGGATCTTTGAGAAGATTCTTGTGATATTGATTAATCTCTTGTTGATTATCATTTACATGCTTATAATAGTATGCCATTATGGTTATTATATGTTTATGCCATATCTCTTATTCTATATCATGTCATCTGATATTTATAGCTAGACTGATCCGTTTATTATTTTCTTATGAAATATTACTCAGGTCAGACCGAGATGTTACAGGTGCTTCTGCTTGACTTCTCTTCTGGGATTACTCTGACTTTTTGGCTAACTACTTAGATTAGTAGTTTTTGGACGTATACATTTGAGATATCGACTCATAGATGTATTCTTTTGTGTAGCACATGTTGCTATTCTTTTGTATTATCGTGGATCTTTCTGACCACTACTCTGATGTACACTTTCATGTGTTATATATATATATATTCATATCTTTTTCCGCCTTTGTGATATGGATGTTTGTGACTGATTTGTGTTATGTTTATTTCTATATTTGTTTCCGAAGATTATATATAGACACTGTGTGATAGCTTTGAGTTTGTATCGGTATGTCGGATTTCCTCCTCAAATGAAATACATGCTATACTATCTGACATATCGGTGCTCGCACAAAGAAATTACATGGATGGTCGCTCCTCAACAGCCTTATTCTCCATGCTAGTTGACAGCATTACTCCGTAGTGTTCTTGGCTAGCGTGGGTATAGAGGTGGGGCGTCACACCTAGGGTCAAGTAATACAGATATTTATCATTTCAATCCGCAATTTAAAATTTTACGGTTATATATCATTTTAAACCGCAATCCCGAATTCAATAAAAATCTATAAATTGCTCGAGTCTATCATTTCAACCCATAACGATTTTTTCATAATCTATAGATCGTTCGGGTATATATCATTTCAACCCATAGGGAACTTGCAGTTTATAACAATATAAAATACAATCATCCAGTCATACAATATCAACCATTCAAACATACATCACAATCAACATCCAAATCAATCAATGAACATCAATAGATAAATGAAAATCAATACAGGTATTAAATTGACAATTTAAAATTCAATATCAAATTAAACGATGATTAAATGCGATAAAAGTCAGATTTAACTAGAATAATAATTTAAACATACCAAACATCAATCAATTAATTTCTAATCACATCATAAATTTAATTTAACTAACATAAGGTAATCTAGTAGTTGTGAGTGGGTCAAAACACTCACCTTTGAATTCAAATTGATTTGAAATTCAAAATAGGGCCCAAAATTCAACAGCCTCGGAATTTGTCCAAACCAGCGTCATAATGTCCGGAATTCCGATACGATCCCAGCGGAACAAACCGCGCGTGAAACAGACCTCGTATGTATAAGTTATTAAGGTTAGAACGTTTCAAAATTTAATTAAAATTAAAAAAAAGAACACCTCAAACAAGACACGTCATCAAATCCTTCTCCCAAAACCCTAGCACGCACGCAGATGGTTGCAGCCGCCACGAAGACCATAGCTATCGTCGAACCACAATCGCGCATCCCCCTAGAAGCGCCGCGACCTCGACCAAGCTCGCCTCCGCCACCTCCACGATCCCCGAGACCCCACGACGAGCGACATCAGCGGAAAAAGCCCAGCATCGCCACCCATTCACCAACCCTAATCAATTTATGCCGTCGATCAAGCTGCCAAATCACCAAACGAACCACATGGATGAACTCACCTCGGCCCCCTCCACAACACTGTACCCCTGATTCGTCGATTGGACGAAGTCGATCAAGACAAGACGAACGACCGAGACTTCATCACCCAATTCTGGCCACACTGGAACCCAAATCAAAAAACAGACTGCATATTTGACTTGCGCTCGTCGAGAGCTTCAAATCGATATATAATTCGATATATTTTGAGGAGTTTAAATTTTTGATTTGATTTTCATTTGCAATTGAATTTGGAATTTGTTTTGGTTTGTCTGCCATTGGAAAGAGAGAAACAGATAGAATTGTACGTACAGACAAATGGAATAAGAAATAGCTAGGGTTTATAACGGGCTATATATTGGCAGATCAGAAATAAAAATGAATGGACAAGATTGATTTAAAAGTTGAACGATAAACGACTAGAAAAGCCCATTTTGTTCCCGAAACGGAAATGGGTCATCCCATATATCAAAATAGATGTTTTCGATAATTTTAAACTCAATGGAACAGGTTTCAAGTCAAAATTTCATCGTATGAAGAAGTTAGCTTACAGTCAGCTTATTTCAAATTGATTTTAATTAAATTGATTTCTAGGCGTTTCGAGTCCGTATGATCGAACGACAAGTCTGATCGCTACGAAACTTGAAATCCTACAATAATTCACCGTTACGGATCCGAGAAAATGGGTTTCGTCGAAATCCGAGACAATGGCTAAAATGGCTATTTTCACATTAATTAAATAAATAAAAATTAAATTAATTAATCACTTTTTAATTCAAATTTTATAATTTTCAAATTTCTATCACTTTAGATTACTTAGTAATTTATAATCCCTTAAAAAAAATTTCTATATCAATCCAATATTCAATATTGCACAAATTACAGTGTTTGATTTCAATTTCAATAAATTCAGTAATTATAAATTAAATTTCCAATAAATCCATTTGTTTGACTTTTCAATCTTGTTATTCAAACAATTATTACCCTAAGGATATAATTAACATTAGTTTATTTCTTACTACATTAATATTTTACAATTTCATCTTAATTTCCATTAACGTTTTATTTAATTACATTTAATTGCAATAAATCCATTTATTATAGCTTAAATTCCAATAAATTAATCAAACTTGATTTCAATTCTTTTTATTTAATCGATTATTACTCTAATAACATAGTTAACATTTGTTTATATCTTATTTCATTAATATGCTACAATTTCCATCCTTTATTTGGATTAACTACTATATTTCCAATATATTTAATTTTGTTGATTTTTCACATTAATTAAAATTTGAAATCCAAATTAATTATTTATCTTGGTTTCATTCTTTTATTAAATCAATTATTACCTTATGAATATAATTAACATTCTATACATTTTATTACATTCCCAATTTGCAGTTATTGTATTAACTCACATTAATGTAACATTTATTTACATTTATTTGTAATTGATTAATTAAATTGGTAACAGAACAATTGTCACCTTTCTACATTTAATAACATTTGTACGTTTAATATTTAACCACAATTGTTATAACAACTCTCATTACACTAATTTTATTAAATTTCCATTTATTGCACATTATTTTATTAATAAATCAACATTTAAATTATCAATTACTCTTTATATCCCATTATCCATTAATACACACATTATTACAATTATTTCCTACTCTATAACCATTTATAACTTTTTGATCAATTCAATTAATTAGAATTACCTTTAACGCAGTTATCAATTACCTTAAATTGATAATATTACATTTCACCAGTTATATTCTTGATATTAAATCACAAATTTTTTTATTTCTTCCAACATTAAATCACCAAATCTTATTAAATCAACTATGTTTAATTATCGAAAATTACGAGTCGTTACACTCTCCCTCACTCAAAAATTTTCGTCCCCGAAAAGGAAAAGAAAGAAAAGAAGGAATTTATATAATCAATATATTTTATTTAAAATATTAAATTTATAAACAATTAATTTACATTATTAAAAAATTTCAATAAAATATATAAATTTATAACCATTAAATCCTTTTATATTCAAGTCAACAAAAGTTTGGAAAACATTTCACAAAATTTTTCTAAGTCCAAAATTCACAGAAAATTTCAGTAGAGTCTCCTTTGTACGGAGAGGTCTGGGAGAAATAATAATATCAACAATAACAATATATATCATATTTTCTAAAATAAAATATCCTAAACCATGGGAAAAGCAATATAATATCACTAGAAAACCGTAATCCGAGAACGTACCTATTTGTCGGGCAAACAACGCTTATTTTATGAAACCAAAAGTAGTAGCAATTGCTTCCATAAACCTACTTATATAATCTAAAAGAAGTTAGCAATTTTGTAAAAGAGAAATATTTAAGTTGTTTCAACTAATGCCGACAAAACAATCACAACATACAATAGTCACTTGCAAACAAACGATACAACCATCATATCATCACATGCAATCAAAGAAATCAAACATACATCCATAGTGTGACGACCGCCCATGACCCCCTGCACCGAACCTAGAGATAGTGCGCTCACACTTAGCATCCCATCTGAATACTTGGTTCTTTTTCGTCAATCCTGTTAACGGTGCAGCTACCTTGGAAAAGTCTTTGATAAACCGACGATAATATCCTGCTAATCCAAGAAAACTTCTCACATCAGATGCATTCTTAGGTCTAACCCAATCCTGGATTGCTGCCACCTTAGCGGGATCAACCGCTATTCCATTTCCAGAAATAATATGGCCTAAGAACCTCACTTCGCTCTTCCAGAAGTGACACTTCGAAAACTTAGCCTTCAGTTGATGTTTCCGCAAGATTTCCAAAACAATACGCAAGTGCGTCTTGTGCTCTTCTTCAGTTCTGGAATAAATCAGAATATCATCCACGAACACTAGCACGAACTTACTCAACTGATCTCTGAACACTCTATTCATAAGATCCACAAAATATGCTGGCGCATTAGTCAATCCAAATGGCATTACCAGCCACTCAAAGAAACCGGATGGTGTCCTAAAAGCAGTCTTCGGCACACTATCCTTAGCCACTCTCAACTGGTGAAATCCCGTTGCCAAATCCATCTGAGAAAACACCTTCGCTTCGTGAAGCTGATCAAACAAGTCATCTATTCTCGACAATGGATACTTGTTCTTCTTAGTCACTTTATTCAGCTCACGATAATCCACACATAACCTCAGCGATCCATCCGCTTTGGTTACAAACACAACTGGTGCACCCCATTCAGACACACTACGCCGAATGAATCCTTTCTGCAAAAGATCATCAACCTGCACCTTCAACTCCTGCTGTTCCCTAGGTGCCATCCGCCTAAGAGGCATCACAACAGGTCTGGCTCCTTCAACTAGATCTATACGAAACTCGATCTCTCTATGCGGCGGTAACCCTTTGACCTCGTCAAAGACATCCTCAAATCCATTAGCGATTGGCACAGATGACAGCCCATCCCGTGGAACAACCAGTGAATACATGAAGCTCATGAAGACGCCCTCTTCATGCTTACATCGTATCACAATCTTTCACCCCTCCACATTCTCGACTGTCACCTCCAACCTTTCACAATCAACCTTTGCCGCATACTTCCTAAGCCAGTCCATACCCAAAATGATTCCGAACCCCGCAAAGTTCAGAACAAAACAATCACAAACAAAAGAGCAATCATGACTCGATACAATCAAACCACGACATAGCATACACAAACAAGACGAACCCCCAACTGGATTAGTCACAAACAATGGCCTATCAACAATATCCGGTTCTAAACCCAACCGGCCTACAAGTTCATTACAAACAAAAGAATGCGACGCCCCAGTATCAAACAACACTCTAACTGGAACACCACAAATGAAAAGAGTACCCTGAACCACCACACTCTTTCCTTTCTCTTCAGCGGTAGGAGCTTTCGAAGATGATGGAACAGCTCCCAAAGCATAAGCTTGCACAATCTACTTGTCCTTCCTCGGTTCTGGACAATTCCTCTTGATATGCCCCGGCTTGTCACAGTTGTGGCATTTCATCGGCACCTTAGGATTCTTGCAATCCCTGGAGAAATGGCCCTTCTGTTGACAATTGAAGCAGGTCACTTCGCCCTTCGGCTTCTTCTGGCCATCCTTGCCCTTTTGTTGCTGCTTCCTCTTCTTGTTTCCACCCTGCTGTGGTTTAGACTCTTCCCTGGTCACAGCAACAACAGACCCTTCCTTAGGAAACAGATTCTCATGCCTGAGAGCCTTCTCCACAAGCTTCTCAAATGGATCGTCCAAATGATCCACCAACTGTCTCCCAAGATAACTATCCAAGCCTGTCACAAACTTCTCATTCTTCTGGTACGAAGATTCGATATACGACCGGGCATACTTGGACAAAGCTTCAAACTCAGAAACATACTCAAGAACTGGCCTTCCACCTTGCTTGAGTTCCACAAACTTCTTGAACAGAACAGACTTCTGAGCTGTAGAAATGAACTTAGCTTCAAATCTGGCTTGGAATTGCTCTCAAGTAATCTCTTCCTCCGGAGTATCAATGGTGATAGAGTTCCACCAATCATAAGCTCTTCCTTGAAGCTGTCTTGATGCTAACTTCCTCTTAGTTGCATCCTCAATTCCCAAGTCACCAAAGATCCTTCTACAAGCATCTATCCATCTCTGGACTTCATTGGTTGGTTCCGTTCCCAAGAAAACCTTTCCTCCAAGAGCAGTATAATCCTTGCACAACTTAGCAAAATCCACTGGTTTTGGAGTTTGAACTTGAACTCCAACATCCACCGATGGCCCCAGAGCTGGCATCCTTCTCATGATCGAAGTCATCATAGCTTCGAACATAGCAGCATAATCAGCAGCCCCCTCAGTAGCACGACCTTCCCTAGCAGCTGGTCTCCCTCTTCGACTCATTCTCAATATCTATAAAAAGGAATGATTAGCACACCTAGAGAAACAACTGCATAAAGGACTCAAACTCTACTAAGCTACTATATTATATATAGTAATCATCCATCAAAATACAATTACGTCTCTCATATGTAGTTACGTCAGCGAGCGTTGGGTAAAATCGATTAACCAAAGCTCTGATACCAAATGTGACGACCGCCCATGACCCCTGCACCGAACCTAGAGATAGTGCGCTGTAAAGTGTGCTAGGCGACCATGGACGATTGTCAGGGTAAATTTAAACAACAGAATCTATCGTATTACTCACAGCGCATGGACAAAATACAATAGAATATATACATAGTGAAGCTTCACAGAATAGAATCTCATCAATAAAACTTCATAATAGTTGAATACAAACATCTGAATAGTCAATACATCAAGCCTCACTACATAACACTCAGAGAATATACAAACAGCGGAACATCCAGTACATATAGTAAGAAGATAAAATGCAAGCCTCCAGCTAGTCTTCGACATCAGCATCGTGGAAAGCAAGAACAGCACCTGTCACCTGCTACCTAGTCTGCCCGTCCCAAAATGGACGAACAGCCCAAGGCAATAAGAGTTAAAACATAAAGCCTTGAGTCAGACAACAGTCTTAGTGAGCGGTAAATTAACTAACAACATACCAAAAGAGCATAAAGGAAAAAGGAATAGGAATACAACCCTCCCACTCCACCTCTTTCTACAGTGATAGCCCCCAGACTCACACTAAGCAGAAGCAAACATAGCAAACATAGCAAAGCATACAATTCAAAGTAAAGCAATTATCACTCGAGTCAAGAGCGATGCTTTCCAAGTACAAACCCCCAAGGCCTAAACCAAGATCAGGTAAGCACCCAGAAAATACCGCTCTTGAGACCGAATGATGATACAACCAAACATCCATGACTCTGGCTATCACTGTTATCATTGCTTCGATATCATCGTTAATTGAATGACCGGCTCGATATTTCATCCGTCCGTCAAGGGCTAATGGAAACCCCGGTTCTAGACATAACTCTGCACGTCATCGTGACCCGTGCCTAGGACTATCGAATCTGCCCAGAGTACTTGACTACCAATCAGTAGCCTTCAGGGACTATCGAATCTGCCCAACGTACTCTTGCTTTGAGCATGCTAGAACCTTCAACAACGATGAGATCTCAGCCTTCTAGTCATCCTCCTCGATGACTATTTCCATACTAGCTCAAGCGCCTCTCGAGCAAACCATTATCCTCAAACCCGAACCATATCACCGAGTTATCAACATGCTTGGAATGATCCCGTCTGGATTAGACCAAGACTATCTCATATCATACTTCGCCTCATCATCATCATCATAGCAAAGCTTCATCTCAACATCATCATCAAATCTATCCATATGAGCTTCATCATCCGCCACATATGCCACGAGCAGCTTTTCCAATTCAAGAGCCTTTCCCTTAGCTTTTGAATCATCTTCGACCATCTTGTCTAAATCAAATCATCAATCATCTAATTCATAGCAATCAATCAAATCAAACATTAATCCAAGTAAACAAGCATTCAAATATGATCTAAATAGACAATTATAACAATAATGGCAATTTCGTAATTAAAGAGTCAAAAGTCTAACAAGCATGAAAACATGAGCAATATCTCTATAATCTTGATGAATGAACTTGCATAGGTTAACATGTAGTAAAATGGATGCCAAATCATTATGAACAATGGATCTATATGGATCTATACTTAGGATTAGGAAAATGCATGGAAATCACTACTTTAGCACAAAATCAAGCCAACGATCCGATATACTCCTTTGGATCCGTGTGAGAGATAATCACCACTCACCAAATCACCTAAACAACCCCAAAGCAACACACTTCAGATCTGGACAGCGAAGGATCTAACTTGATCTATCACAAATCCGCTTCAAATGATGAAAACTCTCTTCAAAGGATGTAGATCTTCAATCTAAGCCCTTGGATCTTCAATCTAATCTTCGATTTGGATGGAAGGAATCACTAGATTAAAGTGGAGAAAAGAAGTGAAGAAGTGTAGAAGTCGAGCTCTCAAAATGGCAGCACTTCGTCGCTTCGAAATCCGGATCCAAAAAGTGAAGAAAAACCCACCTATTTATAGGCAGTTTTCATAGGTCGTCCGCCCCCTTAGGTCGCCCACGACCTAACTCTCGCGACCTACGACCTAAGAAACCCCACAACCTAAGTCTTAGCGACCTAAGCCCATGCGCATCCACGACCCAACGATTCTGCGCTTCTACGACCTAAAAACATTATGACCTACACTGCGCGCGAGCTAACAGAGCATAAGCACGCAACCTAACAGCTTAGCCCCTACGCGACCTAACAACTCACGCGACCTATAACTCACGCGACTTAGCTAGGTTACGACCTAACAAAGATGCGACTTAGCGACCTAACAAAGTCGCGACCTAACCTATGCGACTTAACTAGGTTACGACCTAACACCTCGCGACCTAACTCCTAAGCCGTTTACGACTTAACTTCCTTAGGTCACCCACTGCTACCACCAGCTTCTTAGGTCGTTGCCGACCTAACTTCCTTAAGTCGCTAACCTGCTTATCTCCTAAGTCGTTAACTCGCTAACTCCTATACCGCTAACCCTTAGGTCGCCGCTTCTTTAGGTCGCCTATTTCTTAAGTCGTTTACACGACCTAACCTACCCCACGACTTATCTCTTATACGACCTAAGTCCTTACCTCGTCCAGTCTACTAGGTCGCTAACTTCTATAAGTTGTCAACTCTTAGGTCGCTCGACCGACCTAAACTACCATACGACCTAACCACCTCACGACCTAACTATCACACGACCTAACTTCTTAAGTCGTTCCAATCCCTCATACGACCTAAGACTTAGACTCTGGACGACTTACCAACAATGCGACCAAATGTCAACTGTTTTACGATGTTTCGATCCGTAAAAATACGGGTCGTTACACATAGCAACCAAAAAACGGTTTGTTCGGGTTCAGAACTTCTAATAATATAAAATGATAAATAAACCATGAAGTAAACCATACATTCAACCGTCGTAGATAAAACTTTATAGATTATTTATACATCTTTATACAAAATAGAAGTATCCTTTCCCAACCAATCCACAAGCCAATACAAACAAAGAATCCAACACATTTTTAAGTTTACTTTATTTTTCTTTTTCACATAATTTATTGTTCATATATTCTTATTTCCATTTTTTTTCATACAATGATTTTTCCTTAATTCTCCTTTGTTACTTACAAAATTTTCATTCATTGATGTAAGGCTTATTTCATTTATTCACATTCTTTACTTACATAAGTTATATCCATTTCGATTATTTGGATCATAAATGAAGTCATTATTGAAGTATTTTATACATTTTATTTCAGTTTACTTCACATTTACAAATTAGTTTGATTTTCTCTGTTTTTTTTCTTCGTTCACTTTTCTTTTCTCATTCATATAATGTTTATTTTCATTAATTTCATTTGTTATTACTTACAAAAGTTCATTTCTCCATTATTCATACAATGTCAATTTCTTTCATTTTATTACTTTACATTCATTGCTTAAATAAGTTATTTTTATTTCAATCATGGAATTATACATTATTAGGTAAGTTTCTTTACAATTCAATTCACCATTTATTGATTATTTCTTTTTCACATTTATTCTTCCATATAAAGTATTATTGAATACTAACTCCATTTCTAAATCTTTTCAATGTTTCTAAAGTTATAGTCATTCAATTTTTTTATAGTACTCATTTTAATTATAAATGGCTTCAATATTAATTCAAGTTTATAAGTATTTACTTACAGTATTCAAATTTATCATTAAATCTTATTATAAATAGCTTAGAATGTTACTTAATTTTATAATCGTTTTTCTTTCATTATTCACTTTTATTACTTTTAATTAGTAACATTTCAAACTATTAAGTTTAGTTTATAACAATTTATAACAATAGAATTTCTTATGTATAGAAGTAATTCCATTGAACATTTTCATTTTCCCAAGTTTTACTTGTATAATATTCTATTACATATTCTTATTAACATTACAACTTTTATATTTTGTTTTGGTAAGTTATATATATATATGTCTTTTAGAATGTAATTGAATATTACCAAGTTTCTCTTATTTATTTAGTTAACAAAATGTTCAATAATTACATTTCGTATTTTCATTTCCTTTTTTTTTACAGTTTTCAAAATTTCAGTTTCTTATCTATTTCATTAATCATTTAACATCAAATTTATTATTTTCATTTTGAAGTTTCCAATTATTAATGTAGTCAAGATTCGATTCATTATAATGATTTCGATTTCTAATTCACAGAAACTTAAGAACTAAACAACCGGGTTCCATTGCAATTATTTTCAAATAATAATATATATAATCATATCTTTTATAAATATCAAATCATATTTAGAAATTCAAAATTTTAAGTTTTATTCATCAAAATAGATGTGTAGTAAAACTACTACAGCAGCCTCCCAATTTGAAACTCGAAAATGAACATCGATGATGCGTGCACTCATCACTGAAATTATTTTCCAGTGACAGAGAGGGGAGTACAGGACTTATTTCCTTTAAAAAATTTCTTTTAAAACATTTCTTTCAAAACAACTTGGAATAATTATATTAGAAAATACTTCTAAACATTACTATTATTATATTCCAAAAACCTTTCGAAAGAAATTTTCAAAAATCTCGGAACTTCAGTTCTCAAATTTCAATTTATATTCATTTTACTTGTAAATCTTTTTTTTCAATCAATATTTATAAAATTTCACTACCTAACAAACAAATATATAACAACTAACTATATCCTTTATAAAATTTATTATTTTATATACAAAATATATAATAGGAAAAACTATTTCATTTACCTATATTTCAAAACAAATATTGTGTCGGTCTGCCCTATTAAATGTTTAGAAATCCCTATCGATGTCATAGCGTCCTATGCACCGACCAGAATTTATAAATACAAAACGGAACAAATTAACATAATACAAAAAACCCTTTTACAACACTAACAAATACGCTCTCTCATATATACACTCAGCGACTCATTCTAGGGTATTACTACCCTATTTTATATGAGTCAGACCCCACAAAGGTAAGGTTAACGCTAAACCAAAGCTCTGATACCAACTGTAACGGCCTGCCTTTTTGGACGTTTTAAGCAAACACATACGCCGTACTCAAACCATTCAAAAGGGCAGATTGTTATGGGGTAAATAAGAAAAGTAGAGAAAGAAAGAAAACAAATAAAGAATCTCGCAGTGGAATGACAAAATATAATAATCAAATAACAGTTCTTGAAGCCGTTTTATAAATACATTTAATTATTCTTTTACAACACAAAAATCATAGTTACATAAACAGGAATAAATAAATAAATGCAGTGGAAATACTATAATAGATAATAATAGTACAAAATCTTCATCTTCATCCTCCAGAAAGCAGTCTTCGGAAAACTGAAAAGCTCAGGCTAACCCGTGTGAATTGAAAAGACAAAACACTCGAGTCGGAACTAAAAGATCTTATGTAAGTTAAATCATCAGTAAATAAATATGAGTGTAACGGGGTCGAAGATGTTTACAGGTTTTGACATCTCCTATCCAGTGTCTGACGTGAGTGCAATAACTTAAGAGATGTTCAAGATTCATCTCCTAAGGATCCGTTAAACTATCTACTATGTAGTACAATACGCTATCATAATATGTCTACAGTAAAGTATTAAAATAGAATTAAAGCGTTACCCATATCCCCCTTAACACATTTTATATAATGTCGTAGTCTATACAGATACTGTAAACTCCACCCACAGGTGGGCTATCAGGGAGCACTCCATAGGTACGACACAAAACAAACTCGTAGAAGGCGCGATAGGGCATGTGACACGGCACTTGAGGCAATGCTAGGGTAGATATACCAATTGCACTCCCAGACTGGTGGTAACGCATAGTAGCTACTACCGCCCACCTCGGAACACACTCCCAAATCAAAATCAAGGGTGGTCACCAAATAAATCACAAAGTTAGAATATAGTAACGAAGAAATGTGCCCGATCGAAGGAATGGCCTCACTTGGCCCAGTATAGCTCCTGTTTTAGCCACATTAAGCTGACTCACGGGAGTCAGGGTCACGTAAATACCTCATACGGAATCGTTCGCCAAACCATCCTACTTCATTTTTGGAATCTCCACCACGTACACAGTTGTTCAAGTGGTTTTCGGTATTGGCAGAGAGTATGACAATATCTGATCCCGGTCTCTTTAACAACCAAACGCTTATTTCACCCCGGATGGTTCTTTTACATTTCAAAAGTCAATTCATACTTAATACCAAAATATCATATTCGATTTCAAACCATATCATTTTCGAAATCATATTCACTTTCAAAACCATATCCACTTTCAAAATCATTTTCAATTTCAAAATCATATTTACTCAATTATGTCATCTCACAAAAAGGTATCAATTCCACATTCCAACTTAAGTTATATCGTCATCAAGGATTTAGATATAAATACTTCAACTTTACACAGTCTGAAATTTTAGAAAATAGTTTAGTAATTATAAATAGTTTATATAGTTTAAAATAGTTTAAATGGATTTAAAATAGTTTAAATGGATTAAAATAGTTTAAATAATAAGAATAGTTTAAATAGATTTAAATTTGATTTAATTAGTTTAAAAATGATTTAAATAGATTTAAATTATATTAAGTCGATTTTTAAATAGATTAAATAAATTTAATTAGTTTAAATTAGGTAAAATAGGTTAACTTGGATTAAATAGGTTGTAATAGATTAATATAAATTAAAATAGTTTAAATTGATTAAATTAGTTAATTTAATTAAAATAGTTCAAATTGGTTGAAATAGATTTCAAAGTTATATCCAAACATTTTTCAGTAACTCGATTCCAATAAATTCATTTATATTTGGCACTTCAACTTTGAAAGTCCAATTTAAATCCTTTGTACCATTCATTAGATCAATTTCAATTTCAACATTTACACTTAGATTAACGAAAATAATTCAGTTTATATTAATCAATTTATATTTCAAAATACCAGTTAACTGAATTCAAAATTTCAAAGATTCCAAAATCATTTAATTTAACCAAATCCGGTGTCCGTATATAATTCTCTACCCTAGGGTCAAGTGATACGAATATTTATCATTTCAATCCGTAATTTAAAATTTTATGGTTATATATCATTTCAAACCGCAATCCCGAATTCAATAAAAATCCATAAATTGCTTGAGTCTATCATTTCAACCCATAACGATTTTCCCCAGATCTATAGATCGTTCGGGTATGTATCATTTCAACCCATAGGGAACTTGCAGTTTATAACAATATAAAATACAATCATCCAGTCATACAATATCAACCATTCAAACATACATCACAATCATCATCCAAATCAATCAATGAACATCAATAGATAACTGAAAATCAATACAGGTATTAAATTGACAATTTAAAATTCAATATCAAATTAAACGATGATTAAATGGGATAAAAGTCAGATTTAACTAGAATAACAATTCAAACATACCAAACATCAATCAATTAATTTCTATTCACATCATAAATTTAATTTAACTAACATAAGATAATCTAGTGGTTGTGAGTGGGTCAAAACACTCACCTTTGAATTCAAATTGATTTGAAATTCAAAATAGGGCCCAAACTTCAACAGCCTCAGAATTCGTCCAAACTAGCGTCAAAATGTCCGGAATTCCGATACGATCTCAGCGGAACAAACGGCGCGTGAAACGGACCTCGTATGTATAAGTTATTAAGGTTAGAACGGTTCAAAATTTAATTAAAATTTAAAATAAATAAAAAGAGAACACCTCAAACAAGACACGTCATCAACTCCTTCTCCCAGAACCCTAGCACGCACGCAGATGGTTGCAGCTGCCACAAAGACCACATCTGCCACCGAACCACGATCGCGCATCCCACTAGAAGCGTCGCGACCTCGACCAAGCTCGCCTCCGCCACCTCCACGATCCCCGAGACCCCACGACGACCGACATCACCGGAAAAAGCCCAGTGCCGCCACCCATTCACCAACCCTAATCAATTTATGCCATCGATCAAGCCGTCAAATCACCAAACGAACCACATGGATGAACTCCCCTCGGCCCCCTCCACAACACTGTACCCTTGATTCGTCGATCGGACGAAGTCGATCAAGACGCGACGAACGGTCGAGACTTCATCACCCAATTCCGGACACGTTGGAACCCAAATTGAAAAACAGACTGCAGATTTGACTTGCGCTCGTCGAGAGCTTCAAATCAATATATAATTCGATATATTTTGAGGAGTTTAAAATGTTGATTTGATTTTGATTTGCAATTGAATTTGTAATTTGTTTTGGTTTGTCTGCCATTGGAAAGAGAGAAACAGATAGGATTGTACGTACAGACAAATGGAATAAGAAATAGCTAGGGTTTATAATGGGCTATATATAGATTTGAAAGTTGAACGATAAACGACCCGAAAAGCCCGTTTTGTTCCCGAAACGGAAATGGGTTGTCCCATATATCAAAACAGATGTTTTCGATAATTTTAAACTCAATGGAATAGGTTTCAAGTCCAAATTCCATCGTATGAAGAAGTTAGCTTACAATCAGCTTATTTCAAATTAATTTTAATTAAATTGATTTCTAGGCGTTTCGAGTCCGTATGATCGAATGACAAGTCTGATTGCTACGAAACTTGAAATTCTACAATAATTCACTGTAACGGATTCGATGAAACTAGTTTCATCGAAATCCGAGATAGTGGCCAAAATGGCTATTTTCACATTAATTGAATAAAAAAAATTAAATTAATTAATCACTTTATAATTCAAATTTTATAATTTGCAAATTTCTATCACTTTAGATTACTTAGTAATTTATAATCCCTTAAAACAAATTTCTATATCAATCCAATATTCAATATTGCACAAATTACAGTGTTTGATTTCAACTTCAATAAATTCAGTAGTTGTAAATTAAATTTTCAATAAATCCATTTGTTTGACTTTTCAATCTTGTTATTCAATCAATTATTACCCTAAGGATATAATTAACATTAGTTTATCTCTTGCTACATTAATATTTTACAATTTCATCTTAATTTCCATTAACGTAGTATTTAATTACATTTAATTGCAATAAATCCATTTATTATAGCTTAAATTCCAATAAATTAATCAAACTTGATTTTAATTCTTTTTATTTAATCGATTATTACTCTAATAACATAGTTAACATTTGTTTATATCTTATTTCATTAATATGCTACAATTTCCATCCTTTATTTGGATTAACTACTATATTTCAAATATATTGAATTTTGTCGATTTTTCACATTAATTAAAATTTGAAATCCCAATTAATTATTTATCTTGGCTTCATTCTTTTATTAAATCAATTATTACCTTATGAATATAATTAACATTCTGTACATTTTATTACATTCCCAATTTGCAGTTATTGTATTAACTCACATTAATGTAACTTTATTTACATTATTTGTAATTGATTAATTAAATTGATAACACATAACAATTGTCACCTTTCTACATTTAATAACACTTGTATGCTTTATATTTACCAACAATTGTTATAACAACTCTCATTACACTAATTTTATTCAATTTCCATTTATTGCACATTATTTTATTAATAAATCAACATTTAAATCATCAATTACTCTTTATATCCCATTATCCATTAATACACACATTATTACAATTATTTCCCACTCTAGAACCATTTATAACTTTTTGATCAATTGAATTAATTGGAATTACCTTTTACGCAGTTATCAATTACCTTAAATTGATAATATTACATTTCACCAGTTATATTCTTGTTATTAAATCACAAATTTTTTTATTTCTTCCAACATTAAATCACAAAATCTTATTAAATCAACTATTTTTAATTATCTAAAATTACGGGTCGTTACAGCTACCTCCTACACTACCAAACAGATGTACGTTTGTAAAAATCTATGTAGGAGCATTTTAGAATGCAATGTTGGACATCCATCTATACAAGTTGCTCAGGAACAGGATAAACCGAAGGAATTTTGCTACTACATCCTGTCAGAAATCAACCCAAGGATTAGTAGCAAGCAGCCCTTGCATCTAAGATCAAATAAAGATACTACTGCCACATATATATGATATGGGAAATTCCCCCCGAGGGTCAGTGATAAGCAGCCCTTCATTCCATTTATTATCATTCCATGTCTTCACTTTCGAACGTACATTGGTTCGAAGTGGTTTTCGGATAGGGATCGCCCAAATCCAACCCTGGTTCCTCGAGCCAATCATCGATAAAAAGATGTTAAGTTTGAGGGTAATTATCATTTTTTTCATTAATATCTTTCATCAAATAAAATATCTCTTTTAGTGATATAAATCTTTAGATCATATTCTTTTCCAGTATATACAGAATCATTAAACCTCTCTTTAACTTTGGAAATACCAAATCAAAATCATTTCTCATAAACCACATTGTAAAACCTTATTGAGTAAAAAGGGTTGATAGAAATTATACTAATTCTACTCAACATCAGTTTTTATATTCAAACTTTATTATCCCTCGAATAACGGTGAAATCACTTTTTAAATTCAAACGGATAGTACGGGTTCCCTCCTCGGAATTTAATACCAAGTATAAGAATATTATTTCTATACAATCCAAGTTGTATTAAATTAAATTTGAATCTTTTATACTTTCCTCGTTTTCGACATTTCAACCTAATATATTCCTCGTCTAGGAAAGAGCTCGGATGAGCCAGGGCACTGGTTGCTCCTGAACGTCTTCTTAGTTTGAGCACCTCACATCCGGATCTCATGAATAGAAATATCCAGTTTACTCATTAACTTTTAGAGCCAAGATTAAATCACTTAATTATAGTAGCTTTTCTTTAAATCATTTATTTAAACTCTTTAAAATAAATTATAAAACCCCCCAAATCATCTTCAAAATACTTAATTATTTATTCGAAAACATTTATAAAAGATTTGAGAAAAAATACTTAAGTTTAAAATTATATTTCAAAGGTTATTAAAAGTGCTGCAAAAAATGCTGCACTAGTGCTCCAAATGGTGCGTTTAAGGCTTATTTGCTCAAAACAACTTTTCTATCATTTAGAAATCCATTTTAATAACTCAAATATATTTTAAAACATTTTAGAATATTTATATAATTTATTCCATATTTTTAAAGAATCAAAACTATCATTTATCAAGAATTTATTGCTTTGGTTTCCGAACCGCCAACCCGCGACTATTTTGAAAACATGATTTACTCATATTTCAAAATCTATTAAACGAAATATTGAACTTTTTCTTTTGTTTGAAAACCATGGTTATAAGGGTTTGGAAAGATCTTATTCTAAAGAATTCTGACTTCGAATCCATCGTATAAATGTATTTAACTTTCTATGTCTCGAAATCGCGAACTACCGTTACGCGACGCGTCTATTTTAAATAAACTTTCATATTCTTTCCAAACTACATCGAAACATTTCTAAATGTTTATGAAACATTTATAAATCATTTTAAACCATTTTGAAGTGGTTTAATGATTCCATATCACTTTTATAACTTTATTCAAAGAGTGATTTCCTTGTGTAATATCGACGTGTATTTAACGTGACTTGTTTATACAATTAAACACTATATTAAAACAATCAATACTTGATGATCAAAGCATAGTAAACATCCGTAGCAATCATATCACATCATAATTAGATATATATATATATAGTTTCTCACATGATTTCCATCGGACTAACTTTAAAATGGCTATAGCTCCGCTATTTCGAAATCGGAACTCACGGCTACTATCAAAAATGATCCTATGGGGTTCGGCCTCAGTCTTGAAGACTTGGAAGAGCTTGGCCTTACTTGGCAAGTGGTGGTGGAGGGCTTGGTTACACACGGCCTTGGTGGAGGTGAACAATGAGATCACTAGCTTGAACTTTGGTTTGAAGTGGTATAGATTTCAATTGATTTTGGTATAACTTTGTTTTGATTTTGTAATATTTTCTTTCTTAGGCTAAGGAAGCCATTAATTTAGAGAAGAAGAGGATGAAGAGCTCAGGAATTTTATGAAGAAGGAGTGTGAATGAAGTGAAGATGGGTGATGGTATTTATAGGAAAAAAAGTGAATAAAAATATCATGATATTTCCACACAAACACATCACCATTTCATCACCACCATACCCCCCCTCCCTCCTACCTCATCATCCATGGTCGAGCATCCCTCCATGTGTGTAGCCATGTGCTTGTACTTAGGGTGTAAGAAGTTGACTTTGGGTATACTTAAGGATGAAGTTTTAGGAAAATATCCAAGATATTTAGAAATATATATATATATATAATTGTGTTAATATATTTGTATGCATATATGTGCTCATGTGCATGTGAATGTGTTCATGTATATGTACATGTATGTGAGCATATGTATATCTCAAACATTGCACAACTTTTCTACGTTAAATCATTACCAATTTCGATTTCCGGTCATATCTTCACTTCTTATTTAATATATATATATATGTATGTATGTATATATATATGTATATGTATATATATGTATATATATATGTATATGTATATATATGTATAATAATATTTCTATCATTATATAATAATTAAAAGGGATTATTTAATATTAAAATAATTATTAAATCTTATAAACTCAATTTAAATTCAAAAATCATTTATTCCAAAATAGTGATATCATCGATGATGTCATAAAGAGATTTTATTTTAATAAATAAAATAAATAATTTTATTACATATTTCCACTCATATATATAAATGAGTGTATGTATCCAACTCCGTGCACGATGACGGATGGTCCAAGAGCTGTTTATTGATAAAACAGTTTTAAGTCATTTTATCGATATATCTTTCAAAGTATATATTTTTGTAAATATTTATTAAAAATAAGATTACCAATAGTATTTATTATTTAAAACATTATCATTTATGTTTAAAAAAATCTTATGTTTGCATATTTTAAAATTTTCCTAAAGTGATGAATTTGCGGGTCGTTACACATTTACACCACACATACAAATACAAAAATCTCTCAAACACACACAAGAAGTTACACTAGCACACATGAACACACTCACTAAAAACACACTCATGTACGCATATAAGCATAGAGGAAGTCGACTACATTCAACTTAGCAAAAAGAACATAGCAAAACAAACTCAGCACTTTAAATGCAAAGATTAAGGTGATATAGACATAGATTTTATAAGCTAAACACTCACCTCACACATGTCTTCTTCTTTCCCTACTCTCACGCACATGCATAGAGCATTGTCCACCACAGTCGCATCTAAGAATGGAGATACCAATATTCAAGTTTGCTGATTTGTTTTAATTTATATAATTATTCTTGAAGTGAAAAGTGGAGAGGTTTGTTTTTCCTTTTGCATGCGTGAGCTTCAGGAGGAAGGAAATTATCAATGGGAAGCTTGTGCAAAAAGATCTAGTGAAGAGAAGCTAATCCCATAATAATGCTTCAAGAAAAATGATCCAATGAAAAATGAGATAGTGTGTGTGCTGAAAGAAAGTAAAAGAGATGTCTAGAAATTATTTTGGACTTTGAGATTATTTGGGCTTATAATATGGTGATGAGTGAATGAATATATACACATACATATACATATACTTATATAAATTTTCTGTTATCTTTTAAAACTAAATTCTATTCAATTAAAATAAATATAAATTTCTATTGATGTTATTTAATTACTACTTAAAAGTCAGGTTGTTACATCATATATGAGTAACTTGAATAGTAAATCTGATTGAATAACGATTGTAACTTGAAAATGTGGATATGATGTGACATCCTATTTGATTAGAGTTGTAGGTGTGAGTTACTTTAAATAGTGTCGTGGCATGTGTGTTTAAACTAATATGAATTGATTTGATGGGATGTGGGCGGGTTTAGATTATGGCGTATATGACATATTTATTTGTTAATATATCACATATATAACCCGACACCATGGGATTATATTCATGTAGCACAATTACACTCATAGTTAAATTTCTAACTTGACTTGGGGTTTTTTTATTTGTTTAACAACCTCAGGTCAGACTAAGGTTGTTTTATAGGTTAGATATGTGCGTATATGTGCTTAGTTGGCTACGGCATAGTGATGGAGTTGATAACGATGGCAAAAATTTATTTTTATTATATTGTCTACCTCAATAGATGTGATGACATTAGGTTTCGTGTTGGTAGTCATGTATTTGTATTAGATGTATATATGCATTATATACTGCATTAGATTTCAATTATGATATATATCATTTGTTATTTATTATTCAACTTTGATTTTGTATATTATGGGTTTATACTCTTGTATGTCTCTAATACTGAATTATTCAGTATGGGAACTCGTACATGCTAACTTTGTGTCAGGATGAGATACATATAATTTCAAATGTGTTCAGATATTATAATACATCTTTATTTGACACTATGTAGTATGTAGGATTGATCGTTCCTTCCGTACCCTTTGTTCCAAGCTATCGAGCGGTAAACTTTATTTGGAAATACAGCCATTGGAGCCTAGGCATCACATATAGGATCTCCTAGATTCACCTTGAATTGATCTCATAACGTTGCAATGATGTGGTACAATTTTATTGATTTAATGTATTTTGGGGAAAATATATTTTTCACCAAAGGGGGTGCTGGATGGTGCTTACGGCCTTGAAAAGTAGGCAAGGAAGAAGAGAGTCCAAAAGGGTGAGGGTCTGAGTTTGTTTAAATAGAGAATGAGGAGGAGACTAGTTCTCCTCCTTTTACTCCTCTTTTATTAATTCTATATCTATATTCAAATTCAAACAAAGTTACTAGACTCTCTTCCTAGGCCGGCCATACAAGGGGCCATCTTAGGCCAATGAACGACTGCACCTATCTAAAAATTAATGACCTTTAAAACATAGTTAAACGTGTATCGATACGTACATATATAATTTTTACATACGCACCCAATTAATTGCTAATGGCACCAAGAAAATACAAATAACACCCAATACATAAAATAAATAAATAATAAATAATCCATAAATATTTATTAATTTAATTAATTTATAATAACTATGAATCAATTAAATAGTGTGGCATTTTGGAGAAATCACCAATACGGTTATGTGACTCGTAGGCATAAATTAAATCAACAATTAATATTGAGCTGTTCAAATACTAACATTCACTCATTACTTTAGTTATTTCACTAACAGCTTGGTCGAATTCATCGCTTATACAACTTTATTGGTAAAATCAAATTTTACAATTTAAGCAGTACCTTTTAGTAATGATTATTTACACCAATTCTCTTCGTTGACACTATATCACTTAAGATTTATGGATATTGGTTTTGGTCAAAATTCCAATATCATCCACATTCAACTTGGTTAGTCCCTAAATAAAGTCTTTCGTTCAATAATAACATTTATTATTAGTCATACTGCTCCGGTCAGAGCTTTTGACTTTGAGTTGAATATAATTGACAATGATACTAATCTCATACAACCAAGGAGACAAAATCTATATTGAATAGTGTTTCACTTTTGATGCTTCAATTTGGACCTAACTATAGTCGCTAGATGGTTGATATGTCATGATTGAACTATAGTCAAATGGAGTATACACATTGAAGCTCAACAGTATTCTTAAGTGAGAGTACCGTGTAACATCGTCATCTTGAGATTTTATATTTGACCTAGTTGTTATTAACCAACAAGAAACTCTCATGTGATTCATTCCATTGTTATCCAATAACTATCATTACATAATCCCTTGGTCCCTCGATAGCCATAAGTAACGTACTACCCAATATTTGTAGAGCGTTACTTACTCCAATCTCAAGGCTGTATCGATATCCCTTATTGAGATATCTTGATCAAAAATATTTAAAATAATATGTTATTTTATATTGTGATAGTTTTCTCATGATTACAACTCCTTGCAATTATTATCACATAACATATCATTTAAAGACTTTCCATTTTAATGTACTTAAATTTATTTAATTATATCACTATATAATAAAGTATATAAAAATCAAATACCTTTATTATGAACAAGATTGGTTATAGAGTTATATATATGTAAAAATCACATAATAGCCCCTAGTGCATATGCCCCAACTCTCTAAATCTTCCATTTGCACTTGGGGTCAACTATGAAATCTTATTCCCATCCTTTGATCAATATTCTCAAAACTGATCAAGCAATTCTCTCAGTGAACGGATATGTTATATTGTCTTAATTATCTACTCTACCAATCAGCTCTCTCTAACACTGATATACTGCTTTTATTTTGTGGGAACTTTTCAGAGTATATTTCTCGACTTCTAGTGAGCTCTAGTTTCTTTAGCGATCTATATCATGGATTTGTTATCGCATAACAATATTATGGGATTCTCAACATTTGAAATTACCCCTAGCTTAGTTATAAATCTGTGCATAACACACACACACACACACACGTAGCTTTTACTACAACAATATTCAAGGTGATGTACTTAGATTTTTGGTTGAATTAGCCACAACCTTGTTGTTTGGAATATTTTTAACTTAAAGCTCCTTAATTAAGACCGAATATGAATTGAAGATTGACATACTATGTTCAGTTTTACTTATGAAGTTTGAGTCTGATTACTCCTTCATAAGTAGCTCTTTGTTTCAATAACCAATTCTCTAGTATTTCTTAAGTACTCGAAAACATTCTTAACCACCATTTAGTGATCGTAATTCAGAGTTGATATTCTCTCAATGAACCAAGTACATAAGTGAAATGTGATATACTAGAAAATGTAGCATATATTATAATTCATATTGCCAATGCATAATAAATTAATCTCATATGCTTCTTAATATAGTGTTTGTATATATATATATATATATATATATATATCATTTGGGGCAATCCTAACATCCTTTTATACTGATTATAAATGATGCCACTTTCAAATCTAACATCGAGGGATAAACAACCAAACTAAGATTGATTTTAACATGAGTACATTGTTAACCATCAGTATTATGTTATTTACTTATAGTTTAGAAATATGTTTGTACCTTTTAATATTATTTCTAGAAAATATACGCTACCTCTGCATTTTGATTGAAAATCAAACTTCTTGATTTCTATTTCAAAATACTTGCTTAATTTAATGCTTTTCAAACAACACTTTTGTATTAGTTCTTGTATTTTATCTCATAACTCACAAACTCAACTATTGCTCCCACTGACTCCGAGACACTTGGTTGTTGTTTGTACCAAAATTGGGCACAACACTCTTCGGATGTGATTGAAGAGATTAAAATGAAGAAATTAAATGGAAAAGCGGCTAATCTAACAATCACAATAATAAAAGCATGCAGAAATAGAAAAAGACAAGAAATTATAGTGGTTCGGCATTGTAGCCTACGTCCACTTTGAATGTTTCGTTGTTTATTGATGATTGACAACTGATTACAATAATATAACACTCTAACACTCAAGTTACAATGGAGTTGTGGCAGAGTAACGGCGTAGCAGAGTCAAAAGTCCTTTTTCTATAGGCGTAAGGGTGCGATTTATAGGTGTAGGTCTGAAATATCTGCCCCTGAACTCGGAATACTCCTTCTCACACGTGGGTGGGCCCACCAAATAATTTAAGGGTAGTTTGGGATGGATTGGGATCGATCCCCATCATCTTCGGTCGAGATTAGCTCCATTTGAGCTACGATCGATCAGGAACATTCTTGAGTGAATAGGAAAGCTTTTGTGAAAATTTAGAGGCATATGGACTTGTGGATTTTGAGTTATGATCAATCCAAGATTGATTTTGTAGGTAGGCTGATGGTTGCGTATCGATCGCTTCCTATCGATCGACCTTCGTATCGATGCTCCTCTGTATTGATCAGTTGTGCATCGATGACGTGGAGCGAGAGTTCAGGGGGAGCGAGAGTTTAGGCGGATCCACATTTACGCCTGCAGACCGCTTCCCTTGGTTGACTATGCCTTCTTCGTATCGATCTTGTGTATTGCTCTTCGTATCGATACTATATCCTTGCCTTCGTATCGATTCTCCGCTGTAGGTTTCGTATCGATGCTTGGTGATAGGCTTTGTATTGATGCTTGATTGATCGATACGAAATGGGTAGCTGTTGATGGTTCATGGATACGAAGGGGATGGATGTGGAGTTGATGGATATGAAGTTGGAGGGATACGAAGAGGGATGGACTTTGATGGATACGAACTGACATCTTTTTCATGGATTTTGATCGATCTATAACTTGAGCATACGAACTCCGACTGACCTAAAATTTGGAATATTGGCTTTCACATCTTTGTTTGTCATACCATGTTAACTGTAGCTCGATCCGGACTCGGACCAAATTTGCTAGTATCCATAGTGGACCTGTGTATAACCGATCTTATGGGACGGATTGTCTTTGGTTTCTAGTCAAGTCCTTGGTGTCATGGCCTTGCCAAAAGGTAGGATAACATTTGCCCTCCAAAGTACGTCCTGTGTGAACATGATGTGCTTTGAAAATCAGCATTCTTTATTCTGAAAAAGTTCTATTCGATTCGTTGAATATCTATTGTCTTTTCATCAAGAGGTGCAACCTTTGATCGATTTCCAGTAATATAAATGTTGAATTGTAGACTGCCAACGATCATGCAGTGTTTTGCTATAACTGGAGGTTGAGTGCTAGCAATTTGTTTTTCACTATTTTGATTGTCACCAGGTAAGCATTCAATTCCTATTAATTTTGAAAATTGAATGTTAGTTCATCATACATGCACGTATGTTAACCTGATTCCCGTTCACGTTTGCACGTTCATGGGTTGTTGTCAAGTTCTTTTGTTCTTGTTTAGAACGAGTTTCGTATCAATCCTCTCCTGGATCGATGTGAAATTCGAGTTGTAACAACGACTGGTGGTTGCTTTAAACCACTCCTTCGTATCGATCCTCTCCTGAATTGATTTGAGATGTTGGAATGTATGCTTCGTATCGATGGCTATCGATATGAGTTAGATAGACCCTAGGGATGCTTCATATCGATGAAAGTGATCATTCCAGGTATGTTTGTTCAGCGTCTTTCGTATCGATCATACTTTAACCGCTTCTATCGGTTTTTGCCACTGGGATACGAAATGCCTTTTTCTTGGTTACAAAGGCATATAAATACCTTTTGTGCTTAGACAAACTTTTCCACTTGCCTTTACTTTCACTTTCTGATTTGTATCGATCAGTAACACGAGAAAAAGAACTGTCAAGCCTTTCATCTCCAAAACAAACAATCTATTAACCCTTCAAATCAACCCTTTAAACTAGGTAATTAATTAATTAACCCCATCGCAACATGGTAAGACTTGAGTCTCAATGCCGCTTCATCCAAGGTCGTCACCGATTTCGGCGCCGTTGATGTTGGAATTAGGGTAGAGTGAGGTCGAAGAGGTAGCAATGGAGCCTTGGAGGGTTGAGGAAGAAGAAGAGTGATTGATGGAGACGAGGAAGTCATTGGAAGAAGAATCTCTTGCTTCAAACTCGTATCGATATGAGATGGATGGAAGTTACTTCATGTTGATCTGGAATGGAGGGAGTTGCTTCGTATCGATCTGAAATGTGGGAGTTCCTATCTGATCGATACGAAACTATGGTTGGGTGATCGATATGAAGTCATGGTTGTGTGATTGATATTAAGTCAAACCCCTCGGATTGATATGAAACCAGGCTTTTAGAGGGACGATCCAAGTTGAAACTTGATGGATACAAAACTTAGCCTTTTGCGTATTCGAACACTTGACTCCGATGAGCTTTAGCCTTGCATAACTGGACTTGACCATTAAATTGTATATTTGACTATCCTTCGAAGCTCATCAATGGAACTCTAATTTGACAAACATAACGAACTTTAATATGGATCGTTCTTCGAAGTCAGGATGGCATGGTTGAGACGGTCAGCGATGACGGTCACTCCGGATGAATCTCGAAGTCTTATCATTTTACCATCTTTCGAAATTGTATAAATTTAAAGTATTATGTTGCACTGCACTACACAACACGATCATTCACTTCACAACGGGGGGAACACGGGTTTATTGCCATCTAATGATGATTTTTACTGATTTCAATAGCTATGGATCTCGGGAGCTCCGAGCCATAGGACATTCAGAGTCCTCCACTTCCTATAATTGAAGTGCCAGACGTCGCGGTAGATGTAGTCAGTCCTACCCCGGATGAACTGCCGGGTGCAGCTTTAGTTTTAAATCCAAAGGATTCGGTATGTTCTAAATCTCTGAAGATATGCTAGGAAGAATCTTCTTTAGACATGGTCTATCTCCTGTTTGCACAAAAAATGGACAAACACCTCAAAGTTGTATGATTTAATAGAGCTTATGTTGTTCTTAGCGATTTTGGAGGTTTATGCAAATATATGAAAAGCAGGGACTAAACTGTAAAAAGACACGCAAGTTTATAGTGGTTCAGCCAGAATGTGCCTACGTCCACTTTATATGTTATTTCACTTCTCTAGTTTTGATTACAAGTACAAAGCTTTGATATGAGTAAAAGAAAGTTATTTTAAGAGTTCCTTCCGTGCTTGAGCTCTCAAAACTTGTCCCCATTGTTGTACCCCTGCCCCTCTATTTATAGAGTGAGGTTGGGGGCAGGGGTCTCGGATGTATACAGCTGCTGGTGGGCCTGGGCTGAAGTGATCTGGCCTGGCAGTCTGGTTCGGCATCTTCTTGGTTCGGTCATGAGGTGGTTCGGTGATGGGTGGAGAGGTTTTGGTCCGGTTGTATTTGGATCGGTGGTAGCTTGGATCGGTGGTAGCTTGGATCGGTGGTAGCTTGGATCGGTGGTAGCTTGGATCGGTGGTAGCTTGGATCGGTCTTGGTTTGGATCGGTGAAGTGTGGATCGGTCTTGGTGTGGTCCGGTGAAGTATGGAGTTGGCTCGGCCTGGATTTGGATGTGGCTGGTTCGGTCGAAATCATATACAACACTTGCCCCCCAAAGTAGGGCGTGTGCGTGTGCATGTCCTGCTTTGTTTTTCGACAATCCCATTTTACCATCTTCATCCGGTTCCCACTACCGAACCATCTGATCCGGTATTCTGCTTTCCCTTATAAGTAGGGGACTAGGACCTCCGTTTTTTCTATCTGCCGAATCGCTTCGAAAGTATTAGCCGAATCAAGCCTCTAGCCGAATCAAGTGAGAGTTTTAGCCGAACCAAGTCCTTAGCCGAATCAAGTGAGAGTTTTAGCCGAATCAAGTCCTTAGCCGAATCAAGTGAGAGTTTTAGCCGAACCAAGTTCTTAGCCGAATCACCCAAGGTTTTTAGCCGGACCGAGTTTTTAGCCGAATCAGGTACTATTCCTTTTGCCGAATGTGTTTTCGTATCGTACTTTCGAATAGACTGATGTGTTTATATGTCGAATGAACCTGTTACTTGTTGATGATGATTGAATGCCGAATGAACGTGCATTCGTATGCTGATTGAATATGACTTTTACATTTTGAATTTACATGTAAAATCCTATACTGCAATGTTTGTGTGTTCTAACGATATACCTATCCCATGTTTGTAGAAAAATGTCTCGAAAAGTTGAAACCAGGTCAGATAAGAAGAAGTCTGGGGGCGAAGGAGAGTCCTCGGCCGTGCCCCCAGCTCAACCAGGATCGGAGCGTCATGGGCCCGCCCCAAGGTCATTAGTGGATGGACATGGTCCCCAGGAGCTGCTGGATTCCCCGCCTGACTGCTTTCCTAGCTCTCTCAAAGAGGAGCAGCTCGATGTTATATCTCGTTCCTTTGGGATCGATAGAGCCCTCATGCTGTTGCCGGGCCCAGGAGTCATGCCATACAATCCTCCCGAAGGGTACTTTGCTTTTAGTAGGTACCATTGTATGTGTGGTGCTATCCCGCCTCTCAATGCTTGGGTAGTCAGCTTCCTCACGTATCTAAAGGTGGCCCCATTCCAGCTTCAGCCCAACTATTATGCCATACTGGCGAGCCTTTTCGTCATCTTTCAGAGGAAGTACGGGCGCCCTCCTTCCAACCGGGAGATCCGGTACTTATATAATTTGAGAGGCTACAAGAAAGGATCCCCATACATTAGCTTGGAGTCAGCCGTGACCTTCAAACCGGTCTTGGATCTGTACTCTAAATTCAGCATGTTCAAGAAAGAGTGGTTCTTTGTTAGGGACGAATCCGTTTCTATCCGGCGCTTTACCTCCGGATGTAAGTTGATGCTTTTACTTATAATTTCTATTCCGATTGCGATGCTTCTTCTCAGTGAAAGCACCAAGGCAAGTGTGCAGGTAGAGGATGACGACCAGGACGGTCAAGAAGCGGGTGCTGGTAAGTCTTCCTTTCTAGTCTTTCCGTTAACTTGGTTACTCATCACTAATGAATCCTTTTTATGACCGGACAGGCGGGCAAAAGAGCAAGGACAAGACTTCGACGCAACCGGCTCCCTGATTGGACCTGGAAAATTCTTTTTGTAGGCTTGGCATTGTTGTATCTGTTAGTCTTAAGACAGTAGAGTAACTTCTAAGTTGTAATTCTTGCTACTTGTAATAATCAACATTATTCTTGACGTGTAATTTTTTAACTTAAGCTGATTTTGTCGTTTCTTGAATATTTGTTGCTATTTCGACATATCGTATGAGAAATGTAGCTATGTATATTCTTGTAATTAAATTGTGTTTGATGTTAGACTCTGGTTCTACACCATAATTTTATGACTTGCGATATTAGTGTGTGGTGTGAACAAATTATGGTCATGTATTTGTACATAAAAGAAGAAAATACCGCCTTTCACGTTTTAATCGTAGATGGCAGTCTTGAATATCTTGTAGGACCGAGCATGGAATGTAGTCGAATGTCCTGCCACTGTGAGTCCCTACACCCATTGGCGAGCATCTCCTACTCTGTATCATGTACTTTAGGGATTGTTATAGGGGATAGAAAAAAAAAACTTTTTAAGTAAAATTGAAATACGTGAAATAGTAAAACTTCCAATCACGGAAGGCCTTCGATGTGCTTAAGTTCGTGGCAAACGGGTTTTGTAGTCACTATCCCTAGCTGTGGGTCTTGGAGACATTTGTCACCCATCTTACGCCTCCGCGGGGAGTTAATTCTTTTTTACCACAGCCGCACTTAAGACACATCGGAGCCGAGATCGCGCACAGTAACTACCCGGGCCATTATGGCCCGTAATCGTGGGTATTATTCGATTTACTATGGCCGGCTAGCGTGGGTGCCGATCGTCAACTGTGAACTGCCCCTGGCTGGCCACACCTTATGTTGGGGCTTATAGTCGGTTCACAGTTGCCGGCGAGCCTAACGCCGTAATGAGCTGCCTCGGCTATAGTCGGCCTTCTCGGTGGCTTATAATCGGCTCATTACAGTTGGCTTTAAGGGCCGTCGCGAGCAATGAGTTAACCCGCAGCAAAGGGATGCTGGAGCAAAAGTGTCTCATTGGCGAGGGCATAGATTCGCATAGTACCTGTTAGGTCTTGTCCAGGTGAAGTTGTGTTGTGGAGCGCTTTGAATAGAAGTGCTGTATACTCAGGATTTTGTTCAATAGAAAAGGGATAAGGTTAACAAGCAGCCAAGATACAAAGGAACAAAAAAAAGAGACAAGGTTTTTTAAAGTGGTTCGGCATGAAAAGGCCTACGTCCACTGATTCTCTTTGTTAATTCACTTCATATGGGCAATACAAGTTAAGAAAAGTATCGACGGAGGTGTTGGATGTTCCATGCCCTCTGGAACACCCTCCGTCCACTGTTGACAAAATATAGGCTCCGTTGTGGAGATCTTTATGAATTACATAAGGTCCATCCCAGATTGGGTCTAGTGCTCCGGGGCGAGGGAAGATTCGCTTGAGGACAAGATCCCCTTCTTGTAAGGTACGATGCTTGACTTTGGAGTTGTATTGTGCTGCCACTTTTTGCTTGTGGGCTGCGGTTTTGAGGATTGCATCGTTTCTTCTCTCCTCGATTAGATCCAAAGACATGTGAAGGAGTTCTTCGTTCTCTTCTGGGTTATAGTGGATCCGACGATGGGAAGGCACAATAGTTTCAACTGGGAGCATAGCCTCCGATCCGTATGCCAAAGAGAATGGAGTGTGCCCTGTCGATGTTCTGAAAGATGTGCGATAGGCCCATAGTGCCGTAGGAAGTTCATCCACCCAAGCGCCCTTTGACTTTTCGAGCTTTTTTTTATTAGAGTTTTCAGAATTTTGTTGACCGCTTCGACTTGTCCGTTTGCCTGGGGATATGCTACGGATGAGAAGCTTTTATGAATTCTGTGTTCTTGGCACCAGTTGGCGAATTCCCCGCTGTCAAATTGAAGTCCATTGTCTGATATGATTTTGAGTGGGACTCCGTACCTGCACAGAACATTTTTGATCAAGAAGTTAATAACTTTTGCTGAAGATACTTTATTTAGAGGTTCCGCTTCCACCCATTTGGTGAAATAATCAACTGCCACTATAGCATATTTGGCCCCGCCTCGGCCCATTGGTAGCTCGCCGATTAAGTCAATTCCCCATATCGCGAAGGGCCAAGGGCTGGTCATCTGAGTAATCTCGGTTGTTGGTAGCCGAGGGATCTTAGCAAATTTTTGGCATCTGTCACACTTCTTGACGAAATCTAAGGCGTCCTTGCTTAAGGTGGGCCATAAATATCCGTATCGGAGTATCTTTTTTGCTAATGTTTGCCCCCCGGTGTGATCTCCACAGCTCCCCTGATGGATGTTGGATAAGATTTCCTTGGCTTCCCTTCCGGCGACACACCTTAATAATGGGTTGGAGAAACCGCGCCGATAGAGGATGTCTTCTTGTATCGTATAGCGGGACGCTTTCCCCAAGATTTTCTTGACTTCATTGCGCCCGTTGGGTAGTGTGCCACCTTGTAGGTAGTCTCGGATGGGAGTCATCCAAGTTGCTTCTTCGGCTGCGGCTATCAGATTCACTTGTTCAAAACTCGGGACCGTTTGCTTTGAGATGGTTACTGCCCCGAAGATGGCGATGTCTCTCATACTCGCTTGCTTCGCCAATCCGTCGGCCTCTTGGTTTTCTTCCCGAGGGATGTGTTTGACTAAGTACTGATCCAATCGGCTGAGAAGCAACTTGGTCTTCTTTAGATATGCGATGAGTCGTTCCTCTCGAGCTTGGAATTCCCCTAGTATTTGATTAACAATAAGTTGAGAATCGCTGTGAAGACACAAAGAATTGGCTCCGATTTCTATGGCAATTTCTAGTCCAGCTATCACTGCTTCATATTCTGCATCGTTGTTGGTGGCAGCGAACTCCAACCTTATAGCATAGTGCAGTTTATTTCCCTTGGGAGTGATTATTACCACACCTGCCCCCGAGCCTTGTTCGTTAGATGCACCGTCCACAAAGAGATTCCACTTGATATCTTCCGTTATTTCCAGTTGCTCCTTATCCTCGTTGGTGGTGAATTCTGCAATGAAATCAGCCATGGCTTGTCCCTTGATGGCGGTGCGAGGGTGATAGGTGATATCATATTGACTCAGCTCAATACACCATTTAAGTAGTCGCCCGGAAGTGTCGGGACGATGGAGTACCTGCCTCAGTGGTTGATCGGTCAGAACTTTGATGGAATGGGATTGGAAGTAGTGACGTAGTTTTCGTGAAGTGATTAGTAAACAGTATGCTAACTTTTCAAGCTTAGGATATCTGACTTCTGCTCCAGTAAACCTTTTACTGACGAAGTAAACTGGTTGTTGCGTGCGGTTGTCTTCTCTTACCAAGGCAGCGCTTAGAGCGTGAGATGACACAGCAAGGTATAAGTATAATTCTTCGCCTTCACTTGGGGTCGAGAGTACCGGTGGTTTCTGGAGGTGTTCGATTAGGTTAAGGAAAGTGTTTAAGCATTCGTCCGTCCATTCGAACTTTCCTTTATCTTTCTTTAGAGCTTCGAAAAAGGGGACGCACTTGTCCGTTGCTTTGGAGATGAATCGGCTTAGGGCGGCCACTTTTCCATTTAGGCTTTGCATTCCTTTTCGGGTGGAAGGTATCTTGATGTCCCTTAATGCTCGGACTTGTTCAGGGTTTGCTTCTATCCCTCGGGCATGGACGATGAATCCTAAGAATTTTCCCGATGACACTCCGAAGGAGCACTTTAGTGGATTCAACTTCATTCCATACTGTCGAAGTACTTGGAACATTTCGCCTAGGTGGCTTACGTGATCTTTGGCTTTCTATGATTTTACCAGCATGTCGTCTACATATCTTCCATTGTTCGTCCTATTAGCCCTGCGAACATCTTGTTGACGAGGCGCTGGTAGGTGGCTCCTGCATTTTTAAGTCCGAAGGGCATCACTTTGTAGCAGTATAAACCCCGGTCGGTGATGAAACTAGTGTGGTCTTGGTCGGGAGCATGCATAGGAATTTGGTTATATCCTGAGTATGCATCCATAAAAGACAGGAGTTCGTGCCCGGCTGTGCTGTCTACAAGTTGGTCGATTCTGGGAAGCGGGAAGCAATCCTTTGGGCAGGCGTCGTTTAGGTTGGAGAAGTCAATGCAGGTCCTCCACTTCCCATTAGCCTTCTTTACTAGTACCGGGTTGGCGATCCATTCCGGGTAAATAGCTTCTCGTATGAAGTCATTGGCGAGTAGATTCTTTATTCTTCATCGAGGGCTGCTGATCGCTCTGCCCCCATACTTCTCTTTTTTTGTTTTACAGGTGCCTTGGTAGGATCAATGTTTAATACGTGGCACGCTATGTCGGGGGAGATTCCGGTCATGTCAGCGTGTGACCAAGCGAATACATCCAAGTTGTGGCGGAGAAAATCAATGAGTTGTTCCTTCAATTCAGCTTTCAGCTGGGACCCAATTTTCAGTAGCCTACTTGGGTCATGCTTGTCTACAGATATAAACTCCATAGCCTCCGCAGGCTCGGCGGTGGCCTCCTCCTCTTTGTCCCTAGGGTCTAATTCATTGAAAGGGTCGCTGGTGTATCGAAGAGGAGGGGCTTTCTTTAGTTGCTATGCTTCAAGGCTTTTTGTGCAGAGGGCAATCTCTGCACCTTTCCCTTTATCTTTCCTGTGGTTGTTGCGAAGTTCGGTTACATAGCAGTCTCGTGCAATATCCTGGTCTCCTTCCACTTCCCCTACCCCATTGTCTGTTGGAAATTTCATTTTCAGGCACCACGGGGCTAGGACAATCTGGAAGTCGGATAAGGCTGGTCTTCCTAGGAAGGCGTTGTAGGCCGAATGGTTTTCTATCAGCACAAACGTCTGTTTCCTTACAACGGAGCGGGGATGGCTTCTAATTTCAACGAAGAGGTCCAGCTGCCCGATGGGCATTTTCGCATCTCCAGTGAAACCGTGTAGTGGTTTATCGCAGGGAGATACATCCTTCATTGATAGCTTCATTTTGTCGAATGCGTGTTTGAACAGGATATTTACAGAGCTTCCAGTGTCTACCAGGATTCGGTAAACTTCGGCGGGACCGAGTCGAGCAGAGATAACCATGGGATCCATGTGAGGGTACTGTCTTCCTTCTAGGTCGCGTTTACTGAATGTGATGTCATCACTTTCTTTCCGCTTTGGGTGGCGCTCTTGTATAACCGTATTGACACAGTCCCTATTGTCTCTAAGCGACTTCCCATATCTTTCCATCTCTTTCCAACTTCTATCTGCGATGTGCGGACCTCCTGAGATGGTATGGACCACTATCTTCTCTTGACTAGAGCTGCTAGCATTGCGGTCGCCTCTGCCGGTCCCTGGTGAGGGTAGCCTTGGGTTTTCATTGGCAGGAGCTGGAGTCCTGTCTTGACTTTTTACATAGCGTTCCAGTTTCTTCCTTCTGATGTGTTCCTCAATCAGATCTCGGAGATGATGGCATTCGTTGGTATCATGTCCGTGAGATTCGTGGAAGCGGCAGAATTTTCCAGACTTTTGTGCGTTATCTGATTCCTTCTTGTATGGTGGGCGTTTGTATCTAACTTCGCCTTGGGTGGCAAGGAAGATATTTTCGACGGTCTCGTTCAAAGGGGTGTAAGAGTCGAATCTTGGTCCTGGCCGATATAGGCGTTTTTCTACGTTCTTGCCCCCAGCATTGTCTCTGGAATCATTTCTTCGAACGTCCCTCGCCACAGCAGGGGCGTTGCCATGGGTCGTCTTACTTTGCTGTCCTGACTGCCCCTCAATGGCAGCATCCTCAAGCCTCATGTATTTCCCGGCTTCATGGAAGAAATCGGGTAAAGTAGCTGGTTTTTCTTTTGTCAATCTTCTAGCAAATTTAGTGTCCGGATGCACCCCACTGCAGAGGGCCATCAGGATAAGCTTCTCATCGGCGTCTTGAACTGCGGCTGCTGCGGCGTTGAATCTGGTTAGGTATTGCTGCAGCTTTTCTCCAGGTTTCTGCTTGACGCTGGATAAGGAATAAGCGTCCTTAGGTTGCTCCACATGAATGCGGAACTGACTGATAAATTTTTCTTTCAACATTTCCCATGAGCTGATGGATCCTTGGGGTAGATGACAGAACCAGGAGGTAGCAAGATCTGCTAAGAAGAGCGGAAAGCATTTGCACAGTACTCCCTCCGTTGCTCCACTCATGAGCATATGCTGCATGTACCTCTGTAAGTGTACAACGGGATCGGAGGTTCCTTTGTAGGGTTCCATTGTTGGCATCTTCCATTCTCGGGGGGTGATAGCAATTTCGATATTGCGGGCTAAAGGGCTGGTTACCCTAGCGCCTATCCCTCGATCTCTTTGCTCCCGTTGGACACACTCTCTGAATAAGCGCGCCATCCTTTCATCAGAATTTGGAGCAGACAGAAATGAGTTTGGTTCTGTTCTGTGGGGTTGATTCCGTCCAGACAACCTGTAGGGATGGTATCGTCTATCATTCCTCATATTTTCCAGTGGCTGCCTTTGATCTTCTGGGAGCATGCTTGGGTCAGCTACAGTTGGCCCTTGCCTTGATCTTCCCCTGTTGGGTTCTGATCTAAGCACTTCCTCGGGTCCAACTTCGGGCTGAACTCTAGCTCGGCCCCGTTCACTGGTGTTTCTGTGGTTAGGCAGCATGACAGGCTCAGCTGCAGTTGATCTTCGCCCGGTACCTTCCCCGTTGGGTTCGGTACCAAACGTTTCCTCAGGCCTAACTTCGGGCTGGGCTCGGTCTCGGCTCCTACCACGGCTACTTCTGCCGTTAGCTCCTTCGAAGAAGGAAGATCTTTGCTGTCTCTGAGATCCTCCAGACTGGGACTCGCCCCATGATTCAGTGTTGCGGTTGGATTCTTCAGCGTCCCTCAAGCGTGACATGAGATGGTCCACCAAGGCTTCCTGCTGGGACGTGAAGCGGTTAGTTACTTCAACAACAACTCTGTCCAAATCTGCCCTAGTAATTGCTGCAGGCTGTTCTGTGGCAGGAGTGGTTGGGTTAGCCTGTCCTTCATTTGTTACCGTTGCTGGAGGAGGACGATTTACTTGATTCGCGACAGCTGGATCAGGAAGACTACTGGATGCGATGTTTTTTCCTTTGTTAACATCTTTTCTCTGTTTGGGAGGCATGTTTTCCAAGTGGCGGACGATGCTGTTAGGAAAACTCGTTAAGTAGATGAAGCTGAAGCTTCGAGCTTCTAGCTCTCATTGAAAGCACCAAAAATGTTTGCACAAAAAATGGACAAACACCTCAAAGTTGTATGATTTAATAGAGCTTATGTTGTTCTTAGCGATTTTGGAGGTTTATGCAAATATATGAAAAGCAGGGACTAAACTGTAAAAAGACACGCAAGTTTATAGTGGTTCAGCCAGAATGTGCCTACGTCCACTTTATATGTTATTTCACTTCTCTAGTTTTGATTACAAGTACAAAGCTTTGATATGAGTAAAAGAAAGTTATTTTAAGAGTTCCTTCCGTGCTTGAGCTCTCAAAACTTGTCCCCATTGTTGTACCCCTGCCCCTCTATTTATAGAGTGAGGTTGGGGGCAGGGGTCTCGGATGTATACAGCTGCTGGTGGGCCTGGGCTGAAGTGATCTGGCCTGGCAGTCTGGTTCGGCATCTTCTTGGTTCGGTCATGAGGTGGTTCGGTGATGGGTGGAGAGGTTTTGGTCCGGTTGTATTTGGATCGGTGGTAGCTTGGATCGGTGGTAGCTTGGATCGGTGGTAGCTTGGATCGGTGGTAGCTTGGATCGGTCTTGGTTTGGATCGGTGAAGTGTGGATCGGTCTTGGTTTGGTCCGGTGAAGTATGGAGTTGGCTCGGCCTGGATTTGGATGTGGCCGGTTCGGTCGAAATCATATACAACATCTCCAGAAGTTGTTTTGTCACCTGGGCCAGAAGACAGAGCCCACAATCCCCCCAAAAGGGTATACTACTTGCAATAGGTTCATGTGCATAGCCGGAACGTTGCCCCCGTTCAACCAATTTATTCGGGAAGCACTGTTCTTTTTGAGGATTTCCCCTTCTCAATTGCAACCGAACGGATATGCTCTTTTCAACAACTTGTATATTATCTTCATGGAGCATCTTTTCCAACCCCCGACCGTCGAGGAACTCAGGTACTTGTTCAACATTAAGAGTCGCGGGGATAACCCTTCGTTCACTTTTCTAGAAGCAGTCAAAAATTTCCAAGTAGTGGCAGGAGCTTGGAGTAATTTGAGTTACTTCAAGACTGAATGGTTCTTCATTAGATGTCCACCAGGATTTGCTAGACGGTGGCTAGTTAGACGTAAGTGTTCCAACTCCTTCGTCGATTAACTGAGTAATATAAGTTGACGTTGAGTCTAATACTGCATTTCTTTTACAGCTTCGATTCCATGGCCCGAAGGAGCGCAATTCAAGGAGATAGTAAAGACTCTCCAATCAGTGCCAGCTGAACTTAGAGAAATCGATGAAGTCCTTAGGGATGTAACTTGATCGCCGCGGGGCTCATAGAGAGAGGCCAAAGCATTAGATTAACAGGAGTTCCCAAAGTGGCTCCGGTAAGCCAAGGAGGAAGGAGAGCTCCTGGAGTTATTATAACCGAACGGGTGATGACGAGAGTATGCTAGCTTTGGATGAGCCCGTAGTTGTGCCTTCGTAGAGTCTCCAATTATCAAAGTCAAAAAGAAAAGGAAAGACTCTCGCCCACAAGTCCAAGAGGCATAAGACCGTCGTAGTATCTCTGCCCGCTGTGGCTGTTATAAGTCCGGAGACTTCCTTTCCGCAAATGGAAAGTTCTTTGAAAGGATTATATGATGTCTCTATTCTAGATGACATAGCTTCATTCCAAGGTCTTGGATTAGAGGGACTCCCTTCTCCACCACGAACTGGCACATGCTTAACTTCTTTAGACATAAGGGAGCCGACTCCTACGAGCAAGGCTACGAAAATCGGTCGGTTGGGGGTTTGCACATGCATACACATACTTCACGGCACTATAGGACTTCTAATCACATGTTTTCTAATCTTTGGAGAAGACTGATTTCGCTTTTCCTTTCGTTTTACAGATACGATGGTGAAACAAGATTCTATGCTCAACAACCTTCATTCTTCACGTCGTTCTTCCAGCACTTACTCTGAATCTCATAAGCATGAAGGTGATAGGGACTATGATCGCAGTCACCACTCCAGCCAAGAGCGTGAGCATTATGAAAAGGAGAAAGAAGGTCATATCAGAGTAGGCGCCGCTCTCGATCACGTTCTCCACCATCTAAAGGACCCTCAAAACCATCCGGCTCTGGCAGGCAATCTTCTGAAACTGCACACCAAGTAGCGCCTCCTCATACTTCGAAATCTGGCGATCAACATCGTAGAACTGAAATGGAAAATCCCATCGCTACAGAGCAAACCGCTAGCGAGCCCACAAGAAGAGGGAGCCATCCGAAATACTAAGTTAAAGAAAGATTTTTTGACTATCTCCGTCGATGGCTTCCACTTCCCTTCGAACTTAGAAAGAATTCCTAATGATGCAGAAAAACTGGTGCAGGACTACGTGCATGATGTTTACAGCCAGTACTGGGAGTGGGTTAAAACTGCAGAAAAGGCTTCGCCAGTAGCTTTCAAGTGGGCCAAAACAATTGAGAAAATGGAGGCCGACCTTGCTCAGAAAGACAGAATAATAGGAGTGCTAAATAACGAAGTTGAATCTTTAAGGAAATCGGAGATAGAAGCCGACCAGAGAGCCGAAGAGGCCAGGAAATCCATGGAGAACATGAGAAAAACTCAGATGGATCTGGTATAGGAGATGGGCCACCACAATACAGTTATCACTCGGGAGAGGGATGAGGCGTGGAAAGAGGTCGAAGAGTTAAGGGCGAAATTAGCCGAGGCCACCAAGGAGAAAGATGAAGCCAACAAAGCCGCCCAAGAAGCATGTGTACATGCGGTGGCACTCAAGGATGAGAGGGATGCGACAAACTTAAAGGCTCGGGAAGCTGATGCCAGGATTGAGAACAAAATTAAAGCGGTCGAGGCCAGGATGGAGAATGAATTGAAGATCTCATGGTCACGTACAACGCCAACGTCTTAAGAAACCGCAATTTAAACTATCTCGGTGAGGATTATCCCTTTTAACTATACAAGGCCTGGAGTCGCTTGGTGGAGGAGGAAAAGGTGATCCGTGACGCCACGACTAACGATGAGTTTGAACTGGAAGCTCAAATACTTATCGGGGATGAACCGAAGGTCCTCCACGAAACAATTGTCGCTCTTGAAAAAGAAAAGTCTGCTGCTAAGTATCCAGACACTGAAGAAGTATCAGGAGTCGAGCATCATGAAGTAGGTTCCGAGGTGCTCCTAGTCTCTCAACCTGAGCCCACCTCTTCTATTGATCCTCTAGCTGTACCAGGATACGACCCTGATAAGCCACACCTATCTCCGATACATGAACGTGACTCTGAAGGCACATCAGCCCAGCACATGAGTCAACCTGAGGAAGGTATTCTGAACAATTCTCCCATTTATCCATATGCAGGAGCACTATCAGAAGATTTCACTAATATTTTCTCCTATCTTTATTCAGCTCTAGATTATGCATCAGTCGATCCTCCTGCATCCCAAGAAATGCATCATGAGCAGGAGGCTATAATGACGGAGGCCACAACTACAACGGTCGCTATATCGGCTGGGGAGTTGCATGAAAGCAACTGCGTGCTCGACAAACAAATGCTAGAAGCACTCCTCAGTCACCAAAGCGACCTGAACAATCAAAATGCCTTTCGTCATAGATGAAGACGTGATCATTACGGGCTCCTCGGGCCCCACTAGTAGCATGCCGATGAGTGTTCGCGTGGACCGGTCTGAGCAAATAATGAAAGAGATCAAAACCGAGATGGAGCAAGCCGAGCAGGCTCGCAGGGTTGGTGGAGGCATGGCAGGTCCTGGTCCGGTCCCTATACTTATCGTTTCTCCGGGTGGCACTATCATCGATACCAGCATGCCCACTTCTTCTAACATTGAGAGTGCTCCCATTCCTCTAGTTCCGCACACGGGGTATATTCTGGTCCCCGTGAGTTCTGAGGAGGAAACTGCTTCAGTTCCCTCGGTCGGAGATAAACCGGCTAAAGCAGGCCGGGGAAGTAAAAGCTCGAAGAGAGGACCGGGTGGCAGTACAAGCGGGTCTATGCCAAAGAAGAGCAAGAAGGATAAAAAATCAAAGCCGTAGACTTGCACTTTTGCTCTTTCTTTTTGTAGATAGCTGGAATAGGATTCTCTTTTGCTTTTTGTAGGCCATGTATAGATGCAGGTTTGGCCACTGCTTATAGGAATTCTTCGAATAAGTTTATTGTACTTATCTTTTTCAAAGAATAGTGGAAATAAAACTTAATTTCGTTTTTCAACATAACTCTGCGTTCATTTGTTTAAGTATTTCAGCACTCGCGTTTCCACTCAATTTACTTGCGAGGCTTTAGTCTCTAAATCAAACTTGAGTTTGGTCATTAAGTCCTGAAGTCATGGCTTTGGGTCATAACCAAACATCGAGTCGAGTCCCAACGTTGTGCTATTTTGGCTAGTGGCTAGTACTTGAGTTATGCCCCCAGTCTTGGGGAAAATTGAAGTGGTCAGTTGGCAGTCATTTTCCACCTTTGCTAGCTTTAATTTAACTAAGTCAGAACAAAGCTAAAGTGAAATGAGTTTGAGTGATCGGGTCATCGGCTAGTACTTGCATCCACACTCTGGGGACCGAACTTGCATGATGATGGTCGATCACGCTCGCTTGTCGCTTAGAATCATATTCGCGCTTCGGGGACATAGGCTAATTTACGGGCGGTCAGTCACACCCGTTTGACGTTCAGAATTATGTCCACACTCCGAGGACATAAGTTATTTTATGGGCGGTCCATCACACCCGTTTAATGCTTGGAATCATGTCTGCACTTCGGGGACATAAGTTAATTTTCGGGCGGTCAATCACACCCGTCTAGCATTTATACTCCAGTCCGCGCTCTCGGGGCTAGAGTTAGTTGATGGGTGGTCAGTTACATCCATCTAACATATATGATTATGTTCACACTCTGGGGACATAAGTTGTTTTACGAGTGGTCGGTCACATCCGTTTAGTATTTATACTCCAGTCCGTGCTCTTGGGACCAGAGTTGATGGATGGGTAGTCTGTTACACCCATTTCGTATTTATACTCCAGTCCGCGCTCTCGGGAACAGAGTTGAGCGATGGGTGGTCAGTCACACCCATTTGATGTTTATACTCTAGTTCGCACTCCGGGAATCTGGAGTCGGTCGATAAACGATCAGTCACATCTATTTAAGTATTAGGATATCGTTCACACTTCAGGAACAAGGAGTTGATCAAGGTTGTGGATGGTCGGTTCACATCCACTTTGATTTGACAAGTGAAGTCGTAGTTGGACGAATCCATCCTCTTCGAACTTGGAAGAATGAAGGTGAGGTCGTGGATGGACGGATCCGTCCTCCTTGAGCCTAGATTTTGGAGTTTTGTACTTCAGCTCGCACTCTAGGAGCGGGAGTTCGTTAGAGGATTGTCGTGTTTCAATCCTTCTTGATTTTATCGTTGCTTGCTCCTGAGCTTATGGTTTCACTTAGCAAGTGACCAGTTGGATCATGATCACTCCCTATTTGAATGAGTCCCACCGTAAGATGGGACTTAGCTCTTCGTACATCGTGACGGTCACATGATGCATTTCAAGAATTGCCACTTTGGCTTGATGAGTCTGCATTTTATTGCTGGAATAAGAAAGTACGGCAAAGTCAGTTGCCTTATTACAAGTTCAAATTCAAAAAAGCATAAACAAATTTCAAAGGAAAAGCGGACTAAAATAAATAAAAGCCAGTTATGTGTAATAGCGACGGAGCCTCTCGCTGTTCCATGACCTTGGTAAAGTGAGACCGTTAACAGTTGATAGTTTGAATGTGCCGTCTCTAAGTCTCCGTTCAATGACATACGATCCTTCCCATGTCGGTTTCATGTGTTAAGGGACCGAATAAATTCTCTTAAGTGTGAGATCGCCAACTTTGAAGGTTCTGGGTTTTACCTTAACGTTGTATAATCGGGCGACTCGACTGCGGTGTGCGGCTGCCCTCAAGTCAGCCTCTTCACGCTTCTCATCCAGTGAATCTAGTGATTCTGCCAGTAGGATAGCATTCATCTTTGGATCGTAGTAAGTCACACGATGAGAAGGTACTTCTAATTCAACTGGAGTAACGGCTTCAGAGCCGTAGGAAAGTGCAAACGGAGTATGGCCGGTCGCAGACTTGTGGGTAGTTCGATATGCCCATAGGGCCATGGGAAGTTCATCGACCCACTTGCCTCCAGCCTTTTCCAGTTGTTTCTTTAGAATGGACTTGACAACTTTGTTGACAGCTTCGACTTACCCATTCGCTTGAGGGTGAGCTACTGCTGAGAACTTCTTCTGGATGTGATGGCGTTGACAGAAATCTTTGAACTCGACACTATCGAATTGGGTCCCGTTATCGGTTACAATGGTGTGTGGGAGACCAAAGCGACAGATGATGTTACGCACAACAAAGTTGATCACTTTTTTCGTTGTGATAGTGGCAAAGGGCTCAGCTTCCACTCATTTAGTAAAATAGTCGACTACAACAATGGCGTACTTCGCACCACCCTTGGTTAAAGGTAAGAACCTTATTATATCGATGCCCCATGTGGCGAACGGCCATGGACTGACCATCTGAGTAATTTCTATAGGTGGGGCTCTTAGAATTTTGCCATGTTTCTGGCACTTATCACATTTTTTGGCATAATCTGGTGCATCTTAGTTCACTGTCGGCTAGTAATATCCATATCTAAGTGCTTGTCCCTCGGTGTGGTCACCACACTCCCACTCGTGCACATCGCGTAACACTCGTTTGATCTCATCATGGGTGATACACCGGAGTAAAGGAATAGAATATCCTCTCCTGTACAGGACTCCATTTTGGATAACAAATCGTGAAGCTTTTCGGAGAACCTGTCTTTTCTTACTTCTGCGTTCGGGCAATGCTTTGTGCTCAAGATAATTTCTGAATGGAGTCATCCACGACTCCTTCTCGGGCGTTGTCTCATGCACCCAGTCTGTCTCAATTTGATCGATACTCAGAGCAGTAAGTGTCTCAATGGGGATGAGTCCCATTTGTTGTGCTTCGCCAATGCTAGCCAGTTTCGCTAAAGAATTGGCCTTTTGATTTTGCTCTCGGGGTATGCAGTGGATAGGATAATAGTCGAACTGATTCAACATTTTCTGAAACCGAGTGAGGTATGTGGCCAATCTCCGATCTTTTGCTTGACTCTCCCCGAACCTGGCACACGACCAATTGCAAGTCACAATAAATCTCCACCGCAATAATGCCCAAGTCTCTGGCAAGCCTAAGTTCGGCTAGTAAAGCTCCATACTCGGCCTCGTTGTTAGTTGCGCGGAAGTCAAACTTCAAAGTATAGCATATGGATCGGCCTTCTGGGGTTTCAAGTACCACTCCAGCGCCTGAGCAACGGTCGTTTAATGCACCATCGGTGTATAGCTTCCACACATGCTTAGGAGATTCACTAGCTTCGGGAAAGTCTTCTACTATGGTGAATTCGGCTATGAAGTCCGCCAAAACTTGTCCTTGGATGGTTCGCCTTGGTGTATAAGTGATATAAAATTGACTCAACTCGATGTTCCAGTTGAGCAATCTAGCAGACCTCTCAAGTCGTGTTAGGATCTGTTGTAATGGCTGGTCGGTGTAGACTGTGATCGGATGAGCCTAGAAATATGGACGGAGCTTTCTCAAGGCTATGAAGAAACAATAAGCCAGCTTTTCTAACTTCTGGTAGTTTCTTTCTGCCCCTGTCTATCGCTTGCTGATATAATAGACCGGTCGTTGGTTCCGATCCTCTTCCCGAATTAGCACAGCACTGATCGTGTTTGCTGAAACCGCTAGATAGATGTATAATTTCTCGTGATCAACCGGCTTCAACAAAATGGGAGGTGCCTCCAGATGTGGAACTAGTGCTTGGAATGCCCCTTCACACTCCTCTGTCCATTCGAAATTTCGTTTTCCTTTTCTAATCAGATCGAAGAAAGGGATGCACTTGTCTGTAGATCTGGAGATGAACCTACTTAAGGCCGCCACCTTCCCGTTGAGGCTTTGCACTTGCTTTATGGTTCTGCGAGTTTCGAGATTTTGAATCGCCCAGATTTTCTCAGGATTGGCTTCAATTCTTCTGGCGTTGACGATGAATCCAAGGAATTTTCCTGATGCAACTCTGAAATGTCACTTCAACGGATTGAGCTTCATTCTGTACTGTCGGAGTATGTTAAACATCGTTTCCAAATCTCTAACATGGTTAATGGACAGTTGCGACTTCACAAGCATGTCGTCCACGTACACCTCTATGGTCTTTCCGATCTAGTTAGTGAACATTCGGCTCACAAGCCTCTGATAAGTTGCTCCAGCGTTCTTAAGTTCGAATGGCATCACTTTGTATCGGTAGAGTCCCAAATCGATGACGAAGGTAGTATGTTCCTGATCAGGTAGGTGCATCGGGATTTGATTGTAGTCAGAATACGCGTCGATGAAAGATAAGAGCTCGTGTCCGGCTGTTGAATCCATAAGTTGATTGATTCTGGGAAGTGGAAAACTGTCTTTGGGGCAGGCCTTATTCAAATTTGAGTAGTCCACAAATGTTCACCATTTCCTATTTGACTTCCTGATAAGCACTGGATTTGATACCCACTCTGGGTATAGAGCATCACGAATAAACCCATTCGACTTGAGTTTATTTACTTCTTCCTTCAGGGTGGCAAATCTCTCTGGATCCATACCGCGCCTTTTCTGTTTGACCGGGACGTGCCGCGGGTCAATATTTAATGCATGGCTTGCGATGTCCGGCGAGATCCCACATATGTCTGAGTGGGTCTAAGCAAACACATCAAGGTTTGCCCGAAGAAAATCAACCAATTCCTATCTCATCTGGTGGCATTCGGACTCTCTGACGATCTCCAATACCCAACTCAACTAGCAAACCACCATTCCAGTTGGTACAGTTGCGCTTCCATTAAAACCATGAATTCGTGACTGACACGGTTTTAGATCTTTTTCCTCCATTCTCATTTGGTCATAAGCACACTTGAAAAGTATATTGACAAAACTTCCACTATCGACTAAGATCCTTTTCATCCAAGCAGGACCTACCTGAGCTGAAATAACCAATGGATCAATAGTGGGGCCTCGACTCTATCAACATCACTGTTCTTGAAAACGATGTCGTCTGTCATCGTCCTCTGTTGTTTTGCCGAGGCCCCTTCATCAACATTACTACAGCATTCAAAGTCCACATGCCTAATCGAACTGGCATATGACTCCATTTCCTTCCAGCTCCGATCAGCCAGATGAGGACCACCACTCACAGTGTTTATTACCAACCTCCCCCCAGTACGCACGGATTCTTCGGTCCTAGCTTGGCCTTGACCTTGATTTGGATTAGACGGGCCCGCACCTCCATCCTACAGCGCCCGAACAAACTGTTCTAACTTCCTTTCTCTAATCAATTTTTTGATGATGTCTTGCAAATGACGGCACTCATTAGTATTATGGCCGTAACAATCGTGGAACCTATAGAATTTTTCGGTTTGAATTTGTTTCTCAGATGATGGTTTCGGAGCTGGCTTCTTATACATTCCGGTATTACAAGTCTGAAGGTAAACATTTTCCAACGATGTGTTTAGGGGAGTATATCGGTCGAACATGGGAGCTATGTGTCTCGGTCCGCGATTTGGGTCTCTCTTCTTTCCTTGACCTTCATTACCCTTTTGTTGACCTTGCGTATTCTGAATATTCAATTGCACATTGCCGGAGTTCTCACCGGTCTGCTTCACAGCAACATTACTTTGAATGCCTTTGCCACTGGGCCCAGCTACCTCTTGCTTCCTAGATCATCTAGCGTCTTCTCTACTCAAGAACCGGGCCGCCTTAGCATAGAAATGATCCAACGAAGCAGGGGTTTCCCAGCCAACCAATCACCAAACTCATAATCAAGATCGATCCCTTTAGTCAATGCCATCAGAATAGAATTATCATTGGGGTTGCTGACCCCAGCACAGGCAGCATGGAACCTTTCCAGATAATGTCTAAGAGTCTCCCATGGAGCTTGAGTAACACTGGACAAGGTGTTGACATCCTTTGGTCTAGTAGCATGCATACGGAACCGCTCGACAAACTTAGTAGCCAATTGATCAAAACATGAAATGGATCTGGGTGGTAATCGAGCGAACCATATATTTGCAATGCCTCCCAAAGAGATAGAAAAACTTCTACACTTAACTGCATCATCAGCTCGAGCGGCGTTCATGAGCCATTCATACTTTAAGATATGTTGGTTAGGATCCGAATTTCCTTCGTACACCAGCAGAGTCAGCATCCTAAACCGACAGGGTGGCTCTGCATAAAGAATGTCATCGGTGAATGGAGTATGACTTATGGAGATTTCCCAATCATCGTTTATAAGGCCTTGACTTTCTCTTATCATTGCCGTATCATGGTTGGAATGTCAGGAATTTGGATGTTCGAGGCCAAGGCTTGGTCGGGTTCCATGTTGCGGGGATGGTTCGGTCGCTATATATGGTCCGTTCCTCGCCTCCTTGGCTCCCAATCTTCAGGGAAGTGAGGGTCCTGAGCACGAACGTGTTGGCGATGAGCCAGATCTGGTTGGTTCTGGATCTCGACTTCCAGATTTATAACGGCAGCAGCTGCGTGGTCATGAATGGTAGGATAAGAAAGTGCCCCTCCTTTGGAGGAGGGTCTAACTTAGTACCTTGTAGAAGGACCAACCCCGGCTTGTCCGAGATTCATGACATGCTGACGCTCGGAGCCTTCTGCATAGTTTCCATCCAGCCGATGGCGTGTAAATCTGCAGTTGAAGTCAGATGAAGCCGAGCTTTCGGTTGAGGAATGAGAGACATGATCCCTTCTAGATCTCCTTCGCCTTTCTTCATTCAGTTGGTTTGCGAGCTCCATGTTGACACGGATCTACTAAGTGAGCTCTTGACGGCTCTGAGTAATCTCTTACATAAGGGTTTGGAACTCCCCTCTAGTCACAGGACCTTGTGGATCTGGAGCTCCAACTGATGTTTGGCTTGCTATGGCCAGCTGCGCGGGATCTTGCATATCCCTTCCCTTTGGATCTGCAGCATATGAAGCAGTTCTAGTAGTACGCACCATGATTGATGTAGCTCTTTCCTAGATCTGGAGTAATCTGAGTAGAATGGAAGGAACCACAATAAGACATATCTGGATCTCCTCCTTAGAATGTAGCAATCCAACAACGGTAGTAGATCCAAAGAATCAAAGAAAAATATAGTTGTCTTAGTGAAAGCACCAAAGTGTTTGTACCAAAATTGGGCAAAACACTCTTCAGATGTGATTGAAGAGATTAAAATGAAGAAATTAAATGGAAAAAGAGGCTAATCTAACAATCACACTAATAAAAGCATGCAGAAATAGAAAAAGACAAGAAATTATAGTGGTTCGGCGTTGTAGCCTACGTCCACTTTGAATGTTTCGCTGTTTATTGATGATTGACAACTGATTAAAACAATACAACACTCTAACACTCAATTAACAATGGAGTTGTGGCAGAGTAACGGCGTAGCAGAATCAAAAGTCCTTTTTCTGTAGGAGTAAGGGTGCGATTTATAGGTGTAGGTCTGAAATATCTGCCTTTGAACTGGAATACTCCTTCTCACACGTGGGTAGGCCCACCAGATCAATCATGGGTCATTTGGGATCGATTAGGATCGATCCCCATCATCTTTGTATCGATCGAGTTTAGCACCATTTGAGCTGCGATCGATCAGGAACATTCTTGAGTAAATAGGAAAGCTTTTATGAAAATTTTGAGGCATTTGGACTTGTAGATTTTGAGTTATGATCGATCCCAGATTGATTTTGTAGGTAGGCTGATGGTTGTGTATCGATCGCTTCGTATCGATCGACATTCGTATCGATGCTCCTCCGTATCGATCAGTTGTGCATCGATGATGTGGTGTGAGATTTCAGGGGAGATCCATATATCACATCTGCAGACCGCTTCCCTTGGTTGACTATGCCTTCTTCGTATAGATCATGTGTATTACGCTTCGTATCGATACTATATCCTTGCCTTCGTATTGATGTTCGGCTGCAGGTTTCGTACCGATGCTTGGTGATAGGCTTTGTATCGATGCTTGATTGATCGATACGAAATAGGTAGAAATGGAACCGATATGAAATGGGTAGCTGTTGATGGTTGATGGATATGAAGGGGATGGATGTGGAGTTGATGGATACGAAGAGGGATGGACTTTGATGGATACGAACTGACATCTTCTTCATGGATTTTGATCGATCCATAACTTGAGCATACGAACTCCGATTGACCTGAAATTTGGAATATTGGCTTTCATAGCTTTGTTTATCGTACCATGTTAACTGTAGCTCGATTTGGACTCGAACCAAATTTTCCAGTATCCATAGTGGACCTGTGTATAATCGATCTTCGGGATGGATTGTCTTTGGTTTCTAGTCAAGTCCTTGGTGTCACGACCTTGCCAAAAGGCGGGATAACAGTTGTCACATGGAAATAGTCTATTCTAAATCAATATTTAGAATTTTTTTCAACATAAATGTCCTAAAACTCAAAATCATATTGATTGATAAATTTGTTAATAAAATCTGAATTAACTTAAGCATGTTGAATGGTGAATCTATTATGTTAATTTCAACAACTGAAATTTATGATGTCATTCTCATCAATGTTGCTTATTAAATTCCAACTGCATTGGTCTTCTTTTTAAAGATGCATTTGCGGTCGACAGATCATATCCTTTTGGGTTCAACTATTAAAATCATATTTTGATAATGTGCTTGGAATCCATTTTGAATTTGCGTATCATGCCATATGGCAGATTCAATACTCCTTATGGCTTATTGACAACTAAGGAATTTTTTTTCGGCAGTGATATGAAACTCAAAACTTCTCTTCAGTGTGTAAGGTTTTATTAGACATTTTACGAGTGGTGTCTATTTTGGCTTGGCTCATTTCATTTTATCTTACGATATCAGTTTTGTTTTTGGATCATATCCAAATCCATTATATTACCAATAATTTTTGAAAAAAATTCTTCCTTCATGAAGTTTGGCATAGTTTTCAAAAAATTGATTTAATTTTAAGATTTTATGGAACTTATATACATAACACAAATTCATCAACCAATGTGGTTTATTACCAAACTCGTTTGTGGTCATCCATACAAGATCCCTCATCAGCAAATATTACATGCAACCTTTCGACACACACAATCTGTCAACTCTTTGACTTAGGATATGTAGTGGTTTCTTATAAACTTTTATCTTGTATGATCTCATAAACTATGCTTTATATGAAATTTAGTTTAAACCATGTACGTACTCTTAAGTACACATCCTAACAGATAGGAGTTATTTCAACATCACTCATCATCAGTCATTCTTTGTCTAACAAAATCTGGTTACTTCTTATCGATAAATCATTATGTGTCGTAGGTAGGAGTGACTTTTGAGAAGAATTTTATTTGTAACGACCCGGTATTTTGGACCATTCAAATCGACAATAAATCCACACATGTCTGACTTGAATAATTCAAAATAATAGATTGTAATAAAAATTTGATAAAACTTAGCATATGCAGTAAATAAATCAATCACATAATCACAGACACAGAGTAATACAATAATACGCAGCGGAATAGATAAAATAGTAGTTCATGAAGCTACTATATAAACATCAGAGTTAGAAATAAAATACAACAGAATATAGTGAAGTCTCCAATCCAAACAGATGACTTCTGGGAACGAATCAACTGGAAAGCTGGAAGCTGAATCAATAGTTGGATCTCCAAACGAAGCTCCAAACTCCAAAGGTGAGTCTCAAATGCTGTGTCACTCAGTCTGACCCGAGCGTAAAGCAAAAGACAAAACACTCGAGTCAGGATTAACATTCTTATATAAATAAATCCAACTCAAGTGAAATATCAATTGAAATACGAGTAACTTAAAGGATGTTGGGATAACCATCCTCTAAGGATCTTCAGAACTATCTACAAGGTGGAAATATACATTTTAACACCGTGGTCATTTCAATTAAATTTATACTTCAAAACCCAAATATCATTTCATTTCAAATATATCCATTTTCCAAAATAGTATATATATATATATTAAATGATTTAAAAAGTAAAGTATTTAATTTCCTCAAGTCTAGCAAATCGATTCAAATCAACTTCAAATTCCAAATTCAAATTTATTCAAAGCTCAATTCATCAATTTAATTCATTTCTAAACAGATCATTTAAATTTTCAATATATTTCAAAGCTTTAATATTCAACATTTTCAAAGTTAAATTTAACAGTTTCATATAGCTCTTGATTTAACTTCATTATTATTTAATCAGGGAATATTCACTTAATAAATTCAATATCATTTAACTAGCCTTAAATTACATTTTTACTAAATATTTCCTTAACTTTATTTTAAACAAGAAATATTTATTAAGTTACTTAAATCAAAACCAAGTTATAAGTCATATCTTAAATTCCAATTTCAATAAGTTTCAAATCGTTTTAATTAAATAAAATTCTTTAATGAATACATTTCAACTAAATTCAAATTTTCTTCCCAACCTTAATTTGTTCAAATTATTACCAAAAGCTATAAAATATAAATTTTTCTTCCCAACTCCATAGAATTTTATTTTCAAAATATTTAAATATATGGACCAACGGTGTTTGTATATATTTCTATCATATGGTAAAGTGATACGGATATTTATCATTTCAATCCGTAATTTAAATATATACGGGTAGATATCATTCAACCCGTAATCCCAATTTTAATTCAAATGAAAATCGCTTGGGTTTATCATTTCAACCCATAACGATTTTCTCCTATTCTAAAGTCCGTTCGGGTATGTATCATTTCAACCCATAGTGATTTTCTAAACTACAGGGAACTTGCAGAGTGATAACAGATAATACAATAAAATAACAGGCATATATCATCAATAACAATATAATATAAACAACATGATATGGTGTCATATCTCGTAGGTGAACAGTTACAGATAATAGCATATATAACAAATTTAAATAACTACAGCAGCATATTTCAATTGTCGTTTCAATTGAAATCAAATTTAATGAATAAAAGAATGTTAATCGTGAGTGATTGCTCACCTTTCGAGGCTAGGGATGAACGAGAGTAAGATGAGTTACGGGTCCAAGCACAACTTCGAAGTAAACCACGATGGGAAAGATTTGACGAACAAAGCTGACAAATAGGAGTTGATGAGAACGAATCAGAATCATCTAGATATATATATACAAAATATATATTATTATTATATTATATTTTTCAAACGTCAATATTACATTTAAACACATATTAGAATAAAATGATATATATATATATAATTAGAAATTATTATCCTTAAAACATATAAAATTAAAAATTCAGTATTAAAGTTAAAGCACACATAACTTAAAGTCAAAATATTTAATTCTCGAAATAATACTTAAACGATATGCATAAAGCAACATTTAAATAAAGTTGAACACAAACCTATACTATCAAACATATATTCATGCGTACCACTCATATAATTAAATACCAAAAATATAAAATATGCAGACTCACCTCTTTTAAACTCTCACCGACAACTAATCATAAAACAAATTTTAAAACAAATTTCAAACTGACATATGTGCAACATAGACTATAGCTTTATCGAAATCATATATGTGTACAACTTACATAATAATATATATAATATATCTTTGAACAAAAAAAATGAACTTTATACGATTAGTCCACAACAAAACTGTAAAATATAACTCTCAGCATACCAACTGCTTCCTTAAAAAAAAAAATATGAACCGGTTATATTTTAAAGATCAAACATTTATATAAGTAACCTATAAGCAGCTGTAAATATATATGTACGCCTTTATAAAATATATACAACAATCATTATGCAAATCTAAAAAAACAACATATATACCTGAAAAATATAAACTAACAAAATAAGCAAACCTGATATATTAAACATAAATATATACCTACAAACAAATATATTGCTTTTCGTCTTTAGAAAACTTTACTTAGTATATGCAGACCACAAACTATTGTCTGAAAACCATATGCATATTCTTAAAAAGAAATCAAATATATATAGATCTGGTTTTTAGTTCAAAAGATAGGCAAAACAAATATACTATTGTCTACATCTAACTTTATAACTTTATAAACCATTATACTACAACGCACCGTATATATATCCTATATAAACTCGTATATTCATACTGTTACATATATACTTAGCTATATATATATAACAACAAACATAATAAAATATATATATAAGTACAATACCTTCCTTTAGACTAGAGAAGAGGACCGAGAAAAATGGAAGAGAGAGGGAATCTCGGTTAGGCTAGAGGCGGAGATGGGATGCGGAGGTGAGGCGACGGGTTCTGGGGGGAAGCGGAGGTTGTGGACGTGACTAGGTGGTGCGTGCGGTGGATCCAGTGGCACAGGGCGGGGAGGATGGGATCAGCGGTTGTTATGGTGTTAGCATGGTGATTGGGTTATCTGGGAGGGTGAGGCGAGCAAAAACCTCGGTAGGTGGCTCGGCTGTCATGCGTCAGGGTGAAAGTTGCGAGAGAGGGAGGCTCAGATTGGTGGTTGCTAGACAAGGAGGAGCGGCTGGTGATTTTCGTGGTGGGAAGGTGCTTTGCGGTGATAGATTGGGAGGCTGGCGAAGTTTTGGAGGAAAGGGCATTTGACTGGGGAGAAAACGAATGGTCAAGAGAGTGTGGTTGCGGGGTTGTAGCCGAGGCGTTGGGTTTAGGTGGAATGAGCAGAGAAGGGAATAAGTAGGAAAGGAAGAATGTGAAGCTGTATTGTGTTATTTGTGAAAATGGAAGAGGAGAGGAAGATGATAGACGTAAGTAAGAAATGGATGAAAGCAAAGGCAAATATAAATGAAGAAATGAACAGGCACACAAATGAACCGTTCAAAATGACTACAACGTATATAAATTCCTACGTTTTGATTTTCAAAATGGTTATGGTTGGAAATGGTCACCCTCTAATTCAGCAAATTAATTAAAACAATTTAAAGTAATTTATTACTGTGGCTACGGTTCTAAATTGAAAAGAAAAAAAGAAGAAGTCAAAAGTCACGAAATTTGGTAATAGTACGATGCACAGTTTGATTGTTTCCAACGCGTACCGGAGCTCAAAACACACAAATGAATATACTGTGGAGATCAACACGATAAGACGATCAAAACGGTATACAGATATTGGTGGTACGATCATCGGATCAAAAATCGATAACCGGTACCGAAAATGCTGCTATTTGGTCAGAATTTAGATAAACGGAGCAGTAGAAGTCCAAATTTGGAAAAACGAATTTCGCAGTCTGATTCAGAATGATCTGAATAAATTTTCTCCTGTTGACATATTTTGGTTTCGGAAAACTTTTAAATTCACTGTTATTAACCGGTTTGATTTGAAATAAAATTTCAAAGAAAAATAAACTTCAAAATTATCAGACGAAAATTTACCAGTTGCTATATTAAAATAGACGTATTCCAAATAATAAATTTTTATTTCCAAATTTTATTGTTTAAAATTTCACAAAATTTCAATTAATTTAACAAATAAAGTCACTAAAAGTTTAGGGTCGTTACACTCTCCCCCACTCAAAACTTTTCATCCCCGAAAAGGAAGGAGGTAGAAGAATAGAAACAACCAGACAGAAAAGATAGATTGAAAGTCAAGATTAAACAATTAATTTAAACTATATAAATTTTACTTAAAATTTGAAAACTTCATTTGCAATACAATTATCTTATATAATTTAATACTTTCCATTTGTAAAATTTCTTTCTTCCTTTATAAATACCATTTATATGTTTAAATAACAACTTTATAATTATGTGAAAACTATTTGAAAACAATTATTTACGTTATTACTTATATTTACAAAGAAGCTATTTGAAAACATTAAATCCATAATTTATAAATTTATTAATTTATCTCAAGATACTTTTCAACATTATTAATAATCAATAATCATTTACTTTAAATCTGTTTTATTTAATTATTAACCTCAAAGATATTTATAATACTAAGATTTCTATTAAACCATGTAGTCTATAATTAAACAATATTTTAAAGAATATAGTCAACAAGGAAAAGAAGGAGGATTTGGAAAACAGAATATAGGTGAATAAATAAAGCTGAGCAGATAAGGTAGATTCAAAAGAATAGAATCGGGCACGAATAATTAATTTAAACCATTAGAATTTCACTTCAAATATTGATACAAAATTTCCTTGTTAGAAATACTTTTATAATAAAATACATTTATGATAAAATAATTTTATAACTCGATGTTTCAACAAGTTTATCCTTGTTCTTGTAGACTCTGGTAGTGCGTTAATCAGGCGCAAAACTAGAATTCTCAAAGTACTTAGTAGACCTGTTTCAACACCTAGTGAAAATACTGGAAAAACTTTTAAAAATAGATATGGAAAGTACAATCCAATCAAAAACACAAACAAAACATTTGTCCAACCATGGTTCGCAGATACACAATGGTTACGCCTGGTTCCCCCAGGAAACAATCCATATCCGTAAGCTTTCTCAGCCCTGCGAGTTACGCCATGATGACTAGTAGAATGCAGGATACACAATGGTTACGCCTGGATCCCCCAGGAAACAATCCGTACCCCCAGGCAAGACTCAGCCAAGCATTTGCGCTACTATTCGCGACCTACACAGATTGCAGGATACACAATGGTTACGCCTGGATCCCCCAGGAAACAATCCGTACCCCTAGGCAACACTCAGCCAGGCAGTTGCGCTATGCAGTCACGAGAGAACAATAAGACCATGGGTAACGCCATGGAATTCGAAGGACACTCGAGTATCATATCCGGAAAACCAAAAATCAGAGAGAATAATATTGATAGAATGAATCCAAGATGTGGCCACAAATCGGATATCAAGCAGAAGGCACTTTCCATATCTTTACTTCGAAAATATGTATCATATAGTACCTTTTCAAATCACTTTCAAATATCGTACTTATATAAAATCCATTATATATAAGGTTTAATTTTCAAATCAAATACTTCCCAAAATCAATAGTATATCAAATCATACTTATATAGACTTCAATTATATAAGATTTCACTTTCAAATTGAGTACCTTTTCAAATCTATAGTTTTCGAATCAATTTCATACTCATACAAATCAATTTTATATAAGTTCGACAACCCCCAAATCAAGTGTTTAGTAACATAAGGTTCTCAAATTTCAATTTGTTTCAATATCAGTTCAATTTCAAAATCATATACTATTTCACCAAATTATTTCTTCACAAATTAATTATCTTTAGTTTCAAAGTTTCCAAAATAATAGATTTAGAGAATAAATCCAAATTTCCAAATCAATATAATTTAAGTCAACCAATTCATTTCCAAAATCAAATGTTTTCAAAATCATCTTATACTTACGTAAGGGCTATCTTATATAAGGATCCAAAATTTCCAAATTTCGCTGTATGAAGAGCCATATGGGATTGAATATCTTTGCTTTTATGGGTTATATATCTTTGCAATTTAAATTGGAATTTTCTTTTAGTAAGCAAAGATATTCTAACTCGACAGCTTTCAATTTCAACGTCAAAATATATCAATGATATTAGAATATAAGATGTACATACGTCATCATTTCGCAGAATCACATTTGATCGCTCGCTCGATCACACAAGTTCGCTTTCGAACTAGTATTGTCCATTCGACTTCCCTAATGCGGACTTCGATATGGTTTCTCGACTAGAAGCCATTAGTCTCCTTGCATAGCCATATACTATGATAGAGAATTCTAGAATCAAGCCTAAATTCCATATCAAATATTCGCCATCAAGAATCGAATGAAAAATCCTAACACGAAATGGTGTAATTCACCTCGAACTTGTGTACTCAAACCTGTATCAAATTAATTATGCGAATAAAACAGCATACGTACAACTTATATATTTATTCCAACTTGTTAAATATATAGTTTCATAAAGATGTTACTAAGTTAAAACATTTAACTAAACTTTATTCAAAATATTTTGAAGACCAAATTGTTTTCAAAACATTTCCGATCTAAGTTTGATATTAGAAGAATTCAAAGTAGCCTTATTCATTTACTTAACAAAACATTTCAACTTATTTAAATCATATTACTACATACTTTAAACATACATACCAAACTTATATACGTTATACTTTTCGAAATTTCTCAGCTTTGAAAAGTTAACCTTGATTTGGAAGTGCTCGAACCTTCAAAATAGTTGAAGAAAACATTTTCAAATTCAAGAGATGGAAATCAGTAATAAATCAGTAAATCAATTTTAATAGATAGGGTTATATCAAATCCGAAACTCAAGGACTGAACACCGGCTTACTTCAAATCATTTCAAATCATTTCAAATATATATATATATATATATATATCTTTCGAATATCAAATCATACTTCAAAATTTTGAAATCAAAATTTTTTCGCAAAAATCACTCGCGTAGCAATGCTACTAAAGTGGCCTTTCCCTCACTCTAAGACTCGAAAATCAATGTCGATGATGCGTGCACTCATCACCGAAATTATTTTCCAGCGACATAAGTGAGTTCTGGACTTTTATTTTCTCAAACTTCTTTGAAATTTCTTCAAAATTATTGGAATTCGTTAGAAACATTTCTTATTCATGAAATACTTTTAAATCATATTATTTTCATATATTTCAAAATCTTAAAACCAATTCCAAAATACCGGAGTTCAATTCTCGAATTTCAAATTTAAAATCCTTTAGTTATAAATCATTTTTATATAAATCAATTTCTTATATAACTTTAAAATTTCAAATCCTTTCAAAAATTCAAATTCTTAATTTTTAAGAGGTATATATAATCCTTATCGAAAACATTTTCACTTTTAGATATAGAATATAATCATACTTATAAAAATTTCGATATAAAAACAATTTCTAAAATATAAACAAGCCCGATTTTTCAAAAGGTGATTTAAGAATGGATTTCAAACAAAGATAGAAATTCAACTTAGAGGGACTCTAATCAAATAGGATTCTGATTCGAAGATAGGCTCGAACGAAAAATGAGATAATTAACTTTTAAAATAGAAGATAGATATACTTATACAAGTCGCGGGCGACCCTAACCGGTCAATCGTGATTTAAAAATAAGATCGGTGCAGAATTCTGAGGCAAATCGACATTCGATTGCCAGAGATAGAATTCGACATAATAAGAGATAGCAGCATCTAAACCGAGGGATATATAAATCTCCGGTGAATCAATGCCAATTGTAAAGGACTTTCACCCCTTCACAATTCATTCACAATTTGGCGGGATCGCCTATTCTTATGGAGATCATTTGAAGTGGAGTTATAGGACACTCCAAAATCAAAAGGATACAAATAGAGAGAGACAAGAATGAATTTTTGGAACCGTAGGGAACGTTCCAAAGTTCAAAGGAAATCGAGTCAAAGGGAAGAGATTCAAATTCGAACGAAAGTGATTCTGTAATAAATTTACTATATATGCTAAGTTTTGCCTAGAGCCAAAGCTCTGATACCAACTGTAACGACCCGGTATTTTGGACCATTCAAATCGACAATAAATCCACACATGTCTGACTTGAATAATTCAAAATAACAGATTGTAATAAAAATTTGATAAAACTCAGCATATGCAGTAAATAAATCAATCACATAATCACAGACACAGAGTAATACAATAATACGCAACAGAATAGATAAAATAGTAGTTCATGAAGCTACTATATAAACATCAGAGTTAGAAATAAAATACAACAGAATATAGTGAAGTCTCCAATCCAAACAGATGACTTCTGGGAACGAATCAACTGGAAAGCTGGAAGCTGAATCAATAGTTGGATCTCCAAACGAAGCTCCAAACTCCAAAGGTGAGTCTCAAATGCTGTGTCACTCAGTCTGACCCGAGCGTAAAGAAAAACACAAAACACTCGAGTCAAGATTAACATTCTTATATAAATAAATCCAACTCAAGTGAAATATCAATTGAAATACGAGTAACTTAAAGGATGTTGGGATAACCATCCTCTAAGGATCTTCAGAACTATCTACAAGGTGGAAATATACATTTTAACACCGTGGTCATTTCAATTAAATTTATACTTCAAAACCCAAATATCATTTCATTTCAAATATATCCATTTTCCAAAATAGTATATATATATTAAATGATTTAAAAAGTAAAGTATTTAATTTCCTCAAGTCTAGCAAATCGATTCAAATCAACTTCAAATTCCAAATTCAAATTTATTCAAAGCTCAATTCATCAATTTAATTCATTTCTAAACAGATCATTTAAATTTTCAATATATTTCAAAGCTTTAATATTCAACATTTTCAAAGTTAAATTTAACAGTTTCATATAGCTCTTGATTTAACTTCATTATTATTTAATCAGGGAATATTCACTTAATAAATTCAATATCATTTAACTAGCCTTAAATTACATTTTTACTAAATATTTCCTTAACTTTATTTTAAACAAGAAATATTTATTAAGTTACTTAAATCAAAACCAAGTTATAAGTCATATCTTAAATTCCAATTTCAATAAGTTTCAAATCGTTTTAATTAAATAAAATTCTTTAATGAATACATTTCAACTAAATTCAAATTTTCTTCCCAACCTTAATTTGTTCAAATTATTACCAAAATCTATAAAATATAAATTTTTCTTCCCAACTCCATAGAATTTTATTTTCAAAATATTTAAATATATGGACCAACGGTGTTTGTATATATTTCTATCATATGGTAAAGTGATACGGATATTTATCATTTCAATCCGTAATTTAAATATATACGGGTAGATATCATTCAACTCGTAATCCCAATTTTAATTCAAATGAAAATCGCTTGGGTTTATCATTTCAACCCATAACGATTTTCTCCTATTCTAAAGTCCGTTCAGGTATGTATCATTTCAACCCATAGTGATTTTCTAAACTACAGGGAACTTGCAGAGTGATAACAGATAATACAATAAAATAACAGGCATATATCATCAATAACAATATAATATAAACAACATGATATGGTGTCATATCTCGTAGGTGAACAGTTACAGATAATAGCATATATAACAAATTTAAATAACTACAGCAGCATATTTCAATTGTCGTTTCAATTGAAATCAAATTTAATGAATAAAAGAATGTTAATCGTGAGTGATTGCTCACCTTTCGAGGCTAGGGATGAACGAGAGTAAGATGAGTTACGGGTCCAAGCACAACTTCGAAGTAAAGCACGATGGGAAAGATTTGACGAACAAAGCTGACAAATAGGAGTTGATGAGAACGAATCAGAATCATCTAGATATATATATATACAGAATATATATTATTATTATATTATATTTTTCAAACGTCAATATTACATTTAAACACATATTAGAATAAAATGATATATATATATATATAATTAGAAATTATTATCCTTAAAACATATAAAATTAAAAATTCAGTATTAAAGTTAAAGCACACATAACTTAAAGTCAAAATATTTTATTCTCGAAACAATACTTAAACGATATGCATAAAGCAACATTTAAATAAAGTTGAACACAAACCTATACTATCAAACATATATTCATGCGTACCACTCATATAATTAAATACCAGAAATCTAAAATATGCAGACTCACCTCTTTTAAACTCTCACCGACAACTAATCATAAAACAAATTTTAAAACAAATTTCAAACTGACATATGTGCAACATAGACTATAGCTTTATCGAAATCATATATGTGTACAACTTACATAATAATATATATAATATATCTTTAAACAAAAAAAATGAACTTTATACGATTAGTCCACAACAAAACTGTAAAATATAACTCTCAGCATACCAACTGCTTCCTTAAAAAAAAAAATATGAACCGGTTATATTTTAAAGATCAAACATTTATATAAGTAACCTATAAGCAGCTGTAAATATATATGTACGCCTTTATAAAATATATACAACAATCATTGTGCAAATCTAAAAAAACAACATATATACCTAAAAAATATAAACTAACAAAATAAGCAAACCTGATATATTAAACATAAATATATACTTACAAACAAATATATTGCTTTTCGTCTTTAGAAAACTTTACTTAGTATATGCAGACCACAAACTATTGTCTGAAAACCATATGCATATTCTTAAAAAGAAATCAAATATATATAGATCTGGTTTTTAGTTCAAAAGATAGGCAATACAAATATACTATTGTCTACATCTAACTTTATAACTTTATAAACCATTATACTACAACGCACCGTATATATATCCTATATAAACTCGTATATTCATACTGTTACATATATACTTAGCTATATATATATAACAACAAACATAATAATATATATATAAGTACAATACCTTCCTTTAGACTAGAGAAGAGGACCGAGCAAAATGGAAGAGAGAGGGAATCTCGGTTAGGCTAGAGGCGGAGATGGGATGCGGAGGTGAGGCGACGGGTTCTGGGGGGAAGCGGAGGTTGTGGACGTGACTAGGTGGTGCGTGCGGTGGATCCAATGGCATAGGGCGGGGAGGATGGGATCAGCGGTTGTTATGGTGTTAGCATGGTGATTGGGTTGTCTGGGAGGGTGAGGCGAGCAAAAACCTCGGTAGGTGGCTCGGCTGTCATGCGTCAGGGTGGAAGTTGCGAGAGAGGGAGGCTCAGATTGGTGGTTGCTAGACAAGGAGGAGCGGCTGGTGATTTTCGTGGTGGGAAGGTGCTTTGCGGTGATAGATTGGGAGGCTGGCGAAGTTTTGGAGGAAAGGGCATTTGACTGGGGAGAAAACGAATGGTCAAGAGAGTGTGGTTGCGGGGTTGTAGCCGAGGCGTTGGGTTTAGGTGGAATGAGCAGAGAAGGGAATAAGTAGGAAAGGAAGAATGTGAAGCTGTATTGTGTTATTTGTGAAAATGGAAGAGGAGAGGAAGATGATAGACGTAGGTAAGAAATGGATGACAGCAAAGGCAAATATAAATGAAGAAATGAACAGGCACACAAATGAACCGTTCAAAATGACTACAACGTATATAAATTGCTACGTTTTGATTTTCAAAATGGTTATGGATGGAAATGGTCACCCTCTAATTCAGCAAATTAATTAAAACAATTTAAAGTAATTTATTACTGTGGCTACGGTTCTAAATTGAAAAGAAAAAAAGAAGAAGTCAAAAGTCACGAAATTTGGTAATAGTACGATGCACAGTTTGATTGTTTCCATCGCGTACCGGAGCTCAAAACACACAAATGAATATACTGTGGAGATCAACACGATAAGACGATCAAAACGGTATACAGATATTGGTGGTACGATCATCCGATCAAAAATCGATAACCGGTACCGAAAATGCTGCTATTTGGTCAGAATTTAGATAAACGGAGCAGTAGAAGTCCAAATTTGGAAAAACAAATTTCGCAGTCTGATTCAGAATGATCTGAATAAATTTTCTCCTGTTGACATATTTTGGTTTCGGAAAACTTTTAAATTCACTGTTATTAACCGGTTTGATTTGAAATAAAATTTCAAAGAAAAATAAACTTCAAAATTATCAGACGAAAATTTACCAGTTGCTATATTAAAATAGACGTATTCCAAATAATAAATTTTTATTTCCAAATTTTATTGTTTAAAATTTCACAAAATTTCAATTAATTTAACAAATAAAGTCACTAAAAGTTTAGGGTCGTTACATTATTCATTTTAGGTACATTTGGAACTCTTTCCAATATACTCAAATATTCGATTAAAATCGAATAGTTTTATTTTCTTTTGTACGTTACATTATTTACTTCCATTTTATACTCTATGAACTTATCATAGACATACTACATGTGTATCAAATACACATGTTCGTGTCTATGACAATTCATCGGTGAATTTAACGAAGTACGTGGAACCATCATGGTATCCTTAGACCTACGACTGCATATATTTATATGTATCTATGTGAAGAGTTCACCAACTCTTTTTTTGCTCACACTGAATGGTGCTTCGCCCTTAATCATTTGAGATACAATTGAATCATACCATATGATTCATAATCATATAATTAAAGAATTATTTCCTAAACCTATGGCTTAGTCCGTGATTCCAAAATAATTATAAAAATTTCAAATACTTTTGTATTTTTTATAGCTAATGCATTACCAATGTTGTAAAAAACTACTATTGTAATAGATTTAATTCATAACAAATATTCACAATATTCATACAAAATAAAACTATATCTATTAACAGCTAATACTGAAAATAATTATTATTTCACAAATAATATTTGGTATATTTACAAAAATAAATTTTCATATCTTGATGCAGCTACTAACCAGTGTCATATAGCATGCTCCAACTATTTTCGCCACTACAAGATCCATTTAACCACCCAATATGGGCTATTTATTTCATTTCCTATAACTAAATTATAGCCAAGAGTTTTAGATCAAATATCTTTAAACTCACTGAAATAACTCTTATAGGAAGAAAATTTCTATAAGAAAAATACATTTGGAAATGAAATCATGTTTCTCATTCCATATAAATATCTATTAGTATTTTATACAATTCTTGTTTCCAACGTTTCTTATTGAATCTAAGTAACAATTCACTCTCTTCATCCCAACTACGTCTATCTTACATCTACTCTCGAACATTCTCTTTCCTTTACAAATAGTTGAACTATACATAAAGAAAACCTAATTAAAAGATACTGCACCAAATTCGCTACAAGAGTGCATTCGAACATCCTTGACATTTAAAGATATTGAATAAGCCGCACCTTACATAAACTGATCAAATTGGCATTTTAGTGATCGAATTCTTAAGTCCATCTTGTAGCCCTTGGTCTAGTGTTACATCTAACACAATAAGATACTTATTGTACATAATCATATCGAACACATAATCTCACACTATAGTTTACTTGCTCATTTCGAATGAACCAATTTCATCTGGATTTCGTATAACACATATCCAACCATTCACCAAACAACATTTTTATGTGATCACATATGGATCAGATATCAATATTCTTATATTGCTTTAGAGTTCAAAACTCATAGAAGACAAAATAATATCTAGCAATTGAATACTTAAGTGACCAAGGTGTAAATGTATTTATTAGTTATATTATTTAGCTGTTGCATGAGCCTTGTAGCGAGAACATACCAAAAGGTATATGGTAGATATATTTTATATTTCTAGTTTAATCTTAATTTGGTACAATTGAATAATTTAATTGGTTAACATTTTATCAACTATATTAGTTGTAAAAATCGAAGTAGATTATTCTAACTTGTATAACATGTATTCTCACAATATTAGAAAAGTTAAATGTATCTATTTCAATTTTCTAATAAGGCTCCCACTAGACTTTTTTTGTTTCTCAAAACCTTAAGAAAAACCTAGAAACCTTTCGATTTCTGTAGTTGTTGTTAGGACAGTGTTTGCCTTGGGATTCTGACCTTGAGTTTGCTCAACGAATGATATGCTCGTAAGCGATAGATAACACTTTATCTGTTGTATCATATACAAATCCTAACCAGTGGTATTTGTCCTAATTTCATCTCAACCTTGAGTTTTCTCAAAAAATCTAAAGAGATTATTCACTCGTACCTACCATTTCACGATGGCCTAAGTATAATGCGCGCACCTTGAGTTTGCCCAACAAATACGTGCATGTATCTTACATCGTCTAGTCAACATATTAATAGTATTACACATAACATCTCTAGCTTAAGTTTTCTCAATAATGAAAGAGCATACAAGTAATTTATTAATATATAAAGGATAAGGGATAAAGGACAACTTTATATATTAGTGGTTGATAATATTTAATATATACATATATAAAAGTGACATCGGTTTGGAGAATAATAAATTTCCTATAAAATACTCTCATGATTCAAGTGTACACATCTGAAATCATGGTATAATTACAATACATATGTATTTATTCCTTGAATCTAAATTGGGTTTCTTATAGTTCCACTTATGTTATATATTTATATTATAAATTTACTATTTATAACTTTTTATAATTGTTCCAGATCACTGTCTCGGTGGTTAGGTGCTCTAACTTTAGCCCATGAGGTCATAGGTTCGAATCCTATATGGTGCTTGATTTGAATCGCTAGACATATGTTGACTTGTAGTGACCATATACTACCTAAGTCTTGTTATGCAACAATGTACTACTACGTAAGTACCCAATTTAAAAAAAAAAATTATAACTTAAGTAACTTATATAATACTCATATGTATATTATTAATTAAATCATATTTAGTCAATTTTAATTATTAATTTAATTAACAAATTAAATAAATTATTTTAAAAATTCAAACTTTTATCTTATTCATCCCAAAAAATTAAAGATGAATAAAACTATAACATATATAGTTTTATATACATATATCATAATACACATATTTTATTAATAAAAAATTAATTTACTTATTTATCACAAAAATATTTTTATTTAATTAAAATATTTTTAATTAAATATTTTAATAAATTCAAAATATTATTTTAGTTTACCTTAAACAATTTAAGATAAATATATATTTACATATATTGAACTTTAACATTTATAGTTATATACATGCACGCACACAAATATCAATATATATATATATATATATATATTAATCAATTAACTTTTATTTATTTAATCCAATCAATTAAATATTAAATAAATTTTGAAAATATTAAATTTATTTTGAATCAATTTTGAAACATATTTTATATCTTCTATAAACTATATTTTATATTTTGTACTTAAATTTTAAATATATTTCAAATTTTCAAACTGAATTTTGAAAACTAACCAAGGCTTAAATCAGTTTGGCCTTTATAATTAGGCCAACACTTTAGACATACTTCACCCATTAGGCCAGGCTAATGCCAAAGGGGGGAGAATACTTGATTATTCAACTTCAAGTCTAGACACTACTATTCTAGACACCCATTAGATACGTATGCTTTATTATTAGACCACAAAACTACTAATTTATACCACATAGATCATTTGGGCTCTAACACCATTATTGCAACTGAGCCGGTCTGTAGTGGATGAATTGGGTAGATTTTAAAAAAATTCTTTATTTGGACCATAGTGGGCCTATGAAGTCTAATTGGTTATATTAGATCAAATCTAGTTTATTTAAATAAAATACAGTTTTATTTAATTTTTCTAATTTAGTTTATTAATGGGTTAACTAATATTGATATACACACACCCACCCACAGACACACACACACACATATATATATATATATATATACGTATATATATTATGTGTATATCGTTATATACTCATAAATGTGTATAGCGTGCATGTGCAACATAATCGTAAAGTGTCCACGTGTATTGTCTATGTATATAGATGTTGGGAATTGCATCTATAATGAATACGTTCACCATTTTAAACACATTGTCTATCTCAAAATAACATTTAGATATATACGTATTTGTAAATAAATTTTGGAATTTATTTTAATTAAGTAACATAAACTTTGTTTAAAATATCTTGATATATTTTGACTAAGTCAATAAAATTTGCATTCAAATAAAGTATTTAAATATTTAACATTGACATGGTAAAATAATTTTAGTTTCAAATCCAAATATGTAAAATTCAATAAAAAATCTACTGATAATATAAAATAAATATATACAAATACATATATATATATTATAAAATTAATCTATTTCCCTTTTTTTAAATAATATGAAATGATTAATTTATGCATTTTACTACAAGTCAATAGAGTAATATATGCAATAAATTATTTCTATTCGGACAATTTTTTTTTAAAATCTGAAAGCATTTTATCATTAAATAAAATTAGTATAAATATATTTATATACGTGTGTGTGTATACATAACGTTTTGATATAATATTGTTTAAAATACTATAAAATTATTTTAATATATTTATAACTAAATTTTTTCAAAATATAATTTTAAATTTTTTTAAATTAGTGAAACTTATCTTTAATTTGAAACTGGGTTTAAATTTTTTTTGGATACATAAGATATATATATGATATAAAATAGAAAAATCATTTTGAATTATTAAAAATTAATTTTAGGGTTTTAAAAGTAATACACACACAGATATATATATATATATTTGTGTTTGTGTATGTATATGTATGTATGTATTATTGTCATGGCCAAATTTAAATGTTAACATATATGTATACGATTTTATTTAGATACATAGGTAAAAACAATAATAGTTAAATTAAGTAACATAGCGAGATATATTAACATATATTTACAGGAGACAGTAGATGTGTGTATAAAATTGATATGTAATCCATCTACTGCATCATATATACAATATAAAAGATAAATAAGTTTTATACCTTAAGGATGCAGCCTTTGAAAACATGTTGATTGATGGGAGCTTCTAGATTCACCTTAAATCTATATAATGTTGCAATGGTCTAAAGAGTACCACGTTTTCATTTTATTTTATGCGTATTGGGACAAATATATTTTCAACCAAAGAGGGGTGTTGGATGATGCTCACGATGGAACCGAACTAGTCTGTAATAGGTGAAATAGGCGGATTTCAAAAGTTTTCTCGTTTTTGGATCATATTGGACCTATAAAGTCTAAATGGTTGAATTTGATCCAATCTAATTAATTTAAATAAAATCATATTTTATTTATTTATTCTGATTAGTCAATTAATCAATTTAATTAAATAGATTTTATATAGTTTATGAATATATTATTATATACTCATGTGTACATGTGCGCATGCAACATAATGATAGTGTACATGGTTAGGTTTATACATAAGCAGAATTAAGATTTATGTCCACTATGTATATACTTGGTACTTACATATATTCTTTAGCTTGAAATAAAATAATATATATATATATATATATAATTCGAATTTATCATTAATAATTTATTAAAAATAATATCAAAATATAACAAACAATGACCAAGTCTTTATTTTGAATTTGAATCTAAAATATCTAATAGACTTAGTAAATACGTTTAAAGTTTAAACTAGATCTATAAATTACATGCACATACACACACATATACATACATACATGAATATATATATATATATAATTCAAAAATAATATTAATAATAATACATCTAAAATTAGTATCAAAATATCAAAAATAATGACTAATTCTTTATTTTGAATTTGAATCTAAAATATCTACTTGACTTAGTAAATACATTTAAAGTTTAAACTAGATCAATTATATATAATACACACACACATACACACACGCACGCACATATACATATACACACAAATATGTGTATACATATTACTTTTAAAATGTACAAAATAATTATATATAAACTATATATATATATATTATATTTAGGCTATCATTAAAAAATATTATTTTTTATTCAAAATGTAAACAATACTATATGTATAATATATATATAATTTATATTTAAGTATAATATGTAAATAAAATAAAAATAAAATATATTTTTTAATATTAAATATAGTACATCCCTAAGATATTATTTTGTTTACCTAAAAGGGGATGCTCTTGGTATGGGTCCTATCAAACAAAATCTAGTTGCGCCCCTCGCCCAAATCCCCCGATTTGAGCTTCTATCTACCGGCCACTTATTTACCCTAGTTAGCATAAGTGTGTCCCAGCCTCATCTAATCTGTTGTGAGACCATCAGTTCCTGACTAAAAGGGAATGCAATTGGTTATAGGTCCTATTTCTATCTTTGCTTATTAACTTAGTGTAAGTTCTTTAAAATAAGCCTATTATGTTATCTCTGCTATATTTGCTTATTAACTTAATTATAAGTTTTAAAATAAGCCTTTTATGTTATCTCTGCTATATTTGCCTATTAACTTAATTATAAGTTTTAAAATAAGCTTTTACTGTTCTTTCTGCTTAATTATAACTACGTTATAATTGTTATTCTTCTTTTCTATCTTTTTAGTTATAACCACTAGTTATAAACATGCATGCAAATGTCTCAAATTTTCCTATTTCAGTCTATCTTCTTTTTATTACAGTCTTTTTATTTTACATCTAATATCTGTAAATTTAGTGTTTAATTCTATTTAATCCATAATTGCGAATTCTATTCATTTTAATTTATTCGCGTAAAAAGGAATAAAAAGAAACTAACATTTACAAGCTAAATTCCAACTTAAAACAGATGTAAATAAATGCAAATAACTGCGAATAATTGTAAATAACTATAAATAACTGAATAAAATAGATGAATAAAAATAACTGAATAAAATAAACTGAAAAGAACTTTAAAAACTAGCTGTAAATAACTTATATAAAAACGGTCTCAAAATTGCAGAAAAACTACAACTATTGAGAACCCTATTATTTTAAATTACTTTAAAATCTAAAATAATTGCTAAACACTCACCCATGGTCCTTAACTCTAGTTCTTGGCCTTCCCGGTCCACTTCTAGGGTGTGAAATATTTTAATTAAAAAGGTCTCCTCCCAAGAAAAAATTTCTTTTTAGGGTTCAGCCTCAGGCAATGAACCCAATTGGGAGAAAATCTGAATGAGAAAAATACCTAGGTCTAGGGTCTTATTTATAGTGTAGTTTAGGGATCTCAGACCATTGGATTTGAAGATTAAATCTGGTGCAACCACATCATAGGCTCACCGGAAACCGTCGGATGGAAGCACGAACGCAATGGATTGAAAGAAATTGGAAAAACACGTCATGCTTGGATCTGGATAAAACAACGACCAAATACAAGGGCGGGTCGACCTACCTGTCGACCTGTATATGCTGGGGGTCGACCTATCATATTAGGGGTCGACCCTAAGGTCGACCTGACCTTATATATATATATATATATATATTCATTTTGTTTATTTCGTAAGTTCTTCGTTATAACTCAGATTTTGACAAACTATATATGGAAATTAACCAGAAAATTACCACGGACACAATGGTTCAACTCCTGTGGCTCAATTCTGATAATTTCACAATCTTATTTTATTATTTAATTAATTCGTTAATTAATTATTATAGCTTAAATTTCGGGTTGTTACATTCTCCCTCCTTAAAGGATTTCATCCCCGAAATCTCAAAGGACGAAAGAATGAAATAATTATTTTCATCCAAATTCTACAACCATATATTCAATCATCATCCATTAGATCCATTGTCCTTAAGCTTTCTAATGCAATTTATGTTATATGCAATAGTGTAGTGTCAATGTCTCTAACTAATGCAAAAGATTAGGCAGTCTATATGCTAATGCAAATTTCCTAATGATAACTGATAGTTCTATATGCATGCTTCAATCATCATCCAAATGCAACAATCATATGATAATCATCCATTTATAGCAACCATGGAAATAAAATAAAAATGCAAATGCACACACATCCATATGCATATGCTTTAGTGACCTAGTTAGGTCGATCCCTAAGAGATAATAGTGCCTAGGGTATATATATGCATCCATTAGCATCCACTAGCAAACACTTGCAACCACTAGCGCCCATCATACATAACATGTTCTAGTAACATGTTTACATTCAGTCCTACCATCCATAGGTTAAGTCCTAAAATCTACCCTCCCAAAGGATACTAAAGGAAAGAATCTATTCAAAACTAAAGATGAAAATAGGAAATTCAAAATGTACCATCGAAAAGAAACGGATAAGAAGTACGTATTTTCTCTTCAGCCTCCCACGTAGCATCTTCAATGCTATCTCCTCACTGCACCTTAACCAAAGGTACTTCCTTATTCCTAAGCTTCTTGATATCAGGCCCAACGATCTTGGTAGGAATGCGATGAACTGCTGCTTCTCTCTCCACTTCAACTTCCTCGAGTTGACTAGTTTCCACTACCTCTGCTGAATCATGTAAGCACTTTCTCAAGTGCGAAACATGGATAACATCATGAACTCCTACGAGCCTCTCCGGTAGCTTTATCCGATACGCCATCTTCCCTACCCTTCCACAATGGGGAACGGTCCTACGAATCTGGGAGCAAGTTTCCCACTTGATCCAAATCTTACAACCTTTCATAGCAGGGATACCTTAAAGAAAACCAAGTCTCCTACCTCAAATTTAATATCCCTTCTCCGCTTATCTGCATAAGATTTCCGCCTGTCTTGAGCCATCTTCATTCTCCTTCTAATTAAATCAATCTTTTCTGACGTCTCTCTAATCATGTCGAGACCAAGTAGCAATCTTTCTGTAAATTCCAACCAACATGAAGGCAACTTGCAAGGTCTCCCATAAAGAGCTTCAAAAGGTGCCATCCCAATGCTAGCTTGAAAACTATTATTATAAGCGAATTCCACTAAAGGAAGATGCTCCTCCCTAGTTCCTCCAAAATCAAGAATGCACATCCTCAACAAATCCTCAAGAACTCTATTAACTCTCTCCGTTTGGCTGTCCGTCTGAGGGTGATAGGCGTACTCAATCTAAGCTATGTTCCTAAAGCCCCTTGCAAGCTTCTCCAAAACTCACTAGTAAAGATAGGGTCTCTATCGTCACTATGCTAGAGGGAACCATGAAGTCGGACTATCTCACGAACGTTTAAGGATGCCAAATAAGGTGTTGTCCTCTTGCTCCTGACTAGAATGAAGTGGGCGCTCTTAGTCAAGCGATCTACAATCACCCAAATACTGGTATTCCTCTTCCTAAATCGGGGTAAACCATCTATGAAGTCCATCGAAACACTATCCCAATTCCATTCGGGTACATCCAATGGTTGAAGCAATCTACTAGGCTTCTGCTGCTCTGCTTTAACTCTTTGGCATACAAGACACTTAGCTACAAACTCTGCTACCTCCTTCTTCATGTCGCTCTAATAAAACACTCTCTTCATGTCCCTATACATCTTATCACCACTCGGATGAATAGTCATTCGGGAATGGTGTGCTTCTTCTAGAACAGCTCGCATCAAATCACTAGTGCGGAGGACACAAAGTCTTCCATCTCTCCTTAGCCACCCTCTACTATCAGTGGAATAGCGTTGGAGATGTCTAGAGACTTCTCTTCTACTAATTCTCTCTAGAATATCCATAAGCTCTGAATCCTCTCGCAGCCTTGAGCCAATCCGATCTATGAGGGTAGGCTTAACCTTAAGTGCTGCCAACAATCCATGGGTAATGTCTGTAGAGGGCATAAAATCAAAGGTAGAAATAATCTCTAGGCTTTTCCACTCCACGAACATTGGACTAAGGGTTGCTCTCTTTCTACTTAATGTATCCACAACCATGTTTCCTTTACCAGGGGTGTAGGCTATCTCAAAATCGTATGATGCCAAAAACTCCATCCAACGCTGCTGCCACAAGTTTTAAATCCTTTTGTGAGAATAGGTACTTCAATGATTTATGGTCAGTGAAAAGCTTGGACCTCTCTCCTAGCAAGTAATGTCTCCAAGACTTGGGCGCGAAAACAATAGCAGCTAACTCCAAATCATGGGTAGGGTAGTTCTTCTCATGAGTTCTCAACTGTCTACTTCCATAGCATACTACCCTCCCTTCTTACATCAATATTGTTCCAAAACCCGTCCCACATGCATCGGTGTATACTGTAAAAGGCTTAACTCCGTCGGGTAAAACTAACACTGGTGCACTAGTAAGGGCCCTCTTCAGCATCATGAAGGAATCCTCACAATCTACGTCCCACACGAATGTCATATTCTTCTTAATGAGGTGAGTAAGCGGTGCTGAAATCTTAGCGAAATCTCTGATAAACTTCCTATAATAGCCAGCCAAACCTAGGAAGCTTCTAACTTCGGTAGCGTTCTTGGGGGCCTTCCAACCCATGTTTTAACAAATATTTTAAATTAATTTTTATTTGAAAACTTTGATTTTTAAATCATTTTAATATTGATTTTTTGAATTTTCCAATGTATTTTGGATTTTGGATTTTGTTTATAATTTATTTTCCCAATATAATAAAATAATGATTTTTTGGAAAATTTTTATTTTGGTCAACTTTGGTCAAACTTTGATTTTCAGTTGAAATTTTTAAATTTGAATTTTAAATTTCTAATATTTTTCTTTGAAACAGTATTTGTTTCTGATATTCGTTATGCTTTTCGTTTTGTTAAATTCTGTTTTATACTTTTTTTAAAATCTGATAAATTCATCGTTTTACAAGAAATTATTTTCGGTATTTTATTATCTATATTTTTCTATGTTATTTCTATTTTATTTTAGTTTTGGACTTTGTTTATTTATTTGTTGTTTTGAACTTGTTTGGTTTTGGGTTTGACAAGTGGGCTTGGAAATTCAAGAGTCATAGGTTTTCTTTTCTTTAATGTGATGTGTGCCTCTTCATTTAATTCCCATAGCCGTGTATTTCATTTCCTATAGCCGTACATAGCTTTTGTTCCCATTCCTCTTTTCATTTTTCATTTCTAACAAAAAAAAAGTTTTAAAGTAAGTTGCCATGGCGTCTTTCTCTTTTCTTTTTCTCCTTTCTTTTGTTTTCTTCCCTTTTGTTAACTCGGTCATCACCATGCTCCATCCTTTTGCCAACCATCTCACCACCACTACCACCTCCATGATCGGCCTCCACCATCCCACCATCACCACATGTGTTGCCGTGACCACATAGATCCAAACCCACCTTCTATTTTCCTTGCAAACCATAGCCGAACTCCACTTATACATCACCTTCCTTTTAGCCTCGGCCACCATCATTTCCACCACCTCCTTGCTTTGCTTTGCCATGACCAGAACCCACTCCAGGCCATGACCAGACCTGACCCAAACCATGAACCCAGGCCGAGCACACTAGCCTAGGGCTGAACCCAAATGCACATGACTTTTCATCTTGCCTTGCCTCTTTACCTTCCATGACCTTTTGCCTTCATGTAACTCCTATCTCTTCATATTCTAGCCCATAGCCGTGCCTTATGGTGACCATGGTCGAGCCTAGATGCCTCAAACCAAGTATGGCCGAGCATGTTTGGTGATGGTTGAGTCTATTTGGGATGTGGCCGATCCCACTTGAGTTGGTTAAGTCCTCTTGCTTCACTTTGTTCATATTTTGATTTTGTTTAAGTCTAAATTCTTTTGTACAATCATGTACTTAGATATGTTGTATATTTGTTGTTTACAAGACTTGGATCTTGGCTCTTCATCCACTCAAATCTATTCGTGCTTTGTTGTGCTTTGCGAAGTTTGTTCGTGTGTCTCGAATTGTCGTCTCTAGCTTTCAAAGGTGAGTTTATCACTCCCGACAAATCGTACTTATATAAATGTGAAACAATGCCACTTGAATTGTAGTAGTTGATACACTATGTTCGCATCTGCATGTTATCTGACATTATATAATGATATAACCTGTTTATATACCTATTACATCACCTGACATCATATGATATGCTATATTGTTTATTTTATTTTCTGTTTCTCACACTACAAGTTCCCTGTTAGTATAGAATCACTATGGGTTGAAATGATACATACCCGAACGGACTTTAGAATAGGGAAAAGTCATTACGAGCTGAAATGATAGGCTCGAGCGATTTTTATTTGACTTGGGATTGCGGGTTGGAAATGATAAAACCCGGAATTTTAATTTATTACGGATTGAAATGATATATTATCCGTATCACTTAACCTAGGTTAGAAAATATTATACCGACCCGTGGTTAAATTTTAAAATGATTTTTCTAAAATTATTAAGTATTTTAAATTTTAAAAATATGGATTTTTAACTTAAATTGGATTTAAATGATTTAAATAGTGATTTTCTATAAGTTAAAATTTTATAAGTTGATAGATGGTTTAAATTGGAATTTAAAATTTGATTTAACTTAATAGTTGAAATTTGATTAAAAAATGGAATTTAAAACTTAACTTAGTAATTAAAATATTTTAGTTATGAAATGGATATTTTAAAAGAAAGAAATATTAAGATTTGTTTGTCAAAATGAAAAGTTAAGCAAATTATAATGTAAATTTGACTTAATGAATGAATTATAATTTAATTGGATATTTATTAAATAAAATGTTATTTTATTAAAATTATAAGTTACGTAATATCCAAATAAATAATTTTGAAAAGTGGAATAAGTTTGATGAGTTAAAAATGAGAAAAGTTGAAAATATATTGTTTTAAATTGTTATAATAAACTTATAATAGTAATTGTAGCGTTTCAGAAATGTTGTGGTTTTAATGTAGTGTTTTCCAAATAACCACTATACTTACAGTAACGTTCTGTAAGTGCTACTGTTTCTGAAATGTATTGGTTTTTCAATTTAATACTGTATCTACTGTAACAGTTTATAAGTGCTGGTGTTTCTGAATTGAACTGTATTTCTGAATTACTATTATACCTACTACAACATTTTATAAGTGCTGCTGTTTCTGAATTGAACTGTTTTTGAAATACTATTATATCTACAAGTAGCAGTTTCTAATTGTTGTTGTTTCTAAAAGATAAATTTTCTAAAATGCTACTATAAGAATTATAACATTTTCTAAGTGTTATGAATGCTAAAATACAATGTTTTGAAATTGTTATAATTGATTGAATGAACTTAGGAAATGCTAAAATTCTGGAAATCGAATATTTGATTTGAAAGGATAATGACATCATATTTAAATGGTTTAAATGAATATGTTTTGATTTGAAATATAAACCATTTTGAAATTTATAACCACGGGTTATGGTAACGGTTGGTTGTGCTCCTCCGATCGGACTCATTTCTTGGTATGCCATTTATTACTATGTGATTTATTGGATGGCCATCCTTGATTTTTGATTTGGGAGTGTGGCTAGAGGTGGGCAATTGCTGCAGCTTTGCGCTACCCCAGTCACATTAACACTATTATTTTGCATAGTTTGCTTTACTTTAGACATTACTATGATAGCGTTCATTACTACATAGTAGATGGTTTAACGGATCCTTAAAGGATGGGCGATCCCAGGCATCCTTTAAGTTACTTGTGCATTTCTATTACAATCCACTTGAGTTGGTTTACATTGTATAAGTATGTATGTCCTGGCTCGAGTGTTTTGTATTCTGCTTTACGCTCGAGTCAGCCTGAGTATCACAGCTTTGGATTCATCGTCTGGAGCTAGAGATTTGCTGGAGCTTATTTGTCTATCTGTTCATCTATTTCCATTTCAATTATTCCCTATTTAGTATTGCTTTTGAATTAGTTGACTTATGTATTCCGACTTCTATTGTATTTGTTTTTCAGACTATGATATTTTGTATCTGTTTTGAGATTATTTATGTAGTAGCTTCATGAACTACTATGGTATTTTATTTCCGCTGCGAGTTATTCTGATATTCTGTGTCTGTGATTCTTTGTTTGATTTTATTTGCCCCAAATTTTCTTAACAATCCACTGTTTTGGAGTATTCAAGTCCGACATGTGTGGATTTATTGTCGATTTGAATGGTCCAAAATAGTGGGATGTTACATTTGGTATCAGAGCTTTGGTTTTAGGCAAAACATAGCCTGTGGAGCAAAAAACTCATTAGAAATAGGGTAGAAATACCCTAGAATGAGTGAAATCAATCTCAGAATCATTTCTTTGTGAGAGAACGTATTTTCAAAGTATAAAATGATTTTCAAAGGATTTTCAAAGATTATTTTGATATAAATTTTCTTGTTTGGAAAGCAAAAATTTTCTAGACCTTATTCCTTTCCTTGTCCACCTTGTTGGTAATTTCTTTGATTAGGATTCTCATCGATTAGGATTCCTTTGAATTTTGGAACGCTCCCACTTGCTCTGAAATCCATTCTTGTCTTACCCTATTTGTATTCTTTTGATTCTGGAGCATTCCATAACTCCACTTTGAATGACCTCTATAAAACTCGGCGATCCCGCCAATCTTTGAATGATTTGTAAAGGGGTGAAACTCCCTTACAATTGTCATTGATTCACCGAAGATTTCTATACCCTCGGTTTAGATGCTTCTATCTTTTGCTATGCCGAATTCTGTCTTTGGCGATCGAATGTCGATTTGCCTTAGAATCCTGCATCGATTATATTCCTGAAGTCACGGTTGACCCGGTTAAGGTCGCCCGCGATCTATATAGGTATGTCCATCTACTGTTTTGTAATTAATTATCTCATCATCGTTCGAGCCTATCTTCGAATCAGAATTCTATTTAATTAGAGTTCCTCTAATTTGAATCTCTATCTTTGTTTTGAAATCCATTCTTGAATCATTCCTTGAAGAAAAAATTGTGTTTGTTTGTATTTTAGAAATCGTTTATATATTGAAATTATTATTTTGATAAGAATGATTATATTTTATATATAAGAGTGAAATGTTTCAGATAAGAATTATATACCTTTTAAAAACGAGAATTTGAAGTTTCGAAAGGATTTGAAATTTTTGGAAGTTATAAAAGAAATTGATTTATATAAAAATGATTTATAACTGAAGGGTTTTGAATTTGAAATTTGAGAGATTGAACTCTGGCATTTTGAAACTGGTTTTAAGATTTTGTAAATATATAATAATACGACTTGAAAGTATTTTCCGAATAAGAAATGTTTCAAATGACTTTAAGTGATTTCCAATGATTTCAAAGAAATTTCAAAGAAGTTCTCAAGAAAATAGAAGTCCAGAACCCACTTATGTCGCTGGAGAATGATTTCGGTGATGAGTGCACTAATCATCGACATTGATTTTCGAGTTTCAGAGTGGGGGAGAGGCCACTTTAGTAGCTTTGCTATGCGATTGATTTTGTGAAACCAATTTTGATTTCGAATTCGGAGGTATGATTTGATATTCAAAAGATATATGTATATATATTTGAAACAGTTTGAACGAGCCCGGTGTTCAGTCCTTGAGTTTTGGATTTGGTTTGGTATAACTCTGTCTTTTGAAATTGATTTACTGATTTGTTGCTGATTTCCAACTCTTGGATTGGAAATTTGATTTCTCCGACTATTTTGAATGTTCGAACACTTCCAAATCGAGGTTTAATTTTCAAAGCTAAGGAATTTCGGAAGGTATAAATTATTTGATAAAGTATATAAGTTTAGTTTTGTATGTTTAAGTATGAAGTAATAAGATTTAAATAAGTTTAAAATTGTTTTGTTAAGTAAATAAATAAGACTATTTTGAATTATAGTAATATGAAATTTAGTTTTGAAATGTTTTGAATAAAATTTAGTTTTAAATGTTTTAACTTAGTGACATCTTTTATAAAACTATATACATATAATAATAATAATCTTCAAAAAGTAAACTGGATCTTTCAAATAAAAAAAATAAAAATAAAAAATAGTTTAAAGGATCTAAAGGGATGGTTATAAACAGGGAAATCATTTTTGGGGTATAATTGATTTTGAGAAAAAGATTTGATTTTGAAAATAGATTGGGATTTAAAACCCAGTATTTATTTGATATCTATATATTTTCAAATATAGAGTTTATAATGATTCAGGTTGGAAAGATAAATTTGAGATTGATTTGAAATTATATTTATTTAAGAATTATACTTAAATAAATTTGGTCTGAAATTTATTAAAAACTGAAATTTCAAAGATATGTTTTATAACTTAGATTTGATTAAAAGTGACTTAAATGCATATTTCAAATTTATATAAATTTGAATGGGATATTTTGTTTATTTAAATTTGAAAATTGAGGTTGTATTTAGATGTTATTGAAATGATTAAGTAAATATTTCAAACTAAATAATAGTAAAGTGAATTTGAGATATAAATGAAATTATCAAATTTAGTTTTGAAATATTGAATATATAAAGCTTTGAAATATATTGAGATTGAAATGGTTTATTTTGTGGTTCAAATCTGTAATTGAAATCGATAAAATTTGAAATGGTTTATTGAGGAAGTGAATTGAATTGAAATTAATGAATTGAGATTAAAGTTAATTTGAATCTTGAAACTCGTGTTAATTTGAATTGATTGGTGAAATTTGAGGAAACTATTTTTATTATATAAAGTATTTCAAATTATATTTAAAACTATTTTTATATTAATTTTAATATAAACTATTTTTAATATAACTATTTCTAATATAAACTATTTTAAAAAAATACTAATTATTTTAATATAAATTGTTTTAACTTATTACTATTTAAATATTTTATTTTACAAACTATTTTATTTTATATACTATTATTAATATCTAAACTGTTTGAAGGAAAGTGTTATGATTTCAAGTGTTATGATTTCCAAAGTTTGAATTTCAAAGTATTATGATTTCCAAAGTATTATTATTTCAAATTGTTTGGGTTCGAAATTATTATATCCTTGGAAGTACTATGATTTTGGAAATGAATTTGTTTGACATAAAATATGTTGATTTGGAAACAAACTTGGATTATTTTCTAAACCTATTACCTTGGAAACTTTGAAACTGAAGATATTTAGTTTGGAAGAAATAATTTGGTGAAATCGTATATGATTTTGAAACTAAACTAGTATTGAAACGAATTGGAATTTGAGAACCTTATTTTTCTAAATACTTGATTTGGGAGTTATCGAACTTATATAAAATTGATTTGTATAAGTGTGAAGTTGATTCGAAAACTATTGATTTGGAATGGTACTCAATTTGAAAAGCGAAATCTTATATAATCGAAGTCTATATAAGTGTGATTTGATATACTATTGATTTTGGAAAGTATTTGATTTGAAATGAAATCTTATATATAATGGACTTTATATAAGTATGATAATTGAAATTGATTTGAAAAGGTACTATATGATACATATTTTTGAAGTAAAGATATGGAAAGTGCCTTCTGCTTGATATCCTATTTGTGGCCACATTTAGGATTCATTCTATCGATATTATTCTCTCTGATTTGGGTTTTCCGGATATGATACTCGAGTGTCCATCGAATTCCATGGCGTTACCCATGGTCTTATGAACTTGACTGCATAGCGTAATTCGCAGGGGCTGTGACGGCCTACGGGTACGGATGTTTCCTGGGGGATCCAGGCATAACCATTATGTATCTACGATCTATGGTCGTTTTGTAGCGTAATCCGCAGGGGCTGTGACGGCCTATGAGTACGGATGTTTCCTGGGGGGGATCTAGGCGTAACCATTGTGTATCTGCGGTCTACAGTTGTTATCATGGCGTAATTCGCAGGGGCTGTGACGGCCTACGGGTACGGATGTTTCCTGGGGGATCTAGGCGTAACCATTGTGTATCTGCGATCCATGATTCGGTTTGATTAGGTTGATTTGTTGGGATTGTACTTTCCATATCGGTTTTGAAAGTTTTTCCAGTATTTTCACTGGGTGTTGAAACAAGTCTAATAATGTAACATTCTGGTATTTTCAACCATTCGCATCCATACATGTCGGATTTGAATTGCTCAAAATATCAGATTGTTAATTTAAATTTGGAAAAACTCAGCATATACAGTAAATAAATAATCACAGAATCACAGACAAAGAGTAATATAAAAATAATACAGCGGAAACAAAAGAATAGTAGTTCATGAAGCTACTATATATATAACAGAGTTAAACAAGATACAACAGAAGTCACGAATACATAGAAGTCTCGATACAATAGTCAAATAACAAATCTGAATACATCACTGGAATCAACTGAATATCTGAAAGCTAAATCGATAGTTGGATCTCCAAACGAAGCTCCAACTCCAAAGGTGAGTCTCAAATGCTGTGACACTCAGTCTGACCCGAGCGTAGAGCAAAACACAAAACACTCAAGTCAGGATTAACATTCTTATACCAATAAATCCAACTCAAGTGAAATATCAACTGAAATACAAGTAACTTAAATACAGGTAACTTAAAGGATGTTTGGGATACCCATACTCTAAGGATCTGTGGAACTATCTATTATGTAGTAATATACGCTATCAACAACCAAACGTCATTACAACACCGTGGTCATTTCAAAATATCATACTTCAAAACCAAAATATCATATCCATTTCAAAACCATATCAATACGATATCACTTTTCACTTCAAATATATCCATTTCCAAAACCATATCGCTTTCAAAGTTGTAACACTTTCGAAATTATAAAGCTTAAAAATTATATGCTTTGGAAATCATAATACTTTGAAAACATAATACTTTGAAATCCATAACTTTGTAATCATAACTTCCCACTTGAACAGTTTAGATATTAATAATAGTATATAAAATAAAATAGTTTATAAAATAAAATAGTTTATATAAAAATAGTTATAAGTTAAAATAGTTTATATTAAAATAATTTATAAAGTAAAATATGTAAATAGTTTAAATAAAATTTAAAATACTTTATATAATAAAATAGCTTCCTCAAATTTCACAAATCGATTCAAATCAACTCGAATTCCAAAATTAAACTTTAATTCAATCTCAATTCATTAATTTCAATTCAATTCAGTTTCTTGATAAACCATTTCAAATTATATCGATTTCAAATACAGATTTGAACCACAAAATAAACCATTTCAATTTCAATATATTTTAAAGCTTTAAATATTTAACATTTCAAAACTAAATTTGATAATTTCATTTATATCTCAAATTCACTTTACTATTTTTTTATTTTTTATTTACTTAGTAAATCCAATATCATTTGAATAAAACCTCAAATTTCAAATAACAAAATATTTCCTTCAATTTATTTAAACTTGAAATATTCATTTAATCACTTTAAACCAAAATCAAGTTATAAAAATCATATCCTTTAAAATCTCAAATTCAATAGTTTCAAATTGATTTATTAATTAAATATAGTTCTTAATTAAATACAATTTCAAATAAATTCAAATTTATCACTCCAAATCTTAACTTATAAAAATCATTATAAATTCTATTTTAAATTAAAATTTTAAATAAATACATAAACGTCTCATAAAATTTAATTATATGTCAAATCTATTTTATATTCTAAAAATAGTAAAATTATAAATAAATTCTTAAAATTTATAATTTCAAAATTTACTTAAAACTATATAATTTTCACAACATATAAATCTTAAAATAAACTACATCTATATATAATATCTTAAACAATATTTATTAAACCATATATTTCTTTCTAAAACCATAGAAATCATTTTCAAAATATTTATATATAGACCAATGGTGTCTGTATATAATTTTCTATCCGATGGGCAAGTGATATAGATATTTATCATTTAAATCCGTAATTTTAAATATATACGGGTATATATCATTTCAACCCGCAATCCCAAATTCAATTCAGATGAAAATCGCTTGGGTTTATCATTTCAACCCATAACGATTTCCTCCTATTCTATAAGATCGTTCGGGTATGTATCATTTCAACCCATAGGGAATTCTATACTAATAGGGAACTTGCAGAGTGATAACATATATGATAATAATATAACAGGCATATGTCATCAATGTAAATAACAGATAATAGTGTCAGATGTCACAGGTGAACAGATACAGGTAATAGCATATATATAGCAAATTAAATAACTAACAGCAGCATATTTCAATTGACATTTCAATTGAAATCAAATTTAATAAATATAAGAATGTAAATCGTGAGTGATTGCTCACCTTTCGAGGCTAGAGGAATTTCGATAATGAAGTAAATTATGAATCCAGTCGCGAATTCTAAAGCAAAGTGAAATGGGCACAAACTGACGAACAAAGCTGATCAATAGGAATAGACGAAATCAAATCAGAACTGGATCGATGAATATAATTGGTATAATTGAACTTACATATAACTATAAATATAACTATATATATAATCATAATTTAAATTCAAACACATTTATTATTGAATTCATATATGTATTTCAAATTCTATTATTCAAATTAAAACACATATTAAACTCAACATAAAATCTTAACATATTTGGAAATAAATACTTAGATTTCAACACTACTTATATATAACTAATATATAAGCAGATGCATACAACTTATAAACTTTCAGATTATATTAACGGTATATATATATAACCTATATATATATATATGCTTATTATAAAATGATACTTAAATAACCCATAACAATATATATGTATATATGCAGACTCAAAAGTATACTTATATACTAAACTTTTATAAAGCTATTTCGGATATTAACATAACTTTGCAATGTAAATAAAATTATATATACACAAACTTATACGTATATTTATAGGTCGGATTTTTTTAATACTCCAAGGTAATAGTTTTCTGAATCATGTATATATAAACCATTATATATCACACCTATATATATCACTGACATGCCCAATAAAATACGTATACATATATATACAAAATAAACAAGCAAACTATATAAATACACACACACACGCACACACACACACATATATATATATATATATATATATTTGGACCCAGCAAATCATATATAAACTATCTATATATAAATTAATATTAAAAATCATTGATTACCAGGTTAAAATATATGTATTGAATAAACCTTTATAACTTCATAAACTTTATAAGCTGCATATCATATATACCATATACGTATATAAACACATTATACTACTATAAACTGTATAACAAAAAATATATATATATTTATATATACAAACTCTTATATATAAAAGACCAATATATATATATATATATATATTCAACATAAACTAGGATTTCATAAACAAATACATATGATACTGAAAGAAAGAAAGAAAAATAATAATAATAATAATAAAATAATATATAACATATATATAGTTAACAGGTTATAAACAATCTTATATGTATATATATATATATAATCTTATATAAACTTATATCCATATAAGAACAGCCCTTATATATAAGTTAATATATATTTACACTATGCGTATATGTTAAAATCAGATATATATGCATGTATATACAATACGGCTTACAGACATAATTATAACCTTTTATAACTTATTTTAGTATTGTATTCAACAAGAAACAGCAACAAAGCCTGGAAGAGAAATGTATATATACACAAACTTACCTATATGAAGGAAAAGAAGGGAACTGGAAGCAAGAGGCACGGCGGGGCCATCGGCAAGGCGGAGCACGAGGCCTCGGGCGGGAAAAAAATGAGAGGAGCGAGAGGGAGATAGGCTTCGGCTTGAGTTGTGGTCTTGGCGAGCTCGGCATCGGGTGTTGGAGGCAAAGGCAGGGCGGTTCTCGTGGATGAGGCAAAGGAACAGCAAGTTGGAGCGGTGGCCTGTTGGAAGTCGGGAATGGAAATCATGGCCGAACCCAAGAGGAGGGAGGAGAAGGTCTACAGGTAAATATAAAGTTTTATATCAAAATAAATTTTGTTCTTCAAGCATAGAAACGAATCGAAAGAAGAATGTAAATGGGCAACCAACATATAGCGTATCTAGGGAATGACAAAAGTCACTAACGCGAATTCAGGAATTATAAACTTGAAAGGCTGACTGTTTTGAACAGTAAAATAGATGAAAGGACTGAAAACCAAAAGGTTGAGATACCGATACGGTTAAATCGTTTCAGAGATTCCGCTGTGCGTCGGACATCAAAACACGGCATTGAATATACCGTAGAGATCAACACGACGAGACGATCAAAGCGGTATACAGATATTAGCGATACGACCTTCCTACCAAAAGTCGATATCGGTACCGAAAATGCTGCTATTTCGCCGAAAATAAGATCGACGGAGCAATAGAAATCAAAATTTGATGAAACGGAAGATGACGTCTCGCTCAGAAGATGATTTACAAATTTTCTATAGAAAAATATTCAGGTTTGGAAGATATTTTATTATCAGCAAATATTAACTGATCTAAATTGAAATAAAATTACACAAGAAAATAAACTTTCATATTATCTGATGAAATTTTACCAGTTGCTATGTTTAAGAAGACGTATTCCAAATATTAAATTTTTATTTCAAAATTTTATTGTTTAAAATTTCACAAAATTTCAATTAATATATTAATAAAACAAATAAAATTATTAAAAATTTACGGGTCGTTACAACTAAATACTTGGAGAAATCTAGCTTTGCGCCTGATCAACGCATGGCCAGAGTCTGCAAGAATGAGGATAAACTTGTTGAGACATCGAGTTATAAAAGTATTTTCGAAAAGGAAATTTTGTTTCGATATAAAAGTATTTTATTATAAAAGTATTTTGATAAAGTATTATATATAGGATATTTTGATCAATTCTCTTTCTAAATAATTTAAAATGTTTAAATATTGTTTATTTATATACTACATCGTTTAATAGTAAATTTGTAGTGTTGTAAATATTTTAGAAGTTATTAATTAAATACAATATATTTAAAGAAAATGATTATTGATTTATTAATAATGTTGAAAAGTATCTTGAGATAAATTAATAAATTTATGAATTTTGGATTTAATGTTTTCAATAGCTTCTTTGTAAATGTAAGTAATGATATAAATAATTGTATTCAAATAAGTTTTCATATATTTATAAAGGTGTTATTTAAAACATATAAATGGTATTTATAAATGAAGCAAGAAGTTTTACAAATGGGTTTAACCAAATTATTAAATATTAAATAATTCAAATTGAAATTTATATAGTTTTAAATTAATTGTTTATCCTTGTCTTTCAACCTACATTTCTTTCTAGTTGTTTCTATTCTCCTACCTTCTTCCTTTTCGAGGACGAAAAGTTTTGAGTGGGGGAGAGTGTAACAATCCATGTTTTAACTTTTAACAAATATTTTAAATTAATTTTTATTTGAAAACTTTGATTTTTAAATCATTTTAAAATTGAATTTTTGAATTTTCCAATGTATTTTGGATTTTGTTTATAATTTATTTTCCCAATATAATAAAATAATGATTTTTTGGAAAATTATTATTTTGGTCAACTTTGGTCAAACTTTGATTTTCAGTTGAAATTTTTAAATTTGAATTTTAAATTTCTAATATTTTTCTTTGAAACAGTATTTGTTTCTGATATTCGTTATGCTTTTCGTTTTGTTAAATTCTGTTTTATACTTTTTTTAAAATCTGATAAATTCATCGTTTTACAAGAAATTATTTTCGGTATTTTATTATCTATATTTTTCTATGTTATTTCTATTTTATTTTAGTTTTGGACTTTGTTTATTTATTTGTTGTTTTAAACTTGTTTGGTTTTGGGTTTGACAAGTGGGCTTGGAAATTCAAGAGTCATAGGTTTTCTTTTCTTTAATGTGATGTGTGCCTCTTCATTTCATTCCCATAGCCGTGTATTTCATTTCCTATAGCCGTACATAGCTTTTGTTCCCATTCCTCTTTTCATTTTTCATTTCTAACAAAAAAACAAAAGTTTTAAAGTAAGTTTCCATGGCGTCCTTCTTCTTTCTCTTTTCTTTTTCTCCTTTCTTTTGTTTTCTTCCCTATTGTTAACTCGGCCATCACCATGCTCCATCCATTTGCCGACCATCTCACCACCACTACCACCTCCATGATCGGCCTCCACCATCCCACCATCACCCCATGTGTTGCCGTGACCACATAGATCCAAACCCACATCTTATTTGCCTTGCAAACCATAGCCGAACTCCACTTATACATCACCTTCCTTTTAGCCTCGGCCACCATCATTTCCACCACCTCCTTGCTTTGCTTTGCCATGACCAGAACCCACTCCAGGCCGTGACCAGACCTGACTCAAACCATGAACCCAGGCCGAGCACACTAGCCTAGGGCCGAACCCAAATGCACATGACTGTTCATCTTGCCTTGCCTCTTTACCTTCCATGACCTTTTGCCTTCATGTAACTCCTATCTCTTCATATTCTAGCCCATAGCCGTGCCTTATGGTGACCATGGCCGAGCCTAGATGCCTCAAACCAAGTATGGCCGAGCATGTTTGGTGATGGTTGAGTCTATTTGGGATGTGGCCGAGCCCACTTGAGTTGGTTAAGTCCTCTTGCTTCACTTTGTTCATATTTTGATTTTGTTTAAGTCTAAATTCTTTTGTACAATCATATACTTAGATATGTTGTATATTTGTTGTTTACAAGACTTGGATCTTGGCTCTTCATCCACTCAAATCTATTCGTGCTTTGTCGTGCTTTGCGAAGTTTGTTCGTGTGTCTCGAATTGTCGTCTCTAGCTTTCAAAGGTGAGTTTATCACTCTCGACAAATCGTACTTATATAAATGTGAAACAATGCCACTTGAATTGTAGTAATTGATACGTTATGTTCACATCTGCTTGTTATCTGACATTATATAATGATATAACCTGTTTATATACCTGTTACATCACCTGACATCATATGATATGCTATATTGTTTATTTTATTTTCTGTTTCTCACACTGCAAGTTCCATGTTAGTATAGAATCACTATGGGTTGAAATGATACATACCCGAACGGACTTTAGAATAGGGAAAAGTCGTTACGAGCTGAAATGATAGGCTCGAGCGATTTTTACTTGACTTGGGATTGCGGGTTGGAAATGATAAAACCCAGAATTTTAATTTATTACGGATTGAAATGATATATTATCAGTATCACTTGACCTAGGTTAGAAAATATTATACCGACCCGTGGTTAAATTTTAAAATGATTTTTCTAAAATTATTAAGTATTTTAAATTTTAAAAATATGGGTTTTTAACTTAAATTGGATTTAAATGATTTAAATAGTGATTTTCTATAAGTTAAAATTTTATAAGTTGATAGATGGTTTAAATTGGAATTTAAAATTTGATTTAACTTAATAGTTGAAATTTGATTAAAAAATGGAATTTTAAACTTAACTTAGTAATTAAAATATTTTAGTTATGAAATGGATATTTTTAAAGAAAGAAATATTAAGATTTGTTTGTTAAAATGAAAAGTTAAGAAAATTATAATGTAAATTTGACTTAATGAATGAATTATAATTTAATTGGATATTTATTAAATAAAATGTTATTTTATTAAAATTATAAGTTACGTAATATCCAAATAAATAATTTTGAAAAGTGGAATAAGTTTGATGAGTTAAAAATGAGAAAAGTTGAAAATATATTGTTTTAAATTGTTATAATAAACTTATAATAGTAATTGTAGCATTTCAGAAATGTTGTGGTTTTAATGTAGTGTTTTCCAAATTACCACTATACTTACAGTAACGTTCTGTAAGTGCTACTGTTTCTGAAATGTATTGGTTTTCAATTTAATACTGTATCTACTGTAACAGTTTATAAGTGCTGCTGTTTCTGAAATGAACTGTATTTCTGAATTACCATTATACCTACTGTAACATTTTATAAGTGCTGTTGTTTCTGAATTGAACTGTTTTCTGAAATACTATTATATCTACAAGTAGCAGTTTCTAAGTGCTGCTGTTTCTAAAAGATAAATTTTCTGAAATGCTACTATAAGAATTATAACATTTTCTAAGTGTTATGAATGCTAAAATACAATGTTTTGAAATTGTTATAATTGATTGAATGAACTTAGGAAATGCTAAAATTCTGGAAATTGAATATTTGATTTGAAAGGATAATGACTTTATATTTAAATGGTTTAAATGAATATATTTTGATTTGAAATATAAACCATTTTGAAATTTATAACCACGGGTTATGATAACGGTTGGTTGTGCTCCTCCAATCGGACTCATTTCTTAGTATGCCATTTTATTACTTTGTGATTTATTGGATGGCCATCCTTGATTTTTGATTTGGGAGTGTGGCTAGAGGTGGGCAATTGCTGCAGCTTTGCGCTACCCCAGTCACATTAACACTATTATTTTGCATAGTTTGCTTTACTTTAGACGTTACTATGATAGCGTTCATTACTACATAGTAGATGGTTTAACGGATCCTTAAAGGATGGGCGATCCAAGGCATCCTTTAAGTTACTTGTGCATTTCTATTACAGTCCACTTGAGTTGGTTTACATTGTATAAGTATGTATGTCCCGGCTCGAGTGTTTTGTGTTCTGCTTTACGCTCGGGTCAGCCTGAGTATCACAGCTTTGGATTCATCATCTGGAGCTAGAGATTTGCTGGAGCTTATTTGTCTATCTGTTCATCTATTTCCATTTCAGTTATTCCCTATTCAGTATTGCTTTTGTATTAGTTGACTTATGTATTCCGACTTCTGTTATATTTGTTTTTCAGACTATGATATTTTGTATATGTTTTGAGATTATTTATGTAGTAGCTTCATGAACTACTATGGTATTTTATTTCCGCTGCGAGTTATTCTGATATTCCGTGTCTGTGATTCTGTGTTTGATTATATTTGCTCCAAATTTTCTTAACAATCCACTGTTTTGGAGTATTCAAGCCCGACATGTGTGGATTTATTGTCGATTTGAATGGTCCAAAATAGTGGGATGTTATAGTACGGCTACTACCTTAGCGGGATCAACAGCTAGACCCTCTCTTGAGACTACATGCCCTAAGAAACGCACCTCCTTACGCCAAAAGTGACATTTCGAGAACTTAGCCTTCAACTGATGAACACGAAGTGTACGAAGAACCTCCTCAAGATGAATAGCATGCTCGTCCATACCCTTGGAAAACACCAAAATGTCATCCACGAATACTACAACGAACTTATTTAGGACATCTCAGAAAACACGGATCATCAAATCTATAAAAATAGGCTGGAGCATTGGTCAGTCCGAATGGCATAACCAACAACTCAAAGAATCCATCGGGTGTCCTAAATGTTGTCTTATCTATGCTATCGTCAGCGACCCTAAGCTGATGAAATCCTGTAGCTAAATCGAGCTAAGAAAATATAGAAGAGCCAACCAACTGATCGAAAAGATCGCCTATCCTAAGAAGTGGGTAATGGTTCTTCTTTGTGAGCTTATTCAACTCTCTAAAGTCTACACGAAGTCGAAGGGAACCATCCGCCTTTGTAGTGAAGACGAATGGCGCTCCCCACTCAGATATGCTCCATCTGATGAAGCCTTTCTCAAATAGCTCACCGATCTGCTTGCTTAACTCTTTCCTCTCCCTAGGAGCCATATGTCTCACGGGCAATGCTATTGCCCTGGCTTAGCATTGTCATTCGAATAGATCCTAAAGTCGATCTCTCTCTTAGGGGGTAGTCCCCTAACTTCCTCAAAGACGTCTGGGTAATCTCTAACGGCTGGAACAGAATCTAACTCTCCTAGTGATGAATCAAGGGAATAAAGGAAGCTCAACATGACTGACCCCTGTGGGTCGTAAGAAACCTCGAGAGTCCACCCACTGCATGTCTCTAATCTGACGACTCTCCTCTTGCAGTCCAATATCGCTCCATAAGTGGATAACCAGTCCATCCCCAAAATCATCCCATCCCCAAAATCATCCCAGTACATAGGCGTCGCAATCAAACTCTACACCTAGTATAAATATTTTCAAACCCCTCCAAATCATGGATAAATGTGTCGATCCTCCTATGGGGTTTGAAACAACTATACGGTCTACTACTAGAGAAATATCTAAGTGCAAACAATCAACCAAGGAACTGGAAATGAAACAGTGTGATGCTCTAGAATAAAAAAGTATCCGAATAGGAAAACCCGAAATAGAGATCAAACCTTCTACGGAGACTTTCCTACCTCGATTTGGTCCACTACTAGAAGGTGCTGCATCCAAAGCCAGTACTTGCACTGTAGGTGCGCCTGCTCTGTAACGACCCGTAAATTTCAACTGCTTTAATAACGCTATTAATTGAAATTTTGTGAAATTTTAAACGATAAAATTTTGAAATAAAAATTTGATATTTGAAATACATTTATTTAATCATAGCAACTGGTAAATTTTCATCTAATAATATTGAAGTTTATTTTTATTGTGTAATTTTATTTCAAATTTAACCGGTTAATAACAGTGAATTTAAAAGTTTTCCGAAACCAAAATATGTCAACAGGAGAAAATTTATTCAGAACATTCTGAATCAGACTGTGAAATTCGTTTTGCGAAATTCGGACGTTTCTAGCTCCGTTGGATTTTTCCGTACGGAATAGCAACGTATATCAGGGTCCGTATGGACTTTTGATAGGAAGGTCCTGACACTGGTATTTCTGTTTCCTTTTGTCCGTCTCGTCGCGCTGATCATTTTGATATATTCATTGGTGTATTTCAGAGTCCGGTGCGCGACGGAATCAACAGAATGCAAAGTGTGACAATTCGCTATATTGGGTCCATTTGCAATTATGTGTCCTCCATCTGGTTCGACTTGCTGTGTTAATTCACGGATATAGTTGTGTCCTTTTCCATTCGTCAGTTTGGACACCCAAAATTCAAAAATATGAAAGGACACAAAACGTTTCGATGTTCGCGTAAAATTCCATTTTTCATTTTCTCCCTGATCATATAGTTTCTCACGTAACTTTCACACTCTCTTTGTATTCTTCCATCTATCAGTTAAATAAAGTAATATATATATAAATTATAATATGTTTTCCTATTCATCTCCTTTCCACTTTCGTTTCTAATTTATTCAATATTAAAGACTTTTTGTTGCTGCATTTCATTCTTTTTACGATCCATCCTCCTATTCTCATTCATCTCTCACCTCTCTCCCCACTCCATTGAGCACGCAACAGCCTTCCCCTCCTCAACTGCCACGTGAGCACCAACCCTCCCGCCTCTCTACCGCCACCGACCGAAAGATTCACCTCAGCCTCACTCACTCCCTCCCACATAAAACCCGAAACTACCCAGCAACCATTACCCATTCCCTAAGACGCCCTGACCCGCCGAGCTCCGCCTTACTGCTCCGACCCGCCACCCAAAATAGCCTCAACTAAACGGCGCCTTCACCACTCAACAAAGTATGCCGAGCAATAGTCAGCCTCCACCGTCCGACCTTCCTCCTCCACCTCACCCTTGAGCCATTTCCCACTGACAACCCCACCACCTTGCTTCTGTGGCCGAAACCCCATCCCTGCTCTTCTTTTGGAAAAATATAGAAGCTTATATGTTTTGCTTCTCTGTGCTTTGTTTTGATATTGGTCCTAGCCTTTTCTGCTAAAAAAAAATTGTTTTAAAGCATGCATATATATGTTACGTGCCCGGTGTATCCATTATGTTGCCTTTGATTTCCTTATCTCGCAGCAGATGTTGATTTTATATTGGATCCTGCTTCTCTTTTCTACCGTTTTGTCCTTCACTGCCTTTTGGGAATTGAGTTCATATATTTGTTCATATGTAAGTCTATATAGTAGTTATATATTAATATTAGTATACACGAGTTGTTTTTCAAATATAATCAAAGAGTAATTTGCATTCCAGTGAACTATCTCCTTTCAGCATATATATTTTAAATTTTAAGAATATATGTATATAAGTCTATAAAAATCTATATGTATATATATATTGAATTTTTATTATTGAATTTTTTTTATTTTTTTTCTTATAATATATAGATCTACAGATTTAATATGTATATGTCTTAATAAATAATTATTTTTAAGTTTGACTTTTAAAATAAAATATGGATATGTATAAGTTGTGTTAGTTTATTCATCTGATCTATTAGGTTATACATAAGTTTATATAAGTAATGTACAATCCGTTAGTTTGTATATACATGGTCAGTATAAATTTTATACATACTATACATATGTATGTTGATTTTAAATAAGTATATACATAAGTACATATGCGTTGAGTTTTCATATATATATATATATTGAGTTTTTATGTGGTCTGAAAATTTATAAAGATTTTATCTTAAATATATGGTTTAAAATTAATTTTAGATATTTTTTTTATATGACATGTATTTTGATTTTTTCCATCAATTCCAAACTTCCATCTTTACTTTGATCGTCAAAAGTTCGGGTTCATTGTACTTTACTTTGGAACTATTTGCTTGGATTCGCAGCTCGGTTCATTATCCAATTTCTCTAGCCTTGAAAGCTTATCCGATAAATTCGTGTCAATCTAGCCTTACTTTGGAAGTCGTGCTTGCATTTCGTAACTCAAGATCATTGTCGATTTTCTCTAGCCTCGAAAGGTGAGCACTCACTCACGATTAACGTTCTTTTATTTATTAAAATTGATTTCAATTGAAACGACAATTGAAATATGCTGCTGATTGATATTTACACTGTTATTACCTGTATCAGTTCACCTGTGACATTTGACACCATTATCTGTTATATCTGCAATGATAATCCAGTTTGGTTGTTAAATGATTGATTGTAAATTTGATGTTTATATCGGACACTAAATTGTTAATGATGTAAGTGATAAATAATTTGAAATTGAAATTGATGTAGGATAGTTAGATTTGATATATGTGTTAAATTTGATTAAATGACATTTGTATAATATGACCCCTTTAACTGTTAAATTTATTGACACGTAGGATTTGTTTAATTACACTTTGAACCACTGAATGTATGTTGTTAAATTGATGATGGATGAAATTGTAATAGATGACAAGTGAAAACCATAATGTAATAATCTTTAATCTACATGAAATGATAGTGTAGATTCTAGAAATAATTATATTAATTCGTACAAATAACAATGCGAATTAATACGGTTATTTCGGGATTATTTGAATTGATTATTGGATTGTTATTGATTGTTGTTATTTCTTGTTTATTTACTTTGACACCATCCCAGTTATCACACTGCAAGTTCCCTTGGTTATGCTTTGATTTTTGAATTAAATTGGAATCGGGTTGAAATGATAAATACCCAAGTGAACTTTGACCTAGGATAGGAAATTAAATAAAACCCGATTGGTCAATAAATTGATTTAAAATAAAACGAAGATTTTATTAGAATAAATAATATGGTTTTGAAAAGAAGTTGAAATTTGAATTTTTGATGAAAGGAAAATGTTAATACTTAATAATCTGAAACAAAATATTAACAATGTAATTGATGAAAGAATGTTGTTTAATTTGTGAAATGATTGAATTAAGTTTGAAATTATAATTAAGTTTGAAATTATTAAACTTTGAAATTTTAATAATTAAGTTTTGAATTATTTAATAATTAAATAAGATTGAATTATTTAATGAGTAAATTGAATTGAACTCTTTAATAAGTAAAATTGAACCTTTGAATAAGTGAATTTTATTTTGTAAATAATTGAAATTGAGTTTTCTTTATTAATTAAGTTTTGGAAAATTATTTAAGTAAGTAAATAACTGAAATTGAATTTCTTTAACAATAAATAAAATTGTGATTTATTGAAATTAATGTAAGACTTGAAAATTAAAGGATTTGATTTAACGAATTTAATTTAATTCAAAATTGTAAGTTTTGTTTTAATGAAGTTGAACTTAAGAATTGATTTAATGAATTGGAAATTTAATAGAATTGTTTTGAATGATAAAGTAACTTAACGAATATTGAATGAAATCGATAAATGAGTTTAAGTTGATTTGAATGTTAAATTAAATAAAATTTAAATGGTTTTCGAAATGAAACTGATATACGAACTTGAATCAATATTCGAATGGTTTTAAATAAAATTTGAAATTGAACTATAAGATTTTGAAATGGTGATTTGAAAGTTTTGAAACGTAAATTATGGAAAGCGATTTAGAAAGGCAAATGAAATGTTGATTTACGAATTCTATTTGAAATTGAATAGATTTGGTTTTTGAAATATATTAAACGACCAATCGGTGTAATAATTACGAAAGTTATTAAAGAGACCGGGATCGGTAATGGATATACTCTCTATCTAAACCGAAAACCACTTTAATAACTATACGTGGAGTGATGATCCAGAATGAAGTGGTTGGAATGATGTACGTGTTGACTGAAGAAAGTGAACGATAATGAATAGCCTTGACACTTGTGTCAAATTGGAAATGACTAAAACAGGAGCTGTGCCGGGCCAATGGAGGATTAGCTACCTCAAGTGGACACACTTCTTCGAACTACTTATACTTGTTGTCGATTGGTGCACTCTTGATTTTGGGAGTGTTGTTTCATGGTGTTGCGGGCGCTGCGGCGTTGCGTTCTCACCAGTCCGGATCAGGCGAACGGTAGTATCACTACCTTGGGTATTGCCTCATGTGCCTTGTCATACTTGTATTCCATTTATGCGCGACCACTACGATTTTGATTTGTACCTTTAGTATATGGATTGCCCTCTGGTGACTTCCGGTTTTGGGGAAACTACGGTCTTGTATATGCTTTTGGGAATATAAAATGTGTTAAGGGTGGAATAGGCCATGACTTAACGCTATTTTGATATCTTATTATTACTGATAGACATTATCTACTTATCGTACACTACTACATAGTAGATAGTTTGACGGATCCTTAAAGGATGGTTATTCCAAACATTCTTTAAGTTACTTGTATTTCAATTGCTATTTCACTTGAGTTGGATTTATTAATATAAGAATGTTAATCCTGACTCGAGTGTTTTGTGTTTTGCTTTACGCTCGGGTCAGACTGAGTGTACCAGTATTCGAGACTCACCTTTGAAGTTGGAGCTTTGCTTGAAGATCCAGCCATCTATTCTGCTTCCAGTATTCGATGATTCCAGTGATGTATTCTGATTTGTATCTGATGTATCATATTACTCTTCCGTTGTATCTGGTTTAACTCTGATGTATTTTATATATTCATATAGTAGCTTCATGAACTACTATCTCTTTTATTTCCGCTGCACTTATTACTCTGTGTCTGTGATCTGTGATTATTTATTTACTGTATATGTTCAGTTTTGCCAAATTTAAATTAACAACGCGGTATTTTGAGCAATTCAACTCCGGCATGAGTGTCTACCTATACACTTATAATGGATGCGAATGGTCCAAAATTCTGGGTTGTTACATGCTCCTTGCCCCGTCTTCTGAGGACAAGCTCTACTAATATGACCAGGCTGCCCACAGTTGTAACACCTCCCCTTCATCATGTCCTTCTTACAGTCCTTTGCGAAATGCCCAACCAATCCACAATTATGACATTTCCCTCCTTTCTTGATGTGCTTTTGAGATCCTCCTTCTTTCCTCTTGTCCTTATCCTTCTTATTTTTTCCACCACTGCTTCTTAGAGTTTTTTTATTTAGGGACCTACTTAACCTCTCCCTTCAGCTGCATGGATGCAAGCTGAACTTTCTGTCGGTCCTCCAATCCTAACAGTCCAAATATCCGCTCAGTGTCCCTCAGACAAGCTCGTGCCTCCACGAAATCCTTTGTGCTAGAAAACGTTCTGCCTTCTAGACTAGCGCAGTCCTTGCATAGCTTAGAAAAATTGGTGATGTAGGTGGATTAATGGGATGTCCACCTACGGGTGCTGCATTGGGCGCTTGCCCTTGCACCTCTAGTACTGTAGCTCTATGGAACTGGTTAGCTATACTGTGCAAAGAAAAGAGAAATTTAGGCTCGAAAGAATCGAAAGAAATTTGAACTGGACTTTGAGGGGATTCTTATAAAAACTCCCTTATACTTGAAAAACCATTTCTATAATAAGAGTTTCTTTCTGAAAAATACTTCTAGTTTGAAGATATCCTATTTTTTAAAAATACTTTACTTTTAAAACTATTTTTTAGGAATCCTGCAACCTTAGGCTTTGATACCAAGTGAACACCCACACCCATTAGTATACCCAAAAAAGGCACACTAAAAGATATGGTACGATGTAGGTATAGCTAAAGCGTCTTAGAGACTAAGATTCACAAGACAAATAAATAATAACAATGGAAACATTTAAAATTAAACTTCATTACTTCATAAAATAAGTCATTAAAACAGAATATGTCTTAAAAACCAAATACACATGTCTCGTGAAAAATACCATCTCAGTCACATCATCATAGTACATAAACAATAAAAATCATCCCTCTCATAAAGTACCAATACATCAAAAAGCCAAATGAAAGAAAACTGAAAAGAAGAAAATTACATGAAGAATGAGAAAGCTCTGCAAATATGTCTCCAAGAAATCCAAGTCTATTGTCCTTGCCTCTCCTGGCCTATGGGGGAAAAGGGGAAATAGAGGAGTGGGTCAGACTATAAGTCTAGTGAGTGAAAGTAACTACTAGTATTTTTAAGCAAGATAAAGATAATAGACTTAGCAACATTTCTAGTATAAAAAGAAATAAAGGAAAGATAAAACTGGGATGAAATATTGTTTAACTGTTTGCTTTGATTGTGATTGTTTGCACTTGTCTTAGATTGCTGTAATTAGGCTGAAATCCTAATCCTGTTCTAATTATGCTGAATCCTAATTCTACCCATTGATCGGCCTTCTATCTCTGTTGTGCCACTGTGAGCAAGTCCTATCATGTGGGTCCCACAGCAAAAGACACTTGTTTAGCGCTTGGAATGTAGTAGCGACTTATCTACCCTAATCAATGTTGCACGCTCGGTCATCACCGATACACGCTAACTGTTGCCCCCTCTTGTGACCTCTTACTTACCCTAATCAGGATAAGCGTGCCCAGCGTCACCTAATCTAATGTGAGACCATCGGTCCTAGTCTGAAAGGGTCCTGCCCAGCCTCACCTAAGTGTTTTGTGAGACCATCGGTCCTACTCTAAAAGGGAATGTTGTTGGTACGGATCCTAAAAAACAAAATCTAGTTGCGCCCCTTGCCCAAATCCCCAGATTTGAGCTTCTATTTATTGGCCACTTATTACCCTATGTCCCAGACTCACCTAACTATTGTGAGACCATTTGTCCTAGTCTGAAAGGGTCCTGACCAGCCTCACCTAATCTGTTGTGTGACCATCAGTCCTAGTCTGAAAGGGAATGCTGTTGATATGGGCTCTGTCTCTATCTTTGCTTATTAACTTAGTGTAAGTTTTAAAATAAGCCTCTTCTGTTATATCTGCTCTATTTGCTTATTAACTTAATCTAAGTCTTAAAATAAGCCTTTTCTGTTATCTCTGCTATATTTTCTTATTAACTTAATTATAAGTTTTAAAATAAGCCTTTTCTGTTATCTTTGCTATATTTGCTTATTAACTTAATTATAAGTTTTAAAATAAGCCTTTACTGTTCTTTCTGCTTAATTATAAACTACGTTATAATTGTTATTCTTCTTTTCTATTTTTTTAGTTATAACCACTAGTTATAAACATGCTTGCAAATGTCTCAAATTTGCCTATTTCAGTCTATCTTCTTTTTGTTACAGTCTTTCTTATTTTACATCTAATTTTTGTAAATTTAGTGTTTGATTCTATTTAATCCATATTTGCGAATTCTATTCTTTTTAATTTATTAGCGTAAAAAGAAATAAAAAGAAACTAACATTTACAGGCTAAATTCCAACTTAAAACAGATGTAAATGAATGTAAATAACTGTGAATAACTGTAAATAACTGAATAAATAGCTAAATAAAAATAACTGAATAAAATAGACTGAAAAGAAATTTAATAACTAGCTGTTAGTTATATCAAAACGATCTCAAAATTGCAGAAAAACTACAACTGTTGAGAACCCTATTATTTTAAATTACTTAAAAATCTAAAATAATTACTAAACACTCACATGTGGTCCTTAGGTCTAGTCCTTGGCCTTCTCGGATCCACTTCTAGGGTGTGAAATATTTTAATTAAAAAGATCTCCTCCCAAGAAAAAAATTTCTTTTTTAGGTCCAGCCTCAAGCAATGAACCCAATTGGGAGAAAATCTGAATGAGAAAAATAGCTAGGTCTAGGGTCTTATTTATAGTGTAGTTTAAGGATCTCAGGCCGTTGGATTTGAAGATTAAATCTAGTGCAACCACGTCATTGGCTCACTGGGAACCGTCGGATGGAAGCACGAACGCACAGGATTGAAAGAAATTGGAAAAACACGTCACGCTTGGATCTGGACAAAACAATGACCAAATATAGGGGCGGGTCGACCTACATGTCGACCTGTATATGCTGGGGGTCGACCTATGCATATTAGGGGTCGACCCTAAGGTCGACCTGACCTTATATATATATATATATATATATATATATATATATATATGTTAGCGCCAAAATTGGTCACTAACCCCCAAATCCAGATGAAATCACCAAATACCAATCACAGCTCAGAGATAGAATGTATGTAGAGAGTAATAATGTGAAGAACAGTTAAAACTAAAATGAAAGCAGTAACGAACAACAGATTTTTTAGTGGTTCGGCTAACTCCGGCCTACGTCCACTCCAGAAGTTTGCTTTTTATTGCTGTAATAATCGATTACAGTTACAAAATGGCAGAGTTGCCTTAGCCTTTGAAAAAGAAAGTAAGAGAGCAGAAAGAAGATCCCTCATTTGGAGATCCTCATGCTGTATTTATAGGCAAAAGCAGGTTGTTGGGATTCCTGAGTAGTTTGGGCCCAACGTGGCCATAGCCAATCCCCACTTCATTATGCCGAGTAACCCTGAGCAGTTGGCATGCTGAACCAAGGGAGGTATGCCGAACGAGCGGAAGTATGCCGATCCACCATGGAGTGCCGAACAACTCAAATGCTGAACATACAAATGTCGAACATACAAATGTCGAACGGTCCATCTATGCCGAATGCTCATCTAATGCCGAACGATCCACTTATGCCGAACGCTCCTCTAATGCCGAACGATCCACCTATGCCGAACGCTCGTCCAATGCCGAACGATCCACCTATGCCGAACGCTCGTCCAATGCCGAACGATCCCTCTATGCCGAACGCTCGTCCAGTGCCGGATGATCCTTCTATGCCGAATGTTCGTCCAGTGCCGATCGATCCTTCTATGTCGAACGTTCTTCCAATGCCGAACGATCCTTCTAATGCCGAACGTTCGTCCAGTGCCGATCGATCCTTCTATGCCGAACGTTCTTCCAATGCCGAACGATCCTTCTAATGCCGAGCAGCCTCCAACGCCGAACCATCCCAATGCCGAGCAACATCTGCCAAACTGCCTAGGCCGAGCCATGCAATTTCTCCACTCCTTTTCCCAACGGCATATCCAAGTGAACTTCATCATTTTAAACCGAATCCATCATACTTTAGTCCCGATAGTTGTTTAAGTTAAATCCGTCTGTCCGCGGCCTTGCCAAAAGGCGAGTTAACACTTGCCCCCCAAAACATGCCTTGCTGTGAAAGGTGTGTTTTGAATAGCCTCAAGTCCAATATCTCAAGTATGTATGTTATCCACATCCATACTTTCTGATTCATAATCCAATCCATTACCAAGCCATCTTATCCGAGTGCCACGGCCATATCCTGATCCATTTCCACGACTGTTCCGAGTCGATGTCTGATTCTTATCCAGTAACCAAGTCCTTATCTAATTCCACATCCATCTGAACCTGACTACCGAGTTCCAATCCATCCATATCCGATAACCTATAACCATATCTGTGACCTCTCCGGGTCGATATCCAAATCCGGGACCGCTCCGGGTCCTTGTCTGAATCCTTGGCTATCCATAGACAATATCTAAATCTGTAACCTCTCTGGGTTCTTGCCAAGCGCAATCCACACTTGACGACCTATGTTAAGTAATCCCATGGTGTTCATGGTTCAGTGTCCCTGAACGTCGAATAATGTCATGGCTTAAGTCCTAAGCCGAATCCTGGTCACTCCGGACCCTTGCCGAGCATAGTCCATACTCGACGACCTAAAATAGTAACCGATAGTATATGGCCTAAGTCCTAGGCCGAATCCTGGTCTCTCCGGACCCTTGCCAAGCATAGTCCATACTCGACGACCTTTTAGCCAAAATCCAGAGAAAATCCAATCAAAATCCAATCCGAAATCCAAATCCAAACAGAAAACCAGAAATCCAAATCAAAAAATAAACATCCAAACCTGAATCCAAACCAGAAAACAAGCAAAACAGGGAGTTCAAACCAAACTCCAAAACCAAACCAGAAAAAGCAAATGTCCAAGTCAAAGGAAAAAACAAATTTCACAAACCAGGGCGTCTCGGTAAGTCATCATCTCAGAGCATGCCTGAGGGTTATCTCCGACCCCGTACATGAGTAAGTGATTTAACCGTTTGCCCGGAGTTTGTTACTTATTCCAAACCATTAAAATTAGTTGATGACCAATCGGCCACCATTCCTGGGCCTCATGCCCTCGTCGTTCAAGGTAGGTGGTGGCTGCTCCTGTTCCACCACCGCATTCCGAGTTCCGACATACTGTCGCAACTGACCATTCCTTATATGCTCCTCGATTATGTCCTTCAAATGCCGGCAGCTGTTAGTGTCATGCCCGTCCAGGTCATGAAAAAGACAGTGCCTTCCTGACGCCCTTTCTCGTTCTGAGGGTTCCCTCCTTGCTGGCCTTCGATAAGAAAGGCGATCTCGAGTATCTAAGAAAATCCGCTCCAACGTTGCGTTCAATCCTATGTAAGTGGAGAACTTTGGTTCTCCCCAGCGCTTCCTTTTCACTTTATCCTTTCCCCCACCTGAGCTTTCGCCGAGTAGTCCTCCATCCTTAGTCATGTTTACTTCCTTTGACCTCACATCCAAACATGCATCCTCTTGTCGAAGAAATCTTTCAGCTTCATGAAAGAATTCCCCAAGATCCAACGGTGGGTCCCGTACCAGTGATACTTTGAAATCCGAGTTATCTTTGACTCCTGATACCGCAGCCATCAGAACCATTGATGGATCTGGCCGATCCACCGAAGCGACTGCTGCATTAAATCGATTTAAGAATGTCCTGAGTGATTCATCTGCCCCCTGTTTGACTGACGTTAGCGTCATCACGTTCTTTGGCCTTTTTATGTAAACTCGAAACTGACTTAAGAACTGGTCCACCAGTTCTGTCCATGTTCCAATGGATCCATCCTCCAGCTGTCTTAACCACATAGCAGCAATTTCAGTCAAGTACAGAGGGAAACATCGGGCCATAACCTCCTCCGTTGCCCCCAGCACTTCCATATGCCTAGTGTACCTCATCAAGTGATCGGTGGGATCCGTCTTCCCGTTGTATACTTCCAGAGTGGGTAGTTTGAAATCGGACGGATTCCTAGCTGTCCTGATGTTCCGGGTAAACGGACTTTTGTTAACTCCCTCTGAATCCCTGTTTGTCAGACCTCCGTGAATAGTCCGCCTGATAATGTCAGCCAATCCAGTGTTTCCAACCAATCCAGACTGCCCCCCAAGTCCCCGAGGAAATTCTGGCACATATTCTTCATCACGTACTCCTGTATTCCTATCGATGCCAGGCCGCGTAGCATTATCCGGTATCCCTCCATGAACTGGTCCAGCATCACCTGGTGGTGTGCCCCCGAGTCTAGGTCCATCTAGATTGTTAACTGTTTGTTGATTGGGAGCTGCCCCCTGCTTATTCGCTCCATCTGTCCGTTGGTTGAGTTCCTCTGGTCCAGCTCCACGATCTTGAGCAATTGCAGTTCCTGGTTGTCCAAATTGCCTAAGAAGAGCCAGCATCATCTCCTCTTGTCGTTTCAAAATCTGCTCTTGCATAGAATTCATCATCACTTGCATCTCGTCCCGAGTTATGTAGATGGATGCATGTCCCTCTCCAGCTCCAGAAGATGCCGCTTGACTTCCTTCCTGATTGCTCCTTTCCACTGCTTGCTTCCTCGTTGGTGGTCTTGCCATTGCTTTCTAAGATCCAAGTTCCCAACTCCAAAATTCCTGTGTTCAATTCTCAGTGAAAGCACCAAAGTGTTAGCGCCAAAATTGGTCACTAACCCCCAAATCCAGATGAAAGCACCAAATACCAATCACAGCTCAGAGATAGAATGTATGTAGAGAGTAAAAATGTGAAGAACAGTTAAAACTGAAATGAAAGCAGTAAAGAACAACAGATTTTTTAGTGGTTTGGCTAACTCCGACCTACGTCCACTCCAGAAGTTTGTTTTTTATTGTTGTAATAATCGATTACAGTTACAAAATGGCAGAGTTGCCTTAGCCTTCGAAAAAGAAAGTAAGAGAGCAGAAAGAAGATCCCTCATTTGGAGATCCTCATGCTGTATTTATAGGCAAAAGCAGGTTGTTGGGCTTCCTGAGTAGTTTGGGCCCAACGTGGCCATAGCCGATCCCCACTTCATTATGCCGAGTGACCCTGAGCAGTTGGCATGCTGAACCAAGGGAGGTATACCGAACGAGCGGAAGTATGCCGATCCACCATGGAGTGCCAAACAACTCAAATGCCAAACATACAAATGCCGAACATACAAATGTCGAACGGTCCATCTATGCCGAATGCTCATCTAATGCCGAACGATCCACCTATGCCGAACGCTCCTCTAATGCCGAACGATCCACCTATGCCGAACGCTCGTCCAATGCCGAACGATCCACCTATGTTGAACGCTCGTCCAATGCCGAACGATCCCTCTATGCCGAACGCTCGTCCAGTGCCGGACGATCCTTCTATGCCGAACGTTCGTCTTGTGCCGATCGATCCTTCTATGTCGAACGTTCTTCCAATGCTGAACGATCCTTCTAATGCCGAACGTTCGTCCAGTGCCGATCGATCCTTCTATGCTGAACGCTCTTCCAATGTCGAACAATCCTTCTAATGCCGAGCAGCCTCCAACGCCGAACCATCCCAATGCCGAGCAACATCTGCCAAACTGCCTAGGCCGAGCCATGCAATTTCTCCACTCCTTTTCCCAACGGCATATCCAAGTGAACTTCATCATTTTAAACCGAATCCATCATACTTTAGTCCCGATAGTTGTGAAGTTGTTTAAGTTAAATCCGTCTGTCCGCGGCCTTGCCAAAAGGCGGGTTAACAATATATATATATATATATATATATATCGTTTTGTTTATTTCGTAACCTCTTCGTTTTAACTTGGATTTTGACAAACTATATATTGAAATTAACCAGAAAATTACCAAAGACACAATGGTGCAACTCCCGTGGCTCAATTATGATAATTTCATGGTCTTATTTTATTATTTAATTAATTCGTTAATTGATTATTATAGCTTAAATTTTGGGTTGTTACAAGTGGGCATAGATTAATCATTTGATTGATGCAGTTAATTTTAAATTATTTCAATTGATTAGAATGCTATAAACCTTAATTGAATTTGTTAAACTTAAATTGATAATGTTTAAACCCTATATCTTTGATCCCTAAACCCCTAGAATTGAATTTGCAAGTGGATTATGAAATTAGTTAATTAAACACTTGTTTAATGTCAAATAGAAAACCCTAAAAACCCTACTCTAAATTAAATGAAATTGGAAAATTAATTAACTGGAAATTAGGGTTAACTGGAATCATTAGTTTACTGTATTTACCGATAATCACCTGTGAGTAATTAAAAATCTAAAAACTGTTCGAATGTTGAAAATTCAACATGTATGGTCGACCTGGGGTTTGTCTGGATCGACTGTTCATATGAAAAATGCAAAATTTTTACTTTGGCCTAAGGCCCAAATTAAATGGATAAAATTAGATAATTAAGTGATGAATTATATAATTAGTGAACTAGATATTGAGCTAATTTGGGCTAAGTATTTCGCAATGCTTGATATAGGTATGGGCGATGTATGTCGCGTAAATGGAGTTGATTAGGATGATTTATTCACATAGACTCGACGGTGTTTCATACAGGTGAGCGCAGCATTGTCGAAGACACTTTCTAAGAGAGTCTGGTACTAATAGGATATATAGGTATGCACTTCTAAGGCAACGTGGTAGGGGTGCACGCCGGTGTAGTACAATAAGTAGCTATAGGTATCGATTAAATTGGAGCTTGGTACTAACGGGAGTTCCTATGGAACCTAGTGCAGTACAATAAGTGGCTATATGTATTAAATTTGAGCCCGATGCTAACGGGTGTTTATGAAAGGTGGACCCTAGTGCAGTACAATAAGAGGCATTTTGTCACTACGACGGGGAGATGAACATGGGTGCAAATTATGAGTCATTACACGAGTTTGCATTTTTGGTCGATCGTTAGTGTGAGGTTCAATCAGTAGGTTCGATCCATTTTGTTAGATAAGAATCTTTAGGTACTGGAACTTAGGAATTCACAGACACTGGATATACACCCTATATCACTTAGAGTAGATTTAAAGTTAATTGCACTTAATCATCTTATTAAACCTATTCTTAGTCACTAAACTTTTGTCTGACCCACCCTTTTTTTTCATTTTTCCTCCACCACGGGATAACAGGTTATCAGTTGTTTGAGCATAGTACGTGGAGGAAGGAGCTTCCCATTAGAGTTTTTCAAATCACATATTATTCTTCATGTAGTTTCCTATTATATAAAATATTGTCAAACTTATATTATATTTGGGAAAAACAGCATATATGTAAATTAAGTATTTTGGAGGTTGTTTTTCTAAAATGTCTGTTTATATTTTACTTTCTTCTGCTGTAAGATCTGAAAATGTAGAATGTTATAGAACTCCACCCTTGTAATTATGCTCTGTAATGTGTTAAAATCTCAACAGCTCGTATTTCTCGGCATAACGTGTTCGAAAGTCACATTAGACTTTAAATCGGTGTGTTGGGAGGTGTGGGTTTTTGCATTTGGTATCAGAGCTTCGATTTAGGATTCCCTAAAGTTTAGGCACGTACTGATAAAATGTACTTGGAATGTTTTGAAAAAAAAGGTTTTCCAAATTTTTTTTAAAAAGTTTTCAAAAGTGGGTTTTAGAAATACAAATATATATATATATATATATATTCAAAGAGATTTCCAAAGATTTTATCTATATATCGAAATTTCTTTTACTCGTGCCTATACTATCTGCGAGAAAGTTGAAAATAATTCCTAAACACAAATAGTGAGAATGAATAAAAGTTTTAGAAGATAGGATAAACCAAGTCTGACTAGGAGAGCTAATTATGATTTTTTGACATGTGTAATAATACACAACACCTTATACACTTGAACCCATAAGATAGTTGTTGGTTTATCATTATATAAACAAATAATTATAGGTTAGAATAAATGTTAAGGTTATAATAGTTGAGATGGAAAATGAACCATTCATATTTATTTTGAATTACCCCTAAAGAAATGATAGTAGAAGTAATCACAATAACAATTAAGTTATGAATTTAAGGGTAAATGAACAAGATTAGTACCAAGAGACCCATAAAATAAGGAAAAGTCCCCAGTTAAAGTAGAAGCCCTATTCTCATATTGATAGTAGTTCAAACGACAAATATTTACTTAAAGAAACTGCAAGAATATTTCCATATTGAATTTGGGTATTATATTGGAAAAGAAACTAGAGTTAACCATCTATGGAAAGAAAAACGAAACCTCATGCACTTGAAGCATTGCTAGGTATAGTGAGCTTAGGTAATTAGGTTGTTGTTGTGTACACCAATATAAGTGATAAATCAATAAAAATGTTTACTAAAAGCTAGAAATGGTAAAAATATGATGTTTTAAATAGAAAAGAAATTGATCTACGATCTTATATAATAATAGTCAGATAAACTTTATGGAATTTGTGTAAAAAGCAAAATTAAAGAATTCGGTGAAAATTTATTTTTAATAACTGTTTTTAAAAGCTTTTGTTTTATTTTGGGTACATTGTTATACTTTTTGCAATGTGCATTTAGCCTTTAGTAATAGTACTTATGGAAAATAAAAATAAAAATTGAGAAGTATGTAAGATCCGACTTTAGAACTCTTTTTATAAATAAGAAATGGTTAATATTTGAAAATGTCTTCTATAGATGTTTTTGGCAAACTTTAATAATAATAAGGTAAAAATACCGTATTTTCTTTAAAAATACGTTTTGTGAAAATTTATTATTTATGAAAGAAATTTTTTAAATGATGTGAAAAGTTAAGTTAACCATTTTTGATGATTTGATTAAAGAAAAATATCATAATCTTAATAAAAAGGAAACACTTATTAAAAATGAAAAGAGAGTTTTACAGTTTTAAAACTTACTAGTTTTGTGGAAAATAAAGTGAAATATCAAATATTTTGATTTAAAAAGATAAAGCGAGAATATTTTGACTATCACTTAAACACAAAAGAAGAGAAATAGATTAGGGTTAGACAAATAGGATTAAAAAGCAAACTAGGAAAGAATTTGACTATGGAATTTGGAAGCTTTAAATGGTTGGACAAAGATAAAAAGGTAAAATAGGAATTTAGTGACCTTTCTAATCAACGGTTAAAATGGAAGGATAAAAGAGTCGAACTTTCCGTAATAGTGAAGAGTAAACACCACCATGTATCTTTCCACCCAAGTATGATTCGAATTGTAGGATCCTTGCATAGGGAAGATTGAAAAATATGATTTGGGTGAACATATTTCCAAATAAGGAAATATAAGGCTAAGATGCTTTATTACATCAAGAATGTTGTAGAACCGAATTTTTTTTCGGTTTGAAGTGTTAAAGGGACAAGCAGGGTCTATGATGCAGCGCAACCTTTATTTGACCAAGGCATAAGTCGTCTACGACTTAAGGAGGCATTGATGAGTCGTCCCCGACTCAACTGGACAACCAAAGGTGAAGATATAAGTCTTCTACGACTTAAGGAAGCGATGATGAGTCGTCCACGACTCATAAAGACAGGCATGAGTCGTCTACGACTTAAGGAGGCGGTGATGAGTCGTCCACGACTCATCTGGAAGACCAAAGGGAAAGAGGTGACGAGTTTACGACTTAACGAAGCAACTATAACTCGTCTACGACTTAACAGGGAGATGAGTCGTTCACGACTCAAGGGGAAGAATACACAAGTGATAAGTCGTCCACGACTTATCGAAACTGGGTTAAGTCGAAGAGGCCTGGAACTGTATTTTCTGATGCCGCTTTAATCCATGCCGTAGATTCTCCTGACGAGTTAATCTGAACCGATTGTTTCTAAGTCGTTACTGGAGTATAAGTCGTATGGCGTCTGTTGTAAATAAGTTGAGTCGAATGGAGTTGATGAGTCGGCAACGACTTAAAAGATGTATTTTTCTATGTTGTATTTTCTGTTTTAAGTCGTCTGTTGTAATAAGTCGTATCCTTGGTTGAGTCATGAGTCGGAGTATGTTGAGTCGTGTGTTGTGGTAGTTGTTATTTTTGCAGTTTGATAAGTCGTTTATGATGAGTCGTAGAGCATAGTTATGAGTCGGAAACGACTTAGGAGTTGGAGAAATTTCTGTTGTAAAATTGTTCGCCTATAAATAGGCCGTGAGTCTCATTTGTAAAGGTTGTTGATTTTTGAATAAAATTCTCTTTTGATTGCTTTGTGCTTTCATTCCAAATTGGTAGTTGAGTGTAATCTCCTATCTCCTCTTTCGGTTAATCGAGTGCGCTCGATTCAACGATTGTAGAAGCCGATTCGCGGAATCAAGTGCGCATGATCAACGCTTGAAGAATTGAAGATCTTTGAACCCGGTATCGTGCGCGATCAACGAGTTCGAGATAGCTAGAGTTCGGTATCTTCGGATCAACGAATTCGGGCAATTCAGCATTCATCAATCCATCGACTGCTACTTTCACCGATCTACATTGTTTTGATTAATCCGCTGTGTCAGTTTGGTATCAGAGCTTGTTCTAACCAATCATAGTTAGATCGAGACTTGGAGCTTATTCATTTGAAGATTTGAAGATTTGAAGTTATCAATCACGGCCGAGAGTTTGAGGAAGTGGGTCGTGCATACTTTTGAAGTTTGAAGTTTGGATTTGTGATTTGGAGAAGTCGTGTTCATCGTGTTCATCGAGATTTGCAACAAAGTGGAAGATTTCGATCCGTTTCATTTTGGATCAAAGTTCGAAAAGTGTTTGAATTTGAAGTGTTTGAGAATTGTGAAGTATTTAATCATGCCGCCAAGAAGAGCTAATCGCCACCAAAACGTAGAAGCTTTGTATCGAAGAGAAGAAGCTGATGAGATGGAACAAAGAATCAATGAGAATTTTAGTGAAAAGCTTAACGAAGGAATTGGCCGGTTAGAGAAGCTTATGACAGAAATGAATCAAAATCGGAGAAGGGTTTCACCAGAATCTAACCATAGGGGTAGTAGAGTCTTGCCACATTCCAATCGAGACAGAAGTGTTGAAAATGATCAAGGGCGTGGGAGGAACGTGAATGATCGTGAACGGAGGAATGTCGATAGAAGGAATGAAGGTGGAAGGCGTAATGGTAGTAGAGATGTTGGTGGTTAGAATCGACATCGTTATGCATCTGATTTTGAAGAGGAGTATGATGGTGGTAGTATTCAAGGAAGAGGTCAAGGAAGAAACTATTCTGAGTATGATCACAAGTGGGAATCGAGGATGAAGACAGAAATTCCTGAATTCAAAGGTGGTATGCAAGCAGAGGAGTTTCTAGATTGGGTAGCTAATGTTGAAGAGATTTTTGACTTTAAAGAAGTTCCAGAACATCGTAGAGTGAAGTTGGTTGCTACGAGGCTGAGGGGTAGAGCTTTGGCATGGTGGCAGCAAACCAAGCTTACACGTGAACGTATGGGGAAGTCAAAAGTTGAATCTTGGGAGAAGATGAAGAAATTGATGAAAGCAACGTTCTTACCTTACAATTATCAATCTTTGATGTATCAACGTTTGCAAAACTTGAGGCAGGGCACAAAGACAGTTAATGACTATGCTGATGAATTCTATCAACTTATTGCAAGGAACGATATTATGGAAACGGAAGAGCAGTTAACATCTAGATTCATTGGGGGATTGAGAATGCAGATTCAGGATATGGTTAATATGTTCGATCCAAGATCTGTGGCAGAAGCACATCAGAAAGCATTGGCTTGGGAAAAACAAGGGAGACGAGGAAGTGGTGTGTTTACTAATTCTAGCAATCAAGCAAAGAATGTTGGAGGAAGTTCTAATGTTTCCAAACCTATCAGTAGACTAGTGTTGAAGGAGGTTGAGAAGGCAAAGGTTAACAATGGTTTCAAATGTTACAATTGTCAAGAATTAGGTCATAAAAGCAGTGAGTGTCCAAAGCCAAAGAAGAGAACCATGATTGCAGAAGTTGACGATGAGGATGTTGATGAAGATTGTTCTAATCCAGTTGAGGAGGATGAGCAGGATATTGCGTCAGGAGACGAAGGTTGTAATCTAATGCTGAGGAGATCGTGTTTAACACCGAAGCAGGAAGAAGCTAGTTGGTTGAGGAGTAATATCTTTCAGTCAACATGTACTATTCTGGGGAAGGTGTGTAAATTCGTAATTGACGCAGGAAGCTGTGATAATATTATCTCAACCGAGGCTGTGACAAAGTTGAAATTGAAGACAGAGAAACATCCGAAACCATACAAGTTAGCATGGTTGAGAAAAGGAGGAGAAGTGAAAGTGGATAGACGAGTTCGTGTTCCATTCTCTATTGGGAAGAAATACAAAGACGAAATCTGGTGTGATGTCGTAGAGATGGATGTTTGTCATTTATTATTGGGAAGACCATGGCAGTATGATCGAGCAGTAAAACATGACGGTCGGACCAATAGTTACAGTTTTATGTTTGAAGGCACGAAGATTATCCTAGTTCCAAAGAAGAGACCACAAGGAGAAAGTAAGTCAGAAGAGATTGAAGAGCTCAAAACTTTGTTATCGTTGAAAGAGTTTGTGAAGGAAGTAGAGGAGGAACCTGAAGTCTTTTTGTTAATTGGGCGAGAGAGCAATGAAGAGGTTGAGATTCCAGAAGAAGTAAAACCAATTTTGAAAGAATTTGACGATGTATTTCCAGAAGAGTTACCAACGGAGTTGCCACCGTTAAGAGATATACAACATCAGATAGATCTTGTTCCAGGTGCTGTGTTGCCACACAGACCACATTATCGAATGAGTCCGAAGGAACATGAAGAGTTGCGAAGGCAGGTAGAGGAATTGCTTGAACAGGGGCGTGTGCAGGAGAGTCTGAGTCCTTGTGTTGTACCAGCTTTATTGGTACCCAAGAAGGATGGGACATGGAGGATGTGCACTGACAGTCGAGCCTTGAATAAGGTTACCGTGAGATATAGATTTCCAATGCCGAGGTTGGATGACTTGTTAGATCAAATAAGCGGAGCTACTATATTTTCGAAGATTGATTTGAAGAGCGGATATCATCAAATTCGTATCAGACCAGGAGATGAGTGGAAAACTGCTTTTAAAACCAGGGAGGGTCTATACGAGTGGTTGGTCATGCCGTTTGCTTTATCAAATGCACCAAGTACTTTCATGAGGGTGATGAATCAGATTTTTCGACCATTCATTGGGAAGTTTGTGGTGGTATATTTTGATGATATTCTTATTTACAGTGGGAGTCTAGAGGAACATTTGAATCATCTTAGAGAAGTGCTGATGGTATTGCGACAAGAACAATTCTATGCTGCAACGAAGAAATGCGTGTTCATGACGCATAGTGTTTTATTTCTGGGGTATGTTGTTTCAGAGAAAGGAATACAGGTTGACCAAAGTAAAGTTGAGGCGATCAGAAATTGGCCGCAGCCCAAGACGATAACGGAAGTTCGTAGTTTTCATGGGTTGGCTTCATTTTATCGAAGGTTTATACCACACTTTAGTAGTGTGATGGCACCTGTTACAGATTGCATGAAAGGTAAACAGTTTGCATGGACAGAGGAAGCAGGGAGTGCTTTTGGGAAGATCAAGGAATTGCTGACGACTACACCAATTCTAGTGCTACCTGATTTTCAGCTAGTGTTTGAACTGCACACTGATGCATCCAAGGTTGGGATTGGAGGGGTGTTGAGTCAGAAGGGACGTCCAATTGCATATTTCAGTGAGAAGTTGTCAGGAGCAAAGATGCGATACAGTACATATGATGTGGAGTTCTATGCTGTTGTACAATCTATTAAACACTGGAGACACTATCTATTTCAGAAGGAGTTTGTTCTGTATACTGATCATGAAGCGTTGAAGCATTTACAAGGGCAGGACAAGATTTCAGCGAGACATGCATCGTGGATTGCATATCTGCAACAGTTTACTTTTGTTGTTAAACACAAGTCAGGGGTGACAAATCGTGTGGCTGATGCTTTGAGTAGGAGGAGTCATTTGTTGACTACACTAAAGGTTGAAGTGACGGGGTTTGAAATATTGCAAGAATTATTTACTGATGATCCTTACTTTGCAAAATTTGTTGATAAAGTCAAGGAGGGAGAGACGGATGACTTCGTGATGGTAGATGGTTTTCTGTTCAAAGGAAATCGATTATGCATTCCGGAGGGTAGTTTGAGAATGAAGATTATCAAGGAGTTACATGAAGAAGGACATGTTGGAAGAGACCGTACCTTACAGCTGATTTCACAGTCCTACTTTTGGCCATCAATGAGGAAAGAGGTGAAAAAATTTGTGGAACGTTGTCATATTTGTCAGGTTTCGAAGGGAACTGCTACTAATGCTGGGTTGTATATGTCGTTACCTGTACCAACTAAACCATGGGTTGATGTGAGTATGGACTTTGTGTTGGGGTTGCCGAGAACGCAGCGTGGTAATGATTCCATTTATGTGGTGGTTGATCGATTTTCGAAAATGGCACATTTTATTGCTTGTAAGAAGACGGCGGATGCTGTTCATGTTGCTCAGTTGTTTTTCAGAGAGATCTATCGACTTCATGGATTGCCAGAATCGATTGTGTCGGACAGGGATACTCGTTTTCTGAGTCATTTTTGGCTAAGTTTGTGGAAAATGGTGGGAACGAAGCTGAAGTTTAGTAGTGCTTATCACCCACAAACGGATGGACAGACTGAGGTGGTCAACAGATCATTGGGAAATTTGTTGAGGTGTCTTGTTCAAGATAATCTGAAGAGTTGGGATGTGAAGTTATGCCAGGCAGAATTTGCTCATAATCATGCTATGAATCGAAGTACTGGGTTCAGTCCATTTCAGATAGTATATTCGAGCTTACCGAAGGGACCGTTGGACTTAACGGTAGTGCCACAATCAAAGGGGACAATTAAGAAAGCTGCTGATTTTGTTGAAGGGCTGACGGAGTGTCATAAAATCATTCAAGAACGATTGGAGAAAGCAAATGAGAAATATAAACGAGCTGCAGATTTGAAACGAAGAAATGTAAAATTTCATGAAGGTGATATGGTTTATGCAGTATTAACAAAAGATCGTTTTCCAGTGGGCACATATAACAAGTTGAAAGCCAGGAAAATTGGTCCGGTGGAAGTTGTGAAACGAATCAATGAAAATGCTTATAAACTGAAGCTGCCAGATGATGTGTATACATCTGACGTATTCAATGTTAAACATCTTGTACCATATCATGGGAATGAGTTTGTGGGGGATGAAGAGTGTGCAAATTCGAGGTCGAATTTCTCTCAACCTGGGGAGGATGATGCAGCGCAACCTTTATTTGACCAAGGCATAAGTCATCTACGACTTAAGGAGGCATTGATGAGTCGTCCCCGACTCAACTGGACAACCAAAGGTGAAGATATAAGTCGTCTACGACTTAAGGAAGCGATGATGAGTCGTCCACGACTTATAAAGACAGGCATGAGTCGTCTACGACTTAAGGAGGCGGTGATGAGTCGTCCACGACTCATCTGGAAGACCAAAGGGAAAGAGGTGACGAGTTTACGACTTAACGAAGCAACTTTAACTCGTCTACGACTTAACAGGGAGATGAGTCGTTCACGACTCAAGGGGAAGAATACACAAGTGATAAGTCGTCCACGACTTATCGAAACTGGGTTAAGTCGAAGAGGCCTGGAACTGTATTTTCTGATGCCGCTTTAATCCATGCCGTAGATTCTCCTGACGAGTTAATCTGAACCGATTGTTTCTAAGTCGTTACTGGAGTATAAGTCGTATGGCGTCTGTTGTAAATAAGTTGAGTCGAATGGAGTTGATGAGTCGGCAACGACTTAAAAGATGTATTTTTCTATGTTGTATTTTCTGTTTTAAGTCGTCTGTTGTAATAAGTCGTATCCTTGGCTGAGTCATGAGTCGGAGTATGTTGAGTCGTGTGTTGTGGTAGTTGTTATTTTTGCAGTTTGATAAGTCGTTTATGATGAGTCGTAGAGCATAGTTATGAGTCGGAAACGACTTAGGAGTTGGAGAAATTTCTGTTGTAAAATTGTTCGCCTATAAATAGGCCGTGAGTCTCATTTGTAAAGGTTGTTGATTTTTGAATAAAATTCTCTTTTGATTGCTTTGTGCTTTCATTCCAAATTGGTAGTTGAGTGTAATCTCCTATCTCCTCTTTCGGTTAATCGAGTGCGCGCGATTCAACGATTGTAGAAGCCGATTCGCGGAATCAAGTGCGCATGATCAACGCTTGAAGAATTGAAGATCTTTGAACCCGGTATCGTGCGCGATCAACGAGTTCGAGATAGCTAGAGTTCGGTATCTTCGGATCAACGAATTCGGGCAATTCAGCATTCATCAATCCATCGACTGCTACTTTCACCGATCTACATTGTTTTGATTAATCCGCTGCGTCAGTCTACTTCAATCTGTATTAAGAGTGTAAAATAACAAATTGGCATTTCCTTGGTTACATTAGGCAAACTTAAATGGAACAATAAGTATAGAATTAGCGCTATAGCGACAAGACATTAGTTGATACTGTATAGATGAAAATAGGATAACTGTAGGCTATGGGCAATCCAGGTATTGTGTTGTCCCCTATAGGCTATGGGCAATCCAGGTATTGTGTTGTCCCCTGTAGGCTATGGGCAGACCAGGTGGACAAGAATGGAAAGGTATCTATTTTATACGTGTTATTAGAACTGTATCATTATAGATGTGTTCCACGTATGCCTAATTTAAAACTTGAAATTTTAGGGCTAAGTATAGCATAAACTAGAATATGGTAAATAAGGGACAGTAGCCTCCAAATTAATGAAAACCCTCATAAAGAAAATAGTATGATGATTTCTAAATTTGTAGACCTACATGACCTAAGCAAGTAAAAATGTTGAGGTAGTCATCGCAATAAATTTTTGAGTAATTAATATGGAGTAGTAAACACCAAATTGGAAGTTGTTACAAAATGGAGTTGGATTTATGTAACATTTTAATTCATTGAAATGAAATAAATAGCAATATAAATTTCTATAAATTATCCAGTTTTAGTACAAAAGTGTATCGTTTGAAATAACAAGGAATATGCCCCAAAACTAAGAGATGTACAAAATAGGGATAGTTACCGTATTTTATACCATCTATTTCAATATTAACAGAAAAGATAATTCCTTGTAATTCAAAATATGACACAAATCCTCTTTTAGAAATTTATAGGAAGTTACGGAGTTTGCATTTCCTTTTGGGGAAATATGTAATTCCAATGTATTAAAATGTAGAAATCTCTAAACTCTAAGTATAAACCAGAGTAATGGTCATCATGTCTATTGGATTAAAAGGGCAAGGCGCCATTTTGCATTAACTTGTCTCAACCATAAAATGAAATAGTGGAATAAAGTGATTAGAAGTTATAGCACATTAAGAAATGGTAAAGTTTTGGAAGTTCAAACACAAAAGGTATCCTAGATAAAACCATAGTCAAGATTGTGCAAGGGATGGTTAATTCAAGGATTTGTGTCTCCATCAAGAAAAAATATATTGTTAATTACACGCATTGAGAATACGAATGCGATTTTCATAGAAAAGACGATCAAGAAATTTTTATTAAGATTTGAAGGAGAGGATAAAAAGATTTTTATCAAACATCGCTCGGATTGGAGGAACATTATTTTCTTAAGAATTTTTTTTATATAGAAAACTAACATACAGTACATGGTTGTGTGCATAACAACTGCACGCGAACGAATTAACCATTAAGTGGTTATTATTTTGGTTAGAATGAGCTTAGATTATAACTCTAATGAATTTGAGGATTTTTACTGTTAAGGTTAAATAGGAAGATAGACCAACCTTTCATTTGTAGAAGTTGGAATAAATCCATGTAGACTATAAACATAATACCTAGGTACCATTACTTTTGGAAGCTTGGGAAATAGTCCAAGAGTAAAGAGAAATGACTTGAGTTGAACCGAATTTGGAAAAGAAGTGTTATTTTTTATATTTAGGAAATTAATAGTTTGGACAACCTTGAGGGAAATAGAAGTATAACAAAGGGCTAAGTTGGAAGTATCGTAGAAGAAGAAGTACAATCCACGGTTGAGTTATCTCACATAGTATTTAGGCTTTTGAGGTGATTAGGAACACCATAGAAAGAGTTATGACGGCATGTTGTGCATTGGAAGTTTTATGGAGCTACAGTTAGTGGGAGCATACTTGTACTCAAGTTTAGCATTGTGCAAGACGACACCATTTGAGTTAGCGATAAGGATTGTAGAAGGTTGCCAATGCATATATAATTGAATAGGAAATTATGCCAGTGGTGAAAGTTGGTTAGTGAAGTCAGGAATTAATTTATAGAAGGGTAAGGAGTGCACCAGATAGGCAGGAAGCAAGTACTGACAAGAGATACATAGGGTAGTCCATGAAGCTAAGTTCATATAAAGTCTATGGAACTCAGTCCATGGTAGAGAACAGACAAAGTAGAAAATTTCCAAGGAAAGAGAGAATGCAACTTAATTATTGGAAAGTCGTCATTATGTACTTGTGGAAATGACTATGTGGTCTAGCTACCACGGTCAAGCCATTTTAGTTAGGGGAGCATAGATTACCTTTGCATTTAGGTTCTAGCTTAAGTAGAGACCAAGGAATGGTTGCAACGTGTCAATAGGACATGTAATGGATGACGGATGCTAATGGATGTATTTGGATGTATTGTTCGGATTGTAATACGTTTACATATCTAGAATAGTATATCTGTTAGGTAGTACACACAAGCACATTATCTCTTATTTATTGTCTAGATGTTAAATATGATACATATGAATGTTTGATTATTGTTGTGCTAATGGATGTTATGCATATGGATGTTGCAATGGATGAAATGGTTGCGCATGCATATAGAATTACAAGTATAATTATTTAGGATATTGCATACTTTTAGAGGCGTAGCATGAGCATTTGCATGACAGAAGGTCGACTAGATCAATATGCCACTTACTCTTTTGAATTAGTATAGGTTCACGTGCATTTCACGTTGCATATATATGTACATATTGCATTAGAAAAATTTTAAGGACATTGATTGCACGTGGATGATGGATGAATAGATGATTGTAGCTATTGGTTGCTGTGTGTATAAGTTACATTTTTCGGACCTTTAATATTTCAGGAAATCCATTTAAGGAGGGAGAATGTAACATTCCGAAAATTTACGTAAAATTTAACAAGAATTTAATACAGATTTTAAAATAATTAATAAGAAAAGTAAATTTAATTAAAACAAGGACTAAAAAGAAAATTCTCATAGACATTCGAATTTGGCTACCAAATTTGCACCATTTTGTTCGTAGCGATTTTTCGGATGAGTTTCATGTATAACTTGTCAAAATATGGCTTGATATGAGAGAGTTACGAGCGTCGGAACGGATATTAGAATTTAAAATTTTAAAGTTAAAAATTAAAATACATAGATCGACCCAACTATAGAGTAAGTCACCCGGTGGCGGTCGACCCTAGCATAGGGGTGGTCGACCTGTGTTGATAAAAATTGAACGTTTGTCGATCTAGAGTGACGTGTTCCAAGTGCCCTGATCGATTGCTTGCACCTGAAGTACTTGATGAATGGTTGAGATGATAACTGAGGTTAATCTAATAGTCCGAGATGTTAACCTAACACTATAAATAAGTTGGTAAACCTAACCCTAATCTCTTTGTTGAACATACTATAACTAAACTCTGTCAAATTTTCTCCTCAAAACCCTAATTTTCTCAAACCTAAAAATCAAAATCAAACTCTAATCAATCTAAGAGGCAAGAACAAACAATCAAAGGGGAAGTAAGACGATCTATGGAAGGAACTATTGTTGGAGGCCAATTTCTCAAAGGCAAGAACTTGGGCTAGAAGGTGAGTGGGCACAAATTAATAATTTGATTAATGTAGTTAATTTTAAATTATTCCAATTGATTAGAATGCTACAAACCCTAGAATTGAATTTGTTAAATTAAATTGATAATGTTTAAACCCTAAATCTTTGATCCCTAAAACACTAGAATCGAATTTGTAAGTGGATTATGAAATTAGTTAATTAAACACTTGTTTATTATCAAATTGAAATCCCTAAAACCCAAACCCTAATTCGATTGAAATTGAAAAATTAATTAACCAGAAATTAGGGTTAATTAGAATAATTAATTGATTGTAATTATCAACAATCACCTGTAAGTAATCGAAAATCTAAAAACTGTTCGAACGTTGAAAATTCAATGCAAACGGTCGACCTAGGATTTTCTAGGTCGACTGTTAGTGGTCGACCTCAGGTTTGTCCGGGTCGACCATTAATATGAAAATTGCATAATTTTGACTTTGGCCTAAGGCCCAAATTAAATGGATAAAAATTAGATAATTAAATTATGAATTATGTAATTAGTGAACTGGATATTGAGCTAATTTGGGCTAAGTATTTCGCAAGGCTTGATATTGGTATGGGCGATGTATGTCGCATAAAAGGATTTGATTAGGGCGATTTATTTCGCAATAGACTCAGGGGGTGAGCGCAGCACTGTCAGAGACGCTTTCTAAGAGAGTCTGGTACTAATGGAAGATCCAAGTACACATGTTTCTAAAGCAACATGGTACAGGTGGACGATGGTGTGGTACAATAAGTGGGTATATGTATCGATTAAATTGGAGCTCGATACTAAAGGGAGTTCCTATGGAACCCTGGTGTAGTACAATAAGTGGTATAGGCATTAAATTTGAGCCCGATGCTAATGGGTGTTCATGCAAGGTGGACCCTAGTGCATTACAATAAGAGGCATTTTGCCACTATGACGGGGAGATGAACATGGGTGCATATAATGAGCCATTATGCAAGTATGCATTTTCGATGTTCAACCTCTTTGACATAGTATTGACATATTTTTGGTGGGAGAGTAGTTCCTGTTTTGGCCGATCATTAGTATGAGGATCGATCAGTAGGTTCGACACATTGTGTTAGATAAGAATCCTTAGGTATTGGATCTTAGGAGTTTGCCGACACTGTATATACACCCTACATCACTTAGAGTATATTTAAAGTTAATTGTACTTAATCATCTTATTAAACTTGTTTTCATTCACCAGACTTTTGTCTGACCTACCCTTTCTTTTCATTTTCCCCCGCCATGGGATGATAGGTTAGCAATTGTTTGAGCATAGTATGCGGAGGAAAGAGCTTCTCGTTAGAGTTTTCCACATCATTTATTGTTCTTCATGTAGTTTCTTATTGTAGAAAATGTTTTCAAGCTTATATTATATTTTTGAAAAACATTGTATATGTAAATCAAGTATTTTGGAGATTGTTTTTCTGAAATGTCTATTTATATTTTAAATAATTCCGCTGTGAGATCTGAAAGTGTAGAATGTCTTAGAACTCCACCCTTATAATTGTGCTATATAATGTCTTAAAATCTCAACAGCTCGTATTTCTTGGCATGACGTGTCCGAAAGTCACATTAGGCTTTGGATCGGTGTGTCGGGAGGTGCGGGTTGCTACAACGACATTATCTTCTTCAAATGCCAAAATGCGAAATAAGCTCTTATAATTGATATAGTTGTTAATAGTCCAAGGGTGAAACACTGACCATATCACAAAGCCTCGATCTAAAAACTCACAAATCTTATAATGCCCATTTTGAGGATCATCGTAGATCGGTGTTATACCATCACCCTAACTTCCAATTTTTTGCTTCTCTTCCTCCTCCTCTATAAATACCTATATATATGAACATATAATTTGTTATGAATATATACTCGTTGACTTCCAAAAACTATTTCTTAGAATATAGGAGAAATTCTTAAAAAATTCGATTAATTATTGTTACACTACAATACTTGACATATAATTTTATCTATCAAGGTATGAAGTATTATGGTCTGATCATGTTTTGCATTTACAATCACAAATTAGAAAGCTTCATGTAGATATCAAACCATCACCATGAATCGATGCAAAGTTTTGTTGGACTGGTCAATGCAAGAATGTATGCACTGATCGGTGCATTCGTGTATACTATATTCAAACAACAAGTTCTTAAATATTTAGCAAGATGCATATAAATGGTTTGATATCTTTTATCATGGCGGTAGTTAATCATTGGTTCTTGGTTCTATTTGAATCAACTAGACTAATATAGTATTCGACCTAAACATAGAATCTTCTTGCTCGTATTTATTTTGTTTTAAGGAAGGCCAAGAATTAGTGAACATAAAACATCTAGATTTCTTTCATATGGTTCAATTTATGACTTGTGAATAATAATATGATCATTCTTTCAGCTTCTATTTGAGATAATTTTGAAATTAAACCATTGGTCTAAATCCAATGGGAGTGGCTTAGTTGGTTAATAGTTCAGAATACGAGACTAAAAGTCGCAAGTACGATTCTCGAGATTGACATTTGTTGGCATTAATGAACCATGTTCAAAAAATCATTAGTTTAAATAAATCAAACAATGTGATCAAGACAGTTTATTTAACTTCCACCAGCTAAATATTTTACCAACCCAAACACTAACAACGTAAACATGTATATATAAAAATGATTGTTGAGAAAAGGTATTATCCCTTAATATACCACTTATGCATGGAGATTCTTCTTAATGTCCCAACCTTTAGCATAAGAGACCATTTAAGAATAATAAAAATATTCCTTAAGCAACACTTTGCCCTTTATTAGCCTTTTCTTTAACTGACCCTAATTAGCGATCTCCTTTCGTTGTAGTTTATATACTAATAAATATAGCTCTAAAATCTTAGTTAATAAGAGGACCACCTTAATCACTAAAAACATTCTTGAGTTAATTAAATCTGATTGTTAAATAAAAAATGAAAAGACTATGGAAATTCAATAAAAATATTATGAAAATAGTAAAAAGGACAAAACTCAACAATTTTTAGGTGCCAGGCGCCAGAACATGCATTTTACTTTCGTGCATGAATGACAAAGTTCATTTCATAATAGAGCAGTAGGACAAACTTTTTAGGTTTAAGGACACGTTAATTTAAGGTTGTGTTTTTTACATGGTTAAATCTGGACGGGGGGAGGGGGAGGGAGGGCAAGGGTGCGGTAGATCTCGGCAACAGTGCATCAGCTCTCAATGGTGGCCGACTCGAGCTTGATGACGATGATGATGGGGAGAGGCGCGACAAGTTTGATGATGATGGAAGGAGGAGATGCTGATTTTCGACACTCTAGCGCATCCCCATGTAAGCATGCTTCATTGTGTGTGATGACACAACCTAACAAAGCTTTCGATGAGCCAACGTCCCGATTGAACATCCCTTCATCGCCTCCCAACAAGCACATATATGGTCTTGACAACACTTACTTGTAACAAAAGAAATTCCCTAATGTTATGTGTTATTAATCTCATGTATATACCACGTTATACGCCATATATTTTTGCGATGTGGGACTTATTCGTCCAACCCATGCACCCACAACGCAAGCCACACCTAACAATCTCCACCTTGGCGAGCATTTCCTCAAACCTTCTTGGTGAGCATACTGTAGAAGTTCTACAGTTAGGCCAGGCTTCTTCCACTTTGTTTTCCACAGTTAATCTCCACCTTAAGGCAAGTACTTCTACTCAAGTCATCTTGAAGATATCAAGTCCTCAGTGCAGCGGAGGAGGTCTGCAAATCCATGAATCCTCTTCTAGCGGTGGGATCATGTTGCTTAACCATTTCTCCTCCTTAACGAGTCTTTCTTCTTTGCTCAAGCCTCAAGAGTCATGCTTTAGTTACTCGCATCATCTAATGGTCTCCCGAACCATCGGTACTAATACCATGTTGAGTTTCGGTACTCCAATGCGTCCCCATGTACGCATGCTTCATTGTATGTGATGGCACCACCTAACGAAGCTTCCAATGTGCCGGCATCTCGATCGAACATCCATTCACCGCCTCCCAATGATCACATACATGGTCTTGGACTCTTGGCAACACTTACTTGTAATAAAAGGAATTCCTTTATGTTACGTGCTACTATCCTATATATATATATATACACACACACACACAACACATTATATGCCATATTTCTTGCGATGTGGGAATTATCCATCCAACCCACATACACACAGTGTAAGCCACACCTGATAGGAGATTGTGATGTACATCGACATGAAGATGGTCTAAGAATTAATGTGTTGCAGTGGTGATAGAGGAGTGATGTTTTACGGGATTAGAGTTAGAGATGAAGGGGGAACAATAAGGAATTTGGGAAAAAGAAGATAACAGTGAATGATGATATTGAGTAGTATCAATTTTCTTTAAAAATAAAATAGTTTTTATATTTCAGCTCCTAATGCATTTTTGCAGTAGTATTTGTAGATAAAAAATGTATATTTTATAGTATTATCTCATCATTTTGTAATATCAGTTTGTAGCATCTTTTCAAGTATGTGTACTAATGTTATTGTATTGTATCATTGTTTGTTTGTTTTAAATGAATTAAATTATATACATTTTTTGTGCGTAATCCTATTTAACAATAGCAGTTTCTGAATTGTGGTAGCTTTTTTAAAATGTAACAGCATTCATATTGTAGCTTCTTTTTTATGTGTATAGTAATGATACTTTGTAGTATCATTTTGTTATTTCCTTAAATAAATATAGTTATGTATGTATTTGATCATAATGCTATTTTATTGTAGCATTTTATGAACTGTAATAGTGTTTTCTGAATTGTAGTAGCTTTTTTAAAGTTGTAGTTTACAAACATTTGTTGCTTCTTTTCAGATGTCTGTAGTAATGATACCATGTAATATAATTTTTTTTTAAATAATTATAGTTATGCATATTTCTGTTCATAATGCTACTCTGTAGTAGCATTTTATGAACTGTAGTAGTATTTACTGAACTGTAGTATATTTTTTAAAATTGCAGCAGCAGTTTATAAACAATTGTATTTCTTTTTAGATGATTTATATATTGTATTTCACAACATTATTTTATAATATCATTATGAATTATAGTATTTGTTTATAAAGTATATTAACATTTTCTTGATTTGTAGTATGATTTATAAATTGTAGTATCGCTTTTGAATTAATATTTTTAAATTCCATTTTCTAATATCATTTTATGATTTTATTTGTAAAGGTGGTATCATTTTTATTTTATTTTTTTATAAGTTTGGAATACTATTTTCATAAATTAACTTATAATGTTGCTAAATAGCTTTGTAAATGTGGTATCACTTTTATTTAATTTTTCGAATATCTATGGTGTTATTTTTCACAAATTATTTTATAATGCTACTGTGTAGTAGTATTTACCGAACTAAAAAAAGGAATACTGCAATTATATTTCAGTTTTATCATGTAATAGTAGATCTTACCTTTTGTTATCATTTTTTGATTAAATGATATGACTCAGTAGCATTTTGTAGTTGTTGTATGTCATTTTACATTGTTTTCTCATATAATTATATTGTACATTATCATTTTTTTACATGTTGCTAACTTGCATTAATTGTTGATTGATAAATAAGATAAGCTGGACAACGATGTTGTTGCGAGCTAGAAGATGTAGACGGCACTGTAGGCGGCAGTAGAGGCGTGATTTTTGTTTTTTAGGTTTAGGTTTTGAGAAGGCGGCCGCTAAGAATGTGACAGCTACAGAAGGCAGCGGTTATTACCAACGATGATACACGCTAATGGGGCAGTTTGGGGGATGCAGTAACGTGGGATATGGCGACGTAAGGTGTGGTGGCGTAAAAAGTGATGATTTTGGCTTACACGAAAAGATGTCATTGTGGCTAATTGTTAACCCAAAAAATGGATCGACACCTTGGTTTAAATTTAAAAGCACCGGCCCTGTTCTGACAGAGCAATATCACAGATCATAGATATATGAAAAGAACGGTAAAAGAAAGAAGACAGAAAAAAAATTTAGTGGTTCGGCTGTAACAACCCTGGTATTGGAGATTACTGATGATATTAAATTTGAGTTAATAAATTTACCAAGTGATGTATTTCAACATTTAATTGTTGAAATAAATGCAAATTGATGGAAATAAAGTTTTAAAAACTTTATTTTGAGGTATTGGAGTGAAATTAGTCATTTGCTGTATTTTAATTAAGTCAATGTGATAATATTGATAGTTATTGCCAATATTAGCCTTTTATTGAATATAAAAGGAAAAATGTGAAGAAAACTTGTATTTTATTAAAATAAAAGATGAAATATTGTGTGAAAATATTAGTTTGTTGTTTTAAAAGTGGTAAAATGGTATTACAATTTATTTGACTAAGAGAATAATTTTTGAACAAGTTATATTCTAAAAATAGTGTATTTACACTAAAATTGTGTAAAGTGTTAAATATTCTTAAAAAATGGTGTTTTATTATTGAAATAACTTTCTATTATTAAAATAAATTTTATTTTGTCAAAATAACTATTTTATTTCAAAGCAAATTGATGTATGTATTTTACTTGGCTTGTAAATGTTGAAATATGAATATATAGTGTAAAATAGGTTAATATATACACATAACTTTGTTTTTTTCACTAAGTATACTATTTGGGCTAAGAGTGTTTGAATGAGATCCATAGCCCATCCTCTAGAAATATCTTGTTGAGGAAAAAAATAAATTGTACGTATCTTCATTTTCTTCTTCCTCTCAACAAAATCTTACAGTAAAAGAACAAAAGGAAATTTCATGGCTTTCTCAATCTAAAACCAAATCACCAAATCTTTTGCAAATTATAGAAGGGAGTCTTCAAACTAGAGTATATACAAGGTAATCACATCCAATACTAGGAATTAATCCATCAAATCTTGAGTTTGTATTGAAGTGTTTGTAACTTTTCCTCTTTTGTTTTGCATGTCCTTATTTTGCAATCTACATGCTCTTGAAGGCCATTTCCCTTCAAAATCCATCATATTGTTGCTGAAACCATTGCTAAATCAAGTGGTAAGCAAGGTAAGAGTTTCTTACAGCAAGCTAAAGCTAAAAAATCAAATTTTGCTATCAATTGTTGATGGAATTTCTCAATTTATCGGCTTCGTTTTCTGTTTTGCTGGCTGAAAAAGCCCCATATTGGAAAATTCATATCTTCTTCAATTTTAAGCTAATTGATCTCAGATTTTGATATGTTGTTATAGTCGGGCAGCAGTATCTTTCTGGAAATTTTCATTGAATTTTGAGTTATTTTGCTATAGGAAATTATTGGTTGAAGTCGGCCAAAAAATTGATCTTTGTGTTCTGGCCGAAAATAGGTCATATTAGAAAAATCATATCTTTTTCAATTTTTAGCATATTGATCTCAGTTTTTGATATGTTGTTTTAGTCAGGCAACTCTGCATTTATGGAAATATTCATTTAATTTTGAGTTATTTTGCTATAGGAAACTATTGGTTGAAATCGGCCAAGAATTTATCTCTGTTTGTTGGTCGAAAATGCACCATATTCAAAAAATCATATTTTCTTCAGTTTTAAGCAAATTGATCTCAGTTTTTGATAATTTGTTGTAGTCGTGCAAAACTACATTTTTGGAAAATTTTGGTTGAATTTTGAGTTGTTTTGATATGGTATATTAATGCTTGAAATTGGCCAAAAACTGATCTCTGATTACTGGTCGAAAATACATCAACTTAGAAAAATTATATCTTCCTCAATTTATAATCAATGAACCTCAATTTTTGATATGTTGTAACACTTGGATGGTTCATTGCTTCTGAAAATTTTCAATGAATTTGCAATTGTTTTGGCCTGCAAAATTAATGTTTGAAATTGGTCAAAAACTGATCTCTGTGTATTGGCCGAAAATACATCACTTTAGAAAATTTATATCTTCTTCAATTTACATTCAATGAACCTGAATTTTTGATATGTTGCAGTACTTGGATTGTTCAATGTTACTGGAAATTTTCAATGAATTTGCAATTGTTTTGACCTGCAAAATTAATGCTTGAAATTGGTCAAAAACTGATCTCTGTGTATTGGCCAAAAATACATCACTTAAGAAAAATTATATCTTCTTCAATTTACATTCAGTGAACCTGAATTTTTGATATGTTGCAGTACTTGGATTGTTCAATGTTACTGGAAATTTTCAATGAATTTTGAGTTGTTTTGATCTGGAAAATTTATGCTTGAAAATGGCCAAAAACTGATCTCTGATTACTGGCCGAAAATACATCAACTTAGAAAAATCATAACCCTTTCATTTTGTAGTGAATTGCTCTAAATTTTTGATATGTTATAGTCCTCATATCATAGTATAATACAGCAAAATTTGGCTGAAATCTGGGTTGTTTGGCACCCCAAATTACTGTCCGAAGTTAGCCAAAAACTAAGTTGTTTGGTAGATTGTTCTTTTGCTTCTAATTGCGCTTTCGTTAGCTGTTTCACTGCAAATTTCGCTGATTTTAAATATTGTTGAATAAGTTTGATGATGAATGTTTTAAGTATTTTTATCTGACAGTGAATTGGCTTTGAAGTACTGTCTTATGATATTTTTACCTGCCGAGGACATGAGGCGGGATTGTTATGATGAATTGATGATGGTTGTGTTGTTTAAGAAGGACTTTTACTTATCGATGAAATGAGACAAGTTTTGATGTCACTTTAAACTCATCAAAGTATGAGACACGATGAGTTGGGTGCTTTACACTCGCCAATGAGACGAGGCGGTGTATGTTTGATTTGGATTTTTATGACAGCTTTCTAATGTGGCATCGACTAACGATTAGTAAACCAATAGGTGCGAATGTATGGTATGGGACGTACATTAACACCCATTGGGTTCCTATTCGAGATGTTGTGACACATTCAAGATGTTATTAGTACTACAAACCGAGTATAAGATTGGAATCATTACGATGTTCTTGATGTCATTACTAGATTCCAATCATCATGATGTTTTGCTCGGATTTTATGATTTGGGTGTCATCTCGATATTCGACTATAGTCAATCAAGATGATCAAGATGCTAAGATATTAATGACCCCAAGTCATCACGACGTATGGTACCAAATAATAGTAGTACTAGTCAAGACGAAAAGCACGTGCAATTTTCTATGAAGTTTTCTATGTTCGATTTCACCTTTTTATGATATGTTATTTGAATATGGCCTTGAGTATGATATAGGCTACATTCATATTATTCTATATGGTGATTTCGATTATGATTTCCTTTAACTCTTAATGAGTTCTTATGATAGATTATGATGATTTGATGTTTCTTTATGAAGTTATTATATGGTTCTCATCCCTTATCCACTTTACTTAGAGATGTCCTTAAGAGAAACCATATGCATGTTACTTATTGAATTCCTTTGAAATAGATAGATAAATCCCCGATGTCCCCTGTCTTATAAATGATATGATGAATAACATGTCGTTCCGTTGGCAACAACGGAGTGATTCTCACCCCTTTCGCTTATTACTGAGATCCTTACTACTAATAAGTTCTAGCCTGCCTGACCCGTGTGTTTTTCACTCGGGTCAGACCGAGTTGTTTCAGGTATCATCTATTGGACTTAGCTTGAAGTTGATGTTGGACATTAGCTTATCTATTGCTTGAGTAGTTGATTTCTTCCGCATACTATGATGTATTTATATTTGATTCAATGTATATGGTGTGGTCGAGTACCACATTTATTGTATTCATATTGTATTGTACTAAACATGTATCAGTGTATATGTATATATATATATATATATATGATGTTGATTACTGTTCTGTGATGTGCTTTACATTTAGTTATTGTATTTTGTTCTGATAGATCCGTTAGCCACCTATAGTTTTGGATTAAGCATTTACTGGGTATGTCGATCCATTGAGATAGAAAAGAAAAATCATATTGCATTTATCGACGTATTCAGTAGATGTTTAAGACAAAGTTATAGATGGTCGCCCTTAACCAGCCCTATTCTCCGCTTTAGTAGACGGAATTACTCGTTAATTCTCTTTACTAAGGTGGGTCTCGGGGTGGGGCGTTACATCGGCTGTTAATGAAGCCTACGTCTACTTTATATTTTCATTATAGACCGATTAATGTTATAAGAGATGTTTGATTACAAGGCTTTGATTACCTTTAGCTAGATTCAATCCCCAAAGTTGGAATTCACTGGAGAATCATAGTGAATTCCGTTGGAGATTGTTGTGAGAGGGGCAGAGAGTGAAAAATGTTTCCAGCTGAGCTTCGGCAACCAATCCGGAGAAGATCTCATTTATGTTGCAAGTAGGTCGATATTTATAGAGAATGGAGGACTCCTAGGCCAGGCCTCTTCATCCACTGCTCGCGGGTAGGTAGAGAATGACCCAGGGGGTTTGGCTCGCAAACTGAGGCAAAACTATGGGTCATTGGCAACCCATGGTCTATGGGTCGCTGTCGACCCATCGACTTGGCTCGTTTGCGAGCCAATGCCTTAGCCTCTTTTCATTGCATCCTTAGTTAGTTCATTTGAAGATTCGAGGGGAGGCATGGGTCGCTAATGATCCAAACACTTAGGATTTTTCTGGAGTTTGAAATTGGAGAAGTTTCCATAGTCTTTTGTCGTCATTGCTCCGGTAATATAGCTTGGCTCTCGTTAACTCCTTGTATTAGCTTTTCTAGTTAAGTCCTGAACCATTCTGATAATACGAGGTTATTATGTTTCCTGTTGGTTCCTGCTGGATTAAAAACTCGGATAACATTTTCCCCCTAGAGTACGTCTTCATTGTAAACAAGGCGTGCTCTGGAAGTTATTGCTCTTCATTTATGTCCTTCGATTTCCAAGTGATTGCATTAGAGTTTACGAATACGTAGCACATCATGTTGTTGGTCATCTAGCTTTATTTCTGATTGCTATTACTTGTCACTACGGATCAAATTTCTTCCCATAATTTCCCGGTATGCCTCGGATAGAATGATAGGTGTAGGAGATCGAGTTCAAGAAAAATAGGAGTAGCTCTCTTTTTTTCCATGGGTCGCTAGAGATCCATGTGGGATGGGTCGTTAGCAACCTGACTGCTTGGGGAAATTTGCACTTGTAAAGGAGAGTCGCCAACGATCCATAGTGGATCGCGCACGACCCAACTACTTAGTAAATTTTTTTGCTTTGCTCTTTTGCTCGCCTATATACTTGACTTGAGCCGACCTAACCTTTATTCGACCCGAGCCAGCAAACCTCTTCACGCGATCTATCCTTCGAGCGACTCAATTCCAAGCGATTCAACAGTCCTCCTACGCCTTGATCCATCAATCTCTGGTGATTCCTTCCATCATGATTCTAGTGATTCCTTCCATCGTGATTCCGGCTCGAAATTCCAAACCCTAGTTCGGAATTCCAGTTAGCTACCATCTTGAGTTGTCATCGATCCATCTATCTTGCAACTGATCCATCATAGTTTATTGAATTCAGCCTTTGATCCTTCCCGTGTTCTAGAATTAAATCAAAGGTGGGTTCGTTAATTGGTTTGCTAATTACCGTGTTTGTGTAATGACTTGATGACGAGTTTCCATTTGCAATGTTGATTGTGAGAAGTTCGAGTTGATTGCGGTTTAATGGAGGAAGATAGTAAATCAAGTCTCGAGTTGTTTCCCGCAACGACATTCGAGTTTCGGTCCAGTGCTTGACATGTTTTGTTATCTTTGTCCATTAGACCAGAATTGACTTGTGTCCAGTTTCCCAGTTGTTTCTATACATCACATCACCAGTTGATCATGATTCTTTCGCAGAATTTGGACTTATCTTGCTTGCTTGTTCACGCTCGGCGTTCCTGTAGTGAAAAGAGTTTTCCATGTCACTTCAAACAACGGATCCGTTATCGATCATGGATCGATAACGGGTAAGTGTACAAGAAGTAGAAACAAAAGTAGAAAACGAAGTGACACGGGAAGTTCTTTTCTTCTTCCCTTGCAAGCGAACTATCTACACGGGGTAGGGCGTTTGCAGTCTATCGAGTACTGAGTTTATCCCATATATATAGCACACTTCACTTGCCCCAGTCCGTACTTGAAATCCGACGTGGCGATTACAAGTTATTGTTTCTTCGGAATTCAAGTGTGGCAGGAGAAGCTATTAATTTAGGATGGATTAACTTGACCATTTTTGGACGCGAGTTTTGTTATTTAGAATGAAGTAGCCATCCGCGCGTCGTAAGTCAACCGAGGAAAGCCCGACACTCTCAGAAGCCGAGTCATCATCCACTTCGCAAGCTCAGTATGGCCAATTAGTCCCAGTTGGGCCAACTGTGGATCGTACGCCTCCCAACTTTAGATTTTTGCTTAATCCGCCTGAGAGGGCTTCATCGGTTGTTCCCGCCAAGGTCCTTCATAACATCTGTGCGCAACATGGAATTCCGAAAGAAGATGTTCGTCTGCCAGAGAAGGACGAATTCACTCATATGCCTCCCCTGGGATACATCGCTTGCCATCGAAACATGTGTTTGAATGGTGTCGTGCCTCCCTTCAACGACTTTCTATGTGAGACTGTCTCGAACTTTGGTATTGCCCCATTTCAGCTTCATCCGAATGGCTATGCCATCCTGACTTGCCTGCATGTTCTTTTCATGCGGGCGTTCAACCGCACTCCAAGTTGTGACGAGTTGTAGTACTTTCTGGCGTTCAAGAGGAGAGATGATTTTCCCTCCTTGATCATAATCAAAGCGTAGAGAAATCGAAAAATCGTCAAACGCTTGCAAAGCAACATATGCAATATTTCTTTGTCAGATGCCCAAAGGGGTTCAACCGTATGTCTCCTGTAGTTATTCCAAGACCGAATAGAGACGCGACACTCAATGAAGTTTGTCAAACTTTAAAGGCTATCGATGCCGAGGAGAGAAGCATTAAAGTATTACTGACTGATGAAAACTTGGGTCGATATGGACTGCTGGCTCCGCGTAGGTCTGCCGTTCAAGTTGAAATTCCTTCTTCTGCTTGATCCAGGGTTCATACGAGATCTATTTCCTCCTCCCCAGATTCCGAAGAAGGCACCTCTCAAGAGAGAGAAAGCCCATCTGGAGGATCCACCATCAAAGCCCATGAAGGGGAAGAGGCTGTTGCGACTGGATTAAGCGGCCTGGATAGAATGCCTCCAATTCTAGAGGAAGTAAAAGAGGAGTTCAAACAAAGAGAAGGCAAAGGTACATTGGACTCGAAAAAGGAAGAGTGAGAGTTTGAAAGTAGTAGTGATGAGCCACTGCTAGTGATTGCTTCTTGTCTGAATTCGACAGTGGGGACTTAAAGTCTTGAGATGAAACTCCAGGTATGAGCCCCATTCTTTTAAGCTCCCCTCTCCCGAATATAAGTGATAAAGGCAAAGCTCCAGAGTTCGGAAGGCATCGAGACTCTCTGAGTAGGGACGTTGGAGCGAAATTTGGGAATTTCAGCGACGTCTATGTTGACTTTGATGAGCTCATGAAAGATGATTATAAATTTGTTATGGCGCCTCCCAGCTTGAGTGACATCGCGCCAGAGATTACCCCGGTTCCGCCCACAATAGTCGAAGTTAGTTCGATTCCACCTACGACGGCTGTCCGTCCTGGTTTGTAATGACGTTTTAGGCTCGCCTTAGAAACACAACACACGTTGCGCTAGGATTACACTCATTTTCATTCATTTCTCCATATTCATAGTGTTTATCTTATGTTTTTGAAACTTTAAATGTATGTTTTATGCCACATATGAAGAGAGGACAAGGTTTCTATGATGACTTTGAAGAGTTTACTAACTCATAGCGATATTCAAAGCGCACCTCCAGCCGTTATCGATCTCAAGAAACGGAGGAGGAATATAGGAGGAGAAAAGAACTCGAAGCTGAAACCAGCCGTCAGGAAAAAAAGGGACTGAAGCCGATCGTATAAAGGCAGGTACGAGAAGAGGAGATCTCTTGAGGAGAGGGATGAACCGTCAAAAAAGTCAAAGTTTGAACACCATCCTCATTCTTCAGAGCTCGCTCCAAAACACTCTTCTATGGGTCAAGAAATTCCTATTACTTCTGCCCTGCTTCCGCCTTCGACTCACGTTTCATCATCTTCCATAGTTTATGCTGCCCCCGGTGCTTCTTGCCCACAACGGAGACCTGCCTACTCCCTTCCTTCGGGCCCTCCTAAACTTGAGGCAGCGCTTCCTGGTTGGTTCTTAAAAGGGGTTAAGTTCAACCTGGATCTACACCCCGTTCGCAAGGGTTCCTACATGTCGCATCACCAAGCTATTCAGAGTGACCTAGAATAGGCCAAAGGATGGGAGAAGCTTTGTAAACAGCTGGCGGATTCGAACAAAAATAATTAACAAGAGATCCTATCCTTCGAATTAGAGAAGGACGAATTGGGGAGGGTGTTGGCCAACCGTGATGCTAAGATTAAACAGCTGGAGGAAGAGAAGGAGGCAGCCCTTCTCATGAAAGTAGGAGGAACGCCGATCTGATGAAGGAGTTAAAGGATGCATATGCAAAAGTTGAGATCGTTTCGAGGGATGAGATTAAGAAGACTCATGCAGAGGAAGCTAAGCTGAAAAAAGAAGTGGCCGCTTGTAATGCTATCATCGAGGCTCAGAGGAAAACTATTGCCGACCACGATCTGATTGTTGAGGGGCACAACAAAACCATTTCCGACCAAGCCAAGACCATCGCCAAGCTATAGGCTCAGGTCACGCAGCTTAGTACTGACAAGACTGCAGCTGAAGTTGAGAAGGCTGCCGTGAAAGCGGATTACTTGGACCTCCAAAATTCCTTCGACAAGAAAATGGAGAAGTGACGCAGTGGATTTATCAAAACAATGTAGATCGGTGAAAGTAGCAGTCGATGGATTGATGAATGCTGAATTGTCCGAATTCGGTGATCCGAAGATACCGAACTCTAGCTATCTCGAACTCGTTGATCGCGCACGATACCAGGTTCAAAGATCTTCAATTCTTTAAGCGTTGATCAAGCGCACTTGATTCCGCGAATCGGCTTCTACAATCGTTGAATCGAGCGCACTCGATTAACCGAAAGAGGAGATAGGAGATTACACTCAACTACCAATTTGGAATGAAAGCACAAAGAAATCAAAAGAGAATTTTATTCAAAAATCAACAACCATTACAAATGAAACAACTCGCCTATTTATAGGCTACAACACGCAAAGCAGAAAAAAAAAACAACTCCTAAGTCGGCAACCGACTTAACAACATCTCCGACTTAACATAAGTCGTATACTACTTACAACACAAAGTTCAGAAAAACTTAAAAATATTACAAGTACTTAGGTCGGAAACGACCTACGACCTAACACGGTGACGACTTAAGACAAACAGCTACAACACTTGCCTTCAGCGACTTAAACCATGCGGCGACTTAAAGAAATCAACGGTCATCATATTTCAGCGACTTAAAGAATGGACGGCATCCGTAGTTTGCGACCTAAAACAAAAGCGGCATCAGGAATCAAAGGCAGAGATTAACTCGGCAGACACATCAATGGTATCCAGGACTTCGCGATTTAAGATAAAAGCGGCATCAGAACTTCGCGACCTAAGCTTTATGCGACCTAACTTAGGTCGTTCCATTTTAGCTCGTAGCACCTTTAACTCGGTATGTCTTTCCAGCGTTCTACCTTCCAACTCGTTAGGTCGTAGGCATCCTTCCATAAGTCGTGAGCGACTTAGCACTTCAGCTTTCAACAAATTAGGTCGTAGCGCTTTCCTTGGTGACACGGTAGGTCGTTCCCACGACTTATGCCTTAGTTCCTTAGGTCGTACGCATTTCTGAGCGTCGGTTCCGTTAGCTCGTAGCCCATCTTCAATAGGTTGTGAGCGACCTAAGAACCCATTAGGTCGTGAGCGACCTAAGACTTCAATTTTTAACAACTTAGCTCGTTCCAACGAGCTATCTCTCAGCTTCTTAGGTCGTACCCGAGTTAACTCGGTTGGTTGCTTGTATGCTTCAGACTTCCCCTCCTTAGGTCGTGAGCGACCTAAGACTTCTTCACTAGGTCGTGAACGACCTAAACCTTGTAAATTTATAACTCGCGCTGCATCATCCTCCCCAGGTTGAGAAAAATTCGACCTCGAATTTGTACATTCGTCCATATCAGCTCGTTCATCCCCATGACATGGTACGAGATGTTTAACATTGAACACATCAGAAGTGTACACATCTTCTGGCAGCTCCAACTTATAAGCATTTTCGTTAATTCGTTGTACGACCTTTACAGGACCAATTTTTCTGGCTTTCAATTTATTGTACGCACCTACTGGAAAACGATCTTTTGTTAACACTGCATAAACCATATCTCCTTCATTAAACTCAACATTTCGTCGTTTCAAATCAGCAGACTGTTTATACTTCACATTTGCTTTCTCTAATCGTTCTTGAACGACTTTATGACATTCCGTCAGTCCTTCAACAAAATCAGCAGCTTTCTTAATTGTCCCCTTTGAGTGTGGTATCATCGTTAAATCTAACGGTCCTTTTGGTAAGCTCGAATAGACAATCTGGAATGGACTGAACCCAGTACTTCGATTCACAGCATGATTATGGGCAAACTCTGCCTGGCATAACTTCACATCCCAACTCTTCAAATTATCTTGAACAAGACACCTCAACAAGTTTCCCAACGATCGATTAACCACCTCCGTTTGTCCATCAGTTTGCGGGTGATAAGCACTACTAAACTTCAGCTTTGTTCCCACCATTTTCCACAAACTCAACCAAAAGTGACTCAGAAATCGAGTATCTCTATCCGACACAATAGATTCTGGCAATCCATGAATTCAATAGATCTCCCTGAAAAACAACTGGGCAACATGAACAGCATCCGCCGTCTTCTTACAAGCAATAAAGTGTGCCATCTTCGAAAATCGGTCAACCACCACATAAATGGAATCATTACCACGCTGCGTTCTCGGCAACCCCAACACAAAGTCCATACTCACATCAACCCATGGTTTAGTTGGTACCGGTAACGGCATATATAAACCCGCATTAGTCGCAGTTCCTTTCGAAACTTGACAGATATGACATCTCTCAACAAACCTCTCCACTTCTTTCCTCATCGATGGCCAAAAGTAGGATTGTGAAATTAACTGTAAGGTACGGTCTCTTCCAACATGCCCTTCTTCATGTAACTCCTTGATAATCTTCATTCTCAAACTACCCTCCGGTATGCACAGTCGATTTCCTTTGAATAGAAAACCATCTACAATTACGAAATCATCCGTCTCTCCTTCCTTAACTTTATCAACAAATTTTGCAAAGTAAGGATCATCAGTAAATAATTCTGGCAATATTTCAAACCCCGTCACTTCAACCTTTAGTGTAGTCAACAAATGATTCCTCCTACTCAAAGCATCAGCCACACGATTTGTCACCCCTGACTTGTGTTTAACAACAAAAATAAACTGTTGCAGATATGCAATCCACGATGCATGTCTCGCTGAAATCTTGTCTTGCCCTTGTAGATGCTTCAATGCCTCGTGATCAGTGTAAAGAACAAACTCTTTCTGAAATAGATAATGTCTCCAGTGTTTGATAGATTGTACAACAGCATAGAATTCCACATCATACGTACTGTATCTCATCTTCGCTCCTGACAACTTCTCACTGAAATATGCAATTGGACGTCCCTTCTGACTCAACACCCCTCCAATCCCAACCTTGGATGCATCAGTGTGCAGTTCAAACACTAGCTGAAAATCAGGTAGCACTAGAATTGGTGCAGTCGTCAGCAATTCCTTAATCTTCCCAAAAGCACTCCCTACTTCCTCTGTCCATGCAAACTGTTTACCTTTCATGCAATCTGTAACAGGTGCCATCACACTACTAAAGTGTGGTATAAACCTTCGATAGAATGAAGCCAACCCGTGAAAACTACGAACTTCCGTTATCGTCTTGGGCTGTGGCCAATTTCTGATTGCCTCAACTTTACTTTGGTCAACCTGTATTCCTTTCTCTGAAACAACATACCCCAGAAATAAAACACTGTGCGTCATGAACACGCACTTCTTCGTAGCAGCATAAAATTGTTCTTGTCTCAGTACCATCAGCACTTCTCTAAGATGATTCAAATGCTCCTCTGGACTCCCACTGTAAATTAGAATATCATCGAAATACACCACCACAAATTTCCCAATGAACGGTCGAAAAATCTGATTCATCACCCTCATGAAAGTACTTGGTGCATTGGATAAACCAAATGGCATGACCAACCATTCGTATAGACCCTCCCTGGTTTTAAAAGCAGTTTTCCACTCATCTCCTGGTCTGATACGAATTTGATGATATCCGCTCTTCAAATCAATCTTCGAAAATATAGTAGCTCCGCTTATTTGATCTAACAAGTCATCCAACCTCGGCATTGGAAATCTATATCTCACGGTAATTTTATTCAATGCTCGACTGTCAGTGCACATCCTCCACGTCCCATCCTTCTTGGGTACCAATAAAGCTGGTACAGCACAAGGACTCAGACTCTCCTACACACGCCCCTATTCAAGCAGTTCTTCCACTTGCCTCCGCAACTCCTCATGCTCTTTTGGACTCATTCTGTAATGTGGTCTGTGTGGTAACACAGCTCCTGGAACAAGATCGATTTGATGTTGAATGTCCCTCAACGGCGGTAACTCCGTTGGCAATTCTTCTGGAAACACATCGTCAAACTCTTCCAGTATTGGTTTTACTTCTTATGGTACTTCCACTACTTCTTGACTCTCCCGTCCGATCAACAAAAATACTTCTGGCTCCTCCTCTACTTCCTTCACAAACTCCTTCAATGTTAACAAGGTTTTGAGTTCTTCAATCTCCTCTGACTTACTTTCTTCTTGTGATCTCTTCTTCGGAACTAAGATAATCTTCGTGCCTTTAAACATAAAACTGTAGCTATTGGTCCGACCGTCATGTAGTACCGCTCGATCATATTGCCATGGTCTTCCCAATAATAAGTGGCAAACATCCATCTCTACTACATCACACCATATTTCATCTTTGTATTTCTTCCCTATAGAGAATGGTACACAAACTCGTCTATCCACTTTCACTTCTCCTCCTTTTCTCAACCATTCTAACTTGTATGGACTCGGATGTTTCTCTATCTTCAATTTCAACTTTGTCACAGCTTCGGTTGAAATAATATTATCACAGCTTCCTGCGTCGATCACAAACTTACACACCTTCCCCAGAATAGTACATGTTGACTGAAAGATATTACTCCTCAACCAACTATCTTCCTCCTGCTTCGGTGTTAAACACGATCTCCTCAGCATTAGATTACAACCTTCATCTCCTGACGCAACATCCTGCTCGTCCTCCTCAACTGGGCTAGAACAATCCCCATCACCATCCTCATCCTCAACTTCTGCAATCATGGTTCTCTTCTTTGGCTTTGGACACTCACTGCTTTTATGACCCAATTCCTGACAATTGTAACATTTGAAACCATTGTTAACCCTTGACTTCTCAACCTCCTTCATCACTGGTCTACTGATAGGTTTAGTAACATTAGAACTTCCACCAACACCCTTCGCTTGATTGTTAGAATTAGTAAACACACCACTTCCTCGTCTCCCTTGTTTTTCCCAAGCCAACGCTTCTTGATGTGCTTCTGCCACAGATCTTGGATCGAACATATTAACCATATCCTGAATCTGCATTCTCAATCCCCCAATGAACCTAGATGTCAGCTGCTCTTCTGTTTCCATGAGATCGTTCCTTGCAATAAGTTGATAGAATTCATCAGCATAGTCATTAACTGTCTTTGTGCCCTGCCTCAAGTTCTGCAAACGTTGATACATCAAAGATTGATAATTGTATGGTAAGAACGTTGCTTTCATCAATTTCTTCATCTTCTCCCAAGATTCAACTTTTGACTTTCCCATTCGTTCACGTGTAAGCTTGGTCTGCTGCCACCATGCCAAAGCTCTACCCCTTAGCCTTGTAGCAACCAACTTCACTCTACGATGTCCTGGAACTTCTTTGAAGTCAAAAATCTCCTCAACATTAGCCACCCAATCTAGAAACTCCTCTGCTTGCATACCACCCTTGAATTCAGGAATTTCTGTCTTCATCCCCGACTCCCATTTGTGATCATACTCAGAATAGTTTCTTCCTTGACCCCTTCCTTGAACACTACCACCATCATATTCCTCTTCAAAATCAGATGCATAACGATGTCGATTCTGACCACCAACATCTCTACTACCATTGCGTCTTCCACCATCATCCCTTCTATCAACATTCCTCCGTTCACGATCATTCACGTTCCTCCCACGTCCTTGATCATTTTCAACACTTCTGTCTCGATTAGAATGCGGTGAGACTCTACTTCCCCCATGGTTAGATTCAGGTGAAACCCTTCTCCGATTTTGATTCATCTCCGTCATAAGCTTCTCTAATCGACCAATTCCTTCGTTAAGCTTTTCACTAAAATTTTCGTTGATTCTTTCCTCCATCTCATCAGCTTCTTCTCTTCGATACAAAGCTTCAACGTTTTGATGTCGATTGGCTCTCCTTGGTGGCATGATTGAATACTTCACAATTCTCAAACACTTCAAATTCAAACACTTTTCGAACTTTGATCCAAAATGAAACGGATCGAAATCTTCCACTTTGTTGCAAATCTCGATGAACACGATGAACACAACTTCTCCAAATCACAAATCCAAACTTCAAATTTCAAAAGTATGCACGACCCACTTCCTCAAACTCTCGGCCGTGATTGATAACTTCAAATCTTCAAATGAATAGGCTCCAAGTCTCGATCTAACTATGATTGGTTAGAACAAGCTCTGATACCAAAACTGACGCAGCGGATTTATCAAAACAATGTAGATCGGTGAAAGTAGCAGTCGATGGATTGATGAATGCTGAATTGCCCGAATTCGTTGATCCGAAGATACCGAACTCTAGCTATCTCGAACTCGTTGATCGCGCACGATACCGGGTTCAAAGATCTTCAATTCTTCAAGCGTTGATCAAGCGCACTTGATTCCGCGAATCAGCTTCTACAATCGTTGAATCGAGCGCACTCGATTAACCGAAAGAGGAGATAGGAGATTACACTCAACTACCAATTTGGAATGAAAGCACAAAGCAATCAAAAGAGAATTTTATTCAAAAATCAACAACCATTACAAATGAAACAACTCGCCTATTTATAGGCTACAACACGCAAAGCAGAAAAAAAAAACAACTCCTAAGTCGGCAACCGACTTAACAACATCTCCGACTTAACATAAGTCGTATACTACTTACAACACAAAGTTCAGAAAAACTTAAAAATATTACAAGTACTTAGGTCGGAAACGACCTACGACCTAACACGGTGACGACTTAAGACAAACAGCTACAACACTTGCCTTCAGCGACTTAAACCATGCGGCGACTTAAAGAAATCAACGGTCATCATATTTCAGCGACTTAAAGAATGGACGGCATCCGTAGTTTGCGACCTAAAACAAAAGCGGCATCAAGAATCAAAGGCAGAGATTAACTCGGCAGACACATCAATGGTATCCAGGACTTCACGATTTAAGATAAAAGCGGCATCAGAACTTCGCGACCTAAGCTTTATGCGACCTAACTTAGGTCGTTCCATTTTAGCTCGTAGCACCTTTAACTCGGTATGTCTTTCTAGCGTTCTACCTTCCAACTCGTTAGGTCGTAGGCATCCTTCCATAAGTCGTGAGCGACTTAGCACTTCAGCTTTCAACAAATTAGGTCGTAGCGCTTTCCTTGGTGACACGGTAGGTCGTTCCCACGACTTATGCCTTAGTTCCTTAGGTCGTACGCATTTCTGAGCGTCGGTTCCGTTAGCTCGTAGCCCATCTTCAATAGGTTGTGAGCGACCTAAGAACCCATTAGGTCGTGAGCGACCTAAGACTTCAATTTTTAACAACTTAGCTCGTTCCAACGAGCTATCTCTCAGCTTCTTAGGTCGTACCCGAGTTAACTCGGTTGGTTGTTTGTATGCTTCAGACTTCCCCTCCTTAGGTCGTGAGCGACCTAAGACTTCTTCACTAGGTCGTGAACGACCTAAACCTTGTAAATTTATAACTCGCGCTGCATCAAGAAGCTGGATGCGACTATTCTAAACTTCTATGTTAACTCTTTGTTGAATCAAGGAAGTCTCAGCTATCTCGGCCTGAAGTTTTCGCGCACTATCGCCTTAGTTTGGGTGGAAATCTTATCTTGTTTTGCCGACAACAGGACGTTTATTCCGATCGAGAGTTGCAGGATGCTTATCTTAATGACGAGTCCAAGAAGGCGTTAATTGAGGGCCATGAAATTCTCCAAGTTAAAAGAGAGGAGGCCACCGATGCCGCCATGACAACTACCGCCGACGTGCTTACCAAGCCTTCTATTTCCGACGCAGGCGAATTATCGGAGCAGCCCCACGATCAGCCAATGATTCAGGACTTGAAATTCTCCCTTAGCTGGTGAAGCCATCAAAAGAAGGCGAAGGAGGTGAATTCGAGGTTGCTATTCTCGATCGTTCTTCTGGTGCAGGTAACGTCCTTGCTTCCCCAGAATTTGGGAGCTTCGAACTTACGCCACAAGAGCATGAAGAATTTAATGCTTTAATTTTTGATCTTATAGGTCCATCTACCTTTCATGTTGACGTGCATGCTACTTCGGCACCTGCACCTACTGCCATTTCCACATCTTCTTTGGTTGTTTTTGTTCCTGTTCCAGTTCCCACGTCAGCATCTGGTTCGCAACTGGGGCCAGAAGCTGAAAAGATAGCTGCACTTCATGGCCTAGACGACCCTTCTGTGTCATTGGAAGGAGACGTAACAGCAGCAGAGGCCAAGGAGCAGGAGACTCAGACGGGGTAATCGCAGAAGACTCAACATGAACTGGCTATCATTAAGAGGGAAAGGTCGAAGCGATCAAAGCGTCTAAAAGCTCCCGCAAATCACGAAAGCGAAAGACGAAGGGAGAGACTCTGAGAAGGCTTCAGAGGGAGATGAGGACATTGTCTTCGAGCTGTTCGTTGACATCACTGGCGGTGACACCACTCCTGAGAAGAAGCAGAAGCTGCAGATTTAATGGCAAAAAGGGGAGCGGTGGAAAGAAGCATTGAGCAGCTTGCCGGAAGACTACTTCGATTTTGGTCAACGGCTTGCATGAAGATTAACTTGTTTTTGTTTCTTTTTTTTGATTCAGTTTGTTCAAGTGCAGAGTCTGCACTTTGCGCCTTTACTGTGGAGTCTGTTTTTTCTTTTTGTTGGTCGGTGTTGTGTGGGTATGGCCCCCACATTTTGATCCTGTGTACAGAAAATTATAAGCAATATTGATATTTTGACTGTACTCTTATCCGTCTTTTCATATATTTTGACTGTACTCTTATCTGTATGTTCATATGTGTTCTGTGTACTTGTGCTTGTTTTATCTTATACTTTTCTAGTTCTGTGATTATAGCCAAAGCCCTTCGTTCAAAGTAACAGAACTTAGAGATTAACATAACTTAGAAATTAACAGCACTTTGTAAATCAATAGAACTTTGGAAATTAACAGAACTTAAGAGTTTCTTTATTGACTTCTTTGTTTGAAAAAGTTTTGTTTGGAGTGACAGAACTTGTGAACTTATTGTTTTCACGTGCTTTTGTTCGGGTACCGATGTATGCCCCCAGTTCATAGAGCTGTTTACTTCAAACGATTTTCAAATGACCAGAAACTTAAGGTTTAGATAACTCTTTTATCAAACTTGAAATTTGGCTAAGTTACAACTTGATCCCCCTTTCTTCGTAAGTTTTGCAAATTTAGCATGTCATCCCAGTTTATGGCGATATTCTGGTAAGTATGCAATTTACGCATGGGTAAGCGTTGTCAGTCACTGAGTTTGAGTGCCAGCAGCATCATTTTGTCCGGCTTGCGCTCATTATTCCCGATTATATACGTGCGGTTTCTCATGCTCCTCGATGTTGCCCATCTTCGGGTCACGCAAAGAGTGTAAGTTCAGATGCACGGCTTAAGAGATGCGCGGCTTTTAGTGCTCCTTGGCGTTGCCTATCTCTTGGCAATGCGAGGAGTGTAAATTTCGATGCTCCTCGGCGTTGCCTATCTCCGGGCAACGCGAGGAGTTAGTTTTTGATGTGCGGCTTACGAGATGTGCAGCTTTTGGTGCTCCTTGGCATTTCCTATCTCCGGACAACGCAAGGAGTGTAAATTTGGATGCTCCTTGGCGTTGCCTATCTTCGGACAACACGAGAAGTTAGTTTTTGATGCGCGGCTTACGAGATGTGCGGCTTTTGGTGCTCCTTGGCCTTGCCTATCTCCGGCCAATGAAAGGAGTGTAAATTTGGATGCTCCTTGGCATTGCCTATCTTTGGGCAACGCGAGGAGTTAGTTTTTGACCTCCCGGTGTTGCCAAGGTAGTGCCCGTTTTTGAAAGGCAAGGATCGGGTTCCGCCGATCCAACAGTTTGAGTTGATTTGCTTCCGTCGACCCGAAGGGTACTTATTATGGACACAGTTTTGTCAGTTTGAAAGAGCGAATCAAATTTTATTAAGGAAAGCATGGCAGATTCTTTGCCTATTTACAATACCTCCGGCATTTCCAGGATGGCTTAATTGCTGAAAAATAGAGAATACATAAAGTAGTTCCTAAATGAAATAACGACGGAGCGATTCGCTATTCCAGGCTCTTGGGATTGTGACTCCGTCGACGGTTGTCATCTTGAAAGTCCCATCCCTAAGCTTTTGATTAACAACATATGGTTCTTTCCAGTTTGGTCCAAAGGCCCTCGGAATAGGGTAAACTCGTTTGAGCACAAGTTCTCCAACTTCGAAGGTTTGGCTGTGAACTTTGGAGTTGAAGTATCGTGCGATCCTTTTTTGGTGGGTGGCAGTTCTCAACTCTGCTTATTCTCTTTTTTCATCGACCATGTCTAGCGATTCGAGTAGGAGCTGCTCATTTTGTTTTTGATTGAAATTTTGCCTTCGGTGCGAGGGGACTTCTAATTCAACCGAAATCATCGCTTCTGAACCATATGCTAAGGCGAACAGAGTGTGGCCAGTTCTCACTTTCTGGGTGCGTGTGGAAGTTCATAACCCAGTTTCCTTTTATCGGTCACTTTTTGATAGTGGACTTGATGATCTTGTTTATTGCTTCTGCCTGCCCGTTTGCTTGCGGATGAGCCACTGCGGATAAGCTCTTTTCAATTCAGAAGCGCTTGCCGAAGTCTTTAAACTCGATGCTTTTGAATTGAGTTCCATTATCAGTGAATATTTTTTGCGGCACACCAAACCTGCAAATCATGTTTTTAGTAACAAAGTTAATAACTTTCTTTATGGTTATAGTGGTCAGCGGTTCCGCTTCGGCCCACTTTGTAAAATAATCTACGGCAGCTATAACATATTTGGCCCCTCCTTTTGCTATTGGCAAGAAGCCAATCAAGTCGATCCCCCATATTGCGAATGGCCATGGCCTGACCATTTGTGTTAGCTCTGTTAAGGGAGTTCTCTTAATTTTGATGAACCTTAGATATGCAGCATCGCGATTTATCGTTGGCTAGAAATACCCATACCGAAGGACTTTCTTCACAAGGGTCTGCCCCCTAGTGTGGTCTCCACATTCGCCTTTATTTACCTCTTTTAGGATTCTTCGCGCTTCATCGTCGGTCACACACCTAAGAAGAGAGGTCGATAATCCCCTTCGATAGAGTATCCCATCCTGCATCATGAACCGTGGTGCCTTTTGGAGGAGCTTCTTCTGCTGATTTTGGTCAGTTGGAAGGGTTCCTACAAGTAGATAGTCCTTTATTGGCGTCATCTATGTATCTGGTTCGATGGTGGTTTCGAGAATCCAGTCTACATCCATTTCGCCTATGCTTGGGTTGGTTAGAGTTTCAACCGGGACTAACCCAAATGACTGAGCTTCTCTGGAACTTGCCAGTTTAGCTAAATAATCTGCCTTGGTGTTTTGCTCCCATGGGATGTGAGTTATAGTGTAGAGCTCGATGTCGCTTAGCAGTTCTTGTACTTTAGACAGGTACAGGGCAAGATTTTCTCCATGCGCTTGGTACTCCCCTTTCACTTGACCGACGACCAGTTGGGAGTCGCTGTATATGTGAATTGATTTATCTTGAGTTCTTTCACAACCTTCAGTCCAGCGATCGGTGCTTCGTACTCTGCTTCGTTATTTGTTGTTGGGAATTCCAAGCACAAAGCATAGCTAATGGCTCGCCCCTCCGGTGTTTCAACCACTACCCCTGCTCCTGAACAGAAGTTATTGGATGCACCATCAACGAAGAGCTTCCATTGCGTACTTACTTCTGACTGAACTTCTTCCTCATCATCCCTTATAGTAAATTCGGCGATGAAGTTGGCCAACGCCTACCCATTGATGGCTTTCCTGGGGTGATATGCGATGTCATATTGACTTAGCTCTATATTCCACTTGAGTAGTCGTCCGGAAGTTTCTGGCCGGTATAAAACTTGCTTCAGGGGTTGGTCAGTCAATACTTTAATTGGATGAGCCAGGAAGTAGGGTCGTAATTTCTGGGATGCGATCAAAAAGCAATATGCTAGCTTCTCCAGTTTTGGGTAATTCTTCTCAGCTCGGGTGAATCGTTTGCTAATGTAGTACACGGATCACTGGATTCTCACGTCTTCCCCACACGAGAGCGTCACTCAGCGCATGCATGGAAACTGCTAAATAAACGAATAGGTCTTCTCCATCCACCGGCTTTGATAAGATTGGGGGAGCTTCCATGTGTCGTAGCAATTCCTCGAAAGCTGTCTGACAAGCTTCATTCCATTCAAAGTTTTTCTTTCCTTTCTTCAGTGCATCAAAGAACAGTATGCATTGTCTGTAGCTTTTGAGATGAATCGACTCAGTGCTGCAACTTTTCCATTCAAGCTTTGAAGTTCCTTCTTGTTTTTAGGGGCTTGGGCTTCCCATAACGCTGTTATTTGCTTTGGATTCGCTTCGATGCCCCGGGCACTTACTATGAACCCCAAGAATTTCCCAAAGGCTACTCCGAAGTGACATTTGAGCGGGTTGAGCTTCATTTCATATTTTCGGAGCTTCTCAGACATTTCAGCGAGGTTGTCTAGATGGTTAGCAGCTACTCGAGATTTGACCAACATGTCATCCACGTAAACTTCCATAGTCTTCCCAATCTGGCGTTTGAACGTAGTATTCGCTAACATTCGATGTGTTACCCCTACATTTTTCAAGCCGAACGGCATTACCCTGTAGTAGTACAAACCCAAATCAGTGATGAAGCTAGTGTTCTCTTGGTCAGGCTCATGCATCAGGATCTGGTTGTAGCCAGAGTACGCATCCATAAACGACAGCAGTTCATGTCCAACCATTCCATCCAAAAGCTGATCAATTCTAGGGAGCGGTAAGCTATCCTTTGGACAAGCTTTGTTTAGGTCCGAGAAATCAATACAAGTTCACCACTTTCCATTAGACTTCTTGACTTCGACTGGGTTTGATACCCATTTAGGTAAGTTGCATCTCGGATGAAGCCATTAGCCATCGGTTTATCTACTTCCTCTCTTAGTGCCTTGGACCGTTCAGGGCCCAAGCTACGCCTTTTTTGCTTCATTGGTGTAAATTTGGGTCAATATTGAGTGCGTGGCAGGCAATTTCGGGTGATAACCCACACATATCGGAGTCTGTCCAAGCAGATACGTCCAAATTGGCATAGAGGAATTTGGTCAGTTCCGACCGCATCTTGTTTCCAAGGTGCGACCCAATCTTTAGGACCCACGTTGGGTCATCCATACAGACTGGGACAGACACCGTCAATTCCGCCGGTTCCGCCCGATCCTCCCCTGAGCTCATTTTCCTAGGGTACAAAGCCTTGTCGAATCGGCTATGGTCCCCAAGCCAGGAGCGGCTCTATAGTTGCTATTCGGAGGGTTCACGGATGTGGAGGGTTTTCAACACATCCTTTTATTTTTCCTTTTTTCTTGACTCACACAATTCCACGATGTAGCATTCACGGGCAACGCTTTGGTCCCCTTTAACAATTCTGACTCCGTGCTCGGTAGGGAACTTCATTGTAAGGTACCATTGGGCAAATGTTATTCTGAACTCGGCTAATGTGGGCCGTCACAAGAATGCATTGTATGCTAACATTTCATCCATGATCATAAAGTCTGAATGAGGGTGACCCTTCGCTCATCCTCTCTAAGCTCCACGGGTAGGTCAATTGTTCCCACCGGTTTTTTGGGTTCACAATAAACCCCTGAATCTTTGTTTGGAACGCGGATACGCTTTTCATGCTAATCTTCATTTGATCGAAAGTACATCTGAAAAGTATGTTAACTGAACTATCACTATCAACCAGCATTCGTCGGACTACGGTGGACCCGATTCCTACTGTCATCGCCATTGGATCAAGAGTCGGGGCTTCAATCCCTTCGGTGTCCCGATTGTGGAACACTACGTCATCGTTCAACACCTTTTGCAACTTGATCGAAGTTTCATCATCTATTGCTAAACATGATTCCTTCGGGGCGTGCTTTAACGAACTCGCATATCGCTCCATCTCCCCCCAACTTCTTTGCACTAGATGTGGTCCCCCAGACATTATTCCAATAATGAGCCTCTGGTCAGTTCGTTTCGACCCTTCCTCACTAGTTCCAGCTTGATTTCTTTGTTCTCTAGGAGGTTGAGGGGCCGCAGAATGATTGGGTTTCTATGGCTTTTTCACGTATCGTTGAAGCTTGTTGTCTCGGATCAACCCTTTGATGAGGTCCTTAAGGCGGTGGCATTCGTTTGTACCGTGGTCGTGTGTCTCGTGGAAGCGGCAAAATTTCCCTAAGAGCTTTTGCTGTTTTGTGGCCTCTTTTCTAAGAGGTTTCTTATATTCTTCAGACTCTTATGTTGTGAGATAAATATTCTCCGAAGTATCATTCAGAGGGGTATAGTCTTCCTGTCTAAACTCTCTAAATCTTTTGTTGTAGCCACCGTTATTTCTTTTATCGGGGTTCTGGTTTCTTCTCTTCTGATTCCCACTCTTCCCCGCGACTCCTTGAGTACTTCCAGGATCACACGTGTTTTGATTTGCCAACTTGTCATTTTGTTCAGTGTTCATCCGTTGTATACTAGCATACTTTCTTTCCAGCTCTTGTGCTTCCTCCAATCTCAAGTATTACCTGGCTTTACGATTGAAGTCTTTCCTATTAGTAGGTTGCTTCATCTTAATCCATTTCCCGAACTCCGTTTTCAAGTGAATAGCACAGATTGATGCCATAAAAACCATATCCTCATTGGGGTTGCTTACTTTCGTCAACGTGGTGTTAAACCTGTTCATGAATGATTTCAGTGATTCATTGCTCCCTTGGACCAATCAGAATAGGGACATGATGTCCTTTGGTTGCACGGTATGGAGCCTGAACTGGTCAAGGAATTTCGTTGCAAGTTGGTCAAAGTTAGAAATAGATCTTAGGGGAGTCTGGTGAACCACATAGATGTGACTTCTTCTAGAAAAATAGGGAAACATCGGCAGAGAACGGCCTCTAGAGCATTGGCTCCGTCTATATACCAACTATACTTGTACAAATGGGGTTTTGGGTCCTTAATTTCATCGTAGTAAGGGATAGTTGGCATAGTGAATTTGTCTGGGTATCTTTCATTCAATGTTTCGTCGGTAAAGGGGGTCTGACTCGGGGAAGATCCCCATTCATCATCCTTTTGGTTTTTACTCTCGTTCATCAGTCGTTTGACCATGTTTGCTATGTATGCCTCTAATGTCCGGTAGTCTTGGGGGCGGCAATCAGTCACTGCGCCAAGTGTTTGGTTCTGCAAAAGGTCTTGACGCGTGGGTTGAAGCATAGGCCCTCCTGTCTCCGGGAGGGACACTCCTGTGGGACCCCGTTGGCCTGCAGTTGGCCTGACTGGGGTAGTTTGGACGTTTCTAACATCTTCGAACCCATTGACGTTCTCTTCCATCTGATTGCCTTGCTCTCCATCTTCTGAATCGGAGAGATTCACAGCTATATCTTCATGCGGGGGTTTGGCCCCTTGATTCAAATTCAAGATTGGTTGCCTTGCACTAGGTGGAGTATTCTCATTCTCCTCCACGTTACATCCTGTTGTAGCCCATCTCGGTGGCTGCTTTCCGTTCCATCTATGTAGGCCGGAAACGAAGGAATTCTCTTGTTCTACAACAGTCACTGGTTTAGCCATAGTCCTTGGAGCGGGGTTTGATTGTATGGTCAACAGAGCGTTGAGTTTATCCATTAGAGCCTTTTGACTATTTTCCATTTTCTAATTGATCTCCTCATCCATCTTATTCAGCTCGTCCCTGGTGACGACTTCATGCTGACTGGAGGATGCTGGTGCCTGGTTTCCTAAGTTAGCATCATTTACTTTAGCTTGTTGGAGACTAACACCTTCTCCAGCTATTACTGCCCCTATGGATCTCCCAAAGGCAGTTCTTCTTCCTCCAGGAGTCATTGATCCTAAAGCAGCGAGTTCTTTCAGTAAAGATTGTGGATCTAACTTCTGGAGCTATGGGGTCCAAAGTAGATAGTTAGATCTAGACCCTGAGTTGGGTTCTCAGTGAAAGCACCAAAATTTTAACCCAAAAAATGGATCAACGCCCTGTTTTAAATTTGAAAGCACCAGCCCAGTTCTGACAGAGCAATATCACAGATCACAAATATATGAAAAGAACAGTAAAAGAAAGAAGACAGAGAATTTTTATAGTGGTTCGACTGTTAATGAAGCCTACGTCCACTTTATATTTTGATTATAGACTGATTGTTGTCACAAGAGATGTTTGATTACAAGGTTTTGATTATTCTTAACTAGATTGAATCCTCAGAGTTGGAATTCACTGGAGAATCGCAGTGAATTCTGTTGGAGATTGTTGTGAGGGAGGCAGAGAGTGAAGAATGTTTCCAACAGAGCTTCAGCAACCAATCCAGAGAAGATCCCGTTTATGTTGCAGGTAGGTCGGTATTTATAGAGAACGGGAGACTTCTGGGCTAGGTCTCTTCATCCACCGCTCGCAGGTAGGTCGGTATTTATAGAGAACGGGGGACTTCTGGGCTAGGTCTCTTCATCCACCGCTCGCAGGTAGGTAGGGAACGACCCAGGGGGGTTTGGCTCATAAACCGAGCCAAAACCATGGGTCGTTGGTGACCCATAGACTTGGCTCGTTTGCGAGCCAATGCCTTGGCCTCTTTTTATTGCATCCTTAGTTAGTTCATTTGAAGATTCGACAGAAGGCATGGGTTGTTGATGACCAAGCATTTAGGATTTTTCTGGAGTTTGGAATTGGAGATGTTTCCATAGTCTTTTGTCGTTGTTGCTCCGGTAATATAGATTGGCTCTCGTTAATTCCGTGTTTTAGCTTTTCTGGTTAAGTTCTAAACCATTTTGATAACATGAGATTGTTCTGTTTCCTGTTGGTTCATGTTGGGTTAAAAACCCGGATAACACTAATTTTTGTGCGTATTGTCCTAAAAGCCAAAAAACTTTGCAAGTTTGCTCTTTAAACTAAATTACCTTAAAAATATTATAGTTTAAATTCATGATAATCTTTCCTAATTCTCACGGTACATATAGATATTTAGCCCAATAGTAGAATCCAAAGGCAGAAAATCTGGCATCTATATAAAATTTGGAAATCATTCAAATAGATGATGCATACACAATAATACATATTATCTTAATTGGTCGACCTATTTTGGTCTTTAAGTGCTTTTGCTTGAATTACCTAGTTCTTAGCTAGGTTTAGGAGAAATGAATCTCGATTGCTTATGCCTCAGGTTCTTTCGCAGTTGCATGGTGATCTTGCTGTTAACGCATGAAACTGTAAAACAGAACAAAATATGAACCAATTTAAAATATATAATCAAACCTTTAAATTCACAAAGAGAACATGCCTCTTTTTTAGTATTAGGGACAAAGACGAAGAATACTGTTGTGAAAAGGAAGGTTGAAAGGGTAAGCAAAGGAAGTGTAAGTTGAACAGATCTGAGAAAGATAGTGCAAACACATTGTTTGTACTGTCATGAGGGGTAGAATTCTCGATCGGTTAAATTCTCAACCGGTGGACATTTAACCGATTTAACCGACTTAACTGACGTCGACCGAACCGCTTTAACCGATTAAATTCGGGTCGGTATGTGTGCTTGGTCTGCCTACAACCGAAATGGCCAAGGTATGTGTACTGCCTACTTGCTAATGTTTAGATATTCTTTTCGAGTTAATTATATGACATGAAATTGATGATGACGATTAATTTCACTAAATGAATATACAATTACTCCCACTTAATATTCCCTTGAAATGATCATAACCGTTTTTTTCCGTTTAAACATCATAGATAAAATATGATTTAAGCCAACTCCAAACTGGTAGCCATTCCATTCAAATACTTCTTTTTGATCTTTGTGAATCATGATTGTTAGTATATCATCAATTCGGTATGTGTACTCATTAGCAGGGCATCTTATGTATATCAGTTTTTGACATAGAAAATATATGCACTTTATGTGTACTCAATTCGACCTCCCTTTCGTCTACTAGTTGTCGTAGCTTGACTATTACGTTTGTCATTGATATCACTGCTGCTATCATCCTATTAGCATGGTATTAATTAGAATGAAAATTGTTTTGTAAACAGATGGGTTAGTTAGGAACAGCATTAAACAACCCTTGTTAAAAAAAATCCCTTGCAAACCATTGTTGAAAGGAGTTTCTTACTATCAGCAGAACAAATATCTTGTTTGGTTGTGCTCTGTTCGAAACATAATATATATAAGAATATAATGATCAATAGCAACTGTTTAGCTGTTCTAAACGACGTTAAATTCTTATTTGGTTTGGTTGACAGAACTATTTTTAGTCAAGTCTCAACTTTACAGTGTTCTAATGCGTTTCCAGCTGTATCTGGACAGATTAATGCTTAAATGACAGTTGACGATATTTGTATACAGCACTTATTCTAGTCGATATGCGTACATTACTACTTACCGTTAACATGTCTGAAACAAAATTACTTTAATATCAGATATTTATTTTTCATGTCTAAGACTAAATGAAACCAAGATAATTAGAAATAGAATATTAGTTTCTAAGGATTAAATCAAGTTTTGGTAAACAATATTGATGTGCGTGTATGAATGATAAAGATAGTAGATGATTACAGTAAGCAATTTATGTGGTTTACCAGGTGATATAGGCCAACAATGATACTTACAGCACTTCAGTGTGCGGGCCTCTCTAAATTTAATACCTGATCAATTAATACCTGATTCTGTAGTTGCTGGGGCTGAACTCAAAGTTGCCTCAACGCCAACTAATTTTTGAAATATGATTTCACCTTTTGATGCTCCATCTTCCTGCACACAAACAGTGCAGGATTTAAAGTTATGCACATGCCCATGTTACATGAATTTCCTTGAATATGATGTTTTTTTTTATTTTAGTTGCATGAATCTCCTTAAATATGATTTTTTTTTCTTCAATTTTATATAATTTGAAGTGCAGGATGGAGACATGGAGTTGAAAGCAGAAGCTCAGTACTCAGGCTCAAATTCGATCTCCATACTATCTTTTTAATTTTCATTGCATTGGAAAATAAATGTATTTATATGTACTATTTAATATTGTAAACTTGTAGTATTGTATTATTAACTGTGAATTGTGAACTGTTATGAATTATGTGATCTTTGCTATGCTACATTTACAGTATGGATGTCATGAATTAGGCTGTGAATTGTGGAATGTTATGAATTATGTTTGCCATATATGAAACATGCATGTCATATTGTCATAAATTAAATCATTAATTTGCAATATACTTGGTTAACCATGCAACGGTAAACCGTTTGCCTTAAACGATTAACCATGCAACGCTTAACGCATTCTGTTCGAAAGATTAACCGAACCGAACCGTTAAATTTAACCGGTTAACCACGGTTAAATTTAACCGGTTCGGTCGGTGTGTAGAACTAATTTTAACCGATAAAACGGTTAACCGAACCGTTACTTTTCATTGGTTAACCGTTCAAATTAATTGATCGGTTCGGTTAACCGACCGTCTCCACCCTTAACTTACCCACTATAAATCTACACCTTTCTTTATCCATTAATAATGGACAGACCTATTTTATTATGTAGATATCCCTATCAAATGGCTTCCTACTATATAAAAGAAATTAATAATCAATGAATAGATAAAGGAATGCATAACAGGCACTATATATTCATTTGATAAGATTAGATATCAATAATTCATTGATTAGGTACGTGTTAACAAAATATTCATAGGTTTCTTTCGAATAAACATGTTAACAATACAAATGGAACCAACAAGATTATATCTGCTAGATATCTACTTGCTTGTCAAATATCAAAATATACATGCTAACAATATATATGGAACTAACCAGATTATATCGTAGGTGACGACTTGTCCATATTTTGTGAATGATTAAATGTAATTCGCAAAACAAATAAAGCGATAAGTATCTTTCAACATGTTAATGCAGGTTTTTAAATTTCTTAAAATTTATTCTTCAAACATGTTCGTTTGATGCTATAAAATCCTTACTTCTATATCATCCAAAAAATAACATAATAAATTAAGAAAATTGACATTCTGCACTAACGAGCATTCCCTCGTTCATTTTTTTAAATCATCATCTACATAAATCCATGTAAATTAGGTTAATGTTTTGTTAATTTTTACCAAACTATCCCTTCTAGAAAATCGGTCCAGTCTGGAAATCAGGAGCAAAAGGTACATAAATTAACCAAAAACTTAACGGGGTTTTTAGGCTCAAGAAAAAAATTAAAAAAAAAATTAGTCTTAGGGACAACAAGTTTGCATTTTAGGTTAAAGGACACTTTCTAGGGCAAATCACAGAATGATAGTTGTAACTATCATTTTCTGTTTACACTAAAAAGTGTCCTTCAGACTAAAAATCAAACTTGTTGTCCCTGAGACTAAATTTTTTAGCAACTTCTTCCCTATGTCCATTTTCCTGAAACAACCCCCCACCACTTTAAAAATAGAATCTAATTTTCATAACTTTTTCAGAATGGACTATTCTTTCATCATCTCTAGGGAGTTGATATTCATCCTTTGTTTACTATTAAATCATCCTAACACATATGATAAATTAAGAAACTAGGCATTAAATTATATCATATCGACAAACATGATAAATTAAGATAGTAGGTATTCTTGCAGTGACGAGTTTAATATATTATATCGACCTTACAAATATGATAATTAAGGAACTGAGTATTAAATTATATCATCTTGACAAATAAGAGTGCAGTTTAGTTATGTTTGCCAACTTGTTTTCTCTAGGCTTCCCACATTGAAAATGTTCTCTCAATTGTGTTTCTTGCTTACTTGTGTGCTGTTAATTTTGTACGAGTGTTGGATGTCCGTTCGTGCCCGTGACCGAAATACGTTCGTCCGAGTTCGTTCGATTTTCAATTAGAACACGAGATATGACAACAAAATTTGTACGAGTAAAAATCTCGTCCGGTCCGTGTTTTTGAAATTCATACGAATTTCTTATAATTCAATATATTCTCTATGTTTCTCAAAACATATATGACAACTATTTGGTCGGTTAAGTGAGTAAGAATTCATAAAATGTTAATATTTCAATACACATTGATAAAAATAATATACCTGATGGAAATTCTATTAAACAACATAAAGTTTGATGTAAATAGTAATATCCGTCTGTGTCCGTTTGAGTCCATGTCCGAAAAACGTATGTACGTGTCCGTCCAATTTCATTTAAGACACGAGATATGACAACAAAAATTATACGAATATAAATCTTGTCCTGTCCAATTTCATTTCCAATTTTATTTAGGACGGAAACTAAACACATCTCCGTCCGGTCCGGTCCGATCTGACCGATTTTATTAATAAATTCGAGTTCATCATTTTATGACTAACAATTCTGACTAAAAGGACGCTTTATAAAAGAGCTTTGGAAATAAACGAAAATTTAACTCATGGTATCACAAAAAATAGTTAAAACTCCCTTTTAATTCTCCATTATGAAGCCACAAATTTACTTCAGATATCACATAAAGCTTATTACATGAAGATGATTTATGAAAATCATTGTTCTGTTAATGACAAAGAAAGTAAAATAATATTTGTTATGGGTATATTTTATGCTACTTTATCAATCCACCATTAACCAACCAAACCTTTTAACGAACAAATGGACATGACACTCTTCAATCATAGCTCCATCGTCTTAAAAGTCAAATATTTTTATTAAATTAGCATAGAAAATCTTCAAAATTAAGTATTAAACATGGATGAAAGTTTAACCAAAGAATTATATGCATTTATGAGTACTCATCTCGCTGAAATGATTTTGTAAAAACACTTAAATCCACCAAAATAAACCCAACATCTTTTAAGATTAAGTTGTTCGCTTTAAAATATTTTACATACTCTTAAATCATTAAAAAGCATTCACGCATAATTTTCTTTAAAACTGATTTTAACATGCAAATTTTATTTTTATTTTCTATGTCATAATCCATTCTAGTATTTTAACAAATCCTTCGAATGTAAATGACAATCTCAATGGCATCACACTACTCAATTCAACTGCACCAAATCACTCTTTTACAGCAAGTCGCTTCAAACCACACAAATCATTTTTCCACTAAACTTCAAAATCAAAATTAATATTTTGCATACACCAAGACCTTTATGAAGAAAATTATAAAATAATTAAGGTATTCCAATTAACCAAATTTGTAGATTCAAGTTAAAAATCAGCAATGTAGCTAAACTCATAATCATTTGAGGCAGATGCATTGATTAAGGGTTTGGAATCAAATACAAAACAGCAAATCGATTTGAAATTCTAGATGGTCGTACTTTCTTGCTTCCCCTCAATATCGATGGTTGGAGAAGTAGAAGCGAGATTGGAGAAGCTCGAATACGACTGGAGAAGGTGAAGCACAAATTTGGTCGTGCATTTCCTACAATATCCGCCTTGCGTGATGCTCATTTTTTCCTCTGAAGATGAGCGATGAGCTCATTAACCCTGGAAGAGGTAACGAAAAAAAATAAAAACGGGCAGGAAAACTGGTACAACTACAAACTTAAATTTTTTTTATACCGAACAACAAGAAGTTTGTTTTTTGGCTGAAGGACAATGCTGGTTATAACTAGTATTTTGTATAGTATAAAACTGAATATAATGCTAGATATAACTAGCATTTTGTATAGTGTAAAAGTTGAATATAATGTTAATTATAACTAGCATTTGTCCTTCAGCCTAAAAATGAAACTTGGTGTCCTTCGGTCTAAATTTTATTCAAAGTTTGTCATTTTTCCTAATTCTCTCTAAATACAGTGTAGGATATGAAATAATACTTAAAAATTACAAAATGCTCCCTGACTGTGATTTATTTACCCACTAGTATGGACTCGTGCTTCACACAATTAAGTGCATAATTTTAAACACAAAAATATTTACCGAAATTAGAAATGAAAAACTAATAATACCTTAAAATTATATATGGAAATTAGAAATGAAAAATTAAATAATGCCTTGACATAGTTTGATATAGAAATGCGAACAATGTTAAATGGAAAGGATGGTACAAACTATATTATTCATGGAGTTTACGTAAAATAAAATAAGATGGAACAAGACAAGCACCATTGTTCCAGTGGTTAAGTGATTCGACTTTGGTGCGAGAGGTCGCAAGTTCGGAACTTGCGTAACGTGATTCGAACATATATTGACAAGTGATTTGTAACATGTTGTATCTAAGTACCATTTCAAAAAAAAAAGATGGAACAAACTATGTTGTTCATGGAGTTTATGTAAAAAAAATTTTAAATTTATGATATTTCTGGAAATATATTAGCCACTAATTAAACAATTTCTTAGTAAAAAATGATGACAATAATAAGATAAGTAAATAAGCAACTTTCCTTCTTATCACTGTTATCGGCTACAACAACAATTTTAAAATTTTATGAACATTCTAAGAAAAATATGATTCATGAACCTTTTTAGAAAAGAAAGGAAGTTTTGTCAAACAACCTTATATATATTACGTTTCAAAATTCACTATTCCTTTACAAAAACAAGTGTCACTAAACACTTCTAGAATTATTTTTTTGAATTTGCAATTTTTTCCGCAAATATATGTAGAAAAAACTAAAATTATGTGCATTAAAGAATTGCAAATTTTAGCTCAAAATAATAATAAAAGTGTTTTATGTTAGGAAAATTTTGACATACATTCTTATGATTATAAAAATTAGTTTTTGGTCCCTTTCAATTTTCTTTTATAAAGTGTTAGCGCCAAAATTGGTCACTGACACCCAAATCCAGTTGAAAGCACCAAATACCAGTCACAGCTCACAAACAGAATGTGTATAGAGAGTGATGAAGTGAAGAACAGTAAAAATTAAAATGAAAGCAGTAAAGAACAACAGATTTTATAGTGGTTCGGCTAACTTCGGCCTACGTCCACTCCAGAAGTTTCCTTTTTATTGATATTCGAATCAATTACAGTTATAAAATGGCAGAGTAGCCTCAGCCTTAGAAAATAGAAAGTAAGAGAGCAGAAAGAATATCCCTTTTTTGAACCCTCACATGTTGTATTTATAGGCAAATCCTGAGTTGTTGGGCTTTCTGAATGATCCGGGCCCATCAAGGCCTTCCATCGAGCCACATACCTCCACAATGCCGAGCCACATCGGCCTCTCCACAGTGTCGGGCCACACATACCTCCACAATGCCGAACTACACCAACCTCGCCACAATGCCGAGCCGCACCAGCCTCACCACAATGCCGAGCGACGTCCAATGCCGAGCGACGTCCAATGCCGAGCGACTTCCTGTGCCGAGCGACTTCCTGTGCCGAACGACTTCCTTTGCCGAGCGACTTCTTGTGCCGAGCGACTTCCTGTGCCGAGCGACTTCCTCGAGACTCCAACATCCCGACTCCCTCGAGACTCCGACATCCCGACTCCCTCGAGACTCCGACATCCCGACTCCCTCGAGACTTCGACATCCGGACTCCCTCGAGACTCCAACATCCCGACTCCCTCGAGACTCCGACATCCCGACTCCCTCGAGACTCCCTCGAGACTCTGACATCCCGACTCCCTCGAGACTCCAACATCCCGACTCCCTCGAGACTCCAACATCGAGCCACTAGCCTATGCAGATCCACTTCATCCAATCCAATATCCATCTTCCAAGCGCACTACATCATATATCCATCCAGTCGACTTAAACCTGTCGTATTCCAGTCTCGACAAACGAGTAGTCGATTTAGTTAAATACGCCTGCCTACAGCCTTGCCAAAAGGCGGGTTAACACTTTGCCCCCCAAAACATGCCTTGCTATTGGAAGGTATGTTTTGAATAGCCTCAATCCCGATATCCGAAGTCCATATGTCATTCATAGCCGTACCATCCATAGCCGTACCATCCGATCCATTATCCAATCAATTCTGTCCAAGTGCCACTGCCGCATGCTTATCCAAATCCACGATTGTTCCGAGTCGACATCTGATTCCTATCCAGTAACCAAGTCCTTATCCAATTCCACATCCATCTGAACCCGACTACCGAGTTCCAATCCATCCATATCCAATAACCTATAACCATATCTGTGACCTCTCCGGGTCGATATCCAAACCTGGGACCGCTCCGGGTCCTTGTCCGAATCCTTAGCTATTCATAGCTAATATCCAAATCCGTAACCTCTTCGGGTTCTTGCCAAGCGCAACTTGCACCTGACGACCTATGTCAAGTAATGCCATGGTGTTCCTAGTTCAGTATCCCTAAACGTTGAGTAATGCCATGGCTTAAGTCCTAAGCCGAATCCTAGTCACTCAGGACCCTTGCCGAGCATAGTCCATGCTCGATGACCTTTTAGCCAAAATCCAGAGGAAAATAAAATCAAAATCCAATACGAAATCCAAATCCATCCAGAAAACCAGAGATCCATATAAAAAATCCTAATCAAAATCCAAATCAAAAACCAAACATCCAAACCAAAGAAACCAACAAAACCGGGAGTTCAAACCAAACTTCAAAACCAAAACAGAAAAAGCAAATGTCCAATCCAAAAGGAAAAAATAGATTTCACAAACTGGAGCATCTCGGCAAACCATCATCTCAGAGCATGCCTAAGGGTTATCTCCGACCCCATACATGAGTAAGTGATTTAGCCGTTTACTCGAGGTTTGCTACTTATTCCAAACCATCACGATTAGTTGATGACCAACCGACCACCATTCCTGTGCCTCAGGCCATCATCGCTCAAGGTAGGCGGTGGCTGCTCCTGTTCCATCGTCGCATTACGAGTTTCGATATATTGCCGCAACTGACCATTCCTTACAAGCTCCTCGATTATATCCTTTAGAGGTCGGCAGCTGTTAGTATCATGCCCGTGCAGGTCATGAAAGAGACAGTGCCTTCCTGATGCCCTTTCACGTTCTGTAGGTTCCCTCCTTGCTGGCCTTCGATAGGGAAGGCGATCCCGAGTATCCAAGAAAATCCGCTCCAACGTTGCGTTCAATCCTGTGTAAGTGGAGAACTTTGGTTCTCCCCAGCGCTTCCTTTTCCCTTTATCCTTGCCCCCACCCGAGCTTTCGCCAGTTGGTCCTTCATCCTTAGTCATGTTTACTTCCTTTGACCTCATGTCCAAACATGCATCCTCTTGTCGAAGAAATCTTTCAGCTTCATGAAAGAATTCCCCAATATCCAACGGTGGGTCCCGTACCAACGATACTTTGAAATCCGAATTATCTCTGACTCCTGATACCGCAGCCATCAGAACCATTGATGGATCTGGTCGATCCACCGAAGCAACTGCTGCATTAAATCGAGTTAAGAATGTCCTGAGCGATTCATCCGCCCCCTGTTTGACTGACGTTAGCGTCATCACGTTCTTTGGCATTTTTATGTGAACTCGAAACTGACTTAAGAACTTGTCTACCAGTTCTGTCCATGTTCCAATGGATCCATCCTCCAGCTGTCTGAACCACATAGCAGCAATATCAGTCAAGTACAAGGGGAAACATCGGGCCATAACCTCCTTCGTTGCCCCAGCACTTCCATATGCCTAGTGTACCTCATCAAGTGGTCGATGGGATCCGTCTTCCCGTTGTATACTTCCAGAGTGGGTAGTTTGAAATCGGGCGGATTCCTAGCTGTCCTGATGTTCCGGGTAAACGAACTTTTGTTAACTCCCTCTGAATCCCTATTTGTCAGACCTCCGCGAATAGTCCGCCTGATAATGTCAGCCAATCCAGTGTTTCCAACCAATCCAGACTACCCCCAAGTCCCCGAGGAAATTCTGGCACATATTCTTCATCACGTACTCCTGTATTCCTATCGACGTCATCCGGTATCCCTCCATGAACTGGTCCAGCATCACCTGGTGTTGTGTCCCCGAGTCTAGGTCCATCTAGATTGTTAGCTGTTTGTTGATTAGGAGCTGCCCCCTGCTGAATCACTCCATCTGTCCGCTGGTTGAGTTCCCTTGGACCGGTTCCAAGAACTTGAGCACCTGCAGTTCCTGGTTGTCCAAATTGCCTAAGAAGAGCCTGCATCATCTCCTCTTGCCGTTTCATCATCTGCTCCTGCATAGAATTCATCATCACCTGCATCTCGTCGCGAGTTATGTAGATGGATGCATGATCCTCTCCAGCTCCAGAAGAGGCCGCTTGACTTCCTTCCTGATTGCTTCTTTCCGCTGCTTGCTTCCTTGTTGGTGGTCTAGCCATTGCTTTCTAGGATCCAAGTTCCTAACTCCAAAATTCTCGAGTGCTTGCGTTCTCAGTGAAAGCGCCAAAGTGTTGGCGCCAAAATTGGTCACTGACACCCAAATCCAGTTGAAAGCACCAAATACCAGTCACAGCTCACAAACAGAATGTATGTAGAGAGTGATGAAGTGAAGAACAGTAAAAACTAAAATGAAAGCATTAAAAACAATAGATTTTATAGTGGTTCGGCTAACTCCGGCCTACGTCCACTCCAGAAGTTTCCTTTTTATTGATATTCGAATCAATTACAGTTACAAAATGACAGAGTAGCCTCAGCCTTAGAAAATAGAAAGTAAGAGAGCAGAAAGAAGATCCCTTTTCTGAACCCTCACATGCTGTATTTATAGGCAAATCCTGAGTTGTTGGGCTTTCTGAATGATCCGGGCCCATCAAGGCCTTCCACCGAGCCACATACCTCCACAATGCCGAGCCACATCGGCCTCTCCACAGTGCCGGGCCACACATACCTCCACAATGACGAACCACACCAACCTCGCCACAATGCCGAGCCGTACCAGCCTCATCACAATGCCGAGCGAGGTTCGATACCGAGCGACGTCCAATGCCGAGCGACTTCCTGTGCCGAGCGACTTCAAATGCCGAGCGACTTCCTGTGCCGAGCGACTTCCTGTGCCGAGCGACTTCCTGTGCCGAACGACTTCCTTTGCCGAGCGACTTCCTTTGCCGAGCGACTTCCTCGAGACTCCAACATCCCGACTCCCTCGAGACTCCGACATCCCGACTCCCTCGAGACTCCGACATCCCAACTCCCTCGAGACTCCGACATCCCGACTCCCTCGAGACTCCGACATCCCGACTCCCTCGAGACTCCAACATCGAGCCACTAGCCTATGCAGATCCACTTCATCCAATCCAATATCCATCTTCCAAGCGCACTAAATCATCTATCCGTCCAGTCGACTTAAACCTGTCGTATTCCAGTCTCGACAAACGAGTAGTCAATTTAGTTAGATACGCCTGCCTACAGCCTTGCCAAAAGGCGGGTTAACATAAATTACGTCTCTATTTTTTTATAAGGTTTGTTTGGGTAATTTTACTAATCTTAACCTATGCTCTTAGAATATACGTCCATAAATCATAACCGCCGTAATACATTTCGGAGTGGCCGCTTTTAAATTTGGAAACGAGAGAAGTAAAAAAAAAGAATGTAGAAAATAGTTTATAAAATGGAAGGATGTAAAACAAATAAGTTTTGGAAAGAGGGATGTGTCCCTAATTTCCACTTTATGGAACTTATTTCGTAAAAGCTTGTTGGAACTTTGTAACCTTTTTGGTGGTTAGTAATATATTTTAGATATGGGAATTTTCTCATCCTTGTTCTCAAGAAAAATAAAGGAGCAGTAGTTCGAAATCATGTAGTCCATATTTGCTTTATATATGTGAATAATAACAGAAATAATTTCAACATATGAGCACCGAAATTGGTGATAAGAAAATAAAATTTAAAATCCAATCTTAGAAAAGGTCCATTTAAAAATTTTCAAAATAAATCTAAAAGGATATGAATATTTCAACTCAATTTAAGAAAAAAGGGCTTTTTAAAAGACTACAATTTTCCGATTTACTTTTTTATCATTTTCAAGAAAATTAATTTTGATCATAACCCATCGAAAATTTTGAAAGAAAATATTCGGTATCTAATATACATATTTTCATTTTTAGAAACTGCAAATATTCCGTTTGGCTGAAATTAAAAATGGGTATTTTTTGAAATTTGTTTTTAGAAAGGGTCGACTATGTATTTTGATACTTAAAGAGCTTGTTTTACAGAAGTTCCATTCAAATTAAGGTCACAACAATTTTATAAACATTAAAAAATTAACCTCTCTCGTCCAAAGCTGAAGTCCTATAACACTATCCTTAATGAACATTCTATCGACTTTGTATAACTCCATAATCACACTATTAAAGACCAATGGTCTTTTCTTTTCACCTTGTATCCTATAGTTGTTTTATAAATAAGTCGTGTGGTTATAAAAGTTTATAATTTCAGGAACAATGAACTATTTTCTAAATATAAAACAACATATGACTTTATATATATATTTATATATATATATATACATACGAGTAGCTTGCCACGTGCGATGCGTGTGCGCAGGAGGAACTGGTATTAAGAAACGATGGTTGTGGGGTTATGTTGAATTTTATAAAATGACTTTGATGAGTACGTAATGTTGCATTTTTTGGGTACTGTCTAATTCAGAATGCATCCACGTCTGATAGACGTGTATATTGAACTTTCATATCAAACATGGAAATATGCTGTAAATTAGACCGACCGTAAGTAGCCAAAAAGAAAGGTAATAAACCTATGGAATTATGAATTATTCTGGTTTGTTCATGCATACCGTAGACAACAGCTTCGATTCGTAATAGAAATAGAATATTTTCTTCAGTAGATATAGTAGTTAACCTGAAGTAGATATGGTAGCATTTTGCGAGGAGAAGGAGACAATATGACATATTGTAGCTCACATACTATTATTTGAAAGTAAATTGTAAGTACTAAGTATAGTTGTCATAATCATTTTCTCTCCTTCTTGTTCCAGGCTTGAGACCGGCATCAATAATAAGTTGATGGTGGAGTTAAAAACGTTTTTAAGAGATTTTTTATGTTAACTAAACCTGAGTTGTAGTAATACAGTTGGGAAAAAAAATTTCTTACATATATATAGAAAATTAACCTAGTGCTATAATTTATAGAAGTTGTACTTGAATATGTGACCAGAAAACAATAAAGTGGAGAAAACGATTTTAACTGCAATTAGTACTCATATGTGGTCATATAAAAAATCTCTTATTTAAAAAGAGTAACACAACATTTGTGAAGAGCATGTGTGTATACATGGCGAAGAATAATATTTAGTGTAAAAGTACTGCATGTGAAGTGTGAAAAACGAAGTATAGTTAACTAAGTTCATTATTACATGTTAATAACACATCCTTATATACAACATTTCTAGTATGTGTACCCTTTCTATTTTGAATCTTTCCATTTTTCACCAAATTTTTTGTTTTTTTCGTGAAACTCCTCTTGATAAAGCAATATATAGTTGACCATGGCTGAAAACATGTTCGAGAAGATAAATACCAACCTGAGTGATGGTTTGTCCTTGTGATTTGTTAATCGTTAAGGAAAAAGTTAATTTAATAGAAAATTGTTTACGTATTAGGTTGAAAGGCATGTTGGTATTCTCAGAAGGCTTAAGTGGTATACGTGGGTTAAATACTCTTGTACGACGAAAATGTCCAACAGCGATTTATGCATCTATGAGATTTCTGTGAATGGCACGACATAGTAATCTGGTTTCATTACATAATCCAATTCTTGGATCAATATTCCTAAGCAACATGATTGGTGCTCCTACTTTCAATGTTAATTTATGGGGTGGTAGACCACCCGGAGCAAGTGATTTCAAGAATTCATACTGATATAGATTATGTGTATCTTCTTCGAATTTGTCATATGAGTAGTAAATTCACTCTCTACCTGGAAACATTTCTACAACTTTGTTATTAATCTCATCTACTGTTTCGTTTTTAGGGCCTAACATTGCTCTATCCATTATATAATTATTATCACCTAATCTGTCATTGAGTTCAGCGAAGACTTCATTAATTAGAGCATAAATTGAAGAAGTATTGGTCCAAGGTTCAACGATATCATCTGGGAGCTGTATAATATCATCTTGAACATAGACTGCATCTCCATTTCCAATACGTAAAACAAATTGTGCATATGATTGATCGTCTTTTGCACGCATATTTTGTGTTAAATGAAATACGTGAACATTTTCCCATAAATATGATCATACTATACATGCGTCGACTGTTTGAGCTCTAGTACCAATTACGACTATTAGTAGTACTTGACGAAAATCACCACCTAAAATAACAATCTTTCCTCCAAATGGTGCATCTAAATTAGTTAAATCTCGTAATGTTCTATCTAAGGCCTCAAATGCATGGAGATGAGCCATGGTAGCTTCATCCCATAGGAAAACGGTAGCAATTAATAAAAGTTGAGCGATATCAGATTGTTTGGGAATATGACATGTAGAGGAAGAGAGTAAATTAATTGGTATTTTAAATCGAGAATGTGCAGCTCGACCTCCTGGAAGAGCAAGAGAAGCAATTCCAGAAGTAGCGACTGCAATTGCAATATGACCTTGAATTCGTAAATGTGCTAAGATCGCTCTGTATAGATATGTTTTTCCTATACCTCCAGGGCCATCTATGAAATATATAGCATTAGCTTTGTTTTTAACAGAAAACATTATCGTGTCAAATGCCTTCTTTTGTTCGAAGTTCAAATTATTTACGGAGTTGATATCATTATTGGGTATTTCTATATACCGCTCTTCTGAAATAAGAGTGGACCTATTAGTATGAGTAAAATCATTGAAATTATTATGTGGAATGTTGTAATCAAAAATTGTTTAGTTATATTGTTTGAGAAGGTTGTCGAGGTCGGACGGAAATTGAATTAAGGAATATGTATTGGTCGCATTAGTAGTAGATGTAGTAGGATAGTCTTCCAATAAAAAAGGTGAAAACTCTTCCCATAATTCACGAACATGACACGGTTCACAATATACTAAAATTGTAACAAATAATCTTCTTAAAGCATTGGGCATATGTATGTTTGAAGCATCCCTCAAATAGTCCTTTAAACTATCATCATTTTCAAGTAAACCTCTATGTTCAGCTGCTTCTTTAAATGTATTATATTGTATTCCATTAACTGTTAGTAAGTCAGTAAAAGATAGAGGACCTCTAACATGTGTTAATAGTAATTGCAAATAATAACGATCACCTTCAGTGGGAGATACTGCATAAATTCTACCAACTGCCCTACGGTTATTTCGTTTGCAGTTCCATTCCTTATTCGTAGAGTCCCACCAATATTTTTCAGGAAACTCATAGTGTAAATATTAACGTGCTTGTTCATCAGAAATATTTTTACAAAAAATTCAGTAAGCATTGTTTTAGATCTATGTTGATCATCCAAAATAGTTTGTATGTGCTTTGCTGCACGAAATAGTAGTTGTTGTCTATTTGGTAAATGTATTTGTAAGCCGGTAATAGAAGGAAAAATATTTCTTAGTGAAAATTTAAATATTCTCCATAATACTTCTGGAGCACAAATCAATCTAGCATTAACAAAGTTTGAAATTTCATTGTTATCATCAAGTGTACTGGATAACCCTACAGATACACAATCTGAACCTTTGTAGACATATTTGTAAAGATATTTTACAATTTAATACTTGAACAGATCTTAACATTTATATGACAATCATATTTCAAAAGTAAGCAAGGATTATAAGGTACTATCCAACGGTTATCGATTATGCGGCTGCCAGTTTGATATTGTATTCCGTTGTTGCGTTTTCTATAAATATGTTAAGAGTCATTTCCTTGTAAAGTTAAAGAAGAAAAAGATTTTGGAAAACCTTTCTTACAGTGGTTATTTTTCATGCATGCAGCTCTTGGGTTAAAATGTCCGCATGGATAATGAATCATATGTTTCATTACAACGTCATGTAGTTCGGGTTCTAAATCTTTACATGGAATTTCAACTCAAACTAAAGCATCATAATCATCAGGATTGTTAATCTTATCATTTTCGTCTAGGATAATTAGAATGTGGGAATGTGGTAGTCCTCTTTTTTGGAATTCAATAATGTGGACATGGGCAATGACTTTACCTAAAACACATGTGTCAAATAAGTCAGTTTTTAGTTACTGTAATTTTACTCAAAAAATCCTAGTTGTTAAATCCGGTCTATCTTGCGGTTGTTGACGGGAAGTAATTCTTCTGTAATTTCTACCTAGTTAGTATTACATGTCATAGTAATAAATAAGTCGGGCTTCCCATACCTTCACACTATTGCCATCGCATCTTGATATCTTTGATGCATATCTCGTGGACTACCAATATAGGATGAAGGAAGAATCTTCTTGACACCAACACTTCCTAATGTGTGAAAATTCATATGATTGAGTAGTTCTTAAGTAAGTTGTTAGTAACTACTAATAATAGCAGAAGGTTGAATGTAGTAGTTAAAGAAACTTACTGGCAGATGTTTCTCCATTAGCTAAGGCATATTGTAAACCTTGGTATAACTCTGCTCTGATAGTATTCTGATTATTGCGAAGAAACTTAGATGCATTGTTTCTATTTTTACGTACATATCAACGACATATTGTTGAAATAGACGACCACCAAGCAATATAGTGATGTCTATGTTGGTCGTATCTACGTGAATAGGTCAAAGACATAATGAAAGTAACATTAATACTGATGTTGATATGAACAAAGTTTTGTGTTATTTACGAATAAATAATATTGGATATAAAATAGGCTATAGTTACTTGTAAAATATGAGAGTAGTATGATGTACAACTTATTGGTGTATTTCCATTTTCGTGGATGTTCAAATCATATCCATCATGCAAACTTACATATACATATTCAAGCTTTGTGCATGCAACGGTTAAATATAAGTATACAGTTGTCAAAGTATATATTAGCCATGAGTTAGTTTATTTTGCCGTTATGAATAAAATTTTAGTTTAGGATTGCCTTTGCTGTAATATCATTTTGAAGTGGTTAAAGACGTATAGTAATTCAAAGGAGATAATAATGTTTGTGATTCAAGTTACTAGTGATACTATAAATAAGCGCACTGATAGGAATTACGTGCAAGGTATAGTTTCTGGCAGCTAAAGATAACTTAAAATGTGTAAAAATATGAATATTAGAACTACAATATATAAAAGTAACTACAATATATAAAAGGTGTCAAGCAGCAAATGTATAGACAGTGGTACAAAGGTCCACTCATAAAAAATGGAGTGTTCCACGTGCAGACGTACAACCCATAATTATTCATGAAACATCTTGTAGATTCACATTAATTGAAATTCATAATTTATTACTATTCACGCATAAGAAAGTTGGAGCTCCCAGAGTAAATGGTAACAACTGTAGAGTCCTGGTGTCGTACTCTAGAAGTCTTGAATATATATCATGTCATCTATCTTACCTTGTGTTTAAACAAGATTTAAGCTAATGGACGCTAATTGAAAATGTACGTGCAGTACTAAGGATCGTGTAATATGGTATATAAATGCGGAAATTGATAATAGTAGTAAAATAAAAATTAAAGTAAGCACGCCAGGAATTTTTATACTGGTTCGAACTTCCCGTTCTACGTCCAGTCCCAGAATACCCTCTGGATTTAAACTAAACCCCTCACTTAAGCCGGAGGAATAGGTATACGACACCTGAGCAGCCGAAAAGGAATTTTTCCGCCTCAACAGCCGAAGAGGACTTCACCTTAATACAAATAGTTTGTTGACGAATGTGTTCTGAGTAACACTGATTGTCTTTTGATAGTACAACTTCCCTATAATCAAATCCTCAAGAGTATATGTGTGTGTGAAGATTTAGAAGGAAGATAATCACATAGAATCGAAGTATATGAATTAATTCAAGGATTCTAGTGATATTGAATAAGAATGAATACTTTATTTGCAGAAATAAATAGAGAATAGATTTCAGAATTAAAACAAGAATCGGTGATTGTATAAGTGAAATAAACATGTTTATATAGTTGTAGAATAGTTACAATCTTTCATGAAGATTTTTAATTAAGAGTTGTGTCCATATCTGTTGGATTAAAGAACATTCCTCTTCATGAACAATTGCACCTCTTCAGAAAACTAGCCGTTATGTTCTGGTCGGTTGACCGAGAAACCTGGGCCGGTCAGCTGAGTTTACAGATATAAATAAAACGGTGCATATCTGTGCACTGGACACAGAGTCGGTCAGTCAAAGATTCTGGTCGGTCGGCCGACCTGCTGTTATTTGCACAGTGTATACTTATTTTTGTATAAATCAATTTGTGTGTATATGTGACTACTTGAGGAATGATTTTAACAATATTCTAATGAAAATAAAATATTCATACTAATATCTAGATTGTAGCCTTGTCTCCTTTGTAGTGTGCAATATATGGTTATTCTCCTTTTTGTCGCTTTCGTATAGTATTCTCGTCGTATGATCTCTGAAGCTTGTGTCATGAATCAAAACTCATATTTAGTTCTTATCTTATAAATCATACATTTACAAACAATTTTTTTCTTAAACTTCTGTGATCATATTTCAAATTAGTTCCTATCCACTAATGTTTCAGCAAACAGATGTTTATATATACTATGCTTATTTTCCAAAACATATACTAAGAAAATTTAAAAAAAAAACAAAACTTGAAAAATGTCTTCAAACAATGACTACTATAATTCCGAAAACTCCCATCTATCATACACATCTCCGGACGATGATGGTTCCGACCGCATCCCTGAAAATGGCCCCTATCCTACCTTTCCCATGCCTAAACGTGTTCTAGACTTCTCTTCTCCAGATAAAGACCCCCGACATAGGTGGAAACCATGGGAAGACTCTAATACAGGCTTTACACCTGAAAAGAAAAAAGGGAAGAATACGATGGTAATATCTCCAACCACCAAACAAAAAATTAATGAAATACATCACTACCAACAACAACTAAATATGAGTTTTGATTCATGACACAAGCTTCAGAGATCATACGACGAGAATACTATACGAAAGCGACAAAAAGGAGAATAACCATATATTGCACACTACAAAGGAGACAAGACTACAATCTAGATATTAGTATGAATATTTTATTTTCATTAGAATATTGTTAAAATCATTCCTCAAGTAGTCACACATACACACAAATTGATTTATACAAAAATAATTATACACTGTGCAAATAACAGCAGGTCGGCCGACCGACCAGAATCTTCGGCCGACCGACTCTGTGTCCAGTGCACAGATATGCACCGTTTTATTTATATCTGTAAACTCAGCTGACCGGCCCTGGTTTCTCGGTCAACCGACCAAAACATAACGGCTAGTTTTCTGAAGAGGTGCAATTGTTCATGAAGAGGAATGTTCTTTGATAAAACAAAATTTAAAGAGAACTAAAATAAGAAACACCTATAGCTCAAGTAGCTATAATACAACATCTAACAAGCAAGTCAGAGGTCATGAGTTCGAGTTCCGCTTTGGTCAGAAATAAAACAATTTTTGTTTTTTTTTTGATATTTTTGCAAATTTTTATTTATAAATCTTTAAACGACATTATACCTAAATCACGTCTAAGTTTTATAAAAATATTTTCATTTAGTGGTTTAGTAAAAATGTCAGCAATTTGATTTTCAGTATTGATAAATTCTAAATTTATTAATCTTTTTTCCAAACAATCACGAAGAAAGTGATGACGAATATCGATGTGTTTTGTTCGTGAGTGATTGACCGGATTTTTAGAAAGATTTATTGCACTAGTATTATCACAATAAATTATAGATTTTTCAAGATGACAATTAAAATCTTGTAGTGTTTGTTGCATATATACGACTTGTGCACATGCCAAAGCAGCAGATATATATTCTGCTTCACACGTCGAAAAAGAAACACAGTTTTGTTTCTTACTAAACCAAGAGACTAAGGAACGTCCAATGAAATGACACGTTCCGCTCGTACTTTTTCGATCCGTCCGACTTCCTCCAAAATCAGCATCGCTATAGGAGACTAATTCGAAAGGACATTCTTTCGGATAAAATAGTCCGAAATCTTTGGTTTTAGTTAGATAACGAATAATGTGTTTAACTGCTCTCATATGTGACTCTTTGGGATTTGCTTGAAATCGAGCACATAAACAAACACTCATCATTATATCAGGTCGACTCGCTGTTAAATAAAGTAAAGAACCTATCATACTATGATATAGCTTCTGATCAACACTTTTGCCCTCCTCATCTCTATCGAGATGAATCGTTATACTCATAGGAGTTGGTTTGGCAGCAGTGTTTTCCAGACCGAATTGTTTAGTTAAATTATAACAATATTTTTCTTAATTAATAAAAATTTCATTTTGAATTTGTTTAATTTGTAATCCCAGAAAATATGACAATTCTCCCATATGAGACATTTCAAATTCATTTGTCATTATCGTCGAAAATTCCTGACATAGTTTTTCATTTGTCGAGCCAAAAATAATATCGTCAACATATATTTAAATTATTAAAATATCTTTCTTAGTTTTCTTAATAAAAAGCATTTGATCTACCTTACCAATTTCAAAACCAGATTCTAATAAATAGCTTTTAAGACGATCATACCAAGCACGTGGTGCTTGTTTTAAACCGTATAATGCTTTTTTGAGTTTATAGACATGATCTGGATATTTTTCATGATTGAAAAGTGGTGGTTGTTCAATAAAAACATTTTCTTTTATATAACCATTTAAAAAAGCACTTTTAACATCCATTTGATAAAGTTTAAACTTATGAAAGCACGCGAAAGCTAATAAGATTCGTATTGCTTTAAGTCGAGTGACTGGAGCAAACGTTTCTTCGTAATCAATTCCTTCTTCTTGATTATATCCTTGTGCAACTAATCTAGCTTTATTCCTGGTTATATTTCCTAGTTCATCTGCTTTATTTTTGAAAACCCATTTAGTACCGATGACTGATTGATCACTAGGTCTAGGAACGAGTTCCCAAACTTCGTTTCGTTCGAATTGATTCAGTTCTTCTTGCATGGCAAGAATCCAGTAGTCATCAGTCGAGGCTTCTTTTATATTCTTAGGTTCTATATTAGAGAGAAAAGCTACATGACCAACTTGATTTAATTGATGTTTGGTTTTAACATTCGTATTAACTTCTCCAATTATATTTTGCACAGGATGATCTCGTAAAATTCTAGGTGGAGATTTTATTATATTAGGAGTAATATTCTCATTTTCAGTAATATCATAATCATTATTGAAAGTTTCTTTAGTATTACTATTTTCATTCTGAGTAGCTTCATCATCAAAATCAATAGTAACATTTGGAATTATATTTTTAAAATTTTCGTCAAATGAGACATGTAAACTTTCTTCAATAATTTGAGTTCTTTTATTATAAATTCGATAAGCCTTGCTTCGTTCTGAATATCCAACGAATATTCCTTCATCGGATTTTGGATCGAATTTGCCTAGTTGATCTTTAGTATTTAAAATAAAACATTTAGAACCAAAAACTTTAAGATATGAAATATTTGGTTTTCTTCCATTTAGAAGTTCATATGAAGTATTCTTAGTTAATGGCCGAATAGAAACACGATTTAATACATAACAAGCAGTAGCTACAGCTTCTGCCCAAAAGTATTTCGATAAAGTGGTTCCATTTAATAAAGTTCTTGCACATTCTTGTAACGTTCTATTTTTCCTTTCTACAACTCCATTTTGTTGTGGTGTTCTAGGAAACGAAAAATTATGGTTAATACCTTTCTTGTTACAAAATTGTTCAAAAGCTTCATTTTCAAATTCTCCTCCATGATCACTTCTTATATTTTTAATTTTCAAACTTTTAACATTTTGAATTCTTTTAACAAAGACTTTAAAATTATCAAAAGTATCACTTTTATTTTTCAAAAAGAAAATCCAAGTATATCTAGAAAAATCATCTACAATAACAAATACATATCTATTATGATTAATAGACTGCACTTGAGTTGGACCAAAAAGATCCATGTGTAAAAGTTAAAGTGGTTGTTCTGTAGATATTACTTTCTTTGATTTAAAAGAAGATTTTGTTAATTTTCCTAATTTACATGCATCAAAAAATATATTAGTTTCGAATTTTATATTGGGTAAACCTTTAACTAATTTGTTTTTAGCTAGTTTGTTGATAGTATTAAAATTGATGTGACAAAATCTTTTGTGCCAAAGACAAGAATCGTTTTCTTTAGCTACTAAACACAAATTTGAATTATTATTAACATTCATATTTAAGATATAAATGTTTTTATCTCTTTTTCCTTCGAAAATAGTGTTATGATTTTTATCGAAAATATTACATTTATTTTCTGAAAAAGTTATATTAAAACCTTTATCGCATAACTGACTAATACTTAATAAATTGTGTTTTAAGTTTTTAACTAATAAAACATCAGTAATGAGAGGTAAATTAGAGATACCGTTGCTACTAACATTGCCTTTGCCGATGATATATCCTTTTGAGTTATCTCCAAAGGTGACTGCTCCTCCATTTGAGTATATAATGTTTGACAACATTTCTTTGTTTCCAGTCATGTGTTTTGAGCAACCGCTATCTAAAATCCATTTTCCTCTCTTCTTTTGTGGTACCTACAAAAAGTTTATAAAAAGTTGGTACCCAATCTTTTTAGGGTCCTAAGAGTTAGATCTTAGGAAGCCAAACCCATACGGGTTCAGAATTCACTTTATAAACATAATTCTTGTTATTATGAACAGTTTCCATAAATATTTTGATATGTTTATTCCTTATCAAAACATTATTTATTTTTGGAATCCATATCTTGATGGTTTTAGAATTTGGGTAAACTATTTTCTTAATATCTTTCTTAATATTATTGTTAATCCTATTTTTAGCAAAATTATTTTGTTTCTTAAATCCTAGTCCAGATTTATTGTTAGAGGATTGAGAATTTTCTAGTATACTAGAGAGATTCTCTCTTCCTTTATTGAAATTAGATACATTTTTAGAAATATCATCAAATTTTATTTTAAGACTAGATTTTTCTAACTCTAAATCCTTAATCTTAGAGTTTAAACTATTATTTTCGAAAAGTAAAATATCATTTTTATTTTTTTGAATTTCTAGTTCTTCAGATATTGACGAAATTTGAGAAGATAAGTTAGAATTTGATTGTTGAGAACTTTCTAGTTCATCTTCTAATATTTTCTTCTCATCTTTCAGCATATCTACTTCTAAGACAGTTCTATCTAACTTTCTTTGCAACTCCTTATTTTTCTTTTAAGTTGTTTTGCTAAATTTACTAATTCAGAATTTATTTCAATTAACTCTTCAAAAGTAAAATCACTTACATCGTCTGATGAAGCCATGAAGCACACATTTGCTTGTTCATTATCACTTTCACTCTCTGATGAGGATGATGAGTCAGTGTCGTCCCAAGTGACAGAAAAAGCTTTTCGTTTGGTTTTGTCCTTCTTGTAATTATTCTTTTTACGCTCTGGACAATCCTTCTTCATGTGTCCTTTCTTATGACATTCATAACATTCCATTGCTGAAGATGATGGTTTGCTGTTATTGGAATTGTTGTTGGAATTATTTTTGTTTCCCTTGAATTTGTTTCTGTTGAATTTCAAAAACTTTTTGAAATTTTTAGCGATCATTGCTATATCTTCATTATCCGAGTCGGAGTCATCTTTTTCTGCTTGGAATGCCGCATTTTTCTTTTCTTGTGCTCCATTTCTTTTTGCCTGCAAATTTACTTCGTAGGACATTAAATTACCTATCAATTCTTCTGGTTTTAATGTTGACAAATCAGTTGCTTCTTCAATAGCTAGGACTTTTCGTTCCCATTCGTCCGTTAAAGAATTTAAGATTTTTGTAACAACATCAAAATCAGTAAACTTTTGTTCTAATGATAATAAAGCATGATAAATATCCTGAAATCTAGAGTACATGTCATTTATAGATTCATTTGGCCTCATTTTGAAATTTTCAAATTGATTTTTCAACATAGAGATTTTGCTTAATTTAACTTTGTTCGTTCCTTCATCCGATACTTTAAGAGTTCTCCAAATTTCATAACCAGAAGTGCACATGTTAACTCTATTGAATTCATTTCTATCTAATGCACAAAATAAAATATTCATAGCCTTTGCATTTGAAGTAGCATCTAGTTTTTGTGTGTTACTCCAAGTTGAGTATTCTTCAGTAGGAGTCGTGTACTCTCTTTGTATAATATTCCAGATATCAAATCCACTAGATTGCATATAGATTCTCATTCTAGTTGACCAATAACTGTAATTTATACCATTAAAAAGTGGAGGTCGTGAAGTCGATTGACCTTCTGTGAAACTAGAATTAGTGTTAGTGCTAACATCGTTAGTTTGTGTGGTTGCCATATTACTAGAAATAAATATCGAATAACTTTGTGATGGTTATAGGATTTCCTTGCTTTGATACCAAATGAAAATGTACGTGCAGTACTAAGGATCGTGTAATATGGTATATAAATGCGGAAATTGATAATAGCGGTAAAATAAAAATTAAAGTAAGCACACCAGGAATTTTTATACTGGTTCGAACTTCCCGTTCTACGTCCAGTCTCAGAATACCCTCTGGATTTAAACTAAACCCCTCACTTAACCCGGAGGAATAGGTATACGACACCTGAGTAGCCGAACAGAAATTTTTCCGCCTCAACAGCCGAAGAGGACTTCACCTTAATACAAATAGTTTGTTGATGAATGTGTTCTGAATAACACTGGTTGTCTTTTGATAGTACAACTTCCCTATAATCAAATCCTCAAGAGTATATGTGTGTGTGAAGATTTAGAAGGAAGATAATCACGTAGAATCGAAGTATATGAATTAATTCAAGGATTCTAGTGATATTGAATAAGAATGAATACTTTATTTGCAGAAATAAATAGAGAATAGATTTCAGAATTAAAACAAGAATCGGTGATTGTATAAGTGAAATGAACATGTTTATATAGTTGTAGAATAGTTACAATCTTTCATGAAGAGTTTTAATCAAGAGTTGTGTCCATATCTGTTGGATTAAAGAACATTCTTCTTCATGAACAATTGCACCTCTTCAGAAAACTAGCCGTTATGTTCTGGTCGGTTGACCGAGAAACCTGGACCGGTCAGCTGAGTTTACAGATATAAATAAAATGGTGCATATCTGTGCACTGGACACAGAGTCAGTCGGTCAAAGATTCTGGTCGGTCGGCCGACCTACTATTATTTGCACAGTGTATACTTATTTTTGTATAAATCAATTTGTGTGTATGTGTGACTACTTGAGGAATGATTTTAACAATATTCTAATGAAAATAAAATATTCATACTAATATCTAGATTGTAGCCTTGTCTCCTTTGTAGTGTGCAATATATGGTTATTCTCCTTTTTGTCGCTTTCGTATAGTATTCTCGTCGTATGATCTCTGAAGCTTGTGTCATGAATCAAAACTCATGAATCAACACTAATGGCTAAATGTGGTACATGGTAAAGGAATCCATCACATTCCTGAGTTACACACTTGCTGTTAACATTGTAGAGACAAATAACAAATATAAAATAGTTACCTGATAAGCCTTGAGTATGTGAATCTTCACTCAACTGTATTCTTCTATGTGCAATACTTATTTCTCTTGCGTGTGCACATCTAGCACGTTGACTAAGCCGACGCCTTTCTCTTTGTTGCTGTTCCATTAGTTGGTGAAGATAAAGTAGAGGGAGAATAAATATCGGTAAAGGTAAGTTACTTATTTGTGAAGGTTGTATAAGAATATAGCAAAAGCGAAAACAGTAATAAAGTAGTAAGTGAAGGGAGAGTCTATTGGCAAGTATGTATATATAGATAAACCATTGGTTAAATAATTTGGTATAACTTCTGAAAATGAGGAGGTATACGTTGTTGAACTAGTAAAGATCAAAAAAAATTGTGCTGCAGATATTTAGTAACGGCTGGTAATAATTTTTTATATATTGGGATGTTGAAGTGTAGAATTGGTCTAATTCAGTGTAAGATATTATATGTAATAAGCGAAATAGAGGACCATATTTATAATGAACACGTGAGCATGAGATTATTAAAAAGTGATACCTATAGAGTACCGTCCACCAGCATCTACTTTATTCTTGGTAGTAGCAGGACCAACGCGCATAGGCATTGAAGATCAATACATGCCATTCATTTCATTTAGGGCACGTGTTTGGTCATTGGCATCTCCAAACGTAACAACGCATAATCTTTTGGATGGCCTGTGAGTTTGTCGATGACAATGTTAGCACTGTTAACTGAAGGACTCTTGAATTTCTGTTGTAATATGTAGTCAGTTACAAAATATAAAATGATGCATAGTTCCCATTTGTATGTATAAACAGCAGGTATAAACATAGAAGTATCAGTCGCTGAGGTACATCATTATATGCAAGTACATATTTTATGAAGTAGTTTACACTACAGATAAATACATTTTCTCTGGTTTGATAAATCATCAGTTTGTAGAGCTTTCGTAAGATGTAGGTTAAGATTATTGCTTATGCACTTCGGTTAGTTTTGTTGCTGATATGGTTGAAGATAGTTATGTGTCCACTGGTTAAGAACCGAACATAATTGAGCAATGAGAGTTGCTTCAAGGATGGCATTATACACTGAAGTGCGAATGATGAGTCAAGCAGCAAGAGTAGTATTGATAACTGATGATAGAACCAGGGCAACAAAGGTTGGATCTGATACATTTATCTTTATTGCAAAATCCCACCAACAATGTTAGAACCGAGAGTGGGGACTGTCGGAAAGGTTTTGGACTATGGGACTAATGTGGAAACAGTGCTGCAAGGGACCTAACAATTTGTTAGGGTGTGAGTATCATGATTTACAGTTGCGTAGGTATAGGTTTTATGTTGTTGGGAAAGGTTGTTGCAAGGTTTTATGTTGCACGTGCGGTAATTTGTATATGTCGCTGTAACTTTTGTTTGGAGAAAATTAAAAAATATCATACTTTGTGTTATATAGCATTACCACACCGATTCGTATAACTTTTTAACAGTAGTAACATGTACGTGGAAAGTACATTAAATTTATTTTGACAGTAACAAAAACATAGAAAACATGGCAAAATTAATTTAACAGTAAGAAATATATGGAAATCACATCAACTTTATGTTAACAGTGAACGAAGAAAAAAGTACTAAAGCACGAAAATGGACAATTTGTTGGGTAACATAGAGTTGTAGCTTTAGTGCGTACGCTCTGCGAGGAAGCGCTCAACAGCTGCATCACATTGTTCAATCTGCAAGAGAAATAAAAATTTATGGTTAGTATAATATATATATATATCTATGTATGTGTGTATATATATATATATAATAAGTCTTAAATTTTTGGCATACCACTTCAAGAGTAAAAAAAATCATCTCATTTATCATCTTGAGCACATTATGGAAAATGTTGGGGTTCGTTAGGTCATGCCATTTGTACTTCACAGTTGGAATATTTTGCAACTGTGTCGTTGTTTTCCACACTATTTTCCTTAACCGGAAGAAGATGAACAAAGTGGTTCAGTTTGTTAACATTTTCTGATTCGGTCCGGGAAAGACTAAGGTTTGAGACGGATGAAGCATCGACTTTTTCATCATTAACGAATTGAAGGTGCTTTGTTAAACGTGTACTTTTACGTTTGAATTTGTCTATGGAAGGGGATAATGCAGGCTCTTTACCTTGATGTACATATTTGTTCTGCAGGATAAAAAATATAAGTCAGTTGTGGATAACAGACAAACTGATATTTGGTATAAATGGAAAAAATGATAACGTAGAAGAAGACACTGTGTGGCAGTAGACAGTAAACGGTAGAAGGGAAAATAAAAGGCTGTCCATTTACTTATAACGAAGAAGAATTTACTGTAGTAATCACAGTTGGACAAAGTAGGTTAAGTGTGTGAATAAGAGATAAGAGAGAAGTACCTTTTTCATTTTGTTCTGAAAAGTAATATGAAGGTTCAAGAAGCTTGAGTGGAATTTACATAGGCGAAAGAATTTATAGAGGTGAGTTGATGGGGATAGAAAAATGTGTGCATTGAGGTGGTTAGTACATATTTTGAGTTAGTCTTATACGTTATTAATAATTTTGAGTGAAAAAGTACATATTAGCCTAGTCTGCAGCAAATTTTGGAGGAGCAGTTATAGGGAACATGATAAGTGAACAGCAGAGAAAAAGATAAATGTTACACGTGCTTGCATACGGATGAAATTATCATATACAAACTAAATGCTGGTTGTAGAATTTTTTATGGCAGTTACTTGAAACTTTTGTATTGTGCGGTTGCATAATATCATTTGTAGGAAGGTTGCAACTTTTGATATTGTTTGTACTTGACAGGTTATTAATTGACTTATGGACCCTATGTGATTCTGACGTGTTAGACTATATAAGTACAAATGTTGAGACAACTGTGAAAATGGAAAAGTACGTTTTTTACTGCTTAAACAAACAACCAAAAGTATCTTATACATATTGAGTGGCTGTTGTTGAGGCCGTATACAATTATAAAGTCCCAGACCCTAGTAATAAGCATAATGTAATAAGCATTAGAAAATTCAGTAAATGTAAAAATAAAATATTTTCTATATGACTGATTACAAAACAGTCATTACACTAAATGCTTAATCTTTCTACTTACCATTAAACATTGTTTAAGTTGAAAGCAAAAGGATTATAAGCTAATTCGGTTTTTGCAAGTGCATAAATGATTAAGGTTAAGCAAGTGCAATTGTTCTAGTGTGTGTTCTACTATATAAACGTTACAGTTTTTTCGTACACAGTTGTAGAGTACATATATAATACTGGAAAGAGAATGGACAGTAACAACATAACACCAATGATATTAAACGCAACTGAATGTGTTAAGTTAATCTACGCATCGTCCTAGCCTTTTTTACACTCTTGTCAATCCATATTATTGTTTCCACAATAATAGAAATAGTCAATACAGAAAATAATAACAAAAGTGACACCGAGAAGAAACTTCTTTCAATCTGAACTTTCAGAATCCAACTCCAATTGATCTGGGTTGAGCAAATGTCATTGTGCCCTCTTTGCTGCCAAGCCTTAACATACTTCACAATGTTCTCTTTCACCCTCCAGACATAATGACCGCATAGTAACCGAATGCAAAATAGAATGTCAGAAAAAAAAACTATAGGATAAGAGATAAGTGAAACTTGTTGTAAAAGAGAAAGAGTAGAGGATATAAATCTCTAGGGTAAGGGAAAATATCCATCTCAAACATAATTTAAACATGGGCTTTTGCACTAACTTGACCAACTTAAAGGAACATTTAACGGTAACTATCTATGTATAATTGCATACAGTATGCATTATGAAGTGTCTATAACAAAACAAAATGTTTAAACTAATAATTTAAACATACAAATACAAATGTTAGTCATTAATAATACAGCATCCAACTTCATTCTTATGTTCAAAACCACAAAGAGTCATCACCCATAGGAAATATAATAAAAAAAGGCAAAAGTCCAAACTGTAGTAAGAGACGTGGGGTGAATTTTTTGATTGTTTTTTAAAGGTAACTTGATACTAAACAGTTGAAATTTGTAGATGATTTATTCAAATAGCATACAAAAAATTTGGAGATTAAAAATAATTCAATTTAGAATTATCAAAAGATAACGGCTATATGAATTTCAAAGTTGGTTCTTACCATTGGTTTATATTATTGCCTCTTGTAAGGAAATCGTCCACATATTTATTTGATGAAGTTGTGTAAGTTTATTTGCTGTCATAAGTTTCTTTTTTTTTAATTTTGTAATTGGTTATATAGTTAATACGTGATTGAAGTAACACAAAAGCTTTTATATATCTATATCAACAATGCACTTAATGACTCAACAATGCACACAATGACTCGCATACAAAATTCGGTTTTAACATACCATCTGTGGAAAAATGTTCTTCAAAATTTAAGAAATTATCTAACTATGGTGATTAGGAGGATTTTTAGTGATCATGAATAATGTCAAATTGTAAAACTTTGTTCCGATTGATACAGATGAACAATGCAAAATGCACAAACTCGGTGCCTAACTTTTGTGTCAAATTTTCAGTATTCAATGTGAAAAACTTGAATCTTAACTATTCAGTGTATCAAACTTTTCTCTCATTCTGTTGATACAGTTGTAACATGATGTAGAAAAAATTCAATGTGCCAAAAAGATCGTTCTGTTCGAGTAAATTATGATTATTATAATAGATAATATTGGAACAAATAGTGTATGAACAAATAAAATGTTTATGAATAAACAGTACTGCCATTCGTCCAGTACTTAGTTATAAGAATAAAGCCCTCGTAACTTTGCATCATCATCTGCGTCATGTTCATCAGTTGGTTACTGAAGCTTGACCTGAAACAGAAACATGATGTCATATGAATGCAAGTTGTGAGAATTTATTAACTATGCTTATAGTTATATTAGTAGTAATACATTTATAATTATGATTTTGAACATGCAAGCCTTTGAGGATATTATTTTAGCCAATTTTGCAGGATGAAGGATTAGTGTACTTGTGAAGCTTATATATGTTGATACACCATAACCAATTTTAATTAATAATTAGCCATCGAAAATTTGAGATTATATATAAAAAATAATGTTGTGTTACTGTTATGTTTTCATTCGTCGGTTTTAAAGTTGAAAACAAATTAGCAGTTAAAATTTCTAGATAATAACGTTGTAGTGTTATGAATTTTCAAGTACATGCAATAGAATCCAAAGCTTAAATATCTTATAAAGAATCAGGTTGGTAGAAGATGATCAATAGTGATGAAAATATGAATGAGAACTTCAAATCTTTGAATGGTTTTGAAAACACCATAAAGAATAAATGTGTATGTAAAATAGTAAAAAATAGCATGTTTCATTCTACCATATTTGAGGCTTGTAATGTAAATTTCACCTTAAGGCATGATTATCTGAAATTGGGACTAAAGTCTCATCTGATACTAAATTCAAAACCAAATCAGAGGTAAAGTCTCAAAGGCAACATGATAGCAGTTTAGCATCGGATGATTGCTAAATCTCATTCATCATATTTTGGAGGTCAAATATCTTTATCTATTGCCACTCAAGAATAGGTAGCAAAGCGGGAGCACAGTAGAAGTAAAGTTGTGTATTTCATTGAAAAACAGTAAAACATTATGTGCAAGCTCTAATCGCATAAATAAACAAATGGTGAAAATACTACACTAAGCATATAACTCTAAAACCCAGGAAAAAGGTCAAAGAAAAACGTGTTAACCTGAAAATAGTAACATGCTTATTTTGGCCTATAGGATGACACCTATCTTCAGCCCACCGATCCATTTGAGGGTTGAAATCCTTATCATGAATAATTACAATGTCATCTCCTATCAAATTCAGACCCTTCCCTTCAGCTCTTGTTGAAAGTAGGCATGCAAAAATAGAGGGATCTTTATTAAAAGTGTCAACGATAGTTTGCCTTTCTGTAACCCGAGTACTGATTTATGCTGAATTTGTTACACAGATGCAAATATTTTCTTAAAATACTATTTACATTTATGCAATGACATACTACCTTCCATCAAGCCGTCTGTATGTTTCTCCTATCACCTCAAGCATCCACTCAAGAATATCAAGCATTTGTGTCCACTACCTAAATATGAGAACTCTATGACTGGTATTGCTTAATCGAGGCAGAATCTTAGATAGAGCTTGAAAAGAATACACGATCAACATTTCATATTTCCAGATGATATATTTATGTATGTATAACATACCTGACATTTTGCTGATCCTAGAACATGTTTCTCCATGAGCATGCCTTTTATACGTGAGTACCATATAAAAGTAAAAGCTGCATTCCAATGGGTAATTAGAGTTTAGTAAATATGATAAAACTGATGGATTAATTTCATTGATGGTTAAAATTTGGAGTTTGGTTTGGGATTTATACCTGGCATGAAATGAAGATGGATTCCATAATCCATCTAGTACTGAAGACGTCTAAAATTGCTAGAATGCATTCCAACCTCCATGGGGAAGCCTAATCTGTGAATTGGGCAGAGAAGATAGTAGGTGAGGTATGAGTGCATTTGTACAATTGCAAAATTTGCGAACAAAATTGCAAATAAAAAAGTTAAATGAAAAAGTGGAAGAATACCGTAAACTGGAAAGTCGATCTATGGCGGTCGAAACCGTAGATCGATAGCCATCACCTATTTCCCTTATCGTGCCTCTTCCTCAACGATCCATCTACTACTGAAGACGTCTCGAATTGCTAGAGAGCATTCCAACCTCCATTAGGAAGCCTAATCTCTAAATTGGATAGAGAAGATAATACGTGAGATATGACTGCATTTGTACAGTTCCAAAATTAGCAAACAAAATTGCAAATAAAAAAGTTAAAAGCAAAATAGAAAGAATAAAGTAAACGCGAAAGTTGATCCGTGGTGGTCGAAACCGTAGATCGACAACCATCACCTATTTCCCTTACCGGGCCTCTTCCTCAACGATCTGCATCTTCCATAGAGTTAATAAAATTTGGAGTGTGGTTTTGGGAGTTAATTGTCTGTTTTGATTTCAACAGCGGTGGATGAGTTGTAGGGGAAGATGGTGGGGTTTGAGCGGAAGTAACCGTAGTTTTGAAGTCATGGTGTATGTGTATGTGTGAGGCCGAGAAATACGATAGCTCATTTCGAAGTAACTGCCGTATGCATTTGAGAATGTCAAAACTAACCCTGGACAAACATTTTTGAGTTGTGTCAAAGTGGGTATTTTGGTCAGTGCGAAAAAGGCTTCACTTTGACCGGTTGACTAAAGTACTTGCTTTATATATATGATATATATATATATATATATATATATTTCAAATGTTCACTTATTTATGAGTAAATTGAATTGTGAAGAAAACAATTGGTTGGTTCTCACTAGATAGCATTAGCACTAATCAATATATGATATGATATTATGGGCTAAATATAGCAAGTACATGATCATTATTCTCCAGTTAGTATATATATATACTAAGGGTGAGTTCTTTTTTTAAACGAAAGGGGCAAATGAAGGGGCAAACGAAAGGGGCTGGGAAGGGGTAAGTTCGCGAAAGGGGAATGCGTTCTTTTTACGAAAGGGGCAACGCGAAAGGGGAAAAATTAATATTTATATTATTATTTTATTTGTGTTAATTATTTTTAAATAAAATGGATATATACCGAATACAGAATACATAATACCGAATAAATAGTTCAGAATTTAAAATGCAGAATACAAAATACGAAATACAAAGTAGAATCTACAAATACAAACTACAGAATAAAGAACGCGTAATAAAAAATACAGACAATTCTTAACGTAACCCAACAACAACTAGTTCATTTCTTATGGTATCTCGAATTAATTCCATTGCAGTTGTTGTTGCACTTCTTTGAACTTGTTCACGATCATTATTTCCACGATTCCAAATGCTATAATACTCTTCCAGATATTCTTCGGGCACCAGATCCAGATTATCGTCACATGCCATAAAATCAGGATCTCCGGCATTGTACCTTCGTATGAAAGTGTGAATAGCCATTGTAGCAGTGACAATTTGTACCTGAACAATATATGGGTATGTTGGCATGTTACGTAAGATTGCAAAAATTTTCTTCCAAATTCCAAAAGTTCTTTCGACTGCCATACGCAAACTCGAATGGTAGTAGTTGAAAACTTCATTTTCTGACTTTGGTTCATTCTATGTATCATTGAAATCTGGAATATGGTATTTAAACAGCGATAAAGAGGTAAATATCCTTCCATTAGTGGATACCCTGAATCCACTAAATAATATTGTCCTCTTGGCGGATGCGGAAAATTCAAACTTGGAGTATTTACAACTTCACGAAAGATTCTAGCATCATGGGCAGTTCCTTCCCACCCTGCCCTTACAAACGTAAATGTTAAGTCAAAGGCCTATAAATCGTTACATATCCGCTTGAGAAACATGAGCCATTACATGTGTACCATTAATAGCTCCAATACAATTTCTAAAGAATGGGTAATATCGTGGTGATGAACTGATTTGTTTTGGAATTCTATTAAATTGAGGATCTATCGGCCTAATAATATCCACAGACATTAACAAAACAAAATCCATAACTTTATGAAAATAACGGCTAACCGTGTTAAGTGATCGTTGAAATCTTTCAGGAACCTACCATACAGGAATAGCCAAAGCAATTGTATATAGAAAGATGGCTACCATTTCTCTAACTGTAACGTGCACCACCGGCTGCAAACCATAACTTTCCAACCGCTCACACAGCGACATAAAACAAAGCCTCTTCATTTGGAAATTTCGTTGACACCATTCTGCCTGGCCTGTAAGCATATCATTAACCTAATAAATACCGGTAACTTCAGAATCATGTATCCGGCTCGTTTGAGGTCCACGTGTGGCATAATATAGTGTAAGGAACAGGATATCTTGCAAATCTTCAAAATCATAATCATCACTTTCTTTATTTGGATCTGCCATTAGGGATGAAGAAAGTAGGAGAGAAGAGAGTAGAACGAGATGATGAAGAAGAGGAAGAAAGTAGAAAATATATATAAGAGGTGGTTCAGGTGAACCGTTGTGGGGAGCCGTTCGCGTCCACGTCGCGTCGGACGCAAACGGCTCCTCAACAACGGTACATCCGAACTGGGCAAACTGGTGGGTCCCGTATTCACTGCGTCTGACGCAGACGCCAACTTCACCTGACCATTTCAGCAAAAGACCGGTACCTAAGAATGTATTGCTTTCATGTTTTCTTTCAGCTCAATGTTTATAGCTGTGACGTCAAACTGGTAAGCTGCAGCATAATTTGAATGGTGCTTTGAAGACAATTCTGACTAAAATCATTTTACTTTAGTTTTTAAAAAGGGTGCCTATATGCATTTCTAATAATGTCCCACCCAACCATCAACAGTTTGACCTTTGCCAAAGAGAAGAGAGGAACAAACAGGGGTTATTTATGAATTATTAGGTTATATTATCTCAAATCCGTACCATGATGGAAACAAACATAGCCACTGCACCACCAACATCGACCCAATGACCTCCAACGACCCAATAGCCTCCAGAGACGGTTGCTCCTCCAGCACGATACTGCCAGCAACCATCGTAAGGGATGTGGAACCCGCAGTCTTCTTAGATTCCTTCACCAAAAGCTCCACTAATTTCACTTCTTGTGCAATATCCGATTCATAAGATTGAATGGATGAGAGTTTTGTTCCTAACTGCTTCAGCTAGTAACATCGCTTTTAAAAAAATTGGGGTGGTGTTTTAACCAAGTGGAGAAGGCATCAATTTGAGAAGTAAGGGATCTGTAGTAAGAAGCATAAATAAAATGGTTAAACATAGACATCATAGATCGTGAGGACATTTAAAATTCTAAGCGATTTAGTTTTGTTTTTATTTGTTAAAACTTACTTGCAGAAGAATCTGGAGAAGTGAAGGGAAAGAGAGAAGCGTTGAATGTAATACATAAATTACAGTTGCGTATTAGTCGCCAGCTGATTGGACACTGAACGCATGGGGCTCGCATAAAGTTTGAATATAAGCTACACTTGCTTACAGTCGAGACTGTAAATAGCTTTCTCCTTGTATGTAATTTGGAGGTTTAACTCTATTTTTCTTCCTTTTACCCCTAGTTGTCATTGTATGTACGGTCTCTCAATGGGTCGGGTTCGATTCAGGTATCATAGAATTCAGATCTGAGTCCGATTACAATAATTAAAACTTGAGTCTGGTCCGAATCCGTAGCGTATTTCGAACCAATACCCGAGTTTGGTCTGTCGGGCTTTTTAAATCCATTGGGTAATATCCATATACATAACTCAGAATGTTTATGTTAAAATCATATTTTAAAATTGAAACTTAATAAAATTTATATGCAAACAATGTTAACATATAAATTGAATGGTGAAATAGTAAATTTTACAGCAAAAGTATTCAAAAACATCAACATGTAAACAAACAAAACGATAAACAAATAACATACACATTCAAGTTTTGATACAATGGAAAACTAATAGTCGAATCAGGCACTAACCGGACCGGGTTTTGATAAAGTCATACCTGACCCTAATAGTAACCGGGTCGGGCTTGGATCGGGCTTGGGTAGTAAAAGAAAAAACTCGTACCCACATTAATAGGGCAGGTCCGGACCGGGCTTGGCCCAAAACCCCATACCATTAACAAGCGTAATTGTATGTAGTGGACTTTATGGGAATACATAATTAAATTTTGTAAATTTTATAAAAAGAGGACGTGAAGGGTCAATGTTTCAATTTTATTAAGAATATGATAGATTTAGCTATCATTCTAACATTTCTTTGCATTATAAATTATAACCAATGTGTTGAAAAATTTATATAAAAAGTTGTATATTTATACTAACATTTTTTTAGATACGCTCGCACCTTTTTACCATTCGTAGTTTATAACACTATAAAGTGTTAGAATTTGACAAGTATAAAATAGGGGGAATTAATTTAAAGGACAAAAATTTGTATATTTTTAGCCTCAAGGACACGACCTCAATATTTTAACCATAAAGACAAACATTCTCCTAAAAATTAATTAAAAGGACAAACATTCTTTCAAAATTATTCATAAGGACAAACATTCTTCCAAAACTGCCACCGAACTAAAAACTGTTACCTAAAAACTGCTACCGATAACTACAAACTGATACCTAAAAACCACTATCAATAACTAAAAAATGCTATCAATAACTAAAAACTGATACCTAAAGAAAGTTGTCCTTCAGGCTAAAATACTGAAGGTCTGTCCTTAAGGCTAAAACGCTGAGAAATTTTATCCTTGACAATAATTTCCTGTATAAAATATTGCAAAATCACTGTTTAGGTGTAGTGATTTTAAATCATTATTTAGATTGTTTCAACATGAATGTCCTAAAACTAAAAATCATATGGCGATAATTTTACAAGTAAAATCTAAATGGGCTTAAACACGCTGAATGACGAATCTGTTATGTTAATTTAAACAACTAAAATTTACAATATTATTTTCATCAGCATTGCTTACTATATTTCAACTGCATTGGTCTTCTTCTCGAAGACCCATTTGCAATAGATGGATCATATCCCTTCAATTACAACTATCAAAATCATATTTTGATACGGTACTTGGCCTCCATTCAGGATTTGCACATCGTACAAAATGGAAGGGTAACTCTTCGTGGCTTATTAACAGTCGAGGATATCCTTTGCTCGACTTGATTTGAAACTCATAGTTTCTCTTTAATGGATGGAAATTCTTATTAGACATTCTAATACGTTGTGTCTGTATAGGATTGGTTAATTTCAATTCATCTTACATAATCTGTTATATCTTGGATCATATCCAAACCCATCTTACTACCAATAATTTCTAAAATAAATTTCTTTGTCATGAAGTCAACGTTTCTTTAAAAAACAATTGTTTCTTAGTACGATGAAACATGCATTAAGATACATTTTATGAATTTCCTTTATATAATAAAACTAATTTAGTTTTTACTTTACGAAAGTTAAGTTCATAACATAAACTGGCCAATCAATATTGATATTCCCCAAAAATGAATAGTATGTCCAGCCTCTCGACTTACGCAACATGTCAACTCGTTGACCTAGAATATGTAGGGGTTTGTTATCAACTCTTATCTTGTATGATCTCATAAACTATGCTTTAGATGAAATTATGTACTCACTCTTAAGTATAGGACATTATAGAAAGAAGTTAACTCAACTTCACTCATCATCAATTATTCTTGGGCCAACAAAGTCCAAACACTCCTTATCAATACATCGTTGTGTATCATAAGGAGGAGTGACTTTTGAGATTGAATCTCATTTTTGGTACTTTTGGAAACCTTTCCAATACATTCACTAATTCGATCAAATTGAATTCTTTTATTACCTTTACACGTTATGTTTTCTACTTTCGTTCTATATTAAATGAACTTGCTATAAATATATTACTTGTGTATCAAATACACATGTCCATTTCTATGATAATTCATCTATGAATTAAATGAAGCAAGTGGACCTATTTTGGTATCATTAGACTTTCGACTACATTCATCTTCACATATTAATCCAAAGAGTTCATTAACTCGTTTGTCGCTCTTACTGAGTAGGTGCTTCACCCTTGACTTTTGAAATATAAGTCATCAATACGATATGATTCATAATCATATGATTATTGAATTATTTCATAACTGTGGCTTAGTCCATAATTTCAAAATAACTGAAAATTTTTAGATGCTTTTGTATTTTCTAATGCATCACTTTTATTATGAAAACAAATACCCTTATTATAGTTTTATCTTATAATGAATATTCATATTGAAATAAAACTATGTCTATTTTCAGTCAATGTTGAAATAGTTATTATTTCATAAATAATATTGTTATATTAAAGGAATTTTTTTGATGTATCTACTAATAAGTATCATATGGTATGCTCCCACTATTTATGCTATTATTATAACGGTATATGAAATATGAAGCTTCATTCAACCATTTATTATGGGATTCTATTTCATCATTGTAACTAATTTACTATCCAGAGTTTTAGATTATATTTTTTGAATTCAAAGAAATAATATTCAAAATAGTTATCTACATGTAATTACATTTGGAATATAAATCACATTTCTTATTTCATACCAAACATCTACTAGTATTTTATACAATTCTCGTTTTCGATATTTATCCATAAAGCGGAAGTGATTATTCACTCTTTTATGCCTATCTTACAACTACCTTTGGACATCTAATTTTGTTTTTAAAATGGTCGAACCATTCAAAAGGAAACCCCTACTACAAGAACGTGGATAATATTAGCATAGTCCGTGGTATAGGGGTCGAGCAGATATTTTCAAACACCAGACATGCCTCTTTCCGATCGAAAAAGTAAGTGCAGTAGGAAAGCAAGTGTCCGCAAATTTGGACGTTTTGAGTTTTGATAATTTAATAATGGATTTTTTTGGTGGACGAGACAGAAATTGATGAAGCCATTTTTAATTGTTTAAGGTTATAAAAATGGATTCAAGTTTCGATGTGTTTTTCCTAGCTGCTCTCGGCCAGACTTATAACAAGATTCAAGTCTGACTTATCTTAGATACATCTATCTTATCTACTACGTCTTGCCTAACTACTACATTTTCCAAAGTCTAAATACTTTGCGTTAAAACACTGATGTAACTATTATGTCCAACTTATTTAAGATAAGTTGGAGGTAACTCTCGCTGACTACTTTTCAATAAGCGTTTTCCATGTCTATGAATAAAGCCTAATATCGTGCGAAATTTTAATTAATTTGCACTAACTCCAAAACTATAGCAGAATACTAAGGCGTGGAAGCAACCAAAAGGACTTAGCTTGTCGATTAATTATCAACCGTCAATTCACTGAAAAATAATCACGAAACAAAGAAAAAACAAAAGAGTGAGAATATAAAGATTTAACGTGGTTTGGCCAAATTGCCTACGTCCATGGATCAAACAACTATTCTTTATTTCATTGGAGAAAGATAGTACAAGAGAGAAAGATTGCAAAATTATAGGTAGCAAAGTGGAGAGACTAGCCTATAATTATAATTTGAATAATCATTTTCTCCAATGACTTGTTTGCGCTTGAAACCTCTAATTTTATTTGACTGTAGAAATTAGGGTTTACTGAAAAAGAGGATAATTGAGGATGCTCTCTCTGACATGCCAATATGAAGGTGAACTTCTTCATTTAAATAGACTTCAGAATGAAGGAATTACTTAGAAATTAAGCAAATTAATTTTCTAATCATTTTGAAACTTTCCAAATATCCTTGATTTGATTTCAATGCAAACAGAAAGTGAAGATCTGGTTTTCCATAAATTTCTTCAATTGATTGAATCTCCATCAACAATCTATTCTTTCTTATTATTGCAAAATCAATGAATTTATAAATAGGCTTCTTTCCTCATTTATAAATCTATTGAGTAATTAATTGATTTGTTAATCAATTTGTTTTCTTCCAAAATATCCTCTTAGATCTTTCCACATACAGCATAATTGATTGATAAGATCATTTAGCTAAATTCTTTTCTTCTTTGGAAAATATTTGAATCATCCAAATTTAACACTCCACCTTGATTCAAATATAACAATCTCTTTTCATCACCACATCTCAACAAATTGCTGGATCTATGCCATCAAGCTCTATTAGTACCTTAGGTATTGGTTTTAATGATAATAACTATAGACGTTATATAAAATATAAATATTAATGTTTTATCAAGTTATATATAGTATATAGTGCAGGATATTAGACAAGTGTTAACGAAGAATACTATACAGTATCAAGAGTGGATTCAAGATGCTAATACAGAGTTTCAAGAGTTGGAGAATAAAGACTCATGAGTATTGAAGAGTTTAAGATTTTAAGATATTCCAGATAAGTTATAAAGTCGAAGAATTTATGTTAAAACCTTGATAGCACTTTCCTGATACCTCTCTCCTTATCTAATTTTGTTTTATTTCATTTTTCAAATATCCTGGTTTTAAATATCTTTTCGAAATATTTCTCAAAATGATTTTCAATCTCTTATGCTTATAAAGATATTATTTTAGCATTTTTCAGTTTATATATATATATATATTAATTTTTTTATACTTTAATAAGTTATAATTATATTGATTATATATATGTATATATATTATTTACATTATATTAAAATTTTCAAAATTATTATATAAAGTTTTATTATGATTAAAATATGTATAAACTATGACTAAATGATTTTACAAAGTATCAAACTATTTTACAAAATAATGAATTAAAGTATTTTTAAATTTTAAAAAGAGTATGTCGACATACCCTGTGTATGTATGTCGACATAGTAGCCGACTTTTTCAAAATTTAAATTTCAAAAAAAAGTATTTTTCGTCGTATCTCTTCACGAATGGATATGAACGTTGTTCCTCTGTAAATGCCAGACTTCCAAATGAAATTTTACATATAATTTTCTTATTCGTCTCTCTTCCTTCCACTCTCTCATTTTCTAAATCAAAATATACCGAAACTCTGCCGAAATTCAACCAGAATCAAATTCAATCATCACTAGTTTGATTCTTCTTCATCTACTCTCTGATTTCTCTCATCTCTATCACTCAAACCAAGATCAAAGTGCTATTCAAGAGCTATAGGATCAATTGCAATCAAGATCGAAGATCTGAGTCTGTAAAACTCTATTAAATCATACTGTTATACGTGTGGGTCTGATTGTATCCCGTAAAATCAATTGGTTGTACTTAATAACCCATGAATCTAGTGGGTGTGCTTGTAGCCCAGAAATCAAGTAACTCTACCCAGAGGTCGGGATTCTGGAGGGTGTGTCTCCACTACACCAAAACAGGCAAATCCTAACATTTATAAGTGTTACAAATAATTTCAGTAACACTTTTTAAGTGTTACTAATGGACTGTGAGGAATGAAGCGGCCAAATTTGTGACACTTATAAGTGTTGCGAACATACATATTACTAACACTTATAAGTGTTGGTACAGAAATATACGGTAACGCTTATAAGTGTTGGTACAGAAATATGCGGCAACGCTTATAAGTGTTGGTACAGAAATATGCGGTAACGCTTATAAGTGTTGGAAAATGATAAATATAATCATTTTCCAACACTTATAAGCGTTACCGCATATTTCTGTACCAACACTTATAAGCATTACCGCATATTTCTATATTTAATTCTTAAAACAAATGAATATAATATCTCATAAATGATGATGTCCATATCATATATAATTCATCATATCAATTCAATATGAAGTCTAAAATGCTTCCATATCTCAAATGCAACAATATCATATTTAGATAATACTATAATATGAGCTACAAACTTTCCAATTTCAAAATACCACAATATCATATCCAAATTTCAAAATACCACGATATCATATCCAAATTACAATAGAATTTTAGATACTGCGAAGACGAAACACAGGCCATGTCACAAAGCCCCCATCTGAAAATTCACAAAGCTTGTGGTGCCCATTTTGAGGACCATCGTAAGTTGGTGCTTCCGGTTCTAAAACTTCTGTTATCCAAACAACTTTCTCAATATTTGGAACTATCTCTCTAAAATGACACATAGTTTGTGTTCCAATATAAGCTTTTGCTACATCCTTCTTCGTATCCTATGATAGTAGCATTACAAATTGTTTACCTCTTGTAGATGATCCAACATCATTTGACGGAATACTAGCAACTCCAATATTCGAAGGAGATTTATTCAAGTTAGAAGCGGTTTCAGTCATAGGCATCACATTACCACCATTAAGATTATGTTGTAACCCCGGTACCATAGTTAAGAAAGATGACGCAAATGATTTAAGAGCCTCATTGATTTGGCTCGACACTTGATTCACCACTTGATTTGCAACTTGATTTGCCACTTGGTTTTGTAATTCCGATGACCATTGACAAAAATCTTCCTTTTTATTCTTATCGGCAATTGCTTTTGAAGCTTGCATCAACTTTACTTGTTTTGCAGAGGAAGTGGAGCTAATTGCACGACAATAGTTTTTCTTTCCATCGGACCCAAAAACTTTAGAGATAGGATCGTTGTCAAGGTCGTATGTGTTTGCTTCCTCGTTACCTCTACATTCCAACTTCTGTTTTTCTTCCTCTTCCTCCACAAGTGCCTGAATTCAATACGTACAGAAGATTAGCGGTTGAGAAGCAATAAGATAAATAATAAACAATTGGACACGTTGGGATTATATCAAATGACATAAAAGTTTCTATTATTTTGAGGGTTTGGTCAGGGTTTTATTATTGACATACACATGTATATTATTTGCATTTTTATAAAACTGCTTCAACCACTTGCTTTCATTGTTGTGCACTGTGTACATTTCCTCTCTGTTTTACAAAAAAAAAGTATTCACTACATAATGTTTGATTGCAAAATTATCACAATCTCTACCCTGTGCACACATACAACTACCTCTGCAAACATCAATTTCTCTACCCACCTCAGTTTCCTTTCACTGCCTTAATCCATTGTCAACTACCACATTCGCTTAACATTTTACTGCACACACTTCATCATCAATTACTACCATATTACCACTATCAACCATTACTGCACCCATCCAAAAAACCACCCATCAACTTATTACTTGCCTTCCCCCACCTGCACGAATTACTCCACGACATTGCTTGCCAGGTCCATCAAACTTTCACCTTAACATCATCCCCTCTGCCATCTCCTTGCTAACATCACATTCTCTACATACCTGAAACCACAGTTTCAAACTCCTTCGACCTACACACATTTCATCACAACACAGTCCCAAAACAAGTGCCACCACCACCCAGTCACCATACATACCACCCTCTAATCAAAACTGTCACCTTCACATACTTCTACCTGTATGACTGTCACAAACAACCATTCAAACACTTCTGTAACCTTCTTCCTTGCACTGCGCTAACATCACTTGCAGTCAATCACTTGTAGTCACACTTGCTAACCAAAAACCGAACATACTCACTCCTTGCATTACTGCACATACTGACTCCAAAACCATAGAACTATCATTACATTTTATTTTTCCTAATTCACTATCTCTCTTTACCTTTTCATTACTGCACATACTGCCTCCATGTCACTATCTCTCAGTGATAACATAGAACTATCATTACAAACTTGAATAGCATCGCTCTTGCTAAATGCATTTTCGTATTAGTCAAATAACGAATTGTCAGACACATTTCCATATGTACACACTTGATAATACTAAAAAAATTCAGAATTGTTTGAAGGGCACTGACTTGTGGCCATGTTCCAATTTGTCGATTATCCCGACTACTTGAACACAGTTATAAGTGAATGTTCTTCAAATGATTTCTGAATTTATTGGGATGTAGTTGAGTGTGTGGATATGTACAATTTGTTTGATGCTTTATCATCTGACCAGTTTTGAAATCTATTTAGCAACAACGGTAGTGTTCAAATTAGTAATGGTAATTTTATGGTACCGATGAGTTTGGTGTTGATTCTAAATGAATGATGTCATGGAATGTAGGTATGAGGATGGAAGCACACAACAACTTTAACATAACTATAAACAGGGATTCTCAAATGTACTGTAATTTCAAGGAGTGTGGTTGAGCACACAACCAAAGAGTGTAATTTCAACTTTAACATAACTTTAACATAACCTTACTGTCATCCCCTTCTTTTTGCCCATTCACCAAAACCATCACCTCTGATCAACATCCTTCCAGTCATATAACAACTACATACCACTTCTACTCATCAACCATCCAGATAACCCCTCTGGCCAAACTTACTTGCGGTCTATGACTACTGCTTGCACCCAAACCACACCCATCAATACTGCTGCCACCAAATCATTTCGAACCACCATTAACCAGTAACGTCAAACACTGCAATCACAAAACTATCAAATTTCCAGCATACAAACATTTCACACCATCAGTGCCTTACCACCACTACACAACAGTACCACTTCCATTTCATATCAATATCTCACCAGATTTCCCACTCACAAGACAACACTATATTATAATCAACTGTGCCACTCAATTTTTCAAACCACACTTCATTGCTGCACCACGCATACCTTTTCACTTGTCACATACCTTCTTCCAGCCTACATACCTTCATTTTCATTGCTGCTACACTTCATTTTCATTATTACACTTCATTGCCACTGTGCATAACTCCAAACCAAACAGTACTACCAGTGCTTACCTCCAGCACCACCAAACTCGAATATCTCCTCTCTACAACAAAAGCATATACTTCCATCCATCACAGTTCCCTCATTCATACCACCTGAACAACACTTACCTGTGCACACTGCGGCTGTTCATGTCACTACAATACTTAAAACCATACTTCATTGTCTTCCCAGCACTGCTACATTACCATTGACAAAACTATACATCAACCTCGTACACCAGTACCTTGCTTCGACAATCCCATTCCACAAACCAAAATCAATTGCTTTAACAACACTGTTAGTTAAATTGTTCAAAGCATATGAACTAAAAGTGCTATCCGTAAGTGGCTCTTGTCTTGTCTATTAGTTAAATTGTTCCATCAACCACATAGAATACTAACAATCCACTGTCACTGCCACCTCACTAAACTGCCTTCACATTATCACTTCCTTCTATTCTCCCATCTGCCATCATTCCTAAATTCCTCATTCTACAATCATCGCCATCAGACAAGCCACTGTCCTCTGATCATCTCATCCACCATCAATTGATTACCGCACTTCTGCTATAACTTCATCCACATTTCCACTATCAATCCCCCGTCTGCAGACATTTCCACTGCCACCTTCATCCACATTTACAAAACTTTTTCACTTCTTCGACTTCCTCCTCTACTTGCTTAATCCCCTCTGCAAATTGCCACACAATCTAGAGTAACCAACCACCCACACTACAGTCACCCCTTTCTAATTGTTGCCACTCTTCATAAAATACCACAACCTGCAACTTCGAATCTCCACTGCACAGCATCAGAGAAACCACTACATACAACACATTCTCAATCACATACCATCTCCTCTACAAAATATAGCACTGCTACAACAATGACTACACAACAACAAATCCCTCTTCAACCACCTGATCAACATTAAAGCACAAACAGCCACCATAGCATCTACAACATCCCATGTTAAAGCTTTACCGAAATTTTTACAATTGATCAATAATTCGTACTAAAGTAAAAATACTTACATAGGCTTTTGCCGCAGATGGAAGAACTTGTCCAGATTTCTTATTTATATGTCCCGCCTTCCAAACCATTGTCCACGTAACTTTCTCTTTCGGATTTTCCTTGACCTGTAAGAACAAATATTTTTAAACTAATTAACTATTCATTATTAATATTTACAAGAAATATTTTTTATACTATTTCTTACCATTTCGTCGTAAACTCTACGGTATGATTTTCTTCCTAGTGTATGAGTGATAGTATTTTTAGCTTTGGCTTCGGCGTTTTTCCTACATTGCTCTTTTTTTTATCTGAATATTCATTATCTATAAACTTTTCCCACCATACTCTGTCAATGTCCGCAGGACATTTAGTAATAGCAATATTCTTGGGTATGGTGGTTCCTCCGACTTTGAGCAATTTATTCCGCAAAGTAGACTTTACCGTACGATAATATCGTGGAAATGTTTTTTCTAAAATTGGCCGAGCTAGATCGGGATCTATATCCATGTCAAATTCATTCTTTTTAACAAAGAAATTTTAGTACTAAGGATAAATCTTGTGCAAAACATAAATGACTAAATAAGATGAATTCGTGACATACCAATAGCTCTTGCCACAAAACATTCTTGTAATAATCATCTACATTTCTCCACTCGTCATAGCCAATCGGTATATGACAACGAATTAGGGCTCCACATCTGGAGCTCCATTTAGCTTCATCTTTACCTTTAACACCCTCAAGATCAACACTTATTAAGTATTTTTTATCACTTGTCTGAGGAGGATTATATGCTTCAAGCTCTGCATTTGTACCTTTAGATGCACTAGCATTGCAATTATTCGACATTTAGACCTGCATAAAAAAGATTTTAGTATACAATGAAACTTAAAATGTCATTTCAAAGTACATGCATGACATCTTCGCTGAATTCATTCAAAAAACATGCTTCAAGCTCTGCATTTGTACCTTTAGAGGATTTTTATTTTTTTCAACCATGCAATTATACATTCAAAATCTAGTAAAGTGAATAAATTCAATGATGTTACATCAAATAAAATAAATATAACTTCTTTTAATTTTGTTGATAATCTCCATAATGTGCAAGAGCCTGCTGTTAGTCCATAGGATAGTGGTTTTGATGACAACAACTATAGAAGTGTTATAAAATATATATGTGCAGGAAATCTATATGCAGGTATCAACAAAAGAAGACTGTACAGTAAAGAAAACAAAATTGATGAAGACAAAGATCAAGAGTTCAAGATTGAAGACTCATGAGATTCAAGATATTCAAGAGTTCAAGACAAATAATATAGTTAGGTTAGATATTTGTTAAAACTCCTTGAAAGCACTATCATTCTTTTTTATCCAATTTACTCGTGGAATGGAATCCACTTCGTTCTTGTTAAAGGGATGGAACCCTAGTGAGATGGAACTCACGAAATATCTAGTGGAACGGATAGTAGCCCTATTTTGTTATCCACTAATTTTGATTCAAAATGATTTTCAAAATTATCTCTTGTTTTATAAAATGATTTTCAAATATTCCTTTTCAAAAGATAAACCTTCGTTCACATTTCCAAAAATGTTTTAGCCTCAAAATCATATTTATCATTTTGTTATATTTTGATTTCAAAATTGTCCTTGATATTTTAGCCTCAAAATCTATTTTAATATTATATTTACTTTAGTTTATTTACTTTGATTTTAAATATATTTTAGTATATATACATATATACATTCATAAGTATTTCTACTTCTAAATACCTTCTACAAATACATAGAGTCCATTTGAATAAAGTTGCATATGTTTTAAATCATCATTTTCAAAGTAAAGCAAATCATCATTTTCTACTAGACCATGTCGACATCCTATTTACCTGTCATGTCGACATGCTTCCCGTTACAGCAAAGGTTGTTTTCAAAAGAAGTGTCTATTCGTTTAAACCTCTTCGAATGGACACATCCATTCATTCTCTATAAATAGAGACTGTTATGAACGTTTTCCAGTAACTACATTCTTTATTTTCTCTCCTCTTTACTCTCTTATCTTATTTTCTAATCATCCTATCCATATTTTGCTGAAATCTTAAGTGAATCAAACCAGAATATCTCTAGTTTGGTTCTCTGCCACTCTCTCCAAAGAATCTCAGTGCTTATCAGAGTTATAGATACATTTGTACTCAAAGAAACTTGTGTGGGGTTATAAAGGTGTGATCGTGTCCTTGGAAATCGATCGGGTGAACTTGTGTCCTGTGAATCAAGTGGTTCTACCCAGAGACCTGAGAATCTGGAGGGTGTACCTCGTTGCCTTGGAATCGAGGGATTGTAATCTAGATTATTGTTGAATAGAAAGCCGTACGGGTTGTGCGGGACTGGATGTAGGGTAACACCGAACCAGTATAAAATTCCTGGTGTGTTCTTTCCTTTACTTGCTTTTTATTTATATTTGCATTTATTTGTGATTCTGTGATTTGATCTGTGATTGTGTATTTGCATTAAGTTAGTTAATTCAATTTAAATCAAAGAAGTTTTAAAGAAATTCTTAAAACACTATTCACCCCCCCTCTAGTGTTAAATAGCCTTAAGATCATCTTCCGCGTCCCTTTCATTTGGTATCAGAGCAAGTTTTTCAAAGTATTCATAATCTGATTTTTGAAAAGTTCATGGCTAAGTTTGAAATGTTTCCTAAAAATATTTCTTTAATGATCAAATCATTGTGGTCTCATAAATTGATGCATGATAGTTATATAGAATCAGGTAGTCTACAAAAGTTGCTCACTGTGCAGGAATCTTGCTTCATGGCGACAAATGAATCTATTCACAATGGACAAGCTGTGCAAATAAGGAAAAACAAGTGGATACTTGATAGTGGATGTTCAAGACATATGACAGGAAATCCAGAGATACTCAATGACATTATTTACAAGGATGGAGGATTGGTTAATTTTGGGGATAATTCAAAAGGTTATGTGGTTGGCATCGGCAATGTAGGTAATTCTGAAACCCCTATTATTTCAAATGTTTTGTTAGTTAAAAATCTACAACATAATCTACTTAGTATTAGTCAGTTATGTGATAAAGGATATAGGATTAAATTTGAAAAAGACAAGTGTCACATCGAAGATAATAAATCTAATATTATCTTTGAGGGAGTTAGGAAAAAGAATATCTATATTCTTAGTATGAAAATTTCAAATGATAATCTATGTCTTTTGGCCAATACAAGTGACCCTTGGACTTGGCATAAGAGATTTGGACATTTGAATTTTAAACTCTTATCTAGACTATCCAAACTTGATCTAGTAAGAGGCCTCCCTAAGATGCAATTTAAAGTAGATAGTATATGTGATGCATGTCAATTAGGAAAACTTAGAAAAAGTTCCTTTAAACTTAAAGATATGATCTCTACTTCAAAACCTCTTGAGTTACTTCACCTAGATTTATTTGGTCCATCTCAGATTCAATCAATCAACCATAGTAAATATGTCTTTGTAATTGTGGATGATTATTCCAGATATACATGGACAATCTTTCTGAAACATAAAAGTGATACTTTTGATTATTTTAAAAGTTTTTCAAAAAGAGTTCAAAACCAACTTTCTTCCAAGATCATCACTATTCGTAGTGATCACGGTGGTGACTTTGAAAATGAGAAGTTTGAGGAATTCTGTAATCAGAAGGGAATTACTCACAATTTTTCGTTTCCAAGAACTCCACAACAAAACGGAGTAGTTGAGCGTAAGAATAGGACGATTCAAGAGTGTGCTAGAACTCTACTTTCTGATAGTAAATTACCAAAACATTTTTGGGCTGAAGCAGTTGCAACAGCCTGTTATATTTTGAATAGGATTTTAATTAGACCTCTAACCAATAAAACACCTTATGAACTTCTTTTCAATAAGAAACCTAAGGTATCTTATTTCAGAATTTTTGGAAGTAAATGTTTTATCTTAAATACAAAAGATAATTTAGATAAGTTTGATCCTAAATCCGACAAAGGAATCTTTATCGGATATTCTAACAGGAGTAAAGCTTATAGAGTTTTTAATCTAAGAACAAACACTATTGAAGAAACTTTACATGTTTTCTTTGATGAAAATTTCAAAGAAGTTGATCAGACTAATGATGAGGATGACTTAGTTATTTCTAATCATGAATCTGTAGATGCTACAAATGAAACTTTTCATCCAAATAAAAAGATTAGGCTTTTAAAAGATCACCCTGTAGAAAATATTCTAGGAGATATGCAATCTGTTGTTAAAACTAGGAATCAATTAAACAGTATGAGTCATGTTGCTTTTATATCCTCAATAGAACCTAAAAATCCAAAGGAAGCATCAACTGATGATTCATGGATTCTTGCTATGCAAGAAGAATTGAATCAATTCACCAGAAATGATGTTTGGGAACTTATTCCTAAACCTGAGGATAAATCCATTATAGGCACTAAATGGGTATATAAAAATAAATTAAATGAATTAGGTGAGGTCGTTAGAAATAAGGCTCGACTCGTTGCACAAGGTTATTGTCAAGAAGAAGGTATAGATTATGACGAAACCTTTGCACCCGTAGCAAGATTAGAAGCTATTAGAATTCTGCTTGCTTTCGCTAATTTCAATAATTTCAAACTTTTTCAAATGGATGTCAAGAGTGCCTTTCTAAATGGTTTTGTAAAAGAGGAAGTTTATGTTGAACAACCTCCACTCTTTGAAGATACAAAATTTCCAAATCATGTTTTTAAATTAAAGAAAGCCCTGTATGGTCTAAAACAAGCTCCTAGAGCTTGGTATGATAGACTTAGGTCTTATCTTTTGCAATCTAATTTTGAAATAGGTAAAGTAGATAACACACTTTTTATTAAAAGAAACAAAAATGATATTCAACTTGTACAAGTGTACGTAGATGATATTATTTTTGGATCAACCAATTCTGACATGAACAAAGAATTTTCTGACATTATGACAAAAGAGTTTGAGATGAGTCATATGGGTGAACTTAACTTTTTCCTAGGATTACAAATCAAACAATTAGATAATGGTATCTTTATCAGTCAAGAGAAGTATGCGAGAGAGTTAGTTAGTAAGTTTGGTTTGACCAATGTGAGTGGAAAACCAACTCCCATGGCAACCAATATAGCGTTAAGTAAGGATGATCTATCCAAAGACGTAGATCAAACCTTGTATAGAGGAATGATTGGATCACTTCTCTATATAACTGCTAGTAGACCAGATATCATGAACAGTGTCTGTCTCTGTGCAAGATATCAATCTCAACCCAAGGAAACTCATCTAAAAGCTGTGAAACGTATCATTCGATATGTTAAACACACCTTTGATTATGGATTGTTCTACCCTAAGAATGATTCATTTGAATTAGTTTCCTACTGTGATGTTGACTATGCTGGGTGTAAGTCAGACCGAAAGAGTACAAGTGGAACTTGTCACTTTCTAGGTCATTCCTTAATTTCCTGGTTCAGTAAAAAGCAGAATACTGTTTCCCTATCAACAACTGAAGCAGAGTATGTTTCTGCTGCTTTAGCTTGTTCTCAAGTTTTGTATATGCAACAAACCTTGAATGATTTTGGTATATCTATCACGAAATCTCCAATTTTCTGTGATAACACTAGTGCCATTAGTTTGTCCAAAAACCCAACTCTCCATGCCCGAACTAAACATATTGACATTAGACACCATTTTCTAAGAGATAACGTAAATAAAGAGAAAATTTCTCTTGATTTCGTTAATTCTGAAAATCAAATAGCTGATATTTTAACCAAACCTTTAGGAGAACCTGTCTTCACCAAGTTAAGAAGAGAATTATGTATATGTTCTCTTTCTGAAATATAGTATATAGTATAGTAGTATACATAGGGTATATGTGAATGTTTTCTTAACCATAGCATTTTGCAACACCATGTCGACATGGTATTCATGCGTCATGTCGACATGCAACGGTAAAAATGACAGTTCGTTTTTTCCCTCTAATTTTTGAATGGGTGGTTATTTAACTCACCCATTCCGAGTTTATCTTCCCTCCAATCATTATTTCTTCATTCTACTTTCTAGAAACATCAAATCCATGGCTTCCACATCCAATCCTAATCAAATATCACCGGTTTCTTTCCCTTCTCCTTCACATGGCCCTTTCCAAAACTCCATACTCGCTCGTGTCATCAAAATACAGGAGAAAGTTAATGATTCACTGCAGATGTTAACTGAAATGCAAGTTCAACAATTGAGAATGGCAAGAGAGCAAGAGAAACAAGGGAAAATTCTGAGGAATCTTCAAAAATTCCTCAAGGATAATCATGCCAATCCAATTGTAATTGAAGATTCTTCTAACATAGAAGCAAATGAAGAAGGAGAAGAAGACGAAGAAGAAGAGGAAGAACCAATGGAGGAAGAAACTGATGATGAAGCAGTATGTGTAGGGGAAGTTTGTTTTGATGCTTATGGGAACATTGTGGAACAACATGGAAATTTCTGCTTCCATTACCCAAATTGTCCTGTCCACAAGTCTCCCATCATCAAAAACAACCGTTGAGTTGTTTATTTTCTTGTTTTAGTTATTTATGTGTTTATAAGTTTAAATAGTCATGTATATAGTAATATTGAAATGAATAAAATAATCTGTGGTTACACTTATTATTCTTATTCTTATATTGCTCATATATAACATTCTAAGAATACGATGTTTAGTGCATTGTTATATCTAGTTTCAGTATTATTAATGATAACACTATCATTAATATCATAGATTTAGGGGGAGTTAGTGTCGTTTTTTTGTTGATGACAAAGGGGGAGAAGTATAAAATAGGTTAGTTAGGCATAGATTAAGGGGGAGTTATTAGATTTAGGGGGAGTTATAAGGAGAATATAAATATTTTATAAACAAAGGTTGTCATCATCAAAAAGGGGGAGAATGTTAGTCCATAGGATAGTGGTTTTGATGACAACAACTATAGAAGTGTTATAAAATATATATGTGCAGGAAATCTATATGCAGGTATCAACAAAAGAAGACTGTACAGTAAAGAAAACAAAATTGATGAAGACAAAGATCAAGAGTTCAAGATTGAAGACTCATGAGATTCAAGATATTCAAGAGTTCAAGACAAATAATATAGTTAGGTTAGATATTTGTTAAAACTCCTTGAAAGCACTATCATTCTTTTTTATCCAATTTACTCGTGGAATGGAATCCACTTCGTTCTTGTTAAAGGGATGGAACCCTAGTGAGATAGAACTCACGAAATATCTAGTGGAACGGATAGTAGCCCTATTTTGTTATCCACTAATTTTGATTCAAAATGATTTTCAAAATTATCTCTTGTTTTATAAAATGATTTTCAAATATTCCTTTTCAAAAGAAAAACCTTCGTTCACATTTCCAAAAATGTTTTAGCCTCAAAATCATATTTATCATTTTGTTATATTTTGATTTCAAAATTGTCCTTGATATTTTAGCCTCAAAATCTATTTTAATATTATATTTACTTTAGTTTATTTACTTTGATTTTAAATATATTTTAGTATATATACATATATACATTCATAAGTAATTCTACTTCTAAATACCTTCTACAAATACATAGAGTCCATTTGAATAAAGTTGCATATGTTTTAAATCATCATTTTCAAAGTAAAGCAAATCATCATTTTCTACTAGACCATGTCGACATCCTATTTACCTGTCATGTCGACATGCTTCTCGTTACAGCAAAGGTTGTTTTCAAAAGAAGTGTCTATTCGTTTAAACCTCTTCGAATGGACACATCCATTCATTCTCTATAAATAGAGACTGTTATGAACGTTTTCCAGTAACTACATTCTTTATTTTCTCTCCTCTTTACTCTCTTATCTTATTTTCTAATCATCCTATCCATATTTTGCCGAAATCTTAAGTGAATCAAACCAGAATATCTCTAGTTTGATTCTCTGCCACTCTCTCCAAAGAATCTCAGTGCTTATCAGAGTTATAGATACATTTGTACTCAAAGAAACTTGTGTGGGGTTATAAAGGTGTGATCGTGTCCTTGGAAATCGATCGGGTGAACTTGTGTCCTGTGAATCAAGTGGTTCTACCCAGAGACCTGAGAATCTGGAGGGTGTACCTCGTTGCCTTGGAATCGAGGGATTGTAATCTAGATTATTGTTGAATAGAAAGCCGTACGGGTTGTGCGGGACTGGATGTAGGGTAACACCGAACCAGTATAAAATTCTTGGTGTGTTCTTTCCTTTACTTGCTTTTTATTTATATTTGCATTTATTTGTGATTCTGTGATTTGATCTGTGATTGTGTATTTGCATTAAGTTAGTTAATTCAATTTAAATCAAAGAAGTTTTAAAGAAATTCTTAAAACACTATTCACCCCCCCTCTAGTGTTAAATAGCCTTAAGATCATCTTCCGCGTCCCTTTCACCTGCCGAAGTAGCAAAGCTCACAAATCAATCTGAAAGCATCCAAAAATATATCAAATAACATGAGCATGTACGTTCATAAACTCATATGCTAGTTTACCAAATACCAAGTATATCAAACAACACAAATATTCATTTCAAAATGATATCTATTTCATTTCAACACATTTCAATAATGGTTCTAAGTTGGCTTGTTCTTTCATAACAGACTGAAAATCGGTCGGTACTGTGTAGTCATCTATGTTGTCTGTCATGCACTTCGGAGAACGTCGAACAACGGACCAATCAGGATTTTGAGTGTCTTTTACATAGAAAACTTGACCTGCTTCGGTTGCTAGAATAGCTGGCTCATCATACTCTCCATTAGAATTTTTGAGCTTTTTCAAGTTCACCATCAACAAATGTGAATCGGTACAAATCTTACAACCATTTGTCTTATCCGCGATGTTTATCCAATCACAATAGAATACTACATGTTGAGAATCATAATAATCGACTTCTATGATATCTTTAATGATACCATACCAAGTAGTGTCATCGTATGTAGGATTTATATCTTTTGCACTTGCAACAAATGTGGTGATTGCATCCATGCAAACACCGCTATCTTGGGTCAAAAGAGTGTCGTCGTAATGTTGAGGAGAGAATATATATCCATTCACTCTATACTTGAGATAGCTTTTGGCTTCCCACTTTGGACCACTAACATATTGCCACAACATTGTGTTCATGCATTTTTCTTCTAGTAGCTGTCAGGAACAAACAAATTTGCATGACTAACATAAAAGGAACAAAACCTACAATTTTCATATTGAAATAACTTACTTTTTTGTGCAACCAATCAATAAATTCAGTTTGTACAACTACTTCTGCCATTGTGGTAACTTTTCTTTTACCACGAGACACACCTTCTAAAGAGGAGCGATATGCACTACAAATTAGATATTATAATGTGAATATATACATTCGCTATTTTATGTCATTGGTATTTATCATAATATGGAGAAAATTCATACCTATAATATTCATCTCTCTCGGGAACATCGATTCTAAAAAGTATCCACCTTCGAATTTGAACACGTTGCATCCTAGTTAGCTTAATATATTTGCCTTCAATGATGGGGCATTCATATATATCATCACCATCATCTAAAAAGGATGCTTGTGTAGAACTATGATTTCCATCACGTGGGTTCGGCATATATTCCATTGCATATCTAACTGATTCTGAAACAAGATATGCTTCAGCGATTGATCCTTCTATATAGCGTTTATTACTAGGTATATTTTTGCATTCTTTCATAGCCCTACACACATGTACACATGCACATATATTTAGAAATTGTCATTTTGAAATAATGTTTACAAACCTTGTAAAAATAATATCTTACCTTTCAAATGGATACATCCATATATAGTTTGTAGGTCCGCATAGCAAAGCTTGGTTAGCTAGATGCACCATAAGATGAACACTTATATAAAAGAAGTCTGTAGGAAAATAATGTGCTAGCACACACAATGCCTCGGAAATCATATCTTTGGCGGCTTGAACATGTTCTCGAACTAAAATTTTCGAGCATATTATGTTAAAATACAAACTCACTTGTAAAATAGCTCGTCGTAACTCACGAAGCTTTGGATATGCATGTTGAACCATTATAGGAAGCAAGTATTGCATAAAAATATGATACTCATATGTTTTTTTTATGTGCAAAGTAGGTGGTTGAATAGTAACAAGGCTACCAAATCTTGTCCCAAGACATGATGGAAGTTTGGCATCTTTTAGAACTTGACAACATTTCATTTTATGAATCTTGTCCCATGCAAACTTAGATGATTGATTTCCCTTGTCAAACATTAAGTTGATAAGATGCTCTGCAACATTCTTCTCCGTATGCATCACATCAATAGTATGTCGCACTTTATGACTACTCCAATAAATTAAGTCATAGAAAATTGACTTCTTATACCAAGACAATTTTTCTATGTCACCATCTCCAATTGTAAAGAAACTTTTATCGGTAGATTCATATATCGTTCGCTTCTTATTCTTTGGTAATTTTCCAGGAAAATATTTTATACAATTAAGCTTTTCCAAAAGGGATGGTCCACTTAACCTTGTTGGCGGTTCTTTATCTTCGGTATCCTTATACCATCCATGTTTTATTAATCTATATGGATGGTCATCCTTCAAAAATCTTCTATACTTTGGATAAACAACCTTGTTACCAATGTACTCTAACTCAGTCTCCATAGCACAAACTGGACATGCTTTATAACCATGTGTCACGCAACCATATAAATTTCCAAATGCTGGTAAGTCATGGATTCCCCATAATAGTATTGCCTTCATTGTAAACATTTCTCCCCTGTCCATGTCGAAAGAAGCCACTCCTTCCGTCCAAAGTTTCTTCAACTCATCAACAAGAGGTTCTAAGTATACATCAATGTCTTGACTTGGTGCTTTCGGTCCAGGAATTAATAAACTTAGCATTTGAAATTGTGATTTCATGCATAACGAAGGGGGTAGGTTATAAGGAATCATATATACGGGCCAACAACTGTAACTATTGGAGAGAACCCCATTCGGATTAAATCCATCACTAGCGATACCAAGCCATATATTACGTCCTTCATTTTCAAATTCTGGCCACTTACATTTGATTGATCTCCATTCGGCCGAGTCAACGGGATGGCGCATGAAATTCCAAGAAGGATCGGCATGCTTATGCCACTGCATTTTACGAGCTATCCATGGTATAGTGTACAATCTAGTCAGCCTTGGAATTATAGGGAAATGTCCTAGAACTTTCCTCGGTTGGGTTGTCATTTTTTTTATGCCTAACGCATTTGCCTTATCTTTAAATCTTGGTGTATGACAATGAGGACATTCTACTATGTTAGCGTTCTCTTTCCAAAATAACATGCAATCGTTTTCGCATGCATGAATGCTTTTTACCTTCATTCCCAAATCTTTTAACATTTTTTTCATGGTGGGATACTTGTCGGGTAATGTATTTTCTTTTGGAAGACATTTTTTAAATAATTTCAACAATTCCGTCATGCTATTTCCTGACCAGTTAAATTCTTTTTTCAAGTTCTGAAGCTCAACCATTACACCTAAAGTTGTAAGTCCATCTTCACAAGAAGGATATATTTTCTCATTTGCTTTGCTTATGTATTCATGGTACATTTTCTGAACATGTATCTCTTCAAAGTTCACTTCACCGCTAGCCTGTGGCATATCATGCACTCTAAATGCATCATTAACGAGATTTCCAAGAGCGCCCTCAATAGGCTCTTCTACTTGCATTTGGTCTTGAATAGGTAACTCTTCGGCTGAATCTGATGCACGAGTCATTTGTACTGTAGCATTGTTTCTCTCTCCATGAAAGAACCACACATCATATGTCGAAAGCATACCAAAAACTATCAAGTGTTTCTCAACTGTTTCTATTGAGATTTTTTTGGAGTTTCTACACTTCTTACAGGGACACACACATAACTGGATATCTTGTGGTGAGTGTTGCTTTACAAAGTTGATGAAGTTCTGAACATCTTGCTTATATTCATCCTCATTTCTACGTGGATTTTTAATCCACCCTCTTGACGTTTGTTCTGTCATAACTAAAATTATATATAATATTACGTTAGTGCCATATAGATTTGCAAAGAAAAATAATATATAATATTACGTTAGATAATCTAATAACATATCGGTTTATACATAAATGATCTTAAATATCATTCATATACAGATTATTGAATTAAATACGTGTACATTAGGCACATAAATACGTGTGCAGGGCACATTAATTGATCTGAAATGAATCATAAAATGGGACACTGAACATGTTCTATGAAAAAGATAAACATAGCTAACGTCAGGTCCAAATGAAAGACTTTATGACACCCTATGATAGTTGGCTTCGGGAAAATTACATCCAGTTATTATTTCGAACTAAGCTCTTAACTGAAAATATGTCGTGTAAATAAGAGGATGAGTTCAAATTTGTAGTTTATGACCTAGACTGGGTCAACTCACATGTGCATTTCCCATCAGTTAGGGCCAGCTACTTCACTAAAACCCAACAAAACGATCACCATCTCCACATGACCCACATAAAGCATACACGTTTGTAGATGACTACAACCCAGAAGCAACAAGGGTCAAAGAAAGAACCTGGAAGCAACTCACCAAGTCACCCTTAGCTTCCATTGTCCTCAACAGTCAATCGTTCACATGTTCAAATCAGAAACAAATATAAAGTATAACCCCCTCAACCAAAAAATAAATGTTCCAATTCCAAAACAATGGCAGACCTAATACCTAGATAGTAACAAACAGTCCATGTTAACGATAAATTGTAAAGTAGGTATAAACCATAGCGTTCCCTGAATCACAACTCCTTTTGAAGACACGTTGACATTCTCTTTGTACAAGCTGCCAATCACCTAACAGTCTATGTTACGTTTAACTTAAATACACCTCCTAATGTCTTCTTTCAACGACAACAATGATGAATTCCAGCCAGTTAACACTAACATATAGAGTTAGAAACTTAGAGTTGAGGTATGTATTCTTCCAATAGTTATTAACATGTACAAATAAATAGATGAATAACAAATTATTATATATGTAAATAAATAAAAAGCTGAAGGGCATATCAATGACAAGTATCTCAGGCGAACGAGTGAGTTTCATGTAGTACAGGATATTAAATATTCAGACAACAAATAACATGAAGGATAAAAATACTTAATTTATTACCTATAGGTTTAGAGATTCTCACAAACCGAGACAATATCTAGCTATCAAGGGTGATTTATTCTTATTAAACCTCATGCTCTAAACCATCCAATAAAATTAAACTTGATTTGTTATACATGAAACATTTCATTTTCTTTCAGTTGCCTAGTAGTTCTTATCAAATAAGACCACTTTTATTTTATTTTCTACATAATGGTAACTACTTTGTGTGTGTGTATTGCAAATCAAGTTCAATGGCCATGTTTTACATAAACATAGCTTTATATGGGAGCATGAACAAATAATAAATAAAGTTAAAATCAATCAACATAAGTTAATTAACCATCATGTCTGAATACTGGTACCCAAGCCCCTGTTCAGTTTTACAGGGTTTAAAAAGTGGTCCAAAATTCAAATTTCAATTTTTATTCACTTAATAGGGATTGATGTCTAACAACTTATTCTTGAATTTGCAAGATTGGAATAAAAAAATACTTTAGGTGAAAACATATACATATTTTAGTCCATTGAGGCTTTTCTATTATACAGAGAACATGAAACTACTGATGTGCATGGTCTAAAAAGAAGGCAAAAAATAGAGTAAAAGGAACAAATTAGTCATAGGTATACAATATGTTCCCTTTATTATTTAATGTCTTCGACACAAATAATCAAGCAAGAGCAGTGCATTCACTTTTCCAAATGTACAAGCAACTCATATTGATAGTGTAGGCAAAAGAAGGTGTATGACCATAAATTTTCAGAAGTGTTTTATATCAAGACTATTTGATATAAAACTTAGCAAAAGTTTCCCACTCTCACAGTTATAAGCAAATCGAACAAATATAAAATGTGGAACAAGATTACAAATCGAACAAATATAAAATGTGGAACGCGGGAACCCTAATTTTATACAATATTACAAATCGAAAAAATATAAATCGAACAATCATAACTAAAAGAAAATACCTGATTCAAGGTTTGAAATCGAACAAGAGACTTGCGAGAAGAAATGAGGTGTTACCAGAACTGGAGAGTTGCGAGAAGAGATGGACGCGAGAAGAACTGGAGAGTTGCGAGAAGAACTATGGGAAAGCGGTAGAAGATGAACGCAGGAACCCTAATTAGATTAAAATTTAGGCGGCAGATAGTAGAGATTGAAGGGAAAGCGTTAGAAAAACGCTGCATGTACAAAATTACAAAAGGAACCAATTTTTAGTGAGATATTTACAAATTTACCAACTGTTCTAACATTTTTTTGTGTTGTAAATCATAACTGATGTGTTGGGAAGTCTATAAAAAGCATTATTTATATTTCCCAACACCTTTTCAGGTATCCTAACACTTTTTTATTGTCACTAGGCTGTAACACTTATAAGTGTTAGAAATTAACAAATATAAAATGTTGCAAAATCACTATTTTGGTGTAGTGCTTGTAACCTTGAAATCGAGATTGTATTTGCATTTACTAGTCGAAAAGAAATTCATACAAGGAATTGTGTGGAACTGGATGTAGGATAACTCCGAACCAGTATAAAATCCTGGTGTTTTCTTTCCTTTTTTACTTTTACTGCATTTACTTTTATCTGCACTTTGATTTTGTGATTGTTAATTACATCATTCCAAGTAGAATCTTAAAGAATTTAAAAAATATTCATATAATCCATTAAACACTATTCACCCCTTCCCTCTTGTGTTAATTTAGCCTTAAGATCCCTATCCTACCGACTCGTTTTTGGTATTAGAGCATTGGTTTTCAAAGTATTCATAATCCAAATTTTGAAAAAACTTCAATCGCAATTTTTGATAATATTTTTAATACTATTTTCGAAAAGGTAATTTGCGAAATCATCATATGTTGTTTCATAAAGTTGCATCTGTTCATTATGAAAAAACATGTGATCTTCTAAAATGGTATGAATTGCGCGAACAGATGTGTTACATGGCTTTTGATGAACATACACCTGATGATCAAACTCTACAAATCAAAAAGGACAAATGGATATTGGATAGTGAATGCTCAAGACACATGACTGGATTCAGAGATTTTGAAAGATATAGTTTACAAAGATGGTGGATCGATAAATTTTGGAGATAACTCTAAAGAATATATGATTGGCATCAGCAATATCGGCAATTCTAAAACTCCTACTATTTCTAATGTTTTGTTAGTTAGGAATTTAAAGCATAATCTGTCGAGTATTAGTCAATTGTGTGACAAAGGTTTCAAAATTAAATTCGTAAAAGATAAATGTCACATTGAAGATAATGAGTCAAACGTTATCTTAGAAGGTATTAGGAAATGAAAATCTATATATTAGGTATGAAAATCTCAAATGATAATTTGTGTCTTTTGGCTGAATCAAGTGATCCTTGGATTTGGCATAAAAGATTTGGTTATTTGAATTTTAAACTAATATCTAAAATTGCTAAAAATGATCTAGTTAGAGGTCTTTCCATAATGAATTTTAAAGTTAATAATTTATGCGATGCATGTCAATTAAGAAAACTTAGAAAAAGTTCTTTTAAATCAAAAGATATGATTTTCACCACTCAACCCCTTAAACTTCTTCACTTAGATCTTTTTGGTCCCTCACAGATACAATCTATAAATTGTAGTAGATATGTATTTGTAATCGTAGATGATTATTCTAGGTTTACATGATGATTTCCTTAAAACTTAAAAGTGATGCTTTTGAAATGTTTAAAATCTTTGTTAAACGATTTCAAAATCAAATTACTGGTAAAATTAAAACTGTTCGGAGTGATCATAGTGGAGAATTCGAAAATGAAAATTTTGAGAATTTCTATAATAAAAAAGGTATAACTTATAATATTTTATTTCCAAGAACACCACAACAAAATGGAGTGGTGGAACGTAAAAATAGGATGATTCAAAAGTATGTTGGAACTAAACATATTGATATAAGACATCATTTTCTAAGTGATAATGTAAACAAAGAAATAATATCACTTGAATTTGTAAACATTGAAAATCAAATAGCTGATATATTAGCAAAACCATTGATTCAAACATCTTTTACTAAGTCAAGAAGAGAGTTAGGAATTTGTTCTCTATCGAAAATATAAAATAATGAAGTAAAAATTACAAAATATAAAGAAAAACAAAATTATCAAAATTATAACATATATGTCGACATATCCTATCCCCCTATGTCGACATATAATGATAATTTTTTTATTTGAATTTCCTTCTAAAATTCGAATTGGTGGTTGTATAATAACTAAAATTTGACTTTCTTCTTCATTTCTCTGTATTCTCTCGTTTTAAACTTCTAAAACAAATAAACCACGGTGTAAGACCTAGAATTTCAGTAAATTGATTTTGAGATATTTAATTGATTTAAAATATTGAATTATTATTTTTATAAGTTGAATAGCTAAAAATTTCAAATATAGGATTTATTGGAATGGTAAATTTCGGTTAATTGGAATAGTAATTTTAAAATTGGAATTTGTTTAAATAATCCAGCTTGGGACTTTATGTTAATGCAAATGATTTGGAGATCTTATTTGAATTCAATACAAATAAGAATAATGATAATAAACTTTTAAATTTGAATTTAAAGGTAATTTATTTGGTTTTAAATAATAATTCATTTTAATTAACGTGTGAAATTAGCCTTCTAGGGCACTGTCTCGGATTTCGACGAAACTAGTATCATTGGTCCGCAATAGTGAATTATATACGTCGATGATTTTTGTAGTGATTGGACGCATCGATTGGTCATGCAAGTTTGAAACGCTTAGAAATTAATTTCAGAAATCTATATAATAACTGGGTTTGAAAAGCCATCTTCTGCATATGATAGAATTAGGTCTCGACACTAGTTCCATTATGTTCAAAATAGAGGTATTACATATAGAATGACAGGCAACACACCTCGATTGGAGTTCGAATATTTCGGGTACGTCAAGCTAGAAGCGTCAGTTGGCAGCTTGGCGGTTGAAGGAAGCAGCTTTGGATTGGTGGGAGTCTGCCACAGCTCAGACTGTGGAGGTAGATATTTCTTGGGATCAGTTTAGGTATCTTCTGGTGTTGTCTTGTGTTCTGTTCAGTCTTCTCTTTAAAATCTATCTTAAGCTTATCTATCCTTTTTCCAGGGAGGCTTTTGTGGCAAAATGGATGCCCGAAGCCGGGAAATCTCAGCTTTATCGTGAGTTTATGGATCTTAAGCAGGGTACCATGTCCTTTTCTGAATATGAGCGGAAGTTCAATAAACTTTCCAAGTATGGTCCTGGCCTTATTGACACCCAACTTAAGAAGAATGAGAAGTTCATAGCTGGAGCTCGCCCAGAGTTCTATGATCGCCTCATTTCTCATGTTCATGGCACTTTCACCGAGCTTATGGATATGGCTATTCGTTATGAGAACCCTACTTCCAAGGGTCCTGCTGTTGCTAGTGCTCCTTCATCTCGGTCTTCCTCTGCTAACTCTAAGAAGAGAAAGCCAAATTTCCATCAGCAGATGAAGAATTGGCTTAAGAATCTGGGTTTGGGATCTTCATCTTCTCCTTCTCAGAGGCACCCTATCGACCTATCTACCATCACCTGTTTCAAGTGTGATCAGAAGGGACACTATGCCAATAGTTGCCCTAGTTCAGTTGGTGCTGCTGTTCCTCCACCTCAGAATACCAGGAACAACCTCTGTCATGTCTATCTGCAGCCTGGTAATTTCAAGAATGATTGTCCTTTGTATCAGAAGGGCAAGCCATCTGGTATTTTTGCTGTTACCTCCGCTTCTTCACCTGCTCCACCTGCACCTGCTCCTGCTCCTAGTGATAACCACGGTACTCTCCAGGGCACCTTTTATTTATGTAATCATCCTGTTCGTGTTTTATTTGATACTGGAGCTTCGCATAGTTTTATTTCTGTGGATCTTTGTGATAAGTTCGAGCATCTTCTTTCTCCTTTGTATACTGTTGAATCTTTGTGTGTTAAAAATCCTATTGGTGGTCCCGCGAACCTTAATAGGATTTGTAAGCAAGTGAGACTCTTCTATTCTGGCCATAAATTTTCTGGTGATTTCTATGTTCTTGGTTTCGATGCTTTTGATTTGTTGCTTGGAGGTGATTGGCTTAAGAGGCATGATGCTCATATCTCTTGTAAATCCCGAATTGTTTCTCTTGTGAATGATCTGGGAAATCCTTTGGTTATTCAGTGTCGTATGCCTCATGATTATGCTGGCAGCTTTATTTATTATTTGGATTCTTCTCCTGTTGATCTTCAGTCGACTCGTGTGGTCTAGCTTTATCCCGATGTATTTGGTGAAGTCACTGCTTTACCCCCTAAGTGGGAAATCGATTTCCGTATTGATCTTATTCCTGGAGCTCGACCTGTAGTTCTTCCTCCTAGAAGGATGGCATCCTGTGAGAAGGTTGAGTTGAGGAAGCAAATTGAGAATTTGTTCTCCAAGGGTTTGATCATACCTAGCCACTCCGAATGGGGAGCAGCGGTGGTTTTCGTCACCAAGTCCGATGGTTCTCTTCGGATGTGTGTTGATTATAGGGAGCTGAACAAGCTCACTATGAAAAACAGATATCCAATGCCTTGCATCAATGATATGTTCGATCAGCTTTATGGCGCCACTGTTTTCTCTCAGCTTGATCTTGCCTCAGGTTTTCACCAGCTCAGAGTTGCTGAGGAAAGCATTCCTAAGACGGCTTTCCGTACTGAGAATGGGTTGTATGAATGGTTAGTCATGCCTTTCGGTTTGACTAATGCTCCTGCTTTCTTTGTTGATTTGATGAATCGTGTTTTTCGTGATGTGCTTAATAAATTTGTTCTAGTCTTTGTTGATGATATTTTCGTTTTCTCTAAGTCCGAGGAAGAACATGAGTCGCATTTGAAATCTATTCTTGAGACTCTTAGAAATCATCAGTTGAAGGCTAAATTTTCTAAATGCCATTTCTGGAAGGACAAAGTCCGATTTCTCGGACATATTGTTTCTGGTAATGGAGTTTCTCTTGATCTAGTCAAGATCGCTGCGATCAATGTAAGCCTTTCTCTCTTCTCTCTTTGCTAATTTATTCTATCTTTCCAGTTGTCCTTATTTATCCCTATTCTGTGCAGGATTGGGAAACTCCTAGGACTCCAACTGATATTCGTAGTTTTCTGGGCCTTGCCGGTTATTATCGGAGATTCATTGAGAATTTTGCTCGGATTGCTGCACCTCTCACCGCTTTGACTCGAAAGAATGCTAAGTTTATTTGGAGTGATGAGTGTAAGGCTGCATTCAATGAGTTAAAGCACAAGCTTACTTCCGCACCAGTTCTTACCGTTCCAAATGGAAATGAGGGATTAACGGTATACATTGATGCTTGTCGTGAAGGTTTAGGAGCTGTTCTGATGCAGGATGGGAAGGCCATTGCTTATGCTAGTCATCAGTTGAAGACCCATGAAGCTAATTATGCGGCTCATGATTTAGAGTTGCTTTTTGTTGTCTTTGCTTTGAAGCTTTGGAGGCATCATCTTTTGGGTACTAAGTTTGAGCTCTTCACTAATCATCAGTCTTTGAAGTATATTTTCACTCAGAAAGACTTGAACCAAAGACAAGTTAGGTGGTTAGAGTTCCTTGCTTCTTAGACCTCGACATCAACTATACCCCTGGGAAAGCCAATGTTGTAGTAGATGCTTTGAGTCGGAAGAAGGCGATGTTGTGTCAACTTGTTGTTTCTTCTCCTCTTTTGGATTGTATCATGGCTAAGCAGGACGAGGATCGGATGCTTAGGCTTATTAAGGAGAATGTTCATAGTAGGGTTGGAGGAAGTAGTCTTGATGGTAATGGAGCTCAGGTCGATGATAGAGGTATTTTGAGGATTAATAATCGGATTTGTGTCCCGAATGTTGATGGATTGAGACAGGAGTTGCTTCGGGAAAATCATCGATCCAGACTTTCTATTCATCCAGGAGTGAACAAGATGTATCAGGATATGAAGAAGTTGTATTGGTGGAGAGGTATGAGGCACGATATTTCCATCTTTGTTAGTAGGTGTGCGACTTGTCAGCAAGTCAAGGTAGATCATCAGAAGACCCCTGGTTTGTTGCATCCACTTAAGGTTCCCAATTGGAAATGGGAACAAGTTTCTATGGATTTTATTGATGGATTACCAAGGACTAGGAGGGGTAATGAGAGTATCTGGGTTATTATGGATAGACTGACCAAGTCTGCTCATTTCATTCCAGTCAAGTCTACCCGTTCTGCTTCTAGCTTGTCTGAGATCTACATGAGGAAGATTGTTCGTCTCCATGGTGTTCCTCTCAGTATTGTTTTTTGATCGTCATCCTATCTTTACCAGCCAGTTTTGGAAAGCTTTTCAGGAATCTTTAGGTACTCATCTGAATCTGAGCACTGCCTACCATCCACAGACCGACGGTCAAACGAAAAGAGTGAATCAGATTCTCGAAGATCTTCTCCGTGCTTGTGTGCTTGATTATGGAGGATCTTGGGAAGATCATCTCCATCTTGTCGAATTCACCTACAATAATAGTTATCAGGTATAATCTAATCTTCTATTTAAGCTTAACTTAATCCTTTATCTATCTCATTCCATCTTTGAATTCAGGCCAGTATTAAAATGTCTCTATTTGCTGCTCTTTACGGAAGACCTTGTAGATCCCCATCTTGCTGGATTGAATCCGGTAATCGTTTGGTTCTTGGTCCTGAGATGATTTTGGAAGCTTCGGAGAAAATTGAGGAGATTAAGAGGAAGATGAGGATTGCTCAGGATATGCAGAAGAAGTACGCTGATAGGCGTACGAGGAGTTTGGAGTTTTCTGTTGCTGATTTGGTTTTCCTTAAGGTCTCTCCCTTAAGGAATGTGATTCGGTTTGGTCGTAGAGGGAAGCTTGCTCCTAGGTTTGTTGGTCCTTTCCGCATTGCGGAAAGAATTGGTTTTTTAGCTTATCGTCTGGATTTGCCCGAGAACTTTTCTGGAGTGCATAATGTATTCCACGTTTCACATCTTCGTCGCTATTTGCATGGACCATCTCTTATTGTTCAGCCTTCTGCTCTCGATAGTTTGGATATAGAGCCTAATCTGACTGTCGAAAGGAAGCCACTTCGTATTGTCGACAGAGGTACGAAGTAGCTAAGAAGGAAATCTATTAGTCTGGTCAAAGTACAGTGGAGTACTGATGATCGAGACTGTACCTGGGAGACGGAGGAGAGCATTCGTGCTTCGAATCAGAATTGTTCGTTTCGGGTACTATTTGTTTTTCTATCTTGCTTTTCCTTATTTTCCTTGTTTCGTTCTTTTCGAGGACGAAAAGATTTGAGTGGAGGAGAGTGTAACAACCCAAGATTTTTGCAAACATTTTTAAATTAGATTTTATTTCAAAATTTTATTTTTAAAAAACATTTTAAAAGTGTAGTTGTAATTTTCCAATATTAGTTGTATTTTGTTTACAATTTTTATTTCTAGTTTCAATATAACAAACTATTTTCCTTCTTTAATTTCCTATTTGCCTAAGATTATTTATTTATTTTCATTTCTACAATATTATTTTTTAACTTTTATTTTGTTTAATTGATTTTTGATTGGTTTATTTTGAATAAATGAATTGGAAATTCAAAGAGACAAAGCTTTACACTTTAACTTGTGACTTTTCATTTGCTTGTGACCCTTCCTTTTCTTTGCCATAGCCGTGTATTTGCTTTGTTATTCACGTGAGAAACTTCTTGTTCTCTTCACAATTCACGGCATTCTCATTTCTGAAAAAATGTAAGTCATGGCTTCCATTTTCTTATTTTTTTTCTTCATTTTCTTTGATGTTTGCCTTGCTCCTCTCTAGCTTTGCTCGGCCACTATCCACCATCACCTTCACCGACCACCACCATCATCTCCTCTCCCTCATCATCCACGGCTAACCACCCTACCCCTCTGTCCAGACCTGGTCGTGACCATCTAGGTGAACTTCCACCACAAAAACTTTGCAAAAACTCCAAACAATGCATAGCCGAGCCATAATTCCACCACCACTTCATGTTTTGCCTCGGCCACCACCCTTAGCACCACCACCAGCACGTGACATGACCTCTGACCATCACACCATCACCTGACCTGACATGTAGTGGCACATGGTCGAGCCTTTTGACCATAGGCCGAGCCTAGATGCACCAAAACCCCTCTTTAAGCCTTGACCCTTGACATCCCATCACTTGTAACTCCAACCCCTTCATCTCCTTAACCTAGCCGTGCCATTTTGAGTGCAAACCCGAGCCATTTTCACAAATAAAACATGATGGCCGAGCCTATAAACATGTATGGCCAAGCAAAAGTTGAGTTAAGATCAAACAATTTTGATTTAAAAGCTTGGTTAAGTCATTTGTCTATTCAAATTTCCAATTTTGTTTCAAGTTATATTTGTTGAATATATATTTATATTGCTTTGTTTATTTGTTGTATACAAGATTAATATCTTGGCTCTCTCTCCACTTGAATCAAGTCGTGATGTATCGTGCTTTCTTGATTTATTTGTGTGTTTTGATTTGCTAACTCCAGCTTGAAAAGGTGAGTTATTCACGCTTGACATTTATACTTATAAAATTGTGAAGTGATAACAAGTGAATGTGTAGAACTGTTATACCATGTTATACCCGCCTGTGATATGAATTATATGATGTTAAACTCTGTTATAAACCCGTCACATCATCTGAGATGGTTATATTTTGCTATATTGTTTATTTTATTCTGTTCTCACTGCAAGTTCCCTGTAGGGTAGTATCACTATGGGTTGAAATGATACATACCCGAACGGACTTTAGAATAGAGAAAAATCGTTACGGGCTGAAATGATAGGCCTGAGCGATTTTTATTTATTTTATTGACTTGGGATTGCGGGTTTGAAATGATAGAACCCGGATTTTTCTTTGTAAATTACGGATTGAAATGATATATTATCCGTATCACTTGACTTAGGTTAGAAAATATTATACAGAGCTGTGGTTATTTTATATATTTTTCTGGAAATTTTTAAGTATTTTAAAATGTAAATATGATATTTTGATTTAAATTGAATTTAAAATGATTTAATAAAGTGTTAGTGATTTTTCTATAAGTTAAAAATGTTAAATAAATGAAGAGTTAAATTGTAATTTAAAATATAACTTAATTTGAAAATTTGAGATTTGGTTTAAAAGTGAAGTTTAAGTTAAGTAAATAAAATGGAAATTAAGTTTTATTTTCGAAATGGTAATTAAATTTAAGTGTTAAGTTAATTGTTAAAAATGCAAAGAATAGGAAAGTTATACACTTGGATTTAATAAGTGAATTATTGGAAAATTTGGGTTAAATTATGAATTTTACTTTATAAAAATCATAAGTTAAAGGGTATTCAAATGAACATTTTTGAGTGGAAAAATATAATTTTTATAAGTTAAAATGGTTAAAAATTAAAGTTTAATTTTTTCTGGAATTTTTGTATAAATCTGGAAATTTATTTAGTAGCACTTCAGAAATGCTATCGTTTCTGGAATTAACTTAAAATCTGAACTAATAGATACTGCAGCACTTTGTAAGTGCTGTGGTTGATGCAAATGAACTAAAGGCTAAATTAACTAAGGGCTACTGCAGCACTTGGTAAGTGCTGTGGTTGCAGAAAGAAAATCTAAATATGTAATTAATTAAAAGAGCTACAGTAGCACTTGATAAGTGCTGCAGTTTGCTGAAATGAGATTTTCAAATGTAATTGAACTACTGCAGCAGTTTTGTAAATGCTGTCTTTTCTAAATTGAACTAGTTTTCAAATGTAATTGAACTACTGTAGCAGTTTATAAATGCTGTATTTGCTGAAATGAATTGTTTTCAAATATAACTTACCGCAGCATTTTCTAAGTGCTGCGAAAGCTGAAAATTTTAATGTTTTAAAGTATTTAAGTGAATAAATAAGCTCGGAAAAGGCTAAATTTTTGGGAATTGAATATTTGATTTGTAAGTATAATGACTTTACTTTTAAATGGTTTAAATGATGTATTTTGATTTGAAATATAAACCAATTTAAAAATGTATAACCACGGGTTATAATAATGATTGGTTGTTAAAGAGACCGGGATCAGATATGGACATACTCTCTGTCGATACCGAAAACCACTTTAACAACTCTGTACGCGGTGGAAATTCCAGAATAAAGTAGGATGGTGGCGACGATTCTATTGAGGTATATACGTGGACCCGACTCCCATGAGTTGGCATAAAGTGGCTAAAATAGGAGCGATTGACGGGCCAATGAGGTAGCACCTCTGATCAGAGACACTTCTTCTATACCATTCTATTACTTTTGTGATTGATTGGGTGCACCCCTTGATTTTGGGAGTGTGGCTCGAGGTGGGCGGTAGTGGCTACTATGCGTTACACCGGCCCGGATGCGTAATTAGTATATCTACCCTGGCATTGCCTTGTTGTGCCGTGTCACCTACCATATCGAACTTTACTACGAGTTTGGATTTGTGCCGTAGCCTGTGGAGTATTGAGGGTAGCCCCTGATCTGGGAGTATGCTAATACTGGATAGACTACTGGGACTATTACGTGTTAAGGTGGAAAATGTAAAGCCTTAACTCTATTTAAAAGTAAGATTATTTTATAATTAGACATTATTATAATAGCGAATATTACTACATAGTAGATAGTTTAACGGATCCTTAAAGAATGGGCGATCCTAAGCATTTTTTAATTTACTTGTACATTCCTATTACAGTTCACTTGAGTTGGTTTACATTGTATAAGTATGTATGTCCTGACTCGAGTGTTTGTGTTTTTCTTTACGCTCGGGTCAGCCTGAGTATCAGCTTTGGATTTCACCTTCTGGAGCTAGGACTGTTGGAGATCATCTTTTATTTAGTTGCTATCTATTTCCATTCAGTATTTCTATGTCAGCTTTGTATTAGAGACATATGTATTTGGGATTTCTACTATACTTATGTATCCAGACTTCTGTTGTATCTATTTTTCATACTATGTATTTTGAATTTATTTTGAGACTGTGTATTGTAGTGGCTTCATGAACCACTATTTATTTTATTTTCCGCTGCGAGTTATTCTGATATTCTGTATCTGTGATTGGTTTTATTTGCTCCAAATTTATTACAATCTATTGTTTTGTATTATTCAAGTCCGACATGTGTGGTTTTATTGTCGATTTGAATGGTCCAAAATAGTGGACCGTTACAGAAATGATTGATGACCATAATTGAAAGCAATCCAATCTGAATTAGATCCACTTGTCAAGATGAGAAGTCTTCGTACTAGTAGTTCAAACATCCTTGGATATGAGCCTTATGGTTACAAATGGGTGTTTACAATAAATAGAATTGAAAGGGATGAGGTTGTTTGATATAAAGCTGGATTTGTTACATAAAGTTTCTCGTAAAGACAAGGGATAGAGTTTTGTAAAATCTATTTAGTTGTGATGGACACGGTTATGTTTTGATATTTAATTAGTCTAATAGGCTCAGAAGGAATCAAAATGCATTAATGGACATGGCAACTTCATATTTACATGGAGTATTAGATACAAACATTTATATGAAAGTTCCCGATGGACTTAATTTGCTTGAAGCAGCCATTTAGCTTGTGCTCAATAAAAGGTAAGCAATCGTTGTAGAAATTAAAACAATATGGGAGATTGTGGTATGATCAATACGTGGTAAAGGAAGATTACACTAGTGATCTCGTATGTCCATGTATATTCATTATATATATATATATATATAATCTTTAGTTACTTCTAAACTTGTGATGGATATTGTGGGGGAGGAGGGGCTGGAGGGGTGCTACAAAAGAGGAGTGTCATCGAATCATATATGTATATGTATATGTATATATGTATATGTGTATGTATATATGTATGTATGTGTGTGTGTATAACACACATTTGTGTACATACCTGTGCAGTTAAAGCGCTTAGAGATTATATAACGGTGGATGTGTAAAAATTATAGCGGGGATATAGCAGAAAGAAATGGTTCTGTAAAAAACATCATTAGATATAAAACCAAATATTTATAGAAAAAAGAATATTGTTTAATCTTATATAACAAAACTGAAGGATATCATGATTTATCTAGACTAGATTTAGTGACCACAATAGATTTCTAACTTATATTGAGCACTTATTCCTTAAAATAGGTTATTACTCTAACTTTGTTGATTTGGTTTAAAGAAAATAATCAAATTAACCTTTGTATATTAATGTTGCTAAAGTGGATGTTAAAAAGCTTTGATTTAGCGGGTATAGGGGCTCAAAGCGAATCTACTATTTAATAGCACTAAATTGAAATAGCGTAGCTGTCGAAGAACGCCATGCATCATAACGGAGGTTTTACAAGGCTTTAATTGCATATGTACATATACGTATATACGTATGTGTACACACGCATACGTATATGCATACGTATACACACACATTGTGTGTACATACACATGCGTGTGCATATACATACATACGTATGTATATACACATATGTGTGTGTATGTATATATATACATATACATATATGTATATATACGTATGTATATCTTTTTTCGAAAAGCGTGTGTATTTATATATGTATGCGCACACACACATATAGGGGAAAGATCAACAACCCCCTCTATTCAGTCCTCAACGTAGTCCTTTAAGTTCAGATACTCGTTTCGATTTAAATAATCATACAGTACGATAAAAGAGAGAAAGTATTATATTAAGAAACTACTTTGAATAAAGGGGATGTTGGTACACACACTTTGAATAAAGGGGCTGTTGATATGTATATATACATACGTACATATACACGCTCGCATGAGCGCAGAACGAACATAAACCAGACATGTATACAACTGCGTATGTGTGTTCTGTGCTTATCATTTATTTGGAGGTATGTGCGTTTTTATTTATTTATAGTATTTGGGGTGCATGTCCCTTTCTCGGCAACGGCCTAACATTACACAAGAAAGGACCTCTAAATGCTGCCTTGTTCAAAAAGGCAGTATCAACCATTTAAGCTAACCTACACACCACTGGGCCACCACACATTCAAATTTAATTATTTATAGTTTAATTATTAAATGAACTGCAATTGCAGTGGCGGTGACAACGCAACTTTTAGCTTTGGTTGTTTGTTGTCAGCAATGAAATCTCAAGCTTGAAAGCTCCCTTTTGTTTATCTGTTTCATTAATCAGCAAACAAAAAAGTATTTTCTAGAGTTCTTCGAATCAAAGATGTAAGCTTTACCTTCTCCTCTTAGTTGCTTTTACTTTCTTGATTTGGTTTGACTACTCTTGTACTCTAGCTCTAATCAATTTCCTTTTGATTTTCCAGAGTATATTTTTGAAATACTGTTAAAGATTTGGATTAAAAATTAAAGCTTCACTATTTTATATGGTATTATGGGAAGATTATATGTGATGTTGTGTCTAGCAACTTGGTTATTAGTGGAAGTTAAAGTAGAAGGTATAGGAGCAAATTGGGGAACACAAACAAGCCATCCGCTATCACCTAATATAGTAGTACAGATGCTTAGAGATAATGGGATTCAAAAAGTGAAGCTTTTTGATGCTGAAGACTCTACTCTTATAGCGCTTAAAAAGACTAATATTGAAGTTATGGTAGGCATTCCTAATGAGTTGCTGGAAAGTTTAGCTACTAGTATGCAATCTGCAGAAAATTGGGTTGCTAGGAATGTCTCTGGATATGTTAGTGATGGTGTTAATATCAGGTTTGCTCTTCTACTTCTGCGAATTCTTGGTAATTTGATTACATGGTTGACTAGAGCATCTTTTTTAACCTGCCTTTGTACTTGGTACATTTTATGATGCATCACTTGCTTGACTTTTTACATTCAATCTTACAATGATATAGCTTTGAATGCCAAAACTGACACATTATGACATCATTTTCTTTTGTTTTTTCCCAAAAAAAAAATGAAGATGAAACGAGGGGGAAAAAAAAAATCATAGAAAAGACCAATAATACAAAATTATTATAATTTCCAGGGTTTTATATAATAGCATCTGCTACAGCTTGAAGTATTGTGTAGGTTTTTAAAACATTGAGTAGGATCAAGTCTAAGTTTTGAAAGGAAATCATTGTTGACACTATCAATTTAGATTACAAAAAAGAGTTTTATCAATTCAATTTAACTTTAAATTTTCAAAATAAAAAACTTTATTTTTCCCACTATCATTATCAAGTGTCAAAACTTATTTACTCAATTTGATTGATAGCATTTGATAAGAATAAAAGGTTTCTTTTACCTCATATACGATTTTACTCTTGATCAAAACATTTGTGTGAATATGTGTGTGTGTGTGTGAGAGAGAGATAATTCCTTTTTAGATTCCAACATTAGTCTCTTGCCCGTCCCCAAATGTCATACTCAATTACACATCTTATATAAATATACTTATCGAAAACTTTAGGTTAAAAATAAGGGAGAAAAGTTCTAATTATGATAGTCACATACATCTCTTTGATTTAACTGGATTTTTATAGGGGTCCAAGGGAAAAGTTCATAAATCATTTTCGATTTACTTTAAAAAAAAACTTGAAAATGAAGAGGTAAATAATTTGATTCAGGATGGTTTGATATATCTGACTAATTTACTTGAATTTGCACAGGGAGCAGTGTCCTTTCAAACTTAAATCTTTTAATTTGATTCGATTTGTATTAGGGACATATATAAATCTCTTTGATTTGCTTTGATTTGTAATGGGAACAGACATTAATCTATTTGATTTGCCTATTACAGACAGACATAAATCTCTCTGACTCGCTTCAATGTTTGTAATGGTAGATATTTATTTTAGGTTGGAAGGATTGAAGTACAGTTTCCTTGACTTGTGAAAATAATAGTTTTATCAGTATTCAATTATACATATTGCTTCCATCTACAAATTGGTAAACTATGTCATTTTCAGCCTGTGGCACTTCATGATTCTATAGTTTTATAAAATATGTAAGTGAATATGTTTTATTTTTAAGAAATTAATTGGTAATTTGTGTTTACATGTCTGATCTCAACATCTTTAGATACATGCATACTCTAAATGCATCTTCAACCTTAATGCGTTTGTAATGTAACCATCTAGATAATTGACAATGTTGTTTAGTTTTCTAATGCCAATCCAACGACGATTTGAATAAAATGTATAACATGATTTTGCATTTGCACTTCAACTCCCACTACTTTTTACAATCTATAAATAACCAATGCTGCATAAATATGTTAAGGCATCATACCACATTTTCACAACAGGTATGTAGCAGTTGGAAACGAACCATTCTTAAAAACATTCAACGGAAGCTTCCTCCAAACAACATTCCCGGCCCTCCAAAACATCCAATCGGCCCTAATAAAAGCCGGACTATCCTCCCAAGTAAAAGTCACATGCCCCCAAAATGCCGACGTGTACCAATCAGAAACCGGTAAGCCCTCTGATGGGGACTTTCGAGCTGATATTCGTGACTTCATGCTCCCTATCGTCAAATTCCTCAACGACAATGCCTCCCCTTTCACCGTCAACATCTACCCCTTCATCAGTCTCTACACAAGCCCCGACTTCCCTATCGACTACGCCTTCTTTGACGGCTCCAACTCCTCAGTACCCGATGGCACCACCACCTACACCAACATGTTTGATGCTAACCACGACACCCTTGTTTGGGCCCTCAGAAAGAACGGCTTCCCTAACCTCCCCATCATCATCGGTATGGTTTCAAATCATAGATCATAAAGTTAAAATTTTGAATTCCAAACAAGATTTACATCATGAATCCTAAATTCTGTAAATTCCTATTTTAATGTACATACGTACACTTGTATATTGAATTTTTTTTTGTTTTGTTTTACGTAGGTTATAAGATGAAATTTAAAGTATGTTTAAACACCAATCATCTTTCCATAGGTTTAATCATTTATCCTAATATTTATTTATTTTTTATTTCTATTTTGTTTTCAGAATAATAAATTTTGAAACAGGGCTCAACTAAGCATCTTTTTTTTGTTCTTCTTCTTTTCCACCTTAGTTGAGTTTTTGAATTAGATTTAAGAATCAAATTGTAACTAGGGAGGAGGCTCGATTCAAAATTGTATTCAAATCATAAGATTTTTGTGATAAATCATACCAGGTGAAATTGGTTGGCCGACAGACGGCGACATGAACGCCAATCCCCAGCTGGCCCAAAAGTTCAACCAGGGTTTTCTAAAGCATATATCAAACGGACAAGGAACGCCAATGAAGCCCGGGCCCGTTAACGCGTATTTGTTCAGTTTAATCGACGAGGATCAGAAAAGCATCCAACCTGGCAACTTCGAACGGCACTGGGGCTTGTTCAACTACGACGGCAGCGCGAAGTACCAGTTGAGCATAGGAAATTCGAACTCAGGGATCGTACCGGCAAAAGGTGTGAAGTATCTCGATAAGAGATGGTGCGTTTTGAAGCCTTCGGTGGACCTTGATGATTCCAAGGTGCCGGCCAGCGTTAGTTACGCGTGCGCCAGGGCGGATTGCACGAGTCTTGGGTACAAGACTTCCTGCAGCGATCTTGATGCTAGAGGGAACATTTCGTATGCGTACAATAGTTATTATCAGATCAATGATCAGGATGATCGGGCTTGCGGGTTCTCGAATCTGGCTACCACTACCAATGTGGATCCGTCGACCAAGACGTGTAGGTTTCCCATTGAGATTTTGGTTGATGATTCTGGTGCTGTGTTGAAGGTGCAGTTGTTGATTTATGTTGCTGTTTTGGGGTTGTTATGGCTGTGAGTATATTGTCATTTTGTTAGCTAGATTTGAGGTAGAAACTGTTTTTGAAAGGTTGGATTGGCAGAATTGTTTTGGGTGATGTTATAATTGGCAGGTGGGGAAAAAAAGTGTATTTGGAACATGGCTGTCTACGTGACGTTGTTTTGTTCTTGTTGGCATTGCTTTGAAAGTTAAAATTATTATATTGTTTGCTTTCTATTTCACACCAAAATCAACACTTCTTATATTTTCTACTACTTTAATATTTGAATCAATATGTGGTAAAGACATGACAAAAGTCAGAATATCTGATCTGCTACAACAACTATGCACTTTCTTTGATGCGCAACTGACATGTATGATACCGCTAGCGCTAACAAGAAGAACAAAAAAGAAAAAATAGTTCAGAAGAAATGTCCTAGAGAATCAAAGGTGGCGGACGATCAAATCCGACAAATATGATGCGATCAGAAAAATCTGTACACTAAAGTTGAGCCTGAATGATATCTTGCTAAGGAAACCAAATCTTGTACAGAGGAATGATGGAATGATTGTGTGAAGATATACTTTTTTCTTTAGTTCTACGTAATTTATTTACAAAAAATTTGCTAAATGATTTTTATTTTAAAAGTTTGGTATTGCTATGTTGAAGTATAGGAGAGAGCCGGTAGACCCGTAACCGACCCGGTTCGGTCGGACGGTGGCGGTGCGCGTGTGGTGGAGATGCATGATCTCCTTTCTCACAACGAAGCATACATTTGGAAGCCCCAGGCCCCCAACCTCCTAATAAGAAAGCTATATTTAAACTAATATAGCTCTCACAATTTGGAGATGTGAGACTTTATATTTTATTCAACTTTAAGGAATTCCAACACTCCCCATTCTCAAGCATTCTAAACGTCTTTCGATCGAATATTGTAAATTTGATTTAGAGTACAACATTCAATACTAGGCATGCTTGATTAACAAGTCCGATCCCAATGCAAATGATTTATTTATTTCAATTTCACTGTATCTTGTATCTTTTAAAGTTTACTTTTGATTTGCATTGTTTATGTACTTTTTTAAAATTGTTGTGTATCAGCTTCTTTAAAAGAAATTGCAATGTATTAGACTTTTTGTTGCTATTTATTTCGTATTAGTTTATAATTTAATATTAATTATTACCACTTATTCTACAATATTTAAAATAAGTAAAAATCAAATATAAAAATAAATATGAACAACGAGTCTTCTTTTCCGTGCCCCTTCCTTAACACAAAACCCCGATCCTTTTTCGTGAATTTATCATATTCAGAGTACCGCTTTCAGAGTATCGCATGCTAGTTGGATTTTTATACAATTGAAATTGAACAACAATCTTTGTTTCTGTCGAAGATAAGGTTAATAGACTTGATTAGTTTACGTATAAAAGTACAAAATGAGTTTACATAAATATATCCACTGGGCCCATAACACCCGCCATGTGGTATTAACAAAACATTCAATCCCTGTCAAAAAACACAAGCCCTAGATTCGCTCCCAGTTTCCATTCCAACTTAGCTCTTTAATGGCGGCTCAAAGAAACAATAGCTCCATTTCTCTACATGCAAATTATCTCTATTTTTAACATGAAAAATCCTTATTGCAATATCTAAAGCAACTAGCACTTTGAATTTGAAGTTACCTATTGTGGTGCTAATTTCTTGCACAAAGGAATTTGAAGTTTACACAAAGAGACTTTTATTTTATCATGTTTCAATTCTGGGGAGTGGACAGCCATGAATTATATTCTGAATAAATTTGTCAGTTTAGACGCCAACACTGAAAGAGAAGACCGTATCTACTATTGAAATTGTGTTTTAAAACAACTACTAATATGATAAGGAAAATGAAACATGAACAAAATATGTTTTTCCACTTAGTAAAAATAATTAATATTACATTTTTACAGTTTTAGGAAATACATCAAGAAATAGGCATTTTAAAAATTAATAGCATATATTTCATTTTTTTTTGTTTTGACAATATTTAGAAGGCTTCAAATATTCAAGATTAACTTTTAGAAGTTATAAACTGAAGATTTTTTTTTGAAATATCCTGCATTTGAAACCTAAAACTTGTAAAACAAGATGAAAATCTAATTATTTGAACTATAGATTATAAACCTTAGTGCCGACGGGATTTCTAACCAATCTTGGAGCGGTAGTTGGTGATAGATGTTAATAAAAGTGTAACGACCCACATTTTGAACAGTTTAAATCGACAATGAATCACATATGTCAAACTCAAACCATTCAAAAGAGAGGATTGTTATGGGGTAAATAAGAAAAAAACAGAGAAAGAAAGGAAAACAAACATAGAATCTCACAGCGGAATGATAAAATATAATAATCAAATAAACAGTTCATGAAGCTGTTTACAAATAACATTTGATTATACTTTTACAATACAAATCAGAGTTACATACAACAGGAATACATAAATAAATGCAGTGGAACAACATGATGTAGTGGACATAATGTAATAAATAATCATAGTACTAAATCTTCGTCTTCGTCTTCGTCCTCCAAAAGCAGTCTTCGATACACTGAAAAGCTCAGACTGACCCGAGCAAATTGAAAAGACAAAACACTCGAGTCAAAACTAAAAGATCTTAGGTAAGTTAAATCAACTGTAAATAAATATGACTGTAATGGCGTCAGCGATGTTACGGGGTTTGACATCTCCTATCCAGTGTCTAACGTGAGTGCAATAACTTAAGAGATGTTCGAGATTCCATCTCCTAAGAATATGTTAAAACTATCTATATACATAGTACAATACGCTATCATAATAGTGACTACAATAAAGTAAAGTATTAAAATAGTGTTAAAGCGTTACCCATATCCCCCTTAACACATTTTTATATATTCCCGTAGTCTATACAGTACCGTAATTCCTCCGTAAACTGGAGGGCTATCAGAGGGTTCTCTATAGATATGGTACAAACCAAACTCGTAGAAGGCGCGATAAGGCATGTGACAAGGCACGCGAGGCAATGCCCAGGGTAGATACTACCGTTTTGCGTATCTGGACTGGTGGTAACGCATAACAGCTATTACCGCCCACCTCGGAACACACTCCCAAAATCAAATCGAGGGGTAGCCACCAAATCAATCACAAAGTCATAATATGGTATCGAAGAAATGTGTCCGATCGGAAGTGCGACCTCACTTGGCCCGGCATGGCTCTTGTTTTAGCCACATCAAGCTGACTCACGGAAGTCAGAGCTACGTTAATACCTCATACATAATCGTTCGCCAAACCATCCTACTTCATTCTGGAATCTCCACCACGTACATAGTTGTTAAAGTGGTTTTCGGTATTGACAGAGAGTATGACAATATCTGATCCCGGTCTCTTTAACAACCAAACGCTTATTTCACACCAGATGGTTCTTTTACATTTCCAAACCAATTCATAATTGATATCAAAATATCATATTCAATTCAAACCATATCGCTTTCGAAATCATATTCACTTTCAAAATCATATTCACTTTTAAAATTATCGATAAGATAGGTTAATTAAATCCTCATTCCAAAATCATCATATTTACTCAAATATGTCATTTCACAAAAAGGTATCAATTTCAAATCCCAACTTAGGTTATATCATCATCAAGGATTTAAATATAAATACTTCAACTTTACACAGTTTGAAATTTTAGAAAATTGTTTAGATAGTCACAAATAGTTTTATTAGTTTTAAAAATGGTTTAAAATAGTTAAAATACTCTAAAATAGTTTAAATGATTTAAAATAGTTTAAAATAGTTAAAATAGTTTAAAATATTTTAAAATAGTTTAAATAATTTAAATAGTTTAAAATAGATTAATTAGTTTGGATATAGGTTAAAATAGTAAAAAAAAATAGATTAAAATAGTTTAGGTGGATTTAAGATAGTTTTAAATAGATTTAAAATAGTTTTAAATAGATTTAAAATAGTTTAAATAGATTTAAAATAGATTTAAAATGATTTAAATTGATTTAAATTGATTTAAATAGATTTAAATTGATTTAAATAGATTTAAAATGATTTAAATAGATTTAAAGTAGATTAAATAAATTTAAAATAGATTAAAATGGGTTAATTAGTTTACAATAGGTTAAAATAGATTAAAATAAGTTAAAATAGTTTTAAATTGATTAAAATAGATTAAAATAGTTTAAAATAGATTAAATTAGTTTAATAGTTTGTAAATCTTAATAATCATGATAAAAAATAATATATTCAAAATAGTTTATATTAAAATAATAAATTTGAAATTAATATCAAATTGTACTTTTTCTTTCATTTCAACACATCTGGACCATGTCCAGCTTTCAAATCAACAACTAAATTTTGTCTTTTAATTCAAATTCTCATTTAAAACCATTTAATCAATATCGATTTCAAAACCATGTTCGAACAATAAATCCAAACTATTTTCAATTTAGCAGATTTCAAAGCTTAAATATTCAAATATTTCAATAACTCAATTTCGATAAATTTCATTTATACTTCAAATCCAACTTCAAAATTTTAATTTTAATTCTTTAAACAATTCATTTAAACCAATTCCAATTTCAACATTAAAGCTTGGATTTTCGAAAATAATTCAGTTTATATAAATCCAAAATTTTATTTCAAAATATCATTTAACTGGATTCAGAAATTTAAGGTTTTAAAATCATTTAATTTAACCAATCCGGTGTCCGTATATAATTTTCTACCCTATGGTCAAGTGATACATATATTTATCATTTCAATCCGCAATATTTTATTTTTACGGATATATAACATTTCAACCCGCAATCCTGAATAAAATTCATAATCCATAAAATCGCTCAGGTTTATCATTTCAACCCATAACGATTTTTCCTTAATCTATATATCATTCGGGTATGTATCATTTCAACCCATAGGGATTTTCTAATAATAAACTAAGGAAACTTGCAGTGTTTTAACAATATAAATATAACATCCAGTCATCCAATATCAACAATCAAACATCCATTACAATCACCATTCAATCAACCAATAAATAACATCAATTAACTGATTATCTGTAACAACCCGCATATCTATCGATTTTATATTTAAATATTTTATCGTTAGTCGAATGTTAGTCCGAAAAGCTACTTTTTGCATACGGTCAAATTAGGACTCGAGACCACTTCCATTGAGTTCAAAATGACGTTTGCGATCTTTTTGAGTGTAAACTTTGATACGTTTGGAGATAGTGAAATTTTCGACACTTTTTCCCGCCTTTGACTTTGGTTTGGACTGCACCCCTTTAGTTCAGCCCAACCATCTTCCTCACTCTATCAAAAACACTTCAAGCTTTGTCAAAAATGGTGGTGGGAAGTGGAAATTAAAACTCCAAACACAAATTCTATTGCAAATCCGAGATTCAACATCAAATTCACGTGAAGAACATTGATTCAAGCTTGTTGGTGTTCTTGCTTTGCTCTCAAATCTCCATCTTCATCAAATTCCGTGAAAAGGTGAGATTTTTGATCTCACATCTTGCCTATAATTGTCATTGGACTGTTGGGGATGATCCCTCATCACTTTAGCATGTTTGTTTGCATTTGGTTTGGATTGGATTGGCGAAAAACTACAAATTTTGGCGTTTTGGTGAGTTTCTGGCCTTAAGTCGTTTCTGGCCATCGCTAAGTCGTCCACGAGTTAAGCCTAAGTCGTAAGTCGTTCGCGTTGAAAAGTCACCGCCTTTGTATTTCTGTTCGCCTGTGCTAAGTCGTTCACGAGTTAAGCCATAGGTCGTCCACGAGTTAACCCCTTAAGTCGTCCACGAGTTAACATCTTAGGTCGTCCCCGAGTTAAGAGTTAAGTCGTTGCCTTCTGCTATCTCGTCCTGGCTTAGGTCATACTGAGATAAGTCGTTAGGTCATATAGACCTTAGCTCGTAGCTCGTATTTGAGCTTAAGTCGTTAAGTCGTATCGACTTTAAGTCATTGGGTCGTACACCCTCTTAAGTCGTAAGTCGTTCGCGAGATAAGCAAGTACTAAGTCGTTCGCGAGATAAAACCTTAAGTCGTAGGTCGCCTCCGACCTAATATTTCCCTTGCTATTTCACTAGGTCGCTTGACCTTAAGTCGTAGGTCGTCTCCGACCTATGCCCCACTTTAGTCGCATCCCACTTAGGTCGCAGGACTCTGTTAAGTCGTAGGTCGTCTCTGACCTTACCCTTGGCCTTGTTAGTTCGCGTGAACCCTTAGGTCGTATGACCTACTTTTCCTTAGGTCGCTGGACCAGTTTGCCTTCACTAAGTCGTACCGTGACGGGGCGCTGCCCCGCACCCCGCACCCCGCCGGGGGCGCTGCCCCCTGGACCCCCGCGACCCCCTTAGGTCGAACCCCGTATTACTCTGCGTAGGCAATCTTATCTGAAAAGCATTCATCAGAACTTCCACTTTGATGCATTTTGAGCTGATTTCCTTGGATTTTATTCACGTCTTCGAATGTGAATTTTTGTGATAGATTGTTCCAACAATCGTTTTATGACTTGTCACTTTAAAGATATGAAGGTTTTAATACTAGTAGTAAATATCAAAACTCTTTCATCAAATTGATTTCAACACTATTTTTTAATATCAAAAGTTCGTTTTTCTCAAACCGATTTCCAGTCTACTAATATATATAAGCCTTTACTTCACTCGAATGAGAAATCGACTTAAACGACTTAGTAAAACGAGTGGTATGAAACGCTTGCGTTCACTTCGTCGGTTAGCTCTTGGACTTTTTCGATTGAACCCTTTTGTGACAATTTCCTAGTGAAGATCTACAGTTTGTTCGTAAATATTTGAGTTAAGCAAGTGGTTATGGGACATGAAGCTAAACTCTTATATTTACTAGCTTAGTGTAATCGACACTTCTTTATGATCGATGATGATCATTTTATGGTTTAGACTAGCAATGTGCGATGTCTCTTCGTCCGTGTGTTCGGACTTGCCTTCGGGCCATCCGTGTGTTCGGAAAATTTAAATGGATAGCTTTCATGAGATAGCTTCTCGTCCGTGTGCTCGGACTTCCCCCTTTTAGTGATTTCTGGATTTCGTGTGTTGATTTCTGGGATTTGTTCTGGATTTCGTGTGTTGATTTCTGGATTTAGTGCTTCACCAACTTTTGTGGTTTTCACTGATATGATATCAGTTTTTGTGTATTGGTGAATTTGTGTGTCATTACCTTTTTATGTGTTTGGATCTTTGAGAAGATTCTTGTGATATTGATTAATCCCTTGTTGATTATCATTTACATACTTATAGTAGTATGCCATCATGGTTAGTATATGTTTATGCCATACCCCTTATCCTATATCATGTCATCTGATATTTATAGTTAGACTGATCCGTTTATTATTTTCTTATAAATAATACTCGGGTCAGACCGAGATGTTACAGGTGCTTCTGCTTGACTTCTCTTCTGGATTATTCTGACTTTTGGCTAACTACTTAGATTGTAGTTTTTGGATGTACACCTTTGAGATATAGACTCTATGTTGTGTACTTATTCTTTTGTATAGCACGTGATGCTATTCTTTTGTATTATCGTGGATCTTTCAGACCACTACTCTGATGTACACTTTCATGTGTTATATATTTATTCATATCTTCTTCCGCCTTTGTGATATGGATGTCTGTAACTGATTTATGTTATGATTATTTCTATGTTTGTTTCCGAAGATTATATATAGCCACCATGTGATAGCTTTGTGTTTGTATCGGTATGTCGGATTTCCTCCTTAAAAGATATGCATTCTATACTATCTGACGTATCGGTGCTCGCACAAAGAAGTTACATGGATGGTCGCTCCTCCACAGCCTTATTCTCCGTGCTAATTGACAGCACTACATCGTAGTGTTCTTGGTTAGCGTGGGTATAGAGGTGGGGCGTCACATTATCATCAACGGGTATTCAGTTGACAATTAAATTCAATATTAAATTAAATGGCGATTAAATGCAATAAAGGTCATATTTAACTGGAATGACAATTTAAATATACAAAATATCAACCAAACAATTTCTAATCACATCATAAATTCAATTTAACTAACATAAGATAATTTAGTAGTTGTGAGTGGGTTAAAACACTCACCTTTGATTTCAAGTCAATTTGAAATCCAAAATAAGGCCCAAAATTCAACTGTCTCAGAATTCGTCCAAACTAGTTCTAAAATGTATGAAATTTCGATACGATCCCAATGGAACAAATTACGTGTGAATCCGACCTCGTATGCAAAAGTTATGTGAGTTAGAACTTTTTTTTAAAATTTAAATTTGAATAAAAATAGAAAAAGAATAAATGGCCGAAGGAAAACACGGCACGTCACCTGAACATGCGATCGAAACCTTAGCGTATCTTCGCCTTCGAACAAACATGCATGCGACAATAACCTATTCGCCACCATTCACTAGATTATTTCCGCCTCTCCGATCAACGCTGACATGATCAGACCACGCCATTCAACCACCCTCACCTGGCCGCCCCTTTGGCCTACGCGCACAGCCTCCACGACCCCTCAAAGGCCAAGCGCTGCCGCAACAAACAATGGCCATTTCTGGCGAACCTAGACCACTTGACGACGAACGACAAACACCCCAAGGCCTGCTCTCCACCCTCTACCCAACACCGCTTCTCAATTGTCGATCGGGCGAAGATCCACCGTTGGATTGAAACCCTAGCAAATGGACGACTGAAACTAAATCACTGATTTCTGGACAAACGGTGATTCGATTGTAAAAAATGAATTACACCAGTGGATTACGCTCGTCGAGAACTTCGAAACGGTATATAATATGTCATGATTTGGAGGAGTCTGAATTTTGAAATTGATTTGAAAATTTGAAATTAGAGTTTGGATTTAGGAATTTGGTTTCTGCCATTGAGGTAGAGGGAAGGAACAGAAATTTCAGTACGTACACTAATGAGAAATAAAAGGCTGCTAGGGTTAGAACAAAACTATTTATATGAACAAGGCCCGATAAGAAAGAACGAACAACATATTGAATTGGTTCGAACGGCAATAACAACCCAAAAAGCCCGTTTCGCTTCCGAAATGGAAATGAGTCATCCCATATATCAAAATAGATGTTTTCAATATCTTTAAACTCAATGGAACAGGTTTCAAGTCCTAATTCCATTGTATACAGAAGTTAGCTTTTAAAATCACCTTATTTCAAATTGATTTCATTAATTTGATTTCCATGCATTTCGAGCCCGCACGATCAAACGACATGTCCTATCGTTACGAAACTTGAAACCTTACAATAATTTGCTGTTATGGATCCGATGAAACTGGTTCGTCAAAATCCGAGGCAGTGGACAAAATGGCTATTTTCACGCTAAATAAATTATTATTAAATTCATTAATCACCTTTAAAATTTAGATTTAATAACTAATAATTTTTATCATTTCTAATTACACATAATTTAACAATCATTCTGAAACCAATTTCCCATGTAAAATTCAATATTAATTATTGCACAATTTACATCGTTCAATTTCAATTGCAATAAATTCATTAATTATAATTTAAAACTCAATAAATTGATTTAATTTGATTTGAATCTTTTTATTCAATCAATCATTACTTTATGGACATAATTAACATTGGTTTACCATTTATTACATCAATATTCTACAGTTATCATCTTAATGTAGTATTTTATTACATTTAATTACAGCTGATTTCTAATTTAATTCAACAGATTAAATAAATAGGTAAAAAATAACAATTGTCACCTTTTACTTAATTTAATCATATTTATAAGTTTATTATCTACAAACAAATGTTATAACTACTTACACAACACTGATTTTATCTAATTACAATTAATTGCATATTATTTCACCAATTAATACAACATTTGGCTTATTTCCTTATTTGCAATTTATAACCAAATTTTATGTTTACAATCATTCCAATTAATTGAGATTGCATTAAAATAGTTATCAATTGCCCTAAATTAACATTACTAACATTACATTCTAGCTATTTTTCTTATTAATAAATCATAAATTTTTATTTCTTCCAATATTAACACCAACATCTTATTTAATTAATATTTTTAATTATAAAAAATTACGGGTCGTTACACTCTCCCCCACTCAAAACTTTTCGTCCTCGAAAAGTGAAAAGAAGGAATTAAGGAATTAATATATCTTATTCAAAGTATTCAATTTATAAACAATTAATTTACATAATTAAATAATTTAAATAAAGTATATAAATTTATAAACAATTAAATACTCAAGTTCAATAAAAGTTTGAAAAACATTTTCACTTTCACAAAAATTTGCTAAGTCCAAAATTCACGGAAAATTTCGGCAGAGTCTCCTTTGTACGGAGAGGTAGCCACTTGCAAACAAACCATACAATCATCATATGAAATCAAAGAAATCAACCATCCATTCATAACAACCAAAATAAATGTTTGTTTGGGTTCAAAAACTTTTAATCGTATAAAATGATAATTAACTACTACGTATACCATACACTCAATGGTTTTAGATAAAACTCAATAGATTATTTATACATCTTTATACAGTTAGAAGTATCCTTTCCCAACCATCCCATAAGCCAAAACAAACAATAATTTCAAATATCGTTTAAGTTTATTCTTATTAATTCCTTTCACATCATTTACCGTTCTTCAGTTTCATTCATTCATACACTGCTTATTTTCATTAATTTACATTCATTACTTACAAAAATTTCATCTCCCATTCATTCATACAACACCATTTTCCATTAATTTATATTCATTTTCTTACATATGTTCTTTTCATTCAATTATTTAAAATAATAAATGAATTTATTATTGAAGGATTTCATACATTTTTATTTCAGTTTACTCCACGTTTATTATTTATTTCGTTTTCCTTTTAACATCAATATTTATTTGTGAAGCAACTCATACTTAGATTTTCATTCTTTTTCTTTTCACCTTTATCTCTTTCATATATAGTATTCCCTTTTACTATTTACTTTTATTATAATTGCCTTTAAACATTACTTAAGTTTATAATCATTTATTTACAGTATTCACTTTTCTATTACATTTAATTAGTAGCATTTCAAATTATTAACTTAAAATTATAACAATTTATAACATCAAAGTTCTTATTTATAGACATAATTCCATTGAACACCTTTATTACTAAAGTTTTACTTGTATAATATTCTATTACATATTCTTACTAACATTTCAACTTTTAAATATTTTGATAAGTTATACATATGCCTTTTAGAATGTAATTGAATGTTACACCAGTTTATCTTATTCATTTAGTCAACAATTGCTCAATAATTACATTTTCTTATTTTTCATATATTTTTGATTTACAATTTAAAAATTTCCAATTTCATATATATTCTGTTAATTACTTTGCATCTAATTCCTATTTCTCTCATTTCAGTAGTTTCCAATTATTAATATAGATAAGATTTCATTCAATTACAATCATTAAAATTCCCAATTTACAGAAAACTTAAGAACTGAATACCTGACTCCTTTCAATCATTTTGAAATAATATATATACTCATAACATATATATATCCAATCATATAAAAAAATTAAAATTAAGATTTGTTTATCAAAACAAACGTGTTGTAAAACTACTACAACGGTCTTTCCACTTTGAAACTCGAAAATGAACGTCGATGATGCATGCACTCATCATCGAAATCATTTTCCAGCGACAGAGAGGGGAGTACAGAACTTATTTCCTTTAAAATTTCTTTTAAAACATTTCTTTCAAAACATATTGAAATATTTATATCATAAAATAGTTCAAAATGCTACTAATATTATATTCCAAAAGCTTTTGAAAACAAATTCAAACCCCGGAACTTAAGTTCTCAAATTTCCAATTTATATTCATTTTATTTATAATTCCATTTTGTAACTAATAATTATAAATTTCACTTTCTAACAAACAACCAAACATATCACATACAATTATATACATTTATAAAGATTATTCTTTTATATACAAAATATAATATGGTAAAATTATTTCATTTACCTATATTTCAAAACAATGTTGTGCCGGTCTGCCCTATTAAGTATTTACAAATCATTATTGATGTCATAGCGTTCTATGTATCGACCAAAATTTATAAATACCAAACAGAACAAATTAACACAATATAAAACCTTTTATAACACTAACAAGTACACTCTCTCATATATACACTCAACGACTCATTCTAGGATATTACTACCCTATTTCTAATGAGTCAGACCCCACAAAGCTAAGGTCATCGCTAAAACAAAGTTCTGATATCAAATGTAACGACCCATCTTTTTGGACAGTTTAATCAACAATAAACCACACATGTCAAACTCAAACCATTCAAAAGAGAGGATTGTTATGGGGTAAATAAGAAAAAAATAGAGAAAGAAAGGAAAACAAACACAGAATCTCACAGCGGAATGACAAAATATAATAATCAAATAAACAGTTCATGAAGCTGTTTACAAATAACATTTGATTATACTTTTACAATACAAATCAGAGTTACATACAACAAGAATAAATAAATAAATGCAGCGGAACAACATGATGCAGTGGACATAATGTAATAAATAATCATAGTACTAAATCTTCGTCTTCGTCCTCCAAGAGCAGTCTTCGATACACTAGAAAGCTCAGACTGACCCGAGCGAATTGAAAAGACAAAACACTCGAGTCAGAACTAAAAGATCTTATGTAAGTTAAATCAGCTGTAAATAAATATGACTGTAACGGCGTCAGAGATGTTACAGGATTTGACATCTCCTATCCAGTGTCTCACGTGAGTGCAATTACTTAAGAGATGTTCAGGATTCCATCTCCTAAGGATCCATTAAACTATCTACATACATAGTACAATACGCTATCATAATAGTGTCCACAGTAAAATAAAGTATTTAAATAGCGTTAAGGCGTTACCCATATCCCCCTTAACACATTTTTATATATTCCCATAGTCTATACAGTATCGTAATTCCTCCGTAAACTAGAGGGCTGTCAGAGGGCACTCCATAGGTAAGGTACAAACCAAACTCGTAGAAGACGCGATAAGGCATGTGACAAGGCACGCGAGGTAATGCCCAGGGTAGGATACTACCGTTTTGCGGATCTGGACTGGTGGTAACGCATAGCAGCTACTACCGTCCACCTCGGAACACACTCCCAAAATCAAATCGAGGGGTGGCCACCAAAACAATCACAAAGTCATAATATGGTATCGAAGAAATGTGTCCGATCGGAGGTGCGTCCTCACCTGGCCCGGCATGGCTACTATTTTAGCCACATCAAATTGACTCATGGGAGTCAGGGCTACGTTAATACCTCATACAGAATCGTTCGCCAAATCATCTTACTTCATTCTGGAATCTCCACCATGTACATGGTTGTTAAAATAGTTTTCGGTATTGGCAGAGAGTATGATAATATCCGATCCCGGTCTCTTTAGCAACCAAACGCTTATTTCACACCGGATGGTTCTTTTACATTTCCAAAACCAATTCATAATTGATATCAAATATCATATTCAATTCAAACCATATCGCTTTCGAAATCATAGTCACTTTCAAAATCATATTCACTTTTGAAATTATCCATAAGATAGGTTAATTAAATTCTCATTCCAAAATCATCATATTTACTCAAATATGTCATTTCACAAAAAAGTATCAATTTCAAATCCCAACTTAGGTTATATCATCATCAAAGATTTAAATATAAATACTTCAACTTTACACAGCCTGAAATTTTAGAAAATGGTTTAGGTAGTCATAAATAGTTTTAATAGTTTTAAAAATAGTTTAAAATAGTTAAAATACTCTAAAATAGTTTAAATGATTTAAAATAGTTTAAAATAGATTAAAATAGTTTAAACAGTTAAAATAGTTTAAATAATTTAAAAAGTTTAAAATAGATTAATTAGTTTGGATATTGGTTAAAATAGTAAAAAAAATAGATTAAAATAGTTTATGTGGATTTGAGATAGTTTAAATAGATTTAAAATAGTTTTAAATATATTTAAAATAGTTTAAATAGATTTAAAATAGATTAAATAGATTTAAAATGATTTAAATAGATTTAAAATAGATTAAATAGATTTAAAATAGATTAAATAGATTTAAAATAGATTAAAATGGGTTAATTAGTTTAAAATAAGTTAAAATAGATTAAATTGGATTAAATAGATAAATTAGATTAAAATAAGTTAAAATAGTTTTAAATTTATTGAAATAGATTAAAATAGTTTAAAATAGATTAAATTAGTTTAATAGTTTGAAAATCTTAATAATCCGGATTTAAAACAATATATTTTAAAACAGTTTATATTAAAATAATAAATTTGAAATTAATATCAAATTGTACTTTTTCTTTCATTTCAACACATCTGGACCATGTCCAGCTTTCAAATCAACAACTAAATTTTGTCTTTTAATTCAAATTCTCATTTAAAACCATTTAATCAATATCGATTTCAAAACCATGTTCGAACAATAAATCCAAACTATTTTCAATTTAGCAGATTTCAAAGCTTAAATATTCAAATATTTCAATAACTCAATTTCGATAAATTTCATTTATACTTCAAATCCAACTTCAAAATTTCAATTTAAATTCTTTAAACAATTCATTTAAACCAATTCCAATTTCAACATTAAAGCTTGGATTTTCGAAAATAATTCAGTTTATATAAACCTAAAAATTTATTTCAAAATATCATTTAATTGGATTCAAAAATTTAAGGTTTTAAAATCATTTAATTTAACCAATCCGGTGTCCGTATATAATTTTCTACCCTATGGTCAAGTGATACGGATATTTATCATTTCAATCCGCAATATTTTATATTTATGGATATGCATCATTTCAACCCGCAATCCCGAATAAAATTCAAAATCCATAAAATCGCTCGGGTTTATCATTTCAACCCATAACGATTTTTCCCTAACCTATAGATCGTTCGGGTATGTATCATTTCAACCCATAGGGATTTTCTAACAATAAACTGAGGGAACTTGCAATGTTATAACAATATAAATATAACATCCAGTCATTTAATATCAACAATCAAACATCCATCACAATCACCATTCAATCAAGCAATAAATAACATCAATTAACTGATTATCATCAACGGGTATTCAATTGACAATTAAATTCAATATTAAATTAAATGGCGATTAAATGCAATAAAGGTCATTTTTAACTAGAATGACAATTCAAATATAACAAACATCAACCAATCAATTTCTAATCACATCATAAATTCAATTTAACTAACATAAGATAATTTAGTAGTTGTGAGTGGGTTAAAACACTCACATTTGATTTCAAATCGATTTGAAATCCAAAATAAAGCCCAAAATTCAAGAATCTCAGAATTTGTCCAAACCTGTTCCAAAATGTGTGGAAATTTGATACGATCCCAATGGAATAAACCGCGCGTGAATCCGACATCGTATGCAAAAGTTATGTGAGTTAGAATTTTTTTATTAAATTTAAGTTTGAATAAAAATAGAAAAATAATAAATGGCCGAGGAAAACACGACACGTCACCTGAACATGCGATCAAAACCCTAGCGTATCTTCGCCTTCACAAACACGCACGCGACAGTAACCTAGCCTCCACCATTCACTAGATTATTTTCGCCTCTCCGATCAACACTGACTTGATCAGACCACGCCATTCAACCACCCTCACCTGGCCACCCTTCTGGCCTACGCGCACAGCCTCCACGACCCCCCAAACGCCAAGCGCCGCCGCGATAAACAATGGCCATTTTCGGTGAACCTAGACCACTTGACGATGAACAAAAAACACCCCAAGGCCTACTCTCCACCCTCTACCCAACACCGCTTCCCAATTGTCGATCGGGCGAAGATCTACCGTTGGATCGAAACCCTAACAAATGGACGGCCGAAACTAAATCACTGATTTCTGGACAAACACTGATTCGATTGCAAAAAATGAATTACACTAGTGGATTACGCTCGTCGAGTGCTTCAAAACGGTATATAATATGTCATGATTTGGAGGAGTCTGAATTTTGAAATTGATTTGAAAATTTGAAATTAGGGTTTGGATTTAGGAATTTGGTTTCTGCCATTGAGTAAGAGGGAAAGAATAGAAATTTCAGTACGTACACTAATGAGAAATAAAAGGCTGCTAAGGTTAGAATAAAACTATTTATATGAACAAGGCCCGATAAGAAAGAACGAACAACATATTGAATTGGTTCGAACGACAATAACAACCCAAAACCCCGTTTCGCTTTCGAAACATAAATGGGTCATCGCATATATCAAAATAGAAGTTTTCGATATTTTTAAACTCAATGGAACAGGTTTCAAGTCCTAATTCCATTGTATACAGAAGTTAGCTTTTAAAATCACCTTATTTCAAATTGATTTCATTAATTTGATTTCTATGCATTTTGAGCCAGCACGATCAAACGACAAGTTTGATCGCTACGAAACTTGAAACCTTACAATAGTTCACTATTACGGATCCGATGAAACTGATTTCGTCAAAATCCATGGCAGTGGCCAAAATGGCTATTTTCACACTAAATAAATAAATTATTATTAAATTAATTAATCACCTTTAAAATTTAGATTTAATAACTAACAATTTTTATCATTTCTAATTACACATAATTTAATAATCATTTTAAAACCAATTTCCCATGTCAAATTCAACATTAATTATTGCACAATTTATAGTGTTCAATTTCAATTGCAATAAATTTATTAATTATAATTTAAAAATTATAAATTGATTTATTTTGATTTGAATCTTTTTATTCAATCAATCATTACTTTATGGACATAATTAACATTGGTTTACTATTTATTACATCAATATTCTACAGTTATCATCTTAATTCATATTAACATAGTATTTGAAAGTGACTACTATGTGGGTAGTTATCACTTAGGATCGTGTAATATGGAATGTATTATAATCTAAATGCGGAAACAGATAATAATAGTAAAGTAAATAAGATAAGCACACCAGGAGTTTTTATACTGGTTCGAACTTCCCATTCTACGTCCAGTCCCAGACTTCCCTCTGGAATTTCTCACAATAACCCCTCACTTAACCCGGAGGAATAGGTATACAACACCTGAGCAACCGATCAGGATTTTTCCGCCTCTAACAATCGAAAGAGGAACAACCGAACAGGACTTCAACAGTTTCAATAAAATTGCTTTGACACTTTGTGTTCTTGATAACACTGATTTGTCTCTGATAGTACAAACTTCCTATAATCAAATCCTCAAGTGTATGAAGTGTATGTGAAGATATGAAAATAAGGTGTTGCTAAGAATCGAAGATTATGAAAGTTAATTTGGAGATTCAAAGCAATAAAATGCTTGTATGCTGTTTGAATGCGAGTATGAGAGCACAAGAAGAATACAAGAAAGTTAGAAAGATTTTCGGTGAGTATGAAGTGTTTGGAAACATCTATTTATAGTAGACAGAGGGTTGTTGCCATTGGTGAAGAGTTCTGACCAAAAGAAGCAACCATTCCCGTTCAGAGAAGGATCGCAACCTTTCGTAGAATGGAAATGTCTTTTCAAAATATGGTAGTTGGGTTCAGGTCAGTCGACTGGTCGATTTGGATCAGTCGACTGGTCGATTTGGATCAGTCGACTGATTATTCAAAAATTCAAAAAGGAAAAGCAATGCACATGTTTAATAGGCTGTTTATAGATATTCAGTCTACTGGTCGATCTTGGTCAGTCGACTGAATTCTGTTGATAATCAAAAATCACCATAGCTCATTTGGTTAGAGCACTTGCCTTCTAAACTAGTGACTTGGGTTCGAGCCCCGCTTCATGCATTTTTTGGAAACTTGATTTTGATTAAAATATGAATGCAAGTTTATTTGAATGTGAATGATGTTTCTTGAGGAAAGATTTTAACAAAGCACTAAACTAGACTCTATATACATATATGAACCATACTTTGAGTCGTTGAGTCAGGATGTTGTCGTAGTCGTAGATTCGTGAATTGTTGTGTCTTGTCAGCAATCAAAACCTATAATCCAACAGTATTTAATTACATTTAATTGCAGTTGATTTCCAATTTAATTCAACAGATTAAATAAATAGGTAAAAAATAGCAATTGTCACCTTTTACTTAATTTAATCACATTTATAAGTTTATTATCTACAAACAAATGTTATAACTACTTACACAACACTGATTTTATCTAATTACAATTAATTGCATATTATTTCACCAATTAATACAACATTTGGTTTATTTCCTTATTTACAATTTATAATCAAATTTTATGTTTACAATCATTCCAATTAATTGAGATTGCATTAATATAGTTATCAATTGCCCTAAATTAACATTACATTCTAGCTATTTTTCTTATTAATAAATCACAAATTTTTATTTCTTCCAATACTAACACCATCTTATTTAATTAATATTTTTAATTATCAAAAATTACGGATCGTTACAAAAAGTTTCTTACTAGAACTATTGTTTAAAATGTAAAACAACGGATAATTAAGAGAATGATATACGGTGCAACTAAAGTAAATGACGCAAAATATAGAGTGGTTCGATTTAAAAAAGATCTATATCCATTATGGTTGTCTTTCTCATCCTTAGAGCTTTTGGTTATAAGAGAGATTTAAATGGCTATTACAAGAAATTAGGACTAACAATATATCTCTTGAGAATAGAAAAATCAATCCTTATACAAGTGCATGATAACCTCTATTTATAGTTGTTTTTAAGCCTAAAATTTGATCTAACTTACAAGAATTAAGATAAATTTTAAATGACGATGTATATAAAGAAGTCATCACGATCAAAAGTGCAACTCTAAATTTCTTCTAGTACTTGGAATATAATATATTAGTTTCAATCTGACACATCAACCATTAAATTCTCAATCAAGTTTTTACAAATTTTTTGGAATGAGACTGAAAAGGAAGAAGCTTCGGAAAAAGGCATATTCCAATGTGGGGGTACATGCCTATTTATATTTGTTGACTAGATTTCTAATCAACATAAAAAATATAATTTGAAGTGGGTATTAGCAAAATTAACTCATTAATATCTTGTGCAGTTAAAGAGCTTAGCATTCTATAGCGGTGGAGGTACAAAAAGTTATAGCAATAAAGCGGGGATATTGCGGAAAATAGCAGAGGTGCAAAAATCTTCATTAGATATAAAACCAAATATTTAAAGCTGATTTATTCTCATTATCACATAATTTGTGTAAGAAAAATAAATATATTTTTGTCTTACATAACAAAACCGAAGAATATCATTATTTATGCAGACTAGATTTAGTGACCATAATAGATTTCTAACTTATATTGAGCACATATACTTTAAAGTTAAGACTTTACATTAACTTTGTTGATTTGGTTTAAAGAAAAAATAGTCAAATCAACATTTGTATATTAATATTGCTAAAGCGGGCGCTAAAAAGCCTTGATTTAGTGGGTGTAACAGAAAATAGCGCGGCTTAAAGCGGATCAACTACTTAATAGCGCTAAATTGAAATCGTGTAGCAGTTGGAGAGCGTTATAAGCTATAGTGGGGATTTTAACTGCACAGCAAATATCATAATGAAAAATATGAAATTAGGAATTATGAACCATAACGTACAAGAAAGTAAATAACATGATATTTAAAGTGACTTCATTTTTTTAAGATCCACGTCAACTATGATAACTAACTTTATTACTTGGTATCTTTGGTTACAAGATATTTCTTACAAGAGCTCTTAGCTATATTGCATGTAAGGTTCTAAAATTCAATGCTTTGTACAAGTGTATGTTAATACCTATTTACAACTGTTGATATAAGGCTCCAGAGGGCTCAGATTGAAGGTCTGGACCCTGGGATTTCTCATAACCATTGATGATGATATATAGTTTAGATGTTGGCTAGCTCGGGTGCTAGATGGATGGAACATTTCAGATGAAGGCCGGTTGGCAAGTCGTATCATAGCATGCCTGTGTCATAATGGTGGCATAGGGCATAGATTTATTGATGAATAGTAGTATCGCTGCCACATGGACTGTGAAGTATAAAGAGTTTTTATTGTATAGTGACGCTTTTGTCAGATGTTCAGTGTCATTTTATACTAATCTTATAAGGGAAACAGTACGAGGTTGTCGTTTCTTTATGTAAAGGCGGCCGAATGATTTTGTCAGAAGTTCATTGAGTCACGATAAAGCAAGATGGAGAAGACGGTTTGGATGACCAAGGGAGAGACAGATAGAGAAAGATGGGGGACTTGGACGGGCACATGAAAGACGAGGCTCTCTTGTTGCGACCTAGCATCTAATGATGGGGAGGGGCGGGATTGCTTGTGAGGCTTTTTTGGCTTTCTACTGATAGTGATGATTCGACAGGTCGTTGTCCAGACCCAAGAGATAGAGTGACGACCATAAATTTGATAGCTGGGCCGTTGGAAGCATGCATGCGGGTTTAGGTCAAATCCGCCCTTGGTCGAGTGATATGGTGCAGGCCAGTATTGCCGAGCCTTTGACAAACGGGCTTATTATGTATTGTGAGAAATCCAAGCAATATTTTACCTCTAAGTTCGCTTCTATGGGTAGAGGTTGTGACAACGCGTACTCCTCGATACACCGATCCAAAGTCTAGAACGAATTTCGACTCATCTCGGTGCCAAAAAGTACGAGCTATCGAGTTCTTATAACATTACAAAGACTAACAGTGAAGAGGTATGAACAAATATGATTTAAGATATACTACACTTTCAGAACACATAGCGGAATGAAAATGTAACGACCTGGATTTTCAGTCGTTTGATTTTGAATATTTAAATGGTTTTAAATGTTGGATTAAAATTATTAATTGATTTTGAAAATGGAATTATTGATTGAATTCAAGAAATAGATTTGAATTCAAAATATAGTGATTTATCGTAATACAGAAATGGTGAATAATTGAAAATTGAGTTGAATATGAACTGAAACGATTTCTAATGTTGATATAAATTCTATTTGAATAAGAATTGAGTTAGTAAGTTTTTAAAACTAAAATTTCAAGTGATTTCGTCAATTTTTGAAATCGTCGATTTAATCGACGCGTTAAAATAGCCTTCTGGGACACTTTCGGAATTCAAAACCAATTCCATTGGATCCATAATAGTGTATTATTATCGGATTTCAATTTTTCGTAGTGTTTGGAGTTACCGTTTGGTCGTACGGGATAGAAACGCGTTGGAATTTATATTGAAAATTTAATATAATAATTGGATTCAAAAAGCTATCTTCCACATACGATCAAATTAGGTCCCGAAATTTGTTCCGTTGCGTTCGAAATAGGGGTATAACATTAGGAACGCTAGGCGGCATGCCTCGATAAGAGTTCGAGATTTCGAGATATGTTAAACGAGATATTTTGGAATTAAATAATATTATAAAGTTTTAAGTCAACACTATCCATCAGCCGACCTACCTGAGATGAGCCACCCTACGATCGTACCTAACTTTTTTTTAAAAAAGCGTTCCCTGCTTTCTTTGTTTTAAAACTGAAAGAATTTTTTTTTGAATAACTGCCTTTTCAAAAACCAATCAAATAAAATAAGAAAAGGGGGAACTTTGAAGTTGAAATGGTGAGTTCTTCATTAGGGCACAAGTCTTTCATGGGTTCAGAGGTGTTTAGGTGGTTGGTAGTTCATTGTCGCAAGGCAGATTGTTCTAGGGTTTTAAATTCTTGGATATTGGGGGCGATTTTGGTGAATCGGTGATTGGGTTGGTGTTCGTGGGTGGGAGAGGCAATGACGGTCAAGCAGAGGGAAGGTGCGGCGGCCTGTGGCGATTCACGATGTGGGGTTCGGCTTCAGCCCTGGTTGAAGTCGCAATGAGAAAATGGTCGAACTCGATGGCGTGGGCGGCATGGTGGAGTACTTGGAAAAAGAAGCTAGATAGTGGGGTCGTGGGTGGGTTTCATCGATGGGGGAGGAGGTTTCTGATGGTTGAACTTCGGTCGATGGGTGGGTTGCTGCCGGCAGCATTTTGAATAAAAGAGGGAAGAGGTATATTACTGTGATTTAATTAAATTTTATAATTAGTTTATTTAATTAAAAATTTAAATTGAGACCCCTAATAAAATTTAATAAAATTTGCATACGAGGTCCAAAAATCATGAAACAAGTCGAGTTTGGTTCGTAGCTACGAAATCTACGCAATAGGATTGGTTTGGAATTTTTTTTCGGAGTCAGCTGGAATTTTAAATTTAAATCGAACGTTGTTCGATTTAATTTAAAAATTGGGACGGACCACAAATAAAAGTCAAGGTGAGTAAATCTCACTCATTTTGGATTTATGGGAGTTAATTTATAATAATTAAATTTAATTATTGGATGAGTGGTTGAATTGATATATTATTATTAGTTGAATGTTATATTATATATATTAGTATATATCTATTAGTAGTTGGATATATTTCACGCCATTGGAGTCGATGAGACACTATGCGCCCCGCATAATAGCAGATGACCCTATATTACCGCGATATCCCGTCTTGAAGCGGGATTGATATTTTATGTTATATAACATCTGTGGATGCAGGGAAATAGATTGGAGGGTTCCAACTGGATTCCTCAAAATATATTGATTGTTGTTCATATATAGTGATATATAATAAAATTGAAAAATCTATTATGGATTGTTGTATGATTTGATTGTTTGGATGCTATAGTAGCACTGGTCCTAATTTTGGTATTATAAATACCATAAATAATATTTTTGATTTTAAAAATGGAATTCAAAAGAGATTTGGAAAATAAAAATATTTATACTGAATTTTAGAATTTATTTAAAAAGGAATTGGGTTGGATAAAATAAATAAATAATTTAATTTTGGATATTTATTTAGCTATTTTGTAAAATGGTTTCAAATAGAGAATTTTAAATTGGAAATTTTTAAACAATGGATTCTAAATGAGATTGCTTAAAATAGGAAAAGGAAGTCGTAATCGAGATTTTGAATGAATTTGGATTATAATTGGAACTTGTTAAGGAATAGATTTCCAAATGGAATTTTAAATAGAAATCGATTTATAAATGGATTTTAACAATATAAATCTGTTATAAACTGGAAATGAGTTTATAAAATTTATAAACGATGTTTATAAATAAAGTGAAGTGATTATCATTTAATAAATTGTGAATATAAATTCACATGCAAATTTATAATGAGATAGAATCGGTTTAGAAAGAAATAGTGGAATCTATTTTGGATTTTGGAAATAGTTGTGACATAGGAAATGTAAATTGATTTGTGATAAATTGAGAGATATTTATAAATATAAAATTGGTCATATTGGAATTTTAAAAATATATTTTTATCGAGAAGTTAAGTTGTTTTAAAAAGGAATTGTTATTTATTAAACTATGTAGTTTTAAACTGCTTTAGTATTAAAATATTTTAGAAGTTGGTTTTTCAAATATTTAATATCAATTGAAATAAATTCTAATTTTTATAATAAGCTTTGTAAAGTCGATTAGTATTATTTAAAAATGAATTGGAAATGAGTTATCATTGATTATTTAAAAGTGTTTGATATTTTAAATAATTATCTAAACGTGTTTTGAAAATAAGTTATTGTACTTTAAAATTTACTTATCATATATATATATATATAGTGTTTTGAAAATGATTGAAATGTGTTTATAAATACTCTCGAGATTTGTAAACTAAGCTATTTAATGGAAATGATTTATAAGAGTAATCTTAAAATGAAATTCTGGGACTTAAGAAAATTTTCCAAAGTGCTTGATACGTGAACTTCAAAAAATAAATAGGAATTCAAAAGGAAGTTATAAATTGTTGGATGGCATTTTAAATAAGTAAAATCGATTTTGGAAACTTTAAAAGGGATTTATTAAAAATTCCAGAGATTTATGGAACGAGTTATAATGAGTTGAGAATTTACAAAAGAGGTTGTAAATGTTTTTATAAGCTAGTGATAAGGGAAATTTCCTTGTTTGGGAATATAACCATAAAATCGATATAAGTTCATGAATATTTCCTAAGTGTTGAGAAGTAAGTGATTTTGAAAAATATATTTATAAATATTTGCCTAAGTATTGGAAGAAAAAAAATGTTTTGGAAATGTTGATTATGGAATGGGTATGTGGAAATATTTCAGTAAGGGTTGAAATAAGATATTGGTTTGAAAAATATCCTGTTATGGATATAAGTTTTGAAATGGTTTTCAAATATTGGAATACGGGAATAGATTTGAATATATATATATATATATATATATATATATCTTTGTAAAGATATTTTGAAATAAATATTTTGGAAAATTTATAATATGGGCCTAGTGACTACTTATGTGTGTTATTTGATAGTTAAATAACCGACTATCAAATCTGGCCGAATTCGTTGATCGTTTCGAAGAGACTGGGATCAGATTTAATTATCCGAAAACCACTTCGATCCGATTTGTGCGTTACGACTTGTGATATCTCGAAGATAATGGAGATGGTGATCTTAAAGGAGATTCAGTTTGTTTAGACCCAGAACAACTTGTATGGTTGAATGATATCATTGCATCATGCATGGAAGGCAGTGTTAGCATTCTAAGTATGAATGTTATTCTTAAGGTAAACGTAGCCTCAAGCCTCATCAATCGGGAAATGACAAAAACAAAGCATGCGGCAAGGCCAAGTGGGTCGCTCCCATTAGGGTATGATCATCACTTATCTAGAGTGGACATCTATCATCACTTTCATTTGTATGCGTTCGGGCCCATTAGCGGTGATCATATTCGATACTAGTAGTCAAGTGCTAGGCCAGTCTTGTGTGGCAGGGGTACAAGATGTCCTTGTCAGACCCCAGTGCATTTTATCTAGAGATGCACCATCGGAAGGTAGTTCCTTACCTTGTCATAGTATGGAATCCATTCTCCAATAAACGTTGTACGGTTTTGATTGTGCCCAACTATGTTGAAACATGAGATGCAAGCATTTCAGCTATTTTATAATTTATTTTCCATAGACACAATTACAATATCAAATGATTTTGCTATAAAATGTTTTGTATATCGTAAGATAAAAACCTTTCGTATTTATGTGTGGCGTGGTCTTACGAGATACCTTTGTTTTTTCAAAGCATTTTGAGAATGGTAATAATTCAAATGGAGTGTGTTTTTCTCACGCCGGTTTTCCAGACTGACTCGGGTGTTATTTTACTATAATGCTCGGGTCATACCGAGTATTACAGATTTAGGTTAGGATGCTATGGAACTCAGGAGACGAGTTAGAGGATTCTCAGGCGTATTATACGTACTTGGTTATTTCCGCTGTGTGAGTCATGCTGTATATTCAGTATTTGTGAGGACAAGTTATTATAACTGTCCAGATTGATTGTTGATTTTTATACCGATGATTGTGTGTATATTAATAGCTACAGATTCTTTTGTATAAAAATCTGCTATTATCTATTATACATTGTTCCGCTGTGATTGTGAGATTCTGTATTATTATTTCTATTTCTTTTTCTACCTCTTCTTCTTCTTTACCCTTAGCAATTGGTATTTTCGGCACTTGAATATTCGGTAAGATATACAGTGAACGTTTGATGTCGATTTTTAAGAGTCGAAAATCCCGGGTCGCTACAGTTGGTATCAGAGCTAAAGGTTACGTGAGAACCTTGGCTTTGTTGAGAATTACTCATTAGAGATAGGGTCACTAGTGCCCTATAATGAGTTTGAGTGTATTATAGATATGAGTGCGTATTTGTTAATGAATGTAAATTTTTTATATTGTGTTGACTTATCGGTTGAGTGTTTATGAATTCTGGTCGGTACGGTCTGGACAACTATATCGATAGGGGTTTCTAAACTCTGAACAAGTTAAATCGACATAGTATTGTTTTAAAGTGGGTAAATGAAATAATTTTACCTAAATTATATTTTGATATAAAAGAAATAATTTTCTAAAATTATTATAGTATGATTGGTGTGTTTTGTTTAAATGAGATTATAAATTTGAAATGGTGTATATATATATAACCGAATTAAAATTGTATGGGTAAAGATTATACAAATGAGTGATAATTGAAATTAGATTCAAACCAGAATTGGAAATTTAAATCGCGGGAAGTTGGAAAATATTTTCTGAAGTGTTGTGAAAATTAAATAGCATTATTTTGAAAGGATTTTTGAATAAAAATTGTTTTAAATGGATTTTGGAAGTGATAGGGTACTGAACTTGCTTCAGTCGCTGGAAAATAATCCTGGTGTTGACTGCAGCATCATCAGTATTCATTTTCGAGTTTCTAAGCGACAGATTGCTGTCATAGTTATTTGATATGGAGATTTTTGCTTGGTAAACGGGCGTTGTTTTGAAAATTCCAAAGTAAATGTTTTGGATAAAACCAAGTTGATTTTGAAAGTTCCAAGGAAGTGGTTTGTTAAACCAAAAGAGCTATATATATTATGATTTCAAAATGATTTGAAATAAATCTGGATGATTGAATTCTAGGATATTCATTTGAAGGTTTTGTGAAACCAAAAAGAAGATAACTTTTTGAACTTATAAGTTGAGGATGATATTAAAAAGGAGAGAAAGTGTGAAAACTGAATTTTGGAATTGAATTTTAACTTAAGTTAAAATGAATTGGATGAATTGAAAGTTAACTTAAGATAAGTTAAATAAAGTTGAATTGGATTGGAAATGATATCAAGTTGTATTGTATATTAATATGGATTGTGAAGTGATTATGTAACTATAAGTTATAAGATTGAACGAAAATGAACTCAAGTAAAGAATTCATGGAAATGGCGAATTAATAAGTTGTATAACCCATAAAATTGAAGAAATGCTAATATATATATATATATATATCAACCAAATGGTAATGGATAAACGTTTGGGGTAAAAGAAATGGAAATTTGAAATTGGGCTGGGAAATGAGGTTGAACTCGAGCTAAGTTATAGTGGAAAATACATGGAAGTGTGTATAAATAAGTTCTGAACTTATAAGCTCAAGGAAGTGAAAAATAAAACCAAATTGAAATGGTTGATTATCTTGGCAGAAAGAAATGAAAATTTAGAGTAGATCATAAAGTGAAGTTAAACTCAAGTCGAGTTATATAAGTCAATTTTTGAAATTTAAACTTAACTCGAGTTAATAACGTGAAATGGAAATTGGGTTGAAATAGAAATGAACTCAAGCTATAAGAATGAAAATCAACCTAAGTATAAATAAAACGAGTATAGTTTAAAATGTTAAATTGAATTTGAATTGTAGTAAATTAATCAATAAATTTGGACTTGAGTTGTGAAACGGAATCAATCGAGATTTGGAATAGATTGATGGAATGAGCTAATTAATTAATTAGTTACTAGAAATTTATTTAATTTGAAATGGATAAATGGAATGAGCTCGAATATAAATAAGACTCGACCTAAAATGGTAAGTGATTTAAAGATGGTTTTAGAATGTGGTTTAATTAGAATTGAATTTAAACTTAAGTTTGAAATAGAAACAAACATAAATTGCTTATAAACTTAAGTTATTATTCTATGAAACGATTTATTCTTTGAGTTTGCATGGAATGAATTGATAAAATCAAATTGGTGAATGGAATTGGAATTGACTTGTGATGAGTTAAGATTAAAATGAGTATGGAAATGAATTTATGTAAGTGAATCACATATAAATCATTTGGAATGGAATAAATGGTTTATAAATCGAGTGGAAGTGAATAATTAAATGTTGAACCTTGTATTTGGTTATAAATTCTAAACGTTCATGTTATAACATGACTTGTTAATGAAACTTATGTGTTTAAGTAGTTAAATGAATGAAATGTTATTGAATTTGTTGTTTATGAAACTCATGTGCTTTATTTGAGTAAGTACATGTACTAGAAGACTATTCGGCTAGATTTGGGTTGCGCAAATTGCATATAAATTAAGCGAACTCGCTTAATAATGCTAAAATAAGGTACGCGTATGAATTTAGCGTGCGAAAAATAAAATTATTGTTATATATTGTGTTTTCCGACCATAACAGCCGATGTATATCTTTTTATCATATTTGTCATATTGCAAAAGGCTCTCCGTACAAGAGAGACTCTGCCAAAAAAATTCGGAAATTTAGGGTGTTAGAATTTTTTTTGAAAGTTTTTGCTAACTGAAATCGGATTTGCAACTTTAACTTGAAATAAAGGATTTTGATTTAGGAATGAAACCTAATCGTTTTGGATGAAACTAAAAGGTTTAAAAAAGTGAAATAGCAAGTTAACTAAGTGGGTTTTGAAAAGTAATGGGTTTGGATCATTCGTCCTACCTTAGCAATTTCGGAGATGAAATTCTTTTGAGGAGGAAGGAATGAAACGACTCGGATTTTCAATCGTTTGATTTTGAATATTTAAATGGTTTTAAACGTTGGATTTAAATTATTAATTGATTTTGAAAATGGAATTATTGATTGAATTCGAGAAACATATTTGAATTTCAAATATAGCGATTTATCGTAATACGGAAATGGTGAATAATTGAAAATTGAGTTGAATATGAATCGAAATGATTTATAATGTTGATATAAATTTTATTTGAATTATAATTGAGTTAGTAAGTTTTTAAAACTAAAATTTCAAGTGATTTCGTCAATTTTTGAAATCGTCGATTTAATCGACGCGTTAAAATAGCCTTTCGAGACACAGTCTTGGAATTCAACGAAACTAGTTCTATTGGATCCGTAATAGTGTATTATTATCGGATTTCAATTTTTCGTAGCATTTGGAGTTACCGTTTGGTCATACGGGATAGAAACGCGTTGGAATTTATATTGAAAATTTAATATAATAATTGGATTCAAAAAGCTATCTTCCACGTACGATCGAATTAGGTCCCGAAACTTGTTCCATTGCATTCGAGATATGGGTATAACATTAGGAACGTCAAGCAGCACGCCTCGATAGGAGTTCGGGATTTCGAGATATGTTAAACGAGATATTTTGGAATTAAATAATATTATAATGTTTTAAGTCAACACTATCCATCAGCCGACTTCCCTGAGATGAGCCACCCTACGATTGTACCTAACTTTTATTTATAAAAAGGGTGTTCCCTCTCTTCTTTGTTTTAAAATAGAAAGAAAAAAAAATTGAATAACTGCCTTTTCAAAAACCAATCAAATAAAATAAGAAAAATGGGAACTTTAAAGTTAAAATGGTGAGTTCTTCATTAGGGCACGAGTCTTTCATGGGTTCAGAGGTGTTTAGGTGGTCAGCAGCTCATTGTCGCGAGGCAGATTATTATAGGGTTTTAATTCTTGGATATTAGGGGCGATTTTGGTGAATCGGTGATTGGGTTGGTGTTCGTGGGTGGGAGAGGCAACGGCGGCCAAGCAGAGGGGAGGTGCGGCGGCCTGTGGCGATTCACGACGTAGGGTTCGGCTTCAACCCTGGTCGAAGTTGCGATGAGAAAATGGTCGAGCTCGATGGTGTGGGCGGCGCGGTGGAGTACTTGGAAAAGGAGCTAGATGGTGGGGTCGTGGGTGGGTTTCGTCGATGGGGGAGGAGGTTTCTAATGGTCGAACTTCGATCGAAGGGTGGGTTGCTGCTGGCGGCATTTTTAATAAAAGGGGAAAGTGGTATATTACTGTGATTTAATTAAAATTTATAATTAGTTTATTTAATTAAAAATTTAAATTGAGACCGCTAATAAAATTTAATAAAATTTGCAAGCGAAGTCCAAAAATCATGAAACAAGTCGAGTTTGGTCGTAGCTGTGAAATCTACGCAATAGGATTGGTTTGGCATTTTTTTCGAAGTCGGCTGGAATTTTAAATCTAAATCGAACGTTGTTCGATTTAATTTAAAAATTGGGACGGATCGCAAATAAAAGTCAAGGTGAGTAAATCTCACTCATTTTGGATTTATGGGAGTTAATTTATAATAATTAAAATTAATTATTGGAGGATTGGTTGAATTGATATATTATTATCAGTTGAATGTTATATTATATATATTAGTATATATTTATTAGTAGTTGGATATATTTCCCGCCGTTGGAGTGGATGAGACACTATGCACCTCGCATAATAGCGGATGACCCTATATTACCGCGGTATACCGCCTTGAAGCGGGATTGTTATTTTATGTTATATAACATCTGTGGATGCAGGGAAATAGGTTTGAGGGATCCAACTGGATTCCTCAAAATATATTGATTGTTGTTCATATATAGTGATATATAATGAAATTGAATAATCTGTTATGGATTGTTGTGCAATTTGATTGTTTGGATGCTATAGTAGCACTGACCCTAATTTTGGTATTATAAATACCATAAATAATATTTTTGATTTTAAAAATGGAATTCAAAAGCGATTTGGAAAATGAAAATATTTATATTGAATTTTGGAATTTATTTAAAAGGGAATTGGGTTGGATAAAATAAGTAAATAATTTAATTTTGGATATTTATTTAGCTATTTCGTAAAATGGTTTCAAATAGAGAATTTTAAATTGGAAATTTTTAAACAATGGATTTTAATTGAAATTTCTTAAAATAGGAAAAGGAAGTCGTAATCGAGATTTTGAATGAATTTGGATTATAATTGGAACTTGTTAAGGAATAGATTCCCAAATGGAAATTTAAATAGAAATCGATTAATAAATGGATTTTAGCAATATAAATATGTTATAAACTGGAAATGAGTTTATAAAATTTATAAATGATGTTTATAAATAAAGTGAAGTGATTATCATTTGATAAATTGGGAATATAAATTCACAGTGCGAATTTATAATGAGATATAGAATCGGTTTAGAAAGAAATATTGGAATCTATTTTGGGTTTTGGAAATAATTGTGACATAGGAAATGTATGATTTGTGATAAATCGAGAGAGATTTATAAATATAAAATTGGTCATATTATTTATTAAACTATGTAGTTAAAACTGTTTTAGTATTCAAATATTTCGGAAGTTGGCTTTTCAAATATTTAATATCAACTGAAATATATTCTAATTTTTATAATAAGCTTTGTAAAAATCGATTAGTATTATTTAAAAATGAATTGGAAACGATTTATTGTTGATTATTTAAAAGTGTTTGATATTTTAAATAATTATCTAAACGTGTTTTGAAAATAAATTATTATACTTTAAAATTTACTTATCATATATATATATATATATATATAGTGTTTTGAAAATGATTGAAATGTGTTTATAAATACTCTTGAGATTTGTAAACCAAGCTATTTAATGGAAATGATTTATAAGAGGATTCTTAAAATGAAATTCTGGGACTTAAGAAAATTTTCCCAAGTGTTCGATACGTGAACTTCGAAAAATGGATCGGAATTCATAAAGAAGTTATAAATTGTTGGATGGGAATTTAAATAAGTAAAATCGAATTTCGAAATTTTAAAAGGGATCTATTAAAAATTCCAAAGATTTATGGAATGAGTTATAATGAGTTGAGAATTTACAAAAGAGGTTGTAAATGTTTTTATAAGATGGTGATAAGGAAATTTCCTTGTTTGGGAATATAACCATACAATCGATATAAGTTCATGAATATTTCTTAAGTGTTGAGAAGTAAGTCATTTTGAAAAATATATTTATAAATATTTTCCTAAGTATTGGAAGAAGAAAAAATGTTTTGGAAATGTTGATTATGGAATGGGTATGTGGAAATATTTCACTAAGGGTTGAAATAAGATATGGTTTGAAAAATATCCTGTTATGGATATAAGTTTTGAAATGGTTTTCAAATATTGGAATGCAGGAAGAGATTTGAATATATATCTTTGTAAAGATATTTTGAAATAAATATTTTGGAAAATTTATAATATGGGCCTAGTGACTGCTTATGTGTGTTATTTGATAGTTAAATAACCGACTATTAAATCTGGCCAAATTCGTTGATCGTTTCGAAGAGACTGTGATCGGATTTAATTATCCGAAAACCACGTCGATCCGATTTGTGCGTTACGAATTATGATATCTCGAAGATAATGGAGATGGTGACCTTGAAGGAGATTCGGTTTGTTCAGACCCAGAACAACTTGTATGGATGAATGCTGTCGTTGCATCGTGCTTGGAAGGCAGTGTTAGCATTCTAAGTATGATGTTATTCTTATGGTAAACGTAGCCTCAAGCCTCATCAACCGGGAAATGATGAAAACAGGGCATGCAGCAAGGCCAAGTGGGTCACTCCCATTAGGGTACGATCATCACTCATCTAGAGTGGACATCTATCATCACTTTCATTTGTATGCATTCGGGCCCATTAGTGGTGATCATATTCGGTACTAGTAATCAAGTTCTAGGCCAGTCTTGTGTGGCAGGGGTACAAGATGTTTTTGTTAGACCCCGGTGCGTTTTATCTAGAGATGCACCATCGGAAGGTAGTTTCTTACCTTGTCATAGTATGAAATCCATTCTCCAATAAGTGCCGTATGGTTTTGATTGTGCCCAACTATGCTGAAACGTGAGATGCAAGCATTTCAGCTATTTTATAATTTATTTTCCATAGACACTGCTATAATACCTGATGATTTTGCTATAAAATGTTTTGGTTATCGTAAGGTAAAAACCCGTCATATTTATGTGTGGCGTGGTCTTACGAGATACCTTTGTTTTTTCAAAGCATTTTGAGAACAATAATAATTCAAAATGGAGTATGTTTTTCTCACGCTGGTTTTCCAGACTGACTTGGGGGTTATTTTACTATAATGCTCGAGTCAGACCGAGTATTACAGATTCAGGTTAGGATGCTATGGAACTCAGGAGACGAGCTAGAGGATTATCAAGCGTATTATACGTACTTGGTTATTTCCGCTCTGTGAGTCATGCTATATATTCAGTATTTGTGTGGACAAGTTATTATAACTGTCCAGATTGATTGTTGTACTCTGATGATTGTGTGTATATTAATAGCTACAGATTCTTTTGTATAAAAATCTGCTATTATCTATTATACATTGTTCCGTTGCGATTGTGAGATTCTATATTGTTGTTTCTGTTTCTTTTTCTACCTCTTCTTCTTCTTTACCCCTAATAATCGGTATTTCCAGCACTTGAATATTCGGTAAGATATACAGTGAACGTATTGATGTCGATTTTCAAGAGTCGAAAATCCCAGGTCGCTACAGAAAAAATATAAACACCAAAAATATCCATCTTAGAAAATATCCCAAAACACAGTCTCAGAAAAACGGTACATAATCAAATACATAGTGCACATAAATACCACTCATAGTCTGATAATAGAAATACTAAGTACTGATAAGATAGACAAATACATGGAGGGTAAATAAAGGATAAGCAACTTCTATGATGAGCTCGCCTCTTTACGTACTGAAATCAGGCCAAATCACTTGCCGCCCTTTCCTCCTCTGGTGGGGAAAAGAAAGAAAAAAGGGTGGGTTAGACAATAGTCTGGTGAATGAGTACAGGTTTAATATATGGTGGCATGTGCAGTTGACTTTAATTCTACTTTAATTATCCTAGGGTGTCCTACAAGTATCTGTGTGTTGGAACTGGGCCAGCTTGTAGCGGAATATATGGGTGAATTTCAAATTTTTTTACCCTATTGGATCTTTATTGAGCATATGAAATCTAATTCATTTAGAAAGTTTCTAAATTTAGTTTAAATAAAATCAAGTATTTTATTTAAATTTATAGATTGTAGTTTGAAATTTATTTGATTTTGGTTTTGCTTAATACACACACACATACATATACATACATACATACATGCATATATATATATATATATATATATATATATATATATCTCTGTATGTGTGTGCGCGTGCGCATGTGTAACATAGTAATCTGTGCAAGGTATAACATGCCCGTACATAGATGTTGGGATTTGCATCACAACAGACACATCAACTCATTTTATATGTACTGTATGTTGTCAAATATCTACATGTGCATATAGTTATAAATTCCAAATAATTATATCTATATATATATATGTAGTATGTATGTATGTATACATATAAAAGTAAATATGTATAAATATGTTTCATTATTAAAATATTATAGAAAATATATTTATGTAAACTACATGTTAATTATAAGTAACAATTAGGGGGGGTGTGTGTAATAAACAATATTTTTAATATGAACTAAAATAAATTATTTATTTAATTATATATATATATACAAATATGCATGGCCAGTCAATATAATAATTAATAGTAAATTAATCTACAATATAATACACACACACATAAATATAAATATGAATATGAGTATAGATATAAATATATACATATATTAATATAAACAAAATAATTTTTTTTAGTTCAAAATTATCATAGATTTAAAGTTAATATAATTTTAATATTTTATTATGCATATATCATGAACTGATAATTAGTTTTATCCCTTAATTAATTAATATAAAATAATTATATAATAAAATTTCAGCATTTCAATTTTCCAAAAATCTAGGATCATATTTTAGGTGTCACGAAAAATTTCCATAATTTTAGAAATTAAAATAATATTTTTAGTTAATTAATTAATGTGAGGTTGAAGTTAAAATAATTTTTAAAAATATAAAATAAAGTTAAAAAATTCTGAAAATTTTCCATAAGCATCTGACATCATGAATTAATTTTAAAAATTACAAAATTGAATCTTCGAAAAATCTTTTATTTTATACAAATTTATTAAATCAAATATTCAATAAAGATTGGTAATAAATATATATATTAATAATATAAATATTATTTCAGTACTTATAATTCATAATAAACATAAACATGTATAATAAAAATTTTAGATCTATTTTATATAGTAGATATAAACATATATGCTTTAATACAAATTGTACATGAGTACTAATACACAAATTAATATTTATATGAATATAAACTAATATTAAATTAAACAAAAAAATTGTTCAACATATAATATCAGATTACAAACAAAAATTATGAATATATACATTAAGTTTTTTTGCATATAACCAATCTCCATGGTAACAACAACATTACATATACAAATCTCACCTAACTCATGTAATAACAATGTTATGTAAATATCTACAGGCTTATATAATTAACATATTATAAAACATGGTAATGTATTTAAAATCTCTGTCAATAAATGTTATGTACTATAGATGTCCTCAAGTCGACGTTGAAATAGTGAATTCTCTTTCTCTAATTGTTCCTTGATCCGTTAGATTGCTAGTCTGGAATCAACAACCTTTCACTATCGAATAGTTTTGTTTTAACTTGAATTTGAATCGAGAATTTTGGAGATAAACGGAGCTTTGTTTCGACACCAATAGGAAGGTCATGGCGTCCACAATTCAGAAGATGGAGGCGGCTCAAAATCTATCATTTAGGTTAGGGTTAGAGAGGCCTTTTATAATGTTCGAGAGAGAGAAAAGATGATCATATCTTTCCTTTTTCTTTCCTAGTTTCCTCCATCTATTTTAAACCCTAACTTCCTCCATTTAGGTTAGGGTTAGAGAGGCCTTTTATAATTTAGGTTAGGGTTAGAGAGGCCTTTTATAATGTTTGAGAGAGAAAAAAGAGGGTCATATCTTTCCTTTTTCTTTCCTAATTTTCTCCATCTATTTTAAACCCTAACTACCTCCATTTTTGTCCGTCCCAATCATATAATTGCAGCTAAAAATCTCTTCCAAATCCATGGATTAATACCCAAACAAATATGGTAATTAAATTAAATTTAATTTCTTATCAATATCTCACATTGATTGACATATTTATAACTACTATAAATATATACACACAATATTTATTTCTCAAATCATATTCAAATTTCATAATCAATATTTCATAAATAATAATCAATTTAATTAATTTATAACAATTATAAACTAATTAAATCATTCGGTCTAAAGAGAATTCATCATTTCGGTTGTGTGACTCTAGGGTGTAAATTCGGTCAGCAATTAACATCGACTATTTGAATGTTAACATTCACAAGTCACTTAGCAGTTGGTGTGACATTATGGCTAAATTTATCGCTTACTTAGTTTCGGTAAAATCCAATTTTAGTTTAATAAGTGTTACCCAGTTTCAACATTTATTTACACCAATTCTCTTAGTCAAAACTATATAACTTTGGACTTATGGAATTTGGTCATGCTCAAAATTCCAATATCATCCACATTTAACTCTATAGTCCAAACACAAAGTCCTTTGTCCAATAATAACAATTATTATTAACTGAAATGCTCTGGCTAGAGACTTCAAGTTAACTTGAGTAGACCGCGATACTAACCCCATATAACCGAGGAGATGAATCATCTCTTGAATAGTGCTTCACTTCCAATACTTCCACTCGACCCAACTATAGTCACTCGAGGGACGCCATGCCATGATTTGACCATAATCAAAGCGGAGCTTTCATATTGAAGATCCACAGTATTCTCAAGTGGATAGAACTGTGTAAATATGTCACATCAATATTCTCTGTTTGACCTTAGTTATATTAACCAACATAAAACTATCGAGTGTGTCATTCCATAGTTATCGAATAACCATCCGTACGTAACTCTAGGTGCTCCCAGCAGCCATGAGTAATACACTATCCAATATTTGAAGAGCGTTATGCACTCTAGTTTCAACGAATACATAGATATACAGTCTTGATGCATCTTGACTAGGACTATTTAAAATGGTATATTTAATTTTATTGTGATAAATTACTCATGGTTACACCACTTTGTAACTACTATCATAAAACATATCATTTATGGATTTTCTATTAAATATACTTTTAATTAAATTAATTAATTAATATAACCACATTATATCAAGTATATAATAGAAAGAAAACACCTTTATTTCGAACAAGATTGGTCAACAAGTAAGATATATGTAGCAAATTACATAATTGCCCCTAGGGCATACCCCTAACTCTATCGCAGTGTATTCCTATGGTCCATTATTTAATGGTTTTTATCTAACACACACCTACAGTACAACCTGTGCATGCTACTACAAGGATCGAACCACAGATCGAATCTCAATAACTAATGATCGGCCATTGTTCCTAGAGCTACTGAATATGAAAATAAAACTGCTAGAGCTACTCGATATGAAAATACCGCTATTAGAGTTACTCAATATAAAAACACCACTACTAGAGCTACTTGATATGGAAACACCGCTATTAGAATGGCATGGGATTAAATTTTCCACAACCACGACTACACATAGCCCTACTATGCATCGAAGGGGAGCTCGCGATGCCGACTCGCTGGTGTGTCTCGTCATCTACATTCGTGTCCACCTCTCGATTATAGTATAAGTCTCTTATTGCACGCACTGGGTGTAACGACCCAGAATTTTGAACGAATTAAATTGGAAATATTTAATTAAATTTAAATATTTAAATGATAATTTAATTTGAATCCCGAATTTAACTTTGAACTTGGCGATTAAATTATAAAATTTAATCTATTGAAAGTGAATAAAAATTTGAATCTTCAAATTTAGGCCGATTAAAAATATTTCAAAGGATGGTAAAATTTATATTGATTTTACTGAAGATAATTTAAAACTTCAGAATCGAATCTGAAATCGATTTATTCAGTTTTGAATTTAATTGTTCAAATCGATATTTAAAAATAGTTATTTTTCAAACAGTCTCGGAATTCGACGAAACCAGTTCCATTGGGTCCGTAATTTTGAATAATTGTCGGATTTCAATTTTCGTATTTTTCGGAGTCAATACGTGATCGTACGGCGTGTAAACGCATTTAAAATCTTTATCGAATTTAAATTTGAATTTAAATTTAAAATGGTCCACATCACCACACGTTCATCTCCTTCAATCACGCAGAGAATCACGAAACAAAAATCGTGTTACCCATATTCTTTCGTTTCAAATACTACACTCCCTCCTCAGATCAATTCGTTCGAAATTAAAAATACGAATCATGGCCGAAGAAAACTCTCTCCTTTCCTTCGCTTCAAATTCGAACGAACTCAAATTCATTCGCCAAAGAAAAAAAAAGAGGAAAGTAAACGCAGCTGTTTCGAAAACATGGCCGCTCTTCCCTTTTCTCCTCGTCAGAGAATCGCTCGAGTTTGTGGATTGAAGCGGGGTGGCACGACAGTCAATTGGAAGTCGAGTCGAGGTAGGAGGGGTTTCGTTTGCTGTTAGGGTTTTCGATCGCGTGGCCAGGACTTCTAGAAGGCGTCGACGGAGGCACTAGGGTTAGGGCATCGACTGAGTTTGGGTGGGGCTCGCGGTGACGATTGAACGTCGCGATGTCAGTATCGAGCTTGATGGCACTCGCGATACAGGGGGGAGCGATTCCATCGCGATGTCAAACTCGCGTAGGGCATGTTGGCAATCGAGCTGGGAAGCGTGCTGGGTTGGCGTTCGATCGGTGATGGTGGTGCGTTATTCGCGAGAGGTTGGAGGATACTTCGGCAGCTCTGGTAGTCGTGGCCAGAGTCACGCGAAGCAGCGATGGTGGCAGGGCTCCACGAGTTCGAATCAATGGCAACGTTCGTCGAGCTGTTCAATTTTTAAACTTGGCAGTGAAGGTATTCTGCATTTTCCTTTTTCTTTTCTTATTTAGTTTAATTTTAAATTGTGGGAAAATAAGTAAATGTTTACAGTTTAAAATAAAATGGAAATAAATATACATGCGAATCAATTTGATAATTGTGGGAGTTAAAATTTAAAAAGTATTGGTTTAAAATTAATATTAATTACCTTAAGATTTTTAAAAGGGTATTCGATTTAATTAAATAGATTAGTAAAGAAAGTTTGTTAATAAAAATACTTTAGCTAATTTAATTTATCTAATAGAAAATAAATTATTAGATTAGTTCAAATTAAAAGTGTTGATTTATTTAATCTATTGAAAAGAAATTAAAATGTTCGATTTGTTCGAATATTAACGAAATGTATAAAATTGTTTATACAAGGTCTATCAATCAAGAAAACAAATTGGAGGGAAATGGATGGCAAAATAAAAGCTAAGGTGAGATTTTCTCACTCGATTTAAAAGTGGAATTTTTGCAGTTATTGACTGTTTGATTATCTGTTTGTATTGTTGATATTAGATATTTTAGGATATATCTATATATAGCAATATATACATATTGGCATATGTATATATTGGATTGATGATTTCCCGCCTCGTATAGCGGATGAGACCCTATTGCGCCGTTAGTAAGCGGATTTATAAAAACCTATATACCGCGATAATTCCATACTGGAGCGGAATTGGTATTGTGCTGACGTCTTTGGATGCAGGGAAACAGGTTGGGGGGATCCAACTGGATTCCTCAACTGTATTTATTTATTTACAGATGTTGATATATATTCTGTCATCATATGATGATATATGATGTTTGATGTTGTGATGGACTAATTGATGCGTTGCATCATCGGGTTCAATTTTAAAGTTTAAAAATAAACGATTTTTACTTTAAAAGGGATTTTGAAGTGATTTTTGGAAAGTATATGATTTATTAAAATTTGGAATTTATTTATCTTAAATAAATAAATGTTATAAATTAAAGTTATGAAAAATTTTAAATTGTGAAATATACCTGAAAGGTGATTTTGAAATAAATAGTCAAGTGATAAATAAAATAGTTTAAGTTGGATTTCTTTTGAATTACTAAAAATGATGTATATAAAAGATGTACAGAATTGATATTTATCAATTTAAAGTGTTGGAATTTTAAAACGAGTGTTTATAAGTGTTAGAGATTTATAGAATTATAAATTGTAAAGACATGAGATTTATAGAATTATAAATTGTGAAAATATGAATTTTATAGATTTATAAAGTATGAAGTTATAAAATGGATGAAACGGTAGCATAAAAGATTTATAAGAGATTAACTTATAAATTGGATTTTTGCCTTTAAATGGAATATTGATCGAATTTGTAAATAAAAGGAGATTTATTAAATCGAAGTTGTTATAAAATAGAAATAGAATTTATAAACGTTGTTTTATAAATTCGAAATCAATGGAATTTGAGAAATTAAATATAGAAGATTTTTAAAGAAGATATATTCGCGATGTTTGATAGCGAATTTTTATTGAGATAAAAATGTGTAGAAATGATTGAAATTGGGTTAAGTGAATTATATTCACGATTTTGGACAGTGAATATATTGTTAAGTAAAATGGATAGTTTTGGAAAAGTGGCATTGAAAATGAAGTTAAACATTTTAGAGATGTTTTTAAAATGTATTGTGAATCGAAAACATAGATTTCAACATTTTTATTGTTGAAATAGGCGTTTTCGAAAATATAAGGAAATGATGGACTATAACACTGTTGTTATAGTAAATGATTTTCGGAAGAAAATGTTTTGATGTAGTATTGGGATTTATATATCTATCTTAATTCCGAATCCCTATACTAGTGATTTTGAGTCGTCGTAACGATGTTTTACGTAACATTCGTTTTGACTCAAATAAATGTTGTTATAGTAAATGTTTTCCTTAAAGAATGAATATATACTTAATATTGATTTAAGTATATTGAATATTTTCCAAGTGTTGAAAATAAATGATTTGTGAAATACTTATTATTAAATAAGTATGGAATGTTTTCCAATATGAAATGAACGTTTTTGAGATTTATCTTCTTAAAGATAAATCGAAATCGAATATTGAAAACGATTTGAAAATCGTATATCAATAGACATTTTTGAAACATAAATTCACTATGGAATTTATAAAAAGAAAAGGGAAACTGTTTAGAAAAATAAACGTTGTTTTATTTTTGAAGTGTGGAAATTTTATATCTTATAAAGATATTTTTGAAGAATAAATAATTTGGGAAAATTATTTGGAATCTGATGATGTTGCGCATTTTTATTGATAGTTAAATAACCGACTATCAATAATTACCTTTAGATAGGTATTTGTTGTGAATTGGATGAATTTGAATGCCACACTTGTTTTTAAATAATCGCTCACTATTCGGGTTAGCCGAGAAAGGACCATGGGGTCGTATAACCCATTCCGAATATGTGATACGTCGTTATGAATTGCATTTGAAGACCGGTGTTGAAGACCGGATATTTTTGAAAACGGAAGGATTACCGTCGAGTTACTCTACATCGACTGATCTTCGATTTAGAGGTTTTATCACCCTTAGTGACGGGAAGTCCTGACGTGATTAGAAAATTATCCGGAAATGCAAGGGCTTCGTGAGAAGTGCCTTCGGTTCTGTTCGATCCCGGAACAGACTTGTATGGATTGTGTGTCTGACGTTACAATTTGAGATATAAAGCTGATTTCTTTCAAATACATATCTGTTGGTGGCGGAGAATTTATTCTCTTAGCTTAACACCCTTCTCTGAGACGTACGAGCTCAGAGGTTATGTAGTTGAAATTTATCAGCAATATATCCCAATTTGGTAACGTGGCATACTGAGTGTTGCTGTGAAATGATCAGTGTTTGATCATTTGTGATATGATCATTTGTTTGATCTTATATCTTTGTGATCATAGGTTGATCATTTTGTTTGACCCGAAGCAGGGCTTTTTGTAGAAAGCGTAGCTTTGTGGACGAGACTTCGTCGAGCCTCACACCCCGGAAATGGTCGAAACAGGACGAATGCGGCAAGGTTCTAGGGAGTAGCGCCCCTTAGTGTATGTCATTCCTTCTGGATAAAGGTGGTATCATGGTATGGAGCCCAGATACTTAACCTCTGTGGTTGCTGCACAGTTATTATTACTTTGTGGTTTGTTGGAAATCGGGGATCCTCGGGAAGATCGGTGACGATCGGGGGATGGCATACGCGTGTCAGTAGTTACCTATTTTTGCAGAGGTAACCCGGCCTTGTGTTGGCAGAGATCCGGTTAGGTTCTCGGGTCGTCTATTCCAGGGACGTACCCATCGTGGAAAGGAAGTTCCTTAGCCTGACCATTTGTTGGAAATCCAAAGAAACAATACGAGCCTTTACGATTTCAATTGTATAACCTGTCTCCTCAGGAGGCAGCTATAGCAGGCATAATATAATGGTACCTATGCTGGCTAAGATTTATATTCTACTTTCGAAATGTTTTCCACTATGCACTAATAATAATATCAAAAATGATTTGATTTTGCGTAGTAAGCATCTTTGACTATCATAAGAAGAAATCTCCTCCAAGTCTGCGTTTGCATTGTGTGTGTGGTGGGAGGTCTTATGGTAGTTTCATTTTCCAAAAGCATTGCGAATTGACTTTAAAAATATTTCTGTTGTTAAATTTAAAGATAAAACTGTTTTACGATCTCACACCAGTCACCATGACTGACTCGGAGTTTATTGTTTCCCTTCTAAACTCTGGGTGCCCACCCATTTCCACACGGGCAGTCTAGAGTTAGATTATCAGGATATTCTGGATATTCTGGAGCTTTGGAGATAAGCTGGAGGACGAGACGTAGTATTTGTATCTGATAGTATTTATTCCGCTGTGTATTCTGTATGAGGACAAGTTTATATAACTGTCCATTGTTGTATATTGACTCTGATTGATGTATGTATAAACTGGTATAGTTCTTTGTTTTAAAAGACTAGTGTTTATCTATTATATATTGTTCCGCTGCGATGTGTAAGATTCTGATATTGTTTTCTGATTCTGCTCTTGTTCTGTTGTCCTTCTTTCTTTTTCTTGTTGTTCTTCTCTTTTCTTCTTCTTCTTACTTTTTCTTCTTTCTAAAACCCTCACTATTGGAGTTTCCGGCACTCGATTGCTCGGCAGTCGATAAAGTGAGTATCGATGTTGAATTTTCGAAAGTCGAAAATTTCGGTACGTGACAAAGTGGTATCAGAGCATATGGTTAAGCGACAACCCTGCTCTGTTGGGTGTTACTCATTAGAGATAGAGTCAGCAGTACTCTAGAATGAGTTGAGTGTAATAATAGATATGAGTGCGTATTTGTTATTTAATATAAAATTGTTTTGTATTGTGATGATTGGTTTATTGAGTGGTATATGAACCTTCGTCGGCACAGTCTTGCAAAACTGTATCGAAGGGGTTTCTAAACACTCGAATAGAACAGTTCGGCACAGTATTGTTTTGAAATGGGGTAAATGAAATAATTTTACCCAAAATTATTTTTGTATAGAAAAGAAATGATTTTTCTATGAATTATCATAATATATGGTTGCATGGATGTTAGGAAAGTGATAATGCTGAAATGTTATCATTATATGAAGTTGGATAAGAAATTGAAATTATAACTCCAAAGTTAAAATAAATTCACATACAAATGAAATGTAAGAATATAAATTATAAATGTGATTTGTAATTTGAAACGGAATTCCAGAGAAGATTTTGGAAATGTTTTAAAAAGAATTTGAAAATTTTGGAGATTTGGAAAGTTTAAATCATTTTTGATTTGAAAATGGATTTCGAAGGTTTGAAAGGTGTTTTGAAGAAATGAAAAGCTCTAAACTCTTTTCGGTCGCTGGAAAATAATTCCGATGATGACCATGGCATCATCGGTGTTCATTTTCGGGTTTCCAAAAGAGAAATTGCTGCCAAATTGTTTTTAAATGGAAATGTTTGGAAAATCTGGATTTTGTTTTGGAAATTAAAAGGATAATTTGAATTGTTTTCAAATGGTTTTGAAAAAGTTGAAACGACTCTGGAATCCTATTTAAAATACTTACGAAATATTAATAAGTTGATAACTTATAGAATATTTGAAATTTGATTAGAATGAAATTCAAATTGAAAAACGAATGAATTAGTGAATGAATGAATAAATTGCTATTGCAAGTGCTAGAAAATGAAATTGAATGTTAAAATTCATTTTTGAATTTGAAGGTAAATAGAACTGGAATTGAATTTGATAAATGATGTATTAAACTGAAAGTTAGTAAGTGAAGCTAATTGATCATTGACCAAATGGATAAAGTTTGAACGAATTAAATTCAATGATTATAAATAAAGATAAATTGAATTCCAATAGAATTGAAAATGTGAATTATAAGTTCAAATGAATGTGAAATGAAAAATTGAACGAAATTGAATATGTAACTTCAATGGTGAAGTAAAAATGTTATAAGAAGTATATATTGAAAATTTGTAATCGAATTTGCAAAATGATTTGAATGCTGTAACTAGATATAATGGCTAGTAGGATATACAGGTGTATAAAGGGATTGGAAAATTTATTTCACAGATAAATTTGAATTGCTCGAAAAAGGTACGTATTTGAGTTTTAATATGAGTTTTTGATGATTTCTCTCTAGCCGCTTGGCTTTTTCTTTTTCTTTTTGAAATCTGAGAGTCCGTAGGGACGTTTTGTAGTTGTACCGTATTAGCCGCGCAAAGGAGACGCTGGCGAAATTTTTCGAAAATTTCGAGTGTTAGAAAATTTTTGAGAAAATTTTGAAAGTTTAAGTTTGAATTTAAACTCGAATTTGAATTTAGAAGTTAAACAATGTTGTTTGGAACTTAGAATTCAAGTTGGAAAATTTAGTTGAATGATAACGAATCTTTAGTAAGAAGATTTGTTTTGGAAAATCGATAAAACTATTGGATTGTGAAAAATAATAGACGAGTTAAGGACATTTTTTCCTAACTTGTAATTTCGAGGACGAAATTCTTTTAAGGAGGGAAGTCTGTAACGACCCAGAATTTTGAAAGAATTAAATTGGAAATATTTAATTAAATTTAAATATTTAAATGATAATTTAATTTGAATCCCGAATTTAACTTTGAACTTGGCGATTAAATTATAAAATTTAATCTATTGAAAGTGAATAAAAATTTGAATCTTCAAATTTAGGCCGATTAAAAATATTTCAAAGGATGGTAAAATTTATATTGATTTTACTGAAGATAATTTAAAACTTCAGAATCGAATCTGAAATCGATTTATTCAGTTTTGAATTTAATTGTTCAAATCGATATTTAAAAATAGTTATTTTTCAAACAGTCTCGGAATTCGACGAAACCAGTTCCATTGGGTCCGTAATTTTGAATAATTGTCGGATTTCAATTTTCGTATTTTTCGGAGTCAATACGTGATCGTACGGCGTGTAAACGCATTTAAAATCTTTATCGAATTTAAATTTGAATTTAAATTTAAAATGGTCCACATCACCACACGTTCATCTCCTTCAATCACGCAGAGAATCACGAAACAAAAATCGTGTTACCCATATTCTTTCGTTTCAAATACTACACTCCCTCCTCAGATCAATTCGTTCGAAATTAAAAATACGAATCATGGCCGAAGAAAACTCTCTCCTTTCCTTCGCTTCAAATTCGAACGAACTCAAATTCATTCGCCAAAGAAAAAAAAGAGGAAAGTAAACGCAGCTGTTTCGAAAACATGGCCGCTCTTCCCTTTTCTCCTCGTCAGAGAATCGCTCGAGTTTGTGGATTGAAGCGGGGTGGCACGACAGTCAATTGGAAGTCGAGTCGATGTAGGAGGGGTTTCGTTTGCTGTTAGGGTTTTCGATCGCGTGGCCAGGATTTCTAGAAGGCGTCGACGGAGGCACTAGGGTTAGGGCATCGACTGAGTTTGGGTGGGGCTCGCGGTGACGATTGAACGTCGCGATGTCAGTATCGAGCTTGATGGCGCTCGCGATACAGGGGGGAGCGATTCCATCGCGATGTCAAACTCGCGTAGGGCATGTTGGCAATCGAGCTGGGAAGCGTGCTGGGTTGGCGTTCGATCGGTGATGGTGGTGCGTTATTCGCGAGAGGTTGGAGGATACTTCGGCAGCTCTGGTAGTCGTGGCCAGAGTCACGCGAAGCAGCGATGGTGGCAGGGCTCCACGAGTTCGAATCAATGGCAACGTTCGTCGAGCTGTTCAATTTTTACACTTGGCAGTGAAGGTATTCTGCATTTTCCTTTTTCTTTTCTTATTTAGTTTAATTTTAAATTGTGGGAAAATAAGTAAATGTTTACAGTTTAAAATAAAATGGAAATAAATATACATGCGAATCAATTTGATAATTGTGGGAGTTAAAATTTAAAAAGTATTGGTTTAAAATTAATATTAATTACCTTAAGATTTTTAAAAGGGTATTCGATTTAATTAAATAGATTAGTAAAGAAAGTTTGTTAATAAAAATACTTTAGCTAATTTAATTTATCTAATAGAAAATAAATTATTAGATTAGTTCAAATTAAAAGTGTTGATTTATTTAATCTATTGAAAAGAAATTAAAATGTTCGATTTGTTCGAATATTAACGAAATGTATAAAATTGTTTATACAAGGTCTATCAATCAAGAAAACAAATTGGAGGGAAATGGATGGCAAAATAAAAGCTAAGGTGAGATTTTCTCACTCGATTTAAAAGTGGAATTTTTGCAGTTATTGACTGTTTGATTATCTGTTTGTATTGTTGATATTAGATATTTTAGGATATATCTATATATAGCAATATATACATATTGGCATATGTATATATTGGATTGATGATTTCCCGCCTCGTATAGCGGATGAGACCCTATTGCGCCGTTAGTAAGCGGATTTATAAAAACCTATATACCGCGATAATTCCGTACTGGAGCGGAATTGGTATTGTGCTGACGTCTTTGGATGCAGGGAAACAGGTTGGGGGGATCCAACTGGATTCCTCAACTGTATTTATTTATTTACAGATGTTGATATATATTCTGTCATCATATGATGATATATGATGTTTGATGTTGTGATGGACTAATTGATGCGTTGCATCATCGGGTTCAATTTTAAAGTTTAAAAATAAACGATTTTTACTTTAAAAGGGATTTTGAAGTGATTTTTGGAAAGTATACGATTTATTAAAATTTGGAATTTATTTATCTTAAATAAATAAATGTTATAAATTTAAAGTTATGAAAAATTTTAAATTGTGAAATATACCTGAAAGGTGATTTTGAAATAAATAGTCAAGTGATAAATAAAATAGTTTAAGTTGGATTTCTTTTGAATTACTAAAAATGATGTATATAAAAGATGTACAGAATTGATATTTATCAATTTAAAGTGTTGGAATTTTAAAACGAGTGTTTATAAGTGTTAGAGATTTATAGAATTATAAATTGTAAGGACATGAGATTTATAGAATTATAAATTGTGAAAATATGAATTTTATAGATTTATAAAGTATGAAGTTATAAAATGGATGAAACGGTAGCATAAAAGATTTATAAGAGATTAACTTATAAATTGGATTTTTGCCTTTAAATGGAATATTGATCGAATTTGTAAATAAAAGGAGATTTATTAAATCGAAGTTGTTATAAAATAGAAATAGAATTTATAAACGTTGTTTTATAAATTCGAAATCAATGGGATTTGAGAAATTGAATATAGAAGATTTTTAAAGAAGATATATTCGCGATGTTTGATAGAGAATTTTTATTGAGATAAAAATGTGTAGAAATGATTGAAATTGGGTTAAGTGAATTATATTCACGATTTTGGACAGTGAATATATTGTTAAGTAAAATGGATAGTTTTGGAAAAGTGGCATTGAAAATGAAGTTAAACATTTTAGAGATGTTTTTAAAATGTATTGTGAATCGAAAACATAGATTTCAACATTTTTATTGTTGAAATAGGCGTTTTCGAAAATATAAGGAAATGATGGACTATAACACTGTTGTTATAGTAAATGATTTTCGGAAGAAAATGTTTTGATGTAGTATTGGGATTTATATATCTATCTTAATTCCGAATCCCTATACTAGTGATTTTGAGTCGTCGTAACGATGTTTTACGTAACATTCGTTTTGACTCAAATAAATGTTGTTATAGTAAATGTTTTCCTTAAAGAATGAATATATACTTAATATTGATTTAAGTATATTGAATATTTTCCAAGTGTTGAAAATAAATGATTTGTGAAATACTTATTATTAAATAAGTATGGAATGTTTTCCAATATGAAATGAACGTTTTTGAGATTTATCTTCTTAAAGATAAATCGAAATCGAATATTGAAAACGATTTGAAAATCGTATATCAATAGACATTTTTGAAACATAAATTCACTATGGAATTTATAAAAAGAAAAGGGAAACTGTTTAGAAAAATAAACGTTGTTTTATTTTTGAAGTGTGGAAATTTTATATCTTATAAAGATATTTTTGAAGAATAAATAATTTGGGAAAATTATTTGGAATCTGATGATGTTGCGCATTTTTATTGATAGTTAAATAACCGACTATCAATAATTACCTTTAGATAGGTATTTGTTGTGAATTGGATGAATTTGAATGCCACACTTGTTTTTAAATAATCGCTCACTATTCGGGTTAGCCGGGAAAGGACCATGGGGTCGTATAACCCATTCCGAATATGTGATACGTCGTTATGAATTGCATTTGAAGACCGGTGTTGAAGACCGGATATTTTTGAAAACGGAAGGATTACCGTCGAGTTACTCTACATCGACTGATCTTCGATTTAGAGGTTTTATCACCCTTAGTGACGGGAAGTCCTGACGTGATTAGAAAATTATCCGGAAATGCAAGGGCTTCGTGAGAAGTGCCTTCGGTTCTGTTCGATCCCGGAACAGACTTGTATGGATTGTGTGTCTGACGTTACAATTTGAGATATAAAGCTGATTTCTTTCAAATACATATCTGTTGGTGGCGGAGAATTTATTCTCTTAGCTTAACACCCTTCTCTGAGACGTACGAGCTCAGAGGTTATGTAGTTGAAATTTATCAGCAATATATCCCAATTTGGTAACGTGGCATACTGAGTGTTGCTGTGAAATGATCAGTGTTTGATCATTTGTGATATGATCATTTGTTTGATCTTATATCTTTGTGATCATAGGTTGATCATTTTGTTTGACCCGAAGCAGGGCTTTTTGTAGAAAGCGTAGCTTTGTGGACGAGACTTCGTCGAGCCTCACACCCCGGAAATGGTCGAAACAGGACGAATGCGGCAAGGTTCTAGGGAGTAGCGCCCCTTAGTGTATGTCATTCCTTCTGGATAAAGGTGGTATCATGGTATGGAGCCCAGATACTTAACCTCTGTGGTTGCTGCACAGTTATTATTACTTTGTGGTTTGTTGGAAATCGGGGATCCTCGGGAAGATCGGTGACGATCGGGGGATGGCATACGCGTGTCAGTAGTTACCTATTTTTGCAGAGGTAACCCGGCCTTGTGTTGGCAGAGATCCGGTTAGGTTCTCGGGTCGTCTATTCCAGGGACGTACCCATCGTGGAAAGGAAGTTCCTTAGCCTGACCATTTGTTGGAAATCCAAAGAAACAATACGAGCCTTTACGATTTCAATTGTATAACCTGTCTCCTCAGGAGGCAGCTATAGCAGGCATAATATAATGGTACCTATGCTGGCTAAGATTTATATTCTACTTTCGAAATGTTTTCCACTATGCACTAATAATAATATCAAAAATGATTTGATTTTGCGTAGTAAGCATCTTTGACTATCATAAGAAGAAATCTCCTCCAAGTCTGCGTTTGCATTGTGTGTGTGGTGGGAGGTCTTATGGTAGTTTCATTTTCCAAAAGCATTGCGAATTGACTTTAAAAATATTTCTGTTGTTAAATTTAAAGATAAAACTGTTTTACGATCTCACACCAGTCACCATGACTGACTCGGAGTTTATTGTTTCCCTTCTAAACTCTAGGTGCCCACCCATTTCCACACGGGCAGTCTAGAGTTAGATTATCAGGATATTCTGGATATTCTGGAGCTTTGGAGATAAGCTGGAGGACGAGACGTAGTATTTGTATCTGATAGTATTTATTCCGCTGTGTATTCTGTATGAGGACAAGTTTATATAACTGTCCATTGTTGTATATTGACTCTGATTGATGTATGTATAAACTGGTATAGTTCTTTGTTTTAAAAGACTAGTGTTTATCTATTATATATTGTTCCGCTGCGATGTGTAAGATTCTGATATTGTTTTCTGATTCTGCTCTTGTTCTGTTGTCCTTCTTTCTTTTTCTTGTTGTTCTTCTCTTTTCTTCTTCTTCTTACTTTTTCTTCTTTCTAAAACCCTCACTATTGGAGTTTCCGGCACTCGATTGCTCGGCAGTCGATAAAGTGAGTATCGATGTTGAATTTTTGAAAGTCGAAAATTTCGGTACGTGACACTGGGATCCATTAACAACACAGTATCATGCCAGGTCAGAATGTGGATACCAAGGAGTCCCGTTGTGCCGGGCCCACACACTTCATCAGGCATCAGTCAGTGCTGTGCATCCATCATAAAACCTCCCGTGAGTGCCATTTGCGATAGAATCACCCTTATTGGGTAAAGTACATTTTGCCAACCCCGCAATGTCCTAGCGTCATCTCATAGGGAACTAGCTTCCCTACTATCCCTAACATCCACAAATATATATATATAAACAATATACTCATACATACAATAATTAGTTTATATTTTAACCTGGATCTGCGACCAAGGTTCAGATTATGCATTTCAGCCTTTAAGCGGTCGACCGCTGCACCCTATTGGTCGACCGCTTGCGGCGATCGCTTAGGGTGAACGGTCAATCGGCCGCAATGCAAAATTTAGAGTTTTCTAATTATTAATGATTTGATTTTTAATTATTTGTTACTTCTATCAATTCGACTTACACAGTGAACCATAAGCATCAATTTATAGTGACCAGTCTTTGCAAAATTTCCCTACTTTTTATTGGATTCAAATTCATAGATTATACTAGATTAATTATAATAGTTTAATTCAGGGGTAACCAATTTTTTGGGTTTCAATTCAATAATAGGGGTTAAAATGAAATTAGCCAATTTATACTAAATTCAGATTTAACAATTAGGTTTTACAGTTTATATTTTAATTGCTAACTAACTAGATCAGATAGAATATGTTAAAATCAACTATAAATAATCAGCTTATTAAACTTGTTACCACTCATCTCGGATCCAAACTCCGACTCTAAACTCCATCAAAGAATCGTCACACGTTAGCTTGCCCCCTCCTTGATTCGATATATTGGTGCTCTTTTAATTTGATTTTAATTTATTTTTGAAATAAAGTTTATAAGTGAAGATAAGAAATTTTGGTAGAGTTTCGGTATGCAGTAAGTTTTATAATGAAATTAGGGTTAGCATGGGTGTTAATTTATAGGGGTTAGAGATTGATTTGGAGCGTTGGATTTACCCTAGAGAACCTTTGTTCTCATCTCAATGGCACATTAGAAACTTGGCAACGAAAAAAAATGTTTTGTTAAATCATCTCCGTTCGATCACACGCTCTAGTTCCATCAAAATACACATCAACGATCGACCGCTTAGATATACCAGTTGGCCATTTCATGTCGACCGACACACCCTAGGGTGTCGACCGGTGATCTAGTTTTATTAGGAAAGTTTATTTTTATTTTTATTCTATTTTCAAATTTTCAAAAGTCCGTAACTTCTCAATGCTAATTTCGATTTCAAAGTGTTGTATATGCAAATAGTCTAAAAACGCTACTAACGCAATGGTACAAGTTTTGTAGCTAAATTTGGAAGTTTGTGAAAATTTTATTTTAGCCCTTGTTTTATTTAAATTTGATTTTCTTATTTAATTTTCCACTAAATATTTGAGGTTTTATAGAGGCGGACTAGCCTTTATATGCATTTAATGCTACCGACGCATATCATGTGCTTATTGATTATGACACTTCATTATTTGAGACAGTTTCAGAGTGATGACCCTTGATGTGATGAGCACTCAGTTAAACCTCGACGGTTAGGGTCGACTCCCATATATTTCATTTTACAGTTGAGATTTATGACCTAAATTTATGAAAGGGGATGCATGTTCTTCTTCTTAAACCGTTGCAAATTTTCCATTAAAGATCACTTCAAGCCCTTTGCCGTCTATTTTTTAAAAGCACTTCATGATCTTCTTATGTAAACACTATCAGTAAGCTCTTCTCCCTTTTAATCTTTCCCTTCTCATTCACTTAATCTAGACACTCTTTATATTCTAAAAAACACTGAAAACTTTGTGCGTATTTTAATGTCTATTTTGTATTCATTGGCCTTTAGGTTTAAAGTTACTTCTATACAGGATGTCGATCAGTCTACGTTGTCGGGACGATGTTGATCGATCGACGTCGAACAATTCCCCTCATTTACTGAAGAAAAATACTCAAAATAGTCATTAAATTACCAAACTATTCCCTCTAGATAAGGCTACATAACCTAACTAGGTGATAGGTTACACATGATAGTGCCTAAGTGCAGTGGTCAACCTCATGCTAGTGGGGCGCCTCTTTTAGGAGCGTCAAAGTCCGAGTCGCCCAATTTTATGCACGGGTTTGTGATTAGCTCGAGTCTAGTCTTTCCCATAGCTCATGTCGGGACAATTTAGTAAATATGTTGCACTCATATTGTGTATTGCAGATTGCCAAGGCAAAGAAAAATGTAGATGTAATGACCCATATTATACGTATCGTAGGGTCGTAAAATATTATTTTTAAATTCATATTGGGTCGCATGACACTATAACTTTCAAGGAAGTTGAGTAGTGACATTTTTTACTCTAAAAAATTTTATAGTGCAATTTTACACCTAGAAACGTGTGACATCCATAACTTTTGATGGAAGACCAATTAGGGCCTGAGACCACTTTCATTAAAAAGATATGATGGTTTTTCTTTCCGTAGAGTGATCATAATAGCGATTTAGACTTTCTGCCTAGGAGATATGGCTGTTTGAAGTTTGACATTTTTTGGAGCAGCTTAATGGGTAATTAGTGAGATTGGGATATGCCTACTAACCCATTTTGGGTTTTAGACTATTAAAATAACCTTCCCAAATCATTTTTCTAATCTCTCAAATAGACCTAAGCCTCTATTAACCCCTTCTTCACCAAAATCTTCACTTTGTCCTCCAAATCAAGTCTAGATTATATATTATGGATAGATTAACAAGAGGACTAGTTAGAGATATTCAAATCTACATTTTCGAGGAAGAGAAATTTGGGCTTTGCTTTTCGTTTTGGATTCACCTCAATTTGCGTGTAAAACTTGGATTTTCGGCCATTTGATGAGTGATTTATCCCCTCACACCTTATTATATACATATCTATAGTTTTTTTTGTAACGACCCGTAAATTTTCGATAATTAAAATAGTTAATTTAATAGGATTTCATGATTTAATGTTGGAAGAATTAAAATTTGTAATTTAGTTATGATAATAATAACTAGAATGAATTGCAACAATATTTATCTGAGTTAATTATTAATGAATTGAATGAAATTCCAATCAATTGAAATAACTTAAATGTTATAACTTAGTTATGAAGGGAATCAAATTGGTATTGTATAGGTAATTGCGACCCTTGTTTGTAAATGATAAGCTTATAAGTGTGATTAAAAGTAAATGTTGATAATTATTATAACTTACTTGTTTATTTAGTCAGTCGAATTGAATTTTGAAACCAATTGCAATTGAAATGGAATTTTATATATTAACCGGGTTTATAATCAATAACTGAAGTTGAATAACAAATGTTGGACGCACTGGATGTGAATAAAGTAATTGAGTGATAACTAAAATTCAATTAAAAATCTAATATTGAAATTTGTTGAATATTGAACAATTAAATTGTTTAAATTTAATATTTGGAATTAATTGAATAACGGGAATTGAATAACTATATAATGAAAATAGTTGTTCTATAATTTGAATTTGTCTTAAACGCTAAGTCTTATAAGTTCATTTTCAAATAGGCAAATTATAGTGAATTATTAAACAATCAAAATCGTTTAAATTTAATATTGTAAATATTTGAATAATGGAATTCTGAATATAATATGATTGAAAATGAAACCGGAAATTGATGTAAAGTTTATTTAAACAACAACGAAATTTTCTATCATTTAAAATTGGATTTAAAAGCGAAAAATTAGAAATTGGAAATTTTATATTTTAATCGACGAGTAAAAATAGCCTTCCGAGGCACAGTCTCAGAATTTGACGAAACAAGTTCCATTGGATCCGTAATAGTGTATTATTATCGGATTTCAAATTTCAGAGCATTTGGAGTTATCATTTGGTCGTACGGGTTAGAAACGCTTTGAACTAATTATCGAAAATTCAATATTTTAATTCGATTCGAAAAGCTATTTTCCGCATACGATCGAATTAGGCCCCGAAACCTATTCCATTGTGTTCGGAATGTGGGTAAAACATTATAAACGCCTGGCGACACGTGTCGTTTGGGGTTCGTTTGAAAAAGTGCATTTAAAAGTGAAATATATTAATAAAATAATATTCAATACGCGTATATATACATTTGCGCAGAGAAACCATAGGGTTATCGTTCGTGGCCGCCGTTTCTTGCTTCAATGGCCGATAAACAATCTCCTTCTCCCTCGATTTTCTTCCCATCTACTCAATAATTTCAAAAACTCCCAACTGGAATATCGTAGAGCACGACGTGGGCTTCACATCCGTATGGTGGGTCAAGGCGAAACTCGACGAGGTGGCCAGAAATCGTCGTTGAAGGGCCGGCGTTCGTGCATGGTTTTCACGACCAAGGGACGACCGAGCTTCGAGTGGCTTTAGGCGATGGTATGGCGGAGGGAGACGCACACGATGGTGGTGGTGGATCGTCGTCTCGAGCGACGATGATGGTGGGGCATCGAGGGCTTGAAGGCGACAACGTTGGGTTCCTCTGTTCGAACCAGGAACGATGAAAGAAGAAGCATCTATCGGTCTTGATTTTTGAACGAACGGCCATGATTTTCTATAGGTAAAAAAAAAGAAAAAAAAGGGGAAAAAGAAAATTTGTTTTAAATTATATTAATATATATTTTTAATCTTTGAAAACTCATATCTCATCCATACGAGGTCGAAATCGGACGAAACTAGCGACTTTGGAATCGCAGAGACGAGAGCTACACAGCAGTGCAGATCAGGGAGTGTTTGGAGCTCGTTAAAATTTTAGGTTAAATCGAACGTCGTTCGATTTGATTTAAAATTGAAAACTCAAGGTGAGTGTTTTATAACGCTCACAACGTACTAGAATATTCTCATGCTAGTTAAATTTGATATTATGAAGTGATATGATTTTCATTTGTCGTTGTTGATAAATTTAACTGTCATCTAGATTGTCATTGAATTTAATGTTAGAAATTAAAATTGACAGTCAAATTATAATTGGAATTTAATCGCAATTAAATTACCGAACATTTGTAACTATGAAATTTTTGTGAATTATATTGTCTGTTTGGATGATTGGTTGCGATGGATGCTATTGATTGATATTTGAAATGTTTGGATGTTTATTTGTTTGTAGATATCCTATGATCACCCTTTGTATTAATTACAGTTGTAAATTTAATCATTTTGAATAAATTGAGAAATAGGTTGAAATGATATATACCTATGACACTATGATTTGAATTGAAATGATATATATCTATTCCTGAAATTTAATTGAAATAACTGATCACTTGGCCATAGGATAGAAAATTATATATGGGCACCGGATTGGTTAAATTAAATAATTTTAAAATCTTTGATTTGGAATTACTTTAAATGGTTTGATTTAAAGGAATTTAAAAATCAATTTTATAGAAATTGAATTTATCGCAAATTTGAGGTTGTGATGTTGAAATAAATTTTGGTTAAACAAATTGTTTAATAATTGAAGTTGAGACTTTGAAATTAAAATTGTGATATGATTGAATTTCATAAATTGATTTGATTTTAAAGGATTTAACTTTATTCGGACTTTGAATATTATTAAGTAAAAGTGAGATAAAAACAACATTTTGAAATTGAGCTTGGCATTGAATTATATTGAAGATTTGGATTTTAAATTGAATATTAAGGAATAATTTGTTTTAAGTGTTTGAATTGATATTTTGAAAATCGAGCTCGAAATCATTATAAATTGAGTCGAAATTGAGGCAATTGGATTTGGGAATGGAATTGAATTAATTTGAAATCGAAATTGATTTGAATTGAAATTGAGATTTGAATCGACTGAATGGAAATTTGAATTTGATTCAGATTGGTAGGTTGGAATTAAAATGGTTGACTTTGAAGCTATTTCATTTTGGTTTTCCCAAATTATCCTGCTATATAAACCATTTTAAATACTTAAACTATTTTACACTAAACTATTTTAATCTATATTAACTATATTAAATTATTTTAACTTATCTTAAAACCAGGTTAACTTATTTTAATCTATTTTAAATATACTTAACCCAATTTAATTTATTTTAAACTAATTAACTATTTTAATTTATTTTTAATCTATTTAGTCTATTTCAAAGCTATTTAACCTATTTAATTATATTTAATCTATTTTAAATCTATTTGACTATATTAAATCAATCTAAAACTATTTTGAAATCTATCTTTAATATTTTAGAGTATTTTAACTATTTTTAATTATTTAAGCTATTTTTAAACTATTCAAACTATTTTCCAAAAATTTCAACTGGTCAATAAGGTGAAATGTTTATATTTAAATATTGGATTTAAATACGAATTGGGCTAAATGAAGTTACAACCTAAATTGAAATGTGAAATGATTTTTAAATTGAAATGAGATATTGAGGCGAAAATGATTTTTGAAATGGAATCGTATATTTTGAGTAGATACGATGATTTGAAATGGATTTAATTTTGAAGCAAAATATGATATTTTGATATCAATTATGAATTGATTTTGGAAATGTAAAAGAACCATCCGGTGTGTAATAAGCATTTGGTTGTTAAAGAGACCAGGATCGGATATGGGCATACTCTCTGTCGATACCGAAAACCACTTTAACAACTATGTACATGGTGGAGATTCCAGAAATGAAGTAGGATGGTTTGACGAACGATCCTATATATGGTATGACGTGACCCTGACTCCCGTGAGTCAGCTTAGATGTGACTAAAATCAGGAGCTATACCGGGCCAAGTGAGGTCATTCCTCTGATCGGGCACATTTCTTCGATACCATTATATTGCTTTTGTGATTGATTTGGTGGCCACCCTCGATTGTTGGGAGTGTGTCCGAGGTGGGCGGTAGTAGCTGCTATGCGTCACCACCAGTCCGGGAGTGCAATTGGTATATCTACCCTGGCATCTCCTCGTGTGCCGTGTTCACATGCCCTAGAGCGCCTTCTACGAGTTTGTTTTGTACCATACCTATGGAGTGCCCTCTGATAGCCCTCCAGTTTACGGAGGAATTACGGTACTGTATAGACTATGGGAATATATAAAAACGTGTTAAGGGGGATATGGGTAATGCCTTAACGCTATTTTAATAGTTTATTTTACTATAGACATATTATAATAGCATATTGTACTACATAGTAGATAGTTTAACGGATCCTTAAGAGATGGAAAATCCCGTAACATCTCTTGAGTTATTGCACGCACGTCGACACTGGATAGGAGATGTCAAACCCCGTAAACATCTCTGACACCGTTACACCCATATTTATTTACGATTGATTTAACTTACATAAGGATATTTTAGTCCTGACTCGAGTGTTTTGTTCTTTTATTACGCTCGGGTCAGTCCTGAGTTTTTCAGCTTATTGAAGATCTATTCTGGAGGACGAAGACGAAGATTTGGTATACTATTACTATTATTATCCTTGCATCATGCTGTCTGCTGCATTATTTTATTTGTTCTGTTGTATATGTATAACTCTGATAAATGATGTATAAATGATAATCAAAAGTATATTAAATAGGTTCATGAACTGTTTATTTGATTATTATATTTCATCTTTCCGCTACGAGATTTTGTGGTTGTTTCTTGTTCCTTTTCTCTTCTTTTCTTATTTACCCCATTAACAATCCTCCCTTTTGAATGGTTTGAGTTGACATGTGTGTTTGATTGTCGATTTAAACTGTCCAAAAAGGTGGGTCGTTACATTTTTACATGTTTTGGATTCATTTTTAAAGTCAAAACTATGATGTAATGCTGTTTTAAAATCCTACCTAAAGTAAAAACATGAATTAAATGATTTTGATATTCTAATTACGTTATTTGGACTTGTGATTGTCTCTATAGATGTTAGGCAATATTATAGATACATTATATGATGATTGTAATGATTTGTTGTATGTTTTGCATGTTTAAGTGTTGATTGATGTGTGTGTGGTGTTTATGTGTATGCTTGACTGAACTAAAATGCTCATCAGAGCTAATTAGAAGTAGAGAGCATAGAACCGGACTTCAACGGAAAATCTCTAGGATGTTAGGAGTTGTATCGAAGCATACAGAATGTACACGGGTCGAAGAACGGAGCATAACGATGGAATCGACGTGAAATTGGAGGTTGGAGATACTACAACATTTATGTTCGATAGCACTTGTTCGATCGTAGGGTGCTCGGGTGTTACTTCGGGTTTGGTGTTGTTTAGCTCGGTGCGTGCTCTAATTGGTTATGTAGAAAACCTAGATAGAAAATGTTGTCCAATGGTGTTGTGTTCGGGGCCAGCCAGAAAATATTACTCTGGGATTGTAGTGGCATGCTTCGGGTTTGATTTATCGATAGGAGGGGTGTTGCTTCGGGACCAGACCGAGGAAATGACGACAAGGAAATGAAGTGGTCGATTTTGGGTTTGCTTTGGGTCAGGGAAGGCGTTGCTTCAGGTTTTTAATGGGGTGGCTTTGGGTTTGGCCATGGAGTGACCCGAGCAAAAATATGGACTTCAGGAGTTTGTAATGGGGGTGAAGACTAATGACTCGAAGACGACTCAAGGCGACTTTGTGGTTCATGTGACGACTAGTGAAGCGATGGCGTGACGCTTCGACATGATGATTTTGGAACTTTGGTACGATGTCTTGATGACTTATAATGGATGTCAAGAGGTGTTTTGATGGCGATGACTCAATGATGTGAGCTGTGATGGTGATCCACAAGGACAAGTTCAATGATGAGGGCTTTTGAGTAAAATTTGCTATTCTATTCTGCTATGGAGCTAGATGGAATGAAATAACGATGGAGTTCCACTATGGAGATGCGTGCAAAGGGATCATTGATAACCAGAAGGTTTCTAGTGTGCTCGTACAATATGGGTATGTATGGATGTCCACTTGGGTTACGGTTGCATCCAGATCTTACGACTGTGGATTACCGTAGGCTTCTTCGATTGTGAGTGTGGTTCTTAGCCTTACGAAGGACACTGATTCGAGCATGAAAGAAGCTGGGATTTGATTGGGTCCCTAATTTTCGATTATGCCATATGAGTTATCACGTATCTAACACATATGATTGATAGTAAAAATTGTTTGATGGGTGCTATTTTTGCTATGGTTGGTTGTCACTCTAGGGTGTCACACAATGTTGGTATTTTCGATCATATTCCTAGACATTGGATATTGTACTTCGATTATTGTACATCATATAATGATGATAGTAGATTAGCATATATCGATTATTATGTGCTAACTCTTTGGATGCAGGGACATGTCGGGTATGATCCTACATATGCTATGTCCTTATTACTATGTACGATCTTTTTAGTATTTTAAGATGATGTGTCACTCACGCCAGACTATTGTGTGATACATGGTTTTATGCTTTGCTTTTTATTATCCCGGGTACTCTTAAATGAGTAGATTAGGGTTAACAGGTATTGATTGTGCATGGAGCTATATGGAGTACGAGCAAGAGGCTATACATCCATATATCTATGCTTTATAGCTTACTATCGCTTATATTCCATTATACAGTACTATGGAGCTATACTGATACTTGTATTACGGTAGAGATAGATATAGAGTTCATTTTAAAGATATGGGATGTATAAACTCTTCTATTTTTAGTTTTGTATAATCTATGTGATAGAGTTAGGGGTATGCCGTAAGAAAAATTATGTAGTTTGTTACATATATCTAACTTGGTAACTAATCTTGTTTGAAAGAAAAGGTGTTTTTTCTAATATATACTTGATATAAGGTGTTATATTAATTAATTAATTTAACTAAAACTATATTTAATAAAAATCCATAAATGGTGTGTTTTGTGATAATAGTTATAATGTGTTGTGATTATGAGTGATTTATCATAATAAAATAAACATACTATTTTAAATATTGCTAGTCAACATGTATCGAGATTGCATATCGTTACATCCGTTGAGACTAAAGTAAGTAACACTCTCTAAATGTTGGGCATTGTATTACTCATGGCTGTTGGGGGCACCAAGGGGTTTTGACAGTTATTGATACCTATAAAATGACTCATATGATAGTTTTTTGTTAGTTAACATAACTAAAGTCAAACAGAAAATATCGACGTGATAGTACTATATAATTCCCTCGACTTGGGAATATTATCGAGCTTCAATATGGAAACTCCACTTTGATTATAGTTAAATCGTGGCATGTCATCTATCGAACCACTATAGTTGGGTCCAGTAGAAGCATTGGAAGTGAAACATTATTCAAGAGAGTATTCGACTCCTCGGTTATATGAGATTTGCATCATGGTCAAGTCAAAGTCAAAGTCTTTGGCTGGAGCAGTTCGGTTAATAATGATTGTTATTATTGAACCAAGAACTTTGTGTTTGGACTGTAGTGTTGAATACAGACAATATTAAAATTTTGACCATTACCAAATTCCACAAGTCCAATGTGATATAGTTTTGACGAAAAGAATTGGTGTAAATAATTGTCACTACCGGGTAATGCTTAACAAAGTAAAATTAAATTTTATCGAAACCAAGTAAGCGATAAATTTGACCAAAATGTCATACCACCTACTAAGAGATGTTTGAATGTTAATATTTGAATTGTTTGATATTAATCGCTGACCAAATTTACACCTAAGAGTCACACAACCTCAACGTTTAATACTCCTTTTACCACCCGATTTGATTAATTTGTAACTTAATTAAATTAATTAAATTAATTAATATTTATGAAATATTAATTATGCAATTTTATTTGATGCACTGAGCAATATCAAATAGTGTATTTATAATAGTTTTAAATATAATGATCGATATACGATATCAGCATGCATTTAAATTGGATTTAAATGCAGCAGTTGTTGTTCGGACATGGATTGGTCTTAAGGCCTATAAGGGGCTTGGTATAGGTAGTTATTAGGTAGCATATTAGGGCCGGCCATATGATGGTAGAGAGGGAAGGAATTTTGAATTCCAAGAGGGAGAAATGGTAAGAGAAATAAGTGGAACTTGATCCTTATTTCACTCCCTAGTTTCTCTCTTATATAATCCCTTTAACCCTTACTTTGAAACACTTTTTTGCACTCTATTTTGGCTGCTCTATTTGGTCGGCCACATAATTGGAAGCTATAAAACTCTTAAGCACAAAATCACATGAAATTACTTCGATTCGGTTGTCGGTGGTAAAGTAACTCGAAAGCTAGCGACTTCAGGATTGGAATTGAATTCAAGGAGTTCACTTCTTCATTTCAATGTGTATGCATTAGGCATTGGTGAAAGGTTTATATTTGATTTATAATGTCAAATTTATTTATTACATCAGTTATCTGTCATTCTGCTTTTATACAACGAATCTGTATATTGATATGTTGTCACATTTAGATGGTTGTATATATGAATGCTTATATATATATGTTTACTTTATTACATGCACACGACCTGGTAATAAAAATAAAAAATATATTTTTCAAACTAAATAATATTATTAAATGAATTTTTAATTAACTAAAAGCCATACTTAAAGGATTTATATTATATAATATATGTATTAAATCTTATAAAATTTATCTAAGAAAAACATTCATCAGCAAATAATTTTTTTCATATATATATACACACATATATCATATAAAAGTATATATAAAATGTAATTATGTATTTAACCTAAAATTGATTATGCAATTTAAAATATATGTATATAGATATTACAAATAACAAAATTTTATGTAACATATAATAACTTTATGTTCAAAAATAAATGTTTTTTATTTTAATTTAATTTCACGCATGGATTTTGTATATAATAAAATTTTCAATCATTTATTTATAAAGTCGAAAATTAATTAAATTAAAAAAATTTACCCTTTCAAAAAGCAAAATGTAGAAATATATTTATTTTTAAACTTTAATTTTATTATATATATATATAGTGTTTATAACTAATTATATGTTTATATGAATTATATATAAATTAAAAAAATTGTTCTTTTAAGGCTTTCATTATATAACGTATGTTTATATTTTCAAAATTATTTAACTAATTTTATGGTTTAATTAATTTATACACGCATACACATACATACATACATTTTATAAATGTTTTATATAAATTTTTATTAACTAGGATTTCAATATATATACACACACACTTTTATTTATATTATATTTTCATTGATATACATATAATGTTTTAATGCAGACATATATACATTTAGACAATATATTTGTATACAAAAGGGCTAACATGTCCATTGCAGTGTAAATCTCAACATCTATACATGGAATGTCAAACCATGTACACATTATTATGTTGCATGTGCACGTACACACATATGTGTATATGATAGACATATATAAAATATAATATATAAATAAAGTTATTTATAAGATAAAATAAAATATTGATTTTATTTAAAAGAAACTTAGAAAAATTCTAAATGAATTTTGACTACATCGGCCTATTAAAGGTCCAAATAGGTAAAAAAACTTGAAATTTGCCCATCTACTCTACTGCTGGCTGGTCCACTTCAAACAATAGTACCAAAGCAAATAGTCTGTGTAGTCTAATTTAGCAATATTATGGTAACATATTAAAGCCTACTCATATAATAGTGTGTCTAGAAAAGTGGCGTCTAAGGTTGGGTTTGGGTAATCAAGTACTCTACCCTACTTAGCTACTGACCTGGCCCAAAAGGATGAGGTAAGCCCGAAGGTTATCTCTAATTGAAAAGTCCCAATTTAAATTAGGCTTTGAGCTAATTTCAAAATTATTTAGAAATTAAAATAAATGCTTTAAATTTGAAAGTTAAATATAAGATAAAACACATGTTATAAAGTTATAATATAATTTTTCAAAATGTTATAAAATAAATGTCAAAAATATTATGTATTAATAAGATTAAGTAAATAAATGAATTAATTAAATAAGTTAATTAATTAAGTATATATACATGTATTATATATATAATGATATATGTTATGTTGTCTTGAATTGTTTAAGACAATATGAATATACATGCGTGTATAATTTTTTTTTCGAAATCAATTTAATTTAATTTATTTTTTAATTAAAAGTTAATTAATAAATTAAAGCACATATATATAAGATATATGTGTATTATTATAAAATTTATAGTATATATATTCAATGTAATATGTTATAATTAAATAGTATAGTAATTAATTAAAGTGCTGATTAATTAAATTAAATAAGATATAATTTATATAATGTTATATATAAAATATTACATAAGTTGAATAGAATATAAAAGCTATATAACAATAAAACTCATATAATATGAATGTATAAACTAAAGATTGAACGGTAAGAAACCCGGTTAGACTTAAGGAATAAATACGTACGCATAGTACGTATATCATGATTTCCAATGTCTCTGACACTTGAATTACGAGGGTATTTCATAAGAAATACATTATTCCACAAGTCGATATCACTCAATTAAATATGTATTGTAGATTATGAATCTTTAATAAAAGTGTTGTCCTCTACAGTTTATATATTAATAAATTACTTGGACACTCTCTAGTTGTTGAGCAAACTCAAGCTAGAGATGTTATGTGTTGTATTATAAATATATTGACTAGACGAGGTAAGATAACTATATGTGGTTGTTGAGCAAACTCAAGGTACTTAAACTATACTTAGCCATCGCAAAATGGTAGGTAAGTGTAAATTATTTCTTTCGATTTGTTGAGCAAACTCAAGGTTGAAATGAAATTAGAATAAGGAACTATGGGTTAAGGTTTGTAAATAATACAACCGATAATGAGTTATCGATTGTCTATAGGGTTACGACTTGTTGAGCAAACTCAAGATTAGAATCCCAAGACAGATAGTCTTAACACCCACTAATGAAGTCGAAAGACTTCTATGTTTCATCTTAGGGTTTGGGGAAACATAAAAGACTAGTGGGAGCCTTATTAGAAAAATGAAACAGTAACATTTAATCTTTCTAATACTGGAAGAACATCCATTATATTATAATAATCTACATTGATAAATTTGTGCAATTAATATAATTAATAAAAATTTTATCAATAAAAATATAAAAATGACTGAAATAATATTGACAAATAGAAATATAAAATTATTTTTTAGTTACTAATAAATTTTTGCACGTTAACCCATGCAAACGCCTTTTTATGCAACCGCTAAATACGTTCATAACATGGTCACTTATAAGTTTACTTACTCGAGACTATGTATTGTCTTCAATGAGTTTCAAACTCTAAAAGCAATACATGAATATGGATATTTGATCCATAAATGATAACGTATAAATGTTATATAGTGAATGGTCACAGTTCGTAATGTACAAAACCTCGATGAAATTAGTTCATTGAAATAAGCAAGTAAACGGTAGCGTGAGATCGTTTATTCAATATGATTGATTACATAATGATCTTGTTGTATTAAATGTAATACTGGACTAAAGGCTACAAGATAGATCTAAGAATTCGATTACTAAAATGTCAGTTTGATTAGTTTACGTAAAATGCAATTTATTTGATATCCCTAAGAGTGAAGGACAACCAAATACGCTTTTGTAAAGAGTTCGTTATAATATTGTAGTAAGGATTTCCTTCGATGGTTTGACTTTATAAAAAGGAATCAAATGTATAAGAGTAGATGTAACTAAGGCACAGTTGGGATGAAGAGAGTGAATGGTCATTTCTGCTTCATAAAGGAATTCAAAAATGAGAATTCTAAAATAATAGTAGACACCTAACATTTTAATGAGAAATATAGTTTTTATTCTAAAAAGTATTTTTACATAGAAAATTGTTTTCTATGATATTTATTTCTTTGAATTTAAGACACTTGATCTAAAAATTTCCACTATAAACAAGTTATAGTAAAGGAAAAAAATTCCTATATTAAGTGGCTGAATGGAGCTTCGTATATCATAAGCTATTATAGTAATGAGGGAAATAGTGGGACTATGTCATATAACACTGATTGGTCACATCATGGTACGAAAATTGTTTCCGTAAAATGTATCAAACATTATTTATGAAATAATAATTATTTTTCAATCTTGACTGCAAAATAGATATAATTTTATTTTGATATGAATATTATGAATATTTGTTATAAAATAAAACAATAGTATTGATATTTGTGATGCATTGAAAAATATTAAAAAAAAAATTTACTTGCAGTTATTTGGAATTATGGGCTAAGCCATAATTTTGAGAAATAATTTTTTATTATATGATTATGAATCATATTGTAGTAGTAAATTATATCTCGGATAGTTAAGGGAAAAGCACTCATTCTATGGGAGCATCATAAGAGTTGATGAACTCTACGAATTAATACATATAGATGTATGGAATCAAAAGTCTATTAATTCCAAAATGGTTCCACGTACTTTGTTGTATTCACCAATGAATTACCACAAACATGAACATGTGTATATGATACACATGTGATATGTTAATATTGTGTCTATAGAACATAAAACAAAAGTAAATAAAATAATGTGCAATAGAAAATAAAAAGGATTCGATTTGGTCAAATTGGTGAGTATATTGGAAAGAGTTCTGAACGTGCCTAAGAATGAATAAAGATCCAATCTCAATAGTCACTCCTATCTATGCTACATAATAATGCATCGATAAGGAATAATCGAACTTTGTTTATCAAAATATAATTAATGGCGAATGAAGTTGAGTTAACTTCTTTCTATGAGGTCGTGTATTTAAGAGTAGTACACAAGGTTAAAATTAATTTTATCTAAAGAATAATTTATAAAATCATATAATATAATGGTTTGTAAGAAATCCCAACATATCCTAGGCCAAAGAATTAGCATGTTAGGTGAATCAAAAGACTAGACGTAATAATTATATGTCGGGAATCTTGTATGAATCGTCCCAAAAGAATTTCTGGAACGATCGTCATTGGATGACTAACTTAAGTTTTGAACATAAGCAGCGTAAAATAAAACCAAATCTGTTTTATGTATAAGGAAATTCATAAATTTTTAAGAATGAATACCTATTCCGTTGCACTAAGAAACAACCGTTGCTTCAAAAAATACCAACTTCGTAGCGAAGGAATTTCTTTGAGAAATTATTGATAGTAAAATGGATTTGGATACGATCCAAAGATAAATTGATTACATAGGATGAAATGAAATTAACCTAACTAAATTAACACATCGCATTAGAGTGTCTAATCAGTATTCTCACACACTAAAGAGAAACTATGAATAATCCTCAGTTGTCAATTAAGCCATTAAGAGTAATGACTTTATGATATGGTATAATGCACAAATCCAAAAAGGATTCTAAGTACGTTATCAAAATAAGATTTTAGTAGCTGTACCCAAAGGGATATGATCCATCAGTCACGAATGAGTCTTCAAGAGTAAGACTGATGTAGTTGGAATATAATGAGCAATGTTAATAAGAATAACATCATAAATTTCGATTATTGAAATTGGCATAGTAGGTTTGTCATTCAATGTTCTTAAGAAAATTCGGATTTACTCACAAAATTATTGCTTGGTATGACCTTATGTTTGGTACATATGTGTTGAACTGGAAAATTCTAAATAATGATTTAGAACAGACTATTTGCACATAATAACCAAAGTGTCTTGAAGTCAGTGGGATCGATGTTGAGTTTATAGTTTTAAGGATATGATTAAAGAGATGATACAGAAGTATCATGTTATAAGTTTCAAAATTGAATAAGTATTTTGATAGAAATATTGCATAGTTTGATTTTCAGTTAAAATACAGAGGAAGCATGTGTCCATAAGAAAGAACCACTCAAAGTTACATAGATATTTCTAAACTATAAGTAAGAAACATACAGATGATTGTTAATGATGCACTTATGTTAAAACAAGTAATAGTTTGGTTGTTTAATACTCGATATTGGATTTGTAAGCTGTATCTTTTATACAAGTAAAAAGGATGTTGAAAATGTCTTAAAAGATATGCAAAGACACCTTATTAAAATGTTTAATAAGGAACATATAAGATAGATTCCTTATTCTTTAACAATAGGAATTATCATACATGCTTTGTTGTCTACAATATCGCAATTTTCTTATGTATTTGGTGCATAAAGAAAAAATCAAATACAAATTAAGATCACTAAATGGTAGTTTAGAGTGTCTTGGGCATTTAAGATATACTAGAAAATTGTTTACAGAAACAACAAACTCCTTAAGAAGGAGTGCTTGGACTCAAACTTCATAAGTGATATTGAGTATAATATGTCAATATTAAATCCATGTTCAATCCTATTTGGAACATTTCCAACTTAAGGCTCCTTAACAAAGGTGTGAACATGGATTTAATATTGACATATTATACTCGATATTACTTATAGAGTTCGAGTCCGAGCACTCCTTCATAGTAAGTTTATTGTTTCTGTAAACAATTCTCTACCATTTCGTAAATACTCGGGAACATGCTAAACTACCATTTAGTGATCTTAATTTGGATTTGATGTTTTCTTCATGCATTGAATACATAAGAAAATTATGATATTGTAGACAACACAACATGTATGATAATTCCTATTGCTAAAGCATAAGGAATCCATCTTACCTATTCCTTATTAAACATTTTAATAAGATGTCATTACATGCTGTTTGGGACATTCCCAACCTCATTTATACTTGTATAAGAGTTATAATTTATAAATCCAATATTGAGTATTAAACAATTAAACTATTATTAATTTTAACGTACGTACATCGATACAATTAGCAGTATGTTGTTCACTTATAGTTTAGAAATGACTACCTTTTCATGGCTCTTTCTTATGGACACATGCTTCCTCTACATTTTGATTAAAAATCAAACTATTTGATATTTTTACCAAATACTTATTCAATTCTGATGCTTAGAGAATGATACTTTCGTATCATCTCTTGGATCACATATGAAAACCCATAAAATCAATATCACTCCCACTGATTTCGTGACACTTTGATTGTTATGTGAAATTGTCTATTCTAAATCATTATTTATAATTTTCTACTTCAATACATATGTACCAAAACACAAATTCATACCAAGCGATAATTTAATGAGAAAATTCGAATTTTCTTAAGCATGTTGTCTGATGAATCTATTATGCCAATTTCAGCAATTGAAATTTAAGATTTTATTCTTGTCAATGTTGCTCACATTTTATTCCAATTGCATTAGTCTTGCTTTTAAAGATACTTTGTGACCGATGGATCATATCCCTTCAGGTATAACTACCAGAATCATGTTTTGATAACGTACTTGGAATCCTTTCAGATCTGTGCATCATACCATATGGAAGAGTTAATACTCTTAACGGTTTAATTGACAACTGAGGATTATCTATTCTCAATATTGATAAGAAAATCATAGTCTCTCTTCAATGTGCGATAGGACTTATTAGAATCTCTAATGCGTTGTGTTCATTTAGGTTATTTTAGTTTCATTTCATCCCACTTAATCAGTTTCATCTTTAAATCATATCCAAATCCATTCTACTACCAATAATTTCTAAATGAAATTCCTTTGTTTTGAAATTGGTATTTCTTGAAACAATAATTGTTTCTCGGTGTAATGGGATAAGTATTCAAAATAATTTGAAAATCTATATTATAACATTTGTAATATTCTTCTTATTTTAAATTTAACTTTTAAATTTAAAATTTTATTCCAATTTTAGAACAAATTTTGAAAATTAGCCCGAGGCCCAAAACAATTTAGGTCTTTATATTGGGGATAACTTTTGGGCTTACCTCATCCTTTTGGGCCAGGCCAATAGCCAAGTAGGGTAGAGTACTTGATTATCCAATCCCAACCTTTGGCATTACTTTTCTAGATACCCCACTATATGGGTAGGCTTTAATAAGTTAGTCATAATACTCTAAAGTTGAACCGCATAGGCTATTTTGTTTTGATATCATTACTGGAACTGGGCCAGTACGTAGTGGAGTAATTGGGTAAAGTTCAATTTTTTTACCTTTTGGATCTTTATTGGGCCCATGTAGTGTAAATTCATTTAAATTTTTTTAAATTTTATATCAAATAAAATCAATATTATATTTAAGTTTATAAATAAAGTTTTATTTTATATAATATGTATTATATTTTATATAGGTGTATCGTATACACATATGTTTGTGCGTGCACGTGGAACACGATAATGGGTACATAGTTTGACAAGTCCGTCTATAGATGCTAGAATTTACATCGCAACAGACATGTTAGCCCCTTGTGTATACAAATTGATTGTCTAAATATATGTTTGTGTGTATATATATCAAAATATTGTGTATATATAATATAATTGTATAATTATTATAAAATATAGGTTGTAAATTATTTACATAAAGAATTTATTACATATATATATATATCTGTGTGTGTGTGTAATTAAATTATAAAATTATTTTAAGTTTTTGTTTGTAAAATAATTTATAATATTTATAATGCGAAATCCGAACTGAAATTATTGTATATATATTTAAATTAATTTAAATACATATTACATATAAGCATATAACTAGGTGTGTGTACATATATTTACAAACAAAAATTATAAATAAATATATTTATAAACAAAAATTATAAATTAATTTTTTTTATTTTTATTTCAATTTTATATAATTTATTAATTAAATAGTTATAATAAATTAAAAACTATATAGAAATAATTAAAAAAAACTAAAATGATTTCCGAAACCATAATGTATATTTTATATTATATAAATTCTTCATAGAATTTTATATTATTTATAAATGAGTATACATTTATTCTATTTATTTAACCAATTCTTAAGCAAGTAAATAATAAAAATTTTAATCTATATGTATATATATACATAATTTTTTTTAAATTCTAATGCCAAATGCTTTTCTGGTATGACTAAAAAAATTCACATAATTTAAAATGTATTTATTATATGATTTAATCTTTTGTGTTTAATTTAATTCATTATAATCATTTAATAATATTATTTTAATCAAATATTTTTGAGTCGTGAGTAACAAACAAACATACGTAATTTTTTTAATTAATATATATATCTGCATGTGTGTACATACACACACACACACACATATATATATATATATATATATATATAAAAGCTTATATACACAACTATCAACATGTGACAATCCATCGATATACCGATTTGTGATATTTCTAACTAAGCAACGCATGGGACAATAAGTATTTGGACACTGGTATATAAAAATAGACCAACAAAGTACCTTTCACCAAAACCTAATGTTCGCACGTTGAAACGAAGAAATAGACTTCCATAATACAATCCCAATCCTAAAGTCGCTAGCTTTCGAATTGCCTTACCACCGACTATCGAATCGAAGCAAATTGAAGTGGATTATTGCTTGGATTTTTACGGTTGTTATAAGGGTGGGTGGCTTGATATGAGTAGTAAGGGAAGAGTACAAAAAGTGTTACAAAGTGAGGGTCAGAGGGATAATATAAGAGAAAGACTAGGGAGGGAAATGAGGATCAAGATCACACTTATTTCTCTTACCATTTCCTTCTCTTTTAAATTCAAAATTCCTTCCCTTTCTACCATCATATGGCCGACCATATTGCTCCTTTCTATGGTTGCATATACCCCCCTTGTAGGCCTCAAGACCAAAACAAGTTCGAACAATAATTGATGCATTTAAACTCAATTTAAACATGCATCGATATCATATATCGATCAATATATTTATAACTATTATAAACACACTGTTGTTCAACATATCAAATAAGATTTTATAATTAGAATTTCATAAATATTAATTGATTTAACTAATTTATAATAATTACAAATTAATTAAATTAGGTGGTAAAAGGAGCGTTCAACATTTCGGTTGTGTGACTCTTAGATGTAAATTCGGACAGCGATTAATAACGAGCAATTCGAATGTTAACGTTCACACGTCATTTAGCATGTGGTGTGACATTATGACCAAATTTATCACTTATTTAGTTTCAATAAATCTAATTTTACTTTATTAAGTGCTACCTAGTTGTGACAATTAGTTACACCAATTCTCTTTGTAACGACCTGCCTTTCTTATACGTAAGGACGATACTTAATACATCCTCGGTATTCGTGTGCTGATCATTGAAGTGTCGGAAGGACAAGTCATTAGGGGTGAAGAAAGAAAGAAAAGACAGAACAAAATCTCACATCGTGACGAGTAATATATAATATACAACAGTACCAAAAGAAGAATTTGATATTTATATGCATCAATCGGAGTACACTAAAAAAATCATCAGCTTGGATGGTTAAAATAACCTATCCTCATAAATGCTGTTAAATATAGACAACCCATGCAGCGGAAAATAACATATACGTGATGTAACAGTCAAGATTTTTGACCCTCGAAAAATCGACACTGATACGTCCACTGTATTGCATGCCGATGAATCGAATGTCGGAAAACCCGATTGTTAGGAAAAAAGAAAGAAGTAAGAAGATAAGAAGAAAACTAAATGACATAGAATCTCACAGCAGAACGAATAATCTATAATATGCAACAAATCTTTACACAAAAGTAAACTGTAATATATATATATATATATATATATATACATACAGTCATCAATCAGAGTATACTAACATATTTCAGCCCGGACAGTTATAATAGCCTGTCCTTACAATTGCTGACAAATACAACATTGAATGCAGTGAAAAAATAACCATATATGTGAATACGTCTTTGGGCTTCCAGCTCGTCTCCTGAAGCTCCAAAGTATCCAAACTAAATCTTAATATGCTCAGTCCGACTCGAGCACTGTAATAAAATAAAACCCGAGTCAGTTTGGAAAATCAGCGTGAGAAAACACATCCAACTGGATTTTAAAGTTATTAAAAATCTTTGAAATCAAAAGTATCTCGTAAGACTACGCCGCACATAAAAACAGATGGGTTTTTACCTTACAATAACAAAAACCTTTTCTATAGAAAATCCATTGATATTATAATAATGTCTAAGGGTGAAAATTGTAATATCAAGTAGTTGTGATGCTTGTGAGTGTACATCACAACAATACTAGGTATATAATCAAAAAATGATAAGGCTCGTTCACTAATCGTGTAGGATTCCACAAAGGTGCAGTCAGTACTTCGAGAACGGTCCTCCCGTACAAGGATCAGAGATATCCTTCCGAAGCAGCATACATCCCTAGTGATGTACCATAGCAAAAAACATAGCTAGTCTTGCTAAGATCGAATGCATCGCCCAATGCATGCATAACAACTGTAAGTAATGTCTAGGAGGAGCCGACTACACCCTATGGGTTTGCCAACCCTACTGGCCATGCTTCCTGTTTCTGCTTTTGTCCATTACCGCTGATGATGCTACGTCCGGCGCTCCAGCTCATTCACCGCCACCAAAATAGATCACGTAATCCCACATGGATTCCCATACCCCAACGGGTCTCGGAACCATACATGTATTCCAACGTTTCAATATATGTCACAAAACTCCTCCATAGAATCGTATATGGTTTCGGAGTGGTTACGGTTTTCGAGTCATCTCTTACGAGTACACTGTTCATATTTCTTGGCGCTCCAAAATCCATTCATTGATTTTTCGGAATTCTCAATACCGATTCTTTAGAAAATAATCAGACAATACACAAGAGTGGGGATCACCCCCTAACCGTTTAAGTGGACGGATCACCTCATCATTTGTCCTAAAAGAACGAAACGAGTTTATATGTACAGTATAACACCATCGACGGTAACTGTACTATATAATTCCCATGTTTCCCTTAGATATTTCTCGAGTTAAAATCTTTTGGTGTTAAGTAGGGAATATTTTTGTACCACCAAAATTAAGAAGGATTACATATTTAGGCCAAAATTTGATAGTCGATTATTTAACTTTCAACAAACACACATTCAAACAAAGATTTACTCCATAGGGAAAAACAACATCGGTTAAGCACATAAGCAACCACTAGCCTCCATTTAATAAATCTTTCATTCATTTAAAATCATTTGTAAATTACTTGTACAAAAATACTTTTACAAAGGTATATCCACAAATCCCTATATTTTCAATACTTAGAAAATATTCATATACTAATCTCAACGGTATAAGTATATTCACACACATTACACCTCGCATCTTAGAAAATGCACTCATATACTTATCTCTACGATATAAGAATATTTACAAAATTGGGAAATATTTTCTTTTTATTCGATTCTCAAATCATTTATAAATTCCTTACAATTCTCCAAAACCATTTATAAACCATTTTATAAATCTCTGAAAAACCATTTATAAAAATTCAATCACTTATAAACTCTTTGTACATTTCAAAAGTCATTTACAAACCCTTAATAAATCCATTAAACCATTTATAAAACTCCTTTTATAAATTTGTAAACTCGTTTCTAAAATTTGTTTATAAATATCTAACCATTTATAACCTCTTTCACCTTGTAAATAACCTTCCCTTAAGTCTTCAAACCATTTTATAAACTTCTTTATAAAATCCAAGTCTTTCAACTCTATTCATGGGTCTCGGAAACATTTATAAATAAATAAAAATCTTTTACTTCAAAACAACATTATATAATAATAATTATTAACAATAAACATTATAAATAAATGAAAATTATTAACTTTAAAACATCTTAAAAATAATAATTAATAATTTCAAGATATTGTTAAATAAACAATAATAATTAATGTTTACCATTTTTTTAAATAATAATAAATTATTTTCAAAACCTTATTAATAATCCTTATTATTAATTTCAAACCATAATTATTCTTGAAATAATTAACCTTTCAAAATATTAACATTTTGATAAATTCTTTAAAACAATATTAACTACAAATAAATAACTTTAAAATAATACTAATATAATTAAATAACCTTAAAATAATATCACTATAATTAAATAACTTTAAAGCAATATATTTTCGAAGCCCAATTTCGGATTAAAAATCATTTCTCGTCTCAAAACCAATTCCAACTCAATGGCAATTTATAGCATTTCTAGATACTAATTTAAGGCCAATAGCTACCCAACGCTTAACTAATATTGATATTGATTTTCTATCACTGTCGGGTTTTACTTTTCGAACATAAAACAATGTTATAACCATAGTATCCACAATTAGGTTCATTTTCAATAATTCATATAAAAGAAATATTATTGAAATAATTCAACGATAGCGAGAAATCTCATTGGATCTCTCCAACCTGTTTCCACTTAGATCACAACTTTTATATATCAGCACACACACACACACATATGTGTGTGTGTGTAAATAAAATCAACAGGGGTGAGGAATCCTATTGGATCCCTCCAACATGTCCCCATGCATCACATACAGTATATAACCAATAATACATATCAACCGCTTCGAGGCGGGATTCGTATACAAAGGGTCATCCGCTCTTACACGGGAATGCAATATGGTCTCTTCCACTTTAGGGGTGGGAATATATCCAAACCAACTAATAATATAGTAAATCATCCAAATGATCATTTAGTAATTTTTATCAACTATATATCATACTAGTTAACCAAAAAGGTGAGTTTCTAACTGCCAAAATTTTCTGTTGTCACCGAGGCATTCCGGTTAGGAAGTAAAATCGAACGACGTCCGATTTTAGCCCAAATTTCAACTATCTCCAAATTCATCCAAACTAATTCCAATGCGAAGCTTACGTCGTTACGAGCGTAATGCAATAGCCCATGGCTCAATTGGACATCGTATGAGAGAGTTATTAAAATTTTAAATTATTGATTTTAAACTAAAAAATAAATAAATAAACTAATTACAACTTCATCATATTTACAATTATACCCTACCATCAACTTCCCGTATTCCAACAAACACTCCCGCTCATCTACAACAGTCACCCATCATGGATGACACTTCCCAAGCCTCTAACTCACTTTTCGATCCACGAAACCAACAACTGACGCCTCCGACATACTCCTCTTCCCGACCCGCATCCATCCATCATCATTTTTCTCCACCCGAGCCTTCCTATAAAAACGCAATTCAACCCACCATGCCACGTCCATACAATAGTTCGGACCTCCCAACACCTTATCGAGCTTCTCCAGACCAAGCCTACAGATGCTACACACTCCAACGAACTCAAATTCGGCCTACATACTCCCGATCGAAGCTCATATTTTAAACCATTGCTAACCCTAGTTCATACTCATGTTAAAAGCTCACTGAAACAACATCAAACCACACACTTCAGCCGTACCCCTCCATTTGGATATTAGAATGTGGATTTAGGAAGTCTGAACGCAAAGCCATCTCCTTTTCATTTTTCTGATTTTAATTCAAATTGATTTGAATTTTTGAAGCTAATGTTTACTTAGCCTTTTTTTCTTGCATGAAAACCATTTAAACGAAAGAGGTAGTGTGCATGTTTTATAGTTGAGGAAGTATGGCAGCAACGTGGTTAGGTATGGTCTGCTATGGTGCTGAAATGGGCTAATAATTGGTACGATATATTATTTAATTTAAAAAAATATTCATCAAAAACACCTCAAAATCTCGAACTCCAATCGAGACGTGTCGCCTGGCGTTCTATATGTTATACCCATATTTCGAATACAATGGAACTTGTTTCGAGACCTAATTCGATCATATGCAGAAGATTACTTTTCTACCCTGGTTATTATATTAATTTCTGAAATTAATTTATAAGCGTTCCGAGCTCGCACGACCAAACAATACGTCCAATCTCCATGAAATTAATTATCATATAATAACACATTATTATGGATCCAATGGCGTTGGTTTCGTCGAAATCCGAGAAAGTGCCCCAGAAGTCTATTTTTATATGTTAATTAAAAACAGATTATTTAAAAAACCGAATGTAACAACCCTGTATTTTGTGATTATTTTAAATATAAATTTTGATTTTGATATGAATTAGAATTCCAAACAGGACTAAATAGAATATTTTTCCAGAAATGTGAATTTTGGTCAATATGGTCAAACTTTGACTTTTAAATTTAAAAATTTAAAAGTTTGAAAATTTGAATTTTATCTTTTATTATGAAAGTAAATAAAATTTTAAGAATAATGCTTTTTGTTTCGTTAAAATCTGATTAATATTGTGAAAGTTATGCCTTTTTAATCATTGAGTGTAATTTGCTGTATTTAACAAAATTGTTTATTTTAAATTATGAAAATAATATTTTATTTGGTCATGTAATGTTATAATTTATATTTATATGGGTAAAATAACATGTTATGTATATATTTTGGTTTTAAAACATTTTAAGTGTAATTGACATTTTCTAGTGTTAGTTGTAATTTTGTTTACAAATTTTAATTCCTAGTTCAATTAATTAAAGAAATTCTTTATTTATTTTTCTATTTTCTTAAGATCTTATTTTTTTCTCATTCTCACTTTGTTTTGTTCCTCATTTATCTTATTTATGTGACTTTTTATTTGTTTTAGAGTGAAGTAGAAATTTTTCTAAGGCTAGTGATAATTTATTTGTAATTTTTGAACCCTGTTTCCAATTTTTAAGCAATTTCTTTATTTCTTTTTCTATTTTCTTTACATTTAATTATTTATTTTCATTTTATTTTACTTTGATTCAGTTTTAAAACTCATTTACTAAATTTTCATTGGTTTTTATTTAATTAAAAAGAATGGAAAATTGAAGAGACAAAAAGCTTTAACCTAAGACCTTTCATTTGCCTAAAACTTTTCAATTTCCATAACTCTTCATTAATTCTTTGTTTGGCCGTGCATTTTGTTTGTTGCTGTGTATTCCTTAGTTGCTTTTCACGAAAAAATCACCATCTCATTTTCATTCACGGCTTCAAATATTTTGGTAATGTCTTCCTCCTTCTTTTTCTTCTTTTCTTCATTTTTTTCATGTATTTTGCCTTGTTTCTCCCCTAGTTTTGCTCGGCATCCCCTTGCTTGTCATGGCCACCACCTCCTACCACTCCTCCTTGGCATCATCACCACCTACCACTTCAGATCCATCCATGGCCGAACCCTCCATGATGACAAAACTCCACCAAAATGCAAACAACACCTTAAAACAACCATAGCCGAGCACCCCCTTGATCACCACTCCATTTTCACCACCACCACCACCTTTGGCCGCCACCACCACCTTTTCCAGACCCTACCTCATCACTCCAGCTACTGACCTAAGATGTACACCCTTTGGCCGAACCAAATTGCCCATGGTCGAGCCTTAGTTTGGACCATTTTCCACCTATTTGCCTAGAAACCCTTCACTTACCCTGTGTTGTAACTTTCTCCATCATGTTCTACCTTGTAGCCTTACCTTTTCTAGACCCATACCTGATCCAAACCAAGTACAAACCTGACCTAATTGATCCCCTAGGCCATGCAAACAAGTAGAGAAAGCAAGGCAAAAAGTTTCGTATTCAAACTGCTTTTTGTTTCAAAGTTATTCAAATTCAATCGTATTGATTTTTTAACTATTATTTTGGTTTTGTTTTTGGGTTGTAACACAAGATCTATAACGTGGATCTCGCTCTCCACTCAAGTTTGTAGCTTTGTCATTGTTTTCTGGTTTTTGTTGTGTCATTTGAACTTACGTCTCCAGCAAAAGAGGTGAGTAAATCTCACTAGACATTTATACTTATGCAATTGTGAAACGACAACAATTGAATGTGTAGAATTTTATATGATGTTATAACTGCCTGTGATGATTTATTTTTATGATGTTAAACCTGTTTAATTACCTGTCATATCATCTGTTACTGTTATATATTGTATACTGTTCATTTTATATCTGTTTATCACACTGCAAGTTCCCTGTAGAATAGAATCACTATGGGTTGAAATGATACCCGAACAGACTTTAGAATAGGGAAAAATCGTTATGGCCTGAAATGATAGGCCTGAACGGTTTTTATTTATTTTATTTTAACTTGGGATTGCGGGTTTGAAATGATAGAACCCGGATTTTTTCTTTTTAAACTGCGGATTGAAATGATACATATTCGTATCACTTGACCTAGGTTAGAAAACTATATACATGCCCGTGGTTATTTTTATAAAGTATTTTGAATATTTTAAATATTTTTAAAAGTGTAAAATTATGAAAATTTGATTTAAATTGGATTTTTATTATTTAAATAAAGAAATTTGGATTTTTCTAGAAGTTAAAAATGTAATTTAAATGAATGGTAAAAGTGAATTTTTGAAATATAACTTAAGTTTGGAAATTTGGAATTTTGGTTTTAAAATGATATTTAAGTTATATAAATAAAATGGAAATTTAAGTTTATTTGGAAAATGGTAAATATGATAATTTGATTTGAATTTGAATTTAAATGATTTAATGGAGTATTATTGATTTTTCTATGAATTGAAATGGTTAAATAAATGAATGCTTAAAAGTGTAATCTGAAATATAACTTGACTTGGAAATGTGATATTTGGTTTTAAAATTAAAGGATTAAGTAAATTAAATAAATTGGAAATTTAGTTTAATTTGTGAAATGGTAATTTAAAAATGTAAGTGTTAATAAATTGTTAAATGAAAAAAATGGGAAAATTGTACACTTGAATGTGTTAAGTGAAATTTTTGAAAATTTGGATTTTATTGTAAAAGTTTACTTTATAAAAATCATAAATTAAAATAGTATTGTTAATGAACATTTTTGAATGTTAAAAATATGATTTTTATAATGTTTAAATGGTTTAAATTAAAGCTTATCATTTGCTGGAAATACACTAAATCTGGAAAATACTTTTAATAGCATTCAAAAATGCTATGGTTCTGAATTGCACTAAAATTTGAATAAAAGAGCTATTACAGCATTTCTGAAATGCTGTAGTTGCTGTAGTTGAACTAAATAAGCTAAAACTTGACTCAGGTCTATTACAGCAGTTCTGTAATTGCTGTAGTGGTCTGCTATCTTTGCTGAATAAGTTTAAAACCCTTATGTTGAAACCTGAGATTTAACAGCATTTCTGGAAAATGCTGTCTTTGCTGTTTTAAACTAAATTTCAACTAAAACTAAGATTTAACAGCAGTTTTAAAATGCTGTCCTTGCTGAATTAAAATGTTTTCAAGTATGACTTATAACAGCCTTTTCTAAATGTTGGGAAAGGCTGAAATTTTCAATGTTTATGGTTTTTAACTAAATAAATGAACTCAGAATGGTCTAAACTTTGGAAATTGAATACTTGAGTTGAAAGTATAATAACTTCACTTTTAGATGGTTTAAATGAATGATATTTTGGAATTTTAAAAGGTATTTTATTTGATAAATTGGATTTGAATTCAAATAATGATTGAAAGAAAGTTTTGAAAAGATATGATCTTTTGATAAATTGAAATGGTTTGGAAATGATTTAATCTTTATTTGATAAAGATTTGGATTTGAAATGATATTTAATTTTGAAGTATAAAATATTGTTCTGAAATATTATAACCACGAGTATACTTCTGTGTACGTCATTTGATTTCCTGATGATGGCTGTGATGCATATTAACACTGTTAGTTGCATTGTTTACTTCGATATGGACATTTTTGTGATATTGATATTACTGTTTAATTGATGGTTTATGGATCCTTAAAGGATGGGCAATCCTAAGCATCCTTTAAGTTATTATGCATTGCTATTACAGTTCACTTGAGTTGGTTTACATTGTATAAGTATGTATGTCCTGACTCGAGTGTTTTATGTTTTACTTTACGCTCGGGTCAGCTTGAGAATCACAACTTTGGAATTTATCTTCTGGAGCTAGAGATTTGCTGGAGCTTATCTGTCCATCTGTTATTTCTTATCTTCTAATCCAGTTATTTACTATTCGGTATTGTCTCTGTATTATTGATTTATGTATCCTAACTTCTATGGTCTCTATTTTGACTATGAGATTTTGTATATGTTTTGAGAGTTTGTATATAGTAGCTTCATGAACTACTATGGTATTTTATTTCTGCTACGAGTTATTCTGATATTCTGTGTCTGCGATTCTGTATTTGATTTTATTTGCTCCAAATTTTATTACAATTTGTTATTTTGAATTATTCAAGTCGGACATGTGTGGATTATTGTCGATTTGAATGGTCCAAAATAGTGGGTCATTACATTTGGTATCAGAGCTTTGGTTTTAGGCAAACCTTAGCCTGCGAAGCAAAAAAATTCATTAGAGATAGGGTAGAAATACCCTAGAATGAGTGAAATCAATCTCAGAATCATTTCTTTGTGAGAGGACGTATTTCCGAAGTATAAAATGATTTTCAAATGATTTTTAAAAATTTTCAAAGATTATTTTGATATAAATTTTTCTTGCTTTGAAAGTAAAATTTTCTAAACTTCATTTCTTTCGTATCCACCTTGTTAGTAATTTCTTCGATTAGGATTCCTTTGAACGTTGGAATTCTCCCACTTGTTCTGAAATCTATTCCTATCTTCCCTATTTGTATTCCTTTGATCTATGGAGCATTACGTAACTCCACTTTGAATGACCTTGATAGGGTGGCGATTCCGCCAATCTTTGAATGATTTGTAAAAGGGTGAAACTTCCTTATAATTGGCATTGATTCACCGGAGATTTATGTATCCTCGGTTTACGATGTTTTCTATCTTCTGCTATATTTAGATTCTATCTCTGGCGATTGAAGGCCGATTTGACTTAGATTTTCGCATCGATTATATTCCTGAAGTCACGGTTGACCCTGTTAAGGTCGCCCGCGATTTATATGAGCTTATCCATCTTCTATTGGTAATTTAATTATCTCATCTTTGTTCGAGCTTATCTTTGAATCAGAATTCTATTGATTGGAGTTCCTTTAAAAATTTGAATCTCTGTTTTGCTTTGAAATCCATCCTTGAATCGTCCCTTGGAAAGTTTGTGGTTGATTGCCTTTTTGAAAATTGTGTATTCATCGAAGTTGTTGTTTTGATAAGGATGACCTTATTATATATAGAAGTGAAATGTTTTCGATAAGGATTATATACCTTTTAAAAATGAAAAATTGAAATTTCGAAAGGATTTGAAATTTTGAAATTTATATAAAAAATGGTTTCATATAAGATGATTTGTAACTGAAGGTTTTGAATGTGAATTTGAGTGATTGAACTCTGGCATTTTGGAACTGGTTTTAAGATTTTGAAATAATTAATAATATGATTTGAAAGTATTTTCTGAATATGAAATGTTTCAAATGATTTTAATAAGTTTCAAATGATTTCGAAGAAATTTCAAAAGAAGTTTTCGAGAAAAGAGAAGTCCAGAACCCACTTATGTCGCTGGAAAATAATTTCGGTGATGAATGTATGCATCATCGACATTGATTTTCGAGTTTCAGAGTGGGAGAGAGGCCACTTCGGTAGCTTTGCTATGCGATTGATTTGTGAAACCAATTTTTGATTTCAAATTCCGAAGTGTGGTGTGATATTCGAAAGATATATGTATATATATTTGAATATTTTGAATTGAGCCGGCGTTCAGTCCTTGAGTTTCGGATTTTGAAACCCATCTTTTGAAATTGATTTACTGATTTGTTGTTGATTTCCAACTCTTGAATTTGAAAATGATTTCTTCAACTATTTTGAAGGTTCGAGCACTTCCAAATCAAGGTTAACTTTTCAAAGCTAAGTAATTTTGAAAAGTATAAAGTATATAAGTTTGGTATGTATGTTTAAAGTATGTAGTAATATGATTTAAATAGGTTGAAACTGTTTCGTTAAGTAAATGAGTAAGGCTATTTTGAATTTTTCTAATATGAAATTTAGATTTGAAATATTTTGAAAAGAATTTGGTCTTCAATATATTTTGAATAAAATTTAGTTAACTGTTTTAACTAGGTAACATCTTTATAAAACTATATATTTAAAAAGTTGGAATAGATACATAAGTTGTACATATGCTATTTTATTCGCATAATTAAATTGATCCAAGTTTGAGTACACAAGTTCGAGGTGAATTACACCATTTCGTGTTAGGATTTTTCATTTGATTATTGATGGAGAATATTTGATATAGATTTTGGGCTTGATTTTAGAATTCTCTATCATAGTATATGGCTATGCAAGGAGACTGATGGTTTCTAGTCGAGAAACCATATCGAAATCCGCATTAGGGAAGTCGAATGGACAATACTAGTTCGAAAGCGAACTTGTGTGATCGAGGGAGCGATCAAATGTGACTTTGCGAAATGATGACATATGTACATCTTATATTCTAATATCATTGATATATTTTGACGTTGAAATTGAAAGTTGTTGGGTTGGATATCTTTGTAATTTAATTGGAAATTTTCTTTTATGAAAAATACTACTATCAATTTAAAACCATTTTTCAAAACTATTTTTCTTTTATTCTTCTTAAACAAACTGTTTTATTCTATTTTACATACAAACTATTTTATATACAAAACTATTCTAAATTAAAAATCTTTTATAAAGCAAAGATGTTCAATCCCATATGGCTCTTCATGCAACGAAATTTATTTTTATTTTTATTTTTTGAAAATTTTGATCCTTATATAAGATGGACTTTATGTAAATATAAGATGATTTTGGAAATGAATTTTTTGACTTAAATTATATTGATTTGGAAATTTGGATTTATTTTCTAAATTTATTATTTTGGAAACTTTGGAACTGAAGATATTTAATTTGAGAAGAAATAATTTGGTGGAATTGTATATGATTTTGAAACTGAACTGATATTGAAACAAATTGAAATTTGAGAACCTTGTGTTACTAAATACTTGATTTGGGAGTTATCGAACTTATATATAAAAATTGGTTTATATAAGTATGATGTTGATTCGAAAACTATGGATTTGAAAAGGTACTCAATTTGAAAAGTGAAATCTTATATAATTGAAGTCTATATAAGTGTGATTTGATATACTTTTGATTTTGGAAAGGTATTTGATTTGAAAATAAAATCTTATATATAATGGACTTTATATAAGTATGATATTTGAAAGTGATTTGAAAAGGTACTATATGATACATATTTTCGAAGTAAAGATATGGAAAGTGCCTTCTGCTTGATATCCGCTTTATGGCCACATTGTGGATTCATTCTATCGATATTTCTCTGATTTTTGGTTTTCCGGATATGATACTCGAGTGTCCATCGAATTCCATGGCGTTACCCATGGTCTTACGAGCGCGACTGCATAGCGCAACTACCTGGCTGAGATGGCCTAGGGGTACGGATTATTTCCTGGGGGATCCAGGCGTAACCATTGTGTATCCTGCATCTATGTAGGTCGCATTAGTAGCGAAACCGCCTGGCTGAGATGGCCCAGAGGTACAGATTGTTTCCTGGGGGATCCAGACGTAACCATTGTGTATCCTGCATTCTACTAGTCATCATGGCGTAACTCGCAGGACTGAGAAAGCTTACGGATATGGATTGTTTCCTGGGGGATCCAGGCGTAACCATTGTGTATCTGCAAACCATGGTTAGACAAAGGTTTTGTTTGTTTTTTTTTGGATTGTACTTTCCATATCTGTTTTTAAAAAGTTTTCCAGTATTTTCACTGGGTGTTGAAACAAGTCTACTAAGTACTTGGAGAATACTAGCTTTGCGCCTGATCAACGCACTGCCAGAGTCTGCAGGAACGAGGATAAACTTGTTAAGACATCGAGTTATAAAAGTATTTTGATAAAATACTATATAAAGGATACTTTGATCAGTTATTTCCTTTCTAAAGGATTTTAAAGTGTTTTAAATATTTTTACCTCTTTAACCAACAATTTTAATTAATGGCTCATCCTTGTCTTTCAACCCACTTTCCTTCCTAGATATTCCTATTCTCCTATTTTCCCTCCTAGCTATCCCTATTACCCTACCTTCTTTTTGGGGATGTCTTCCAACCATTGTTCTGCCTAGTTGTTTCTCCGATTTTTTTTCCTTTTCGAGGACGAAAAGATTTGAGTGGGGGAGAGTGTAACAACCCTGTATTTTGTGATTATTTTAATTATTTTAAATTGAATTTCTTGATTTAAAAACTTAATTTTATTTATTTAAATGGATAAATTTTGTTATTTTAAATATAAATTTTGATTTTGATATGAATTAGAATTCCAAACATGACTAAATAGAATATTTTTCCAGAAATGTGAATTTTGGTCAATATGGTCAAACTTTGACTTTTAAATTTAAAAGTTTGAAAATTTGAATTTTATCTTTTATTATGAAAGTAAATAAAATTTTAAGAATAATGCTTTTCGTTTCGTTAAAATCTGATTAATATTGTGAAAGTTATGCCTTTTTAATTATTGAGTGTAATTTGCTGTATTTAACAAAATTGTTTATTTTAAATTATAAAAATAATATTTATTTGGTCATGTAATGTTCTAATTTATATTTATATGGGTAAAATAACATGTTATGTATATATTTTGGTTTTAAAACATTTTAAGTGTAATTGACATTTTCCAGTGTCAGTTGTAATTTTGTTTACAAATTTTAATTCCTAGTTCAATTAATTAAAGAAATTCTTTATTTATTTTTCTATTTTCTTAAGATCTTATTTTTTTCTCATTCTCACTTTGTTTTGTTCCTCATTTATATTATTTATGTGACTTTTTATTTGTTTTAGAGTGAAGTAGAAATTTTTCTGAGGCTAGTGATAATTTATGTTTAATTTTTGAACCCTGTTTCCAATTTTTAAGCAATTTCTTTAATTCTTTTTCTATTTTCTTTAAATTTAATTATTTATTTTCATTTTATTTTACTTTTTTTCAGTTTTAAAACTCATTTACTAAATTTTCATTGGTTTTTATTTAATTAAAAAGAATGGAAAATTGAAGAGACAAAAAGCTTTAACCTAAGACCTTTCATTTGCCTAAAACTTTTCAATTTCCATAACTCTTCATTAATTCTTTGTTTGGCCATGCATTATATTTGTTGCTGTGTATTCCTCAGTTTCTTTTCACAAAAAAAATCACCATCTCATTTTCATTCACGGCTTCAAACATTTTGGTAATGTCTTCGTCCTTCTTTTTCTTCTTTTCTTCATTTTTTTCATGTATTTTGCCTTGTTTCTTCCCTAGTTTTGCTCGGCATCCCCATGCTTGTCATGGACACCACCTCCTACCACTCCTCCTTGGCATCACCACCACCTACCACTTCAGATCCATCCATGGCCGAACCCTCCATGACGACAAAACTCCACCAAAATGCAAACAACACCTTAAAACAACCATAGCCGAGCACCCCCTTGATCACCACTCCATTTTCCACCACCACCACCACCTTTGGCCGCCACCACCACCTTGTCCAGACCCTACCTCATCACTCCAGCTACTGACCTGAGATGTACACCCTCTGGCCGAACCAAATTGCCCATGGTCGAGCCTTAGTTTGGACCATTTTCCACCTATTTGCCTAGAAACCCTTCACTTACCTTGTGTTTTAACTTCCTCCATCATGTTCTACCTTGTAGCCTTACCTTTTCTAGACCCATACCTGATCCAAACCAAGTACAAACCTGACCTAATTGATCCCCTAGGCCATGCAAACAAGTAGAGAAAGCAAGGCAAAAAGTTTCGTATTCAAACTGCTTTTTGTTTCAAAGTTATTCAAATTCAATCGTATTGATTTTTTAACTATTATTTTGGTTTTGTTTTTGGGTTGTAACACAAGATCTATAACTTGGATCTCGCTCTCCACTCAAGTTCGTAGCTTTGTCATTGTGTTTTGGTTTTTGTTGTGTCATTTGAACTTACGTCTCCAGCAAAAGAGGTGAGTAAATCTCACTAGACATTTATACTTATGCAATTGTGAAACGACAACAATTGAATGTGTAGAATTTTATATGATGTTTTAACTGCCTGTGATGATTTATTTTTATGATGTTAAACCTGTTTAATTACCTGTCATATCATCTGTTACTGTTATATATTATATACTGTTCATTTTATATCTGTTTATCACACTGCAAGTTCCCTGTAGAATAGAATCACTATGGGTTGAAATGATACATACCCGAACGGACTTTAGAATAGGGAAAAATCGTTATGGGCTGAAATGATAGACCTGAATGGTTTTTATTTATTTTATTTTAACTTGGGATTGCGGGTTTGAAATGATAGAACCCGGATTTTTGCTTTTTAAACTGCGGATTGAAATGATACATATTCGTATCACTTGACCTAGGTTAGAAAACTATATACTGGCCCGTGGTTATTTTTATAAAGTATTTTGAATATTTTAAATATTTTTAAAAGTGTAAAATTATGAAAATTTGATTTAAATTGGATTTTTATTATTTAAATAAAGAAATTTGGATTTTTCTAGAAGTTAAAAATGTAATTTAAATGAATGGTAAAAGTGAATTTTTGAAATATAACTTAAGTTTGGAAATTTGGAATTTTGGTTTTAAAATGATATTTAAGTTATATAAATAAAATGGAAATTTAATTTTATTTGGAAAATGGTAAATATGATAATTTGATTTGAATTTGAATTTAAATGATTTAATGGAGTATTATTGATTTTTCTATGAATTGAAATGGTTAAATAAATGAATGCTTAAAAGTGTAATCTGAAATATAACTTGACTTGGAAATGTGATATTTGGTTTTAATAAAGGATTAAGTAAATTAAATAAATTGGAAATTTAGTTTAATTTGTGAAATGGTAATTTAAAAATGTAAGTGTTAATAAATTGTCAAATGAAAAAAATGGGAAAATTGTACACTTGAATGTGTTAAGTGAAATTTTTGAAAATTTGGATTTTATTGTAAAAGTTTACTTTATAAAAATCATAAATTAAAATAGTATTGTTAATGAACATTTTTGAATGTTAAAAATATGATTTTTATAATGTTTAAATGGTTTAAATTAAAGTTTATCATTTGCTGGAAATACACTAAATCTGGAAAATACTTTTAATAGCATTCAGAAATGCTATGGTTCTGAATTGCACTAAAATTTGAATAAAAGAGCTATTACAGCATTCTGAAATGCTGTAATTGCTGTAGTTGAACTAAATAAGCTAAAACTTGACTCAAGTCTATTACAGCAGTTCTGTAATTGCTGTAATGGTCTGCTGTCTTTGCTGAATAAGTTTAAAAACCTTATTTTGAAACTTGAGATTTAACAGCATTTTTGGAAAATGCTGTCTTTGCTGTTTTAAACTAAATTTCAACTAAAAATGAGATTTAACAGCAGTTTTAAAATGCTGTCTTTGCTGAATTAAAATGTTTTCAAGTATAACTTATAACAGCTTTTTCTAAATGCTGGGAAAGGCTGAAATTTTCAATGTTTATGGTTTTTAACTAAATAAATGAACTCGGAATGGTCTAAACTTTGGAAATTGAATACTTGAGTTGAAAGTATAATAACTTCACTTTTAGATGGTTTAAATGAATTAATTTAATTGGAATATAATCTATTTAAAGTGTGATTTGATAGAAAAATAAATGAATGATATTTTGGAATTTTAAAAGGTATTTTATTTGATAAATTGGATTTGAATTCAAATAATGATTGAAAGAAAGTTTTGAAAAGATATAATCTTTTGATAAATTGAAATGGTTTGGAAATGATTTAATCTTTATTTGATAAAGATTTGGATTTGAAATGATATTTAATTTTGAAGTATAAAATATTGTTCTGAAATATTATAACCACGAGTATACTTCTCTGTATGTCATTTGATTTCCTGATGATGGTTGTGATGCATATTAACACTGTTAGTTGCATTGTTTACTTCGATATGGACATTTCTGTGATATTGATATTACTGTTTAATTGATGGTTTATGGATCCTTAAAGGATGGGCGATCCCAAGCATATTTTAAGTTATTATGCATTGCTATTACAGTTCACTTGAGTTGGTTTACATTGTATAAGTATGTATGTCCTGACTCGAGTGTTTTGTGTTTTACTTTACGCTCGGGTCAGCCTGAGAATCACAACTTTGGAATTTATCTTCTGGAGCTAGAGATTTGCTGGAGCTTATCTGTCCATCTGTTATTTCTTATCTTCTAATCCAGTTATTTACTATTCGGTATTGTCTCTGTATTATTGATTTATGTATCCTAACTTCTATTGTATCTATTTTGACTATGAGATTTTGTATATGTTTTGAGAGTTTGTGTATAGTAGCTTCATGAACTACTATGGTATTTTATTTCCGCTGCGAGTTATTCTGATATTCTGTGTCTATGATTCTATATTGGAGTTTATTTGCTCTAAATTTTATTACAATCTGTTATTTTGAATTATTCAAGTCAGACATGTGTGGATTATTGTCGATTTGAATGGTCCAAAATAGTGGGTCGTTACACCGAATTAATCACCTTTAATTCTAAATTAAATGTTTACTATCTTCATTCTTATTTAAATAAGATTTAAATAAACATCCAAATCATTTTTATACATATTCAATCCTAGATTAAATTATTTAAACAATCCCAAATATTAAATTCAACAATTTAATTATCAAATAAATCACTATATTTGAAATTCAAGTTATTTAACTTGTAAAATTAACTTTTCAATATTTAAAATTGATTAAATATTCTAAATTCAAATGTCTAAAATTTTAGGCCATTACATTATTCCCCTCTTAAAAGAATTTCGTCCTCGAAATTGCCAAGGCAAGAAAAATGCCCAACCCATTACTTTTTAAAACAAATTAGTTGAAATAACTTACCAAATCCTTTTAAGCCTTTAACTTCCCAAAATCAATTTGTTGAAACCTTTTTATTACTTTTACAAAGTTTCCAACTAATACCATCTCATTCAATCATTTCAGGTTATAACTCAAAATCAAATTTTAGTTATCAAAAATTTCTCAATAATTTTCTAACGCCTTAAATTTACGGAAATTTCGCCCGCATCTTCTTTGCACGGCTAGATCAGAACAACTACAAATCGCCACTACGGGCCCAACCAACAAAAGAAAACAAAAGCCAAGCGGCCCAATCATAAAACCATCAAATTCATACAACAATATAAACATGTACCTTTTAGTCGGGCAACCAAATTTTAGTTATGAAACCAAAAGCATCAACTAGCTCTTGCTTCTATATATTTGCATCTTACTTACCTATGATATCCAATCAAATAGTTCATAATCATATTAATTTGTATTTCCAATTTTCAACATTTGCTTTACTAAAGCCGTTACGATGTACATATATCATCCGTATGCAATATCAAATCTGATCGCTCGCTCGATCATACAATTTCATTTCCGAACTAGTATCTTTTACCCGACCACTTTCGTGTAGACTCAGATCCGGTTCCTTTATTGGAAATCGCCATTCTCCTTGCATAGCCATATACTATGATAGAGAATTCCAGAATCAACCAAAAATCCATATCCAGTGTTCACCGTCAAGGATCGAGTGGAAAACCCTAACTCGGATCGATGTGAATCATCCCAAAACTATGTACTCGAATCTGGATCAAACCATTATGCGAATAAAATAACATACGTACAACCTACGTATTTATTTCAATTGATTGCTTGGCTATACCAAATTCCTTTTTATTCACCTTCACTTCATTCTCATTTATTTTATTCACATTCAATTGACCTACACATTGCTTTATTATCATTCATTTATGACGCAGCGGATAATTCAAAACAATGTAGATCGGTGAAAGTAGCAGTCGATGGATTGATGAATGCTGAATTGCCCGAATTCGTTGATCCGAAGATACCGAACTCTAGCTATCTCGAACTCGTTGATCGCGCACGATACCGGGTTCAAAGATCTTCAATTCTTCAAGCGTTGATCAAGCGCACTTGATTCCGCGAATCGGCTTCTACAATCGTTGAATCGAGCGCACTCGATTAACCGAAAGAGGAGATAGGAGATTACACTCAACTACCAATTTGAATGAAAGCACAAAGCAATCAAAAGAGAATTTTATTCAATATTCAACAACCTTTTACAAATGAGAGACTCGGCCTATTTATAGGCATTTTACAACTCACACAAAAAAACAACGAAATTACGAGTATTAAGTCGGTTCCGAGTTAAGGCTTCCGACCTACGACTTAACAAAGACTTTCGACTCAATATTTACAACACAGTTCAGAAAAAGCTTAAAAATATTACAAGTATTTAGGTCGGCAACGACCTACGACCTGGAATGGACGCGACTTAGCATAGGTCGGCAGCGACCTAACAACAAACAGTTACAACACTGACTTGACGAATTACAGACCAACGGCAGAGATTATCTCGCAGCAAAATCAACGCACCAGGCTTCACGCGACTTAAAACAGGCGGCATCAACGACTTAAAGAAATCAAAGGCTGAGGTTAACTCGGCAGAGAAAACAACGGCTACAGTGCTTTGCGACTTAAAACCAACGACTTAAGATATCAACAGCTGAGATTAAGTCGGCAGAGAAGATCCACGCCTCCAGTCTTCACCGATTTATCCCTTGACTCGTTAGGTCGCTCTCGACCTAACACTTCACCCGTTTGCTCTGTTTTCTCTCTGCATAACTCGGTAGATAGTTCAGGCGACTTAACTAAGTCATAACTCGACAACAACTTATTCCCTGCTTTGTTAAGTCGTACACTTGTCAAAACTAAGTCGTTAACTCGGCAGCGTCTTAAACCTTTGCATTTTTCAACTGTTCTTCCCGTAGTCTTAGGTCGTAACCCAACACGTTTCTTAAGTCGGTCATGACTTATACCTCCTTCCTTAAGTCGGCTACGACTTATGCCTTCACCTTCCTCACTAGTTACTCGACTTATATCTTTGCCTTCCTTGAGTCGGTCTCGACTTAGGACTTCATCTCTGGACTTAGCTGCATCATCCTCCCCAGGTTGAAAGAAATTCGTCCTCGAATTTGCACTCTCGTCTTCCACACCAAACTCATTCGCATGATATTGTACGAGATGCTTAACGTTGAATACGTCCGACGTGTAAACATCATTTGGCAGCTTCAATTTATAAGCATTTTCATTGATCTTCTTTAAAATTTCAACTGGACCAATCTTTCGTGCTTTCAATTTATTGTACGTTCCCACCGGAAAACGATCTTTCGTCAACACTGCATAAACCAAATCACCTTCATGAAATTCAACATTCCTTCGTTTCAGATCTGCAGAACGCTTATACTTCTCATTTGCTTTCTCTAATCGTTCTTGAACGATTTTATGACACTCCGTCAGCCCTTCAACAAAATCAGCAGCTTTCTTAATTGTTCCCTTTGAGTGTGGTATCGTTGTTAAATCCAACGGTCCTTTCGGTAAACTGGAATATACTATCTGGAATGGACTGAACCCAGTACTTCGATTCACAGCATGATTATGGGCAAATTCTGCCTGACATAACTTCACATCCCAACTCTTTAGGTTATCTTGAACAAGACACCTCAACAAGTTTCCCAACGATCGATTAACCACCTCAGTCTGTCCATCCGTTTGCGGATGATAAGCACTACTAAACTTCAGCTTTGTTCCCACCATTTTCCACAAACTCAACCAAAAATGACTCAGAAAACGAGTACCTCTATCCGACACAATAGATTCGGGCAACCCATGAAGTCGATATATCTCTTTGAAAAACAACTGAGCAACATGAACAGCATCTGCCGTTTTCTTACAAGCAATAAAGTGTGCCATTTTCGAGAATCTGTCCACCACCACATATATGGAATCGTTACCTCGCTGTGTCCTCGGTAATCCCAACACGAAGTCCATACTCACATCAACCCATGGTTTATCTGGTACAGGTAATGGCATATATAAACCAGCATTAGTCGCAGTTCCTTTCGAAACCTGACAAATATGACAACGCTCCACAAACCTCTCCACTTCTTTCCTCATCGATGGCCAAAAGTAGGATTGTGAAATTAACTGTAAGGTACGGTCTCTTCCAACATGCCCTTCTTCGTGTAACTCCTTGATAATCTTTATTCTCAGACTACCCTCCGGTATGCACAATCGACTTCCTTTAAAAAGAAAACCATCTACCATCAAAAACTCATCCGTCTTTCCCTCCTTAACTTTATCAACAAACTTCATGAAGTAAGGATCTTCAACAAATAATTCCGGCAACATTTCAAACCCCGTCACTTCAACTTTCAGCGTAGTCAACAAATGACTCCTCCTACTCAAAGCATCAGCCACTCGATTTGTCACCCCTGACTTGTGTTTAACAACAAAAGTAAACTGTTGCAGATATGCAATCCACGATGCATGTCTCGCTGAAATCTTGTCTTGCCCTTGCAAATGCTTCAATGCTTCATGATCAGTGTAAAGAACAAACTCCTTATGAAATAGATAGTGTCTCCAGTGTTTAATAGATTGCACAACGGCATAAAACTCCACATCATATGTACTGTATCGCATCTTCGCTCCTGACAACTTCTCACTGAAATATGCAATAGGACGCCCCTTCTGACTCAACACCCCTCCAATCCCAACCTTGGATGCATCAGTATGTAGTTCGAACACCAACTGAAAATCTGGTAGCACTAGAATTGGTGCAGACGTCAGCAATTCCTTGATTTTTCCAAAAGCAATCCCTACTTCCTCTGACCATGAAAACTGTTTACCTTTCATGCAATCTGTAACAGGCGCCATCACACTACTAAAGTGTGGAATAAACCTTCGATAAAATGAAGCCAACCCATGAAAACTACGAACTTCCGTTATCGTCTTGGGCTGCGGCCAATTTCTGATCGCCTCAACTTTACTTTGGTCAACCTGTATTCCTTTCTCTGAAACAACATACCCCAGAAATAAAACACTATGCGTCATGAACACGCATTTCTTCGTTGCAGCATAGAATTGTTCTTGTCGCAATACCATCAGCACTTTTCTAAGATGATTCAGATGTTCCTCTGAACTCCCACTGTAAATTAGAATATCATCAAAATACACCACCACAAATTTCCCAATGAATGGTCGAAAAATCTGATTCATCACCCTCATGAAAGTACTTGGTGCATTCGATAGACCAAACGGCATTACCAGCCATTCATACAATCCTTCCCTCGTCTTGAATGCTGTCTTCCATTCATCCCCTGGTCTAATGCGAATCTGATGATAACCGCTCTTCAAGTCAATCTTAGAAAAGATAGTAGCTCCGCTTATTTGATCCAACAAGTCATCCAACCTCGGCATCGGAAATCTATATCTCACAGTAATCTTGTTCAATGCTCGACTGTCAGTGCACATTCTCCATGTCCCATCCTTCTTGGGTACCAATAAAGCTGGTACAGCACAAGGACTCAGACTCTCCTGCACACGCCCCTGTTCAAGCAATTCCTCTACCTGCCTCCGCAATTCTTCATGTTCCTTCGGACTCATTCGATAATGTGGTCTGTGTGGCAATACAGCACCTGGAACAAGATCTATTTGATGTTGATTGTCCCTCAACGGTGGCAACTCCGTTGGTAATTCCTCTGGAAATACATCGTCAAATTCTTTCAAAACTGGTTTAACTTCTTCAGGAATTTCAACTTCTTCACTGCTCTCACGTCCAATCAACAAGAATACTTCAGGCTCTTCCTCAACCTCCCTAACAAACTCCTTCAAGGATAATAAAGTTTTCAGCTCTTCGATTTCTTCTGACTTACTTTCTTCTTGTGATTTCTTCTTCGGGACTAAGATAATCTTCGTGCCTTTAAACATGAAACTGTAGCTATTGGTCCGACCGTCATGTAGTACTGCTCGATCATACTGCCATGGTCTTCCCAATAATAAATGACAAACATCCATCTCTACTACATCACACCATATTTCATCTTTGTATTTCTTCCCAATAGAGAATGGTACACGAACTCGTCTATCCACTTTCACTTCTCCTCCTTTTCTCAACCATGCTAACTTGTATGGACTCGGATGTTTCTCTGTCTTTAATTTCAACTTTGTCACAGCTTCGGTTGAAATAATATTATCACAGCTTCCTGCGTCGATCACAAACTTACACACCTTCCCCAGAATAGTACACGTTGACTGAAAGATGTTACTCCTCAACCAACTAGCTTCTTCCTGCTTCGGTGTTAAACACGATCTCCTCAGCATTAGGTTACAACCTTCGTCTCCTGACGCAAGATCCTGCTCATCCTCCTCAGCTGGATTAGAACAATCTCCATCAACATCCTCATCGTCAACTTCTGCAATCATGGTTCTCTTCTTTGGCTTTGGACACTCACTGCTTTTATGACCCAATTCCTGACAATTGTAACATTTGAAACCATTGTTAACCCTTGTCTTCTCAACCTCCTTCACAACTGGTTTTGCAATGGCTTTTGAAACATTCGAACTCCCACTAACTCCCTTCATCGGATTGTTGGAATTTGTAAACACACCTCCTCCTCGTCTCCATTGTTTTTCCCAAGCCAACGCTTTCTGATGTGCTTCTGCTACAGATCTTGGATCGAACATATTAACCATATCCTGAATCTGCATTCTCAATCCTCCAATGAACCTAGATGTCAGCTGCTCTTCTGTTTCCATAATATCATTCCTCGCAATAAGTTGATAGAATTCATCAGCATAGTCATTAACTGTCTTTGTGCCCTGCCTCAAGTTTTGCAAACGTTGATACATCAAAGATTGATAATTGTAAGGTAAGAACGTTGCTTTCATCAACTTCTTCATCTTCTCCCAAGATTCAACTTTTGATTTTCCCATTCGTTCACGTGTAAGCTTGGTTTGCTGCCACCATGCCAAAGCTCTACCCCTCAGCCTCGTAGCAACCAACTTCACTCTACGATGTTCTGGAACTTCTTTAAAGTCAAAAATTTCCTCAACATTAGCTACCCAATCTAGAAACTTTTCTGCTTGCATACCACCTTTGAATTCAGGAATTTCTGTCTTCATCCCCGACTCCCATTTGTGATCATACTCAGAATAGTTTCTTCCTTGACCTCTTCCTTGAATACTACCACCATCATATTCCTCTTCAAAATCAGATGCATAACGATGTCGATTCTGACCACCAACATCTCTACTACCATTGCGCCTTCCACCTTCATCCCTTCTATCTACGTTCCTCCGTTCTCGATCATTCGCGTTTCTCCCTCGTCCTTGATCATTTTCCACACTTCTGTCTCGATTGGAATGTGGCGAGACTCTACTACCCCCATGGTTAGATTCTGGTGAAACCCTTCTCCGATTTTGATTCATCTCTGTCATAAGCCTCTCTAACCGGCCAATTCCTTCATTAAGCTTCTCACTAAAATTCTCATTGATTCTTTGTTCCATTTCATCAGCTTCTTCTCTTCGATACAAAGCTTCTACGTTTTGGTGACGATTAGCTCTTCTTGGCGGCATACTCGAAAACTTCACAAATTCTTCAACACTTCAAAATTCAAACACTTTTCGGATTTTGATCCAAAATGAAACGGATCGAAAACTTCCACTTTGTAGCAAATCGCGATGAACACGATGGACAAAGTTTCGGCCTCCAATGCAAATCCGATCAAACAATCTTCGAACAAAGATGACTCTTCTTCCTCTTACTCTCGGCCTCACTTGCTTACCACGGCCCAACTTCAAAATGATTAGGCTCCAAGTCTCGATCTAGCTATGATTGGCTAGAACAAGCTCTGATACCAAAACTGACGCAGCGGATAATTCAAAACAATGTAGATCGGTGAAAGTAGCAGTCGATGGATTGATGAATGCTGAATTGCCCGAATTCGTTGATTCGAAGATACCGAACTCTAGCTATCTCGAACTCGTTGATCGCGCACGATACCGGGTTCAAAGATCTTCAATTCTTCAAGCGTTGATCAAGCGCACTTGATTCCGCGAATCGGCTTCTACAATCGTTGAATCGAGCGCACTCGATTAACCGAAAGAGGAGATAGGAGATTACACTCAACTACCAATTTGAATGAAAGCACAAAGCAATCAAAAGAGAATTTTATTCAATATTCAACAACCTTTTACAAATGAGAGACTCGGCCTATTTATAGGCATTTTACAACTCACACAAAAAAACAACGAAATTACGAGTATTAAGTCGGTTCCGAGTTAAGGCTTCCGACCTACGACTTAACAAAGACTTCCGACTCAATATTTACAACACAGTTCAGAAAAAGCTTAAAAATATTACAAGTATTTAGGTCGGCAACGACCTACGACCTGGAATGGACGCGACTTAGCATAGGTCGGCAGCGACCTAACAACAAACAGTTACAACACTGACTTGACGAATTACAGACCAACGGCAGAGATTATCTCGCAGCAAAATCAACGCACCAGGCTTCACGCGACTTAAAACAGGCGGCATCAACGACTTAAAGAAATCAAAGGCTGAGGTTAACTCGGCAGAGAAAACAACGGCTACAGTGCTTTGCGACTTAAAACCAACGACTTAAGATATCAACAGCTGAGATTAAGTCGGCAGAGAAGATCCACGCCTCCAGTCTTCACCGATTTATCCCTTGACTCGTTAGGTCGCTCTCGACCTAACACTTCACCCGTTTGCTCTGTTTTCTCTCTGCATAACTCGGTAGATAGTTCAGGCGACTTAACTAAGTCATAACTCGACAACAACTTATTCCCTGCTTTGTTAAGTCGTACACTTGTCAAAACTAAGTCGTTAACTCGGCAGCGTCTTAAACCTTTGCATTTTTCAACTGTTCTTCCCGTAGTCTTAGGTCGTAACCCAACACGTTTCTTAAGTCGGTCACGACTTATACCTCCTTCCTTAAGTCGGCTACGACTTATGCCTTCACCTTCCTCACTAGTTACTCGACTTATATCTTTGCCTTCCTTGAGTCGGTCTCGACTTAGGACTTCATCTCTGGACTTAGCTGCATCAATTTATTTCTTAGTATATTCTTCCAATACTAATATCACTTATGAACCATTCCATTAAATTTTATGTTTAACAACGTTTTACTCCATACTGCTTTCATTTATGAATCATTTCATAAAATTTTACTTAAGTTTATGACAAACATCTTATACCACACTTCACATGTTTATTTCCACTCTACAACTTAAGTTCATATATATTTCTAATCACATTCAATTTCACTTAACTTAATTCGTTTTCCAATTTTCAATATTTAATTCTAACCATTTTCAATTCACTAACTTATTTAATTATTCCATCTCATTGATTCATTTCAAATCACAATCAATTCCATTTCCAAAAATCATTTTATTTAACTTAACTTAAGTTAAATCTTCTTTTCAAATTTGCTTTCTCAACATTCATATGCAATAATTTTAAAACATTGTTTTACTTACTAATTCTCAAAATTTACAAGTTATAAAACATATTTTCTCATATTTCCATAAAACTCTTAGATGAAATTTTTTAGAGTTTAAATGCCCTGTTCTTATTTCAAACTATTTTGAAACAATACTATAATTATTTTCTTTGTATTTCAAATCATAGTTTTGAATTTTTAAAATCAAAACTAGTTTTACCCAAACAAACCTCCAATGGTAGCAATTTCTCTCTTGGAAACCAAAAATGAACGTCCATGATGCTGCCGTCATCATCAAAATTATTTTCCAACGACCGAAGCGAGTTCAATGCTTTCTATTTCTTTTAAATCTCATTAAAAATATTTCCATTCAAAAATATTTTCCAAATAATACTATTATTATTTTCCGAAACTTTAAAAAAAATTCAAAATTAACGGGATTTAAATTCTCAAATTCCTAGCTTTTAAATCCATTAATTAATAAACCACTTTTATAAACCATATTTATACAATTTTACTTTGGTTATATAAATATTTTTTCCTATTTGTATTCATTATAATAATCAACAACTTTTATAGCAACAAATGATAATAACAAATATTACCATTCACTAACATCCAAACACACCATATACACTATAATAGTTTTTGAAAAATTACTTGTTTATATATATATATATAACTGAAAAAAACTACATGTTTATGTATATATATATATATAATATAATCAAGGAAAAATTATTCCATTTACCCAATTTCAAAACAACCAACACAATCGTACCCCTCCATCAAGGTGCTTAGAGACCCCTATCACCATAAGATACTGCACAAATCAACCAACATAATATAAAACATTTTTATATCACTAACAAACACGTGCTCATATATATACACTCAAACTCATTCAAGGTGCTTCTGCCCTATCTAGTATGAATACCCCACTAGAGCCAAGGTTCTCGCTTAACCTTCAGCTTTGATACCAAATGTAACAGCCGAGATTTTCGACTCTCGAAAAATCAACACTAATACGTCTACTGTATTGCATGTCGAGGAATCGAATGCCAGAAAACCCAACTGTTAGAGAAAAAGAAAGAAGGAAGAAGATAAGAAGGAAACTAAACAACACAGAATCTCACAGTGGAACGAATAATCTATAATATACAACAAATCTTTACACAAAAGAAAACTGTAATATACACACACGCACACACACAGAGAGACATTAATCAAAGTATACTAACACATTTCAGCCCGGATAGTTATAACAGCCCGTCCTTACAATTGTTGATAAATAAAATAATGAATGCAGCAGAAAAATAACCGTATACGTGAATATGTCTCTAGGCCTCTAGCTTGTTCCCTGATGCTCCAAAGCAACTAAACTAAATTTGTAATATGCTCCGTCTGACCCGAGCATTATAATATTATAACACTCAAGTCAGTCTGGAAATCCAGCGTGAGAAAACACACCCAACTGGATTTTAAAGTTATCAAAAATCTTTGAAATCAAAAGTATCTTGTAAGACCATGCTGCACATAAACACAGACAGGTACATCACAATTAAATTGTTGTGATGATAGTGAGTGTACATCACAACAATACTAGGTATATAATCAAAAATCAAGAAGGCTCGTTCGCTAATTGTGTAGGATTCCATGGAGGTGCCATCAATACTTTGAGAACGGTCCTCCTACACAAGGATCAGAGATATCCTTCCAAAGCAGCATACAAACCTAGTGTTGTACCATAGGAAAAACATAGCTGGTCTTGCTAAGTTTGAATGCATCGCCCCATGCATGCATAACAATTGTAAGTAATGTCTAGGAGGAGCCATCTGCACCCTACGGGTTTGCCAACCCTACTGGCCATGCCTCCTATCTCTGGTTTCATCCATTACCATTGATAAGGCTACGTCCGACGCTCCAGCTCAAACACCTCCACCAAAATAGATCACGGAATTCCATATGGATTCCCTTACCCCAACGGGTCTCGAAACCATACATGAATTCCAACATTACAACATATGTCACGAAACTCCTCCATAGAACTGTATATGTTTTCAGAGTGGTTACGGTTTTCGAGTCATCTCTTGCGAGTACACTCTTCTGTTTCCCTGGCACTCCAAAATCCAATCGCGACTTTTCGAAAAGCTCAAAGCTGGTTCTTTAGGAAATAATCAGACAATACACAAGAGCGGGGATCACCTCCTAACCGTTTAAATGGACAGATCTCCTCATCATCTGTCCTAGAAGAACGAAATGAGTTTATACGTATAGTATAGCACCACCGATGGTAACTGGACCATATAATTTCCGTGTTTCTTCTAGATATTTCTCGGGTTAAAATCCTTCGGTGTTAAGTAGGGAATATTTCTGTACCATCCAAATTAAGAAAGATTACATATTTAGGCCAAGATTTGATAGTCGGTTATTTAACTATCAACAAACACACATTCAAACAAAGATTTACTCCATACAGAAAAACAACATCGGTTAAGCACATAAGCAACCACTAGCCTCCGTTTAGTATATCTTTCATTCATTTAAAATCACTTTGTAACTTACTTTACAAAAGAATTTTTACAAAGGATATCCACAAATCCCTATATTTTCGATACTTAGAAAATATTCATATACTTATCTCAACGGTATAAGTATATTCACACACATTACACCTTGCATCTTAGAAAATGCACTCATATACTTATCTCTACGGTATAAGTATATTTACACAATTGGGAAAGATTTTCTTTTTATTCGATTCTCAAATAATTTATTAATTCCATACAATTCTCCAAAACCATTTCTAAACCATTTTATAAATCTCCGAAAAACCATTTATAAAAACTCAATCACTTATAAACTCTTTGTACATTTCAAAAGTCAATCATAAACCCTTTATAAATCCATAAAACCATTTATAAAACTCTTATAAATTGTAACAACCCTGAGATTGCAATTACCGAATAATAAATTAAAATTATGATTTTAAGTTGAAAAGGGAGCTAAACAAAAAAATTTGGGAATTTAAATTTGCAATTGGTTTGCAAATTAAAGTATTTTGGGTTTAAAATGGGAAAATTAATATTTTTGGAATTTAATATTTAAAAGGGGAATTTTTAAATGTGATAATGGGTTTAATTGGCTAATGAGACAATTATATGGTTTTGATTAAAACTAGGTTACTACTTAGGATTTTTGTTCAAATGATAACATTAGAAAATTTTCTTTTAAATTTACATATGCACTTAAGTAATTGAACTAAGCCTTATTGGGTTGTAAAACCCTCATAACAAACCCATTAGCCTACCCACTCTATATAATATCTTAAACCCATTTCATAACCCTAACCCTCATCCTCTTCATAAATTCCTAAACCTAAACCTAAGCAAAACTAATGGCCTCCCTTTAGAAGACCCATCTCCATCTCTTCATAATTAGACTTGTTTAATCCTAGCAAGGTAATGCAATCCTAGGCCTAATCACCTTCTAATCTTTATTTTAATCTTTGAAATCTCTTTGTAATCCTTGGTTTTGTTCTCTTTTTAATTTGAAGCTCTCTAATCCACATCCTCTTTGCTTTGGAAAGTTGCACTTGAAGTGTTTGCTTATTTGCTTGATTGGTAGAGGTAATTACTATTGATTAGTAATTAATGCTAGTTGTAATATTGGTAATTACTATTGATTAGTAATTAATGCTAGTTGTAATATTGGTAATTACTATTTGTTAGTAATTATTGCTAGTATAATGTTGATGAAAAATTTTGGTGCCAAAAACTGAAAAAAAACACTCCAAAATGTCAAAAAACACCAAAAACTGTTGGCTGGAAATGTGCTGCAGGCTGAAACAAGTGTCTGGTTGCACCCAGGCAGTGCCCAGGTGAGGCTAGCCCAGCTGGGCAAGCCCAGAGCAGAGCAGGCCAGCCCCCTAAGGGGCTGGCCACATGCATTGAACCCCAGCCCAGGCGGGCTGGGGCATACTGCACCCAGCCCGCGTGGGCTGGGGCAGATTAGCACCCAGCCCGCGTGGGCTGGGTGGTGTAACACCCAGCCCGCGTGGGCTGGGTGCCTCCCAGCTCGCGTGGGCTGGGTAGTAAACACCCAGCCCGCGTGGGCTGGGTAGTAAACACCCAGCCCGCGTGGGCTGGGTGGTGTAACACCCAGCCCGCGTGGGCTGGGTAGAAAACACCCAGCCCGCGTGGGCTGGGTGCTCCCCAGCCCAGGCGGGCTGGGGCATTACTGCACCCAGCCCGCCTGGGCTGGGGCAGGCTGACGCGGGCCGGGCCCGCGTAAGTAAAAAATAATAATAATAATAATAATAATAATAATAATAATAAATATTTTTTTTAAACCCTGTTTCAGATTTTTTATCTCCACTTCGCGATGCCGCCACGATCACATCCGAAGTCGAAATTCGACGTTTTTGGTCTCGTTGGAAAAGTGGAGTTTCGAACTTCATCTCTGTAAAATTTAGACATCATCGGCATTCTTTTGGTACTTCGAATTTCATGTCGAAGTTGAACTCTTGTCGCTGTTTGTAAACAGTGTGAATCTTGTTCTGGGTCCAACTTTGAGACGTCGCTGCTACTTCGTCTCAACTCGGATTCCAGAAATTCTTTTTGCATCTTATAGTAGGGATGTTGGACTATATGCCTACTAGTTTTCATGTCATTTGGATTCAGTTTGCTGGTCCAAATAAATTGCCGAACTTGGGTTCGCAGCAGTTTTTGAATGGTCAAACACTTAGAATGAAAATCAAATATCCCTTCTGTTTCCAGCTTTTGAGCGCCACTCCGCAATGCCGCCACGTTCGCATCGGAAGTCGGAATTCGACGTTGTTGGTCTCGTTAGAAAGGTGGAGTTACGAACTCCATCTCAGGAAAATTTGAACAACATTGGAGTTCGTTTGGTACTTCGAATTTCGTGTCGAAGTTGAACTCTGGTCGTTGTTTGTAAACAGTGTTAATCTTGTTCTGGGTCCAACTTTGAGACGTCGCTGCCGCTTCGTCATCCAGAAATTCTTTTTGCATCTTAAAGTAGGGATGTTGGACTACATGCCTGCAAATTTTCATGACATTTGGACACTGTTTGGTGGTCCAAATAAATTGCCGAACTTGGATTCACAGCTGTTTTTGAATGTTTACAAACACTTAGAATATTTTCAGTGATTTTCTGGTTTTCATTATTTCTTTGAGATTTGTCTCTAGATTTCGTACACGGGTTTTATGAATCATTTTCAAAAGATTTTTCACTCCTAAATGGCTTTTGAAAATTATTATATAATATTATTTTAATTATTAAATTAATTACTCCATAATAGGAGACCTTTCAAAAGACCGTTTTAAAAGTGATTTCGAAAATCAATTATAAATCCGTTTTACACCATTATTTTCTATAATAAAAATCTCACACTCACTTTTAGCACGTCGAGCGAAGTGGAAAGGTGCTTAAACGGTTAGGAAATCTCCGGTCTATGGAAACCGTGTGTATTTTCTTTCCGGTTAATCCCCGACCTATTCGATTGATCGTTTTGACCTTTGGGTCTAGTTTACCGATGATATGAGGTAGACTTTTTATTGTTTGGAGTGTGAGCTTGCTATTGGTTAGGAAACCGTTTAGTGCGAACGTGGGGTATGGGACTCATTGTTAACACTTTGCGGGTTCCTCTCCAAGAAGTTAGTGACACATTAGCCTCTGGGCGGCCAGTACTGGACCTCTGGGTCACCACGCCTCTGGGCAACCGTCTCTGGACACCTGCTCTATGGAGCAGTTTATTTTTTGGCATGTGCCTCTGGGCCTTTATCCTTCTGGGAAGGATCTCGCCGTCTCGCGCGTTTCGCATCGGTGCGAGTGATCGATCACAACTCTACAGTACTTGGCAACAACGACTCTGGTCGGTGCACGTGCAATACTTGTATTATCTGATGATTTTTATATCCATTCGAGTACCGCCATTCGTTGTTGGTTCTATGGAACCATACGATGTAAGTGCGATTGCCTTGTGGATTCACAGTGTCTCTGGACACTGCTTTTCAGTGTTGGATTTCATTGACTTTTCAGTATATCCCCATTGCTCTTTGGAGCATCGATCTTTGCTTGGGCATTGATTACAGACTCTGGTCACTCTTGGGATTATTGCCTATGGGCATCTTTTTATAGATTTGGCTACGCCGATGATATGAGGCGATTTTATTTATTCTACACTTTGGTGTTGATTTCTCTTTGGAGATTTTTATTGTTTATTGATGATTAGGGATCGTCATTATATTCATGTGGTTCATAATATACTTCTCTTTGGATAAGTACTATTTTACTTATGTAACGCATTATTCTATATCTCAGTTATTACTGATTGTTTAGCTAGCCTGACCCGAGTGTTTTCGCTCGGGTCAGACCGAGTTGTTTCAGGTTAGGTCTCTGGACTTAGCTGCTCTATGCTTCCGCTTTGGACTTATCTGCTATGCTTTTGAGATAGCTTATCTTAGTGTCCGCTTATGATATTATTCAGACTCTGATATGTACATATTTTTGACTCACATGTGTGAGCAGTGGCTTTGTACCCACTTATGATATTTGGATCTGTATTGATGATGTATTGTTCTGGGATTTTATATCTGTTATGTGATTCTGTTCTGTGATGTTTTTATCATTTAATATTATGCTTTGTCCTGATAGATCTTTAGCCATTTGTAATTTCGTTATAAGTATTTACTGAATATGTCGAACCACTTGAAAAAAATATATAGATACCATCCTTTCGACGTATTCAGTAGATAGTTATAGCTTGATTACAAATGGTCGCTTCCACTATACTCTATTCTCCGCTTTAACAGACAGTATTACTCCCGTAATACTCTTTGTTACAGTGGGTCTCGGAGTGGGGCGTTACAGCTTGGTATCAGAGCCTGGTTTCAGGAATAAGCATAATAAACACAGAACAGTAACACTTAGTACAATACATCCTAGTATGATTCGAATATTACAAAGCCCTTTCCTCATGACATTGGATAGATAAGTTAGGAATATGTTTAGGAATACATTTATATTCCGTAGTATTCCATTTGAATTATCTATCTTTGAATCGTGCTTAACTCGCATCTTCATCTCAGCCTCGAGGTACGCATCCTTCCGTTCTCGAAGGTTCTATTTTATTTCACGATCAATCTTTTAGAGTTTTTTGATACGGGTGTCTCTCACTCATTCGTATCAAAAGAACTAGTTGATACTTTATCTTTGGATGTTACTTGTATGGTTTCTTCACTAAGGATTGTGAATCCCATTGGTGGATCCACGACCCTTAGCTTGCTCTGTGAGAATATAAATATTGATCTTTGTGGATTTTCTTTCCGTGCGAATCTGCACGTTGTGGATTAGATGTTATAGACGATTTCTATATTTAAGGAATTACGGGGACGCAATTTTCTTAAGGGGGGAGTCTGTAACAACCCTGAGAATGCAATTACCGAATAATAAATTAAAATTATGATTTTAAGTTGAAAAGGGAGCTAAACAAAAAAATTTGGGAATTTAAATTTGCAATTGGTTTGCAAATTAAAGTATTTTGGGTTTAAAATGGGAAAATTAATATTTTTGGAATTTAATATTTAAAAGGGGAATTTTTAAATGTGATAATGGGTTTAATTGGCTAATGAGACAATTATATGGTTTTGATTAAAACTAGGTTACTACTTAGGATTTTTGTTGAAATGATAACATTAGAAAATTTTCTTTTAAATTTACATATGCACTTAAGTAATTGAACTAAGCCTTATTGGGTTGTAAAACCCTCATAACAAACCCATTAGCCTACCCACTCTATATAATATCTTAAACCCATTTCATAACCCTAACCCACATCCTCTTCATAAATTCCTAAACCTAAACCTAAGCAAAACTAATGGCCTCCCTTTAGAAGACCCATCTCCATCTCTTCATAATTAGACTTGTTTAATCCTAGCAAGGTAATGCAATCCTAGGCCTAATCACCTTCTAATCTTTATTTTAATCTTTGAAATCTCTTTGTAATCCTTGGTTTTGTTCTCTTTTTAATTTGAAGCTCTCTAATCCACATCCTCTTTGCTTTGGAAAGTTGCACTTGAAGTGTTTGCTTATTTGCTTGATTGGTAGAGGTAATTACTATTGATTAGTAATTAATGCTAGTTGTAATATTGGTAATTACTATTGATTAGTAATTAATGCTAGTTGTATTATTGGTAATCACTATTTATTAGTAATTATTGCTAGCATAATTTTGATGAAAATTTTGATGCCCAAAATTGAAAAAAACACTCCAAAATGTCAAAAAACACCAAAAACTGTTGGCTGGAAATATGCTGCAGGCTGAAACAAGTGTCTGGTTGCACCCAGGCAGTGCCCAGGTGAGGTAGCCCAGCTGGGCAAGCCCAGAGCAGAGCAGGCCAGCCCCCTAAGGGGCTGGCCACATGCATTGAACCCCAGCCCAGGCGGGCTGGGGCATACTGCACCCAGCCCGCGTGGGCTGGGGCAGATCAGCACCCAGCCCGCGTGGGCTGGGTGGTGTAACACCCAGCCCGCGTGGGCTGGGTGCCTCCCAGCCCGCGTGGGCTGGGTAGTAAACACCCAGCCCGCGTGGGCTGGGTGGTGTAACACCCAGCCCGCGTGGGCTGGGTGCCTCCCAGCCCGCGTGGGCTGGGTAGAAAACACCCAGCCCGCGTGGGCTGGGTAGAAAACACCCAGCCCAAGTGGGCTGGGGCATTACTGCACCCAGCCCGCCTGGGCTGGGGCAGGCTGACGCGGGCCGGGCCCGCATAAGTAAAAATAATAATAATAATAATAATAAATATTTTTTTTTAAACCCTGTTTCAGATTTTTTATTTCCACTTCGCGATGCCGCCACGATCGTATCCGATGTCGGAATTCGACGTTTTTGGTCTCGTTGGAAAAGTGGAGTTTCGAACTTCATCTCTGTAAAATTTAGAAATCATCGGCATTCTTTTGGTACTTCGAATTTCATGTCGAAGTTGAACTCTTGTCGCTGTTTGTAAACAGTGTGAATCTTGTTCTGGGTCCAACTTTGAGACGTCGCTGCTACTTCGTCTCAACTCGGATTCCAGAAATTCTTTTTGCATCTTATAGTAGGGATGTTGGAATATATGCCTACTAGTTTTCATGTCATTTGGATTCAGTTTGCTGGTCCAAATAAATTGCCGAACTTGGGTTCGCAGCAGTTTTTGAATGGTCAAACACTTAGAATGAAAATCAAATATCCCTTCTGTTTCCAGCTTTTGAGCGCCACTCCGCGATGCCGCCACGTTCGCATAGGAAGTCGGAATTCGACGTTGTTGTTCTCGTTAGAAAGGTGGAGTTACGAACTCCATTTCAGGAAAATTTGAACAACATTGGAGTTCGTTTGGTACTTCGAATTTCGTGTCGAAGTTGAACTCTGGTCGTTGTTTGTAAACAGTGTTAATCTTGTTCTGGGTCCAATTTTGAGACGTCGCTGCCGCTTCGTCTCAACTTGGAATCCAGAAATTCTTTTTGCATCTTAAAGTAGGGATGTTGGTCTACATGCCTGCAAATTTTCATGACATTTGGACACTGTTTGGTGGTCCAAATAAATTGCCGAACTTGGGTTCACAGCTGTTTTTGAATGTTTACAAACACTTAGAATATTTTCAGTGATTTTCTGGTTTTCATTATTTCTTTGAGATTTGTCTCTAGATTTCGTACACGGGTTTTATGAATCATTTTCAAAAGATTTTTCACTCCTAAATGGCTTTTGAAAATTATTATATAATATTATTTTAATTATTAAATTAATTACTCCATAATAGGAGACCTTTCAAAAGACCGTTTTAAAAGTGATTTCGAAAATCAATTATAAATCCGTTTTACACCATTATTTTCTATAATAAAAATCTCACACTCACTTTTAGCACGTCGAGCGAAGTGGAAAGGTGCTTAAACGGTTAGGAAATCTCCGGTCTATGGAAACCGTGTGTATTTTCTTTCCGGTTAATCCCCGACCTATTCGATTGATCGTTTTGACCTTTGGGTCTAGTTTACCGATGATATGAGGTAGACTTTTTATTGTTTGGAGTGTGAGCTTGCTATTGGTTAGGAAACCGTTTAGTGCGAACGTTGGGTATGGGACTCATTGTTAACACTTTGCGGGTTCCTCTCCAAGAAGTTAGTGACACAATAGCCTCTGGGCGGCCAGTACTGGACCTCTGGGTCACCACGCCTCTGGGCAACCGTCTCTGGACACCTGCTCTATGGAGCAGTTTATTTTTCGGTGTGTGCCTCTGGGCCTTTATCCTTCTGGGAAGGATCTCGCCGTCTCGCGCGTTTCGCATCGGTGCGAGTGATCGATCACAACTCTACAGTACTTGGCAACAACGACTCTGGTCGGTGCACGTGCAATACTTGTATTATCTGATGATTTTTATATCCATTCGAGTACCGCCATTCGTTGTTGGTTCTATGGAACCATACGATGTAAGTGCGATTGCCTTGTGGATTCACAGTGTCTCTGGACACTGCTTTTCAGTGTTGGATTTCATTGACTTTTCAGTATATCCCCATTGCTCTTTGGAGCATCGATCTTTGCTTGGGCATTGATTACAGACTCTGGTCACTCTTGGGATTATTGCCTATGGGCATCTTTTTATAGCTTTGGCTACGCCGATGATATGAGGCGATTTTATTTATTCTACACTTTGGTGTTGATTTCTCTTTGGAGATTTTTATTGTTTATTGATGATTAGGGATCGTCATTATATTCATGTGGTTCATAATATACTTCTCTTTGGATAAGTACTATTTTACTTATGTACCGCATTATTCTATATCTCAGTTATTACTGATTGTTTAGCTAGCCTGACCCGAGTGTTTTCGCTCGGGTCAGACCGAGTTGTTTCAGGTTAGGTCTCTGGACTTAGCTGCTCTATGCTTCTGCTTTGGACTTATCTGCTATGCTTTTGAGATAGCTTATCTTAGTGTCCGCTTATGATATTATTCAGACTCTGATATGTACATATTTTTGACTCACATGTGTGAGCAGTGGCTTTGTACCCACTTATGATACTTGGATCTGTATTGATGATGTATTGTTCTGGGATTTTATATCTGTTATGTGATTCTGTTCTGTGATGTTTTTATCATTTAATATTATGCTTTGTCCTGATAGATCTTTAGCCATTTGTAATTTCGTTATAAGTATTTACTGAATATGTCGAACCACTTGAAAAAAATATATAGATACCATCCTTTCGACGTATTCAGTAGATAGTTATAGCTTGATTACAAATGGTCGCTTCCACTATACTCTATTCTCCGCTTTAACAGACAGTATTACTCCCGTAATACTCTTTGTTACAGTGGGTCTCGGAGTGGGGCGTTACATAAATCTATAAACCCGTTTCTAAATTTCGTTTATAAATATCTAACCATTTATAAACTCTTTCACCTTGTAAATAACCTTCCCTTAAGTCTTCAAACCATTTTGTAAACTCCTTTATAAAATCCAAATCTTTCAACTCTATTCATGGGTCTCAGAAACATTTATAAATAAATAAAAATATTTTACTTCAAAACACCATTATATAATAATAATTATTAACAATAAACATTATAAATAAATGAAAATTATTAACTTTAAAACATCTTAAAATTAATTATTAATAATTTCAAGATATTGTTAAACAAACAATAATAATTAATCTTTACCATTTTTTAAAAAATAATAATAAATTATTTTCAAAACCTTATTAATAATCCTTATTATTAATTTCAAACCACAATTATAATTGAAATAATTAACCTTTCAAAACATTAACATTTTGATTAATTCTTTAAAACAATATTTACTATAAACAAATAACTTTAAAACAATACTTATATAATTAAATAACCTTAAAATTATATAACTATAATTAAATAACTTTAAAACAGTATATTTTCGAAACCCAATTTCAAATTAAAAATCGTTTCCCATCTCAAAACCAGTTCCAACTCAATGATAATTTATAGTATTTCAAGATACTAATTTAAGGCCAATAGCTACCCAACGCTTAACTAATATCGATATTGATTTTCTATCACTATTGGATTTTAGTTTTCAAACATATAACAATGTTATAACCACAGTATCCACAATTAGGTTCATTTTCGACAATTCATATAAAATAAATATTATTGAAACAATTCAACGATAGCGAGGAATCCCGTTGGATCTCTCCAACCTGTTTCCCCCTACATCACAACTCATATATATCAGCACATATGTGTGTAAATAAAATCAACGGTGGTGAAGAATCCTATTGGATCCCTCAAACTTGTCCCTCGCATCACATACAGTATATAATCAATAATATAAATCAACCACTTCGAGGCGGGATTCGTATACAATGTTCATCCGCTCTTATACGGGAACATAATAGGGTCTCATCCGCTCTGGGCAGGAATATATCCAAACCAAATAATAATATAGTAAATCATCCAAATGATCATTTAACAATTTTTATCAACTATATATCATACTAGATAACCAAAAAGGTGAGTTTCTAACTCACCGGAATTTTCTGTTGTCGACGAGGCATTCCGGTTTGGAACTAATACCAAACGACGTCCGATTTTAGCCCAATTTTCAACTATCTCCAAATTTATCCAAAAAAGTTTCATTGCGAAGCTTACGTCATTATGAGCGCAACACAAAAACCCATGCCTTGATTGGACCTCGTATGAGAGAGTTATTAAAATTTAAATTATCGATTTTAAACTAAAAAATAAATAAATAAACTAATTACAACTTCATCATATTTACAATTCTGCCCTACCATCATCTTCCCTAATTCAAACAAACACTCCCGCTCATCTACAGCAGCTACCCACCATGGATGACACTTCCCAAGCCTCTAACTCACTTTCCGATCCACGAAATCAACAACCGATGCCTCCGACATATTCCTCATCCCGACCCGCATCCATCCATCATCATTTTTCTCCACCCAAGCCTTCCTATAAAAACATGATTCAACCTACCATGCCATGTCCGTACAATAGTTTGGACCTCCCAACACATCACCGAGCTTCTCCAGATCAAGCCTACAAATGCTACACACTCCTACGAACTCAAATCTGGCCTCCATACTCCTGATCGAAGGTCATATTTTAAACCATTGCTAACCCTAGTCTCATACTCATGTTAAAAGCTCACTGAAACAACATCAAACCACACACTTTAGCCGTACCCCTCCATTTGGATATCAATGTAGATCTAGGAAGTCTGAACGCAAAGCCATCTCCTTTTAATTTTTCTGATTTTAATTCAAATTGATTTGAATTTTTGAAGCTAATGTTTACTTAGCCTTTTTTTCTTGCATGAAAACCATTTGAATGAAAGAATGAGTGTGCGTGTTTTATAGTTGAGGAAGTATGGCAGCAACGTGGTTAGGTATGGTCTGTTTTGATGCTGAAGGTATAGAATGTTAATGGGTACAATATATTATTTAACTTAAAAAAATATTCATCAAAAACACCTCAAAATCTCGAACTCCAATCGAGACATGCCGCTTGGCGTTCTATATGTTATACCCCTATTTCGAATACAATGGAACTTGTTTCGAGACCTAATTCGATTGTATACAGAAGTTAGCTTTTTTACCCCAGTTAATATATTAATTTCTGAAATTAATTTATAAGCGTTCTGAGCTCGCACGACCAAACGATACGTCCAATCGTCATGAAATTCGTTATCATATAATAATACACTATTACAGATCTAATGGCGTTGGTTTCATCAAAATCCGAGACAGTGCCCCAGAAGGCTGTTTTTATATGTTAATTAAAACGAATTATTTCAAAAACCGAATTAATCACTTTTAATTCTAAATTAAATGTTTACTATCTTCATTCTTATTTAAATAAGATTTAATAAACTTTCAAAATCATTTTTATCCACATTAAATCCCAAATTAAATTATTTAAACAATCCCAAATATTAAATTCAACAATTTGATTATCAAATAAATCGCTATATTTGAAATTCAAGTTACTTAACTTGTAAAATTAACTTTTCAATATTTTAAATTGGTTAAATATTCCAAATTCAAATGACTAAAATTTTAGGTCGTTTCATTATTTCTCCCTTAAAAGAATTTCGTCCTCGAAATTGCTAAGGCAAGAAAAATGCCCAACCCATTACATTTTAAAACCAATTAGTTGAAATAACTTACTAGATCCTTTTAAGCCTTTAACTACCCAAAATCAATTGGTTGAAACCTTTTTATTACTTTTACTAAGTTTCCAACTAATATCATCCAATTCAATCATTTCAGGTTATAACTCAAAATCAAATTTTAGTTATGAAAAAATTCTTCAAAATTTCTCAAAAATATTCTAACGCCTTAAATATACGGAAATTTCGCCCATGTCTCCTTTGCGCGGCTAGATCAGAACAACTACAAATTGCCACTATGGGCCCAACCAACAAAAGAAAAGAAAAGCCAAACGGCCCAATCATAAAACCATCAAATTCAAACAACAATATAAACATGTACTTTTTAGTCGGGCAACCAAATTTTACTTATGAATCCAAAAGCATCAACTAGCTCTTGCTTCTATATATCTGCATCTTACATACCCATGATATCCAATCAAATAGTTCATAATCATATTAATTTGTATTTCCAATTTTCAACATTTGCTTTACAAAAGCCGGTATGATGGACATATATCATCTGTATGCAATATAAAATCTGATCGCTCGCTCGATCATATAATTTCATTTCCGAACTAGTATCGTTTACCCGACCACTTTCGTGCAGACTCAAATCCGGTTCCTTGATTGGAAATCGCCATTCTCCTTTCATAGCCATATACTATGATAGAGAATTCCAGAATCAACCAAAAATCCATATACAGTGTTCACCGTCAAGGATCGAGTGGAAAATCCTAACTCATATCGATGTGAATCATCCCGAAACTATGTACTCGAATCTGGATCAAACCGTTATGCGAATAAAATTACATACGTACAACCCACATGTTTATTTTAATTGATTGCTTGGCTATACCAAATTCCTTTTTATTCACATTCACTTCATTCTCATTTATTTTATTCACATCCAATTGACCTATACATTGCTTTATTATCATTCATTTATTTCTTAGTATATTCTTCCAATACTAATATCACTTATGAACCATTCCATCAAATTTTATGTTTAACAACGTTTTATTCCATACTACATTCATTTACGAATCATTTCATAAAATTTTACTTAAGTTTATAACAAACATCTTATACCACACTTCACATGTTTATTTCCACTCTACAACTTAAGTCCATATCTATTTCTAACCAAATTCAGTTTCATTTAACACAATTCATTTTCCAATTTTCAATATTTAATTCTAACCATTTTCAATTCACTAATTTAATTAGTCCATCTCATTGATTCATTTCAAATCACAATCAATTCCATTTTCAAAAATCATTTCATTTAACTTAAGTTAAGTTAAATCATCTTTTCAAATTTGCTTTCTCAACATTCACATGCAACAATTTTAAAACATTGTTTTACTTACTAATTCTCAACATTTACAAGTTATAAAACTTATTTTCTCATATTTCCATAAAACTCTTAGATGCAAATTTTCAAAGTTTAAACGCCCTGTTCTTATTTAAACTATTTTGAAACAATACTATAATTATTTGTTTGTATTTCAAATCATACTTTTGAATTTTTAAAATCCAAAGTAGTTTCACCCAAACAAACCTCCAATGTTAGCAATTCTTCTCTTGGAAACCCAAAAATGAACGTCGATGATGCTGCCGTCATCATCGAAATTATTTTCCAATGACCGATGTGAGTTCAATGCTTTCTATCTCTTTTAAATCTCTTTAAAAAAATTCCATTCAAAAATAATACTGTTATTATTTTCTGAAACTTTGAAAAAAAAATTCCAAAATTAACCGGATTTAAATTCTCAAATTCCCAGCTTTTAAATCCTTTTTAATTTATAAACCGCTTTATAAATCATATTTATATAATTTCACTTTGGTTATATAAACATATTTTTTCTACTTGTTTTCATTATAATAATAACAACAACTTTTATAGCAACAAATGATAATAATCAAATATTACCATTCACTAACATCCAAACACACCATATACACTATAATAATTTCTGAAAAACTACTCCTTTATATATATAAAATATAATCAAGGTAAAATTATTCCATTTAACCAAATTAAAAACAATACCATGTCGAATTGCTCTGTTCAAGTGTTTGGAGACCCCGATCAATAATGTTAATTACCGGTATTAACTAGAATCCATAAGCCACTCCAAAAATCAACCAACACAATATAAAACATTTTTATATCACTAACTAATACGTGCTCATATATACACACTCAAACTCATTCAAGGTGCTTCAGACCGTATCTATTATGAGTACCCCACCAGAGCCAAGGTTCTCGCTTAACCTAACGCTCTGATACCAAATGTAACAGCCGAGATTTTCGACCCTCTAAAAATTGACACTAACATCTACTGTATTGCATAACGAGGAATCAAATGCCAGAAAACCCAATTGTTAGGGAAAAGAAAGAAGGAAGAAGATAAGAAGGAAACTAAACAACACAGAATCTCACAACCGAACGAATAATCTATAACATGCAACAAATCTTTACACAAAAGAAAACTGTAATATATACACACACACACAGACATCAATCAGAGTATACTAACACATTTCAGCCTGGACAATTATAACAGCCTGTCCTTACAATTGCTGATAAATACAACAATGAATGCAGCGGAAAAATAACCATATACGTGAATACGTCTCTGGGCCTTTAGCTCGTTTCCTGAAGCTCCAAAGCATCCAAACTAAATCTGTAATATGCTTCGTCTGACCCGAGCATTATAATAAAATAACACCCGAGTCAGTTTGGAAAACCAGAGTGAGAAAACACACTCAACTGGATTTTAAAGTTATTAAAAATCTTTGAAATCAAAAGTATCTCGTAAGACCACGCTGCACATAAACACGGATGTGTTTTTACCTTACGATAACTAAAACCTTTCCTATAGAAACTCCATTGCTATTATAATAATGTCTAAGAGTGAAAATAATAATAATCAAATAGCTGTGATGCTCGTGAATGTACATGACAACAATACAAGGTATATAATCAGAAACCAATAAGGCTCGTTTGCTAATTGTGTAGGATTCCATGGAGGTGGCCCCGGTACTTCGAGAATGGTCCTCTTGCACATGATCAGAGACATCCTTCCAAAGCAGCATACATCCCTAGTGTTGTACCATAGGAAAAACATTGTTGGTCATGCTAAGTCCGAATGCATCGTCCCATGCATGCATAACAACTGTAAGTAAGGTCTAGGAGGAGTCGACTACACCCTATGGGTTTGCCAGCCCTACTGGCCATGCCTCCTATCTCTGGTTTTAGCCATTACCGCTGATGAGGCTATGTCCGGTGCTCCAGCTCACGCTCTGCCACCAAAATAGATCATGGAATCCCATATGGATTACCATACCCCAACGGGTCTCGGAACTATACATGAATTTCAACATTTCAACATATGTCACGAAACTCCTCCATAGAACCGTATATGTTTTCAGACTGGGTACGATTTTCGAGTCATCTCATACTAGTACACTCTTCCGTTTCCCTGGCGCTCCAAAATCCAATCGTTGATTTTTTGGAATGCTCAAAGCCGGTTCTTTAGGAAATAATCAGACAATACACAAAAGTGGGGATAACCCTCTAATCGTTTAAGTGGACGGATCTCCTCATCATTTGTCCTAGAAGAATGAAACGAGTTTATATGTACAGTATAGCACCACCGACGGTAACTGTACCATATAATTCCCGTGTTTCTCCTAGATATTTCTCGAGTTAAAATCCTTTGGTGTTAAGTAGGGAATATTTCTGTACCACCAAAATTATGAATGAATACATATTTAGGCCAAAATTTGATAATCGGTTATTTAACTATCAACAAATACATATTCAAACAAAGATTTACGCCACAGGGAAAAACAACATCAGCTAAGCACATAAGCAACCACTAGCCTCCTTTTAATAAATCTTTCATTCATTTAAAATCACTTTGTAACTTACTTGTACAAATGTAATTTTACAAAGGTATATCCACAAATCCTTATATTTTCAATACTTAGAAAATATTCATATACTTATCTCAACGGTATAAGTATATTCACACACATTACACCTCACATCTTAGAAAATGCACTCATATACTTATCTCTATGGTATAAGTTTATTTACAAAATTGGGAAAGATTTTCTTGTTATTCGATTCTTAAATCATTTATAAATTCCTTACAATTCTACAAAACCATTTATAAACCATTTTATAAATCTCCGAAAAACCATTAATAAAAATTCAATCACTTATAAACTCTTTGTACATTTCAAAAGTCATTCATAAACTTTTTATAAATCCATAAAACCATTTATAAAACTCCTTTTATAAATCTGTAAACTCGTTTCTAAAATTTGTTTATAAATATCTAACCATTTATAACCTCTTTCACCTTGTAAATAACCTTCCCTTAAGTCTTCAAACCATTTTATAAACTCCTTTATAAAATCCAAGTCTTTCAACTCTATTAATGGGTCTCAGAAAGATTTATAAATAATTAAAAATCTTTTATATCAAAATGCCATTATATAATAATAATTATTAACAATAAACATTATAAATAAATGAAAATTATAAACTTTAAAACATTTTAAAAATAATAATTAATAATTTCAGGATATTGTTAAATAAACAATAATAATTAATCTTTACCATTTTTAAATAATAATAAATTATTTTCAAAACCTTATTGATAATCCTTATTATTAATTTCAAACCATAATTATTCTTGAAATAATTAACCTTTAAAAATATTAAAATTTTGATAAATTCTTTAAAACAATATTAACTATAAACAAATAACTTTAAAAGAATATTAATATAGTTAAATAACCTTAAAATAATATTACTATAATTAAATAACTTTAAAACAATATATTTTTGAAATCTAATTTCGGATTGAAAATAATTTCCCGTCTCAAAACCAATTCCAACTCGATGGAAATTTATAGTATTTCAAGAGACTAATTTACGGCCAATAGCTACCTAACGCTTAACCAATATCGATATTGATTTTCTATCACTACTGGGTTTTAGTTTACAACATATAACGATGTTATAACTACAATATCCACAATTAGGTTCATTATCAATAATCCATATAAAAGAAATATTATTGAAACAATTCAATAATAGTGAGAAATCCCGTTAGATCCCTCCAACCTGTTTTTCCCTGCATCACAACTCATATATATCAGCACATATATATGTAAATAAAATCAATAGTGGTAAGGAATCCTATTGGATCCTTCCATCCTGTCCCCTCGCATCATATACAATATATAATCAATAATATAAATCAACCTCTTCGAGGAGGGATTCGTATACAAAGGGTCATCCGCTCTTACATGGGAACATAATAGGGTCTCATCCGCTCTAGGGGCAGGAATATATCTAAACCTGCTAAAATATAGTAAATCATCCAAACGATCATTTAACAATTTATATAAACTATATATCATACTAGTTAACCAAAAAGGTGAGTTTAACTCACCGAAATTTTCTATCGTCATCGAGGCGTTCCGCTTTGGAACTAAAACCGAACGACGTCCGATTTTAGCACAAATTTCGACTGTTTCCAAATTCGTCCAAACCAGTTCCATTGTGAAGCTTACATCGTTACGAGTGCAATGCAAAAACCCACGCCTCGATTTTTCCTAGTATGAAAGAGTTATTTAATTTTTAAATTATCGATTTTAAACTAAAAGAATAAATAAATAAACTAATTACAACTTCATCGTATTTGCAGTTTTGCCCTACCATCATCTTCCCTAATTCAAACAAGCACTCCTGCTCATCTACAGCAGCTACCCACTATGGACGACACTTACCAAGCCTCTAACTCACTTTTCGATCCGTGAAATCAACAACCTACGCCTTCGATATACTCCTCTTCCCGACCCGCATCCATCCATCATCATTTTTCTCCACCCGAGCCTTCCTATAAAAACGCGATTCAACCCACCATGCCACGTTCGTACAATAGTTCGGACTTCCCAACACCTCACCGAGCTTCTCCAAACGAGCCTACAAATGCTTCGCACTCCTACGAACTTAAATCTGGCTTCCATACTCCCGATCGAAGCTCATATTTTAAACCATTGCTAACCCTAGTCTCATACTTATGTTAAAAGCTCACTAGAACAACATCAAAGCACACATTTCTGCCGTATTCCTCCATTTGGATATCAGAATGTAGATCTAGGGAGTCTAAACGCAAAACCATCTCCTTTTCATTTTTTTGATTTTAATTCAAATTGATTTGAATTTTTAAACCTTATGTTTACTTAACTTTTTTTTTCTTGCATGAAAACCATTTGAACGAGAGAGGGAGTGTGTGTTTATAGCCGAGGAAGTATGGCAACAACGTGGTTAGGTATGGTCTGCTATGGTGCTGAAGGTATGGGCTAATAATGGGTAAAATATATTATTTAATTTAAAAATGATTCATTCAAAACACCTCAAAAATCTCGAATTCCAATCGAGATGTGCCGCTTGGCGTTCTATATGTTATACCCCTATTTCGAACACAATGGAACTTGTTTCAAGACCTAATTCGATCATATGCAGAAGATAACTTTTCAACCCAGTTATTATATTAATTTCTGAAATTAATTTATAAGCGTTCCAAGCTTGCATGACCAAACAATACATCCAATTGCCATGAAATTCGTTATCATATTATAATACACTATCACGAAACCAAAGACATTGGTTTCGTCGAAATCCAAGATAGTGCTACGGAAGGCTATTTTTATATGTTAATTAAAACGAATTATTTCAAAAACTGAATTAATCACTTTTAATTCTAAGTTAAAGGTTTACTATCTTCATTCTTATTTGAATAGGATTTAAAACAACTTTCGAAATCAATTTTATTCACATTAAATCCCAGGTTAAATTATTTAAATAATCCTAAATATTAAATTCAACAATCTAATTATCAAATAAATCGCTATATTTGAAATTCAAGTTATTTAACTTGTAAAATTATTTTTTCATTATTTCAAATTGATTTAATATTTCAAATTCAAATGACTAAAATTATAGGTCATTACACATGAATACATCTCAGGGCCTCCAACTCATCTCCTGAAGCTTCAAAGCATCCAAAGCATCTCAGGGCCTCCAACTCATCGATAGTGTCTAGGGTTTAAAATAAATATTGAATATAGCTGAAATTGTTACATTAATTAAATTCCAGTATAACAGGTATATAATCAAGTCCGAAGACTCGTAATAGAAAATGGATTCCAACAATGAAAGAGTAAGGGTCTACCTACCAAATTCGTACACCTCTAGATAAAATGTACGGGAGGCTACAACGCATTGCACCTTTGCTACTCAGGACCGGCCCTACCCCTTACTCGATAGTTCCGAATATGATCACCCCTAGGTTGATAAACAACCATAATGGGCTGCAAAGCATACATAGATATCGACTCTAGATAAGGGATGATCATACCCTAATGGGACCGACCCACTTAGCCCTACTGCACATCCCTACTTTTTTCATTTACCGGGTATGAGGCCAGAGGTTACGCTTTACCTTTTTAAATAGAAAACCAACTTGGAATGCTAACACTGCCCTCCAGGCCGAAATGCAATGCCAGCATTCATCCATACAAGTTCGTTTTGGGTCTAAATGAAACCAAAGGCACTACCTCTACTACATCCATTTTGGAATCATCCTTAGGATTAGTAGTAAGTAGCCCTTGCACTTCAAAAGCTCCATCTTTAATCATTTTCAAGGAGTTCCAATTCAAACGCTTATGTTGGTTCGAAGTGGTTGTCAAATAATGTATCTGATACTAGTTCCTTCGAACTGATAACGATAATTTAAAATTGGCAAAGTTTGATAGTCGGTTATTTAACTATCAAATAAACAAACAAGCATCAATCAAATCAAAGATTTCTTTCCATAGGGAAACCAACATTAGTTAAGCACATAAGCAACCATTAACCTCTTTAGTCAATCCTTTCATTAATTAAAATCACTTTGTAAATACTTGTATCAAAATACTTTTACAAAGATAGATTTACAAAACCCTTTATACTCCTTTAAGTACTTGAAAAAATATCGATATACTTATTTCAATGGTATAAGTATATTCACAAAAACATTACACTTTTCTTACTTAGAAAAGGTATTCATATACTTATCTCAACGGTATAAGTATATTCACAAAACATTATGAAGGATTTCTTATTTCAAAAAACATATCAAAAGGATTAAAACAAATATTGTTTTAAAAGAAACGGAGGTAAGGATAAACCCAAAAAATATTCCGTCAGTGATAAGCATGGAACAAACATTCACACCACCAAAATTAAGAAGGCCAATTTGGGAAATCCAAACTCATTTCATTCTTATAAAATTACTTTTATAAATCCCTTTTTAAATAAATCTCTAAAAATCACTTTTATAAATTCCCAAACCTATTTATAGAACTTCTTTACAAATTTCCAAGTCTAATTATAAATTCTTTTACAAATATCTAAAATCATTTATAAACTCCTTTCCAAATTTTCAAGATCTCTTCCCAATTTATAAAATTCATTTTATAAATAATTTATTTTATAAACTTTTTATACAACTCATAAATCATTTATAAACTCTTTTATAAATCTCTAAAACCAGCTAAAAACTCCTTTTTATAAATCTCTAAATCCATTTACAAAACTCTTTGATGAATCCCTGAAACAATGATAAAGCTATTTTCTTTATAAATTTCCAAACCATTTATAAAGCCCTTTTATAAATCCATAAAACTATTTATATATCTCCTTTTATAAATCTATAAACTCATTTATAAAACTTTATTCTTTTATAGAACTCCTTTATAAAGATTGTTAGTCCATGGGATGATGGTTTTGATGACAACAACCTTAGAATAGATTATAAAATATAAATACTAACATTACAAGTTTAGATATATATGTATATGCAGGATCTAACCATGTAGGTATCAAGAATGAAGACTGTACAGTATAGAGATAGAAGACTCATGAGTATCAAGAATTTCAAGAGTTCAAGTTTCCAAGATAAGTTATATAGTTAGGAATATTGTTAAAACTCATAGAAAGGCACTGACATCTTAAAATCTATTTTATTCGTGGAATGGAATCCACTTCGTGCTCGTTAAAGGGATGGAACCTACGAAAAATCTAGTGGAACATCTTTTTGTATCCACTTACTTTTATTTCAAAATGATTTTACAAAATTATCTTGTTTTCAAAATGATTTCAAAACTTTCCTTTTAAAAGATTCAAAACTCTCTATCCTAATTTTAAATAATTTTAGCCTCAAAAACATCTTTAATTTCAAAGTCAAATTACTCCTGATTTTAAACTATCTTCAAATAATATATTTAACTTTTAAATATTTATACTTAGATTTAAATATAAAATTATAGTTAAATTATGTATATATTGTTCTTTATATTTACTTATGAATTTCAACTAAAGTCAAGTATATTTATAAAGTTTAAAATAGTTTTTATATAAGATAAATGTTATTTTCAAAGAAACTCAAAACATCAAAAAAGGCTGTAGGATGTCGACATGCCTATAGGTACCATGTCGACATGGTGTTACTTTGATTCAAAATTCAAAAGAAGTGTCTATTCGCCATAACTCTTCATGAATGGTCATGACTGTTGTTCTTCTATAAATAGGGGTCAGTTTCAACGAATTTTTAATCACTTTTTCTCTGATTTAACTTCTCTTCTTCTTCTCCACTTTCTTATTGTGACGACCGCCCATGACCCCTGCACTGAACATGGAAATAGTGCGCTGATAGGTGTGCCAGGCAGCCATGGACGACCGTCAAGGTTAATTAAAACAGCAGAATCTATCGTATTACTCACAGCGCATGGATAAAATACAATAGAGAATATATATATAGTGAAGCTTCACAAAATAGAATCTCATCAATTAAGCTTCATAATAGTTGAATACAAACATCTGAATAGTCAATACATCAAGCCTCACTACATATCACTCAGAGAATTATACAAAGCAGCGGAACATCCAGTACATATAGTAAGAAAATAATATGCAAGCCTCCAGCTCGTCTTCGTCATCAGCATCGTCGGAAACTAAGAACAGCACCTGTCACCTGCTACCTAGTCTGCCCATCCCAAAGCGGATGAACAGCCCAAGGCAATAAGAGTTAAACATAAAGCCTTGAGTCAGACAACAGTCTTAGTGAGCGGTAAATTAACTAACAACATACCAAAAGAGCATAAAGGAAAAAGGAATAGGAATCCAACCCTCCCACTCCACCTCTTTCTACAGTGATAGCCCCCAGACACACTAAGCAGAAGTAAACATAGCAAAGCAGGCATTTAAAGTAAAGCAATTATCACTCGAGTCAAGGTCAACATTTTCCAAGTAGAAACCCCCAAGGCCTAAACCAAGATCAGATAAGCACCTAGAAAACATTGCTCTTGAGACCGAATGACGATACAACCAAACATCCATGACTCTGGCTATCACTGTTATCTTTGCTTCGATACCACCATTAATTGAATGACCGGCACATTCTTTCAGCCGTCCGTCAAGGGTTAATGGCAACCCCGGTTCTAGACAGGACTCCGCACGTCGTCGCAGCCCGTGCCTAGGACTATTGAATCTGCCCAGAGTACTCGACTACAATCATAGTCTTTAGGGACTATCGAATCTGCCCAGCGTACTCTTGCTTTGAGTCTGCTAGAACCTTCAATAACGATGAAACCTCAGCCTTCTAGTCATCCTCCTCGATGACTATTTCCATACTAGCTTAAGTGCCTCTCAAGCAAACCATTATCCTCAAACTCGAACCCTTTCACCGAGTCATCAACATGCTTGGAATGATCCCGTCTGGATTAAACCAAGGCTATTTCACATACCATGCCTCGCTTCATCTCATCATAGCAAAGCCTCATCTCAACATCATCATCAAATCTATCCATATGAGCTTCATCACCCGCCACATATGCCACGAGCAGCTTTTCCAATTCAAGAGCCTTTCCCTTAGCTTTTGAATCATCTTCGACCATCTTGTCCAAATCAAATCATCAATCAACTAATTTATAACAATCAATCAAGTCAATCATTAATCCAAGTAATCAAGCATTCAAACATGATCTAATAAACAATTATAACAATAATGGCAATTTTGTAAATAAAGAGTCCAAATCTAACAAGCATGAATTATGAGCAATATCTCTATTACTTGATGAATGAACTTACATAGATTAACATGTAGTAAAATGGATGTCAAATCATCATGAACAATAGATCTACACTTAAGTTTACGAAAATGCATGGAAATCACTATTTTAACACATAATCAAGCCACCAATCCGATATACTCCTTTGGATCCGTGTGAGAGATAATCACCACTCACCAAATCACCTAACACCTCAAAAGCAACACACTTCAGATCTGGACAGCGAAGGATCTAACTCGATCTACCAAAATTCTGCTTCAAACGATGAAATCTCTCTTCGATGGTTGTAGAACTTCAATCTAAGCTCTTGAATCTTCGATTAGGATGGAAGGAATCACAAGATTAAAGTGGAGAAAGGAAGTGAAGAAGTGCAACACTCGAGCTCTCAAAATGGCAGGACTTCGTCGCTTCAAAATCCGGATCCCAAAAAGTGAGGCGAGAACGTGTATTTATAGGCTGATCCATAAGTCGTTCGCCTCCTTAAGTCGTCCACGACTTATCAAAACCCTACGACCTACGACTTAAAGACACCGCGACTCAACACATCCTATGACTTAACTGAAATGGCCTAACGACTTAACAACAGTCGCGACCTAACACACACCCACGTTCCTACTTAAGTCGTTTAAATGACTCAACAACTTACGACTCATCGACCTTGTGACTTAACTACTCAGGCTTAAGCGCGACTTAAAACATACACGACCTAACCCCTTAAGCCTTCATGCGGCCTACTACAGAAACAACCTAACGACTTAAGCATCCATGCTACCTAACACACATGCATGCGACTCAGCGACAATGCCGACCCAACGACTTAACAGAAGTGTCATGACCTAACACCTAAGTCGTCTGGACGACCTAACATAGACACGACCTAAACTTCAACGACTTACCCAAAATCCTTAAGTCGCTCGAACGACCTAACTTCCTTAAGTCGTTGCCGACCTATCCTCCTTAAGTCGTTAGCTCGCCCAGTCTCCTAGGTCGCTACTCTTATGCCGCTAAACCCTTAAGTCGCCAACTCCTATAAGTCGCTCCGCCGACCTAACTACTATACGACTTCAATTCCAACACGTTCCAATTTCCTTAAGTCGCCTACCCTTCTTAAGTCGGTCAATTCCTTAAGTCGCTCACGATCTAACTTCTACTCGACTTAAGCTTCGAACGACTTAAACCCTAGACGACTTAACAACACTACAACCTAATGACAACTGTTTTACAATCTTTCGATCCATAAAAATACGGGTCGTTACATTCTCTCCCCCTTAGGAATTTCGCCCCCGAAATTCCAAACAAACAAGAGCAATCAAAAACTATTCTACATGCCTACCATCTATAGCAATCAACAAACCATGCATCCAATTCTATCCTAGCATGCAGAATCCTAAAATTAGAACAAGTTACAATGTCATGAGATGACACGACACTTTATGGCCATACCTCAAAGAGTTTAGGATGAACTGCCTTCATCCTCTCTTCTACCTCCCATGTACAGTCGTTATCATCATCACTCCATTATATCTTGAGCAACCTAACTACCTTCCTCCTAAGCTGTTTCGTGTCAGTTTCCACAACACGAAGCGGCTTACGAGTTCTCTTATCGACTGGATCAACTTCAAAATCTTCACAGCTATCTACAGAAACTACTGTATTCGAGTCGTGCACATACTTCCGTAGATACGATACATGAAAAACATTATGCACACCCGACATCTTTTCTGGTAACTCCAATTTATAGGCGAGCTTTCCAATTCGCTCGATAATCGGGAATGGTCCAACAAATCTCGGAGTCAATTTTCCTTTCTTCCCGAATCGAATAACATTCTTCAGTGGAGAAATCTTCACAAAAACCCTATCACCTACGTCGAATTCCAAATCCTTACGACGCTTATCGGCATAACTTTTCTGTCGGTCTTGGGCTGCCTTCATTCGTTGCCGAATGATCTCTATGCAATCCGAAGTCTGTCGAATCATTTCTGGCCCAAGTACCAGCTTTTCTCCTGCTTCTAACCAACATGTCGGAGAGTTACACGGTCTTCCATACAATGCTTCATACGGTGCCATACCAATGCTTGACTGGTAACTGTTATTATACGAAAATTCCACCAAATGAAGATGATCTTCCCATGATCCTCCGAAATCCAAAACACATGCTCTAAGGAGATCTTCCAAAACTCGGTTGACTCTCTCGGTCTGACCATCTGTTTGAGGGTGATAAGCTGTACTCAAACACAACTCGGTTCCCAAAACTTCTTGGAAGCTCTTCCAAAATCCACTAGTGAACAATGGGTCTCGATCGCTCACTATATTCTTCGGAATACCATGGAATCGAACTATCCACTTAACATACAGCTCAGCCAACTTTGATGCAGTCTTGGTTGATCGAACAGGAATGAATCTTGCACTCTTAGTCAAACGATCTACGATGACATAAATCCCTTCATTTCCCGTTCTTGTTCTAGGTAGTCCATCGATAAAATCCATCGATATTTGCTCCCACTTCCATGTAGGAACTTCTAATGGCTGAAGCAATCCACTGGGCTTGTTTTGCTCAGCTTTTACCAACTAGCAGTTCATGCACTTGGAAATAAAATTTCCAACATCCTTCTTCATACCTTCCCAGTAAAAAGTTCTCTTCATATCCCGATACATCTTATTTCCACCTGGATGAATTGTCAACTTCGAGTGATGACTTTCCTTCAGAACTTCATTTCTCAATTCATCTATATCGGGAACAACTAGTCGTGCTTGCTTCCGAAGTCAACCTTCTCGATCGACCTCGAATCCTTTATCCTTTTCTGGGTCCAACCCAGATTCCAAATCATGGATAATCTTGACAAGCTTATCGTCTCGCTTTTGGCTCTCGCCAATTCTTTCCACAAGAGTAGGTCTTATCGATAAGTTTGCCAACATCTCAGGTTCCAATTCACATCTGGGCCTGAAGTCAAATCCAGCTAAATACTCGAGACTCTTCCATTCTGAAAACATGGCTCCCAATCCTGCATGTCTTCGACTTAACGCATCTGCCACTGCGTTACCCTTTCCCGGAGTATAGGCTATACCAAAATCATATGATGCCAAAAACTCTAGCCATCGTTGCTGCCTAAGATTCAAATCCTTTTGGGAGAAAAGATACTTCAACGACTTATGATCTGTAAACAACTCGAATCGAACTCCCAATAGATAATGTCTCCACATCTTCAAGGCAAAAACAATTGCCGCTAACTCCAAATCATGAGTCGGATAATTCCTTTCATGCGGCTTCAGTTGTCGACTTGCATATGCAACAACTTTACCCTTCTGCATCAGCACTACTCCAAGTCCAGTACCACATGCGTCGGTGTAAACCACCATCTCATCATTTCCACTTGGAATAGTCAAAACAGGAGCACTTGTCAGTCGCCCTTTCAGGATTCTGAAAGCTTGCTCACACTTAGCATCCCATCTGAATACTTGATTCTTTTTCGTCAATCCTGTTAATGGTGCAGCCACCTTGGAAAAGTATTTGATAAATCGACGATACTATCCTGCTAATCCAAGAAAACTTCTCACATCAGATGCATTCTTAGGTCTAACCCAATCCTGGATTGCTGCTATCTTGGCGGGATCAACCGTTATTCCATTTCCAGAGATAATATGCACTACAACAAAAACACCCTTTAATAGCTTTGAAAAAACGCTATTATAGGCTACTATAGCGTGTTTTGGTACGTTGTATATTAACATGTTGTTATAGGTCAGTGACCTATAATAGCAACATAAAAAACGCTATAAGAGACGCTATGGACAAGGACTTTTCATAGCGGTTTAGAAGTGCTATAAACATGATTTGTAATAGCCTTGAAAAATCGCTATGAAGTAAAACTATAGCGTTTTTTTGAATGCTATATAACAATAAGTTGCCATACATACAAAATATACAATAGCGTCCAAAAACGCTATACAAAACAAAATTCAACAGCGTTTTGGGCTGCAATCGTAAATTGTATGCATAAATACAACTACTTTTTATAGCGTTTAGCTGTCTTTTATAGCATTGTTTTTTTGCTATGAAAACTGTTTATAGCACTATCATAATGCTGTAGTATATTAAAACTGGGAAAAACCATCTTTCCATAGCATAGTTATAAGTTTTTATCATTGCTGCTACATACATTCCAGCTTACAATTTACAATTCTACGAATATATTATAAAATTTCAAAAAAACACAATTATCACATTGTGATGTCCGTAATCAAATGGAGACATAAGCCAAACCACAATATATATATCCATAATATTTCGTAAACAAAGTTTCAAACATTAAATATTTGTGATCTCAAAAAAAACAATAACAATCGTAGCTAACCAAAACGATACATACTAAAAGCAAAGATATACGTCAATACAAAATACATTAATCCAAGCTTTAGACCGATTTGAAAGAGAATGAATGCAGCAAAATAATTTTTCCTCCCTTGCAACTTGTAGTAACCCCGGTATCATCATACAGCACCTGTCAAAACGAAGCACATAGGTTATTTTTCAACCTAAACATCATCCGCACGTTATATAATTTTTCATAACAAAAAAAGATAAGGACTGTATATGAGCTGATTGAGCTCATGAACTCAGCCTACTAAATGAACTAGTCTTGTCATTGATGCTTATAGCTCTCGCACATTTACATATGGCGACGTATACAGTAACAATGTTGATCGTGTAAGAAATGGGCTTATGGGAGGTTACGTGTGTGTGATGGCCCGTGATCCAGATATCTATGGATATATGTCTTGTGATCACGAGTATACAGTATGCCAACAGATTGCTACCACAGCAGTAGATTTAATAGAGCAAGAATGCGCAAACAGTTTGGGTGTGCAAGTTAGTTCTACTGAAAAAGATTTTTATCTTCAGTATGAAACTTTTAGGTTTGATCAATTTATGTCTGACTGTAGCGACTTTTACTGATCTTGATCACTGGATTTCACATCATTGTAATAAGACTTCTAGTCATGTATTCCATAAAAGAAACATGCCCAAAGCTCAAAATCATATTCTAATGTATGAATAGAATGAAATATAAATGCTTATCCGTTTATATATAATAATAAGTTAATGGTTGTGTCTTTTTTCTGGAATTGTTAGGTTAGTAGTACCACGTAAAAATTAAATTGATCCAGGCGATACAGGAAGAGGATAACATCGGCATTTTCTCTGTAAGTGCTGCAGTTTGGATCCTCTTATGAATCTAGATGATTGCACATTCTCAGTGGTTTCATAGAATACTTTTTAGTATGTATGTATATATAATCTATAATCTTTGTCAACTTATGGTTATCATTTTCTTTCTAGTATGAATAGATATGTGATGCAGTTCAATAGTTCCTCTTTTTAATTACAGATTCAATCACATTCATTATATTAATGTCAGAAGTTCAGTTTAATAGCTTGCGATCTTCTGTATTCTACCTAAGTACTCTTATTGATGAGCTATTTTATATTGTGATTTTAGGTGTAATACAAAGTCGGGATTGTTATGATTTTGACAAGGGCTCAAGAATTATCGCCAAAGCCACGGATTATAATTCTCATCTTCCTGAAACCATCCTCAATTTGCTATGATGGTGTGCTGTATTTGCCAGCTTCTCAGGTTGTTTTTTGTTGCACCATTTTTGATAGATCTACTTCTCTTTCATTGGTTTCGTTTTTGCTTACAGTTGGTAAAAATCCTGTTGTAGCATGTTTTTTTTTCTTTAACTATACTTTCAGCATATCAAATAGAACTAACATAATATAATTTCAATTTCAAAATTTCAGCGTCATTTCATATTTCAGCCTCATTATCTCATTCTTTGCCTTCTTTAAAACATTACCGTGTATGTTTTCAAATGCAAATGGGTTACAAGGTAAATGATATAAAGATCGTTATTCCCGTTTGTACCTTCTCTGTTTGTACCTTCTCTGTTTTTCCCCCCTCATCAGCCTTCTCTTAAGGATACATATAACGTTTGCAAAATAAGTTCTCTTATATAAACCCTATTTATAAAGACATGGACACTCCAAAAATCATTATTTTTCTTTTCTCTCCCCATTTTCTGAAAATACAGACTTTTAGGTAGCCTCGTTAATTTGTCAAATCAATAAGCAACACAAAACAAATAATAAACAATCGTTATTTCTTACATTATAAAGTTAGTTTAGTCATAGGTAGTATAAAAGTTCTCTCTAGAAAGTGAAACATTACGGTTCATTTATGGTAGGTATTAAGAATATACTGATTCAATTGTTCACCAAATGTCATGGTGGAATTTTCATTGTGACATGCAATCGTGCAGCTTTACCCATCTTTTCTGCCAAATCCGAATCAGCTATAAATTTAGCCAAACACTTGGAAAATTCGATGGGATTTGGTTCACAAAGAAAACCAATGACATCATGTTCAATGGTCTCTTTAGGCCCGCCGCTGTTGCAAGCGATCACAGGCTTTTGAGCAGCCATTTTGGGAGGTTAATTTTTAATTTTCTATTTACAGCTTTGAGTTTGTTTCGAAAAACAAATTTGATTAAGATTTTAGTTTTGAAGTTTTGATTGATAATTTGTTTTTTTATTTTTTTTGAGAAAAATATATATGAAGGTAGTTAAAAAAACTGTTTTCTTGCCTATTCGAATGAAAGATTTTGAGTTTCTTATCTTATTTGTAAGTTTTTAGATTTAACTTCCAAGAATTGCAGATATTGCCTATTCGAATGAAGGCAGAGCAAATGCAGATATTGCTAGTTGAAGATTCATTTTTCGTTCAAACCGATTAACTGAAAGGAAATTCAACCTAATGAAACAGCCAATGAATGTGAAAAAACTTTTAGAATTCTAACGTCGAATACAAAAGAAGATTTAGTTACCTGTAACTACTTGGTTCGTCGAACGGGTCCACATCGACTGTAGGATAAAGAATATCCGGTCTGATTCCTCTTGAAGGAAGTGATTTGAATGTGTTGGTAAAAGTGGATGTAGTAAACCCACTATTAACTAGTATTAAATCTGCCATAGCTGCAAGCATTTACAATGAAACATCATGTAAACGAATTAGTCGTAGTGAAAAAGATAAATATAAAATGAAATTTGTGACTAAACAAACCAGCTGTGGACTCTTCAACTAATCAATTGGTTTGCGATACAATCTCCTGACAGCGGTTGTATGTTGAGCAAGCAATAAATCAGGAAAATGGCAGTAAAACATTACCTGCGAAGATGTAAACAAGCAGGAATAGGATTTGTCAGCAAGCTCTAAAATTATGTTTTTTTAGTTGAATAAAGTAGCAATAGATACGTTTAATTCTGCAACCAAGTTAAATGTTAATTATGCAAAGGAGCCTCTCAGTATAATTTGAATGTCACTTATAATCTGTTAGGCAACGTCATTTACCAGCAGATAGGAGATACATAACCTTTCCACTATGAATTCCAATTTTAAGGTGAAATCGGATGATGGTAACACAAATGAACCTATGGAGTAAATTAAAATGTTCAGCATGATATTGTTTTAGCAATAAACTGTATCCCCGTTAACTTTTTTTGCATCTATTAAAATTATGTATAAACGGATGTGTACATCTTGAATCTGTTTCCTACTTTTGATGTTATTATGTGGATAAGAATGAAAAAATGTGCATGTCATTAAAGTTATTAACTATGATCGTGGAGTGCATTATCACACATTGCAGTTCGTGTGGGTATGAACTAAACTGAGTTAAAACTTATCAATTTGATCAAAGGGAGAGCATGTTCTCATGGAACCCACAAATCCTTTTAAATTGCAGTTGATATTTTTAGAAAACCGGACCAGGTTAGCAGTGGTCCTTTTACCATGTAGTGGTTTACGTGGGTAGAACAATGATCAAGTTTAAAAGTGAATATGGATGCTTGAAATTAAGCAATCACGCTTAAGAATGAATTATAGATAACAAAAGGACTATATTAACATATTATAAAAAAGAAAGAGGTAGACTAATCTCTTCACAGGAACTTCCTGTCAGTAAATTTCAGGTTTGACCGTCGAAATTATTTAAAACTACATATTCATACATATATATTAAAAAAACAGGAAAATAGACACTAACCTATTCCAAAACCAGGATGAATGATTGCAATATTTAGCTTTTGATTTCCAACCATCTTTGTTTTCTTTAAAATAGTCACTCCTCACTTTGAATTATATCTTACCACTCTTTCAGTGTATCTCCTATTGAACCTGTGTTTAAGATCAAGTAGATAGGTATAAGCTTTTTATAATAAACACTTTGATTAATGTATTGTTTAGGATAATATTCCAATGAACAATTGTATGAAGTCTAATTATATGTAGGCTTAGTATGTTATCAACTACAACTGGGCTCACACAATTTTATTGGTACATCTAGACTTATTAGACAAACAGTTTATATTAAACTCCAAAATTCACAATGTTAATTGTCTACCGATTACTATTTCATTATTTTACTTGATTCACCATCTAAGTTCTTAAATTGTCATAAAAAGTTAAGCATACATGATTTACTTTTAAAACAAAAAATAGTATCTTTTTTATTGATCATACAAACGTATATCATCAAACAATTATATCCACATTTCTCAATAATCTTTAATTCATTATGCAAGATACATATTAAATCGCACGAGATCGGTACATCAGGTTTCCCCTACATAACACAGTACATTGAATGTGATATTTTACATCTTCCATTCATTAAGCAAAGGTCGAAAATACTATGCATACACACACATACATATAGAACAATTGACTAACCAGTCTCAACATTATTCAGAATTAAGAAAAGAAAATATGTGCTTCTATCTAACAGAGAAGAAGATGTATATGGCACATGTCAACAGTAAGCTTTAGTGGTACAAATAAATCACTTTGGCATGATTCCTACTCAGTTTCAAACCAACACAGCCTCTACATACAGCCTTTACTAGTCTATCAATTTTGTGCGGTTAATGTTCAAATAAACAAGTAAAATATACATACCTTCAACTTATCTTTCCTCTCGTAGAGCACAGCAAGCAACATAGTAACTTCTACGTCCTGTCCACAGCGAAGCATCACACTATCCACCTTACTCTTATGCTCCCACTCCACCATATCCTAAAATTAACAAACGAACCCAAATCAACTTGAAAACTATAAAAACACAACAGGCTGTAGGTAGTTTGCTATATGCCAACCAAACCTGAAGAGGGAGAGCGTCCATGTCGGCACGTAAGGCAACGATAGGGGAACCACCATCGCCGATTGTGGCGACGATGCCAGTGGAAGTGAAGGAGAAGAAGTAACATACCAGTATGTCGATTGTATAGGTCGTGATGAGGTGGATGCGGTGGCAGCATGCGGTGGCGACGAGGTGGTGGGGGCACATGACGAGGAGGAAGCAAATGAGCTTTTATTGAAATAACTAAGCGAACAAAGAGGAAGCAGACTGGCTTTTATGGAAATAACTAAGCAGAGCGGCAGCGGCAGATAGGAATGACTTATTAGTAGGAGGAAGATGAATATTAGGAATTTTGTGGATTAATTTAGGGTTTTGGAAGTGAGGTATGGAAAACAGATTCGAGGTTGATGGGAACCTGAGAGCGGGGATTGTAAAAATGTCCCGCCTTGTATTTCAATTTCAATATAACAACGTGTAGTGAGCTATGTTTTAATTTAAACGAAGATTAAACGATTAATAATAGCAAGTCGTATTTCAATGCTATCCCTTCTTGCTATTAATAAACCATTTTCTTGTAGTGATGGCCTAAGAACCTCACTTCACTCTTCCAGAAGTGACACTTCGAAAACTTAGCCTTCAGCTGATGTTTCCGTAAGATTTCCAAAACAATACGCAAGTGCGTCTTGTGCTCTTCTTCAGTTCTGGAATAAATCAAAATATCATCCACGAACACTAGTACGAACTTGTTCAACTGATCTCTGAACACTCTATTCATAAGATCCACAAAATATGCTGGCGCATTGGTCAATCCAAACGGCATCACCAGCCACTCAAAGAAACCGGATGGTGTCCTGAAAGCAGTCTTCGGCACACTATCCTTAGCCACTCTTAACTGGTGAAATCCCGTTGCCAAATCCATCTGAGAAAACACCTTAGCTTCATGAAGCTGATCAAACAAGTCATCTATTCTCGACAATGGATACTTGTTCTTCTTAGTCACTTTATTCAGCTCACGATAATCCACACACAACCTCAACGATCCATCTGCTTTGGTTACAAACACAACTGGTGCACCCCATTCGGACACACTACGCCGAATGAATCCGTTCTGTAAAAGATCATCAACTTGCACCTTCAACTCTTGCTGTTCCCTGGGCGCCATCCGCCTAAGAGACATCACAACAGGTCTGGCTCCTTCAACTAAATCGATACGAAACTCGATCTCTCTATGCGGCGGTAACCCTTTGACCTCATCAAAGACATCCTCAAATCCATTAGCGATTGGCACCGATGACAGTCCATCCCGGGGAACAACCAGCGAATACATGAAGCTCATGAAGACGCCTTCCTCATGCTTACATCGTATCACAACCTTTCGCCCTTCCACATTCTCGACTGTCACCTCCAATCTTTCACAATCAACCTTTGCCGCATACTTCCTAAGCCAGTCCATACCCAAAATAATTCCGAACCCCGCAAAGTTCAGAACAAAACAATCACAAACAAAAGAGCAATCATGACTCAATACAATCAGACCACGGCATAGCATACACAGACAAGACGATCCCCCAACTGGATTAGTCACAACCAATGGCCTATCAACGATATCCGGTTCTAAACCCAACTGGCCTACAAGTTCATTACAAACAAAAGAATGCGACGCCTCAGTATCGAATAACATTCTAACTGGAACACCACATATGGAAAGTGTACCTTGAACCACCACACTCTTTCCTTTCTCTTCAGCGGTAGGAGCTTTTGAAGATGATGGAACAGCCCCCAAAGCATAAGCTTGCACAATCTGCTTGTCCTTTCGCGGTTCTGGACAATTCTTCTTAATATGCCCCGGCTTGTCACAGTTGTGGCATTTCACCGGCACCTTAGGATTCTTGCAATCCCTGGAGAAATGGCCCTTCTGCTGACAATTGTAGCAGGTCACTTCGCCCTTCCGCTTCTTCTGACCATCCTTACCCTTCTGCTGATGCTGCTTCCTCTTCTTGTTTCCACCCTACGGTGGTTTAGACTCCTCCTTGGTCACAGCAACAACAGATCCTTCTTTAGGAAACAGATTCTCGTGCCTGAGAGCTTTCTCCACAAGCTTATCAAATGGATCGTCCAAATGATCCACCAACTGCCTCCCAAGATAACTGTCCAAGCCTGTCACAAACTTCTCGTTCTTCTTCTAAGGAGATTCAATATACGACCGGGCATACTTGGACAAAGCTTCAAACTCAGAAACATACTCAAGAACTGGTCTTCCACCTTGCTTGAGCTCCACAAACTTCTTGAACAGAACAGATTTCTGGGCTGTAGAAATGAACTTAGCTTCAAATCTGGCTTGGAATTGCTCCCAAGTAATTTCTTCCTTCGGAGTATCAATGGTGATAGAGTTCCACCAATCAGAAGCTCTTCCTTGAAGCTGTCTTGATGCGAGCTTCCTTTTAGTTGCATCCTCGATTCCCAAATCACCAAAGATCCTTCTACAAGCATCTATCCATCTGTGGACTTCAATGGTTAGCTCTGTTCCCAAGAAAACCTTTCCTCCAAGAGCAGTATAGTCTTTACACAGTTTAGCAAAATCCACCGGTCTTGGAGTTTGAACTTGAACTCCAACATCTACTGATGGCCCCGGAGCTAGCATCCTTCTCATGTTCGAAGTCATCATAGCCTCGAACATAGCAACATAATCAGCAGCCCCCTCAGTAGCACAGCCTTCCCTAGCAGCTGGTCTCCCTCTTCGACTCATTCTCAATATCTATAAAAAGGAATGATTAATACACCTTGAGAATAACTGCATAAAGGACTCAAATCCTTCTAAGCTACTATATTATATATAGTAATCATCCATCAAAATACAATTACGTCTCTCATACGTAGTTACGACAGCGAGCGTTGGGTAAAATCGATTAACCAATGCTCTGATACCAAATGTGACAACCACCCATGACCCCTGCACTGAACATGGAAATAGTGCGCTGATAGGTGTGCCAGGCAGCCATGGACGACCGTCAAGGTTAATTAAAACAGCAGAATCTATCGTATTACTCACAGCGCATGGATAAAATACAATAGAGAATATATATATAGTGAAGCTTCACAAAATAGAATCTCATCAATTAAGCTTCATAATAGTTGAATACAAACATCTGAATAGTCAATACATCAAGCCTCACTACATATCACTCAGAGAATTATACAAAGCAGCGGAACATCCAGTACATATAGTAAGAAAATAATATGCAAGCCTCCAGCTCGTCTTCGTCATCAGCATCGTCAGAAACTAAGAACAACACCTGTCACCTGCTACCTAGTCTGCCCATCCCAAAGCGGATGAACAGCCCAAGGCAATAAGAGTTAAACATAAAGCCTTGAGTCAGACAACAGTCTTAGTGAGCGGTAAATTAACTAACAACATACCAAAAGAGCATAAAGGAAAAAGGAATAGGAATCCAACCCTCCCACTCCACCTCTTTCTACAGTGATAGCCCCCAGACATACTAAGCAGAAGTAAACATAGCAAAGCAGGCATTTAAAGTAAAGCAATTATCACTCGAGTCAAGGTCAACATTTTCCAAGTAGAAACCCCCAAGGCCTAAACCAAGATCAGATAAGCACCTAGAAAACATTGCTCTTGAGACCGAATGACGATACAACCAAACATCCATGACTCTGGCTATCACTGTTATCTTTGCTTCGATACCACCGTTAATTGAATGACCGGCACATTCTTTAAGCCGTCCGTCAAGGGTTAATGGCAACCCCGGTTCTAGACAGGACTCCGCACGTCGTAGCAGCCCGTGCCTAGGACTATCGAATCTGCCCAGAGTACTCGACTACAATCATAGTCTTTAGGGACTATCGAATCTGCCCAGCATAGTCTTGCTTTGAGTCTGCTAGAACCTTCAATAATGATGAAACCTCAGCCTTCTAGTCATCCTCCTCGACGACTATTTCCATACTAGCTCAAGCGCCTCTCAAGCAAACCATTATCCTCAAACTCGAACCCTTTCACCGAGTCATCAACATGCTTGGAATGATCCCGTCTGGATTAAACCAAGGCTATTTCACATACCATGCCTCGCTTCATCTCATCATAGCAAAGCCTCATCTCAACATCATCATCAAATCTATCCATATGAGCTTCATCACCCGCCACATATGCCACGAGCAGCTTTTCCAATTCAAGAGCCTTTCCCTTAGCTTTTGAATCATCTTCGACCATCTTGTCAAAATCAAATCATCAATCAACTAATTTATAACAATCAATCAAGTCAATCATTAATCCAAGTAATCAAGCATTCAAACATGATCTAATAAACAATTATAACAATAATGGCAATTTTGTAAATAAAGAGTCAAAATCTAACAAGCATGAATTATGAGCAATATCTCTATTACTTGATGAATGAACTTACATAGATTAACATGTAGTAAAATGGATGTCAAATCATCATGAAAAATAGATCTACACTTAAGTTTACGAAAATGCATGGAAATCACTATTTTAACACATAATCAAGCCACCAATCCGATATACTCCTTTGGATCCGTGTGAGAGATAATCACCACTCACCAAATCACCTAACACCTCAAAAGCAACACACTTCAGATCTGGACAGCGAAGGATCTAACTCGATCTACCAAAATTCCGCTTCAAACGGTGAAATCTCTCTTCGATGGTTGTAGATCTTCAATCTAAGCTCTTGAATCTTCGATTAGGATGGAAGGAATCACAAGATTAAAGTGGAGAAAGGAAGTGAAGAAGTGCAGCACTCGAGCTCTCAAAATGGCAGGACTTCGTCGCTTCAAAATCCGGATCCCAAAAAGTGAGGCGAGAACGTGTATTTATAGGCTGATCCATAAGTCGTTCGCCTCCTTAAGTCGTCCACGACTTATCAAAACCCTACGACCTACGACTTAAAGACACCACGACTCAACACATCCTACGACTTAACTGAAATGGCCTAACGACTTAACAACAGTCGCGACCTAACACACACCCACGTTCCTACTTAAGTCGTTTAAACGACTCAACAACTTACGAATCATCGACCTTGCAACTTAACTACTCAGGCTTAAGCGCGACTTAAAACATACACGACCTAACCCCTTAAGCCTTCATGTGGCCTACTACAGAAACAACCTAACGACTTAAGCATCCATGCTACCTAACACACATGCATGCGACTCAGCGACAATTCCGACCCAACGACTTAACAGAAGTCACGACCTAACACCTAAGTCGTCTGGACGACCTAACATAGACACGACCTAAACTTCAACGACTTACCCAGAATCCTTAAGTCGCTCGAACGACCTAACTTCCTTAAGTCGTTGCCGACCTATCCTCCTTAAGTCGTTAGCTCGCCCAGTCTCCTAGGTCGCTACTCTTATGCCGCTAAACCCTTAAGTCGCCAACTCCTATAAGTCGCTCCACCGACCTAACTACTATACGACTTCAATTCCAACACATCCCAATTTCCTTAAGTCGCCTAGCCTTCTTAAGTCGGTCAATTCCTTAAGTCGCTCACGATCTAACTTCTACTCGACTTAAGCTTCGAACGACTTAAACCCTAGACGACTTAACAACACTACAACCTAATGACAACTGTTTTACAATCTTTCGATCCGTAAAAATACGGGTCGTTACACTTATTTACAAATTACACCATTACTCTGCCGAAATCAATATCGAATCTAACTAGATAATTTCTGGTTTTGATTCTCTCCACTATCTCTACAAGATCCAAGTGCTAATCTGAGTTATAGACTTTTTGTAATCAATTGAGCGAGAGAAGGTGTGATTGTAGCCGTGGAAATCAATTGGGTGAACTTGTTGCCCCGGAAATCAAGTATCTCTACCCAGAGGATTGTGATTCTGGAGGGTGTACCTCGTAGCCTTGAAACCGAGGGTTGTAATTGTTGAATTGAGTTTGAAAGGAAATCCGTACTTGTGTTGCGGGACTGGATGTAGGGTAACTCCGAACCAGTATAAAATCCGATGTGTTCTTTCCTTTACTGCTTTTACTTTATATTTGCATCTGTGTTTGATTCTGTGTTCATATCTGTGTCTGATTAGTGTATACATTGTTAACAAAGTAAGATAAACTCAAAAAGATTAACAAATTTCTTAAAACACTATTCACCCCCCCTCTATTGTTAATTCTAGCCTTAAGATCCTTAATCCGCATTTCTCACATTTGGTATCAGAGCTTTGTTTTCAAAAGTTTCATAATCTGAATTTTGAAAAGTTTTAAAATGGCTTTTTTTGAAAAATCTGTTAAAACTAGTTTAGAATTGTTTAAATCATCATTGTTCCATGAGTCTGCATATGAATGTTATTCAAATTCTAGTTGTCTATCCAAATTTTATAATGTGCTGGAAAGATGCTTTATGGGTATTAAGGAATCAATCCACAATGGACAATCTGTGCAGATCAAAAGGAATAAATGGATACTTGATAGTGGATGCTCTAGACACATGACTGGTAATCCGGATATGCTGAATAATATTATATACAAAGACGGAGGACTTGTTAACTTTGGAGACAACTCGAAAGGATACGTAATTGGCATCGGCAATGTCAGTAACTCTGAAACTCCTATTATTACTAATGTTTTGCTAGTTAAGAATCTGAAACACAATCTGCTAAGTATAAGTTAACTATGTGATAAAGGATATAAAATTAAATTTGAAAAAGATAAATGTCATATTGAAGATAATAACTCAACCATAATATTTGAGGGAACTAGGAAAAAGAATATTTATATTCTTAGTATGAAAGTTTCAAATGATAACCTATGTCTTCTGGCAAATACAAGTGACCCATGGATTTGGCATAAGAGATTTGGACATTTGAATTTCAAACTCTTATCTAGACTATCAAAACATGATCTAGTAAGAGGTCTCCCTAAAATGAATTTTAAAGTAGATAGTTTATGTGATGCATGTTAATTAGGAAAGCTTAGAAAAAGTTCCTTTAAATTAAAAGATATGATTTCAACTTCAAAACTCCTTGAGTTACTTCATCTTGATTTATATGGTCCATCTCAAATTCAGTCAATAAATCATAGTAAATATGTTTTTGTAATTGTAGATGATTATTCTAGATTTACATGGACAATATTTTTGAAACATAAAAGTGATACTTTTGAATGTTTTAAGAACTTTACAAAAAGGATTCAAAATCAATTATCTTTAAAAATTATAACTATTCGTAGCGATCACGGTGGTGAATTTGAAAATGAAAAGTTTGAGGAATTCTGCAATAAGAAGGGAATAACTCACAATTTCTCATTTCCAAGAACTCCACGACAAAACAGAGTAGTTGAACGTAAAAATAGAACGATACAAGAGTGTGCGAGAACTATGCTTTCAGATAGTAATTTACCAAAACACTTTTGGGCAGAAGCTATTGCTACTGCCTGTTATATTTTGAATAGAATTTTAATTAGACCTTTAGCTGATAAGACACCTTATGAACTTCTTCATGGAAAGAAACCTAAGGTATCATACTTCAGAATTTTTGGAAGTAAATGCTTTATTTTAAATACAAAAGATAATTTGGATAAATTTGATCCTAAATCCGACAAAGGAATCTTTATCGGATATTCTAATATAAGTAAAGCTTATAGAGTTTTTAATTTAAGAACTAACACCATCGAAGAAACAATGCATGTTTCGTTTGATGAAAATTTAAAAGATTTTGAAATTACAAATGATGAAGAAGATTTAATTACTCAAAATCAAGAATCAACCGAAATTAATAATGAAATTAATCATCCTAATAAAAGGATTAAACTTTTAAAAGATCATCCTATTAAAAATATAATAGGAGATATGCAATCTATTGTTACAACTAGAAATCAACTAAGTAAAATGAGTAATGTAGCATTTATATCATCTATTGAACCCAAAAATCCTAAAGAAGCATCAACTGATGATTCATGGATTTTGGCTATGCAAGAAGAATTAAATCAATTCACTAGAAATGAAGTTTGGGAACTTGTTCCTAGACCTGAAGATAAAACTATAATTGGAACTAAATGGGTCTATAAAAATAAAATGAATGAACAAGGTGAGGTCGTTAGAAATAAAGCACGATTAGTCGTCCAAGGTTATTGTCAAGAAGAAGGTGTAGATTATGACGAAACCTTTGCTCCTGTAGCAAGATTAGAAGCCATTAGTATTCTACTTGCTTTCGCAAATCATAATAATTTCAAATCATTTCAAATGGATGTTAAAAGTGCATTTTTAAATGGATTTGTAAAAGAAGAAGTATATGTTGAACAACCACCACTTTTTGAAGATGAAAATTTATCAAACCATGTGTACAAACTTAAGAAAGCTTTATATGGTCTAAAACAAGCTCCTAGAGCCTGGTATGATAGACTAAGATCTTATTTATTACAATCAAATTTTGAAATTGGTAAAATAGATAATACTCTTTTTATTAAAAGAAATAAAAATGATATTCAACTAGTTCAAGTATACGTAGATGATATCATTTTTGGTTCAACTAACTTCGAAATGAATAAAGAATTTTCTGAAATAATGACAAAAGAGTTTGAGATGAGTCATATGGGTGAATTAAACTTCTTTCTAGGATTGCAAATAAAACAGTTAGATAATGGTATTTTTATTAGTCAAGAAAAATATGCTAAAGAACTAGTCAATAAATTTGGTTTGACTACTGCGAGTGGAAAACCTACTCTCATGGCAACCAATGAATATCTAAGTAAAGAAGATTTCTCGAAAGATGTAAATCAAAAGTTGTATAGAGGAATGATCGGATCATTGCTCTATATCACTGCTAGTAGACCTGATATCATGCATAGTGTATTTCTCTGTGCAAGATATCAATCTCATCCTAAAGAAACTCACTTAAAAGCTGTAAAACGTATCATAAGATATATTAAACACACCTCTGATTATGGCTTATTTTATCCTAAAAATGATTCATTTGATTTAATATCATATTGTGATGCTGACTATGCTGGATGTAAATCAGACCGAAAAAGTACAAGTGGAACTTGTCACTTTTTGGGACATTCTCCGGTTTCCTGGTTTAGTAAAAAGCAAAGTACAGTTTCTCTATCAACAACTGAAGCAGAGTATATTTCTGCTGCTTTGGCTTGTTCTCAAGTAATATATATGCAACAAATCTTAAGAGATTTTGGATTAAATATCTCAAAATCACCAATTTATTGTGATAATACTAGTGCAATAAATTTATCTAAAAATCCTACTCATCATGCTCGAACTAAACATATTGATATTCAACATCATTTTCTTAGAGATAATATAACTAAAGAAGTAATTACTCTCGAATATATAAACTCTGAGAATCAAACTGCTGATATCTTAACAAAACCATTAAATGAATGTATATTTACTAAATTAAGAAGAGAATTAGGTATTTGTTCTATAACTGAAATATAAAATATAAATAACAAGTATAATTAATAATTAATAATAAATCATAGAGTTAAAATATAAGGACCATGTCGACATCCCCTAGGAAGACATGTCGACATATAACGTTTTTATTTTTTTTAAATTTTCCCACCAAAATTCAAAAATTTAGTTATATATTCTTCTCTATTTCGAATTCTTATTCATTCTCTCTGTTTTCTCTTCATTTTCTATTCTGAAATATATAAAATAATAGCATCTTCCTCTAAATCAAACATAAAATCAACTTTCTCATTCCCCTCTCCTACTTCTGGTCCATTCCAATACACTACTCTCGCACGTGTAACTAAATTGGAGGAGTCTATGAAGGATACTCTTCAGATGTTGACTGAAATTCAAGTGACTCAACTTCGTATGGCGAAAGAGCAAGAGAGGCAAGGCAAGATTCTTAGGAATTTACAAAAATTCCTAATGGATAACCAGGCCAACCCTATCTTGATCGATGAAGACTCTTCACTCAATCAAGAACATGAGGTCAGCGACGAAGAAGAAGAAGAACCAATGGAAGAAGCACACGAGGAGGATAATGACCAAGTATTATGCGTTGGAGAAGTGTGTTTCGACAAAATGGGAATCTTGTCGAACAACGTGGAAATTTTTGTTTCCACTATCCAAACTGTTCAATTCATAAATCTCCTATGATCAAAAACACACATTAGTTTCTTCTCTTTCTTTCCGTTGTTATTTATGTTTTTCAAACGCAAATGTAAATACAACCATACTCGTAATAAATAAACTCGTGTTCTTATATGTGTTAGTATTATTGTGAATTCTTAGTTAGGATAGTTAATAGTTTAGGATTATATTTTTGTATTAGATTTAAGTGTTAATTATTTATGATAACACTGTCATTATAATCACACGTCATAGAGTGATAAGTTTTAGGGAGAGTTATACAGTTTGGAGTTATCTAGTTTAGAGTAAGTTTTTGTTGATGACAAAGGGGGAGAAATATAAAATAGGATTGTGACGACCGCCCATGACTCCTGCACCGAATCTTGGGATAGTGCGTTGTAAAGTGTGCCAGGCGACCATGGACGATTGTCAGGGTAGATTAAAATAACAAAATCTATCGTATTACTCACAGCGCATGGACAAAATACAATAGAACATATATATATAGTGAAGCTTTATAGAATAAAATGCCATCATATAAAACTCCATAATAGTTGAATACAAGCATCCAAATAGCCAATACATCAAACCTCACTACATAACACTCAGAGAATACAAAACAGCGGAACATCCAGTACATATAATAAGAAGATAATATGCCACCCTCCAGCTCGTCTTCGATATCAGCATCGCGAGAAGAGAACAGCACCTGTCACCTGCTACCTAGTCTGCCCGTCCAAAAAATGGACGAACAGCCCAAGGCAATAAGAATTAAAACATAAAGCCTTGAGTCAGACAACAGTCTTAGTGAGCAGTAAATTAACTAACAACATACCAAAAGAGCATAAAGGAAAAGGAATACAACCCTCCCACTCCAACCTCTTTCTACAGTGATAGCCCCAGACACACACTAAGCAGAAGCAATCATAGCAGAGCATACAATTTAAAGTAAAGTAATAATCATTCGAGTCAAGGGTGATGTTTTCCAAGTACCAAGGCCTAAATCAGATAAGCACCCAGAAAATACCGCTCTTGGGTCCGAATGACGATACAACCAAACATCCATGACTCTGGCTATCACTGTTATCATTGCTTCGATATCACCGTTAATTGAATGACCGACACATTCTTTCAGCCGTCCGTCAAGGGCTAATGGAAACCCCGGTTCTAGACATAACTCCCGCACGTCGTCGCAGCCCGTGCCTAGGACTATCGAATCTGCCCAGAGTACTCGACCATCAACAGTTGGCCGTTGGGACTATCGAATCTTCCCAAACGTACTCTTGCTTAGAGCATGCTAGAACCTTCAACAACGATGCTATCCAAGCCTCCGAGTCATCCTCCTCGACGACTATTCTCATATCCATTCATTATCCTCAACTCGAATCATATCACCGAGTTACCAACATGCTTGGAATGATCCCGTCTGGATTAGACCAAGTCTTCATCACATGATGCCTTGCTTCATTACATCCTCGCAAAGCCTCATCTCATCATCACATCATCAAATCTATGCATAAGAGCTTCATCATCCCGCTACATATGCCACGAGCAGCTTTCCTAATTCAAGAGCCTTTCCCTTAGCTTTTGAATCATCTTCGGTCTAAAACCAATCAACAATCATCTAATTCATAGCAATCAATCATGTCATACATCAATCCAAGCAATCAAGCATTCAAATATGATCTAAGTAGACAATTATAACAATAATGGCATTTTCGTAATTAAAGAGTTGAAAGTCCAATAAGCATGAAAACATGAATTGTATCTCTACAAACTTGATGAATGAACTTGCATAGGTTAACATATGATAAAATGGATGTAACATCATCATGAACAATGGATCTATATGGATCTACACTTAGGATGAAGAAAATGCATGGAAATCACTATTTTAACACCAAATCGAGCCAACAATCCGATATACTCCTTTGGATCCGTGTGAGAGATAACCACCACTCACCAAATCACCAAAACAAACCCAAATCTACACGCTTCAGATCTGGACAGCGAAGGATTGAGCTTGATCTATCACGAATCCGCTTCAAACGAAGAAATCTCTCTTGAAAAGATGAAGATCTTCAATCTAAGCTCTTGGATCTTCAATTTGATCTTCAACTTGGATGGATTGAAGCACTAGATTAGAGTGGAGAAAAGAAGTGAAGAAGTGTAGAAGTCGAGCTCTCAAAATGGCAGCACTTCGTCGCATCAAAATCCGGATCCCAAAAAGTGAGAAAAACCCTTCCTATTTATAGCTGAAATTCCTTAAGTCGAAATTTGGCTATCTCCCTAAGTCGCTTCCGACTTACGACCTAAGCCCCTACGACTTAACAAAACCCAGCGACCTAACAATGCTACGACAAACTCCTCAGCGACCTATCGCTTGCGCCTCTACGACCCAAGACTTAAGAGAATGCGACTTAGCACAACTGCGCACCCAAGCGACCTACCAAAGCCCTACAACTTACGACCTAACGAGGCTACGACTTATCACTTAGCGACCTAACCACAGGTGCGACCTATCACTTAAGCGCTTACGCGACCTAATCATAGCGCATCAGCGACCTACGACTTAGCAAACTCGCGACCTAACTATCTTAGGTCGCCTCCGACCTAACTCAATACTAAACAGGGCCTCCGACTTAACACTTGCCGAGTTAACTTCGACCTGCTAACTTAACCCAGCTACGACTTATCTCCTTAGGTCGTCTACCGACCTAACTATGACCTAGGTCGCTAAACTATCCATTCCCTAACTCCTTAAGTCGTTGCCGACCTATCCCCCTTAGGTCGCTAACTCACCCAGAAGCCCACAACCTATCTTAGGTCGCCAATCCTATAAGTCGGTCACGACTTATCACTTAGGTCATTCACTATTACCCCAGCTTCCTTAAGTCGTCGCCGACCTACCCCTTAAGTCATCCACTACCTTAGGTCGCTCCAACACCCTACGACTTAAGCTGCTAACTCGCCGAATTCCTTAACTCGGTCACGACTTAGCTCTTAGGTCGTTCACGACCTAGGACTTAGACAAATCTGCCTAAAAATCTGAAATGACTTGAAAGTGCTAAAATTCCAGATTTTGACGAACTTGTCGATCCGTAAAAATACGGGTCTTTACATTCTCTCCCCCTTAGGAATTTCGCCCCCGAAATTCCAAGCAATCAAAAACTATTCTGTACGCCTACCATCCATAGCAATCAACAACCCATGCATCCAATTCTAACTTAGCGTACAGAATTCTAAAATTAGAACAAGTTACAATATCGCGAGATGACACGACACCTTAGGGCTATACCTTGAAGAGTTCAGGATGAGCTGCCTTCATCCTCTCTTCCACCTCCCACGTACAGTCATTATCATCATCACTCCATTGTATCTTGAGCAACTTAACTACCTTCCTCCTAAGCTGTTTCGTGTCGGTTTCAACAACACGAAGCGGCTTACGAGGTCTTCTATCAACTGGATCAACTTCAAAATCTTCACAGCTATCAGCAGAAACCATCGTATTCGAGTCGTGCACATACTTCCGTAGATATGATACGTGAAAAACATTATGCACACCCGACATCTTCTCTGGTAACTCCAATCTGTAGGCGAGCTTCCCAATTCGCTCGATGATCGGGAATGGTCCAACAAATCTCGGAGTCAATTTTCCTCTCTTCCCAAATCGAATAACATTCTTCAGTGGAGAAGTCTTCACAAAAACCATATCACCAACGTCGAATTCCAAATCCTTACGACGTTTATCGGCATAACTCTTCTGACGGTCTTGGGCTGCCTTCATTCGTTGTCGAATGATCTCTATACAATCCAAAGTCTGCCAAATCATCTCTGGCCCAAGTATCAACTTTTCTCCAGTTTCCAACCAACATGTCGGAGAGTTACACGGTCTTCCATACAATGCCTCATACGGTGCCATACCAATGCTTGACTGGTAACTGTTGTTGTATGCAAACTCCACCAAATGAAGGTGATCTTCCCATGATCCTCCGAAGTCCAAAACACAAGCTCTAAGAAGATCTTCCAAAACTCGGTTGACTCTCTCGGTCTGACCATCCGTTTGAGGATGATAAGCTGTACTCAAACTCAACTCGGTTCCCAAAACTTCCTGGAAGCTCTTCCAAAATCCACTAGTGAACAAAGGATCTCGATCGCTCACTATACTCTTCAGAATACCATGGAATCGAACTATCCACTTAACATACAACTCAGCCAACTTTGATGCAGTCCTAGTTGATCGAACAGGAATGAATCTTGCACTCTTGGTCAGACGATCCACAATGACCCAAATCCCTTCATTTCCCGTTCTGGTTCTAGGTAATCCATCAATAAAATCCATCGACACTTGCTCCCACTTCCATGTAGGAACTTCTAATGGCTGAAGCAATCCACTTGGCTTCTTCTGCTCGGCTTTAACCAACTGGCAGTTCATGCACTTGGAAATAAAATTTCCAACATCCTTCTTCATGCCTTCCCAGTAGTAGGTTCTCTTCATATCCCGATACATCTTATTTCCACCTGGATGAATTGTCAGCTTTGAGTGATGACTTTCCCTTAGAACTTCACTCCTCAATTCATCTATATCGGGAACAACTAGTCGTCCTTGCTTCCGAAGCCACCCCTCTCGATCGACCTCGAATCCTTTATCCTTTTCTGGATCCAATCCAGATTCCAATTCACGGATAATCTTGACAAGCTTATCGTCTCGCTTCTGGCTCTCGCCAATCCTTTCCACAAGAGAAGGTCTTATCGATAAGTTTGCCAACATCTCAGGTTCCAATTCACATCTAGGCCTGAAGTCAAATCCGGCTAAATACTCGAGACTCTTCCATTCTGAAAACATGGCTCCCAATCCTGCATGTCTTCGACTTAACGCATCTGCCACTGCGTTACCTTTTCCCGGAGTATAAGCTATACCAAAATCATATGATGCTAAAAACTCTAGCCAACGTTGCTGCCGAAGATTCAAATCCTTTTGGGAGAAAAGATACTTCAACGACTTATGATCCGTAAACAACTCGAATCGAACTCCCAATAGATAATGTCTCCACATCTTCAGAGCAAATACAATCGCCGCTAACTCCAAATCATGAGTTGGGTAATTCCTTTCATGCGGCTTTAGTTGTCGACTGGCATACGCAACAACTTTATCCCTCTGCATTAGCACTGCTCCAAGTCCAGTACCACATGCATCGGTGTAAACCACCATCTCATCATTCCCACTTGGAATAGTCAGAACAGGAGCACTCGTCAATCTCTCTTTCAGGATTCCGAAAGCTTGCTCACACTTAGCATCCCAACTGAACACTTGGTTCTTTTTCGTCAATCCTGTTAACGGTGCAGCTACCTTGGAGAAGTCTTTGATAAACCGTCGATAATATCCTGCTAATCCAAGAAAACTTCTCACATCAGATGCATTCTTAGGTCTAACCCAATCCTGGATTGCTGCCACCTTAGCGGGATCAACCGCTATCCCATTTCCAGAAATCACATGGCCTAAGAACCTCACTTCACTCTTCCAGAAGTGACACTTCGAAAACTTAGCCTTCAGCTGATGTTTCCGCAAGATTTCCAAAACAATACGCAAGTGAGTCTTGTGCTCTTCTTCCGTTCTGGAATAAATCAGAATATCATCCACGAACACAAGTACGAACTTGTTCAACTGATCTCTGAACACTCTATTCATAAGATCCACAAAATACGCTGGCGCGTTAGTCAACCCAAACGGCATTACCAGCCACTCAAAGAAACCCGATGGTGTTCGAAAAGCAGTCTTCGGCACACTATCCTTAGCCACTCTCAACTGGTGAAATCCCGTTGCCAAATCCATCTGAGAAAACACCTTAGCTTCGTGAAGCTGATCAAACAAGTCATCTATTCTCGGCAATGGATACTTGTTCTTCTTAGTCCCCTTATTCAGCTCACGATAATCCACACACAATCTCAACGATCCATCTGCCTTGGTTGCGAACACAACTGGTGCACCCCACTCGGACACACTACGCCGAATGAATCCTTTCTGAAAAAGGTCATCAACTTGCACCTTCAACTCATGTTGTTCCTTAGGCGTCATCCGCCTAAGAGGCATCACAACAGGTCTGGCTCCTTCAACTAGATCTATACGAAACTCGATCTCTCTATGCGGTGGCAACCCTTTGACTTCGTCAAAGACATCCTCGAATCCATTAGCGATCGGCACTGATGACAGTCCATCCCGTGGAACAACTAGCGAATACATGAAGCTCATGAAGACGCCTTCTTCATGCTTACATCGTATCACAATCTTTCGCCCCTCCACATTCTCGACTGTCACTTCCAACCTTTCGCAATCAACCTTAGCCGCATACTTCCTAAGCCAGTCCATACCCAAAATGATTCTGAACCCCGCAAAGTTCAGAACAAAACAATCACAAACAAAAGAGCAACCATGACTCGACACAATTAGACCACGGCATAACATACACAAACAAGACGAACCCCCAACTGGATTAGTCACAACCAATGGCCTATCAACAATATCCGGCTTCAAATCTAATCGGCCTACGAGTTCATTACAAACAAACGAATGCGACGCTCCAGTATCAAACAAAACTCTAACTGGAACACCACATAGGAAAAGAGTACCTTGAACAACCACACTCTTTCCTTTCTCCTCAGCAGTAGGAGCTTTCGAAGACGACGGAACAGCTCCCAAAGCATAAGCTTTCACAATCTGCTTGTCCCTCCTCGATTCTGGACAATTCTTCCTGAAATGCCCTGGCTTGTCACAGTTGTGACACTTCATTGGCACCTTCGGATTCTTACAATCCTTAGAGAAATGGCCCTTCTGTTGACAATTGTAGCAAGTCACTTCGCCTTTCGGCTTCTTCTGGCCATCCTTACCCTTCTGCTGCTGCTGCTTCCTCTTCTTGTTTCCACCCTGCTGGGGTTTAGACTCTTCCCTGGTCACAGCAACAACAGATCCTTCTTTAGGAAACAGACTCTCATGCCTGAGAGCTTTCTCCACAAGCTTCTCAAATGAATCGTCCAAATGATCCACCAACTGCCTCCCAAGATAACTATCCAAGCCGGTCACAAACTTTTCATTCTTCTGATATGCTGATTCAATATATGACCGGGCATACTTGGACAAAGCTTCAAACTCAGAAACATACTCAAGAACAGATCTTCCACCTTGCTTGAGCTCCACAAACCTCTTGAACAGAACAGACTTCTGAGCTGTAGAAATGAACTTAGCTTCAAATCTAACTTGGAATTGCTCCCAAGTAATCTCTTCTTCCGGAGTAGTGATGGTAATAGAGTTCCACCAATCAGAAGATCTCCCTTGAAGCTGTCTCGATGCCAACTTCCTCTTAGTTGCATCATCAATTCCCAAATCACCAAAGATCCTTCTACAAGCATCTATCCACCTCTGGACCTCAATGGTAGATTCTGTTCCCAAGAAAACCTTCCCTCCAAGAGCAGTATAATCCTTGCACAACTTAGCAAAATCCACTGGTTTCGGAGTTTGGACTTGAACTCCAACATCTACTGCTGCCCCTGGAACTGGTATCCTTCTCATGATCGAAGTCATCATAGCTTCGAACATGGCTGCATAATCAGCAGTCTCTTCAGTTGCACGGCCTTCCCTAGCAGCTGGTCTCCCTCTTCGACTCATTCTCAATATCTATAAAAAGGAATGATTAGAACATCTAGAGAAACAACTGCATAAAGGACTCAAACTCTACTAAGCTACTATATTATATATAGTATCCATCCATCAAAATATAATTACGTCTCTCATACGTAGTTACGTCAGCGAGCGTTGGGTAAAATCGATTAACCAATGCTCTGATACCAAATGTGACGACCGCCCATGACCCCTGCACCGAATCTAGGGATAGTGCGCTGTAAAGTGTGCCAGGCGACCATGGACGATTGTCAGGGTAGATTAAAATAACAGAATCTATCGTATTACTCACAGCGCATGGACAAAATACAATAGAACATATATATATATAGTGAAGTTTTACAGAATAAAATGCCATCATATAAAACTCCATAATAGTTGAATACAAGCATCCAAATAGCCAATACATCAAACCTCACTACATAACACTCAGAGAATACAAAACAGCGGAACATCCAGTACATATAATAAGAAGATAATATGCCACCCTCCAGCTCGTCTTCGATATCAGCATCGCGAGAAGAGAACAGCACCTGTCACCTGCTACCTAGTCTGCCCGTCCCAAAAATGGACGAACAGCCCAAGGCAATAAGAATTAAAACATAAAGCCTTGAGTCAGACAACAGTCTTAGTGAGCAGTAAATTAACTAACAACATACCAAAAGAGCATAAAGGAAAAGGAATAGGAATACAACCCTCCCACTCCAACCTCTTTCTACAGTGATAGCCCCAGACACACACTAAGCAGAAGCAATCATAGCAGAGCATACAATTTAAAGTAAAGTAATAATCATTCGAGTCAAGGGTGATGTTTTCCAAGTACCAAGGCCTAAATCAGATAAGCACCCAGAAAATACCGCTCTTGGGTCCGAATGACGATACAACCAAACATCCATGACTCTGGCTATCACTGTTATCATTGCTTCGATATCACCGTTAATTGAATGACCAGCACATTCTTTCAGCCGTCCGTCAAGGGCTAATGGAAACCCCGGTTCTAGACATAACTCCCGCACGTCGTCGCAGCCCGTGCCTAGGACTATCGAATCTGCCCAGAGTACTCGACCATCAACAGTTGGCCGTTGGGACTATCGAATCTTCCCAAACGTACTCTTGCTTAGAGCATGCTAGAACCTTCAACAACGATGCTATCCAAGCCTCCGAGTCATCCTCCTCGACGACTATTCTCATATCCATTCATTATCCTCAACTCGAATCATATCACCGAGTTACCAACATGCTTGGAATGATCCCGTCTGGATTAGACCAAGTCTTCATCACATGATGCCTTGCTTCATTACATCCTCGCAAAGCCTCATCTCATCATCACATCATCAAATCTATGCATAAGAGCTTCATCATCCCGCTACATATGCCACGAGCAGCTTTCCTAATTCAAGAGCCTTTCCCTTAGCTTTTGAATCATCTTCGGTCTAAAACCAATCAACAATCATCTAATTCATAGCAATCAATCATGTCATACATCAATCCAAGCAATCAAGCATTCAAATATGATCTAAGTAGACAATTATAACAATAATGGCATTTTCGTAATTAAAGAGTTGAAAGTCCAATAAGCATGAAAACATGAATTGTATCTCTACAAACTTGATGAATGAACTTGCATAGGTTAACATATGATAAAATGGATGTAACATCATCATGAACAATGGATCTATATGGATCTACACTTAGGATGAAGAAAATGCATGGAAATCACTATTTTAACACCAAATCGAGCCAACAATCCGATATACTCCTTTGGATCCGTGTGAGAGATAACCACCACTCACCAAATCACCAAAACAAACCCAAATCTACACGCTTCAGATCTGAACAGCGAAGGATTGAGCTTGATCTATCACGAATCCGCTTCAAACGAAGAAATCTCTCTTGAAAAGATGAAGATCTTCAATCTAAGCTCTTGGATCTTCAATTTGATCTTCAACTTGGATGGATTGAAGCACTAGATTAGAGTGGAGAAAAGAAGTGAAGAAGTGTAGAAGTCGAGCTCTCAAAATGGCAGCACTTCGTCGCTTCAAAATCCGGATCCCAAAAAGTGAGAAAAACCCTTCCTATTTATAGCTGAAATTCCTTAAGTCGAAATTTGGCTATCTCCCTAAGTCGCTTCCGACTTACGACCTAAGCCCCTACGACTTAACAAAACCCAGCGACCTAACAATGCTACGACAAACTCCTCAGCGACCTATCGCTTGCGCCTCTACGACCCAAGACTTAAGAGAATGCGACTTAGCACAACTGCGCACCCAAGCGACCTACCAAAGCCCTACAACTTACGACCTAACGAGGCTACGACTTATCACTTAGCGACCTAACCACAGGTGCGACCTATCACTTAAGCGCTTACACGACCTAATCATAGCGCATCAGCGACCTACGACTTAGCAAACTCGCGACCTAACTATCTTAGGTCGCCTACGACCTAACTCAACACTAAACAGGGCCTCCGACTTAACACTTGCCGAGTTAACTTCGACCTGCTAACTTAACCCAGCTACGACTTATCTCCTTAGGTCGTCTACCGACCTAACTATGCCCTAGGTCGCTAAACTACCCATTCCCTAACTCCTTAAGTCGTTGCCGACCTATCCCCCTTAGGTCGCTAACTCACCCAGAAGCCCACAACCTATCTTAGGTCGCCAATCCTATAAGTCGGTCACGACTTATCACTTAGGTCATTCACTATTACCCCAGCTTCCTTAAGTCGTCGCCGACCTACCCCTTAAGTCATCCACTACCTTAGGTCGCTCCAACACCCTACGACTTAAGCTGCTAACTCGCCGAATTCCTTAACTCGGTCACGACTTAGCTCTTAGGTCGTTCACGACCTAGGACTTAGACAAATCTGCCTAAAAATCTGAAATGACTTGAAAGTGCTAAAATTCCAGATTTTGACGAACTTGTCGATCCGTAAAAATACGGGTCGTTACAAGGATAGTTAGGCATAGATTAAGGGGGAGTTATTAGAAGTATTAGGATAGAAGGAATATTTTATAAACAAAGGTTGTCATCATCAAAAAAGGGGAGATTGTTAGTCCATGAGATGATGGTTTTGATGACAACAACCTTAGAATAGATTATAAAATATAAATACTAACATTACAAGTTTAGATATATATGTATATGCAGGATCTAACCATGCAGGTATCAAGAATGAAGACTGTACAGTATAGAGATTCAAGATATAGAGATTGAAGACTCATGAGTATCAAGAATTTCAAGAGTTCAAGTTTCCAAGATAAGTTATATAGTTAGGAATATTGTTAAAACTCATAGAAAGGCACTGACATCTTAAAATTTATTTTATTCGTGGAATGGAATCCACTTCGTGCTCGTTAAAGGGATGGAACCCTAAGTAGGATGGAACCTACGAAAAATCTAGTGGAACATCTTTTTGTATCCACTTACTTTTATTTCAAAATGATTTTACAAAATTATCTTGTTTTCAAAATGATTTCAAAACTTTCCTTTTAAAAGATTCAAAACTCTCTATCCTGATTTTAAATAATTTTAGCCTCAAAAACATCTTTAATTTCAAAGTCAAATTACTCCTGATTTTAAACTATCTTCAAATAATATATTTAACTTTTAAATATTTATACTTAGATTTAAATATAAAATTATAGTTAAATTATGTATATATTGTTCTTTATATTTACTTATGAATTTCAACTAAAGTCAAGTATATTTATAAAGTTTAAAATAGTTTTTATATAAGATAAATGTTATTTTCAAAGAAATTAAAAACATCAAAAAAGGCTGTAGGATGTCGACATGCCTATAGGTACCATGTCGACATGGTGTCAGTTTGATTCAAAATTCAAATTTCAAAAGAAGTTTCTATTCGTCATAACTCTTCATGAATGGTCATGACTGTTGTTCTTCTATAAATAGGGGTCAGTTTCAACGAAGTTTTAATCACTTTTTCTCTGATTTAGCTTCTCTTCTTCTTCTCCACTTTCTTATTTACAAACTGCACCATTACTCTGCCGAAATCAATATCGAATCTAACTAGATAATTTCTGGTTTTGATTCTCTCCACTATCTCTACAAGATCCAAGTGCTAATCTGAGTTATAGACTTTTTGTAATCAATTGAGCGAGAGAAGGTGTGATTGTAGCCCTGGAAATCAATTGAGTGAACTTGTTGCCCCAGAAATCAAGTATCTCTACCCAGAGGATTGTGATTCTGGAGGGTGTACCCCGTAGCCTTGAAACCGAGGGTTGTAATTGTTGAATTGAGTTTGAAAGGAAATCTGTACTTGTGTTGCGGGACTGGATGTAGGGTAACTCCGAACCAGTATAAAATCCGGTGTGTTCTTTCCTTTACTGTTTTTACTTTATATTTGCATATGTGTTTGATTCTGTGTTCATATCTGTGTCTGATTAGTGTATACATTGTTAACAAAGTAAGATAAACTCAAAAAGATTAACAAATTTCTTAAAACACTATTCACCCCTCCCTCTAGTGTTAATTCTAGCCTTAAGATCCTTAATCCGCATTTCTCATAAAGATCCTTTATAAAATTCCTTCTAAAATTAGTTTAAAGCGATCTTTTCTAAAATCGCTTTATAAAAATTATTTATAAAGCCTTTATAAATACAAAAATCCATTTTTATTTTTAAACTCTTTGTTAAATAAAATTCCTTTATAAATCAATTTATTATTTATGAATACAAATAATTGGATAAATTAATTAACTTTAAACATCATAAAAAATAGTAAATTAATTTTTTAACATCATTAATAAAATAATTTACTAACCCCAAAATATTATTAATATAATAATTAATAACTTCAAACATTATAAACAAATAATATTTATTTACTTCAAAACATTATTATTATATAATAATAATTATTAACAACAAAACATTACTAATAAATAATAATTATTAACTTTAAAACATTATAAATATAATAGTTAATAATTTCAAAACATTATTAGTATAATAATAAATAACTTCAAAATATTATTAATAAATAATAATTATTATCTTCAAACAATATCAACTATTTAAATAAATAACTTTTCACAATATTAAAATATTAATAAATAACTTTAAAACAATATTGAATAGAAATAAACAACTTTTTAAACATTATTAAACAATAGTTAAACAACTTTAAATCATTATTAAATGCTAGTTAAACAACTTTAGAACATTTCTAAATGATTCAGAAAAGATAAATAAAAAGGTTGGGGTAAAATAAAAAAAGTTCAAAATCTGCTTAAATGAAAATAACCCAGAAAACCCCAAGATTAGATTTGAAATCATTTTCCAAATCAAAAACCCATTTCAAGCCACAATGGCAATTAATAGTATTTCAAAATATTAAATTGAGGCCAATAGCCACTGAGCACTTAACCAATGTTGTTATTGATTTTTATCACTACAGGGTTAAGTTTTGAATATATAAAAATGACATAACCAATAGTGCCATACAATTAGGTTTGATATTCAATTATCTATATAACCGAAATATAATTGAAAATAAATAAATAGTGGCAAGGAATCACATTGGACCCCTCTACAAATTTTCTATACATCAGATAGATTCCCTGCAAATGATTTCATATATTGACTGCTTTCAAAAGCGATAATTCAACAACAACCAATCAAACAAGCATCCAAACATGCAATCAACCATTTTTATCTACTATATAACATTCAAAGTATTCATTCAAAGGTGAGTTAACTCACAAAAAGTCCAGTTTTCGCCGAAGCGTTCCGGTTCCGTCTAAAATCGAACAACATTCAATTTAAGCTTATAATTCTACAAGCTCCAAATTCCATGAATCAAACTCCTAAGCGTAGCTATCGTTCCTACGAGTGCAACGTGACTAACCGCGTTTGATTTGGACCAAGTACGAAATAGATATTGATTTTACAAGATTTCGAGATTTAAAAACATTAATTATTTAATAACCAAAATTAACTACTCTATAAAAACTAATCCCTCCACAAACTCCTTTCCCCAAGGTTAACCATCTCTTGTACAACAAAATGGTGCACGGTCGTGCAACCTACACGCCACCTCGGATAACTATTCCAATATTCGACTTTGTCATAGACTCGCTCTCTGTTTCCTCTCCTCCCCGGACCCCATGGACCCATGTCCACACGTCTGGTCTAAATTTTGATCAACAGACCCCCAAATTGACATCAAAATGTCAGTTTCTTCCTCCTTGAACCGCACCCCACGAAACAATGTCCAGAGCTGCATTTCGGCATGAGAAAACCAAATATACCCTTCGATTAGCCCGAATCCACTCCAATCTCAAAGAAATCAAAACCTAGTTCGACACAAAAACCGTCAAACCCATCAAACGATAGCTACGACTTCCCAGAATCCATTAACATGAAGATCTACGCTGAACTAGATTAAAGATAACAACTTTGAAATTTTTCGATAATCAAATGATTTTATTTTGATTTAAATGGTGGAGCAGTTTTTTTGTTTTGATTTCGAACATGTCGGGTATGAAATGAAGACAAAGAAAGGGATAATAAAAGGAAATGTGTACCGAATGTCTAAGTGTTATATAATATATAATTTGCGATTTTCGGCATTTCGACGCACAAATTCCCGTTCAAGTATGAATCCCGAATGATAAAATAAAAATACGATCGCGCCAAAAACAGCGGTGCGACTCCAAAACAACAATAATATACACTAGTTATGGATTTTCGAAAAATCATAAAAACACTATCGTTTTTCGATAAATCATCAAATGATAATTTAAATATTTTCCACATTAAAGATTATGGAAAAATCAAATAAATGAAATTAAAAATACGTCAAATGAAATCATATCATTATATTAAAATAAATATTCTGATTATTTATTTGAACCATTTATTACTACAAATAAATTTACCAAACGAATTCATTGTTATTATTTATTAATTTAAAAGGAGTTAAATACGACCATCGAATCCATTAAATTGATATTCAATTTAAAATCCTAATATTTAAATCCCTATTCAAATATTAAATTCCCAACTTTAAATATTTTAAACGATCCCTATATTTGAATTCAAGTAACTTAAAAACCAACTATTTCAATATTTTAGATCAATTAAATATTCAGAATCATATGGCAAAAATTCAAGGTCGTTACATTCTTTATCAAGACTATATCACTTTGGACTTATTGAATCTGGTAACGATCAAATTACAATATCATTCATATTCAACTCTATAGTCCTAACATAAAGTCCTTGGTTCAATAACATTAATTATTGTTAACTGAACTACTCTGGCCAGAGACTTTGACTTTGAGTTCACTTCAGCAGACTGTGATACTAACCTCATATAATCTCTTTTGAATAGTTCCTCACTTCTAATGCTTCCACTCAACCCAACTATAAACGTTCGATAGACCCCGTGCCACGATTTAATATAATCAAAGTGGAGTTTCCATATTGAACCTCGACAGTATTCTCAAGTCATGGGAACTGTGTAATATTGTCATATCAATATTTTCAATTTGACCTTAGTTATATTAACCAACAGAAAACTATCGAGTGAGTCATTATATAGTTATCCAATAACTATCAGTACGTAACTCCTTGGTGCCCTCCAGTAGCCATGAGTAATACACTGCTAAACATTTGGAGAGTGTTATGTACTACAGTCTCAATGGATGCATCGAATACCTTTCTAGGTACATCTTGATTAGGAATATTTAAAATAGTATATTTATTTTTTTGTGATAAACCACTCATGATTACAGCACATTGTAACTACTATCACAAAACATACTATTTATGGATTTTCTATTAAATATACTTTTAATTAAATTATTTAATTAATATAAAACATTATATCAAGTATATAATAGAAAAAAACACCTTTTATTTTAAACATGATTGTTTATTGAGTTAGATATATGTATCAAATTACATAATTGCCCTTAGAGCGTGCCCTTTACTCTATCAATAATAAGTATGTAACAAAAAGAAAACACCTTCTATTACGAACGAGAACTGATTACAAAGTTAATAATTTACACTAAATTACAGAATTGCTCCTAAGAACCGACCAACTTTGACCCTTAGTGAATGGATCTGCCATGTTGTCCTTGGTATCTACCTTTTGTATCACGACATATTTCTTCTTAACGAATTCTCTGAATGCTAGAGTTAGTTCTGAAAACATAAAAGCATAACCAAACACTAATTTACTATCATCAACGCCATTCTGAAAGCTAGAGCTAGTTTACCGCTTCAGAAGGTGGTCACCATTCTTGTATATGAGAAATAAGTCCGGAGTATTTCATAAATACTTCGGTATATATTTTACAACCATCTAGTGCTTTTCTAGGATTAGACTAGTATCAGCTTACACATCCTAATCTGTATGCTTGATCTGGTCTAGTACATCGTATAGCGTACATTATGGATCATATGGTCTAACCATATGGGATCCACTTCATACGCTCTTTCTCCTCATGAGTATGAGGGGCGTTCTTTTTAGAAAGGATGATTCCAGATCACGTTGGAAAATTTCTATGCTTGGAATTATCCATACTGAATCTTTTTAGTATGGTGTCTATTTACAAGAATTGGTACAATCTCAATAGCATTTTAGATCTATCTCTATATATCTTTATACCAAGTATATAGGCCGCGTTTACCAAATCCTTTATGAAAAAGTTCTTAGAAAGCTATGCTTTCACTGGTTGCAACAACGAAGTGTCATTGCCAATCAACTGAAGATCGTCGATGTATAGCACTAAGAATACGATAGTGTTGCCCTGTTCCTTTTTAGATGCACATGCTTCCTCCTTGTTCTGATTGAAACCTAACTATTTGATTACCTTATCAAAATACTTGTTCCAACTCCTTGAAGCTTGTTTGAGTCCGTAAATGGATTTAACAATTTGTAAGCATTGTCCTCACTTTCATTGACCACAATACCTTCGGGCTGCGACATATAGACGGTCTCTTCTAAATCACCATTTAGAAATGCCATCTTTACATCTATTTGTCATATCTCATAGTCATAGAATGCAGCAGTGGCCAACATAATCCGAATTGACTTAAGCATGGCAATGGGAGAAAATGTTTCGTCATAATCAACACCTAGAATTTTACAAAATCCTTTTGCAGCTAGCTTAGCTTTATAAGTCTTTACTTCCTTATTTGCATTTAGAATTTTCTTAAAAATCCATTTGTAGTCGATGGATTTCAGGTACATCTGAAAAAGTCTTTACTTTGTTTTTGTACATGGAATCCATCTCGGGTTTCATCGCTCTAAGCAAGAATGTGATATCCCGGAAATTTCAAGCAATTTAAATCTTCTTTATAAAATTTTAAAATTGGTAAAATTGTTATTTTCAAGCAATAATAATAATATGTTGTTTTATATAAATAGAAATTTATTTTATTTTCAAACAAATTAGGTATGTGTTGTTTAAATATATATATATATATGAGCTGATTTTTAAATTGAACTTGAATTTAAAATTCAAATGATAAATATCTCAAAATTTATTGGGTTTAAAAATAATATATATATGATTTTATATAGTATATAATTAGTTTCTTTAAAAGACTTTGTAAATATGAATTAAGAAAATGTATTAACTAAATAGAAGAGAAATATAAAGATTTATAAAAATTTAATTAAATACATGCATATTTACAAGTGTAGGAGTTTTAGCATGAAATTGAACAAGTGTAACAATTATAATATACATTTGAACAAGTGTCATTTATTTTAATTATTTCTATTAAAAAGAAAATGAGATTTTATAATATCCTTACTCTCATTTTTATCATTTTCTTCCACCTTCACATTTCAAAACAAAAAGCCTGTGAAACAAAATTCGAAACCAGATCAAATGAGAAAACTAACCTGAAAAAAAAAATCAAAGCTTCCCCTCTTTCAAAATAAATCAAACTAGGTTTCATCTTCAATATACAAACCTGTAGCAAATCAAAGTTTCAGTTCTATCAAGATAGATCATCTCAACAACAAGATTTCCAGTTCCAGTTCATCTAGCATTCATCTCAGTTTCCAGTTTCAAGCTTTCAAAGATCAAAGCATTTTAGTTTTCAAAATCAAGCATATCAGTTTTAAAGTCTCTGTTCATCTTCTAAAAGGTGAGTAAACTTTCTTGAATCTGTTTAAATTGCTTGCATGTGAAAATATTTGATGTATGTGATGGAAAACTTTGCTGCATCAATGTAAATTTGCTTGCATGTATGTATATCAACATAATTTCTGTTCTAGCTTTACAAAATTTAGAACTTGATAAAAACCCAATATCTCTTTCCCTGATTCCTTTTTAGACTTAGATGAGTAAACAAACTTGTTCCTGTTTAATTGTGCATCTGATGAATATATGAAGAATGATGTGATGAATTGTTAGCATGAGTAAAATTAAGCTTGCATGTTATAAAAATGAAATTGTCATATCTGTGCCTCTCTGTTTCAAAATACAGAGTTTAAAAGTAAGAAAATTCAATACTCTATTATCTGATCATTGTTAGGCTGTGAAACTCAAATATAAAATGTTGTTTAAATATAGATTAACATTTAAATTTTGTAGTCAAGCAAAATAGTTTTGGAAATCTCCAGTTCTTAAGTAAATACAGCAAGAATTTTAAAATGTGGAAATATCAATTAATTTAATTTATAGATTTAAGTATGGAACTTGAATCATCTTTGAAAAATTGGATTTTTAAAACGAAAATCACGAATTTTAGTTGGTAATTGAGGGAGCATTCTGGTGATGACCAGAATATGAATTTGAGCAAATTCAGGCGATGGGTTTATCTCTGGTGGTCGGGGTTTTGATCGGAACTTGGTTGATGGTCAGGGAGGTCGAGAAAAATATCAAACAATTTTATCATTCATCGTGACATGGGAAATCAGATGAACTAGGGTTTAACGTTTGTTTTGGGTTGTCTGGGTTTGAGCGACGTTTGCGGGGACGTGAACGAACTGGAAGCAATCGGACAAGGGGGGATCGAAGCATAGGCGATAGGCGGAGCTACGGTGAAGGTGGCGTGGTGTCTCGAGGCAGGGATCATCGGTGATGTCGATTTCTGGTGATGTTCGTTGTTGAGCAGATGGGTTCAATACCTTGTTTTCGATTCTCGTTCGAATCAAGATTTTTGGTCGATCGAATGGGTTGCCGTGGATGAAGATGACTTGTCGGAGGACGGAGTAGGGATCGTCGTCGATCAGAGAACTCGTGCACGTGCACGAGCACGTTTGCGTGCACCAGCGTGTCTGTGATGGAATCGGTTTTGGGAAGATGATGATTCTTCGTGACAAACTCGAAGTAAGCCAGCTATTGGCTCGGGTTATGTTTAAGGTGCGAGAGTGTTTGAATAAACTGTTTTAAAAAGTTTAAACAAGGAAAAAAAAATAGAATGGGAAGAACTGGCTCGGGGGAAATATGAGTTTGCTTGGGGATTACTCGGGTCAGTATAGTAAGGAAATATCGAGGTCTAAATTTAAGTTAAAACAGGTTTTAACCTTTCTTTCTGTATTAAAACAATAAGTGTTTTATATCTAAAAGTTGATTTATTTAGTTGTAAAATTTATTTTAACTTAGTAATCCTTGAAATTTATTTAAGATTTAATTTATAATGTAATTTAATTAAGGAATAAATGTTTTATCATTAATTAACTTAAGGGTCTTAAGTTAAATTATGGATTAATGATAATTTGTTTCAAGGTCTATTTGATAAGATTTTTTATTAACTAAGGTTTGGGTAGTTAAATTTATTAATTAAATAAAGATTAATTATTATAGGTAATTAAAGGTAAATTAATTAATTATTAAGGGTTGATTAATTAATAACCAAAGGATAATTAGAGGATTAATTAATCAAGGTAATTAATTAAGGATATTTAAGTGATTAAGATTAATTAATTAAGTAAGTATAACCAATTGATTATTGAAAAATCAAGAAATAGTTAATAAATGAATATGATTAATCAAGGATAATTAATTAAAGATTATTTGTCAAAAATAATTAATTAAAAGGATAATTAATTAAGGGAAGTGATTAGAGGATCATTAAATAATGTAATTAATTAATTAAGATGATTAATTAAAGGTTAATTACTTAATGTAATTAAAAGACAATTAATCAAGGATGATTAATTAAGATGGATAAAAAAAATGGTAAGTGAGCAGGATTAAGGTAATCCAAGTGATTAAAATTGGTAATTAATTTAATTGGAGATTAATTAAATTAATTAGGAATTATATATAATAAATCTTGTTTATGGATGGTTGAATGATATTGGATGACTCAGATTAATGACATCTCTTATATTCAATTGAGATGTGCTGTGATATGAATGGGTTGAACTGTGATAATGTAGGTTACCTTTCTGGGTTGAAGTGTTATGTGATATGATATCCTAGATATGAATTGTATTTTTTTTTAAACTTAACATCTTGGATTAGAGATGACATTAAATTCGAAGAGACCGGAGTCAGGTATTAGTTAATACCCGAAACCACTTCGATTCTTTATAGATCGATATTTGAAGTAAGTATTGAGCATAACAAGTAATGAACTCGTAGTGAAGTATGAGTTACCCCGGGTTTTTCTTTATGATTTTCACTTAGTATAAAATTGTATGGGTTTACTCACGCTGGTTTCCAGCCTGACCCGGGTGTTACTTTGATGTAATGCTCGGGTCAGACCGAGTATTACAGATTTTAGGTAAGGACGTTCTGGAGCTCAGGAGGCGGGCTGGATGGCAGGAACGTATGGAGTATATTCCGTTGTGATATTATAGTAGTCTGAGACATGTTAATTTTAACTGTCTAGTACATTTGTGAATGTTGTAACTCTGATGTATTAAAATGTAATTAACAAATACAGTTTTTCTTTGTATAACTGTTATTATTATTTGTTATTATATTTAATCCGCTGTGAATGTGAGATGTTGTGTTCTCTGTTCTTCTTTCTTCTTTCTGTTTCTTTCTTCTATCTCTTTCTTTTTCTTCTAACTATCTGGAATTTTCGGGTTCGAAAATTCCGGGTCGTTACAGTTGGTATCAGAGCAAAAGGTTAAGCGAGAACCTTGGCTCTGTTGAGATTACTCGTTAAGGATAGGGTCAATGGTACCCTAGAACGAGTTGAGTGTATATATATATGAGAGCGTATTTGTTATTTTCATATATAAAGATTTCAAATGATTTTTATATAAGATTATATTTGATATATAAAGCAATATTTCTTTTAATATATTAAAGAAATTGGTGTTGAATCATTGGAATTAAATAAGATAATAAGAATTAAGTGGTAATAGAAATACAACGAAATTAAAATTGAATGAAGATAAGTTTGAAATGAATTCAAACTAAAATTAAAATCTTGAATTTGTAGAAATGTTATCAAGAATAAAGGTAATAATGAATTGGTTTCCAGATATGATAATCTTGGTTATTATCATAAATGGTAATTGTGTTTAATAATGAATGTTGTTAATGATTTAGCAAAATGAAATGTTTAGGGAAGTAAACATTTAAGTGTGTATAACTTGTAAATTGGAATTGAAGATAATTTAAAATTGTGAAGTTTTAAATCTAATTCCAGAAAACTTGAAATTGTTTTAAAGAAGTTTGTTTTGAATTAAAACCAAAGGTGGTTTAAAAATTTAAAGTATAACTTGGTGTGTAAAGAAAATGTATATATGAGGAATATACATAATACCAATGATGATTTGAAATAAACACTTAGTGTTGAGTTTTAAATTGGAAAGTGATGTGAAACCCAAAGTAAAGTAGGTTTTAAAACTTAATAGGGGAAAGATTATTAATCTGAAGTTTAAAATTTGAATGGGAATTCAAATTGTGAAAGGTTGACCGGATTAAGTAAATTTAACTTGGAGGAAGTTAAATAAGTTTGAATAAATAACTTGAATTGAAAATTTCAAGATGAAATTTAAATTTAACTTGGATAGTTAAATGGTTAATTTAAATGGGAGTTATGAGTGATCTCAAAATGGGTTTGAGATCTGGAAATTATAAATGGATAATAAATTAGAATCTGAAGATTAAATTGTTTTTTTTTGAATTCTTATTTGAACTTTGTAACAAGTTAAGTAAAAATAATTTTAAAATGAAATTTTGGAATTTGGATTCAGAATTAAATGGTTTAAAGATTTAAGTTGTTAAATTAAAAATAAAGGTTGATTTGATTTAAAAATAAGGGTTAATTTGATTTAAAGGATTAAATCAACATTTACAATATTTAACTCGAATTTATATAATTTGAAATGATTTTAAGTTGAGATTTGAATAGAATTAGTTCAAATTGAATTTGATTTGAATTAATTAGAATTGTGATTGAAGATGTATAAGTTTAAAAATTCAAATGCTAAATTAGAATTAAAATGATTTGAAATTGAAGCTGGTTCAATTTGAAACTAATCCAAATTGATTTGAAATAATTTGGAATTGTGATTAAAGTTGAATAAGTTTAAAAAAAATCAAATGGAATTTGATTTGAATTTGGAAAGGAGTTAAGGTTAATTCATCTTGAATTGGGATTAAATCAATTTCAATGGAAATTGAAGTATTGAGTCAATTTAAATGGAAATGGAAATTTAAATTGAATTGATGGGAAATTAATTGGAAATAGAGATTGGGAAGTTAAACAGTTTGGCTCTGGATTATTTTCAAAATAAATTGTTTTAATACAAATATATTTTCCCAAACTATTTACTATACAAAATTTCTTCTTAAAACCCCAAACTATCTTATACTTATTTACAATTATTTTGGAACTATTTAACTATTTTGAAACTATTTTATAAACTAATTACTATTTTTCAGTTACTTATATCTAATCACTATTTTTTTTTAAAAAAAACTATTTTGCAACTAATAACTATTTTTATACCTACTTAACTATTTTACAGCTATTTTACAAACTAATAACTATTTTCAACTACTTATCTATTTTAAAACCTTTTCAAGCTATTTTTAAATTTAAATTGGTCAGAGTTCAAACTGTTTGTAATTGAAGTAATAACTCACTTGGTAATGAAGCAATTGAGAATAAGTGAATGGAATTAAAGGAAATATGAATAGAAAAGAGAATTGATTTGGCTAATAACCAATAAAGATAAATACGTAGGATGTACGCATATTATTCTATTCGCATAGTGATTTGATCCAGATTCGAACACAGAATTTCGAGATAGTATTATCGATCCGAGTTGGGATTTTTCACTCGATTTTCGACGACGAACCTGGATATGGATTTTTGATTGGTTCTGGATATTCTCTATCATAGTTGTGACTATGCAAGGAGAATGACGGTTTCTGATCAAGAAACCAGATCTGAGTCCGCACTAGGAAGTCGGGTGGACGATACTAGTTCGGAAGTGAAATTGTGTGATCAGATTGATATTGTGTACGGATGATATGTGTGCATCGTACGGATTTGAATGAAATTGATATTGAAGATTGGGGATAAGAACTGTAAAATGGTTTTTGAAAAGAAATATGGTTAATAACTTTATAAAAGATTTATCAAATGTGAATATTTGATTTAGAATAAAATAAAGTTATATATCCTTGTTATATAAGGTAAATCTTCCCTTGTTGAATCTATTGCTAAAAGAAAAGGGTTTTGAAATATTTGAAGTATAAAAGAGGTTTTATACAAAGTTTGAAATGATCCAAAGATTTTCAAAGTTATATCTATATCTATATATATATAAAGGATCTTATGAGAATGATTTTGGAAAAGGTTTTGGGAACCTATGGATTTTGGAAAGGGCTTTTGATTTTTGGGAAAATCAATTTTGGATTTTGGAAAGCCTAGTTTGAGAATTATCGATTTTGGTAATCGATTTTGTGTAAAGGAGATTTTGATAAATCATAAAGGGTATGATTTGAAGATACTATAAGTATATAGTATAAAATGTTTTGAGTATAGCTCTGGGGAAAAAGGCGCTCTCTTGAAATGAACTTCTCAGGAGTGCCACTGGGTGGTACTGCCTTGAACCCCAATGGGGGGATTCTAAAGTTGATCCTGTGAGGAGTCCGGACAAACTAGTTCCTGAGGATTATTTGTGTAGCGAAAGTCGAGGGGCTGGTGCCCACAGAGGCATTTGGGTTATGCTGTGACGACAGTTTAACTCGATGTCACTGCGATCTACTGCAGACCATAGCGAAAGTCATGTGTGCCGCTGAGAGCCAACTGTCTACGTTTGATTTTATATCGGTAGACTGTGACACTATGGTAACATAGCGAAAGTCGTGTGTGCCGCTGAGAGCCAACTGTCTACGTTTGATTTTATATCGGTAGACTGCGACCTATGTGGGAGAAGTTTCATTATTTGGCAGCGAAATTCGGTGGCGCTGATGCCTACAGTTATATGGGTTTGTGCTGTGATAGCAACGTAAGGCCCGGGTATAACTGCGATCTGTAGCGGGTTCCATGGCGTAATCGAGGAGCGCGGAGACCTACAGTTATCTGTGGATTTTGCCGGGACGGCAACGTAACCATCGGGTTAACTGCGACCATGGATGGGGGTGATGATTTCCAGAGCATTCTCACCAAAGATATTTCTCGATTTCAAAAATGTTTTCTATATTTTCATAAATTATTTTCCAAGTATTTTCACTGGTGTTGAAAACGGGTCTACCCAGTACTTATAAATTTTCAGTCCTACGTCTGATCAACGTATGACCGAATTTCTGTGAGAACGAGGATGGACTGGTTGAGACATCAAGTTATAAAAGTGTTTTTATAAAAAAAAAAAACTATTCCCGGTAATATTATATAGATTTTTAAAAAGTGTTTTAAAATTTCTTAATAAAAAGAGTTTATAGTAAAAAGTGATCAAAGAGTAATTTTTTAGTAATCAGTATTGAATAAATTCTAGCTTCGTTCCTTTTCGAGGACGAAAAGATTCTAAGGGGGGAGGAATGTGATATCCCGGAAATTTCAAGCAATTTAAATCTTCTTTATAAAATTTTAAAATTGGTAAAATTGTTATTTTCAAGCAATAATAATAATATGTTGTTTTATATAAATAGAAATTTATTTTATTTTCAAACAAATTAGGTATGTGTTGTTTAAATATATATATATATATGAGCTGATTTTTAAATTGAACTTGAATTTAAAATTCAAATGATAAATATCTCAAAATTTATTGGGTTTAAAAATAATATATATATGATTTTATATAGTATATAATTAGTTTCTTTAAAAGACTTTGTAAATATGAATTAAGAAAATGTATTAACTAAATAGAAGAGAAATATAAAGATTTATAAAAATTTAATTAAATACATGCATATTTACAAGTGTAGGAGTTTTAGCATGAAATTGAACAAGTGTAACAATTATAATATACATTTGAACAAGTGTCATTTATTTTAATTATTTCTATTAAAAAGAAAATGAGATTTTATAATATCCTTACTCTCATTTTTATCATTTTCTTCCACCTTCACATTTCAAAACAAAAAGCCTGTGAAACAAAATTCGAAACCAGATCAAATGAGAAAACTAACCTGAAAAAAAAAATCAAAGCTTCCCCTCTTTCAAAATAAATCAAACTAGGTTTCATCTTCAATATACAAACCTGTAGCAAATCAAAGTTTCAGTTCTATCAAGCTAGATCATCTCAACAACAAGATTTCCAGTTCCAGTTCATCTAGCATTCATCTCAGTTTCCAGTTTCAAGCTTTCAAAGATCAAAGCATTTTAGTTTTCAAAATCAAGCATATCAGTTTTAAAGTCTCTGTTCATCTTCTAAAAGGTGAGTAAACTTTCTTGAATCTGTTTAAATTGCTTGCATGTGAAAATATTTGATGTATGTGATGGAAAACTTTGCTGCATCAATGTAAATTTGCTTGCATGTATGTATATCAACATAATTTCTGTTCTAGCTTTACAAAATTTAGAACTTGATAAAAACCCAATATCTCTTTCCCTGATTCCTTTTTAGACTTAGATGAGTAAACAAACTTGTTCCTGTTTAATTGTGCATCTGATGAATATATGAAGAATGATGTGATGAATTGTTAGCATGAGTAAAATTAAGCTTGCATGTTATAAAAATGAAATTGTCATATCTGTGCCTCTCTGTTTCAAAATACAGAGTTTAAAAGTAAGAAAATTCAATACTCTATTATCTGATCATTGTTAGGCTGTGAAACTCAAATATAAAATGTTGTTTAAATATAGATTAACATTTAAATTTTGTAGTCAAGCAAAATAGTTTTGGAAATCTCCAGTTCTTAAGTAAATACAGCAAGAATTTTAAAATGTGGAAATATCAATTAATTTAATTTATAGATTTAAGTATGGAACTTGAATCATCTTTGAAAAATTGGATTTTTAAAACGAAAATCACGAATTTTAGTTGGTAATTGAGGGAGCATTCTGGTGATGACCAGAATATGAATTTGAGCAAATTCAGGCGATGGGTTTATCTCTGGTGGTCGGGGTTTTGATCGGAACTTGGTTGATGGTCAGGGAGGTCGAGAAAAATATCAAACAATTTTATCATTCATCGTGACATGGGAAATCAGATGAACTAGGGTTTAACGTTTGTTTTGGGTTGTCTGGGTTTGAGCGACGTTTGCGGGGACGTGAACGAACTGGAAGCAATCAGACAAGGGGGGATCGAAGCATAGGCGATAGGCGGAGCTACGGTGAAGGTGGCGTGGTGTCTCGAGGCAGGGATCATCGCTGATGTCGATTTCTGGTGATGTTCGTTGTTGAGCAGATGGGTTCAATACCTTGTTTTCGATTCTCGTTCGAATCGAGATTTTTGGTCGATCGAATGGGTTGCCGTGGATGAAGATGACTTGTCGGAGGACGGAGTAGGGATCGTCGTCGATCAGAGAACTCGTGCACATGCACGAGCACGTTTGCGTGCACCAGCGTGTCTGTGATGGAATCGGTTTTGGGAAGATGATGATTCTTCGTGACAAACTCGAAGTAAGCCAGCTATTGGCTCGGGTTATGTTTAAGGTGCGAGAGTGTTTGAATAAACTGTTTTAAAAAGTTTAAATAAGGAAAAAAAAATAGAATGGGAAGAACTGGCTCGGGGGAAATATGAGTTTGCTTGGGGATTACTCGGGTCAGTATAGTAAGGAAATATCGAGGTCTGAATTTAAGTTAAAACAGGTTTTAACCTTTCTTTCTGTATTAAAACAATAAGTGTTTTATATCTAAAAGTTGATTTATTTAGTTGTAAAATTTATTTTAACTTAGTAATCCTTGAAATTTATTTAAGATTTAATTTATAATGTAATTTAATTAAGGAATAAATGTTTTATCATTAATTAACTTAAGGGTCTTAAGTTAAATTATGGATTAATGATAATTTGTTTCAAGGTCTATTTGATAAGATTTTTTATTAACTAAGGTTTGGGTAGTTAAATTTATTAATTAAATAAAGATTAATTATTATAGGTAATTAAAGGTAAATTAATTAATTATTAAGGGTTGATTAATTAATAACCAAAGGATAATTAGAGGATTAATTAATCAAGGTAATTAATTAAGGATATTTAAGTGACTAAGATTAATTAATTAAGTAAGTATAACCAATTGATTATTGAAAAATCAAGAAATAGTTAATAAATGAATATGATTAATCAAGGATAATTAATTAAAGATTATTTGTCAAAAATAATTAATTAAAAGGATAATTAATTAAGGGAAGTGATTAGAGGATCATTAAATAATGTAATTAATTAATTAAGATGATTAATTAAAGGTTAATTACTTAATGTAATTAAAAGACAATTAATCAAGGATGATTAATTAAGATGGATAAAAAAAATGTTAAGTGAGCAGGATTAAGGTAATCCAAGTGATTAAAATTGGTAATTAATTTAATTGGAGATTAATTAAATTAATTAGGAATTATATATAATAAATCTTGTTTATGGATGGTTGAATGATATTGGATGACTCAGATTAATGACATCTCTTATATTCAATTGAGATGTGCTGTGATATGAATGGGTTGAACTGTGATAATGTAGGTTACCTTTCTGGGTTGAAGTGTTATGTGATATGATATCCTAGATATGAATTGTATTTTTTTTTAAACTTAACATCTTGGATTAGAGATGACATTAAATTCGAAGAGACCGGAGTCGGGTATTAGTTAATACCCGAAACCACTTCGATTCTTTATAGATCGATATTTGAAGTAAGTATTGAGCATAACAAGTAATGAACTCGTAGTGAAGTATGAGTTACCCCGGGTTTTTCTTTATGATTTTCACTTAGTATAAAATTGTATGGGTTTACTCACGCTGGTTTCCAGCCTGACCCGGGTGTTACTTTGATGTAATGCTCGGGTCAGACCGAGTATTACAGATTTCAGGTAAGGACGTTCTGGAGCTCAGGAGGCGGGCTGGATGGCAGGAACGTATGGAGTATATTCCGTTGTGATATTATAGTAGTCTGAGACATGTTAATTTTAACTGTCTAGTACATTTGTGAATGTTGTAACTCTGATGTATTAAAATGTAATTAACAAATACAGTTTTTCTTTGTATAACTGTTATTATTATTTGTTATTATATTTAATCCGCTGCGAATGTGAGATGTTGTGTTCTCTGTTCTTCTTTCTTCTTTCTGTTTCTTTCTTCTATCTCTTTCTTTTTCTTCTAACTATCTGGAATTTTCGGGTTCGAAAATTCCGGGTCGTTACAAAGAATGCCGAGTCTTTACTCTACAATGCTTTTTGAAAGCCGGAGGAGTGTCGTTATCTAAGACACAGTCTTCAATTTCACCATCCATGAGAAAACTGTAGTATCTCTTTGGTGATCGAGATTCCCTACTAAACCTTCTTATAGGTTGCATGTTTTCATATATGGGTGAGCTAGGTTCTCTTATTAGTGTGGATTAAGAGTTAACCTCATGGATCTCATCCAAGTCTACAACCTCATTGTTAATTTACTTTGATAGAAATTTCTTTTCCAAAAAGATAACATGTCGAGAAACTGTAACCTTTGTTCCTCAGTATTGTAGAATATATGTCCTACTGATTTTTTAGGATATCCTATAAATTTACAAAGTACCGATCTTGCCTCCAATTTATTTGGACCAACGTTCTTAACGTAGGCCAGAAAACCCCATACCTTTAAATACTTGATTTGGAGTTTCTTACCACACCACATCTCATATGATATTTTAGGCACAGACCTAGTAGGTAACAAATTCAACAGATGCACTCCGATTTGCAGTGAATATCACTAATATGATAGAGGTAACTCAGTCATACTCATCATTGAATGAACTGTTTCTAATAGGGTTGGGTTCCTTCGCTCCAACATATCGTTGTGTTGCGGAGTATTGGGTAAAGTAACCTATGAGATAGTTCCATTATCTTTTATGTACCATTGGAGTTCCTATCCAACGTACTCACCTCCTCGATTGGATCGAAGAATTTTGTCTTTCGGTTCATCTAATTTACAACTTCATTCTTATACTCAGTAAATTTCTCATAGACATCAGATTTGGTCTTCATAAGATACACATATCCTAGTCTTGAGAAATCATCAGTGAAGGTAATAAAGTAAGAAATATTATCCTTGTTGATTATAGGCATCGGGCCATATACACTATGTACTGACCCTAAGAGTTCATCAACTCTTTCATGCTCCCACTGAAGGGTGCTTGGTCATTTTACTTTTGAGACATGACTCACACATGTCAAATGATTCAAGTCAAGTAACAGGAGCAAACCTTCGATTTTTAGTGTGTGTAGTCATTTCTCACTAAATGACATAGCCTACAATGATAAAGATATTTATCATTTATATTGCTAGAATAACTACTCACAGAACAAACATAATTTGTACTAGTTGCATAGATACTATTTTCAAGAACCGTAGATTTTTTTCCATTTAAACTAATGTTCAAAATATTATTCGCGTAGTAAAATACATATTTAGTCTCACACAATCTCGAAACAGGCACAATTCCACACATAAAGTATTTTACAAAATAGCAATTATTTAATATCGATACAACACCACTAGGAAAATATAAATGATAATCTCCTACTGTTGTTGCATCTTCATAAATCCATTAGCAATTTGGAGCCTCATTTCTCCTTTTGCCACTCGACGCTAGTTTCTAAGCCCCTGTAATGAATTACATATATGAGTTCCAGATCCAGTATCTAAAACCCAAGGCATTTTATTGATTGCAAAATAATTTCGAATCATGAATGTATCCGACGGAGCTGCAAAACCATTCTGCTTTCTATCTTTAACAATCTTTAGGTACCGAGGACAGTTCCTTTTCCAGTGGCCATTCTTATGGCACTAGTGACATTCACACTTGCCATCGGTTTCTGTGACGACCCAGAATTTTGGATATTTGAAATTGAAATATTTAATTGATTTTAAATATTTAGAAGGCTAGTTTAAACTTGAATTTCAAATATCACAATTTATTGGATAATTTAATTTTTAAATCACATATTGCTTTTCCCATCCTCTTCAAAAATCACATATTGCTTTTTCCATCCTCTTCAATTCGAAAATCAAACCGACTTTGCAAATAAAAAAAAGGGGGATGCACGGAAATCATTTGCGGCGACTTCGAGGTGGCATCGTTCTAGATGCTCGACCTTGGTGATGGGCAGTGGGTAGGTGAGGTCGCGTTCGGCAGTGGGAACGACATCGAGAAGAAGTCGGTCGTGAGGGGTTGATTGGGCTGTGTTCGATGATGGAAGCGGCGGCTTTGGGAGTGTCGAAGACTGGTGGTCGATGGCATGAGGGTGTGGCAGCATCATAGGGCAGCAGGTGGAAGGCTTACCGCGATTAGGTTTTGAAGGTGATCTCTGAAGTTAATTTAAATCTATTATTTTTGTATATTTAAAAAAAAATATAACTCAGTATTTGATTTTTCCAGTAAGATGCAAAACCCTTTATGTTTTAATTTAAATATATATATATATAGATTGGAAACTATATATATATATATACAGGCAGAGAAAGGACTTTTTTTTAAAGAAAACCAGACTTTATTTTTATAATATATATATTAAAATTTCTACAGTAAAGAAGATTACTGTTTGTTTATAAAAAAAGGAAAATGTAAAATAAATATACGTCCACACATTTAAATTTACTAGTTTATTTTAAAATAATGAATTTGGAGATTAATTCATTCAATTAACTTATTTAATTTATTTTAGTTACTAAAAATAATTTATTAAAGGAAAATTAGTTTAAAACTAAATTTATTAGCTGATTAAACTTAATAAATGGTAATGAATTATTCGATTAGTTCAAATGTTAATAAACTGAATAATGTTATGCAAGGACAAAAACCGTGAACCCAGTCAAAATTGAAGTGGATTGCAAACAAAAATAAAGATGAGTTCTTCTCACTCATTTGGATTTCCTAGTTAAAATTTAAATGGTTAAATTTAAATCATGGGGTGTTGATTGATAAATTATGATTTATCTGTTGGATGATATTATATATATAGTAGTATATATATATATATATTGGAGTGATTGATATTCCCGCATTATATAGCGGATGAGACCGTATGCGCCGCATAATAGCGGATGATATTATATAAACCCATATACCGCGATATTCCACCTCGAAGTGGAATTGGTATTGTGCTAACATCTGTGGATGCAGGGAAACAGGTTGGAGGGATCCAATTGGATTCCACAAAACATTGAATTTATTTTATATTCAGCGATGTGATGTATGTGATAATTTGTGATGATTATATCGATACTATTTGGTAATGGAAATTTATTGAATGCCATGGTTTGACTGAATATAATTGGATATTTTGAAGATATGAAAAATATAAAAGATTTAATTTTGAAAAGTGATATAAGAGAGAAATATTAAGTAAAATAATTTTAGATAAATTAAGAATGAATTAGGGAAGAATAAAGGTTTGATTTAAATTCTATTAAATTAATGCTGGGTATGGAAAAGAAAATATAGAGATTTTAAATAAATGACATTAAAGAAGTTGGAGACTTAAGTGATATTGATTAAAAATTAAAAGGGAAGAATTTTAATATTTTAAATAAATTCTATTAAATTTTAATAATTTAAAATGACTGGGATGAATTAAAAGGGAGAATTTTGAATAAAGAATGAAATGGATATTTTCGTTTTAAAATAAGATTTTAAATCTTAAATATAGAAGTAAAAATGGAATTAATGGATTTTAAAATAAATTTGAGTAAGTAAAGGAATTTATTTTAAATGGAGTTGATTTTGGGAAATCGATTTGAAAATTTATTTAGTGTTGGAAACTGTGTTTTTAAAATGGAGAATGAGACTATGGAATTTATAAACTGGGTTTATAAAGTGAAATAAGATATCAGTGGATATTTGGAAGTATAAATTCACGGTGGAATTTTATAAAGGAATGAGTAATTTGGTTTAAAAATAAATAATGATTTATTTTTCAAAAGGTGTGAAGAAAAAAGTATTTCTCTGAAAAGCCAAGTACGTTTTCAAAGCGGATTTTTTAAGTATAAGTTAAAAGTTTTAAAATTGTTTTAAAGGAATGTTTTTCTGAGAAATTATTATTTAAGTTTTTATTTGAAACTTGTATAGAATTTCATAACTTTTATTTTAAGATTTTAGCTTAAGTTTTACATGAGAAATTTTATAACTAGTATTTTATATAAGTGCTTAAAATAGTTCTTATTTTAAAGTGTTTTAAATAGTTTTTATTTTTATTTTAAGTGTTTAAAAAAAATTTGAAAAATGATTTAAATTATTTTAAAGTTTAAAGTATTAAGACTTGGCAAATTTTCAGTGGAAATAAACAATATTTGGAAATTTATTCTGTGAGAGGAAAGTGATTTAAAAACTGTTTTCAAAAGGGTTGAAGTGTAGAAAAATATCTTGTGAAGATATTTTGAAATAAATAATAATTTGGAAAATTATTAATGTCTGATGGATGTTTGTGAATGTTGTTTGATAGTTAAATAACCGACTATCAATATTGGCCAATGCGCTGATCATTTCGAAGAGACCGGGATCGGGTTTAATTATCCGAAAACCACTTCGATCCGAGTTGAACGTTAGCGAATGAAGACCGTGAAGATGGTGAAGACGGTGACTCGGTTTGTCCAGACCCAGGGCAACTTGTATGGATGAATGCTTTCAGAACATCGTCAGGAGGACGATGAGCATTCTAAGTGAATGTGTGCTAAAAAGGTAACGCAAAGCCTCGAGCCTCATCAACCGGGAATGGCTAAAACAGGGGAGGTGCAGCAAGGCTAAGTGGCTAGCAACCAATTAGGGTAAGGTCATCCCTGTCTAGATGTCCCTTTTTGATTTCGGCTTAGTGGCGGTTGCCGATCCCAACCGCGGGGTGATCTTATTCGGACTACCCAGTAAGGGGTAGCTCCGGTCTTGTGTTGCAGGGGATCGGGCATGATCCTCGGTACTCTGATCTCGGCCAGGTACTGTGACGGGCGGTACCCCAGTAGCCCTGGCATTGTATGGAATCCAATATCCAATAAGCGCCTGTACGGCTTTGATTGTGCCCAACTATTGCTGGAACGTGAGATGCAAGCATTTCAGCTAGATTCTATTTTACTTTCTATAGACACTATTATAATATCAGATGATTTTAATAAAAATGTTTTGGTTATCGTAAGGTAAAAACCCGACATGTTTATTTGTGGCGTGGTCTTACGAGATACCTTTGATTTCAAAGGATTTTTGAAAACTTTAATAATTCAATTGAGTGTGTTTTCTCACGCTGGTTTTCCAGACTGACTCGGGTGTTATTTATTTATAATGCTCCGGCCAGACCGAGTATTACAGATACAGGATGAGATGCTATGGAGTTCAGGAGATGAGCTGGATGGCGAAGCGTATTTCCGTAGATTTGTATATTCCGCTGTGTAAGGACAAGTTACTAAATTGTCCAGATTTGATGTGATGATTGTGTACTCTGATGATTGTAAGTATTAAACAATTACAGATTCTTTTGTATGAAGATCTGTTGTTATGTATTATATTTTGTTCCGCTGCGATTGTGAGATTCTGATGTTGTTTTTTGTTTCTTCTTCTACCTCTTCCTTCTTTAACCCTAATGGTTCGTATTTCCGTCCAATTTGAATTGTACTGATGGAGAATGTTGCAGACTCAAAGGGGTACGGATTTGCGGGTCGCTACAGTTGGTATTAGAGCAAAAGGTTAAGCGAGAACCTTGGCTCTGGTGGGAATAACTCATTAGAGATAGAGTCAGCAGTACTCTAGAATGAGTTTGAGTGTATTAATAGATATGAGTGCATATTTGTTAGTGAATATAAAAATTGTTTTTATATTGTGTTGACTTATCGGTTGAGTGTTTATGGATTCTGGTCGATATGTGGGATGACATGTTATCGATAGGGATTTCTAAACTCTTAAACAGGATAAACCGACACAGTATTGTTTTAAAATAGGGTAAATGAAATAATTTTACCCAAATTATTTTTGTATATAAAAGGAGAAATTTTCCATAAATTATTATAGTTATATATGGTTGCTTGGATGTTAGGAATGATAATATTAAATTATTATCATTGTTGTGTGGAAATTTAACTAGAAATTAAAAATATAACCAAAGGTTAAGGAAATAAATTCATTTATAGGATGAAATTTGAAATGTGAATTATAAATGTGATTTATAATGAGATAAAATTCCAGAGTAATCTTTGAATATAGAATGGAAAGTTTTGAAGTATGAAAATTTGGAAATTTAATTCCTTTTGAGTTGAAAATGATTTTCAAAGGTTTTGGGGGAAATAATAGTGATATTATTTTGGAAATATTTTTGAATTGGATATAGAAATCTGGTGAGATTTGAATTTAAAAATATTTGGAAAATGTTTTGAAGAGATGAAAGCACTAAACTCTTTTCGGTCGCTGGAAAATAATTCCGATGATGATCGCGACATCATCGGTGTTCATTTTCGAGTTTCCAAGGGAGGAATTGCTGCCTGGATGTTTTGAATTGGGATTTGTTTGTGAAATTGGGTTTGATTTTGAAATAGTTTAATTTGGGTATATATGATTTCAAAAATAATTTTTAATGCTTAAGGAATTTGTTTAAACTCTGGAAGTTGAATTAAAATGTTTATTGGACATAAATGAGTTTGATAACTTATAAAATTCGAAATCTGTAAAATAAAATTTGACTTAAAGAAAAGTTAAACAAAAATAAGTGTGACAATAAAATAAATTGAATTAAAGGGATTAGTGAATGGAGTGTAAACAAGTGGAAAACTCATAGAAATTTAAAATTTTAATTTAATTGGAAGGTAATTGAATTAAGTTAAATAAAGTAAATCTTGAGGAAAGGAAAAGTCTAAGTAGACTAAATGGAATGGATGTTGAAATAAAATTTATAAGTTGGAAATAAATTTGTGAATGAAAAAAAAGAATTTACATTTGTAAGTAAATGGGATTGAAACTGAATATTGGAATTTAATTTGAATTGTGTGATGGAAAATTAGTCAAGATGGATTAAATAAAACAAAGTATTGAAAATAAAATTAGTAAGTAAACTAATTGATTTAAATGGTAAGCAAATGAATGGAAATTGAATATTGGGATGATATTTAATTTAAATTGTGTAAGGTAAAGTGAAGTTGAAGAATTAGTTCGAAGTGGACTAAAATAATAAAAGTTTGGAAATAAAAATGGCTTGAGGTATGAATAAATTAGTGAATGGATCTAATTAAAGGAATGGTTAGTTAAATATGGTTTAGGATAAGGTGAATAGAATTCAAAATTTAAAAATGTAAGGTAAATTGAATTCAAAGGGAATTGAAATGTAAATTGAATAAGAGTGGGTATAAAAGATTAAGTGGTGAAGTGAAAATTAATATAAGAAGTACATAAAATATTTATATTGACTTAAGAAATGGGGGGTGACATTCTTAAGTAAATTTGGAATTGAGAAAAATGCTCAGTAAGTAATATTGAATGAAGATTAAGTAAAGTGTGAAATGGGATAAGTGTGAATAAGTGGATGAAAATCAAGATAAATATGAATAAAAGAAAATCGATATAGCTAATAATCAATTAAGATAAATACGTAGGATGTACGTATATTATTTTATTCGCATAACGATTTGATCCAGATTCGAGCACAGAATTTCGAGATAGTTATATCGATCCGTGTTAGGATTTTTTGCTCGATTTTTGACGGCAAACTCTGGATATGGATTTTTGATTGATTCTGGAAATTTCTCTATCATAGTGAGGCTATGCAAGGAGAATGACGGTTTCTGATCAAGAAACCAGATCTGAGTCCGCACTAGAGAGTTGGGGGAACGATACTAGTTCGGAAGTGAAATTGTGTGATCGAGTGAGCGATCGGATTTGATATTGCGTACGGATGATATATGTGTGCATCGTACGGGCTTAAGTGAAGCAAATGTTGAATTTTTTAAAAGAAATGAATAAAATGATTTTGAATCCTGTGATTAGATATTATTGCTGAATAGGATACAGGTATTTAAAAGCAAAAGGAAATTGGTGTTTTTGATCCCAAAAGATAAATTTGAATTGCCCGACAAAAAGGTATGTATTTAAATTGGCATATGAAATTTGATGGTTTTCTAATCTAGCCACTTGGCATTTTGTTTTCTTTTGAAATTTGGGGGCCCGTAGAGGCGTTTTGTAGTTGTACCGATCTAGCCGTGCAAAAGAGACGCTGGCGAAATTTTTCAAAAATTTAGGGAGTCAGAAAATTTTGAGAAAATTTTGATAATTTAAAATTTGGGTTTAAATTATAATTTAAATGGCTGAGTAAATAATATTGTTGGAACTTATGGATGTGTTTGGGAAGTTAGTAGGGTTTATAGTGTGTCGTTAATAAAAAGGATTGTTTTGGGAAGTGTTTAAAAACTGGGTGGTTTTGGGAAAGTAGTAAACGGGTTGTGGAACATTCCTCTTAACTAGTAATTTCGGGGACGAAATTCTTTTAAGGGGGAAGGAATGTGACGACCCAGAATTTTGGATATTTGAAATTGAAATATTTAATTGATTTTAAATATTTAAAAGGCTAGTTTAAACTTGAATTTCAAATATCACCATTTATTGGATAATTTAATTTTTAAATTAAACTATTGAAAACTGGATAAGATATTGAATCTGGAGTTTTAAGCTGGTTAAAATATATTTAAAGGCTTATAAAATTTATACTGATAATACTGAGGATAATAGAACCTTTGAATTCGAATTTAAAAGTGATTCGTTCAGTTTTAAAAATATATTGTTTAAATTGAATTTAAAAATAGCCTTCCGAGGCACAGTCTCAGAATTCGACGAAACCAGTTCCATTGGATCCATAATATGGTATTATTATCGGATTTCAAATTTTGTAGTGATTGGGGTTGGCGTGTGATCGTACGGAATAAAAACGCGCTGAAATTTATATCGAAAATTTAATATAATTACTGGGTCCAAAAAGCTATCTTCTCCATACGATCGAATTAGGACTCGAAACCTTTTCCATTGCGATCGAAATGGGGGTATAACATTATGAATGCCTAGTGGCATGCCTCGATAGGATGTCAAGTTTTTAAGCTTCGAATTCAAGACGGTTTAAATTTAAAATTTAAATTATATATATATATATATATATATATATATATATACTAGTCACCTTCAGCTGCTTTTACCTTTTCTCATCAGCCTACTTTCTTTCACCATCAAAACTTTTACCCTGAACCTCTGAATACTGTAGCTCATCTGCTGCACGCAATTATGTTTTCCTGTTCCCTATTCAAGGCCGACAACCTTCCCTTTAAAAAAAATCGCGACTTGCCTTCATAGATCGGCAGAACGAAAGAAAAAAGAAAGGGCCGAATAGTTCTTCCTTCCCTCCTACTGTTCGAAGCCGCAACTTCCTTTCTCTTTTCTCGACAATATATTCAAAGGCGAATTCAAAAAAAAAAATGGCTGAAGATTTGTAATCCAAATTCGAAATCCAGTTCGAAATTACATCCACTCCTCTGTCAAAAATCACATATTGCTTTTCCCATCCTCTTCAATTCGAAAATCAAATCGACTTTGCAAATAAAAAAAAGGGGGATGCACGGAAATCGTTCGCGGCGACTTCAAGGTGGCATCGTTCCAGATGCTCGACCTTGGTGATGGGCAGTGGGTAGGTGAGGTCGCGTTCGGCGGTGGGAACAACATCGAGAAGAAGTCGGTCGCGAGGGGTTGATTGGGCTGTGTTCGATGATGGAAGCGGCGGCTTTGGGAGTGTTGAAGACTGGTGGTCGATGGCGTGGGGGTGCGGCAGCATCATATGGCAGCAGGTGGAAGGCTTACCGCGATTAGGTTTTGAAGGTGATCTCTGAAGTTAATTTAAATCTATTATTTTTATATATTTAAAAAAAAGGAAAAAAATATATATAACTCAGTATTTGATTTTTCTAGTAAGATGCAAAACCCTTTCTGTTTTAATTTAATTATATATATATATATATATATGTATGTATGTATATATAGATTGGAAACTGTATATATATATATAGGCAGAGAAAGGACTTTATTTTAAAGAAAACCAAACTTTATTTTTATAGTATATATATTAAAATTTCTACAGTAAAGAAGATTACTGTTTGTTTATAAAAAAAAGGAAAATATAAAATAAATATACGTCCAAACATTTAAATTTACTAGTTTATTTTAAAATAATGAATTTGGAGATTAATTCATTCAATTAACTTATTTAATTTATTTTAGTTACTAAAAATAATTTATTAAAGGAAAATTAGTTTAAAACTAAATTTATTAGCTGATTAAACTTAATAAATGGTAATGAATTATTCGATTAGTTCAAATGTTAATAAACCGAATAATGTTATGCAAGGTCAAAAACCGTGAACCCAGTCAAGATTGAAGTAGATTGCAAACAAAAATAAAGATGAGATCTTCTCACTCATTTGGATTTCCTAGTTAAAATTTAAATGGTTAAATTTAAATCACTGGATGTTGATTGATAAATTATGATTTATCTGAAGGATGATATTATATATATAGTAGTATATATATTGGAGTGATTGATATTCCCGCATTATATAGCGGATGAGACCCTATGCGCCGCATAATAGCGGATGATATTATATAAACCCATATACCACGATATTCCACCTCGAAGTGGAATTGGTATTGTGCTAACATCTGTGGATGCAGGGAAACAGGTTGGAGGGATCCAACTGGATTCCTCAAAACGTTGAATTTATTTTATATTCAGCGATGTGATGTATGTGATAATCTGTGATGATTATATTAATATTATTTGGTAATGGAAATTTAGTGAATGCCATGGTTTGACTGAATATAATTGGATATTTTGAAGATATGAAAAATATAAAAGATTTAATTTTGAAAAGTGATATAAGAGAGAAATATTAAGTAAAATAATTTTAGATAAATTAAGAATGAATTAGGGAAGAATAAAGGTTTGATTTAAATTCTATTAAATTAATGCTGGGTATGGAAAAGAAAATATAGAGATTTTAAATAAATGAAATTAAAGAAGTTGGAGACTTAAGCGATATTGCTTAAAAATTAAAAGGGAAGAATTTTAACATTTTAAATAAATTCTATTAAAATTTAATAATTTAAAATGACTGGGAAGAATTAAAAGGGAGAATTTTGAATAAAGAATGAAATGGATATTTTCAGTTTAAAATAAGATTTTAAATCTTAAATATAGAAGTAAAAATGGAATTAATGGATTTTAAAATAAATTTGAGTAAGTAAAGGAATTTATTTTAAATGGAGTTGATTTTGGGAAATCGATTTGAAAATTTATTTAGTGTTGGAAACTGTGTTTTTAAAATGGAGAATGAGACTATGGAATTTATAAACTGGGTTTATAAAGTGAAATAAGATATCAGTGGATATTTGGAAGTATAAATTCACGGTGGAATTTAATAAAGGAATGAGTAATTTGGTTTAAAAATAAATAGTGATTTATTTTTAAAAAGGTGTGAAGAAAAAAGTATTTCTCTGAAAAGCCAAGTACGTTTTCAAAGCGGATTTTTAAGTATAAGTTAAAAGTTTTAAAATTGTTTTAAAGGAATGTTTTTCTGAGAAATTATTATTTAAGTTTTTATTTGAAACTTGTATAGAATTTCATAACTTTTATTTTAAGATTTTAGCTTAAGTTTTACATGAGAAATTTTATAACTAGTATTTTATATAAGTGCTTAAAATAGTTCTTATTTTAAAGTGTTTTAAATAGTTTTTATTTTTATTTTAAGTGTTTAAAAATATATATTTTTGAAAAATGATTTAAATTATTTTAAAGTTTAAAGTATTAAGACTTGGCAAATTTTCAGTGGAAATAAACAATATTTGGAAATTTATTCTGTGAGAGGAAAGTGATTTGAAAACTGTTTTCAAAAGGGTTGAAGTGTAGAAAAATATCTTGTGAAGATATTTTGAAATAAATAATAATTTGGAAAATTATTAATGTCTGATGGATATTTGTGAATGTTGTTTAATAGTTAAATAACCGACTATCAATATTGGCCAATGCACTGATCGTTTCGAAGAGACTGAGATCGGGTTTAATTATCTGAAAACCACTTCGATTCGGTTTGAACGTTAGCGAATGAAGACCGTGAAGATGATGAAGACAGTGACTCGGTTTGTCCAGACCCAGGGCAACTTGTATGGATGAATGCTTTCAGAACATCATCAGGAGGACGATGAGCATTCTAAGTGAATGTGTGCTAAAAAGGTAACGCATAGCCTCGAGCCTCATCAACCGGGAATGGCTAAAACATGGGAGGTGCAGCAAGGCTAAGTGGCTAGCAACCAATTAGGGTAAGGTCATCCCTGTCTAGATGTCCCTTTTTGATTTCGGCTTAGTGGCGGTTGCTGATCCCAACCACGGGGTGATCTTATTCGGACTACCCAGTAAGGGGTAGCTCCGGTCTTGTGTTGCAGGGGATCGGGCGTGATCCTCGGTACTCTGATCTAGGCTAGGTACTGTGACGGGCGGTACCCCAGTAGCCCTGCCATTGTATGGAATCCAATCTCCAATAAGCGCCTGTACGGTTTTGATTGTGCCCAACTATTGCCGGAACGTGAGATGCAAGCATTTCAGCTAGATTCTATTTTACTTTCTATATACACTATTATAATATCAGACGATTTTGATAAAAATGTTTTGGTTATCGTAAGGTAAAAACCCGGCATGTTTATTTGTGGCGTGGTCTTACGAGATACCTTTGATTTCAAAGGATTTTTGAAAACTTTAATAATTCAATTGAGTGTGTTTTCTCACGCTGGTTTTCCAGACTGACACGGGTGTTATTTATTTATAATGCTCGGGTCAGACCGAGTATTACAGATACAGGATGAGATGTTATGGAGTTTAGGAGACGAGCTGGATGGCGAAGCGTATTTCCGTCGATTTGTATATTCCGCTGTGTAAGGACAAGTTAATAAATTGTCCAGATTTGATGTGATGATTGTGTACTCTGATGATTGTAAGTATTAAACAGTTACAGATTCTTTTGTATGAAGATCTGTTGTTATGTATTATATTTTGTTCCGCTGCGATTGTGAGATTCTGATGTTGTTTTCTGTTTCTTCTTCTACCTCTTCCTTCTTTAACCCTAATGGTTCGTATTTCCATCCAATTTGAGTTGTACCGATGGAGAATGTTGCCGACTCAAAGGGGTACGGATTTGCGAGTCGCTACAGTTTCATACTCTTCTTATTCTTCCTACCTTCTCTTTTTTGCTTCTTCGAACTCTTCAAAGAAGACGCCCCACCCTTAATAGCAAGAACGGCCCCTTAATCATTCGATTGTGACTTGGCCAACCTTAACATATTGAGGAGTTCCATGAGATTCATATTCAATTGGTTTATATAATAATTTAGTATGAATGGTTCATATCAAGGGGTAAGTGAACCAAGGATCAAATCTACCTATAACTCGTTGCTTATCGTCACGTCCAATTGTGAAAATTTATCAATATTTCCCTTCATCATTAGGACATACCATCTGTCCCATTTGTACTTCGGTGTTAAACAATCTCTTTATAATCTCTTACCTCGTGGAACGAGATTGCTTACCAAACAGTGCCTCAGATTATCAAATATCTGATGGACAGACATAGTTTCGTGCTGCCTTTGCAACGGCTTGTCTAATGTAGACATCACGGAAACCTGGTTTATTTTTAGGTTAGCAACCCACTTATTATAAGCAACATGCGGTTCAGGGTTAGCATTATCAACGGGTCTAGTCATTGGAGTACAAGTAGGAGACGACCAAAGACTCTCGTATGTCAATGCTATGTTATCTTTATAGCTCTAAGCCAATCGAAATGGTTTTTTGGTCCAGTGAGTTCGTCTCCTTTATTAAGCAGTCTTGGTGTTGACATTTTCTGTAAGTTTCAGTTGGTAGATATTAGGATAATATTATAGTAGATGTTCTTATAACATTAGTAAGGTTAAACTTTATGTTTCATTTTACTAATAAGCTCCCACCAGTCTATTATATTTCACCAAATGCTAAGTCGAAACATAGAAGTCTTTTGACTTCACTAGTAGATGTTAAGACTCGATTGTTCTGGAATTCGGACCTTGAGTTTTCTCAATAAGTCATAGCTCCATAGACGATGAATAACTCCTTATCGGTTGTATCATATATAACTCCTAACCAGTGGTATCTTGTCCTAATTTCACTTTGACCTTGAGTTTGCTCAATAAATAGAGATGAAATTATTCACTCATACATACCATATCGCAACGACCTAATTATAGTATATGTACCTTTTGTTTTCTCAGTAAATACATGTAGCTATCTTACCTCGACTATTTAAGATATTAATAATGCTACACATAACATTCATAGCTTGAGTTTGCTCAACAAATGAAGGAGTATGTGATAGAGTTAGAGCCATGCCCTAAGGGCAATTTTGTAATTTACTGCAAATTAATTAACTTTGTAATCAATTCTCGTTCGTAATAAAAGTGTTCGTTTTGTTATGTATTTGTTATAATGTGTTATAAATAATAGAACACTTAATTAAAATATACTGACCGAAAATCCATAGATGGTGTGTTTATAATAGTAACTACAAATAGTTGTAATTATGAGTATTGTATCACAATATTTGAAAACACATCATTTTAAATGTTCTTAGTCAAGATGCATTGAGACTAGATATCGATGTATCCGTTAAGACTAGAGTACATAATACTCTCTTATTATTGGGCAGTGTATTACCCATGATTGCCGGAAGTATCTAGGGGTTACGTACTGATAGTTATAGGATATCTATGGAATGACTCATTCGATTGTTTTCTGTTGGTTAATATAACTAAGGTCAAATAGAAAATATCGATGTGACTGATTTACATAGTTCTCTCAACTTGAGAATACCGTCGATCTTTAATATGAAAGCTCTGCTTTTATTATAGTCAAATCATGGCACGACATCCATCGAGTGACTATAGTTGGGTCGAGTGGAAGTATTGGAAGTGAAGCACTATTTAAGAAAGGATTTGTCTCCTTAGTTATATGGGGTTAGTATCATGGTCAACTCAAGTCAACTCAAAGTCAGAATCTCTGGCTAGAGTAGTTCAGTTAATAATAATTATATTATTGAACCATGGACTTTATGTTTGGACAATAGAGTTGAATATGAACGATATTGGAATTTTGACCATTACCAAATTCCATAAGTCCAAAGTGATATAGTTTTGACGAAGGGAATTAGTGTAAATAAAAGTCACAATCGGGTAATGCCTATTAAAGTAAAATTAGATTTTACCAAAACCAAGTAAGCAATAAATTTGGCCAAAATATCACATCACTTGCTAACTGACGTGTGAACATTGATATTCGAATGGTTCAATATTAATCGCTAACCAAATTTACACATGACAAGTCACACAACCGAAACAATGAATTCTCTTTTGACCAAATAATTTAATTAATTTATAATTATTATAAATTAATTAAATTAATTAATAATTATTAAATATTATTTATATATATGATTTTTATTTGATAAAAAAATGTTATATGTATTTATAAAAGTTATAAATATATTAATCGATATATGATATCGATAAGCGTTTTAAATTATATTTAAAAATGAAAAATATTTCTTCAGACCGTAGATGGGTTAATGGCCCATTAGAGGGGCTTGTTTGTGCAGCCACTATATGGCCATAGGTGGCAAAAACTATGGTGAGAATGACTTAATTTTGGATGGTTTAGATGGAAGGAGATTGAGTAAAAGATGAGATCCCAAATTCTCTCATTTCTTTCCTCTATTTAAGCATCTCTACCTTCATTTTCTATTGATATTTTGGAGCCTCCATCCCTAGACTTTGCTGGCCAAACTCCCCCTCTCATCTCTCCATTTTCTAAAGCTCAAATCAAATCAATTCAACTGCAATTCGATGGCCTGTGGTCAACGGTATAAGGGCTAGCACTCTTTTGGATCAGAAATTGTTTCAAGCAGCATACATCATCATTTCAAAGTGTACTTCAAGGCATTGGAAGTAAGGTATATTTCTTACCAAAATACAGTTATCCATGCTTAGATTTAATATTACACACACACACACACACACATATATATATATATATATATATGTATGTATATATATGTGTATGTATGTATATATATATATGTATGTATGTATGTATTTATATATTATTATTAGTTAGTGACGATTCTGATATGAAAACTATATTGTCACAATTGTTTTGGTTGTGAATATGTATGTACTTATAAATAAATAATTTTTTTGTTATGTTCATACCTATAATGGCATGGGTCAAAAATAAAATAAAAAATACTTTTTGTTTATTTCAATTATATATATATGTATGTGTGTGTATTGGAAATTGGTTCTTTATTGATTTCCCATAAATAAAAAATACAAGTACAATATGATACATATAGTAAACCCAGTACATAACTACTACACAATACATATAAAATATTAAACATTAAGACTAGATTAAGCCTTGTAAGCCCTATCTGTTAGAATGAGATTCAGCGAATCGTTAAAGCCCATGTAACTTTATTCAGCCTAATAGAGTAGAACTTGAAGCAGCCTAGCCTTCTCCCCTAGCGGTTTCCAAGTAGTTACTATAACTACTCCTTACGTTAGCCAAGAAGGAATAACACACAGTAGTCTATTTCCAGTCAAAACTGTCCCTATCACATAGCCTTCAAGATGCCAAATCTCGACATCATTGTTTCACAAATCATGGTGTCCACCAGAATTGAGAATTCAACGTCGTAATCTACAGTGTTTGCAGCCGTCGAAGGATTCAAAAACTAGGTGCCTGGCACCGCAACATCGACCATCCTTTCGCGCTTTGTTATCGGATCAGGAAAATATGGCACATCCAAATCGATTTTCATTTTCCTGAATTGGAGTGACTTCTCATCGTCCTTTTCATGTGAACCATGCGCTTTGATGAAATAAAGTGATATTTTGGCCTTAAGTTAAAGCAGCAGCAGGCATGAAACTTGTATTTCACTACTTTGGAATACTGAATTCTGTTGCCCATAGGTAAGACTCGAGTAAAGTGGAAAAATCAAACTTTAATCACGTCCAACTATAGAAAAACTTTGTAGATACGAGGGCATTCGACACTAAGGGGGAAAAACAGATTTTGTACATTGTTCCCCATCATCATACATTCCTTTAAGGAGTTCCATTCTTGTGAAGAGAGTTCCTCCCCCTTAATATACACACGCACATATATATTGTAAGTAAATGCATATAAATATAGTCCATAATTAATTACTTCATCATACTATATATATAAATTTTATATATAGTGTATTATAGATATTTATATTCGATAGTAATAAAATATTATATATATACATATTTATTAATATTTAAATATTATTTAAATCATATGAATACATAAATTAAACATATTAATATGTATATTATATAAAAATTATGTTTTACATTTAATAAAATTATATTATCACAAAATACATACTCGACAAAAAAAGGCCATCTTTTTATTATTTAAAAATATTTTAAATATAGGCCGAAAATCAATAATTGATTACAAAATTATTTTTAAATCATAAATTACAAAATAAATTTCCTACGTACGAAATATAATTTAGAATTACAGGAAATTTAAAATTTAAAAATTTGTTTCAAAATTATTTTATATTAATATTTTAAATTAAAACCATATGGAAACCATCAAAATAATGTTTAAAATATAAAAAAAATTATTTTCTTGTCTTGCACAAGACCAGGTAAATATTTTTGAGTATTTATAAGTATAAATCTATATTTTTAATATATTATTATATATTTATAATTAAGTAATTAACATATATATTAAAAATATTATTTTATTTACATATGTATGTATTGTTCTTGGTTTTATAAAAAAATTATTATTTATTTTATATAATATATTTATAACTGATTTAAACATTTTCATGTAATTATATATATTGTTAGTATTTCATAATTTTGTTTATAAGTTTTTATATATATATTTTTATATTTAAAAAAAAATAACTAAAGTTTATATATATTCAAAATATTATATATATGTAAACAAAAGTATATATATACATACATTCAGACAATATATTTGCATATTGGATGAGCTAACGTGTCTGTTGCGATGTAAATTCCAACATCTATACACGGACATGTTATACTTTACATGGATTGATAAGTTACACATGCATACACGTATATATGTGTATTTGATACACGTATATATATATATATATATATATATATATATATATATATATATGTGTGTGTGTGTGTGTGTGTGCGTGTGTTCATAACGTAAATTAAATAAAACAATATCAATTTATAAATTTAAATAAAATAGAGGATTTTATTTAAATAAAATTTAGAAATGTTCTAAATAAACTAGACTTCATAGGCCCAATGAAGATCCAGTAGGGTAAAAAAAATTAATTCACCCATAACTTCTTTTGCAGATTGGCCTAGTTCCGACAATGGCAACAGAGCCTAATAACCTATGCGATCAAATTAGTCTTATTAGGAATAACTAATTAATCTCATAGCCCAGTTAGTAGAGTCTCTAGAAAGGTAGTGTCTACGATTGGGTTTGGGTAATCGAGTACTCTGCCCTGCCTGGTTACTAGCCCGGTCCAAACATATATGTGGGCCAAAAATATTGCTTCTAAAAGAGGTGGCCCAATTTGAATTGGGCCTTGGGCTAGTTTACAAAATTGTTTATTAAATTTAAAAGTTAAATTTAAAATAAAACATACCAATATTATAAAAATTATAATATAATAAAAAATTTCAAAATGTTTGAAAATGAATACATATTAATTTCGAAATTCCTAAAATTTATTATATGATTAATAAAATAAAATAATAAAATAAGTTAATTATTTAATAAATGTATACATGTGTTATATATTATGATATATGTTATGTGGTTTTAAAATGTTTAAACTAACAAAAGTATACATGTATGTATATGCAATGAATTTTGAAATTAACATAATTTAATTAAAATAGTTTAATTAAATAAATAAATAAATTAAAAGGTTAATTAATTAAACAACACACATACACACAGAGAGATATATATGATATATGTGTAGTACTATAAAGGTTATAGTATATTATAAATACTAAATATAAATGTTATATTAAGATAATATACATTAATTAAAATGTTAATTAATTTAATTAATTATATAAGATTTAATTAATATAATTTATACAAAAGACTATTATATAAGTAATATGAAATATAAAAGTTATATAATAATAAAACTTATATAATATAAATGTATAAATAAAAGGTGGAACATTAAGAAACCCTAACTAGACTTAAGGAATAAATACATACGTAAATGTATGTATACCATTATTTCCGATGTGTCCGATATTTGAATCACGAGAGTAATTCATGAATTATATTATTCCACAATTCGATATCACTCAGTGTAATCTATATTGAAGATAATATATCTTCAATATAATATTGTCCTCTATCATATATATATATATATATATATTACTTACATACTCCTTAGTTGTTGAGAAAACTCAAGATAGGAATGTTATGTGTAGTATTATTTATATATTAAATAGATGAGGTAAAATAACTATATGTATTGTTGAACAAACTCAAGGTATATATACTATATTTAAGCCATCGTGATATGGTAAATAATTTTGTTTTGATTTACTGAGCAAACTCAAGGTCGAAGTGAAATTAGGATAAAGGTAGCAAAGGGTTAGGAGTAGTATATGACACAACTGATAAGGATTTATCCATCGTTCGTGGAGCTATGATTTGTTGAGCAAACTCAAGGTCAGAATTCCAAGACGGACAAGTCCTAACTCCTACTAACAAAGTCAAAAGAATTCTATGTTTTGACTTAAGGTTTGGCAAAATATAAAAGACTAGTGGGAGCTTATTAGTAAAATGAAACATAAAGTTTAACCTTACTAATATTATAAGAACATCTATTATAATTAGTCCTAATAATCCACCACTTAAACTTGCAGAAAATGATAATTCCAAAATTGTTTTCTGAAAGCTAGAAGCTTACCGGACCTAGCTATACCGACTGATTAAGAGCCAATTAAAATAGCATTAACTTACAAGTGCATATGGACTTCTATTACACTTGAACCTAAAGAACAACTCGCTAATGTTGTAGACCTCGAAATATGACTTACTTATAAAAAATGGGTGCTAGACCTAAAAATCGTCCAAGTTTTTATGATGTCAACGTTAGACAAACCATTGCAGAGGCAGCATAAAAATATGCATATCCATGAGATATTTGATAGCCTCAAGGCTCTTTTGGTAAACAGTCACTTTCCACAAGGCACGAGCTTACGAAGTTGTTCAATACTAAGATGACCAAATGATAGAAAGTGGATGATTACGTGCTAATGATGAAAGGCTATATCGAAAAGCTTTCATAATTGGATTTACAAATAAGAAACAAATTGCAAGTAGATTTGATCCTTGGTTCACTTACTCCTAAGTATGAACCATTCATACTGAATTAAACATAATCATGTTGAATGTGAATCTCGTGGAGCTCCTCAATATGCTGAGGTCGGCTAAATCACAATCTAAAGATCAAGGGGATGTACTTGCTATTAAGGTTAATGCATCATCTTCGAAGAGTTTGAAGAAGTTCATAAGAGAAGGTAAGAAAAAGAAAAGTAAGAAAATCAATGACAAGGGTGAATTTCACCACTACCACGAGAAAGGTCACTGCAAATGGAATTGTCCTGACCACTTGAAGATGTTAGAGAAAAGAAGTAGAATGGTTCCTGACTCCATCAGGTACGTTTATGATTCAAATTATTTTGTAATCAATAAAATATCTTGGGTCTTAAATGCTGGATCTGGTACTCATATATATAATTTGTTACAAGGGCTTAGGAACCGGCATCGCATGGAAAAAGGAGAGACAAGGGTCCAAGTTATTGATGGATCTATTGTAGTTACAACGGTAGTAGAAGACTGTCATTTAGTATTGCGTAGTGGAGTAGTATTAGTATTAAATAATTGCTAGACTTTATTTATGGGATTATTTTTATTTTTAGATTGTTTGAGACTAGATATATATTTCTTTGTGCAAATAACATTATAAACATTAGATTAGAAGGAAATAAAGTATGCAATGGTACCCTTGAAAATGGAATTTATGTGATTAATACTAATTATTTGTGTTTTGTGAATAGTGCTTCTAAAAATATAAATGATAGTTATCTTTGGCACTGTAGACTATGTCATATTAGTGAGAAACGACTATACAAATTGAAAACCGAATGTTTTCTACCATTAGTTGATTTCGAATCATTTGACACATGTGAGTCGTGTCTCAAAGGTAAATTGACCAAGCACCCCTTCAGTGGGAGAAATGAAAGAGTTGATGAACTCTTGGGGTTAGTATACAGTGATGTATGTGGCCCGATGCCTATAATAACTAAAGATAATAGTTCTTACTTTTTTACCTTCACTGATGATTTATCGAGTCTAGGATGTGTATCTTATGAAGAACAAATATGGTGTTTATATGAAGTTTGTCAGATATAAAAATGTAGTAGAGAAACAAACGAGCCATAAGATTATGATCCTTCGACCAGATCGAGGAGGTGAGTATGTTGGACATGATTTCCAATAATATTAGAAGATAATGAGATTTTCTCTTAGGTTACTCCACGATATACTCCACAACACAATGGTGTATTAGAGTGAAGGAATCAAACCCTATTAGATATGGTTCAATCGATGATGGTAATGCTGAGTTACCTCTGTCCTATTAGGGATATGCGCTAGAAACTGCGGCGTATATGCTGAGCTTGCCCACTAAATATGTGTCTAAAATACCATATGAGATGTGGTATGGTAAGAAACCCCAACTCAAATATTTTAAGGTGTGGAGTTGTCCGACGTACATTAAGAACGTTGGTCCAAATAAACTAGAGGCAAGATCAGTACTGTGTAAATTTATAGGATATCTCAAAAACTCAACATGGTATATATTCTATAATACCAAGGAAGAAACGGTTATTGTTTCTTGACATGATGTCTTTTTATAAAAGGAATTTCCATCAAAGGAAATTAACCACAAAATTATAGACTTGGATGAGATATACAAAATTAACACTGAGGCCGAACTAGTGGGAAAACCAAGTTCATTCGTATATGAAAACATGCAACCTATTAGAAGGTCTAGTAGGGAATCTCGCGCACCAGTGAGATATTGTGGTTCTCTCGTAGATAGTGAAAAGGAGTATCGTGTCTTGGATGACAACCCCTCTATTCTTCCAAGAAGCACTACAGAGTAAAGACTATGCACTCCAGCTTGAAGTTATGAAATCTGAGATGGATTCCATGTATGAAAAAAAAGTTTGTACTTTGTCAAACATACCCGAAGGGATAAAACCCATCGGTTGCAAATGGATTTTTAAGAAAAAACTAAATGAAAATGATGAAGTAGAGACTTATAAGGCAAGACTAGTTGTGAAATGATTTCGTCAAATTCAAGGCATTGATTATGATGAGACCTTTTCACTCGTAGCCATGCTTAAATCCATTGGATTATGCTAGCCATCCTTGTATTCAATGACTATGAAATATGGCGAATGGATGTAAAAATGGCTTTTCTAAATGGTGATTTAAATAGTTGACTAAGAAATATGGCTGATATATATATATATATATATATATGAGCTAGGATCAATAACACATTTTATTTAGCACCATTTTGTAGCCCCCTGATATCAGCCATAAGTTTTTATTTAAATATTTATTCTTTCTCTCTCCTATCACATGGACTATATATTTAAACATAAAATCATGGTTGATATCAGGAGGCTGTAAATGGTGCTAAATACAGGCGGTTATTGATCCTTGCCATATATATATAATTTCAATTTTTTATTGGACCATGAGCAACGTGATGTATTGCATATACAAATTTTATTACTATTATATACACACACATATATCCAACCATCCAAATGTGGCAACATATCGGTATATGGATTTGTCAGAATTTCTACCTAATATATATGGTATAGTGAATAAATATAGCACTGGTAAATCAGAGATATAAATTTCACCAAAGCCTGGTACGTTCACGTAGAAACAAAGAACATAACTCCTTGAATCCAATTCTAAGTTCTGAAGTTGCTAGCTCTTGAACTGCATTATTACGGACGATCGAATCAAGCTATTAATATGATGTTTTGTGTTTGGATTTTTAGGGCTCTAAAGAGGGTGTGGTCGACCTCGAATAACAATAAGAAGAGAGGTAAAATATGTTTTGCAAGTGAGGATAAGATGGTTTATATAAAAGGAAGATAAGAGAGAAAAAGTAAGATCTAGATCCTTGTTTTTCTGTTATGCATTCTCTCCTTTTGAGTATTCATAACCCTTCCCTTAAGCCATCAAATGGCCACCCTAATATGCCTGCCTAAACCATGCCCCTTATGGGCCGTAAAACCACTCTAATTCTGAACAATATTCCTTGTATTTAAATCTATGTTAAATGCCTATCGATATCGTATATTGATTAGTGTTTGTATAACTATTATATGCACAATATTTTTCGATGCGCATCAAATAAATTTTTATAATTAATATTTCATGAACACTAATTAATTTACAACGGTTATAAATCAATTAAATCGAATGGTATTAGGAGTATTCAACGTTTCGGTTGTGTGACTCTTAGGTGTAAATTTGGTCAGCAATTAATATCGAACAATTCTAATATTAATGTTCACACGTCACTTAGTATGTGATGTGACATTACTGCAAAATTTATCACTTACTTAGTATTAGTAAAATCCAATTTTACTTTATTAACAGTTACCATTTAGTGACAATTATTTACACTAATTCTTTTCATTAAAATTTTATCACTTTGGACTTAAAGAATTTGATAATTATCAAAATTCCAATATCTTCCATATTCAACTCTATAGTCCAAACACAAAGTCCTTGGTTCAATAATAACAATTATTATTAACTGAACTATCATGATCAGAGATTTTGACTTTGAGTTAAATTCAGTTGACAGTGATACTAACCTCATATAACCAAGGAGACGATTCCTCTCTTGAGTAGTGTTTCACTTTCAATACTTCCACTCGATCCAACTATAGTCGTTCGATGGGCATCGTGCCACAATTTAACTATGATCAAAGAAAAGCTTTCATACTGAAGATTGACAGTATTCTCAAGTCAAGAGAACTGTGTAAATTAGTCACATCGATATTCTCCGTTTGCCCTTAGTTATAACAACCAATAGAAAACTATTGAGTGAGTCATTCCATAGTTATTTAATAACTAACAGTGCGTAATCCCTTGGTGCCCCCCATCAGTCATGAGTAATACACTGCCCAACTTTTTTAGAGCATTACATGTTGTACTCTCAACGGATGCATTGATATCCAGTCTCGATATATCTTAACTAGGAACATTTAAAATGATGTGTATATTATATTGTAATACAATACTCATGATTTCAATTGTTTGATTACTATCATAAACACACCATTTATGGATTTTCTGTTAAATATACTTTAAATAAACATTTGATTATTTATAACAAATTATAACAAGTATGTAACAGAAATAAAACACCATTTATTATGAACGAAAATTGATTACAGATATGATAACATATAATAAATTACAGAATTATCCCTAGCTCATACCCCTAACTCTATCAATTACCCGATTTATCATTTTCATTACACTATGGGAAAAAACGAATCACACAACAGATATGCTATATTGTCTGATTGAATACCTATCTATCACTAAATCCTGTGCTATCTCATTGCACATCAAACCACAGAGATGTCGCGTCGTATGATATGCACCAGCACAACAAAAAAACCAAATGTTATCTGATGTTATAGTATCTTTTCTGAAATTTCTATTAGACAACATATAAATATTGACTAATATAAATAATTGTTCATAGAATGAAATTCAAATACAATACAACTTTCACTATCACTCTGCTTACATTGTCAAATACAACTTTCACTATCACTCTCATATATACAACATTTCTCTACACACTCATATATAACACTTTTTTACTCGCATGAGTTTGTTTTTGATGTTAACCTTGATTTGCTTGCTCTAGCTTGTGTCCAGCCATCTCCTATACCCATCAAATAAACAAAGTAGTAAAATGGAAAAGGAAACAAACCAAAATTGCAAAAATAAAATTGGATTGAATATTAATATTTCCTCGGTTTATGGGTTTGTCTTCTCCTCATGTTTTGGACAGGGATAAATATATATGAGCATGGACAATTTAGTAGTGCATAGTGTATCACAATGAATATCACAAGGCTGAGCATCAATTAAATCTCACGGATTATTACAAAGTTCAAGCCCAAGCCTCCTCGAGCTCAACTCAGGTCCACATATCATAAAACAAGTTTCAACAATTCAAGTTCAAAATAAGCAATTCAAGTTCAAAATAAGTGCATCAACATGTGAAACACCAGAATATAAATTTCAGTAATTGAAGTTCAAAATAAATGCACCAACATGTGAAACACTAGAATACTCAAACCAGGAATACATACAATTCAAGTGTGAGATAACACAACCGGAATACTCAAACCAGGAATACATACAATTCAAGTGTGAGATAACACAACCGGAATACTCAAACCAGGAAATGTACACTTGCACATTCACACATATATACATACATATGTATGTATATACATGAAAATGCACACTTGCACGTCCAAGAAATGCAAACAAGACAACTAGGTAAAAATTCAAGGCAATACTGCAGTGCGCATAATGTTCGGAACTACAGTGCATATAAATAAGAATCCAATTGCACATAAACAAGCTCAGGCAAAACTGCAGTTCACATAGGAGCAACTCAAGGCAACTCAAAACAAATTCAAATCAAAATGGTTTAGAAACTCAAAATAGTTGAGATAAAGGCATGAACAAAGAACACCAGAAAATGCACACATGAAACATGTATAATGGTGTTAGTGATTTTTCTACAAGTTAAAAATGTGAAATAAATAAATGGAAAATTTTGAATTTGAATGTAACTTAATTTGGAAATTTGTGATTTGGTTTTTAAAAATGAAAGTTTAAGTTAATCAAATAAAAATGGAGATTAAGTTTTATTTATGAAATGGTAATTTAAATTTAAGTGTTAAGTTAATTGAAAAAAAATCCAAAGAATGGGAAAACGGTACACTTGAATTTAATAAGTGAAATTATTGGAAAATGTGATTTTATTGTAAAAATTTTCTTTGTAAAATCATAAGTTAAAGGGTATTTAAATTAACATTTTTGAAGTGGAAAATATGATTTTTATAAGTTAAAATGCTTAAAATTGAAGTTTAATTGTTTCTGAAATTTTATTATAAATCTGGAAATTGAATTAATTGCACTTTAGAAATGCTATCATTTCTGAAACTAACTTAAAAATCTGAAGTAAAGGATACTGCAGCACTTTGTAAGTGCTGTGGTTGATGCAAATGAACTAAAAGCTTGATTAACTAAAGGCTACTGCAGCACTTGGTAAGTGCTGTGGTTGTAGAAAGAAAGTTAAAATCTAAAACTAATAAAAGGGCTACAGTAGCACTTGATAAGTGAAGCAGTTGGCTGAAATGAAGATTTTCAAATGTAATTGAACTACTGCAGCAGTTTTGTAAATGTTTTCTTTGCTGAATTTAACTTGTTTTCAAATGAAACTGAACTACTACAGCAGTTATAAATGCTGTCTTTGCTGAAATGAATTGTTTCAAATATAACTTACCGCAGCATTTTTCTAAGTGCTGCGAAATCTGAAATTTCAATGTTTTAAAGTATTTAAGTGAATAAATGAACTCAGAAAAGGCTAATTTTTGGGAATTGAATATTTGATTTGTAAGTATAATGACTTTACTTTTAAATGGTTTGGAAACGAATTTATTTAAAATAGTATGTAATTAGAATTGTCTTTGTATATTAGCTTGAAGCTTATTGGAATTTAAGATTTAAGAATGTGACTTTATAACCTGGTTTTGGTTTAAGATGATTTAAAGGAATATTTCAAGTTAAATAAATTTAATGAAATATTTAGTGATATGGAAATTTGGGTTTTATTTAAATAATATATTGATTTGGTTTTTGGAATTTAAATGATATATTATGGCTTTGGTTTTGAATATGATGTTTTGGTTTTGAAGTATAAACTAGTTTTGAAATGGATAATGATATTTTTGGCTTTGAAGTATAAATTATTTCGAAATAAATATCCATGGGTTATAATAACGATTGGTTGTTAAAGAGACTGGGATCGGATATGGGCATACTCTTTATCGATACCGAAAACCACTTTGACAACCGTGTACGCAGTGGAGATTCCAGAATGAAGTAGGATGCTGGCGACGATTCCTATTGAGGTATATACGTGGACCCAACTCCCGTGAGTTGGCATAAGGTGGCTAAAACAGGAGCGATTGACGGGCCAATGAGGTAGCACCTCTGATCGGACGCATTTCTTCGATACCATTCTATTACTTTGTGATTGATTTGGTGGCCACCCTTCGATTTTTGATTTGGGAGTGTGTTCCGAGGTGGGCGATAGTGGCTGTTATGCGTTTCCACCAGCCCGGTTGCGTAATTGGTATATCTACCCTGGCATTTCCTAGTTGTGGTGTGTCACCTACCATATCGAGCTTTACTATGAGTTTGGTTTTCTCCCGTAGCCTGTGGAGTATTGAGATTAGCCCCCGATCTGGGAGTATGCTAATACTGGATAGAGTACTGGGACTATTACGTGTTAAGGTGGAAAATGTAAAGCCTTAATGCTATTTAAAAGTATGTTTATTTTACTATTAGACATTATTATAATAGCGAATATTATTACATAGTAAATAGTTTAACGGATCCTTAGAGGATGGGCGATCCCAAGCATCCTTTAAGTTACTTGTAATTTTATATTACAGTTCACTTGAGTTGGTTTACGTTGTATAAGTATGTATGTCCTGACTCGAGTGTTTTGTGTTTTGCTTTATGCTCGGGTCAGACTGAGTGATACAGCATTCGAGACTCACCTTTGGAGTTGGAGCTTTTCTTGGAGATCCAGCTATCTATTTCGCTTTCAGTTATCCAGTTGATTCCAGTGATGTATTCAGATTTGTACTTGATTTTCATATTAAGACTTCTGTCGTATCTTGTTACTTCTGTTCTATCTTATTAACTCTGTTGTTTATATATAGTTGCTTCATGAACTACTATTTCTTTGCTTCCGCTGCATTGTTATATTACTCTGTGTCTGTGATCTGTGATCTGTGATTTATTTACTGTATATTCTGAGTTTTGCCAAATTTTATTTACGATCTATTGTTTTGAATTATTCAAGTCTGACATGTGTGGATTTATTGTCGATTTGAATGGTCCAAAACAGTGGGTCGTTAGAGTTGGTATCAGAGCTTTGGCTCTAGGCAAAACTTCGTATATATGGTAAATTTATTTACAGAATCACTTTCGTTCGAGCTTGAATCTCTTCCTTTTTGACTCGATTTCTTTTGAATTTTGGAACATCCCTGCGGTTCCAAAATCCATTCTTGTCCCTCCCTATTTGTCTTCTTTTGATTCTGGAGTATCCCATAACTCCACTTCGAATGATCTTTATAATGAATAGGCGGTCTCGCCAATCTTCGAGTGATTGTAAAGGGGTGAAACTCCTTCACAAGAAGCATTGATTCACCGAAGATGTCTGCATCCTCGGTTTACAATGCTATCTATCTCTTGTTATCCCGAATTCTATCTCTTGAGATCAGACGTAGGTTTGTCCCAGAACTCTACATCGATGTTATTCTTGAAGTCACGGTTGACCCGGTCAAGGTTGCCCGCGATTTATATAAGCTTATTCATTCCCTTATTCCGTTATTTAATCATCTTGTCTTTGGTTTCCAACTTATCTTCAAATCATTTTCCTTGAAGTGTATTTGTAAACTAATATTTAAAATGTTTTATTATATATTGTGTTGTTTGAGTTGTTGATGTTGATTTGGGTTTCCAATCGATTCGTCTGATCAACGCTATCGATAGGATCTCCAAAACACTTGAACAGAGAAAACTGACACAATATGGTTTTCAAATTTAGTAATGAGATAAATTTTGTATAATTATATATAAGTATAATTTTCTAAATTTTGATAGTTAATTTAATTGGTTGTTAAGAAATAATATTTGATTTATATATAGCTTGTAACCATTGGCTTTTGTTTCATATAAAAAAATAGTTGAACTATAAAACATGGTTATAAATTAATTTGGAAATTTAAATGAATTTAAAACAAGAATTGAGAATTTAATTTCCGAAGATTTCAAACTTTGGGTTTTAAAAGTTTTAAAAGGATATATTATTTAAAGTATTTTCGAATAGAAATTGTTTCCAAAGAATTTTAAATGTTTAAATCAGTGCTCTTTTCTTTGTCGCTGGAAAATAATTTTGGTGATGACTGCAGCATCATCGACATTCATTTTCGAGTTTCGAAGTGAAGAGACCATTTTGTAGCTTTGCTATAAGTTTTGCTATGAAAATTTAATTGATTTGGATTTCTAAAATATGTCTTGGCTTATAATATATATTGATACATGGTTTAAATTTGATTTGATATATATTATGTATATATTTATTTATCTCTAAATGGTTTGAAGTTAATCGGAAATTTAATTTTGAAATTCTTTGTTAAAGGATGATTTCAATTATAAAATGAAGCCAAATTTTGAATAAATATTTAAGCTTGATTAATTGATTTTGAAAGTTTTATTTGTATAATACTCAATTGCATTCCAATATAACTTACCTTATTTATTTAAAAGTTAACAATGTAATTGGATAATATACAATATAAAAGGATTTTATAAATGAAATTTGAGTGTTTATAATAAATGTTATACACTTAAAATTTTAGTTATAAAAGATTAATAGAGGCAAATAGAATAAAAAGGTTAATTGAATAACATACAGTATAAAAATTTGTTGAAGGAATTTATAAATAACTAGGAGTAGTTATAATAAATGTAGATATCCTTAATATATGTGATTAGATATATTAAGTGGAATAAATTTAATAATTTAGAATAAATAAGAATTAAATTGTTGAATAAAATATGAGTATAATAAATGATGTTCAAATCTATGATTTTAGAAATTGTTAATTAAAGATAATTAGATAATAAGATAATCAAATTAGAAATACTTAAGATTTATTTAACTTGAGTGAAATCAATTATTAATTCAAGTTGAAATTTTCTTGGTTTTAGAGTTTATTATCTTATTTGTTTTCCAATCTATCCTTCCTTCGGGATGTTTCTATTCTGTTCTTATCAAGTTTATTCTAGTCCTTGTTGATGATATCCTTGTCTTCTCCAAGTTAAGGGATGAGCATGAGTCATTCTTTCTTATCTCTTTGCAAATTTATTCTATCTTATTTTGGGTATTAATTAATTTAAATTGAATTTATGTGGTTTAAATTAATGATTCTATTTTGAGTTTCAATTTTGTGTTCTTTCAGGGTGTTTCTATTCTCATACCTTCTTCTTTTTAGGGGACGAAAAGTTTTGAGTGGGGGAGAGTGTAACGACCCGTAAAATTTTCAATAATTTAATTTGTTAGGTTAATAAGTTTTGGGTGATTTAATATAGAAAAAAACGTTATCTATTAATAATTGAACAATGGTAATTAAAACTAATTATTAACAATTGAAATGGAATTACAATTTATTGAAGTAATATAAATTGTTACACTTGGCTATAAATTTATGTAAGAAAACAAATGCAAACATTTAAAATTTATAAATGATTTAGTATGAAATAAATGACCATTGAATAAAGATTGGGTATATAAGAATGGTAACATGTGTTTGTGAACAATGAATTCAAAAGTGTGATTAAAAGTTATAGTAACGGTTGTAAGTTACTATTTAATTGGTCTATTAATCTAGTTGTAAATGTTACGTTTGGGTATAAAACAGAATATAAGTGAATAAATGTAAGTGTGGTATGGATAAATGAATTAGTGTATAATCTATGGTAATTGAATGAATTTAACATTTTGTAAGCAATTATGATAATTAAAGAGAATGATAAGCTTGAGTGTAATAAAGATAATGGTAACAACTACTATAAGTTGTCTATTTAGGCTATAAAATGAATTGGAAATCAATTGTATTCAAATATAAATAAATGTTCATTGATGAGAGTAAGGACAGTAATTGTAGAGTGTGAATGTAATAAAGCAATGGAAATGCATATTTTATTCATAAGATAATATAAAAGAATGAAACCTATCTGAATGAATTAATGAGGATTCAATCATAATAAATGTATACATTTAACAAATTCAATATAATTGAGAACAACTGTTAATACAAAGGAAAGATGGATATTTGAATATATATTAATGTAATGAAAGATAAATGAATATTAACGAGGTTTGCAGAGTAGTATAGATGTAACAATCCGCATATTTTACGATTGAATATTTAAATATTTTATTTAAATATAGAATCGTTAATCGGATTAAAGTTCTAAAAGCTACTTTTTGCAAACGGTCGAATTAGGACTCGAGACCACTTCCATTGAGTTCAAAATGCTGTTTGCGACTTTTTTAAGTATAATCATCGATATGTTTGGAGTTGAGTGAATTTTGTTATTTTTCACTTAGGGCTTTGGGTTTGGGTTTTAGCCCAATAACCTAACATAACACCCTAGCTCAGTCCCCCCTCTTCTCTTCATTCACTTTCATTTCCTAACACTTTCAAGCTTTTGAGATTAATGGGGGAAAAGATTGGAAATAGAAATTCAAAACCCTAGTTTCCTTTGCAAACTCCACTTCTTGCTCCAAATTCATAGAGAAGCTTTGGTAAGTATCTCCTTCTTCTTCTCCAACTCATTCTCTCTTTAATTTCAGAAATTTCCTAAACCTAACTTAGGGAATGTTCTTCTTTTGAGCTTAGATTCAAGCTTCTAGAGTTGAAGTAGTTGATTGGTTGATCTTCCTTTGCTTTCAAGCTTCTCATTCATTGTTTTTGGGATTAAAGGTGAGATTTTTATCTCACATCTATGTCTATACTATCTTTGATTGTTAGGTATGAATTCCTAACACCTTTACATGTTCATTTGATTTTAATTTGGATTGATTTGGTGAATATTCCAATTTTTGGTTTTTAAATCCAATTTTGGGGAAAATCCTTTTATGGATGTTTGAACATGTTTTCGTTGAAGCATCGATGAGCCTATAGGGCTGGGTTGCCGATTGGCGTAAACCCTTAGCGCCCGTTGCTCGTCCGATCGCCGTTTGTTGGAATTTTGCCCCACATGTGGCCTAGACTGAAGGTGCTTCAGAAGCAGGTTCAGTCGACTGAACCAGTGGTTCAGTCGATTGAACCTGAAGTCGAAAAATGCTTAGAAGCAGGTTCAGTCGACTGAACCAGACCCAGGAAATGGCCTGGTCTGTATCAGTCGACTGACCATCTAGGTCAGTCGACTGACTCTGGGGATAGAAATTTCGAATCCCTGTGTCAGTCGACTGACCACCTGGTTCAGTCGACTACCTGCTTTCTTCAGCCCCATTTGATTATTTTGCTTGAGATTCCAAATGTTAATCGATTCGTAATTCTCCGTTTTGTTGTTATCATTTGTTATCGATTTTGATGACTTCTATTTTGGGATTTTTGAGTATATCCATTTTGATGGATTCGGCATCGATTTCTATGGATTTGATTCATGTCTTCGTATGTGAATTTTTGATGGTAGATTGTTTTTACAATCATCTTTGTGACTTGTCACTTCTAAATACAAAGGTTTCTATACTAGTAGTAAATATTCAAACTCTTTACAAAGATGATTTCAAGTCTATTTTTAATACAAAAATCGTTTATAAAACCGTTTTCCAATCTATTAGTATATACAAATCTTTACCTCATTCGTATGAGAAAATCTAATTAAACGGCTTAGCAAAACAAATGGTATGAAACGCTTGCGTTTACTTCGTCGGTTAATTCTTTGACTTGTTCGATTGAAACTCTTGTGACAATTTTCGAGTGGAAATCTACAATCTGTTCGTAAATATTTGAGTTAAGCAAGTGGTTATGGGACATGAAGCTAAACTTCTATATTTACTAGCTTAGTGTAATCGACACTTCTTGATGATCGATGATGATCATTTTATGGTTTAGACTAGCAATGTGCGATGTCTCTTCGTCCACGTGGGGGACTGTACCCAGTTTTATTGAGCTTCGTCTCATTTCTATGGTAGGCTAGCGACCCATGTTCTTTTATGGTGTTCGGTTCATCGGATGTACCGTTATTGTACTACATCGATGTCCCGGCTTTTTGGTTCATCGGATGTACCGTTATTGTACTACATCGATGTTTCGGCTTTCGAGTTCATCGGGTGTACCGTTATTGCACTACGTCGTTGATCCGAATTATTCGAGTTTCGAGTTCATCTGGCATACCGTTATTGCATTATGTCGTTGTTCTGAAATATTTGAGTTTCTGGTCCCTTGGGCGTACCGTTATTGTACTACGCCGTTGCACCGGCTCAATGGTTAGCGACCATGGAATAGCATTCCGTTTGTAATAGGCCTTCCCCCTTTGTGATTCCTGTATTTCTAATTGATGATTTCTGGAATTTATGTTTCACCAACTTTTGCGTTTGGCATTTATATGTTTGTCAATATTTGTAGTTTGGTGAATAAAATAAAGAATATGATATTCTTTTTTGGTATTTTGAGATGATTGGAGATATTGTATGATTTTTGTTGTTATTTGATGTATACTTGACACAGTATGGCATTTCTTTGTTATCATACGTTTTTGGTCACATCTCTTATCCTATCTCATTTTATCTGATAATTATAGCTAGACTGATCCGTTTATTATTTTCTTCTTAAATAATACTCGGGTCGGACCGAGATATTTCAGGTGCTCCTTCTTGACTTCTTATCTGGGATTATCATTTGATTCTTTTGGCTAACTACTTTAGATTAGTAGTTTTTGTTATTATACATTTGAGATATGGACTCCTTGATGTATAATTATTCTTTTGTCTCGCACTTGTATCTAATCATTGTGATGTAGTGGATCTTATATGACCACTATTTTAATGTACACTTTCATGTGATATATTCATATCTTATTCCATCTTTGTGATATGAATATCTATGACTGATTTGTGTTATGTTTATTTCTATATTTGTTTCCGAAGACTACTTAGCCACTGTGTGGTAGCTTTGTGTTTGTATTAGATATGTCGGATTTCCTCCAAAGATGAAATGTAAGTTATATTTTCTGACATATCGGTGCTCACACAAAGCAATTACACAGATGGTCGCTCCTCAACAGCCTTATTCTTCGTGCTAGTCGACGGCATTACCCCGTAGTGTCCTTGGCTAGCGCGAGAATAGAGGTGGGGCGTCACAGCATGATATCAGAGCCAAACTTCGGAACAATGTAGAATAATCTAGCAAGGATCATTGTCCTAAGTCTTTCCTAGGAATCGTGCCATAGGATTTGATTCGAGTCTTCGTACCGTTCTATCCTATTTTCTTTTGTGATGCCTTGTTTTATCAATCAAGGTTGTTTGACATTCATTTTGAGAATAACCTTTTCCTCTTCTTTCTTTCTTTCTTAGAGAAGAGAAATGGTTAGACCTGGCCGTCCCAGCGCCGGTCAATCTAGTGCTACTCTCCAGGATGGAGTATTTATGTCAGCTCAACAACTTTTAGATCTTGGGAACAATGCCCAAGCTGCCGGACCCGTTCCAGCCCAACTCACCCTAAATCCGGGTTTGCACGTTTGTGCAGAGATTATACCGCTTTGTGTGGAAGGCCATTCAAGGGATCCGAAAATGTTATAGAAATCCAAGCTTGGCTTAGATCATGCGATCGCATCTTTTCCCGCATGGATCTCATTGATTCACTTCGTGTCCAAGTGGCTTCTAGCATGCTCCAAGAAAGAGCATTATATTGGTATGAGCTTTTGATTTCTGAAATTATCGAAGCGGATCTTACTTAGAAGCAATTCCGGAAAAGATTCGAATTGAAGTTTGTGTCGGAGGCTGAAAAAGTAACTTTAGCCCGACGCTTTATTGACCTTGTTCAAGGTGGATCTTCAGTGGCAGATTATGTCGTATATTTTGAATCTCTATCTAAATATGTGGTCGAATATATTAATACCCCATTGAAGAAAAATCAGAGATTTGTCTATGGGTTGAATAAGAACCTTAAGAAGCCTTTACTTCTGAAACTAGAAGTTTCTTTCGATCAGCTTATTGATATCGCTCTTCGGCTTGAAGAGGCTGATAACGAAAGTAATGTTAAAGTTGTGGGTGCCAAACAGAACTTCAACAATAACATGAAGATGCCTATTAAGTTCAAAGGCCCCAATCCCAACAAGAAAGGGAAGCAAGAAACTTCTGTAGCAAAGTCTCCTACTTCTAGTCGTGGACGATGCTACAATTGTGGTCTTACGGACCACTATGCAAATGAGTGCCCGAAACCATCTTTTTGTCGTTATTGCAAAAGTTCGGGACATCTTTTATCTTCAAGCCCCAAACTTCCAAAGAAGAGAGAGGGAAAGCTAAATGTTGTTCAAGCCCCTAGTGACACTTCTCTTGGTCAAGGTATTTCTCATTTTATCCTTGACGATATTTGTTTTGGGATTATCTTATTCGAGTTCTTTTTTATTTGGATTCATCTTATTATTTTATATCAAAAGAACTTGATAAATTCTTTCTCCTTTAATTTTTAAGGGCTTGATGACTTTATTGAGTATTGCGAATTCGATTGATGGATCCGCAACACTCAATTTACTTTGTGCAAATGTCGAGATTATTTTTGTGATTTTTCTTTCCAAACCGATTTGCATGTCATGCGTTACTTAGGCTTCAGAATTAATTTTTATTTTAAAAGGGTTGGCTTAATCATTATGAAGCCATATCCTATGTCTCGAGTGGACTATTCATCTTCGACATTCTTAATCTGTTAAGCAGATATCATCTTCCTTTGTGATTTCGATTCCAATTTGATGACATCATTTTATTCTTTAAACTCACATGATGAGGAAAATGTTATTTTTCTCATTCGGGTAGTTTGTCGAATTTTCCGGTATTTTTGAGCCTGTCTTAGGATTATCACCTAAGCAGTCTTTTGAGTGGTGTTAAGGTCTTTTCAGCTTGACCTTGCCACCGGTTTTCATTTGCTATGAGTTGCGGAAGTTGGCATTCCACTTACCGCATTCCGCACTCGTTATGATTCTTATGAATGACTTATTATGTCATCTAGTTTGTCCAGCTTATTTCATCCATTTTATGAATCGAGTATTCTACGAATATCTCGATGACTCCATTCTTGTATTTATTGATTTTGGATGAAAACAGCAATTTAAAATTTTGCAAATCTTTTTCATAAGATTTATTTATAAGTATGATTGGATTTTGTTCTTAAAACAAGCAAGGAATATTCTTAAAAACATTAAGAGACATATTTATCATATAGAAGATGATTTTGTGATTGTATTGTCCATTGAGTGCTTTAAGAATTCTGGTCGATGCGCTTGATCAACGTTATCGATAGGAATCTCCTAAATGCTATGATGAGACGATCAGACACAGTAAATTGACTTGTAAAATGTAAATTTTTCTGAAAAGATTATTACATAAAGATAATTGTAATTTTGAAAGTTTTAGCTTTTCGGGAAGGAAGATTATTTAAAAGAACTCTTTTCCGATACTCTTATTCTTGTGATTCCAAAGGGAACCAAGACTTTATTGTTTATACCGATGCTAGTCGTATTGGTTTGAGTGCCGTTCTCTTGCAAAAGTGAACGTGCTATCACTTTTGCTTCTAAATCATTAAAGCCTATCGAGACTAGATATGCCACTCATGATCTAGTGCTCGCGGCTATTGTTTTCGCTTTTAGAGTTCGGCCTCATTATTTTGAGGGAGAAATCCGTTCTCCACTCCGATCATAAATCTTTGAAATGTTTATTTTCTCATAAGGAACTTAATGTTGGCTCGAGTTCCTTGCATCTTATGATCTTGATATTCTTTGTACTCCGGGAAAGGGTAATCGTGTTGCCGATGCACTTAGCCGAAAGCAACATGTAGTTGTCTCTATGATGATATCCAGATGGAATGATCTCGAGACTTTATCCACTTATGAGATTCGAGATCGTGAATCCAATTCATGTTCATCTCTTGTTTTGTGTAGCCGTGAGGCTCGTCCTTCTCTTTTGGACCATACCTCTTTTGGCTAAACTCTATGTCAAACTAAAATTGCATGGAGTTCCTACTTTTATTGTTATCAATCGTGATCAATTATTTTACTAGTGGACTTTGGTAAGATCTTCAAAAGCTTTGGGAACAAAGCTTAATTTTTAGCACCGCTTATCGCCCGCAATCCGATGGACAAATAGAGCGTGTGAATCAACTCTTGAAGATCTCTTTCGTTCATGTGTTCTTGGTTTGGGTGGAAGTTGGGAAAATTATATTTCTCTTGTTGAGTTTTCTTCCAATAATAACTTCCAACCTTGTATTGGTATGGCACCTTTCGAGGCACTCTACGGAAAGCTATGCCGATTTCCTTCGTGTTGGCTTAAAGCCGGTGAGAACTGGTTTTAGGTCCAGATCTTATTGGTGTTCATTCATGTTTCACCTATGATGGGTGTTGTGCGTTTCAGTCGATCGGAAAAGTTAGCACCTCGATATGTTGGTCCGTTTCCCATCACCGAACGTATTTTGTTCCGTGGCTTATCGCCTTTTTATTACCGGCTCAATCTTTTGCTATTTATGACGTTTTCCACGTCTCTTTACTGCGGAAATACCTTGGAATTCCGATTTTTATTCTTGAGCCCGGTGTTGTTGAAGAAATTCAAGTTTCACCAAATTTGACTTATGAGCAACATTCTATTCGTATCATTACTTCGGAGATTAAACGCCTTCGAAATAAAGATATTCTTCTTGTGAAAGTTCAATGGTCCTCAAATCCTAAGGATTTCTCTGGGAAATCTTGAGAATTCATCGAGCAAACACATCCGGACTTACTCTTTCATGCTCTTTATGGTGAACTTCTTATTTCAAATTTTCTTTTGTGTTGATATGCTTTTATGGTTGTTACTTTTTATTTTCCTCTTAATTATTGCGAGGACGCAATTTCTTTAAGGAGGGGAGTCTGTAACAACCCGCATATTTTACGATTGAATATTTAAATATTTTATTTAAATATAGAATCGTTAATCGGATTAAAGTCCAAAAAGCTACTTTTTGCAAACGGTCGAATTAGGACTCAAGAGCACTTCCATTGAGATCAAAATGCCGTTTGCGACTTTTTTAAGTATAAGCATCGATATGTTTGGAGTTGAGTGAATTTTGCTATTTTTCACTTAGGGCTTTGGGTTTGGGTTTTAGCCCAATAACCTAACATAACACCCTAGCTCAGTCCCCCCTCTTCTCTTCATTCACTTTCATTTCCTAACACTTTCAAGCTTTTGATATTAATGGGGGAAAAAGATTGGAAATAGAAATTCAAAACCCTAGTTTCCTTTGCAAACTCCACTTCTTGCTCCAAATTCATAGAGAAGCTTTGGTAAGTATCTCCTTCTTCTTCTCCAACTCATTCTCTCTTTAATTTCAGAAATTTCCTAAACCTAACTTAGGGAATGTTCTTCTTTTGAGCTTAGATTCAAGCTTCTAGAGTTGAAGTGGTTGATTGGTTGATTCCTTTGCTTACAAGCTTCTCATTCATTGTTTTTAGGATTAAAGGTGAGATTTTTATCTCACATCTATGTCTATACTATCTTTGATTGTTAGGTATGAATTCCTACCACCTTTACATGTTCATTTGATTTTAATTTGGATTGATTTGGTGAATATTCCAATTTTTGGTTTTTAAACCCAATTTTGGGGAAAATCCTTTTATGGATGTTTGAACATGTTTTCGGTGAAGCATCGATGAGCCTATAGGGTTGGGTTGCCGATTGGCGTAAACCCTTAGCGCCCGTTGCTCGTCCGATCGCCGTTTGTTGGAATTTTGCACCACAAGGGGGCTAGACTGAAGGTGCTTCAGAAGCAGGTTCAGTCAACTGAACCAGTGGTTCAGTCGACTGAACCAGACCCAGGAAATTGCCTGGGTCTGTATCAGTCGACTGACCATCTGGGTCAGTCGACTGACTCTGGGGATAGAAATTTAATATCCCTGTGTCAGTCGACTGACCGCCTGGTTCAGTCGACTGACCTGCTTGCTTGAGCCCCATTTGATTATTTTGCTTGAGATTCCAAATGTTAATCGATTCGTAATTCTCCGTTTTGTTGTTATCATTTGTTATCGATTTTGATGACTTCTATTTCGGGATTTTTGGGTATATCCATTTTGATTGATTCAGCATCGATTTCTATGGATTTGATTCACGTCTTCGTTTGTGAATTTTTGATGGTTGATTGTTTTTACAATCATCTTTGTGACTTGTCACTTCTAAATACAAAGGTTTCTATACTAGTAGTAAATATTCAAACTCTTTACAAAGATGATTTCAACTCTATTTTTAATACAAAACTCGTTTATAAAACCGTTTTCCAATCTATTAGTATAAACAAACCTTTACCTCATTCGTATGAGAAAATCTAATTAAACGGCTTAGCAAAACAAGTGGTATGAAACGCTTGCGTTTACTTCGTCGGTTAATTCTTTGACTTATTCGATTGAAACTCTTGTGACAATTTTCGAGTGGAAATCTACAATCTGTTCGTAAATATTTGAGTTAAGCAAGTGGTTATTGGACATGAAGCTAAGCTCTTATATTTACTAGCTTAGTGTAATCGACACTTCTTGATGATCGATGATGATCATTTTATGGTTTAGACTAGCAAAGTGCGCTGTCTCTTCGTCCACGTGGGGGACTGTACCCAGTTTCATTGAGCTTCATCTCATTTCTATGGTGGGCTAGCGACCCATGTTCTTTTATGGTGTTCGGTTCATCGGATGTACCGTTGTTGTACTACATCGATGTCCCGGCTTTTTGGTTCATCGGATGTACCATTATTGTACTACATCGATGTTTCAGCTTTCGAGTTCATCGGGCGTCACTACACCATAGAGAGGATTTTGGCGCTGCCGTAGGCGGCGCATTTGATACGGCTACAAGCCGTATCAAATATTAATACGGCTACAAGCCGTATCAAATATTAATACGGCTTATAGCCGTATCTAACTTGTTTAATACGACTTTAAGCCGTATTAATATTTGATACGGCTTGTAGCTGTATTAAATTCCGTGCCTCTTTTCGTGGGAAAATTTTTCCCAAAATGCCCACTCTTCCTCCCTTTTTTTATTTCAGTCGACTTCATCGTTTTCTCGCATCCATCTTTCTTCACTCAATTCTCTTGCTTCAACTTCGCGTTTCTGCTTCAACTTCAGATCTGACGAGACTCTTCCAGTTCGTGTCCTCCATCGACGTATCCCCAAAAAAATCCTCCATCTCTCCTTCAAATCCACGTCTCCCCAAATTGATTCTCCAACTCCCTTCCAGTTTCAACCTCTCCCATTTTAGTTTCATAAATCACCTTGTTGCCATCGCTAATTTGTCAACAACCAACTACATTCAATAAACGAACATACAGTAAATATCAATTTTCACATCAGTTTGTGGATTTGGATTACGAGCTAATAATTTTTTTCTAGGTTCTTAGTTCATATTTTAACCTAGTGAATGAATTGCAGGTTCGATTAAGCTGAGTCGAATATTCTGATTGCAAGTTCAGCCGAATACAATTAAGTGTTTCCTTTCTTCAATTCGCTAGCCCAGTTGAGGAGAGCTTCTACATAGTGGGTAAACTCGGTAAGTTTTTTCTTACCCTAGTTCAGGTTCGGTTACAAAACTTTAATGCCTTGGTTTTAAAGTTTTTTTTACTCCATTGTAATGTTGAGCAACTATAATTTATAATGTTATTGCTGATATACTTGAGTAAGTCCTGCTCCAAATAGTGGGTCTGCTTCATTTGTTAGCTTTATGTTGCTGCCTAAGAGGCATAAACGTGGGGCTGAATGATGTGATTCATGTGTTATGTTTGTGTTTTGGGGAATAATCAAATTCAACTTGGGGCTTGTAGCCTTACTGAAACCAGGAGCTTTGATTAAAATTAAAGTTTCGAGAGTAAACTAAATGAATAAAAACTGTTCCACATATTACTGCACATGTATAAAAACAGCAAATTTCAGCATTATATCATAGTCTAATTCTATCTTATTGAATGACGGAGATATTATTTGTAGACAGAAATGGTTTCATATGAGAGTTCAATGATTTTATTTTAGATGAACATGGATGTTAAAGTACGAACTTAATGGGAATAGATGTGCGACTCCTAATAATATTTGTGCAGTAAAAATTAATTCTTCTTGCAATGATTGATCTTTCTTTAAGTGTTTAATATCTTGAAAAGATGAATTTACAATCAAATGAACTGTCCCAGTCGTCCTTGAAGTAAAAATTCGTTGGTGTATTCATTATAACAAAACCAAGTGGCTTCTTTAATAAAGTCGTAGATTAACCATGTAACTTGGTAGAGGTTCAATATGATTGGATTTTTTTATCCTTGCATAATTTACAGCTTGGTGCTAATATTGTATATGGTTCTGATATTGTATATGGTTTTGATATTGTTGTATAAGTGGATAAAATTAGTGTTAATGGCGCAAGCCAAGTATCAGGAGAGGGGTAATGCATAGACATTACTCCGGTGCTATAAAATAGCGCCGTTGTAATGGCAAATTTTTTGAAAACAGTTTGGTGTAGCAAAAAAAATTAATTTCTACATAAATTTTGTAAGTATAGCAAGAAACAAATATATATAAATAATAGAATATAAATTACAATACACTATAAGCAATTCAAACATTACATTATTATTATCTAACGAACCAATATATCAAACAAACCAAATAACCAAATCAAAGCAGTTGTAGTCATTGTGATATTCAATCAAATTACAAAAACAGTTTATTTTAGCAATTGTAAAGAAACAAAAAAAAATTGGTACCTTGTCTGGTATTGAAAAGTAAAGCATGCATATGTAGCCACCCTTGATTTCCAATCATATACAGCTGACAACAAATTTCAAACATATCGTTAATAAAAGGTACCAAATAACAATTTTGTAGGAATATTATTTTCTATAATTCACATCATTGTTTCACAAGGAAAAAAACAGCTTGAAATTTGAATTAGCATTTGGGAATAAATACCAATTCTATCCTTCATTTCCGGGCTGTAATAGACTAAAGCTCTATAATCAGTCGCATAAAAGCTATAACCTGCCAATCAAGGTCATTGGTGTAAGTAAATATATAAATAACACCATAATATTGTAAAGCATATATGATATATATAGTTGAAAGTGACATGTAGTTTGAATATTATTAAGCAACTAACTAACCATATAAGCGGCCAATAGATGTGGACCAGCGGGTTAAAATACAAAGGCAACCAAACAAGAATGATATGCATGCATACATACATACATGTGTGTATGCGCGCGCGCTTCTTTACTTTAGCAAATTGCATTTCAAATGTTGATATTATAAACTGAGCTGATGCCAAATATTAGTTCGGACATTCATAATAAAAGTAGTGGTTTATTGTATGAAAGTAAGGCTGAACTAAATAGAAAGGATTTAAAGTTTCCAATTAAGAAAATAATAAATCTCTCACTAAAAAATTTTGACTTCTTTGTATGGATGAATATACAGAGAAACTTGAAAGAATTTCATATGCCAAGTGCATGATTGAAGTGAATCCTAATCAAGAATAAGTGAACAATTTACTGTTCAGTTGATGGATGGAAAAGTGCAAACGATTCAAGTAAGTTACCTATGGGAATCTGATATGTGTATATATTGTAAAAATATTAGGCACAAGACATCTGCTTGCAAGTATGAAAATGCTAAAAAATGATGAAAATAATAAAGATAATGAGGATTTAGTGAAGCAAAACGAAAAAGAAAATACAAGGAGCAAAGGAAAAATATTCTGCTGTTAGGAAACAAAATCGGTAGAAGGTTGTGGGAAGGAAAAAATTAAATAAGGAAAAGAAAGTTTTTCATGCTAAGGAAGTAGTTATTTAATTGAATGATCCCCCATCGAATATTTAAAAGTGTAACATTGGTTCAGCTGAATGTGAAGTGAGCAGCAAAAATCCCTCAAATGCATTTCCAGACCCAAAGACAAGCTTTAACAAGAAAAAATCACTTCAGTTAGCAATCAATTCCAATGCTTAGCTGAGTGTTATGAAGACTTTGAAGAAAGTTTAATTGAATTAACCTATAACAATAAATTCTTATATTATTACATTAAAGCGTATGCCTTGTTCAGTTAAAACAAAAAAAAGTTGAAGTAAAAATTTTCCTAACTGTGATATATTAGAAAAATCTGCGCCACTTTCTGTCTTCCCAAAGTTGTAGAAGCTGAGTAACATACAGAAATTAGGGTTAAAAAGATCAAAAGTGTAGTATAAATAACATATAATCGTTATGAGTTATCTTCCTTCTTTAATGTCTTTCTACAGAGCGAGGAGGAGAGAACTCCATCCACCTGTTGTGTTATCTTCATCAATGTAACATGCATAATAAACTTCTTCCCTTACAGAGAAAAAGTTGTCAAGAACAATCGTTTGCTATGTATAACTGTACAGCGTTAATGTATAAACGTGTGGTATTTTTACCAAGCAATCATTGCTTTTATCAGATAGCATACTTAATTTCTATCATAGTGTGCACTGTCTGAGTGTTTTCTGATGTTTGTTGACTGTCAATTGGTGTGATCGTGCGTACTCCCGATTGAGTAGCACTTGTTATTGAAATTTGAGTTTTGGTAGCTCGTACCAAACATTTTGTAAACATATGTGAATATTTAACTAATTAATGGTAATACCTGGCAATCAAATCTGCCAGATCACTTAGTGGACGGAAAGGTAAACTCACCTAAAAAAATATCTGTACATGTTAGTGTGAAAAATTATTACATTAAAGCGTACGCCTTGTTCAGTTAAAACAAAAAAAAAGTTGAAGTAAAAATTAAGGCCAATGAAATCAAACTTTGGACTTTTAGAGTACGTCCTATATATACACTCATATATATATATATATAATATTTACGTCTAATGTTCTAATATATATGATATAGGAGGGCAATATGTCTTTCAGTATAGACAAAAAGTGGATAAATGAATCTGATCAAAAATCTACATACTATATAGACGGGGTGAAGAAGTTTATTAGTTTTGTTGATGAAAATGGTGGTAAGAAAGGAGTGTATTTATGCCCTTGCACTTGGTGCAAAAATATGAAGACGATCAAATTAGATGACATTCATTTTCATTTGCTTAGATGGGGTTTTATCCAATCATATACCGTATGGTATTTTCATGGGGAAAAAAGGTAGAGAAGGAAAAACAACAACCAGTTAGTCATGCCACAAGTACCGACGAGTCTGAACCTATTATGATGGAAGATCTAGTCAATGATGCAGATAGATTTCATCATTTTCAACTTGAAAATCCGTTGTCTGATCATGCTAATGTTGGAGAGCCGTCTACGGTTGATGGCAGTTGGCAGGCCAATGAAAGTAAGAAGTATAAATCACTTTTTGGTAGCGCAAAAGAGCCACTGTATCCTTCATGTTCAAAAGGGTTGACGAAGCTGTATACCATTGTGAAACTGAATAGCTTGAAGACCCAATACGGCTTTTCAAATAATGGTGTGACTGCACTCCTCGAACTAATAAAGGAGTTACTCCCCGAAGGTAACACGCTGCCGACAAAGTACTCCGACGTGAAGAAGTTAATTAAGCAAGTTGGGATGAATTACAAAACTTATTATGCATGCATCAATGATTGCATATTATACTGGAAAGATGATGCGAATAGAGTTTCGTGTACAAATTGCAACGAACCAAGATATATGACATCATTCAACGAAGAAAGAAAAGGCATCAAAGTACCTCGAAAGACATTAAGACATTTTCCTTTAATTTCTAGATTGAAGAGATTGTATAGTGTACCATGGATAGCAGATGCGATGACCTGGCATGGTCGTGCCAAGTCTGATCCAACCGTAATGCGTCATCCATGTGACACTTCTCAATGGAAAGCCGCGGATTATTTTGACCAAACGTTTGCTGTCGAGCCACGAAATGTCACACTTGGAATAGCAACAGATGGTTTCTGTCCATATGCTTTTCTATCTAACCCTTACAGTTGTTGGCCAGTAATTGTAGTACCATATAATCTTCCACCGTCTATGTGCATGAAACTAGAGTTTTCAATGTTAACACTGTTGATTTCTGGGCCAAAACAACCAGGGAAGGATATTGATGTTTATTTACAGCCGTTGATAGACGAGTTAAAGCAGTTATGGGAAGGAGTCGTTAAAGATGTTTGCTTCCGCTGCATTGTTATATTTAAGACTGAGTGATACAGCATTCGAGACTCACCTTTGGAGTTGGAGCTTTTCTTGGAGATCCAGCTATCTATTTCGCTTCCAGTTATCCAGTTGATTCCAGTGATGTATTCAGATTTGTAGTTGATTTTCATATTAAGACTTCTGCCATATCTTGTTACTTCTGTTCTATCTTATTAACTCTGATGTTTATATATAGTAGCTTCATGAACTACTATTTCTTTGCTTCCGCTGCATTGTTATTTATTTACCAATTTAAATTCAACAAGTGTCAATAATTAATTTGATGTAAATATCTCAAATCTGTAAACAAGGTAAATATTTGGTTTCATAAAGCTTACAGAGTGTATTTCTCATGAATAAAGATATTATTTAACCAATTCAATGTTGTTCGTGATGACTATGTATAATATCATTATTTAACCAAATCCTCAACATGATTGACTTCCTCCTTTCTGAATTGATATTGCAAGAAATAAATGGAGTTGTACACGTTATATGTTAATCTTAGATGATTTGTCTTCGTTCCTTTAATTAGCGAGTGAGTTTATGTATGCAATTTTGAACGCTTAAATAAAGCCATAAGGTGGTGGCTGCTTGTAACAACCCGACATTTCGTACCCATTTAATTATCGCCTCTTGACGATCTAATCTGGTTGCTAATAGCTATTGGCATTTTGATCGAATTGAAATTCTCTTCTTATCCGGTTCGAAATTCTTTTCAAATCGGATTGAAATTCTTTTGAATTTGTAAATATTGAAGCGGGCTTTAAAGAAAAAATTGTTTTGGCCCACTCGTTGTTGCCGTGACGTTTATGTATACCTTTCCCCTTTTATTCGTTCACTCGAGAAAACCCGTCCCTGGACCCTTTATTCCCTTTCGTTCGAAATCTAAACAAGAAAACCCTAGAAACAAACAATCAAAAAGGAATTAAAAATGATGGCCTCTTCCTCGTCGTTCAACCGATTCCCCTTTCACTTTCGAAAACCCTAAAAATCAAACGCGATCGAACGAGAAAAGAAATGGCAGTCTTATACTTCCTCGTCCCCAAATCCAGCTAGGGCTTCACGAATTCGAAGGCGCCGCTGCCTGTTCGATCGAAGTGTTTGCATCAGCGGCGACTGGTTTTGGGGTCTTCGAACCTAAGGTGAGTGTTACCGCTCACATCTAATTCAACTGCTCAGTTTCGTGATTTGGGTTTTTAGTTGTTTATATAGGGTTTATAACCCTTGATTTTCGTCATATATATTTTATCTGAATTCGTCAAATCTTTTGCTTGGCTGTTGATTTTCGTATGGATGCTCGAGATGAATTCTGGCCATTTCAATTTCGTATATTTGATTGCTTGGTTACTTGATAATCTCGGCTTTGAATTTTTCTTGCTCGATTCTTGACCACATTGTCTCTGACCTGTTCAACTTCATATATTTTGATCACGCTGGCTTTGACTTGGTTACATACGGCTATGTACACGCTTCGACTTCGCTATGACAATCTTTTCCTGGTCTGGTTCTCGGCCTATTGTGCATTTGACATTGCTCTTGGTCATGTTGGTTTCATCTGAGTGTTGCATATCGTACCCTTGGTTCCTGTTGCACTTCACCTGTGATATTCTATCCGGTCATTGCATTTGGTTATTATGGTTTTTGATTTAGTGCTTGTTTGTATATCATTATTTTGGAACTGTTTTCGTCTTTGTTAATGTGATGTTCTTCTGTTCCTCCCTGTAGCAGCTTTGTGCATTCCTCTGGCCATTTGTATTTATCCCTATAGTATACTCGAATTGACCTTAATTTTGCATTTGGTCAGTGTGCTTGGGTCAGTGGCATTGATATCTTTAGCTCGATCGATAGTTGCTGTTCATTGCATATATTTGCAAATTTATCTGGCTTCACTGTGAACTTTGGCTCTGAATCATGGTAGTTCACTGTATTGTGCTTTTGTTTTGTCATTCGACTTACAGGTGCATTGACTTGTACCTGTGCACTTGTGTACTTTGTGTTCTGTTCATTAGCTTGGTAGCAATCCTTATAGTATTTGTGAAATGCCATGACTGTTCTTTGTTCCACTGTGCACTGCTTGACTCGAAATCTAGTTGCCTCCTTGCGATGATATTGTTACTGGTGCAGTTTTGGGTTTCCAGTTGTACTTCGTTCATGTCAGATTGGTTCATGTCTTGTTGTAGTTCCTTGGTCTTTGCATATGTTGTCTGGGTTCATACTCCATTGTTTCTCTGACCAGTCTTGAACACTGCATAATTGTAGTTGTGAGTTGCATCCATGTGTTTGTTGTGTTGCCATATCTTGTGCTTGAGCTTGCATGCTTCATGTTGCTTCATGCTTCATATTCTTGCATGCTTTGTTGGATTGTTTAGTGTCTCCTTGAATTTGTGTTCACTGTCTTGACTTCACTTGACTTTGATCTGTGACTTTGATCATCTATTTCGGTGATGATATTGATATACTTGCTGGAGCTGCTGTACCTGATCGCTTGCATATGCATTCATGTAGAACATATGTGTTATCACCTTGTCCTGGATTAACATTTTGATGTGATGTTGGTGTCACTTGATTCAGTGATGTATCGGCATTGCTGTATCTTCATTTTGTTCAAGTGTACTTGTCTTTACTATGTTGATCTGATTCATGATCTTATTGTCTCCATTCAAAAAAATATTGTTACAGTGAGCTCTTTCGCTGCTGCACTGCCTTGTTCTCGAATCTGATACATTGCATGGATGCCTTGTATCATTTGCATTTTTGTTATTTTGCTTCACTGATGACCTTATCTTTTATTGAGGCATGTGCAGTTTCATTTTAGCCTCTCTGTCTTTGACGTTGAGGCCATTCTTACATGTTGAGTCAGGTCTGCCCATTCTTGTTTCTGTCTTTAGCTGTTCGTGTTCCTATGCTTGTTGAAGCTTAGGTTGTGGCTTCACTCGTATCTCTTGTGATATCTTTTGAGTCTGTTTACTTTCTGACCAATATGGGTTAGATATTTTGATTTCTTCGACGTATTAATTACTATTAATACTCGGAATTGTGGTGACTTTATATTCTGTTGTGGCGAGGCAGTGCACGCGTGCGTGCACTGCAGCCACACCGAATTTACAGATTTTAATCGATATTTCTCTTCTTCTTGATTCATCGACCTGTTGCGTAATTCGTAGGCTGTATTGGCGAGGCAGTACTCGTTAGCGTGTACTGCAGCCAATTAGCATTGATGTTTTTAAATTGACATTTCAATTGTTTAAACTGCTTTGGATTTCTGTTTTGTGGATTAATACTGTTTAGTGTTATATCTGCCGTTATCCGGTTCTCTTATCGAGAAGTTGGATATACGAGATTTCTGTGACTGTCATCTATATTGAGATTGATTATTATTGCTTCTATGCTCTAATAACTGATTTTGAATTAGACTGATCTGAGTATTATTTTCTTTTGAATGTAATACTCGGGTCAGACCGAGTATTTACAGGTTGTAGATTTTTAGCTTTGGGTTGCTGCTAGAGCTATGAAGACTTTTTATATCATTTGAAGAGGTCTTCGTCGTGTTGTAGTAGTCAGTGTGTCTGTTTTAAGATGATAATGTATTCATGTATATTAGTCGATAATGTACGTGTATATATAACTTTTTGAGTCGACAGTTGTAGTTGTATCATTTGTATTGTGTCAACTGTATTGTAACTGATATCAGTTATTATATATATGAGACTTTTCGTTCCATCTGTATTCCGCATTTATGTTATCTGTGTTATTTTTATATCTATTGTCCTAAACTATTATAGCCACTGTGTAGTAGCTTTGAGTTTGTATCGGTATGTCGGATTTCCTCTAAAGATGAAATGCAATGTTTTATTATCTGACATATCGGTGCTCGCAGAAAGCAATTACATAGATGGTCGCTCCTCAACAGCCTTATTCTCCGTGCTAGTTGACAGCACTACACCGTAGTGTTCTTGGCTAGCGTGGGTATAGAGGTGGGGCGTCACAGCTTGGTATCAGAGCCTGGGGTTTAGGACAATTATAAAACATAACTTAGATGGAACTTGTGTTACAACTATTTGTCGATGTTTTATCTCTCATCTTTACATATGATTATTTTTGACTGTTAGGTATGAATTCCTAACGCTTATTCTTGTGTTTTCGGCTTTGAATTGATTTAGCCGATGTTGATTTTGTTCGAATCTCAGCAATTTTGAACTTGTTCTTTTGTGTTTTCCTCATCTGGATTTCCCTTCGACTTCGGTCACTTTGTTTTTGAGAAATTGCTAATTTCTTGATTTTCAAGACTCTGATTTTGTTTGCCGTTGGTTTCTTTGATAATGATGATTGATTCATTTTGTACTCGACTGCGGCTATTAATTGTTGACTTCGACATTGACTTGATTCTTACTTTTGTTGAAGTCATTTATGCATTTCTGCTCGTTTTGCTTTGTTTTTCCAGTTGGTAATCGATTCTTCATTTCTAATTAGTTGTTATCACCTTTGTCGATTTTGATAACTTCTATTTCTGGAATTTTTGGGTATTCCTACTTTGATGAATTTGGAATCGAATTCTTTGGATTTTATTCACGTCTTCGAACGTGAAATTTTAGTGAACTGACTTGGTTTCCTAATTTAATCGATTCTTGATCATTTCCCCGATTTGTTGCTATCATTTATTAGCAACTTTGATGACATTTTCTTCGGGATTTTTGTGAACATACTTTCTGATGGATTCAGTATCGATTTCTTTGGATTCCATTCACATCTTCGTATGTGAATTCTTGTGATTGATTGTTTCTACAATCATTTTTGTGATTTGTCACTTTAAAAATATAAAGGTTTTCTATACTAGTAGTAAATATCAAAACCCTTTTTTCCAAACGATTTCAAACTATTTTACTACAAAGCTCTTTTTCTTAAACCGTTTTCCAATCTATTAGTATATACAAGCCTTTATTTCACTCGTATGAGAAATTGAATTAAACGGCCTAGTAAAACAAGTGGTATGAAACGCTTGCGTTTACTTCGTCAGTTAACTCCTGGACTTGTTCGATTGAACCTTTTGTGACAATTTTCTAGTGTAGATTTACAGTTTGTTCGTAAATATTTAAGTTAAGCAAGAGGTTATGAGACATGAAGCTAAACTTTTATATTTACTAGCTTAGTGTAATTGACACTTCTCGTTGATCATGACGATCATTTTATGATTTAGACTAGCAATTGTGCGATGTCTTTTTGTTTGCAAGGTTAGACTAGACGCAGTGGTGTGATTCCGACTCACACGTATCTCTTTGTTCGCAAGGTTAGTCTAGACCGCAGTAGTGTGATTCCGACTCACACATATCTTTTTGTTTGCAAGGTTAGACTAGACACCACTTGTGTGATTTCATTCACACATACCTTTTTGCTTTTTGGTTAGTCTGGACCTTAATTAGTGTGATTCCAACTCACACATATCTTTTTGTTTGCAAGGTTAGACTAGACACCACTTGTGTGATTCCATTCACACATACCTTTTTGCTTTTTGGTTAGTCTGGACCTTAATTTGTGTGATTCCACTCACCCATGTTTTTTTTTCTCTGCGAGGTTAGCCTAGACCTCAATCTGTGTGATTCCGACTCACACGCGTGGGATAGCGACCCACGGTCTTCGGACCATTCCTGTGTGAAACTTTAATGGATGGCTTCCATGAGATAGCGTCTCATCTTGTGATACCGGTATTTTGGAGTTTTCATGCTCCCATTTTGTGATAGGCATTTCCCTTTTCCTTTTTATGGTTTAGACTAGCAAATGTGCGATGTCTCTTTCTCTGCGAGGTTAGCCTAGACCTCAATCTGTGTGATTTCGACTCACACGCGTGGGATAGCGACCCACGGTCTTCGGACCATTCCTGTGTGAAACTTTAATGGTTAGCCACCATGAGATAGCGTCTCGTCTTGTGAAACCGGTGTTTTGGAGTTTTCATACTCCCGTTTTCTAATAGGCTTTTTCCCCCTCTTTTTGTGATTTCTGGATTTCTTGTGATGATTTCTAGAATTTGTGCTTCACCAATTTTCGTGATTTCTATTGACAAGTTTTGTTAATTTTTGTGTATTGGTGAATTCATGTGTTATTGACTTGTTATGAATACAAGTTTAGGGTATGATATCCCTTTCTATCTTTGAGAAGATTCTTGTGACATTTTCTTATGAATAAAAATTCATTGGTATTATACTTTGATGCCAGTTATTTTGATGAAATTTTGACGTGTTAACTTCAGTAACCGTCAATTTTGAAATGGATTTACAAGCGGTTCTCCCGCAACACTAATATTGCTAATTTAATCACGTATTTTCAAAATTCGTTATTTTAAAAAAAAAAAGTTGTTTCAAAAATATAAATTAAAATTGTTTTCAAAATTTTTTACAGTTTACATTTTCAAAAGAACGAGGAAGCGATTTAAACGTTTCAGAAAAATCGAGGACTATGACCCCTTTCTTTTACTGATTCGCTTAATTCCGAACTTGTCCGTTTGAGAATGTGAAATGTTATTTTTAAAACACACAATTCTGCACTTTCAAGGAAACGATAAAGAGATTTAAACGATTTAGCAAAAGTACGGAGTATGAAACCATACTTTTACTACTTCGGTTAATTCCGGACTCGTTAATTGAATATTTATGACTTCTGATTATCGTTTTTGATAATCAGATATTTGTGAAATTTGATTATCGTTTGAGATAATTAAATATTTTTCGATTTGATAATCGAATCTTTGTGATTTCTGATTATCGTTTTTGATAATCAGATATTTGTGAAATTTGATTATCGTTTGAGATAATTAAATATTTTTCGATTTGATAATCGAATATTTGTGATTTCTGATTATCGTTTTTGATAATCAGATATTTGTGAAATTTGATTATCGTTTGAGATAATTAAATATTTTTTCGATTTGATAATCGAATATTTGTGATTTCTGCTTATCGTTTTTGATAATCAGATATTTGTGAAAATTCGATTATCGTTTTAGATGATTGAATATTTGCGATTTTGAGATTCGAGCTTCGTCTTTTTCTCTGACGATTCAGGTGAGTAATTTGATTTACTCACATTCAATTCGTGCAGTACGTGATTTCTGCTCTGATTCCTTTTCTTTCAATTGCTAGAACTCGATTGATTCTTGCTTTTGATAGTCGTCTGATTTTGACTCCTTGATCCCCACGATGTTGATTCTTCTGATTTGAATCAGTCGAACCTTTTGATTTCATATCTAATACTTCCCCGCTGACATTTGCTTTGCTTATTCACTCGTCATTGCTAAGTTCTTATGGTTGTTACCTTTTTTCCCACTTATCCCTTAAGATTTGCGAGGACGCAATTTCTTTAAGGAGGGGAGTCTGTAACAACCCGACATTTCGTACCCATTTAATTATCGCCTCTTGACGATCTAATCTGGTTGCTAATAGCTGTTGGCATTTTGATCGAATTGAAATTCTCTTCTTATCCGGTTCGAAATTCTTTTCAAATCGGATTGAAATTCTTTTGAATTTGTAAATATTGAAGTGGGATTTAAAGAAAAAATTGTTTTGGCCCACTCGTTGTTGCCGTGACGTTTATGTATACCTTTCCCCTTTTATTCGTTCACTCGAGAAAACCCGTCCATGGACCCTTTATTTCCTTTCGTTCGAAATCTAAACAAGAAAACCCTAGAAACAAACAATCAAAAAGGAATTAAAAATGATGGCCTCTTCCTCGTCGTTCAACCGATTCCCCTTTCACTTTCGAAAACCCTAAAAATCAAACGCGATCGAACGAGAAAAGAAATGGCAGTCTTATACTTCCTCGTCCCCAAATCCAGCTAGGGCTTCACGAATTCGAAGGCGCCGCTGCCTGTTCGATCGAAGTGTTTGCATCAGCGGCGACTGGTTTTGGGGTCTTCGAACCTAAGGTGAGTGTTACCGCTCACATCTAATTCAACTGCTCAGTTTCGTGATTTGGGTTTTTAGTTGTTTATATAGGGTTTATAACCCTTGATTTTCATCATATATATTTTATCTGAATTCGTCAAATCTTTTGCTTGCCTGTTGATTTTCGTATGGATGCTCGAGATGAATTCTGACCATTTCAATTTCGTATATTTGATTGCTTGGTTACTTGATAATCTCGGCTTTGAATTTTTCTTGCTCGATTCTTGACCACATTGTCTCTGACCTGTTCAACTTCATATATTTTGATCACGCTGGCTTTGACTTGGTTACATACGGCTATGTACACGCTTTGACTTCGCTATGACAATCTTTTCCTGGTCTGGTTCTCGGCCTATTGTGCATTTGACATTGCTCTTGGTCATGTTGGTTTCATCTGAGTGTTGCATATCGTACCCTTGGTTCCTGTTGCACTTCACCTGTGATATTCTGTCCGGTCATTGCATTTGGTTATTATGGTTGTTGATTTAGTGCTTGTTTGTATATCATTATTTTGGAACTGTTTTCGTCTTTGTTAATGTGATGTTCTTCTGTTCCTCCCTGTAGCAGCTTTGTGCATTCCTCTGGCCATTTGTATTTATCCCTATAGTATACTCGAATTGACCTTAATTTTGCATTTGGTCAGTGTGCTTGGGTCAGTGGCATTGATATCTTTAGCTCGATCGACAGTTGTTGTTCATTGCATATATTTGCAAATTTATCTGGCTTCACTGTGAACTTTGGCTCTGAATCATGGTAGTTCACTGTATTGTGCTTTTGTTTTGTCATTCGACTTACAGGTGCATTGACTTGTACCTGTGCACTTGTGTACTTTGTGTTCTGTTCATTAGCTTGGTAGCAATCCTTATAGTATTTGTGAAATGCCATGACTGTTCTTCGTTCCACTGTGCACTGCTTGACTCGAAATCTAGTTGCCTCCTTGCGATGATATTGTTACTGGTGCAGTTTTGGGTTTCCAGTTGTACTTGGTTCATGTCAGATTGGTTCATGTCTTGTTGTAGTTCCTTGGTCTTTGCATATGTTGTCTGGGTTCATACTCCATTGTTTCTCTGACCAGTCTTGAACACTGCATAATTGTAGTTGTGAGTTGCATCCATGTGTTTGCTGTGTTGCCATATCTTGTGCTTGAGCTTGCATGCTTCATGTTTCTTCATGCTTCATATTCTTGCATGCTTTGTTGGATTGTTTAGTGTCTCCTTGAATTTGTGTTCACTGTCTTGACTTCACTTGACTTTGATCTGTGACTTTGATCATCTATTTCGGTGATGATATTGATATACTTGTTGGAGCTGCTGTACCTGATCGCTTGCATATGCATTCATGTAGAACATTTGTGTTATCACCTTGTCCTGGATTAACATTTTGCTGTGATGTTGGTGTCACTTGATTCAGTGATATATCGGCATTGCTGTATCTTCATTTTGTTCAAGTGTACTTGTCTTTACTATGTTGATCTGATTCATGATCTTACTGTCTCCATTCAAAAAAATATTGTTGCAGTGAGCTCTTTCGCTGCTGCACTGCCTTGTTCTCGAATCTGATACATTGCATGGATGCCTTGTATCATTTGCATTTTTGTTATTTTGCTTCACTGATGACCTTATCTTTTATTGAGGCATGTGCAGTTTCATTTTAGCCTCTCTGTCTTTGACGTTGAGGCCATTCTTACATGTTGAGTCAGGTCTGCCCATTCTTGTTTCTGTCTTTAGCTGTTCGTGTTCCTATGCTTGTTGAAGCTTAGGTTGTGGCTTCACTCGTATCTCTTGTGATATCTTTTGAGTCTGTTTACTTTCTGACCAATATGGGTTAGATATTTTGATTTCTTCGACGTATTAATTACTATTAATACTCGGAATTGTGGTGACTTTATATTCTGTTGTGGCGAGGCAGTGCACGCGTGCGTGCACTGCAGCCACACCGAATTTACAGATTTTAATCGATATTTCTCTTCTTCTTGATTCATCGACCTGTTGCGTAATTCGTAGGCTGTATTGGCGAGGCAGTACTCGTTAGCGTGTACTGCAGCCAATTAGCATTGATGTTTTTTAAATTGACATTTCAATTGTTTAAACTGCTTTGGATTTCTGTTTTGTGGATTAATACTGTTTAGTGTTATATCTGCCGTTATCCGGTTCTCTTATCGAGAAGTTGGATATACGAGATTTCTGTGACTGTCATCTATATTGAGATTGATTATTATTGCTTCTATGCTCTAATAACTGATTTTGAATTAGACTGATCCGAGTATTATTTTCTTTTGAATGTAATACTCGGGTCAGACCGAGTATTTACAGGTTGTAGATTTTTAGCTTTGGGTTGCTGCTAGAGCTATGAAGACTTTTTATATCATTTGAAGAGGTCTTCGTCGTGTTGTAGTAGTCAGTGTGTCTGTTTTAAGATGATAATGTATTCATGTATATTAGTCGATAATGTACGTGTATATATAACTTTTTGAGTCGACAGTTGTAGTTGTATCATTTGTATTGTGTCAACTGTATTGTAACTGATATCAGTTATTATATATATGAGACTTTTCGTTCCATCTGTATTCCGCATTTATGTTATCTGTGTTATTTTTATATCTATTGTCCTAAACTATTATAGCCACTGTGTAGTAGCTTTGAGTTTGTATCGGTATGTCGGATTTCCTCTAAAGATGAAATGCAATGTTTTATTATCTGACATATCGGTGCTCGCAGAAAGTAATTACATAGATGGTCGCTCCTCAACAGCCTTATTCTCCGTGCTAGTTGACAGCACTACACCGTAGTGTTCTTGGCTAGCGTGGGTATAGAGGTGGGGCGTCACACTGCTTCAACAGAATTTCATTCATTTACAAAGTCTTTGCCGTTCAATTTTTCATTGAACTACAGAAATATGCAAAAACTGAGATGATTGACCATGTTTCACCATGTGTGTTGTTTTTTCAGACCAAGGTACTTAAATTATATATATTCTCGGTTAAATATCATACTTGTGCTTTGAATCTGTTATTGCATCCCATGATTTTTGTGCACCTGTAATCTGTTAAATATCCTCTTTTGAATCAACTACTTTAATTAGTTATTTCATCCCATGAATTTTATATATACTCTCAGTTAAGTATCCATGTATTAATATGTTTATACTTCTGCAACTAAAATTTGATTTGAGCCCATACTTAACAAGCTTTAGGTTATGTATTACTAGTAAGTGGTTGGTGCAAAAGTCGATAATTTTCAAAACTGTGGCTGGTACTTGTTTACCATAAAAAAAATATTCATTACTGAGGTGCGGTCAATGCTCGAAGTGAGTGCATCAAGTATTTTTAATTTAATGTACGATTTTGTTAATAGCTTTTTAAACAGTACTCGATTATTCTGCTTTTTCCTTCTTTCCTGTTTTTTGAGTCTGTTTTTATGCATGGTTAAATTGACGGTTGAATTTGTAGCTATCATTTTCCTTTGTTTATTTTAAATTTACCTCAGATGCTCAGTTTTCTCAGCTGCACATCCAGGTTGGAACAAAGATATTGCTTAAGCCCAGCAAAAACAAGGTGACAGCAGTTGGGGCCAAAGCTCAGTTGCAATGCCTGCCTTGCTGAACGTTGTAGTTTGTACTCGATGTATATCTTCTAGTTTGTATTGTATTTAACTTTGCTGTATGTGTTGCTGTACATTTATTTACTGTGTTTGAGCTATGATCGGTGATGACTTGACAATGAAGTTTAATGTATTAAACCATTATGTGTTGTAATGTATTGAAGTATTATACTTTGGCGGAGAATGAAATGTGATGGGTTGAGAATGAAGTATAATATTTATTTGCCGAGTTTGAACTGTAATGGATTGAGAATGAAGTTAACATAATGCTTTGAGTTTTATTTTAAGTGTACAAACGGAATCAGTAATTTTGAAATGGAGTTTTTATTTTACTTGGAGAAATAGATACGGCCCATGGCCGTATCTAATGGGAGAATACGGCCATGGGCCGTATCTATTTCTCCCGTTAGATACGGCCATGGACCGTATCTACTTGTCGAAATAGATACGGCCATGGACCGTATCTAACTGGAGAAATAGATACGGCCCATGGCCGTATCTAAATCTCCAGTTAGATACGGTCCATGGCCGTATCTATTTCGACAAGTAGATACGGTCCATGGCCGTATCTAATTGGAGATTTAGATATGGCCATGGGCCGTATCTAATGGTTAAACACGCTTATTTTTGATACGGCTTATGGCCGTGCCTAATGACTTTTGATACGGCCCTAAGCACTGCCTAATTAGCCTTTGTGGTGTAGTCTGTACCGTTATTGCACTACGTCGTTGATCCAAATTATTCGAGTTTCGAGTTCATCGGACGTACCGTTATTGCACTACGTCGTTGTTCCAAAATATTTGAGTTTCTGGTCCCTTGGGCGTACCGTTATTGTACTACGCTGTTGCACCGACTCAATGGTTAGCGACCATGGAATAGCATTCCGTTTGTAATAGGCCTTCCCCCTTTGTGATTCCTGTATTTCTAATTGATGATTTCTGGAATTTATGTTTCACCAACTTTTGCGTTTGGCATTTATATGTTTGTCAATATTTGTAGTTTGGTGAATAAAATAAAGAATATGATATTCTTTTTTGGTATTTTGAGATGATTGGAGATATTGTATGATTTTTGTTGTTATTTGATGTATACTTGACACAGTATGGCATTTCTTTGTTATCATACGTTTTTGGTCACATCTCTTATCCTATCTCATTTTATCTGATAATTATAGCTAGACTGATCCGTTTATTATTTTCTTCTTAAATAATACTCAGGTCAGACTGAGATATTTCAGGTGCTCCTGCTTGACTTCTTATCTGGGATTATCATCTGATTCTTTTGGCTAACTACTTTAGATTAGTAGTTTTTGTTATTATACATTTGAGATATGGACTCCTTGATGTATAATTATTCTTTTGTCTCGCACTTGTATCTAATCATTGTGATGTAGTGGATCTTATATGACCACTATTTTGATGTACACTTTCATGTGATATATTCATACCTTATTCCACCTTTGTGATATGAATATCTGTGACTGATTTGTGTTATGGTTATTTCTATATTTGTTTCCGAAGACTACTTAGCCACTGTGTGGTAGCTTTGTGTTTGTATTAGATATGTCGGATTTCCTCCAGAGATGACATGTAAGTTATATTTTCTGACATATCGGTGCTCGCACAAAGCAATTACACAGACGGTCGCTCCTCAACAGCCTTATTCTTCGTGCTAGTCGACGGCATTACCCCGTAGTGTCCTTGGCTAGCGCGAGAATAGAGGTGGGGCGTCACAATAGACTTAATAAATGGATTAGAATTGAATCAAATCAATTTATTTGAAATTTATTTATAACTTATGGGAATTCAATTCATAACAAATAGATTTATGGTAAGAGAATGAAATTAATTACTTTGCTAATTGAAATTTGGATGAATTGAGAAGTTATTAATGTATTAGTATCTAAACCAATGTTAATATGGATTTATTGGGAATGTAAACTTATACTTTTAAATTAGTGGAAATTAGCCACAAGGGCCTCTTTAGCTAGTGCAATTAGTTTCTAGTACGCACAACTGAAATAATTACTTTTAAGGACAAAATGCAAAATAATTAGTTTCTGAGGCCTAAAAACCTATGAAATTATGTCCTTGAAAGTAATTGGACTACTGACTTTGTCCTTAAAAATAATTATTCTGCTGACTTTGGCCTTGAAATTAATTTCTATGGATGTGTGTCCTAGAAACTAATTGGACTGCAAAGTTTGTCCTTCTAGTGAAATGCCCCTTTAAATTAGGTAAAAATGCAGTGTTTACACGCAATGACTTTCTATATTTTATTTTCTATTTCCATATAGTTGTTTCTCTAATTTTTATTTTCTATTTTAATTTGTATAAACTTTGAATATATTCATTTGATTTTTGATTGATTTTATTTTTAATAATAGCTTAGGAATTTCAAGAGATATAGGTTACCTATTTTTTATATTTGTTGCATTTTCATTGCGGGCAAACAAAGAAAAAAATATACAAGATTCCTTCCCTTAAATTGTGCCTTTTAATTTGCTAGCCTTTCATTTTCTAGACCTCATCTATAGCCGTTCAACTTTTTGTAACCCCAGCCGCCATCTAGCTTTTTCTTATTCACGTGAAAAAAAAAGTTTCTCGTTTTATCATTTGCGTGAGGAAAGAAAAATCTAGATCCATGGCTCCCTTCTTCCTCTTTCTCTTTTCCTTTTCTCTTTTGTTTTGCTTTTCTCTTCATGCTAGGCTCGGCTATGCACCTCCATGCCGACCATCACTACCTTCATCACCTCCTCCACCATCACCTTCCACGGCCAACACCACCTCCAATCATAGCCGTGAACATTGGATCCAAAACCCATCACCAAAAGTTGATTGAAACCCCTTTGTTCCTTGCCTCTACTTGCTTTGCCTTCACTTCTCCCGATCATGGCCGTGCCTTATGACTCCATAACCTAGCCTATAATGCCTCAAACATGATGTGGCCAAGCATGCTATGATGTGGTCTAGCCCATTGAGTCATGGCCGATCCCATTGCTTGATGTAATGCAAGGTTATGTCTTTTGTTAACATCTTTCCATTGTTTTAATCTATACTCTTTTGTATTGAATCTATGCTTATATTTGTTTGGTATTGTGTTGATTTCAAGTTTGGATCTGACTCTTCATTCATTCAAAAAAATATCGTCGAGCCTTGTCGTGCTTTTTGGAGTTGAGTTGCGTATCTTGAATTGCTATCTTCAGCCTTAAAAAGGTGAGTTATTCACCCTAGACATACGTACTTTTATAATTGTGAATTGATGACAAGTTAATTGTATAAAATAATGTGTTATGTTCATACATGCCTGTGATATATTTATGTGATGTTAAATACTGTTTATATGCTTGTTATATCATCTGTTATAATATTATTTGTATACTGTTATTAATTTCCTGCTTATCATCACTACAAGTTCCCTATCACTATAGGTTGAAATGATACATACCCGAACGGACTTTAGAATAGGGAAAAATCGTTATGGGCTGAAATGATAGGCCTGAGCGATTTATTTATTTATTTTATTTAACTTGGGATTGTGGGTTTGAAATGATAGAACCCGGATTTTTCTTTGTAAATTACGGATTGAAATGATATATTATCCGTATCACTTGACCTAGGTTAGAAAATATTATACAACCCTTGGTTATTTTATATATTCTTCTTGAAATTTCTAAGTATTTTAAATTGTAAATTATGATATTTTGATTTAAATTGAATTAAAAATGATTTTTATAAAGTGTTAGTGATTTTTCTACAAGTTAAAAATGTGAAATAAATAAATGTAAAATTTTGAATTTGAATATAACTTAATTTGGAAATTTGTGATTTGGTTTTTAAAAATGAAAGTTTAAGTTAATCAAATAAAAATGAAGATTAAGTTTTATTTATGAAATGGTAATTTAAATTTAAGAGTTAAGTTAATTGAAAAAAAATGCAAAGAATGGGAAAATGGTACACTTGAATTTAATAAGTGAAATTATTGGAAAGTGTGATTTTATTGTAAAAATTTTCTTTGTAAAATCATAAGTTAAAGGGTATTTAAATGAACATTTTTGAAGTGGAAAATATGATTTTTATAAGTTAAAATGCTTAAAATTGAAGTTTAATTGTTTCTGAAATTTTATTATAAATTTGGAAATTGAATTAATAGCACTTCATAAATGCTATCATTTCTGAAACTAACTTAAAAATCTGAAGTAAAGGATACTGCAGCAGTTTGTAAGTGCTGTGGTTGATGCAAATGAACTAAAAGCTTGATTAACTAAAGGCTACTGCGGCACTTGGTAAGTGATGTGGTTGCAGAAAGAAAGTTAAAATCTGAAACTAATAAAAGGGCTACAGTAGCACTTGATAAGTGATGCAGTTGGCTGAAATGATGATGTTCAAATGTAATTGAACTACTGCAGCAGTTTTGTAAATGTTGTCTTTGCTGAATTTAACTTGTTTTCAAATGAGACTGAACTACTACAGTAGTTTATGAATGCTGTCTTTGCTGAAATGAATTGTTTCAAATATAACTTACCGCAGCATTTTTCTAAGTGCTGCGAAAGCTGAAATATCAATGTTTTAAAGTATTTAAGTGAATAAATGAACTCAGAAAAGTTTAATTTTTGGGAATTGAATATTTGATTTGTAAGTATAATGACTTTACTTTTAAATGGTTTGGAAACGAATTTATTTGAAATAGTATGTAATTAAGAATTGTCTTTATATATTAGCTTGAAGCTTATTGGAATTTAAGATTTAAGAATGTGACTTTATAACCTGGTTTTGGTTTAAGATGATTTAAGGAATATTTCAAGTCAAATAAATTTAATGAAATATTTACTGATATGGAAATTTGGGTTTTATTTAAATAATATATTGATTGGGTTTTTGGAATTTAAATGGTATATTATGGCTTTGGTTTTGAATATGATGTTTTGGTTTTGAAGTATAAACTAGTTTTGAAATGGATAATGATATTTTTGGCCTTGAAGTATAAATTATTTCGAAATAAATATCCATGGGTTATAATAACGATTGGTTGTTAAAGAGACCGGGATCGGATATGGGCATACTCTCCATCGATACCGAAAACCACTTTGACAACCGTGTGCGCGGTGGAGATTCCAGAATGAAGTAGGATGGTGGCGACGATTCCTATTGAGGTATATACGTGGACCCAACTCCCGTGAGTTGGCATAAGGTGGCTAAAACAGGAGCGATTGACGGGCCAATGAGGTAGCACCTCTGATTGGACGCATTTCTTCGATACCATTCTATTACTTTGTGATTGATTTGGTGGCCACCCTTCGATTTTTGATTTGGGAGTGTGTTCCGATGTGGGCAGTAGTGGCTGCTATGCGTTTCCACCAGCCCGGATGCGTAATTGGTATATCTACCCTGGCATTTCCTAGTTGTGTCGTGTCACCTACCATATCAATCTTTACTACGAGTTTGGTTTTCTCCCGTAGCCTGTGGAGTATTGAGGGTAGCCCCCGATCTGGGAGTATGCTAATACTGGATAGACTACTGGGACTATTACGTGTTAAGGTGGAAAATGTAAAGCCTTAATTCTATTTAAAAGTATGTTTATTTTACTATTAGACATTATTATAATAGCGAATATTACTGCATAGTAAATAGTTTAACGGATCCTTAGAGGATGGGCGATCCCAAGCATCCTTTAAGTTACTTGTACTTTTATATTACAGTTCACTTGAGTTGATTTACATTGTATAAGTATGTATGTCCTGACTCGAGTGTTTTGTGTTTTGCTTTACGCTCGGGTCAGACTGAGTGATACAGCATTCGAGACTCACCTATGGACTTGGAGCTTTTCTTGGAGATCCAGCTATCTATTTCGCTTCCAGTTATCCAGTTGATTCCAGTGATGTATTCAGATTTGTAGTTGATTTTCATATTAAGACTTCTGTCATATCTTGTTACTTCTGTTCTATCTTATTAACTCTGATGTTTATATATAGTAGCTTCATGAACTACTATTTCTTTGCTTCCGCTGCATTGTTATATCAACATGATACAACAATATCAGAGATACAAGAAATAGCAGCGGAAAAGAAAAGATAACATCAGCAGCGGATAGAATATCTCCAATAGAATGCTCCAAGATAAGCAACGTCAATCCATGAACTCCAAGAACTGAACTAGCTTCCGATAATCTACTCAACCTGAATATCTGAAAAACCCAACTCTAGACTGCCCGTGTGAAAAATGGTGGGCACCCAGAGTTTAGGAAAGGAACAATAAACTCCGAGTCAGTCGTGTGACTGGTGTGAGCAACAAAAACAGTTTATCTTTAAAAACGAACAACAAAAGAATTTTTAAAGTCAATTCGCAATGCTTTTGGAAAATGAAACTACCATAAGACCTCCCGCCACACACACAATGCAAACGCAGACTTGGAGGAGATTTCTTCTTATGATAGTCAAAGATGCTTACTACGCAAATCATTGGATTATTATTATTAGTGCATAGTGCAGAAAACATTTCGAAAGTATAATATTAATCTTAGCCAACATACGACCAGTATCGTATGCCTACTATAGCTACCATCTAAACAGTGGTGACCACCGTAGGTAAATGGCAGGTTCTACAACTAAAACCGTACAAGTTCCGTATTGGAGAAATGGATTTCCAACAAATGATCAGGCTAAGGAACTTCCTATGCCACGATGGGTACGTCCCTGGAATAGACGACCCGAGAACCTAACCGGATCTCTGCCAACACAAGGCCGGGTTACCTCTGCAAAAATAGGTAACTACTGACACGCGTATGCCATCCCCCGATCGTCACCGATCTTCCCGAGGATCCTCGATTTCCAACAACCACATAATAATAATAATGCAGTAACCACATAGGTTAAGTATCTGGGCTCCATACCATGATACCACCTTTATCCAGAAGGAATGACATACAATAAGGGGCGCTACTCCCTAGAACCTTGCTGCATCTTTCCTGTTTTGACCATTTCCGGGGTGTGAGGTCCGACGAAGTCTCGTCCACAAAGCTACACTTTGTTCACAAAGCCATGCTTCGGGTCAAACAAATGATCAAAGAAATGATCATAAAGATATAAGATCAACCAAATGATCATATCGCAAATGATCAAACACTGATCATTTCACAGCAACACTCAGCATGCCACATTACCAAATTGGGATATATCGCTGATAAATTTCAACTACATAACCTCTGAGCTCGTACGTCTCAGAGAAGGGTGTTAAGCTAAGAGAATAAATTCTCCGCCACCAACAGAGATGTATTTGAAAGAAATCGGCTTTATATCTCAAAGTGTAATGTCAGACATGTATCCATACAAGTCTGTTCCGGGTTCGAACAGAACCGAAGGCACTTCTCACGAAGCCCTTGCAAATCCGGATAATTTCCAATCACGTCCGGACTTCCCGTCACTAAGGGTGATAAAACCTCTATATCGGGGATCAGCCGATGCAGCGTAACTCGAAGGTAATCCTTCCGTTTTCAAAAATATCCGGTCTTCAAATGCTATCCATATACGACGTATCACATATTCGGAATGGGTTATACGACCCAAAGGTCCTCTCCCGGCTAAACCGAATAGTGAGCGAAATATTTAAAAACATATGGATATGAGATTTCAATTAAGTCACAACTTATTAATTCAACTTTTTTTTTCAAATGGTTTAACAAATTACCATTTTCAAATCTTTAAACAAAAAGATTTATTTTAAACAACCTTTACGGTTTAAACAGTTTCCACACTTTAATCTTTTAAACAAAAGATTCATTCACAGATTTTCCAAATTAATTTCCATTTCAATTTGATTAACTCGTTAAATCTTTAAATCAAGATTTAACTTATAGCTTTCAAAACAATCCCATTTCAAATGATTTAAACCAATCATTATTTTAAATCTGTTAAAGATAACAGATTCAAATCATAGTTTTCAAAAACAATTCATTCATAACTTGGAAAACCATTTTTCAATTCAATATTGAAATTCCTTTAATTAAACTGGAATTTCATTTCTTATCTGAAAGCTTTTATTCTTTTAAAACAAACAGTTTCATTTCGGAAAATCTGATTCATTTATACGAGTTGGAATCCTTGGGTTAAATCCAAATTCTCAAACCAATATTTTAAAAATGGTTCCAATTCATATAAACACATTCCTAACATCTTTAACAATAATTTCCAATTATGGAATTCAATTCCAAATTCTGAATTCAAATTCAAATTAATTTATTTAAAATTTAAAAGCTTTACCAAGTTATTAAAAATAACTTTTCTCTTAAAAACTCATTTTCAAAAGCTTTCACATTTAACCCAAATCCATTTCCAAAATCAATTGAAATTAAAATTTCAATTTACAAAAATATTAAATTTAAATCATCTGTGACTTAACCGATTTCCACGTGAAATCCAAATTTGTGTGTGTAATAGTGTAGTCCGGGGGTTTCACACAATAGTGCAACACAATGAATCATCACATATCAAAATACAGAAATATAGTTGATAAACGATATAAACTATATCGCTCATCTTCATTCACAGATCACAGATATATAAATCACAGATAAGTAAATTACATCACAAATAATTTATCACAGATCACAACATAAATCAGGGTATATCACAAAGCATCATATATCAGGGATATCAAACAATCAAATCATCCAATAGAATCCAAATATTCATAAGTAAGGTCAATTTATTTATCTGATCAAATTAAATCAGATTAGTCACTGATCCTGGTTCAATCAACATTAATTAATTACCAACCATTTTAATTAATTAACATTTAATCCTTTATTAATTAACTTAAAATTATTAAATTATTCTTTAATTAATTAATTACCCTTAATTAATTATCATTTGATTAATTATCCTTAATTAGTTACAATGAATGATTATCCCCAATCAATTCCATTAATTAATTAACCTTTAATTAATTATCCTCAAATTAATCACCTTATTTAATTTATCACATTAATTAATTATCCTTAAATAAATCATTCCTTAATTACTTGGTTAATCAAACTTAAATCATAAATTAATTTATCATAAATTATGTCTTAATCATAATTATTATTTTAAAAGGTTAAGATTTAGTTTAAATGACACTTTATCTTAATTCTATTTTAAATTACATTTAAAATAATGTATCTAATTTAAATAAATTAAAACTTAAGTATTTTGAAAATATCTTACTTAAATTCTTAATTGATTCAAACTTAAGTCAAAGTCATAAATTTGAAAGCATGTTTTAAAGTTGTTTAAAAATCTGAAAACCTTTTAAAGTAAAAACTGTTTAATATACGAGGCTCGAGACCTGCTTCGAGTCACCCCTGAGAAATTTGCATGTTTGCTTCGGGTTATATCAAAAATCAACCCGAGTGCCAAAATTTTCAACTTAAAATTTTGTCCAAGTATTTTCGACCTGGTTCTCCATCATTCTACTCGAGTTCCCCTACATGTTCTTCGAGTTCGTCACGAAGTTTCCCCGAGTAAACCACGAGATAACTCGAGCTCCTGTACTTCATCTTCCCCAATCCAGCAAACCCAGACAACAAATGTGCACGCGTGTACGTGCACACGAGCTCGCCGCCCCTCCGGCCAACTTCGCGATCACCCATGGGTCACCCTCTACCTCGTCGACGAACTCCATGCCCAGTTCGACGTCTCCTTCACGAATTCAAAATCGAACAAATCTGTTCATTCTGGAACCCAACCAACATCAGTAGATCGCCTCGTCTACCCACCCCTGGCCACCAAAAGCCACGTGGTCGCCCCCGAAGCTTCGCATACGTCTGACGCTTCGATTGGTCCTAGTGCGATCGATTCCGATCGTCTAACGGTGACCCGGCAATAGCGATTCCGATCGTGATAAATATGGGTTTTAAACCCTAATTTGCTCTCGCCCCCAAAATTCTCGCAATAGATAATTTTTTTAACATTTTTCCTAACATTATTGAGTTCAAATCTAGCTCCACGCGGAATTACAACACCCAATATTTCTTTGATTTCCGGGAATTGATCAAGGTGCCAGTTTTGTTCAAATTCGAACTGCCTTTGAATTACTCAACTAAAAATCATCACTATTGTTTTAAAAATCCTATTTTCATATGTTTATTCAAATTATGAAATCAAATCAAAGATTTAAAATAGTTGAAATTATCACAAATTTTTGTTTTTACAGTAAAACCAAGTTTACAGGGTCGAACACTTCATGATCAAGCTTAAACAAAATTATAAACTGTGAGTTAAATTTAAAACAACTTATTTTGTTTAAGAATCTGTATCTTAGCATGTTTGTATGAAGGTTCATTTGATTTCTTTCCAACTTACTTTACTCTGAGAACCAAAACAGGGAGAACAGGTTATAAAGCAATTTCCTGCATCTCAAAGAACTTACAGGATAAATTTCTTCCATATGCAACTACACCAAATTTTCTATGGACTAAATACTCAGTTTTCAATTTTAAAACAAAGCAAGTCTACCCACTTAGTAAGAAAGAATAGAGTTTGCTCAACGTGGTCTCCAGAAAAAGAACAGAGCCTTCACCATTTTGAAACTGTCTCGAATTTGCAGTTGAGACTTCCTAGTTTGCATTTGATTTGTTTTGATTTGAATCTTATTTACTTCAGATTTTAACTTAGTTTGATGGAAGAAATTGAGATGAAGCTTGTTTGTTTAAAGTGAAGTTGTAGTTCACTTCAGTTTTTTTTTCTTAGTTTGAATGGACGAATCTAGGTAGGAGGTGATACATATAAAAAGAAGTTTACAGGTATAAAATATTGCTTTGTACAATAGTTTTGCAGGGATATTTTAATCTTTGCTGGCCGAAAATGAAGTTTTGGTGGCTAAAGAGATGATGGCATTTATTGTTTTGTACTTCATGTTCCTACTTATTTCTTTTCTTCTTGCCTACTCTTGCTTTAACTCGGCTGTAACATGTTTGAGAAAACATGATGGCTTCTATACTTTATCTTATCTTTTGTTATGTTTGTTTATTTGCCTAGACTTACTTCTTATGTGCTGGTAGACATTGCTTCTACATGCTATATATTTGTATCTCTTTTATTTATTCATATGTGAAAGTGTTTCTTTCTTTTCTTTAGTAAGTGTACCACTTACGTTTATTTTTATACGGCTGAGATGATATGTCTTGATGTGCTTCTTTTACAAGCTTCATTTGTTTATACTTGAATGTATATAATGTTGTTATATATATATTTTATTCCTTTTTGCTTGCAATACCAAACTTCTATTTTGTTAAATTTTATTTATCTTTATACTTATAGTTTTATTTATTTTGGCCTTGTTACTTCTTGTCTGGTTACATACTTTTGCTTGGTATTTATTACTTTGTTTGTTTTCTTCTTTTATTTGCATACTTGAATATCTGGTTTTATACTTGCATAGGTATTTTGTTTTACCAGCCTACATACTTATACAATACATATTTGAATGTACATTTGTTTACTTTAGATTTTCTAAGCTTCTGGTTAGCTATGTTTTTGTGGACAAACTGAAATGATTCATACAGAATTTCCTTGAGTTCGGGGATACTCGCATCCATTTAACCATCTATTTCACAATTTTTCATTCAAAAATAAATTTAATTATCGATTTAAAATAGATTAAAATTCGGGGTCGTTACATTCTAGTGATGTATTCAGATTTGTAGTTGATTTTCATTTTAAGACTTCTGTCATATCTTGTTACTTCTGTTCTATCTTATTAACTATGATGTTTATATATAGTAGCTTCATGAACTACTATTTCTTTGCTTCCGCTGCATTGTTATATTACTTTGTGTCTGTGATCTGTGATTTATTTACTGTATATTCTGAGTTTTGCCAAATTTTATTTACGATCTATTGTTTTGAATTATTCAAGTCTGACATGTGTGGATTTATTGTCGATTTGAATGGTCCAAAACAGTGGGTCGTTACAGTTGGTATTAGAGCTTTGACTCTAGGCAAAACTTAGCATATATGATAAATTTATTTACAGAATCACTTTCGATCGAGCTTGAATCTCTTCCTTTTTGACTCGATTTATTTTGAATTTTGGAACATCCCTGCGGTTCCAAAATCCATTCTTGTCCCTCCTTATTTGACTTCTTTTGATTCTGGAGTATCCCATAACTCCACTTCGAATGATCTTTATAATGAATAGGCGGTCTCGCCAATCTACGAATGATTGTAAAGGGGTGAAAGTCCTTTACAAGAAGCATTGATTCACCGAAGAAGTCTGCATCCTCGGTTTACAATGCTATCTATCTCTTGTTATCCCGAATTCTATCTCTTGAGATCAGACGTAGGTTTGTCCCAGAACTCTACATCGATCTTATTCTTGAAGTCACGGTTGACCCGGTCAAGGTTGCCCGCGATTTATATAAGCTTATTCATTCCCTTATTCCGTTATTTAATCATCTTGTCTTTGGTTTCCAACTTATCTTCAAATCATTTTCCTTGAAGTGTATTTGTAAACTAATATTTAAAATGTTTTATTATATATTATGTTGTTTGAGTTGTTGATGTTGATTTGGGTTTCCAATCGATTCGTCTGATCAACGCTATCGATAGGATCTCCAAAACACTTGAACAGAGAAAACCGACACAATATGGTTTTCAAATTTAGTAATGAGATAAATTTTGTATAATTATATATAAGTATAATTTTCTAAATTTTGGTAGTTAATTTAATTGGTTGTTAAGAAATAATATTCGATTTATATATAGCTTGTAACCATTGGCTTTTGTTTCATATAAAAAAATAGTTGAACTATAAAACATGGTTATAAATTAATTTGGAAATTTAAATGAATTTAAAATAAGAATTGAGAATTTAATTTCCGAAGATTTCAAACTTTGGGTTTTAAAAGTTTTAAAAGGATATATTATTTAAAGTATTTTCGAATAGAAATTGTTTCCAAAGAATTTTAAATGTTTAAATCAGTGCTCTTTTCTTTGTCGCTGGTAAATAATTTTGGTGATGACTGCAGTATCATCGACATTCATTTTCGAGTTTCGAAGTGAAGAGACCATTCTGTAGCTTTGCTGCAAGTTTTGCTATGAAAATTTAATTGATTTGGATTTCTAAAATATGTCTTGACTTATAATATATATTGATACATGGTTTAAATTTGATTTGATATATATTATGTATATATTTATTATCTCTAAATGGTTTGAAGTTAATCGGAAATTTAATTTTGAAATTCTTTGTTAAAGGATGATTTCAATTGTAAAATGAAGCCAAATTTTGAATAAATATTTAAGCTTGAATAATTGAATTTGAATGTTTTATTTGTATAATACTCAATTGCATTCCAATATAACTTACCTTATTTATTTAAAAGTTAACAATGTAATTGGATAATATACAATATAAAAGGATTTTATAAATGAAATTTGAGTGTTTATAATAAATGTTATACACTTAAAATTTTAGTTATAAAAGATTAATAGAGGCAAATAGAATAAAAAGGTTAATTGAATAACATACAGTATAAAAATTTATTGAAGGAATTTATAAATAACTAGGAGTAGTTATAATAAATGTAGATATCCTTAATATATGTGATTAGATATATTAAGTGGAATAAATTTAATAATTTAGAATAAAGAAGAATTAAATTGTTGAATAAAATATGAGTATAATAAATGATGTTCAAATCTATGATTTTTGAAATTGTTAATTAAAGATAATTAGATAATAAGATAATCAAATTAGAAATAGTTAAGATTTATTTAACTTGAGTGAAATCAATTATTAATTCAAGTTGAAATTTTCTTAGTTTTAGAGTTTATTATCTTATTTGTTTTCCAATCTATCCTTCTTTCGGGATGTTTCTATTCTGTTCTTATCAAGTTTATTCTAGTCCTTGTTGATGATATCCTTGTCTTCTCCAAGTTAAGGGATGAGCATGAGTCATTCTTTCTTATCTCTTTGCAAATTTATTCAATCTTATTTTGGGTTTTAATTAATTTAAATTGAATTTATGTGGTTTAAATTAATGATTCTATTTTGAGTTTCAATTTAGTGTTCTTTCAAGGTGTTTCTATTCTCCTACCTTCTTCCTTTTAGGGGACGAAAAGTTTTGAGTGGAGGACAGCGTAATGACCCGTAAAATTTTCAATAATTTAATTTGTTAGGTTAATAAGTTTTGGGTGATTTAATATAGAAAAAAAACGTTATCTATTAATAATTGAACAATGGTAATTAAAACTAATTATTAACAATTGAAATGGAATTACAGTTTATTGAAGTAATGTAAATTTTTATACTTGGCTATAAATTTATGTAAGAAAACAAATGCAAACATTTAAAATTTATAAATGATTTAGTATGAAATAAATGACCATTGAATAAAGATTAGGTATATAAGAATGGTAACATGTGTTTGTGAACAATGAATTCAAAAGTGTGATTAAAAGTTATAGTAACGGTTGTAAGTTACTATTTAATTGGTCTATTAATCTAGTTGTAAATGTTACATTTGGGTATAAAACTGAATATAAGTGAATAAATGTAAGTGTGGTATGGATAAATGAATTAGTGTATAATATATGGTAATTGAATGAATTTCACATTTTGTAAGCAATTATGCTAATTAGAGAAAATGATAAACTTGAGTGTAATAAAGATAATGGTAACAACTATTATAAGTTGTCTATTTAGGCTATAAAATGAATTGGAATTCAATTGTATTCAAATATAAATAAATGTTCATTGATGAGAGTAAGGACAGTAATTGTAAAGTGTGAATGTAATAAATGAATTAATATAAAAGAATGAAACCTATCTGAATGAATTAATTGAGGATTCAATCATAATAAATGTATGCATTTAACAAATTCAATATAATTGAGAACAACTGCTAATACAAAGGAAAGATGGATATTTGAATATATATTAATGTAATGAAAGATAAATGAATATTAATGAGGTTTGTAGAGTAGTATAGACTTAATAAATGGATTAGAATCGAATCAAATCAATTTATTTGAAATTTATTTATAACTTATGGGAATTCAATTCATAACAAATAGATTTATGGTAAGAGAATGAAATTAATTACTTTGCTAATTGAAATTAGAATGAATTGGGAAGTTATTAATGTATTAGTATCTAAACCAATGTTAATATGGATTTATTGGGAATGTAAACTTATACTTTTAAATTAGGTAAAAATACAGTGTTTACACGCAATGACTTTCTATACTTTATTTTCTATTTCCATATGGTTGTTTCTCTAATTTTTATTTTCTATTTTAATTTGTATAAACTTTGAATATATTTATTTGATTTTTGATTGATTTTATTTTTAATAATAGCTTAGGAATTTCAAGAGATATAGGTTACCATTTTTGTATATTTGTTGCCTTTTCATTGCGGGCAAACAAAGAAAAAAATATACAAGATTCCTTCCCTTAAATTGTGCCTTTTAATTTGCTAGCCTTTCATTTTCTAGACCTCATCTATAGCCGTTCAACTTTTTGTAACCCCAGCCGCCATCTAGCGTTTTCTTATTCACGTGAACAAAAAAAGATTCTCATTTTATCATTTGCGTGAGGAAAGAAAAATCTAGATCCATGGCTCCCTTCTTCCTCTTTCTCTTTTCCTTTTCTCTTTTGTTTTGCTTTTCTCTTCATGCTAGGCTCGGCTATGCACCTCCATGCCGACCATCACTACCTTCATCACCTCCTCCACCATCACCTTCCACGATCAACACCACCTTCAATCATAGCCGTGAACATTGGATCCAAAACCCATCACCAAAAGTTGATTGAAACCCCTTTGTTCCTTGCCTCTACTTGCTTTGCCTTCCCTTCTCCCTACCATGGTCGTGCCTTATGACTCCATAACCTAGCCTATGATGCCTCAAACTTGATGTGGTCGAGCATGCTATGATGTGGTCTAGCCCATTGAGTCATGGCTGAGCCCATTCCTTGATGTAATGCAAGGTTATGTCTTTTGTTTACATCTTTCCATTGTTTTAATCTATACTCTTTTGTATTGAATCTATGCTTATATTTGTTTGGTATTGTGTTGATTTCAAGTTTGGATCTGACTCTTCATTCATTCAAAAAATATATCGTCGTGCCTTGTCGTGCTTTTCGGAGTTGAGTTGCGTATCCTGAATTGATATCTTCAGCTTTAAAAAGGTGAGTTATTCACCCTAGACATACATACTTTTATAATTGTGAATTGATGACAAGTTAATTGTATAAAATAATGTGTTATGTTCATACATGCCTGTGATATATTTATCTGATGTTAAATACTGTTTATATGCCTGTTATATCATCTGTTATAATATTATTTGTATACTGTTATTTATTTCCTGCTTATCATCACTACAAGTTCCCTATCATTATGGGTTGAAATGATACATACCCGAACGGACTTTAGAATAGGGAAAATTCGTTATGGGCTGAAATGATAGGCCTGAGCGATTTTTTTATTTAACTTGGGATTGTGGGTTTGAAATGATAGAACCCGTATTTTTCTTTGTAAATTACGGATTGAAATGATATATTATCCGTATCACTTGACCTAGGTTAGAAAATATTATACAGACCCGTGGTTATTTTATATATTCTTCTGGAAATTTCTAAGTATTTTAAATTGTAAATTATGATATTTTGATTTAAATTGAATTAAAAATGATTTTTATAAAGTGTTAGTGATTTTTCTACAAGTTAAAAATGTGAAATAAATAAATGGAAAATTTTGAATTTGAATATAACTTAATTTGGAAATTTGTGATTTGGTTTTTAAAAATGAAAGTTTAAGTTAATCAAATAAAAATGGAGATTAAGTTTTATTTATGAAATGGTAATTTAAATTTAAGTGTTAAGTTAATTGAAGAAAATGCAAAGAATGGGAAAATGGTACACTTGAATTTAATAAGTGAAATTATTGGAAAATGTGATTTTATTGTAAAAAATTTCTTTATAAAATCATAAGTTAAAGGGTATTTAAATGAACATTTTTGAAGTGGAGAATATGATTTTTATAAGTTAAAATGCTTAAAATTGAAGTTTAATTGTTTCTGAAATTTTATTATAAATCTGGAAATTGAATTAATAGCACTTCAGAAATGCTATCATTTCTGAAACTAACTTAAAAATCTGAAGTAAAGGATACTGCAGCACTTTGTAAGTGCTGTGGTTGATGCAAATGAACTAAAAGCTTGATTAACTTAAGGCTACTACAGCACTTGGTAAGTGCTGTGGTTGCAGAAAGAAAGTTAAAATTTGAAACTAGTAAAAGGGCTACAGTAGCACTTGATAAATGCTGCAGTTGGCTGAAATGATGATTTTCAAATGTAATTGAACTACTGCAGCAGTTTTGTAAATGTTGTCTTTGCTGAATTTAACTTGTTTTCAAATGAAACTGAACTACTACATCAGTTTATGAATGCTGTCTTTGCTGAAATGAATTGTTTCAAATATAACTTACCGCAGCATTTTTCTAAGTGCTGCGAAAGCTGAAATTTCAATGTTTTAAAGTATTTAAGTGAATAAATGAACTCAGAAAAGGCTAATTTTTGGGAATTGAATATTTAATTTGTAAGTATAATGACTTTACTTTTAAATGGTTTGGAAACGAATTTATTTGAAATAGTATGTAATTAAGAATTGTCTTTATATATTAGCTTGAAGCTTATTGGAATTTAATATTTAAGAATGTGACTTTATAACCTGGTTTTGGTTTAAGATGATTTAAGTTAAATAAATTTAATGAAATATTTAGTGATATGGAAATTTGGGTTTTATTTAAATAATATATTGATTTGGTTTTTGGAATTTAAATGATATATTATGGCTTTGGTTTTGAATATGATGTTTTGGTTTTGAAGTATAAACTAGTTTTGAAATGGATAATGATATTTTTGGCTTTTAAGTATAAATTATTTGGAAATAAATATCCATGGGTTATATAACGATTGGTTATTAAAGAGACCGAGATCGGATATGGGCATACTCTCTGTCGATACCGAAAACCACTTTGAAAACCGTGTACGCGGTGGAGAATCCAGAATGAAGTAGGATGGTGGCGACGATTCCTATTGAGGTATATACGTGGACCCAACTCCCGTGAGTTGGCATAAGGTGGCTAAAACAGGAGCGATTGACGGGCCAATGAGGTAGCACCTCTGATCGGACGCATTTCTTCAATACCATTCTATTACTTTGTGATTGATTTGGTGGCCACCCTTCGATTTTTGATTTGGGAGTGTGTTCCGAGGTGGGCGGTAGTGGCTGCTATGCGTTTCCACCATCCCGGATGCATAATTGGTATATCTACCCTGACATTTCCTAGTTGTGTCGTGTCACCTACCATATCGAGCTTTACTACGAGTTTGGTTTTCTCCCGTTGCCTGTGGAGTATTGAGGGTAGCCCCCGATCTGGGAGTATGCTAATACTGGATAAACTACTGGGACTATTACGTGTTAAGGTGGAAAATGTAAAGCCTTAATGCTATTTAAAAGTATGTTTATTTTACTATTAGACATTATTATAATAGCGAATATTACTACATAGTAAATAGTTTAACGGATCCTTAGAGGATGGGTGATCCCAAGCATCCTTTAAGTTACTTGTACTTTTATATTACAGTTCACTTGAGTTGGTTTACATTGTATAAGTATGTATGTCCTGACTCGAGTGTTTTGTGTTTTGCTTTACGCTCGGGTCAGACTGAGTAATACAGCATTCGAGACTCACCTTTGGAGTTGGAGCTTTTCTTGGAGATCCAGCTATCTATTTCGCTTTCAGTTATCTAGTTGATTCCAGTGATGTATTCAGATTTGTACTTGATTTTCATATTAAGACTTCTGTCGTATCTTGTTACTTCTGTTCTATCTTATTAACTCTGATGTTTATATATAGTAGCTTCATGAACTACTATTTCTTTGCTTCTGCTGCATTGTTATATTACTTTGTGTCTGTGATCTATGATTTATTTACTGTATATTCTGAGTTTTGCCAAATTTTATTTACGATCTATTGTTTTGAATTATTCAAGTCTGACATGTGTGGATTTATTGTCGATTTGAATGGTCCAAAACAGTGGGTCGTTACAAAGGCAATGCACTGGCACTGCCTGACAAGGCAGTGCACGACCTTGAACAAGGCAGTGTGCAAGTACATGGACAAGGCCAACAATGCAACAAAGCAAACCAGTTCAAGCTCAAAATGGTTCACAAACAAACTAAAACAAGGCAATGCCACAAACAGTAAGTGCCACAAATTTAAACAAGGTAGTGCCATAAACATTCACACATACATACATACATACATATGTATGTATGTATGTATATACATGGATGATACTGGAATCAAAGTGCACTGCAACAAGATCAATTCAAAATGGTTCAGCTTAAAGCAATAAGGAGAAGCAAGTGACATTGTATATGAAAACATAGGAGCAGATAAACAAGAGACATATGAAAACATTCTGTTCCTATATAGAAATTCTAGGGACAGTTTCGATAGGTATGGAAACATATGAAAACATAGGAACATATGAAAACATTAAAATGTATATGAAAACATACATACAGATATACATATATGTATATACATGTATATATGTACATAGTGAGTAGAAAGGCAACAAGTATATCATTCAGTGTCAAGCATCAGGCAAAACATTTCATTTCAGCTCAAGGAAAATATTAACAGATAAGTGAAAGAATCACAAGTGCAAGGGGCAACAAGACAAGCAAGGGGCAACCAACGAAACAATGAAGTGATCAAAGTCGAACTTAACTTTCCAAAATCATATAATGAAATGTAAATGAAATTATAAAGTGCAAGAATCAAATGAACAAGAATCAAAAGGACATTCACATATACATACATACATATGTATATATGTATATACATGGACGTTCAAAACATCCACTAACTCAGACATGAGCTAATAAAGCAGCAACCAAAATTTTCACCATCACAACACATATATCTCAAAACATTTATGTACATGACCAAAACATGTTGGTCAGTGCACTTTAGCCAAGTTTTGTTCATTGTCACATAAACACCCAAATCATCATAGGCAAACCAAGTCGAGATCAATACAAAGTCGAAAGGGGGGCAGAAATTGAAAGGGAATCAGATGGCCATTTGAAATTCAAATTTTAGCATATATATGAAAATATAGAAAATTAATTCCTATATAAAGAATCCAATTTAATCATTGGCGGAATAATCAAAGTTGAGAACAATATAAATCGAAAGGGGCAAAAATCATACCAATATCAATCGAAGAACACTCAACAAGAAGCCGCAACCATCAATAGCCATGAAATCGAAGCACGCAATCAACAAGGAATGAAAGGAGCAAGACGATTTGAATGAATTTCAAAGGGGCTGAAACCCTAATTCCAGAGGATGCTCGATTTTTTCAAATGATGAAAAGATTTGAGAGGCAAACAAAAATAAAAGGGATGACAAAAATATAAAGGGGTAAATAAAAAAAGCGGCCACGAAATAATTGAGAGGGAAAAGATAGAGTAAAAACTAAAAAATTTGATAACTTAAATTAGACGACATATAAAATGTTGTCTGAATAACAAGCATGTACATAGAGATTTCATGGGCTATTCACACAACAGATGGTTTTCCATGTGTTGTGTAAAAAAGTAGGACAATAGAAAATCTACCTTATGTTGCGTGATCACTTTTGTCTGATTCACTTTGTGGCATAGTGTTTTTAACCTTCAAAGCAAGTATTTTTCTCTTATACATTGTTTCATAGCTAATATGCAAATGTACTTCATACAACTTTAGAATTTCAATTAAATTCTCAATCTTCTTTCTGGTAAGACCGATGGTGTCTTTCATACCCATTGTACTGTTCATCGGTCAGATAATTTTTTTTGTTACCATATCTTTTATTGAAAAGTTTTTTCCTAATGTCATAAATGCACCTTGAATATCTTGTAGTACTACATGTCAGAAAAAAGACCTATTTAGTTCCATTCTGATGAGTAAAATTGAATATCACATAGATATCTTGTTTTGTTTTACTTTACTATATTTGTGCATTCGGGTGCAATTTGTAGTGTTCTCCATATACCATATGTATTTTTATATATTGATACTTTATTAAGCTCATTTTTATCTTAGGAATATATTCATGCCTTCTAATTTTCAAATGCTAGAGCTTCAATTGTGCAAAGTTATTAGTGAGTTCAATGCATTCATTTTGACTGAGTTTCGAATTTCAAGTGCATAAGACTGTAATTGTGTTTTAATTCTACAAGACTAATAATCATAAAACTTATCAACTTATCATTGAATGATGGTGGTTTAACAATAGACTGGCCCTCAATAAAAGTATCCAATTGTGCTTTTCTGGTGTTCATGGCTATTATCTTTCAGACTTTCAGTTTATTAAACATTTTGAAAACCATGTTCCGATAACAAATGAAATATGCTACATGCTGACATTTATACATGGTATTGACACTGGTAATACACTAGAGGAGGGGGTGAATAGAGGATAATAACTTTTTTGCAAACTAACTTTTATATGATACAATAAACAAAACAATCAACTAATAATTAGTTTATGTGACTAATACCAATGTGTATGTTTGTAGATTAAATCATAAGTTGCTAATAAAAAGTAAGTAATAATCAAGGCCGGCCCAAGGGTATTCAGTGCCCTAGTCTAGCAAGCATTTTGTTTATTTTTGTTGCCCTTAACTCAAACAAAAAAATGTACAAGATAAAATGTAAATTCTTTATAAAATTTAACATCCATCACGAAATATTGATTAATTAAGTCATTTTGATTACATGTCAAAAAATCAAAATGTAAACATAATATCCTAACATATTAATACTATTAACGAAAACAACTTCTTTCATTTTTTGAAGCAAACACTTCTATTACATCTTCAAAGTTAAGCTTATCTAAATACTCCTTTTCAATTGAAATCATAGCCAGCACACTTAATTTCTCTAGCGATATAGTAACCTGGAGATATGTCATTGTCAATTTCAATTTTGAAAACTTCTTTCCGCTAAAGCAACCATAACTGGAATAGTCAACAGAATTCGGTAAGAAACTCAAACGTTTAGAAATTCACTTACATTTGATAAGATCTCAAGAAATTAAGTATACAATTGACGTAATTACTTTTGATTTAGAATCCATTTTAAGTGTCGAAGCTCAAAAAATAACCTTTTACCACAAATATCTTGCTCTTCACTGTGCTTCAAAAAACCTTCTAGATTCACGCAATTATCCTTCAATTCATTATTATTAATATTTTTAAATCTGAATTCAACAAAAATCCAAAAGTTTCTTCATAAAGCTTAAATTGATGAAATTGATCTCGAAGTGAAGTCAAAGCTTGATCAACTATTAGAAGAAAATTAGTAACTTTAAAATTATTCTCGGAAGATTATCTATCATTATCCTCCACTATATCTTCATCAAATTGTTTTTTTCTTCGTACAACTCTCTTTTTAACAAATTTTGAATCAATACCAACATCATTTGCAAGCATTTTAGCTCCACCATCATGTTTTCAAATCCTTCCACTCTAGATTTTTTTAAAAATGCAACAAGATCTTTAATTTTTGTAACTGCATCTTCGATATACATCTTCTCCCATTGAAGTATTTTACTTGCTCAGTTAATATTATCTAATATTGTATACCAAATACACAAACTAATTAAGAACTCAAATTTTATTAAAGCATTTTATTATAATCCTTTGGCCTCCATCATCACAACATTATCTTTTGAATTATTTGCAATATCAATCAAAGCATCTCTTAGCTCTGAGGTTTGAGTTCTTATTGCTTTAACACTTTCATTGTGACTTTCCCACCGAGTTGTCGATTACAGTTTTGGAGTCAAACCCTCCACATAACTTTGAAATATTTCTCATCGATGAGTTGGGCTGGAAAATAAAGTATAAATCTTTTACACAAATGCAAAAAAATTTCTAGCTTTTATACATGATTTCGCCATATCACATAAAGCAAGATATAAACTACGATATCCACATGAAATGTAGAAAGCTCTAATATTTACATTAAGTAGCCTTTTTTGTACACCTTGATGTTTACCTTTAATATTTGAACCATTATCATACCTTATCCGCTCACATCATTAATATCAAGTTTAAGATCAACCAAAATATTTTCAAACTCCTTAAAAAGACTAAGCCCTGTTGTATCATCAACCGTTACGAATCCAAGAAAATACTCGTCTACTTTTATATCATTTGCATCATGAACATTCAAAAATCTTATAATAATGGGCATTTACTCCTTGTGACCCAAATCCGGAGTACAATCTAGAATAACCGAGGAGTACTTTACTTTTTTATTTTTGTAAGCATTGTAATTTTAATCTTGTTAGTCAACAAACCTATCAACTCATTTTGAATTTTGTGGCTAAGATAATGATTATCGATTTCATTATTTACCACACGTCTTAAATGATCTTCCATAATTGGATCAAACTTGGCACCAAATACAATAATTTGACAAAAAGCCCATTATTATTTTCATATATCTCATCCTTTGATCCATGAAATGATAAATTATTTTGTGCAAGTGTCTTGCCAACATCAAATATACGAGTAAGTATATTTTTTCCAACGTTGTCTCTTGGTCAAGTTGAGATTCCATTGCTTTATCAATTGTTGCCTTTGTTGAAGTCCTCTATGCAAATCAACCCATTTTATAATATTTGCGTTGTGCAATGGATTACTTTTATGCTCTTTAGCTTTCTAGGTTCCTTCTTTGGTTAATTGGGATGGTCTTTGTGTACGGCGAAATAATTTACAACAAAAACAACTTTGTCACATTCATTTGAATACACAAGCAATTTTCTTTTAAGCTCCACGTGAATAACCACCAATGAAATATCTAGAAGAACAGTGTCTACCATCAATCTTGTTTTTTGGAAATGCATCACTGTCCTCCAAGATTTTTATTGGATCATGTTGCACTAACATTATTCTTTTGGTATTAGTAATTCTTTCCCACAATCCCGAATCATAATTGACATCAACATCCTTTTCATGATCAATTATAGTTACATCGTCTACATCTTCATCATTGAGATGATCATTAGTATCTTCATCATGCCCCTCTGTGACTTCTACAAGGTCATCAATTTGTACTTCAACGTTTTCATTTATAGGCTCCTCATGAATATCAACATTAGAACCAATATTTGCATGCTCCCAGTTCGTTTCATCAATTTGACTTGAATTTGAAGTTTGAGATTTTTTATTTCTCGCTTGAAATAAATTTGAAATTGAACCAGCTAATAATGTTGCTTCTTCACATCTACGTTGCTTTTTCTTTCTATTTTGATATCCCAAATTTTGTTTCCGGTTCCTAACTCAATTTAAGATACAATGTAATATTAATATTCATTGATAAATACTATAATATTTTATACATCAAGTAAATACATAACTTTTTTTTTCAATTGACTGCAATCTATAAAACATAAGTTCTAGTTAACAACCATCATTATATCCTTAATTAAAGTATTGTATTGATGCTAAATTGGAAGTTACATAAAATTAAGCCACAAATTGAAATAAGCTGAACAATAAATCATGAATCCCAATTCAAAAATATAGAATGAAGTCAGGAACTAACCGAGTTGTTAATCATAGAAAAAATAACAAACTAACCAATAATTACCATTTACTATTACTCACATTGGTTGAGTTGGGGACTTGATCTAAACTCTGATTTGGGACTATAATTTGAAACTGAAATTAGGGTTTCCAATTTGAGGGCTGCAGTCTATAAGCATAGAAAATCAATCAATGGATAGGACTGGGCCAAGGTGCATTTGAGAGAGATAAGAGATGATGGAGCCGGAAGGTGTAGCAACTTTCTTTTGGTTGTGGGTGTGGCCTTCATAGAAGAAGGCGATAGGAATTAAGAGTCTAGAGGCAAATCGCATTTTTGAGAAACGCATTTCTTTTTTTCTTTTCTTGATTTTTTGTTGCCCCCTTCCGCACATTTCCCTAGTCATTAGTCTCTCTATACTCTATTGTGGGCCGGACCTGGTAGTAAATATAGGACAACAAGCAACCCGTAGAGTAAGTAAATAGATGCAAACACAAAGATTTTATCCTAGTTCGGACATCTCAAACTTATGTCTAGTTCGACAACAATCTCTACAGATTTTTACTATCATTATTTTTCTACCATCATAAAGAAAGGGTTTACAGCTTCCATAGTTTTCTCCCGCAACTCAATACTTAGGATGACAAAACAACTCTCCAGAAAGTTCGATTACAAACACCAATAATGACTTTTCTTCCAAGAAGCACTTATGAAACTCCCAACAAGTTCCAAATGTACAACTTCTTATAACTCTCAACAAGTTTCAAATGGTAAGCTCACTCTATAGGTTCAAGACTCGGATATGGTATCGAGTTAAAGGGGGTCTCCTGCAAGTATTTTTTTTGTCATTCAAACTCCTCATGTGTGCGGTTTTGAGGTACACGATTGTGTCGTTTGAAAGCCAGTCTTCACTGTGAGACCAATTATATTAATAAAATTATTTCATCATGATCATTAGTCCTTTCAATATTACACACACAAACACATAGGGATATATATATATATATTAAATAATAGTAAAGAAAAATAATTTGAAGCTCTCTCGGTAATTCTAGGAGTTATCTCTATCCTCCTTAATTCTCTTCAAGTTTAAATATTTTATTTTCAGAATCCTATAATTTACCACCTTACAATTATTCTACTAAACTTCTTACACTATTTTACATTCAAATACCTACTTTTTTTTAAAATCCACAATTACTTACAATTTTTGACGATTCTCTCCAAAAAATTACATTAAAGGTCACACATTAAATTAATTACATAATCCAAACTTTAAATTAATTGATAAACTTAGTGAACTGATATTTATTAATAAATCCTAGAAGATGAAAGTTTCAATATGTATACTATATGAGCATCAACAAATTGGTAAAAAAAAGCCATTTAGATGCAAATATATATAATTAACATAACATAAACTATACACATTAATGAAAATAACAAATTTATTTTATAATTTATTTACTGAATGAATTTATCATACATTGCACTATAAAATTCTATTAACTTCAAATATCTAAATTTTATATTTTTAAAATTACTTAGAAATATGTCTCAATTATCTTCTAATATTTTACATTCAAGTCCATATATTTAACTAATTGTGTAATTTTAAATTTTAAATTTTTAAATAAATATGATTAACTAATATTTATTAATCTATCTAACAAAACCTAAAAATAAAAAGATACGATAATTTCAATACATACAATATTCATATATATGAGAAAAATGATAAAATTATCTCTTTATTCAGATATAAAGATATCTAAATCACATAACAGAAAATGTATACACAAGTAATAATAACTCTTTTAACTTCTAATTCATTTATCTCAAAAAATTTATCGTACATTACATGACATAATTTCATTTTTAACAACCTTTAAAAGATAAATTTATAATTTACAACATTACGATTTGAACTACATATTACAGCGATAAAAATTGGATTATATGAGCATTCTTACTTTCAACATGTCCACACCCAACTCACAACTCAACTAAATACTACATAACATTATTTTGTAATTATCAAACTTATAACCATGACCCTCTTACAACAGTATAAGATCTATGGTTAGCTATAAGGATAAAATTAAAATGAAAACTAAACAATAGATAAAAGTTCACATGTAGATAAGCTAACCATAAGATGCTCTTCTCAATTACAAATATGTAAAGGCTCTTTTCAATTTTCTCCAACTTATTTATACATTCAACTTCTAATTATTTTTAATTAGTTATGTTCATTGTTAATTCAAATTTATTTAAATAAATTTAATTATTTAATGTTCATAATCCATTTATAAATCCTTTGAAAATATGATATTCAATATATAGACAACAATCATATTAACAAAAATGGTAAAGTTATTTATCGGGACATTAAGTTTTATCGAGATATGCAGTTAGCGAGAATTGAACCCTCAATCTTGTATCCGATCGTCACATGTCATTTTAATTTATGATTAATATATCAAAGTAAATTTATCATATATTGCATAATAAAGTATATGTTTAGCAACAACTAAAATATAAATACTATATTTAACAACATTACCGTGTGCAACGCACGGGTTACACACTAGTATATATATGAGGAAGGAACGACAGTCCCCTCTATTAAGCCCTCAATGTAGCTCATTAATTTCAACCAGTTGTTTCAATTTAAATAATTGTATGGTGTGGTAAGAAAGAGAAATTATTATTATTTAAATCAGAACAAGTGGCTGAAATTAAGGGGTTTTGAGGACCGAATAGAGAGGATTGCTGATCCTTCCTCTATATAGAGAAGTGTTTAATGGCACCCCTATTTTGCAACACTTCTTGTAGTACTCTGATTTCCACCATATTCTGATTTAAATAATAGTATGATGTGGAAAAAAGAAAGAGTGCTACTATCTAAATCGGATTGTGTAGTGGAAATCAAGGGTCTACAAGGGGTACTGCAAAATAGAGATACCATTGAATGCTCCTCATATACATACATATAATATATATATATATATATCTGTGTGTGTGTGTATCTACACATACATAAATACATACATGCATATGTGTGTGTGAGGAAGGATCAGCAGTCACCTTTATTCAATCCTAAATGTAGCCTCTTAATTTCAGCCACTTGTTTCAATTTAAATAATTATATGGTGCGATAAGAAAGAGAAATTATTATTATTTAAATCAGAACGAGTGGCTGAAATTAATGTGCTACTTTGAAGACTGAATAGAGGGGTCTGTTGATCCTTCCCCTATACATAGAAGTTTTTAATAACACCGTTATTTTGCAACAATCTTTATAGCTCTCTGATTTCCACCACACTCTGATTTAAACAATGATATGATGTGGAAAAAAGAGAAAGTGCTATTATTTAATCGGATTGTGTAGTGGAAATCAATGGGCTATGAGGGGTAATGCAAAATAGGGATGTCATTGAACGCTCCTCATATGTATACATACATACATACACATATGTATGTGTGTGTATATGTGTGTATGTTTGTGTGTGTATGTGTGTGTATGTATGTGTGTGTACATATGTGTGTATGTACATACATACATATATGTATGTATGTGTAAGTATGTATATACATGTGTGTGTACATATGTGTGTTTGTGTGTATCTGTGTATATATATGTAAATGTGTGTGTGTGTGTGTGTGTTGTTAACCCGCTTCTTAGCCAAGTAGATTTCAAGTGGATGTTGAAGATCAAAACATGGACGAAATAATTCACTGACTTGGAAACACACTAAGAAGGACTAGAAAGGTAAACTCAAGAAGTTTGAGTGAAAATTTGGCTAAGGACACAACTCGGTGCTGAGTTGCTTAGGTCGGCAACGACCTATTTCCTCTTCACTTTTTGCCTTCTGAACATGATACACCTCTTATACTACTCCAATGACTCGTGGTCAAGTGGTTTTTTCAGAGTTTGAACAAGCAATTGCAAGGATCGATGAAAAGAAAGCAGCTATCAAAAAAAGAATTAACTATAAGTTGATGGAAAAGAGTCTGGAACAACTCAAGAAGGAGATAGAAAAGCAAGAAAATAAAGAAGTCGGCTTTTTCACCAATAAAAATAGGTCGGTGCCAAGTCAAATGACTCAGCACCGAGTTATTCTTTTGGCTCGTAGGCTTCCGAGTTTACTTGTGCGACATCGGGCTACCTCCTAGATCTCGATGCAAGCAGGCTTCTGACCCTATACTTTTGTTTCCTATAAATATAAGCCTATCTACAACCAAAAGGAGATCTTCTTCCTGATCTTTCCCTTCACTCCAGATCTGGGACTCTGTTTCTTCTTCACTCCTATCTCCTACGTCAAAGATACTCTAGAAACTCCATTGTAAGTCCAAGATCCACTAGATAGTGGTCAGATATGATATAAATAGTTATAATCCAGAGAGAAAACAACTAAGAAAAAAGATTAAAGTGGACGTAGTCCAGAGATTACGTCTGAACCACTATAAAATCTTTTGTGTCTCATTTTACTTTCCTACTGTTTTTGCCGCCTTTCCTTTTATTTTAACAGAACTGGTATTTTCATCTGATATTGGGGTGTTTGTGCCATTTTTGATGCAAACATTTTGGTGCTTTCACTAAGAAAGAGCTAGATTTCACAACCTAAAGCTTGGAGAAGACGAAGAGACCTAACACTAGATCTAAGATAGGAAGAAGTCAACCAGAGCCTGGGAGCAGCCAAGATGTGTCTTCAAATTCACATCAATCCATCTACGTGACCATAGAAGAGATGCAAAAGATGATGAAGGAGATGCAGGATGAAATGGTAGCTAGACAACCGGAAATGCTGGAAGGATTTTTCCAAAGAATGGTACAACAAGGAATAGCTGAAGCTGCTGGAATTCAAAACCAATGACCAGAAACTAACGTAGGAACACCTGGAGTTGGAGCGGAGCAAACTGGATCGATGCTCCCACGAATAATACCACTTGACACTGACACAAATCCATTTGGTACCGGGAGAATTTTGTTAATACCCTAAGTATTGATTTTGATTACAAAAACCATATAAATATTACTACTAACGTATCTCCGAGTTGTGTAGTTATTTCAGATATATCATGGGACATTTACATAGATAAACAAGAACTCAATGGAAGAAAATGGATTATATAAGAAGGTTAATCAGAGCAATGGAAGAACAAAACTGATTGAAGAAGAATGCTAAAAGGACAGAAGTATTTGAAGTGATGAGTAGTTGGTTGAGTCTTAGAATTCCTTGTTAAAGGCCCCATGGCAATTATACTTGAAGATCATCAACCATTGACCTCAATCGAATCACAAAAATCCACAAATATGAGGTACTTCTGAAATCTGAAAATCTGCAACACCTTACTGGTGTTACTATTTCTAAAAACAAAAGTATGCCGACATATCACATTTATGTATGTCGACATATCTCCATTTTTCACATATATGTCGACATATGCACACTAAGTATGTCGACATACTGCCTGTTTTTCAAATTTTCAAATTTGAAGTGAAGAGACATTTCCCTCCACCTCTTCACCAAAGGACATGTCTCTTCAACCACTATATAAAGACTTGGAAAATGGATTTTAAAATTAATAATTCTTATTTTCTCTTACCCCTTCTTCTCCAATCATTTGTGAAAGAAATCTATTGAATACTCTCCCATTCTCTTTGCAAATTCATACTCTTTCACTCCAATTCTTCATTGATTTGCAAACCACACAATATCAGAGAGTTTGTACTTGAACTTATATCATTTTCTCTCTGATTTCATCGTATTCCTCAAAGAATTCAAAGATATATTACCATTGGAGGTCTATAGGATTATTGTATCGAATCTGCAAGAATTCGTATTGAAGGAACGACTACTTAACATACTTTATTGTCGTTTGTGAAAAGGAGAAGGTGTTCTTGTAGCCTGTGAAATCAAGAGTGTGTATCTTGTACCCCGTAAATCAAGATTGTAAAGGTGTTCTTGCCACCCATAGAAAGCAAGCGATTATAGTGAAATTCTGCACGGTGCAGAACATGACTAGATGTAGGATTGGTTAATCTGAACCAGTATAAAAATCTCTGGTGTTATTTACTTTACTGCATTTTACTTTATTACTTACTTATTTTCTGATTACTTGTTTCTGTTTGCAATTAGAGTAGATAATGTTCTAAATTCATAAGTAGTTGATATACACTTCACCCTCTTTGGTGTTTAAATAGCCTTAAGATCCATTTCACATTGTATTACAAATAACCCGTCTCCCATTTTTCAACAAATTTTACTGGAGGGCAATGTTGGTGTGAGCTTGGGACGTGCTGGAATGCCGGGCGCAAATGATGCTGGAGTCATAAACACAAACCAAAACGTGAATGAGCAACAACCGAAGGTGTATGTGCTAGAACCCCCCGTAGAAACGAAGGACGGAATGAAGCTAGAGGTGTAGGACAAAACATAAATGTGCAGCCAGAAGAGTATGTGCCAGAATATATGCCGAAGGTCCCCCATAGGAGCGGGAGGCAGAATGCGGCTGGTGGTCTGAGACTTCCATTAGATGACAACAACCAGATGGCTGAGATGATCAGAAGAATAGTTAGAAATGGACCCCCAAATCGGCATTTGGAAGATGTGAACATGAATCCATTTACTCATATCATCTGAAACGCGAGAAATCCTCCCGATTTCAAGCTTCCAACGTTAGAAATGTACAATGGGCAGACGGATCCAATAGCTCATCTAATCAAGTGCATCCGACATATGGAGGTGTTGGGTCCTTTTGAGGAGGTAATGGGGTGGTGCTTCCCATTATACTTGACAGATTTAGCAGCGGTGTGATTCAGACATCTAGAGAACGGGTCCATAAGCACGTGGACCGACTTGGTGAATAAGTTCATAAGACAGTTTAGAGTTCATATCTTGCAACCAAAGAATATGATGATGCTATCGAGCGTGAAGCAAAGGGTGAAGAGACTCTGAGGAGCTACTTGACTAGGTTTAACGTGGCAGTTGCTGCAGTCGATAAGCAGGATCCATCCGTAATTCTGATAATGTCAATTTCAGGAGTTGCAAGCAAGATCGACTTTAAGATTGCTTTGGAAAGGGATCCATCAATGGACCTTACAGAATTCTATCATGGAGCTGAGAGATATTTGCGCCACGCTGAAACCGAGGATGTTGAAATTGATGTTATGAATGACGGAGGACTCTTTGGAATAGGAAATGGCAAGGATAAAGGAAACTGAAGAGCTGATGATAATATTGGTGAACCGAAGCGACTAAGGAGGAAATCGAAGTTCTCTTCCTACACTGATTTAACAAAGACCCTGGAGAGGATATACCTAAATACTAGAGGGCAGATCCCCTACCGAACGCCGACTATAAGAGAGCCTACTGATCGACAGAGAAGATTTGGAAAGTATAGCATCTTCCATGAGCTAGATGGACATGAAACGAACGAGTGCTGACACATTCGTGATCTGATAGAGGAACTGGTTCGAAGCAATCAGCTGCAATAGTACGTGAGGAACAGAACTGCGATGGTGTAGCCGGAGCAACCACCATCTACAACGAATGCATCAAGGAACAACCACAGAGCCGTGTCAAGATTCGAAATCTCATGATCGAGATGGACGGGAGGCAGGTTCGCTTCCCGCACTTTGCTTTTTGCTTTGAATAATTAAGGTAATAAGAACCTCGGACCGTTTACACGTGTATAAGGCCAAGATAGGTCTCTAGGCATGCTCTGAGTCGGATGTCTGGGATGACGAGTTAGGACAATAATAACTTCGGACCGTTTACACGTGTACGAGGCCTAGATTGGTCTCTAGGCACGCTCTGCGTTAGATGTCTGGGATTAATGATTACAATTTATGCTTGTTTACCTTGATTAGAAAATTTAATTTCTGAAAAATCCACCTGATATTGATCGCGTTAAGTCCAGGCCGGAGAGTCGGGACCGGAATGCAGGGTGCAAGTTCCCTTACCGAAAGTAAGTGGATGGACTCGTACAATATTGATCGCGTTAAGTCCCGGCCGGAGAGTTGAAACCGAAGTGCAAGGTGCAAGTTCTCTTGCCCGAAGCAAGTGGATGGACTTGTACGATATTGATCGCGTTAAGTCTCAGCCTGGTAATCGGGAGTGGAGTGCAGGGTGCAAGTTCCCTTGCCGGAGAGCGAGTGGATGGACTTGTACGAAAAGTAAGTCCCCTCACAGGAGAGTGAGCGGATGAGCCTGCTTGGTCGTTAGGTCCCCTCACAGGAGAGATTGAAACCCTAGATTGGACGATAAACGATCCGAAGAAATCAAACCCTAGATTGGAAGATGAATGGTCCGGCGAGACCAAGCCCCGAAGCAGATGCAGATTTGATAAAAGGATTTGAACGCCTTACAGTCGGAGAAAGAAAGATAAATCCTAGGCGAACACGGGATGGCTTGGATGTGAAATGATACCCCTGAATGAAGACATCTTGATCATGATTCATGGTAGACACTTAAGCAAAGGATGGATCCTTAGCTAAACCGGGTCCGGGATGATTTGTGATTTGCGAAAAAAATCTAAATAAATTGGACGGTTCATCAAGATTGAGATCAATGGATGGCCAGAGAGCTCAACTATCGATGACTGATTATCGGAATTTGTTCTTGAGCAAAACACACATTACATTCGAAAGGCGTACTTTGGAGGACAAGTGTTAACCCACTTCTTAGCCGAGCATAATTCAACCGGACTTAGAAGATTAAAATAAGAGCGAAATGATTCACGGACTTAGAAACACACTAAGAAGGACTAGAAAGATGAACTTAAGAAGTTTGAGTGGAAATTTCGCTAAGGACACAACTCTATGCCGAGTTGTTTAGGTCGGTATCAAGTTATTCTTTTACTTCATGGGCTCTCAGGTTCTCTTGTGCAACATCGGACTACCTTCTGGACCTCAGCGCAAGCAGGCTTCTGACTCTATACATCTGTTTTCCTATAAATACAAAAGCCTAGCTGCAATCAAAAAGAGATTTTCTTTCTGATTTTTTCCCTTCGCTCCAGATTTGAAACTCCGCTTCTTCTTCACTTCTATCTCCTACCTTAAAGACACTTTAGAAACTTCATTGTAAATCTGAGACCCATTAGATAGTGGTCGGGTCTGATATAATCAGTTGTAATCCAAAGAAAAAACAACTAAAAAAAGATTAAAGTGGACATAGACCGAAGATTATGCCGAACCACTATAAAAACTTGTGTTTTATTTTACTTTCTTGTTGTTTTTGCTGCTTTCCCCTCTATTTTAACAGAACTGCTATTTTCATCTGAAATTGGGGTGTTTGTCCCATTTTTGATGCATACATATATATGTAAACGTGTGTACTTAATGCTTTAACCTCATCGACAATATGGTAGGAACAGATTGTCAATCTTACCATAGTATAAGCATTTCAATCGTTAAAAGTATAATTCACTTAGAATTGCAAAAGAAAAGCTTTTTTTGACAGATCGATCACAATAATTAACTGTGCAAAATGATTATTTATGGAAAGTGAATTCTCAGGGAACAGAGATTAAACTGTCTTATCAACTCATAATTGAATAATACCAATCCAAGTCACCCTTTTTAAGGGGCATACAAAATGAAATTATAAAGTGCGAGTGCCTCATCACTGATGTATTTATCCGATCAACTGGTTTTAGATGTATGCAGAAAGTTGTAATATATGGTATACAAAAGCTTTGGCTACTAGCCAAGCAAGAAAGGTAATCTAGCATTATACCTGCTCTCAGATAGCACTACACTAAAAGAATCATCATCATAAACTAGTGGGGAGGGAAGAGTGCTATGAAATGAAGAAACGGTCAGACAATGAACTAAAACATTAATCAAACTTGATGTGTTTTCCATGACTTTTTGTTGGACGATCAAACCAATCAGCACCTCCTGAAGTGCACAAAAATAATATGTTAAAAACTCAAACTTGTAGGATACCAAAAGGCAAAAAATAAAGGAACATTTTGTCGATTTCCATTAAAGTTTCAAAATTCACTTTCTCCCCTTCCCAAAAATAGGAATCACGAAAAACCCATGTGATTATTTAGCGAAAATGCGCACAGTCTATACTGCAAATATTTACGGTCTACAATGCAAATATTTGTAGTTTTAACCGCTAATATTTGTAGTTTTAACTGCTAATATTTACGGTCTACAATGGCAAATATTTGTAGTTTTAACCGCTAATATTTGTAGTTTTAACTGCTAATATTTACGGTCTACAATGCAAATATTTGTAGTTTTAACCGCTAATATTTGTAGTTTTAACTGCTAATATTTACGGTCTACAAATGCAAATATTTGTAGTTTTAACCGCTAATATTTGTAGTTTTAACCGCTAATATTTGTAGTTTTAACTGCTAATATTTACGGTCTACAATGCAAATATTTGTAGTTTTAACCGCTAATATTTGTAGTTTTAACTGTTAATATTTACGGTCTACAAATGCAAATATTTGTAGTTTTAACCGCTAATATTTGTAGTTTTAACTGCTAATATTCACGATCTACAATGCAAATATTTGTAGTTTTAACCGTGAATATTTGCAGTACACACTGCACATTTTTGCTCAAAATAATTACAATGGTGCTTCGTGAATCCTGTTTTTAAAAAGAGCTTTTTGAATATTGAGATTGAAAATAAGGGACGGACCTTAATTTCCACAAAAATAAAATATAAAATCAACAAAAACATAAACTTTTGTTAACCTATCTTTAGAAATGATTAAAGGCCACAAAGTACATATTAATGAACAAATTTTATTTTTCTCTGAAGGAAGTTCCATCAGTTTTAACTTTTCTATAGCTAAAGAAAAGCGGCAAGGTATAAAGGCAAGCAGTTACTGATCAAAGCGCCGTTTTACATCAAGGCACTTCAATTGCAGGTCCAGTTTTTCTACAGATGACACTTTGGTTTTTATTGCTATGTTGCAAGGGAATAAATATTTCAACTTGCATTTACAAGATCAAAGTTCCCATGCTTCTCATCAGCCCACTGATTTGTTTACTAGGATTTACCAGAGAACATTGTTTACAGCTAAATCATTTGATGCTAGATTAACAAAAACTGGACCAAAATGAGCGATTAACGATTAAAGAACTAGATTCAAATAGACTAAAGTAAACCTAATGATAGTTGACGGTACTGAATAAACACTACTTAGAGCATTCCCAGCCGATACAACCCCCAAACATCAATTCTTCTCCTAACGACACCCACCAATCCCAACGCAGAAAAACTATTCTCCCCAGCAGGCAAAAAATGAACCACCTTAGCCGGCTTTCTTTTAGCTTGCTAATGCAAAATAGGGGGTTTAGCCGGCTAAAAGAAAGCCGACTAAGGCCATAACCCCCTAAGTTGCCTTGGCAACCTTGCGGGTTGCCAATGCAACTCAAACTGAAGCCACCAACCTCCTGTTGGGGGTCGGTTTGTTCCCAACCCAACCGTGGTTGAAAATGCTCTTACTATCAATGTGTATTGAGATTTAACATGCCTAGTAAAATTGGTCTTATCATGCAAAAGTTACAATCGAAATAATATGCATACCTCCGCCGCCATGGCTACCGCTACCACGACCACCTCTTCCACCAAAACTATCTCCTTGGCTATCACTTTTTGGTTTTGGTTTTGCTTTTACTACAGCCAAAGTGCAATCTCCCATATTAGTTTTATTCAACTTTAATGCGTTTAAGAAGGCAGCTTGGTCTTTGAAATCCAGATATGCAATACTGTACAAAACAGACGACTTTATGATTACTATATTATATACTTACGTAATTGAAGAGTACAAAGAATACCAACCCTTTAGAGCCACCGGATTCACGATCTGTTGGCGTTGATACACGCATGATCGCTCCACATGAACCAAAATATTCTCTTAATGATTTTTCTATCTATGACAAATTTTCAACTCAGCTGATAATTTTTTTTATATTTTATTTGTCAAGCGTAAGCACACAAACCGAAGTTATTACCTTATGCAAGTCCTGAAGCTTGTCAAAACCTGTTACAAAAACGGTCCAGCCTGTACCTTTGCTGCAAAGGTCGACATTAACTTGGTAAATATAGCAATTTTATAATAATTTTATTTGGAAAAGAGTCAAATTTAGTCTTAAAAATGCACAAAAAAAAGTAGAAAAAAAAAACTACGTTATGCATATTCTTTAATAAACTTCAAAAAATTGGTGAACAGCTAACAAATTATATGACCTGGAGTTCACCTGCATTCATCAAATTAAACTCTTGATCCTAGATGCTTGTTTGGAAAAGAAAAAAAAAACATAAAACTGGTTTAATCAGATTTTTAAAAAAAATGTAAAAATTTGAACCGAATATAATACAGTAAAATGGAGCCTGTAACACTTAGCTGTGTTTTAGCTACATCAGTGTTTACTTTCCAAATGACATCTTTAACCCTACATAGACCCCTGATATCAACATGAACCCTCAAAGAAACATCATAGTTTTAAATCTCACTAAATTGTTTTCTATAAGATAATTTTTCTACATCTAGGACAAATAATTAAACAGCAAATCCCATTGCATCTTAAAAAAGGATATTGGCAAACAGTTTTAGAAGATAACATTACTACCTCCTATTAGGTGTATATGCACCTTTTTGACGAGCAAATTCAAGGTTTATTTCACGGCCCAGTAGCTCTTTCTTATTATTTTCCATTGCCTGCATAACAGGATAAAGAATTAATACTCAACATATTCAACTCTAATTACTGTTGCAAGAACACTGGTGAAACATGGAGTACATTTGAACAAATTCTTACCTTTTGAGCTGCTTCTTCATCTGCAAATTCAACATGACCTAATCCCTTTGACCTCCCTCGACGATCTTTGGCTAATCGCACATCAACAATTTTTCCAACATGTTTGAAAAATTCCTTTCTACAGGAAAGGAACACTTTCAAGAAGGGGTTTCAAACAAATAGTACAAGTGAAAAGAACTTGGGTATCACATACATGTTGTCCTCGGAAACATCGTATGACAGATTTCCTATGAAAAGCGTTTTAGGACAAAAATTTTGACCGTCAGAAGTTTTAACCTGCATATAGATATATGATTTTACTTTTGAAGACTAATCAAGCTCCTGATGAAGATACTAACGATAATACCCTCAACACACCTCTTTCTCTTCTGATTTCTCTGCATGCTTTTTTCCCTTGAAATCCTGCAAGCTTATATAAACAACCAATTGGTCAAGGTCATTTAAGGATGGCAAAAAAAACGATGTACATTGAAATATGGAGAAGAAATAAGTAGTAAATGGCCCAAGTTACCAATTTATTACTCAAAATCACAGTTCAAGGTAACACAATATACAATAAAACAAATAAGCTGTAGGTTCGACATATGATGTGCTTCACTCAACAAAATAAAGCTTATCAAGGAACATATTCAATTCTTATTTGGACTAATTTACCAACACGTTCTCCTTCTCCAGAAGGATAATTTTCTGAGTCATCTTTTTTTGGCTGGTATGTGAAATAAGAAACACTTAAGTTTCAATTAATTAGAACACACACACACGTATAGTTGGAACATGCATTTTTTAAAGGGTATATTATAACAAATAATGGAAATGTATCGTTTGGTTTGTACTCTAGGACATCATTTGGTACTTGGCAATCTTACCACAATGATCTTCATGAAATTTTGGATCATTTCAGAACTTTGTTCCAGTAGAATACCGACTCAACACTAGCCATCAAAATATTTATTCCAACACTCAATATGAAATAAAATTTCAAACAAATGAAATACTTTTAAATGAATCAAAATTTCGTGATGATGCTCTGGATAGTAAAAATACCATATCTACAATAATTAGTTTTGTATATACTCAGTGATCTAATAAAGTTGAATGGTTGAGGAATTAATAGGAGGTATGTGTAACCCCATCGATATATTAATATACTAATGTGAAACCAATGATGCATTACAACATAATCAACAACAACAACAACTAAGCCATTATTCTCAAACAAGTTGAGGTCAGTTAGAGATAGAACCCAAAAATAAATGACAAAGTCAATTTCAAAGTAATAATAACAATAATAATAATAAACCATTATATTAATAATAAAATAAAGTAAAATAATTAAATAAATAATAATGATAATAAATAAGTAAAATAAAAATAAATATAAAAATAGAAATAAAGATAAAAGTAGATATATAAAGAAATTAAAAAAAAACCATGATGATAATAATAATAAAGGTACAAATAGTAATAGGTTCCGAAGACCAAACACTACGTCTTAGGCTTCTATTCACTAGTCCTATAATCTAAAACTCATAAAACCACTCCTAAACCAACCCTAAGCCCTCCAAAAAAAAAGCCTCATAGCTCAAGGTTCTGGTACGTGAATCGCTAACTTCCACGTGCTTCTGTCCATTACCCGCTCTACGAATATATTTCAATCTTCAAGTCTCCTTTTACTACCTCTTCTCATGTCAACCTTGATCGACCTCTGTCTCTCTTTGAGCATTCGATATGACCTATAATTCCAACGCGCAAGGTGCCTCGGAAGGCCTCCGTTGGAGATGTTCAAACCATCTTAAGCGGTGTTGGACTAGCTTCCCTTCAATTGGTGCTAATTCAAGTTTGTCACGTATATCATCATTTTTAATTCGGTCTTGTCTTGTATGACCACAGCTCCATCGCAGAATACGCATCTCTGCTACACTTGTCTTCGGAGAGTGTTGTTTTTTAGTAGGCCAACATTCTGCACCTGATTGCCGTTCTATAAAATTTCATTTAAGCTTTTGCGGGACTTTCCTATCACAGAGAATGTCAAACGTTAGTCGTCATTTTACCCATTCCGCTCGAATTCTAAAACTTATATCTTCATCAATCTCACTATCATACTGAACATTGATCATAAATATAGAAATGATTCATTCTTCGGCACTACTTGTCCAACCAAAGTAACACCTCCATCCTTTGACTTGAGACCGCTGAACTCGCACTTCATATACTTTGTTTTAGTTCTGCTAAATTTAAACCCTTTGATTCTAAAGTCTGCCTCCACAGCTTCAGTTGTCTATCACCCCTATCCTAAGTTCGTCAATTAGCACAACATCATCAGCAAAGAGCATATACCAATAAATCTCACCTTGTATACCCTCCGTACCCTCATCCATCACTAGAGCAAAAATGTAAGGGCTCAAAGCTAACCATTGACGTAAACCTATATTAATGGAAAAGTCATTGATTTCACCATCGCATGCTCTGCCACTAGTCACAACATCATTGTGCATATCCTTGATAAGGGTAATGTACTTTGTTGCGACTCTCTTCTTTTCTAGAGCCCACCATATAACCTTTCTTGGTACTTTGTCATAAACTTCCTCCAAATCGATAAATACCATTTGTAGCTTCTTCTCTCGCTCCTTAAATCTCTCCATAAGTTGTCTTATCAAAAAATCGCCTTTGTGGTCGACCTTCCAGGCATAAAACCAAATTGATTTTTTGAAACACTTGTCATCCTTCTTAATTAGTGTTCAAATATTTTCTCCTAAAGTTTCATTGTATGAGCCATAAGCTTAATTCATCTGTAGTTTTTGCAACTTTGAATATTCCATTTATTCTTGAAGATTGAAACTAACATGCTTCTCCTCCACTCATCTGGTGTCTTGTTTGGTTTGAAAATATTATTGAACAACTTAGTTAGCTAAGCTATTCCTGCATCTCCAAGGCATCTCCACACCTCAATGGGATGTCATCAGGCCCCAACGCATTTCTTGCTTTCATCCGTTTTAGTGCCTCATTTATCTCAGACTCTTGAATTCTTCGAACAAAATGTCTACTCATGTCATCAAAAGAGTCGTCCAGCTCGATCATAGTGCTATCACCTTCTTCATTGAATAGCTTGTCGAAGTATTCTCTCCATCTATTTTTTATCTCATCGTCCTTCACCAAAAGTCTATTATTCTCATCATTGATGCATTTAACTTGGTTGAAGTCTCTCGTCTTTCTCTCGCGGAGCTTAGCTATCGTATAAATATATTTTTACCTTCATTCTTACTTAGTTTTTGATATAGATCTTCATACATCCGACCCCTAGTTTCACTCACCGCTCTCTTGCGTTCTTTTTTGCCACTTTGTACTTTTGCATGTTATCCTCGCTCCTGTGATGATGCAAGCATTTATAGCATTTCTTCTTCTCTTTGATAGCCTTTTGCACATCACTATTCCACCATCACGAATCTTTAAGTTCGCATTTATTTCCTTTTGTTATCCCAAACACCTCGGTAGCCACTTTTCGAATGCGCGTTGTCATCTCATCTCGCATGTCATTTGCTTCTTCTTCCATATTCCATGTCCTACTCCCATCACTCTATCCTTAAACACTCATGAGTCATCTCCTTTAAGCTTCCACCATTTCGTCTGACTAATCTTCGCTCTTTTATCATGTCGAACACGTATTCGAAGACGAAACTCGAATATCAAAAGCTGATGTTGTGAGACGACATATTCTGCAGGTATGACTTTGCAATCTACACAAGCTCGTTTGTCATCTCTTCTAGTAAGGACAAAGTCAATCTAACTAGATTGTTGACCATTACTGAAAGTAACTAAATGTGATTGTCTCTTTCTAAAGAAGGTATTAATTATCATGAGGTCATAAGCAATAGCGAAATTCAATATTTCTTCTCATTCTTGGTTCCTATCGCCATATGCAACAACACCATTCACTCTCTCAGACTCCCCACTAGTTGTATCAACATGTCCGTTGAAATCTCCTCCTATGAAAAGTTTCTCACTACTAGGTACATCTCTAACCATGACATAGCTCTTCCTCAGAAATTCCTCTTGGCTGCTTCACTTAGACAACTTGTGGAGCATAGGCACTAATGACGTTTAAAACCATATCACCAACTACTAGCTTGACTAAGATGATCATGTCCACTTGTCTCCTAACGTCGACCACTCCGTTTTTAAGATTCTTGTCAATTAAGATGCATTACAACATAATCATATAAATAAAATAAGAATTATAAAACCTTTTGTTATATAACAGTGTCTCCAACCATTATAGTTTCATTAGTTTCCATATTGTCAAAATGGTGGATCATATGAATTTCATCTACAACGATACAACCTTCATGTTTATATTAACATTTTTTTTACAAGTACCTTCATATCCCTCTCCTTTTCCCTCTCTTCAATTTAATACAATATGGCAAAGTTATAAATAAGACAAGGCAAATGGTAGGATATAGTATAATTTCTGGATTTCTGTTAAGAATTTCAATATATTAAATACCGACGATCCTACTTTTATAAGACCGAGAACGGAAAATTCAACAAATGGAGAAGCACTATTCATTTGCCTCTCAATTTTACCAAATTGAGAAGAATTCACTTCCATTTTGAAGAAAAATTGACTCATTTTGATATTCTCACATATCTAAGTAAAGCTGAATGGTTAAGGAAGGGGTTAATAGAGGAGGGATGTGAGCCCCCACCTATATATAAATATGTATTCATAAATATATTCATGTGAAACTAATTATGTTTTATAAAATAATCACATATATAAAATAAGAATTATGGAACTTTTTTGCAGTATAAGGGCACCTTCAATAATTTTTTGCTAAATATTTTCCATTTTGCCACTCTCTTGTTGGTAATTTCCATTTTGCCAAAATATATGAAATTTCATCTCTACATAGCAATTTTCATGATTACATCATATATTTTTACAAATATTTCCATCTCCCTCCTTTTCCCACTCTCCATTTTGATACGATGAGGCTAGCTTTTAACTAAGACAATGGCAAATAGGTGACATGGTATAGTATTTGGATTTTGTTATGAATGTAATATGTTAAATACTGATGACCACACTGTTATAAGATGGAGAATGAAAACTTCAGCAAAACGAAGAAGCACTATTGAAGATTTGCCTCTCGATTTTACCAAAATGGAGAACGATTGGAAGCAGGTCTACCAAAATATACTTTTGGATGCGGATAGTGCTATATTCGTATTTGAAGTCATTTTTGAATATTGGATATTCGTATCCACAGGCATTGGATGAATATTGGATAATTGATAGATCCAAAAAGTAGATAGATAAATATGACTCATCAGTCACCATAGAACTGTTTTAATGCCAGTCAATAAAAAAATACTAGAAACAATATAAAAATAGAAATAAGTTCCATTTCCTCAGCCCTAAAACTGATGGCAGCTCAATAAATTCTTTTTTCTGCCACTCAAAAACGAAGAAGAAAAAACTAGGGTTATGTAGCATGCCAGCTGCTATGATTTGGAGCGGAGATCTCTAAGAGGAGTCGCTGCAGATCCAATATAGGAAGAGTTACTACACCACGTGTTTGCTTTATTTTGTGATTTTTTTGTCATTTCCCTTATTATTTTCAGATATTCATTTCCTCTCTAAATTTTTTTCCCTATAAAACATTGAATTTTAAAATATTTTTTCGTGTTAGGGACGGAATGGGTTTTTTGCCCAATTCTTTTTTGGTTTTAGCCAGAACCAAACGCGATGACTGGAATCGTGGTTCCGGTAGGAATCTCATACCATGATATAATATATGATGTGTATGTAATCTTGATAAATCCGGATGGATATGTGCAGATACAATCATACACACATATTCATATCCATTTTTCGGATATCGTATATTTTTTGCTTTTTGGATAAGGATGCAAACAAATTTTCAGCATTCACTGATAGCCTGACTGGAGATGGATTCACATCCATTTTGGGCAAATGGAGGAATAATTGATGATGCTCTACTAGTGATTGTAAATGAAATGGTATTGTTTACTTTGATTTTTGCAATCAAATCATATGTTCAATGTGAAACACAAAGCCAGAAGTTGCTTGCAAAATAATTTTCAACCTAAAAGTTAGATTGAAATAATAAAATTAAATCATCATTTAAGTAATAATTTCGATTGAAAACAAATATTAAGGAGTTTGGAAAGGGTAAATCCATCGTTCATATTTGGAACAAGAAGAATGATGTTAAACAGGAATTAAAAACTTAATTAGGTTGGGAAAACAAAATTAAACATTTAAGATTTGACATCATCCATTGAAAATTGAAACTAAGGGTAAATCCATCATATCATAAATGGTTGAAATTTCCATTGATAATTGTATCTTGGTTGATTGTCTTGGTTCCAACGATATTAGGATCTGTATTTATCATGGTTCCATGGAAATTATGGGAACCTCATGGAGAAAAACTTTAAAAGGGTTGTGTACTTCATGGAAGTGAACTGTGTATCCATTGTGTGATCCATGAAAATCAAGGGACGTTATTACTGTAGACCCTTTCAAAAATTGTGTGCAAATTTGTTCCGTTGAAATTATAGGAACGTTATGGAGAAATGAATTGTATACTTCACAGAAGTGAACTGTGCATCGATCGCATAAAATTAATAAATTACCATCAAGACATAACACATTTTTGTAACATAAAGTAGCACATAATTAATTAAGTGTTTTTCTTTCCAAAAGAAAAGCCACAAGCATCTATTGACAAGTAATGTATATATAGACAATACATTTTGTCATGTTAAGAGAGATAAATATATTGGAATATAATTAATAACTAATAAGGATACTTATAAGTTGTTTCCAAACATTATGGTTATTTAAGAGAACGTCCAGAAGAAAAGGTTACATAATTATACTTTATAATGGCATATAAGGAGACAATTAAAAATTACGACCTGTTCTGATTTTGAAGCAGGATTTTCTTCTGAAGTAGTAACTTCAGAAATTTTCTTCTCCAAAACAGAATCCTTAGCTGTAGTCAATTTCTGTTTCTTGGAACTTTTTCTCACTTTATTTTCTGAATCCCTCTTGGCTATCAAAAAATATTGTTGATATTATAAGAAAGAAATTTCAAAAAGTACAGCATTTAGATTTTACTGCATCGCTAAATCACCAAACAAACTTTCTAAATTAATTTTAATTACTTTACATGACATACACAATTACGAAACGTGTGTACTTCAATAGTAGATTGACAAAACTCAAATGTAAAAAGTGACTTCTGATATATATACCATAAGATCAAATTCAGAATCATATACATCTGAAAGCATGTATACTTCTTTACTATACTGCAGGCCGTCCAAAACTTAAAACAACAGTAAAAAAAGGAACATAAAAAGTATAAGTAAGCTGCATTTCATTGATATCTTAAAACCCCTTTCTTTAATCTATCCTCAAAATAGCACAACAGTCGATTCATAAATTATGCCATACTTATCTTAGTATTATTAATTTCAACAAAAATACTTCTACCAATTAACAACAATGAAGCTATAAAAATATGGTATGGGATTAATTCTAAAAAACATGCAAAAAGAGTATTACCAGTCTTTCTGTCTGTTTTCTCAGGAGCAGCCTGCAAGGAAATAAAATACAATTGGGATACAAATACAGAATAAAATTATACAAAATGTTTAAAGCGCATGCTTCAGTACCACAGCATTGGACTTCATCGCCCACCCAACCATTCTTTTGAGGAACTTTTAACTTGAAGCAAAAACCTAATAGATAAAAACATCATCCATATCGAAGTTCGGTTTTGAATTACAAAAATATGCACAGAACTTAGCATCAAAAGCGAAAAGGCAATTAAAGAAAATAACAATGAGCTAAAATAAAATGATAAGCTGAATATATTTTATTAACCAACGATTTAAATAAATCAAACATCTATTTACAGATTTTACAGTCAAATCGCAAAGAAGGGGTGTAAGATTATAACTTAGCAGCAGTAACGTAAGTGGTAAGTTCAGTCTAGCTGCGTCCATCTCCAAGCAACAAAATCATAGAGAGAGTAATTTATTTACCTGAAGGAAAAATGGAAAAAGGGCTGCTGCAAGCAGAACCCCAGAACGGAGAGAGTTACAAATTGGGTTTTTGCCTAGAATTATTTTGGTTTATTGTCAAAGGAGAAACAAAATGGGCCAGGAACGTATTTTAAAAAAGAACAACGAAAATGTAAAATATGAAAGTGTATTCTAGTTTTCCTTTCTTAAAACTACTTCAAAGTTCAAATATTGAAAAATCCTTGGCTCCGTCTATTCATGTTTTTCTTCTATATTTTTTAGTGGGTTGCCAAGGACATTTCATTTTATCTTTCTAATACCATTGCTAAAAAATACCATAAGATTTTACACTATACTTTTCCTAATAACTGACTTTTTAAGGGCTTTCAAATGCATCAATTTTCGATTCTTTTTTGCACGGTGAACAACCGTTGAGCAACACCCTTGCCAACGACGATCAACCATCGACAACAGTAGTACATTGATTGATGGTCGCAAAAAATGGTGTTGGTCGGCGGTTGTTCGCCGTTCAAAACAACTTTACGCGGTGGATTGGTTGTCGTATGAAATGACTTTAGTGTTAGAAAGCATACAAATTTTATTTCGTTTATTACTTTTTTCTATGTTATTAGAAAGAGAGAAACTACGTGCCCTTAGCAACACACATTTTTTATGAAATTATATTATAACTATTCGGAAAATAGGAGGAAAATGGGTTGTTAAAGAAAGAAAAAAATACTCCGATGACACGAACTATTAATTTTGGGTTCACAAACTAATTTTTCTCAGAAATTCACCACACAACCAATTTATTTTTGCTAAAGTTTGTTTCTATTCATGTCCGACACTAAGGCGACGGCGGCAACGCTACGTGCAGGCGATGGTGGTGGGAGACTGGGATTGAAGGTGGCAGTGATGTTGACAACGGTGGGTGGTCAGGTAGATTATGGTTTCCAGTTTTTAGAGGGAGGTTGGATTTTTTAGGAGATGTGATGAAAATGGAGATGGTCGATGCAGTTGTGAAGTCCGATGGAGCTTGGGCGTTGATGGCGGTGGAAGCGATGGTGGTTTATGGCATGTTTTTTATATAAGAGACTGATCCTCAAATTTGATGAGAGCACTCGGTGCCTTTTATTAACTATAAAAATATATTTACAAGCTTTGTACAAAACCCAGTGTGTACACCTTTAATACAAAACAAAATAGAATAGAAAGAATGCTACCGTCCCTTGAATCCAACCCACCACCCCTTCTCTTTCTGACCAGGGCCACCCCAATTATCTTGAGATAACACAAGCATGCCACCTTTACTTTTAATTCATTACAACTCCATTGCACCTTCTTCTAACTCATTTCTTTCCTTTTTCAATGATGGCGCTTCACTAACTTTAAACTAATGTCGATTCCTTCTCAATCTCTGATCTTTACGAGCTTTCCCTCACGCTGCTTTAATATCTGATACTATGCACCCTTATACAATAAATCATTCTTCGGATTTCTTGTCTCTGTAAGCATCATTACCAAAATGTCAGCATTTTCGTATTACTAGTAAGTTATATGTGTAAGCAGCTCAGATCTATAAGATTTCGTAACATGTATCATGTCGATGTTTAGATCCACTTTGTTAAAAATATAAGCAACTCAGATCTGTTGTTTTAGTGCTTTATTATTTGTTAACCTCTAATTCCTTTACTAAATCTCATTCAATGAACGTTGTAGGTGAAACGTGCACCTTGGATCAGGTGCTTTGTTCCTAATTCTCTTTGAGTGAGAGATTTGTACTATTTATTCATTTTCCATGTAAATTAAGAAATTTATGGTAAAAATAATATAAACTAATGTAGGTTAAGGACTGTGTATGGTACCAGAAGAAATCTGATTCGATGGTGGCAGTTCATATGATCATTAGCAGAGGTAACCACTATAGCAGTGGTTCAGTGAGCATCCTAAATCTCTCACTCTCTACATATTTGCTCATCTGTGTTATTACTGAAATGTCTGTGTTTGGATTTGTTGGCTCTAATTGATATGTCTGTGATTTGCTTGCACATATACTGCTCTGTATAATGTATTCATTGAATATTCTATTTTCTAGTTCATGTCAAACTGCACATACACGGGTTGAAAGTATGATTTTTGCAATGTCACTACTCCCATTTCCCTTTATGAACTTCTGGATCATACTTTTGACCTTGTTGTCATGGGTAAGAACTTTCGTGTGTGTCGTTCGCCACTTTAACTTTGCCCTGCATTACTTCCACATGTATGCTAAGAACCTACATTTAAAAAATAAATGCTGATACCCTTAACTTGTTCTTTGCAAAACATACATTTAGGGTCGATGTTAATACACCTTTGAACTAACCTATGTTTAGCTGGTAGAAATTACTCACTATTTTTTTGGAAGAAGAATTATTCACTGCTTTATACATGCATGCTGCCATCGTGGGTATGTGCACCATATGTCAAATGAAACTAGCTCATGGTTTTTCCTCATACGACATTGTGATTGTTTATCCTGTATTTTTAAAGTCATATACTCCATTTTTACTACACACCCAAGTCCAGTAGTCCATACCATTATCATTGTATATCATCATTGTTTGGATTTCATCTCTGATTTGTCCCAAAAAACTAACTCTTACTTCTCTATTCTCTACTTTCAATGATGTTGCGAACTAGCATTCTCTCAGTTCTTATTCTTTTTGTCATATTTACACTAATACTATTCGTCAATCTATCCCTTGCAACCATGGTTCATACCATAACGATGTAGACATACCATCCATGATTATTTTTCTCATACACTTGATCGTCCGTGGCCTGGTGTTCAATAAGAACTTCCATACTCAGGAGTACTCGCTTCTGCTTTCCATTTCCCAAAATGACTTCTGTTTGTTATACTTTACTTGCATCCATCTCACTCATATGCCCTCTTTATTCACAATTGTAACAACCCGTCCTGAAAACGGACCTAAATTCTAAGGCAGAAAGGCCTATCGAAATATAGTCCCATTCTAAAGCTGGTTGTTGATTGGTATAAAGAATAATACAGAACTATATATTTACACATACAAAACTCACAACGGAAGGATAAAATATAATACCAGAAACGGTACCCATTTCATTTAAAATCCAAATGTCATAAAATCCATAATATAATACCAATAACAACCGTCATATATCTGCAGTACAACATTTCAAAATATGACATTATTTTCCAACCGGTACATCTGAAAATAATATGAGTAAATAAATAGATAAACTGCCACAAATTTCCTCCACGCCTTCGCCTTCAGCATCGCCTTTCCTAACCTGTGTTGTAATGAGAAGGGAGTTAGAACAACATATGTCTAGTGAATAAAAATCCGAGCCCTACTATAATAGTACTTGGACAGTATAATTTAAATAGGAATATATCTTTCATATATTAGCTTTGATCTTTCCAACTCTAAGCTTCCAAGCTTTCCCAATTTTAATTCCATAACTGTTACTCTTACAACTGAATAACAACTAATATCTATTGTCAGTAATGTCATGTTAATGTAAAAGATTGTACTTAAGCCACTTAATACCTTTCCAACGGGAATTGGAAGACTCCGACCATTTAATTACTTATTTAAGGCAGGTCTCCCATCATTTAATACATATCCCAAGACGGACTCCTCACTGGTACTTATCTAGCTGACATTGCACAAAATCTCTTCAGTCACTTAATACTTCATATAGAAGCGGGCCTTTTTCAAGATATCCACTATCATGCCTACCCATTAACCCTGACCATTTACTACTTCCTACATAGGGAAGATGCGGGCCTTCATACAACCACTTAATACCTTCAGTCTATGAAGTAGGTCCTTCGTATTATGACCTGTATCCCATTGACGTCTCATATTAGTCCGACTATTCGTAGTGCTAGTAGCCAGATTAGCTGAGCAATTTTACTCTATAGAATTTAGGACTAACCTTGAGTCATCCGTAGTTACTTATTATAGAAATGTCTCACATCAGCCCCAAAGTCACACTATTGGTAACCAGATTAGCTGAGCAAATGTCTACGTGCTTTTGACTGACCTCGCATCTCTATAACTTAGTCATAATTTATAACACTTCCATATTATCACACATCCACCGAATTCATTATTTAAGCCTTATAAGAAAACCTTCTTACTTCGCCTCTATAAATAATCACTTCCTAAAGGGTAATTCAATAATAATTAATAACCTATTAACTACACCATTGATATGTTATAATCTTACGTTATTTATGTTATATATATGCACTTAGTAAATTTCTAAGCGTGTGGAGTTTACGCACTAAAATAACATTTAAACTGATAGAGTTTGGGGTATGCCTTAGGAGCAATTATGTATTTGTTATGTATGTCTAACTCCTTGACAAATCTTGTTTGAAATAAATGTGTTTTCTTTCTATTATATACTTGATATAATGTGTTATATTAATTAATTTAATTAAAGATATATTTAATAGAAAATCCAGAAATGGTGTGTTTGTGGATGGCAATTACAAAATGTTGTAACCGTGAGTAATTTATCACAATAAAAATAAATATACCATTTTAAATGTTCCCAGTCAAGATGCGTCGACATTGGATATCGATGTATCTATTGAGATTAGAGTACGTAACGCTCTTCAAATGTTGGACAGTGTATTACTCATGACTGTTGAGGGCACCTAGGGGTTACGTACTGATAGTTATTAGATAACTATGGAACGATTCACTCAATAGTTTTCTATTGATTAACATAATTAAGGTCAAATAGAAAATATTGATGTGACTAATTTACACAATTCTCTCGACTTGAGAATACTATGGATCTTCAATATGAAAGCTCCACTTTGATTATAGTCAAATCATGGCATGACGTCCATCGAGTGACTATAGTCGGACTGCGTCCATCGAGTGACTATTGTCGGATCGAGTGGAAGAATTAAAAGTGAAGCACTGTTCAAGAGAAGATTCGTCTCGTTGGTTATATGGGATTAGTATTACGGTTAACTCAAAGTCAAAGTCTCTGGCTAGAGCATTTCGGTAGATAATAATAATTATTGTTGAACAAATACTTTATGTTTAGATTATAGAGCTGAATATGGACGATGTTGGAATTTTAACTATTACCAAAATCAATAAGGCCATAGTGATATAGTTTTGACGAAGAGAATTGGTGTAAATAAATGTCATAACCGGATAACGCTTAATTAACTGAAATTGTATTTTACCAAAACTAAGTAAGTGATAAATTTGGCCAAATGTCACACCGTCTGCTAAGTGAGGTGTGAAACATTAACATTCGAATGGTTCAATGTTAATCGCTGACCAAATTTACACCTAACGGGTCACACAACCAGTATGATGAATTCTTTTTAGACCAAATGATTTAATTAGTTTATAATAGTTATAAATTAATTAAATTAATTAATATTTATGAAATATTGATTATAAATTTTGAATATGATTTGAGGAATAAATATCATATATATGTGTGTGTGTGTGCGCGCGTGTGCGCATGTGTGTGTATTTATAATAGATATAAATATATCAATCGATATGCGATATCGACAAGCAATTAAATGAGATTTAATTTATTGGACCTAAATGTGTTATTAGCTCATGATGTATGGTAATGCATTCAATAGCAACAAGTTTCTAGGGGGCAACTAAAAGATGGGGTAGGAGTATCTTAGATGAATGACTCGGATTTAGGGAGAATGGGTAAGAAATATAATCCACCTTTATCTCTATTCCTCTCACTATGAAAAGACTCTTAACCCTAATACATATATATTTTTCTTTTTGCTTCCATTTCATCTCTTTGTTGGCCGAATTTACCTAGACAAAAGCTCCAGTAAATTTCATCTCAAATCAATTTCAAATTAACAACTATTAGATAGTCAACAATCTACAATTCAGAGATTAGCAGTCTACCAAATTGAGAAGAGTTCTAAGAAGGGATATTCATCATAGCAAGGTGAACTTCAAGGAATAAGTTTTGGTATGGTTTTATTATTTCATATGACTTATAGTTTATGTATAATATTCTATTTCATGTTTATATATATATATATATATCATAATTATATTGTTAGTTGGGTGAGATTCCTCTATGCATGAATGTTGTCACATATTGAATGGTCATATGAATGTATGTATAATAATAAAAGAAAAATTTGTATAGATCAAATGTATACAGAGCCAAATAAATTTATTTTAGTTTTTATCATTTTATTAATTAATTATATTTATATGAATAAAATGACTTATAATTAATTATGCCATCATATCATGTTAAAAATTGATCTTATATTTTATATATACAAATTTATACTAAATATAATTTTATGTAACATCAAAGTATTTTTTTATAATTAATTTATATTTTTAATATTATTTAAATAAAAATATAAGTTGAATAATTCATACAAAATAATATATATTTCAAAAATTATATTTTAAATTTTATAAAATTTCTTCATCACTCTCGACCAAAATCCTAAAATTTAAAAGTTAATATTATTAATTTTTAAAAATCATCTAATCATGTGGTCGATATTAATTAAAAAAAATTAACTTAGAAAATTATAAACATATTTCTATGACTATATAATATTATATATGAATTTAAAAAAATTAAAATTTGATAACTATATCATGAAATTAATTTTAACAGTATTTTATTATTTTTCGACTAATACACATACACATATAATTTAATAATATAAATTTACAATAAAATATTTTATGTTATGTATATTGGATTTGGAATGCTATAAAATTATTTGACTTTATTTAGTTTTCATAGTTGATATAATTATATAAACATATACATACACACACACATTTAAATATGCATATTTATAAGTACTTTGGTTATTAAAATATAATTATATATATATATTATTTTTTACTATAAAATATATGTGTATGTTATATTTAATAAAAATATACAACTTTGTACATTATGTGTGTATAGATAGATATATGTAATATATATATATATAGTCATTTATGTGATTAATATCTAATTTAATATACATACATACATATATACACACTATTTATACATTTATGCAATACCTGTGTTATATATATATAAGTACATATTTATATTCTTTTAATACTTATTTTAAAAAAAAATATACATACATACATATATTTGGACTTGTTTTTCCGATGTGAGTTTAGCAAATATATTTTGGCTTACATCAAGCTGAAAATTGGCCTTTATATCCCACATCTACTAGCAATCTGCAAGAAGAACTACGAATTTTCAACTGTTCCTTTAGGCAAAAGAACATTGAGCATCGATTCGTTTTGGTCGCCCTAGTTACAGCTATTTATCACATTTGGTTCGAACGAAATATGAGAATCTTTGAGGGTAAAGAATGGGGCAAACTACAGCATGCTAAAATTGTAGAGAAGGATGTGATTTTCCAGGCAATCTGATCGACAAACCGGTGCCATTATAATGAAGAGGAGATTACTTTTTTGTAGCGATGGAGTGTTCACTTATTTTATCCAGGATGACAGCATGCTAGGGTTTTAGCTGAAGTGTTTTTGTTATTGGGCCATTTGGGTGGTTATTTGTTAAGTATGTGGTGTATAATCTTATCGTTTAGTACATTGTTGTATTATGGTGTTTGTACTTGTACTATATCCCGTTTACTGTTGCACTCTTTTTCCTTACTACTCTGGTAAGGTGTTTTAAGGAGGCAAATTCAATGGTGTTCTTTAGACGTCACTAAACAAAAACATGTTTTCCAAAAAAACATATATTTAGACAACATAAAATATAGATAAGATGAGTTAATATGTTTGTTGCGATACAAATCTCAACATTTATATAAGATATATTATATCTTGCACGGATTGTTATGTTACACATGCACACACATATATTTATGTATATGACACATATGTGTACAATTATGTTTAATTTAACATAAATTAAGTAAAATTCAATTCATTACTTATAAATTTAAATGAAATAAAAGATTTTATTAAAATTAAATTTAGAAATGTTTTAAATAAATTAGACTTTATATGCCCAATATAGATCCGATAAGGGAATTTTTTGAAATTAACCCATATCTTCTACTGTTGGCTGGTCTAGTTTTGATAATGGTATCAGAGCCCAATAGCCTATGCAGTCTAATTAGTCATGGTGGGGTGTCTAAAAAAGTAGTGTCTGAGGTTAGGTTTGGGTAATCATGTACTCTAACCCTACTTGGCTACTAGCTTGGCCCGAAATGATGAGGTGAGCCCAAAAGGTTATCCGTAATAGAAAAAGTCCAAAAATTGGGTCTTAGACTAATTTCCAAAATTGTTTGAAAATTCAAAAATATAAGATTTTAAATTAAATTTAAAATAAGATATACAAATATTATAAAAGTTATAATATAACGAAGTTTTTCAAAATGTTTGAAAAATAATATAAATTGATTTAAAAATTTAAAAATTTATTAATAAGATTAATAAAATAAATAATTTAATTACTAAATGAATACATGTATTATATATTAGGATATATGTTATGTTATTTTAAAATGTTTGAAATAACATAAGTATACATGTATGTATATCAAATAAATTTTGAAATCAGTATAATTTAATTAAGATAGTTTAATTAATTAAATTAATTAAAAGGTTAATTAATTAAATAATATACACATGTATATGATATATATGGTATACTATAAAAGTTATAGTATATAATAATTAATGAATATAAATGTTATATTAATATGAAATTAATTAAAATGTTAATTAATTAAAATTAATTAAATAAACATTTAATTAATATAATGTTATACATAAGATTATTATATAAATAATTAAAATATATGAGTTATATAATTATAAAACTTATATAATATGAATGTATAAATTAAAGGTGGAACATAAAAGAAACCTTAACTAGACTTAAGAGATAAATACATACATAAATGTACGTATATCATGATTTCTGATGTGTCCGACACTTGAATCACGAGAGTAATTCATAAAAATTATAATATTCCATAAGTCGATACCACTCAATATTATATATATATATATATATTAAAGATTTGAATCTTTAATATAATGTTGTCCTCTACCATAAATATATTAATAAATTACTTGCATACTGCTTAGTTGTTTAGCAAACTCAAGCTGGGGATGTTATGTGTAGTACTATTAATATACTGAATAGACAAGGTAAGATAACTATATGTATTTGTTGAGCAAACTCCAGGTACATATACTATATAAGGCCATCACGATATGGTAGGTACGAGTGAACAATCTCTTTCAATCTGTTGAACAAACTCAAGGTCCAAATAAGATTAGGACAAGGAACTATGGTTTTGAAGTTGTATGTAATACAACCAATAAGGAGTTATTCATCGTCCATGGAGCTATGATTTGTTGAGTAAACTCATGGTTGGAATTCCAAGACAAATGAGTCTTAACACCTGCTAGTGAAGTCGAAAGACTTCTACGTTTTGCTTAGGGTTTGGTGAAACATAAAGACTAGTGGGAGCCTTATTAGAAAATAAAATGATAACATTTAACTTTTCTAATATTGTAAGAACATATGCTATATAATGTTATAATAATCTACATCGATAAATTTGTGCATTTAAAATGATTGATAAAATGTTTATCAATTAATATATACAAATAAACTGAATTTAAGATTGACACATAGAAATATAGCTTATAATTTCTAATAAATGCTTCTTGCATGTTAAATGTTTCAATATCCATGCAAGCACCTGATTTTACAACTACTAAAACATTCATAATTTGGTCACTTACGTGTTTATTTGTTTAAGACTGTGTACTTCTATGAGTTTCAAACTTTAAATGCAATACAAGATTATGGATGTTTGATCCATACACCATCACATACAAGTGTTATATGGGGAACGGTCATAGTTCGTAACATACGATACTTCGATGAAGTTAGTTCATTCGAAGTAAACCAATAGACAGTACTGTGAGATCAAGCATTCAATTTGATTGATTACAAAAGGATCATATTATGCTAAATATAACATTAGACTAAATCTACAAGGAAGATCTAAGAATTTGATCATCGAACTATCATTTTGATCAGTTTATGTAAAGCGTAACATATTTGATGTCCTCAAATGTTAAGGATAATCGAATGTGCTTTTGTAACGAGTTTGTTATGATAATGCAATAAGGGTTTTCTTTTGAATGGCTTGACCATTTAGAAAGGAAAACAAATGTGCAAGAGTAAATGTGATTTAAGGTGCAGTTCGGATGAAAGGAGTGAATAATCACTTTGCTTCATAAAAAAACATCGAAAATGAGAATTGTGGTAACAATAATTTATACTTAACATTGGAATAAGAAATACGATTTCTGTCCCCAAATGTATTTTCACATAGAAAATTGTTTTTTTCAAGATTTATTTCTTTAAGTTCAAGATATTTGATCAAAGAACCCTTCGCTGTAAAATAGTTGCGGTATATGAATAATTTATATTAAGTGAACGATGGACCTCCGATTCAGTACGCTATGATAATAATGGCGGAAATAGTAGGAGCATGCCATATAGCACTTATTGATTGCATCAAATTATGAAAATTGTTTTCGTAAAACATACCGAACATTATTTATGAAATAATGACTATTTTTCAATGCGGCTGAAAAATAGGCATAATTATATTTCAATGTGAGTATTATGGATATTCGTTATGAAATAAAACTATAATATGATATTTGTTTTCACAACAAAAGTGATGCATTGAAAATACTACAGCATGTAAAATTATTTACAATTATTTTGGTATTATAGACTAAGCCGTCGTTTTGAAAAATAATTTTCATTATATGATTATGAATCATATGATACTAGTTAAATATATCTTAAGTAATTAAAGGGCTATGCACCCATTTAGTGGGAGAATCATAAGAGTCGATGAACTCTTCGGATTGATGCATATAGATGTATGCAATCATAAGTCTATTAATACCAAAAAAGGTTCCATGTACTTCATCATATTCACCGATGAGTTATCATAGACATGGACATATGTATTTGATATACATGTTTAAGTTCTATGATAAGCCCATAGAATATACAATGGAACTAAATAATGTAACATGCGATAGAAATGATTTGGTTTGATCAAATGTGTGAGTATATTAGAAAGAGTTTCAAACGTATTTAAAAACGAATAAAAATTCAATCTCAAAAGTCACTCCTCTCAGTGATACATAATAATGTATCGATAAGGAGTAATCAATTAATTATGAGTGAAGTTGAGTTAACTTCTCTCAATAAGGCCATGTACTTAAGAGTAGTACACAATGTTAAAATTGATATCTTCCAAAGAATAGTTTTTAAAACTATACGAGATATGGAATTATAAGAAACCCTTAATATCCTAGGCGAAGGAGTTGGCAGGTTGTGCGAGTTGAAAGATTGCACATAATAATTGTAAGTAAGGCTCTTGTATGAATCATCTCGGGAGAGTTTTAGGAACGATGGTCATTAGATGACTAATTTGTGTTGTGAACATAAATATATTGTGCAGTAATAAAAAATCGGTTTTATATAAGGCAATTCATAAAATGCTTGTGAATGCCCATTTCGTTGTATTAAGAAACAAGTATTGTTTCAAGAAAAACCAACTTCATAGTGAAGGAATTTCTTTAAGAAATTGTTGGTATAAAATGGATTTGGATACGATCCAATAATAAAACTGGTTACAAGGGATGAAATGAAATTAATCAAACCTAAATAAACACAGCACATTAGAATGTCTAATAAGTATTCTTATACATTAAAGAGAAACTATGAGTTTTTTTATTAATGTCAAGAATAAATAATCATCGGTTAGTCAATTAAACCTTTAAGAGTATTGACTCTATGATATGGTATGATGTGCAAGTCCGAAAGGATTCCAAGTATGTTATCAAAGTACAATTTGGTAGTCCTATCAGAAGTGACGATGGCTATTAGCCATGGTTGTGTCTTTAAGAGACTAATATAGTTGGAATTTAATGAGCAACATTGTTAAGAATAACCTCGCAAATTTCAATTGTTGAAATTAGAGTAATAAATTCATTATTCAACGTACTTAAGTTAATTTGGATTTACTCACAAAATTATCGTCTAGTATGACTTAGGATTTTGGTATATATGTGTTGAAACAGAAAGTTCTAAATATATATTTAGACTAGACTGTTTGCACATAACAACCAAAGTGTCTCAAAGTCAGTGGAAGCGATATTGAGTTTGTGGGTTTTTGGATTGATCCAAGAAATGATAGAAAGTATCATTTTATAAACATCAAAATTGAATGAATGTTTTGTTAGAAATATCAAATAGTTTGATTGTCAATCAAAGTGCAAAAGGAAGCGTGTGCTCGTACGAAAGTTAAAAGGTACATAGATATTTCTAAATCATAAGAAAACAACACATTACTAATTTTTAACAATGTACTTGTGTTAAAAATTAGTGTTAGGTTTAATACTCAATGTTGGATTTGTAATTGATATCTTTTATAGTATTATAAAAGATATTAGGAATGTCTCAAAACGATATGCAAGGGCACCTTGTTAAAATGTTTAAAACGGAACATGTAAAATGGATTCCTTATGCATTAGCAATAGGAATTATTATACATGTTTTGTTGTCAACGATATCGTGACTTGTTTGTGTATTTGATACATAAAGCAAATATCAAGTCCAAACTGATATCATAGAATGGTAGTTTGGAGCATTCTCATGTATTTATGAAATATTAGAGAATTGTTTACATAAATAACAAACTCTTTATGAAGGAATGTTCGGACTCAAACTTCATAAATGATATTGAGTATAATATGTCAATAATAAAATTCAAGTTAAGAATCTTTAAGTTGAAAATGTTCTAAATAAAAGAGATTGAGTTGATTCAACGAAAATGCTGAGTACATTGACTTGAAAAATGTTATAATAAAAACAATGTATATACAATAAATGCACAAATTTATAACGCACAAATTTATAACTGAGCCAGGGTGATTCCAAATATTGAGAATCCCACGACTTTGTTATATGATAACAATGTCATGATATCGCATACCTGTTTAGATCTATGAAATGACTAGAACTAAGCTAGCTTACAACATCCCAAATAAAGGGAAGAAGCAAGAAAAAAATAAGTGGAGCCTATCTCTTCCATATAGCCAATAGCCATCACATAGATAATTGCCGACACACAAGAAATGAGATGGAGAGACTGATTCAGAAAGGATACTTAGGTGGCTTCCATAAGGAAAATAATGGAGAAAGGACTAGGAACCTCACTCCAGATCCAAATGAAAATCTAGCCGGAAACCCCTCTAATCTTATAGCCTTAATTCATAGAGGACCACACCTTGTAGGAAAAAATAAGAAAACATGGAAGCGGTATATGCAAGAGATCAAAGTAGAATAGAGGATCATACTCTATGTAAAACAAAAGCCAGCACGTGGCATAGCCATCATTGTTGTTGATGCCATTAGAGTTGTCTTCCCGCATCAAGATCCTCTTACAATTACGGTACAGATCTCAAACTACACCGTGAAGAAAGTCTTCGTGGATTCTAGGAGTTCTATTAATGTCATCTTCGAATCTATGTATAACCAAATGAAATTTCCAGTGGAGATACTGAAGCCAAGTCCTGAGCCAATCTATAGCTTCAATAATACTATAACCACTCATGTTGGAGCAGCTTGCTTATTTATCACCGTCGAAACTGCAACCTTTCACAAATCATTCTATGCGAGCTTCTTGATCGATCAATTGTCACCATACAATGCATTGCTGGGAAGGCCCGCACTGATCGAGATGGAGGCAATTATTTCTCAGAAGGATTTGGTCATGAAGTTCTACGCCCTCGCTGGGATAGGGTCAATAAAAGGAGAACAACTGCTAGCTAGGGAGTTATATAATATATATACTTTTATTCTAGCAATAAAATTGTTCAAAATTACTTTGCTGCATCTTCTAATAACTGTGATAATGGTAATGAAAAGGAAATCAAGCTAGTTCTTTAAACTGCATCTATACAAAGTACCAAGATTGATGTTGAAATAGGTCACTCTACTACCATAACATCAATAAGGAAGAAACAGAGAGAGTATACGCATATGGTCGACATTGATGAATATAACTTGATCTTTGCGCTGTAATTATCAGAAGCGGGCTTCCTTCACTACATCCCAGCCCTAAATGGAAGAAATTGAAAAGATCTAAGGTTTAGGGAGACAAGGAGTTATTTAAAGCCGTTAGATGATCTCAGATGAATAGATAGACCCAAAAGATCCTTCGAATATTCTTAAGATAGAGAAGAACCTCAACAAAGAAGTCAAAGCAAAGTTAATAAACTTCCTCAAAAGACCAATAGATGTTTTTTCTTGGACACATTTGGATATGGTAGGAATAGATTCAGCTATCATCTGCCGTGCACTTAACATAGATCCCGATGCTCATCCAGTCAACCAGAAGCACAGTACCTTAGACCGGGAAAGATATAATTCTCTACATGAAGAAGTTAAGAAACTGAAGGGGAGTGGGTTTATTAGAGAGGTATATTACTCAAAGAGGATTGCAAACTTTGTTCTTCTAAAGAAGTCTAATGGGAAGTGGAGAACTTGTGTAGACTATACCAACCTCAACAAGCTTGCCCAAAGGGCAATTTTCCTCTACCCAAAATCAATCAATTGGTGGATGCAACTAGTAGCCATAAATTGCTTACCTTCATGGACGCATACTCAGGTTATAGCCAAATAGCTATGTTTGAGCTAGATTAGAAGCATACTAGCTTTGTGACGGACAATGGCTTATATTGCTACAAAGTCATGCCATTCAGACTCAAAAATGCTAGAGCGACCACCAAAGGTTAATTAACATGATGTACTAAGATCAAATTAGGAAAAATGTATACGTGTATGTTGATGATATGCTTGTTAAGTCAAAAGCAGCACCAAGTCATGTGAATGACCTGGAAGAAACCTTTGCAATCCTAAGATAGTATAACATGAAGTCAAACCCTTTAAAGTGTACTTTTACCATCCAGTGTGGAAAATTCCTAGGATACATAGTAAGTGCCCGCAACATTGAAGCAAATCCGAAACAGATTGAGGCCATAAGGAACACGAGAGTCCCTAAAAAACTGAAAGACGTAATGAGCCTAAACGCTAGGAGGATGCTCTAAGCAGGTTTATTTCTAAAGCGATGGACAAGTGCATACCATTCTCCGACCAAGTAAAGAAGGGGTGAATTTTCGAATGGAACGAGAAATGCAAAATCGTGGTCCATAATCTGAAGGACCATATAATCGGTACCCATATCTTATCAAAACTAGTAACATGTGAGGACTTATATGTATACTTAGCTGTAACTAATGAAGTTGTAAGTGCTGCAGTGGTTGGAGAAGATGAAGAGACTCAAAGGCCTATCTATTTGACGAGCAAGTGGCTGTCAAGAGTAGAGCTCAACTATTCAATCATTGAAAAGCTAGCTTATAACCTACTTCTCACAGCAAGGAAACTACAGCCGTACTTCCAAGCCCATCCCATCAATGTCCTCATAGAAAAACCATTAAATAAAATATTACAAAAGTCAGAGACATCAAGTCGCTTACTAAAATGGGCAATGGAGCTTAACCAATATGATATCTCCTATTGCCTCAGAAAAGCAATCATAGGGGAGTGCTAACAGACTTCGTTGTGGAATGCACGCTGCCCTCGAAAGCACAATTTGAGCAAGAAGCACCCACTCTATAGTTTTGGTAATTATTTATGGATGGAGCGTCAAATGAGAAAGGGGCAGTAATTGGATACATACTGATCACCCTACAAGGGCAGAATACGAGGAAGTGCAACTTGGGTTCAAAGCTACCAATAATGTCATAGAATATGAAGCTCTCCTCGCAGGCTTAAGGATGGCTTACGCAATGAAGGTAACTCATATTAAAACTCACAATGATACGCAAGTAGTTGGGAACCTAGTGTAGTAATTACTAAACAAAAGAGCCAACTCTAGCTAAATATGTGAAACTCACTAAAAAATTATTATAGTATTTGAACAGTTTGATATAGAAAATATTCCACGTGAGATTAATTCTTCTACTGACTCATTAGCCAAACTTGCTAGCATAAAAGTAGCAAATGAAATGAAAGCTGTTCCAATAGGGCATCAAGTTGAACTAAGCATCACCAAGGCCAATCAAATACTGGTCCTAACTAAGCATCACTAAGGCCAATCTAATACTGGTCCTAACTAGTCCCCAATCAAGCCTATCCCTCAGCAAACAGAAAAGGGCTTGTGGATGACCCCTATCAAACAATTCTTAGTAAAAATGGTTCTGGGTCCAAACGAGAATGAAGCCCGTAAAATAAGATACCAGGCTCTGTACTTTTCCTTCTTTGATGGCATATTATACAAGAGAGAGTACTCTACCCTTTATTTTAGATTCATTTCCAAGGAAGAAGGAGTATGAGTCCTGAGTGAAGTACACGAAGGGCAATGCGGGGACCACTTTAGAGGGGCAAAGTTAGCAAAGAAATTTCTAAGGCATGGGTACTACTAGCCCACTGCACTTCAGGATGTGTAGGAGTACGTAAGGAGATGTGATAGATGTCAAAGATTTGCCAATATCCCAAGGCAACCATCTAATGTGCTCATCCCATTCGCTGGCCCATGACCATCCGATATAAGGGGCATAGATTTAATAAAACCACTTCCCATGTGAGAGGGAGGGGCAAAGTACACCATGGTGGCGATAGATTACTTCACAAAATGGGTAGAAGTAGAATCCTTAGCCACTATTACTGCGAAGAAAATAGTTACTTTTATTGTGATAAACATAACCACTAGGTTCGTGATCCCACATAAGATAATATCTTATAATGGAACCCAATTTGAGTGTAAGGAGTTTACAGAACTTTGTGAGAGAAATGGGATAATAAAATGCTCCTCCTCTATTGCAAATCCACAAGCAAATGAGCCAGTCGAAGCGGAAAACAAAACCATTAAGAAACTACTCAAGAAAAGACCGTAGAAGATGAAAGGAAAGTGGACAGAAGAATTATCTCTAGTATTATGGGCTTATAGGATCTCATCCAGATCCCTACAAGCCATACACCTTTCTCCCTGACCTATGGCTATGAAGCAATGCTCCTTGTAGAGATATGGTCACATCGCATAGAAGAATACCATACGTGGAAGATCGGAACAAGGAGTTAAAAGATGATGCCCTTAACCTCATTCAAGAAAGAAGAGATGAGGCGGCCGTTTGATCAGCTGCATACCGATATAGATGGTGAAAGATTATAATGCTAGGCTTAAAGAAAGAAACTTCTACAAGGGAGACCTGGCACTGCAAATAGTGATAGCTAACACTAAGGACCTAATAGATTGGGCCTTGGGTCTAAATTTGGAAGGCCCTTTGGTTGTAGCAGAAACCTTAGCTAATGGGGCTTACCGATTCTCAAGGCCTGATGGGAACCTAGTCCTAAGAACTTGGAATTCGGAGCATCTCAGACCTTATTTTGTATGAGTAGTGTTATTTGTATACCAAACATTGTATTATGAAGAATAGTAATACAATGAATCGAGCATATGGATATTGGATGGCCCGAACTAATATAAAAATATTTCTGCGTTAATTTCTCTAACATAACTAATAACATTGGGTTATAACATACATAACTCGGCTTCTCAGCTAAATAATCACAGTTGACGTAAGGATATTAAATGGCCTGAACCAGTATATAAAACCATGCGCATGAATTAAAAGGGTTGTAAATACGCGACCAGACTTCACAGTCGAAAAATAGTCAGCCCCCAAATATTGGGGCAGACCACGTCAAGCGCATGATAAAATAGGAATACCAAAGAATCAAGTTCAAGAAGCATGAATTGCGTAAGGAATCAATCAAAAGTGGCAAGAAAAGATAATGCCTAGAATGCAATACAACTTACAAATCCGGTACAATTACAGAAACTAAGTAAAGCTTGCTAGGTAAATGTTAAAACTAAGATATATTCATATTTACTAAAGTTTACTTATATTCATTAAGACCCACCCACGTTTGCATATTTCCCACACTTATTCACATGTCATAAGTAAAGACAAAAATTATCATTGCGTAGAATTGTATCAAAAGTTAAGCTCGAAACTACAACATATAGTAAAACAAACTACGTTATGATTCTAACTCATCCCCAGAAGAGATCGATTTTGATTCTTTCACAACAACAAGATCCTTGATCCTCGATGCAGTATGCTAACTAGAATTGCTCCTTGCCTGAGAAGCTAGGAATGGGCCCTTTTTGTAATAATTCTTCAACTCATGGAATTCATCCTTGTAATAATTCTTTAAACTCTCATTCCATTGGAAAACAACATTGGAATCAGCCCCCGGTGGAGGCGAAAGAATAGCACCAGACCTCGATACAACATCAAGAGCCAAAAATGCAATAGCATCATCCTTTACACTAGTTTATTTAGCGACCTGAAGAGACAATTCTTCAACTTTGTCATTCAGTACGTTGATATTATCCTCATAGAAAACCTTATATACACCTCAGCACCTTTCAATGATCCCTCCCATTTAGTGATTCGAATTGAAGCAGACTGAACTTCTCCTTCAGGTTAGCTATCTCTGAACGTTGTTTAGTGTTATAAGGCTGAGAATCAAGCAAATCCGGATGAATAAAATTAAAAGAAAGTGCAAGCTAGTTAAATCTCATAAGGTACATATACTCATTTATATAAGAATGTTCTCCTACAACATGTACCTGCAAAAAGTATGGATCCTAAAATACCGCACTAATCGTGAAACACCTAATCTAAGGCCTGCTAGCCAAAGACGAGTCTGTTCTAACACGAAAGGTCTTCCTTGGATCATAGTTAGCACCTTCCTATGGGTCTATTGGGTCTTCCACAGTCGCCACAAAATATTATTTATTATAAAGGAAGTTCAGGTCAAGCGCGGGGTAAAAATAATTAAAAATGTCCATGGCTTGTTACAAAGCAATCTGTCCCATCTTGCTTTTGACCTTCTCCCTTCTAAGTTTCTCTGCAAGCTCACCAATCTGATCCTATCCAAGCACATTAACAGATTCTACTACACGCTGGGGCAACCTGACCATCTCGCAGTAGAACTTTGAGTTCGTAATCTTAAGCACAAAAGTCTCTCTCGTTTCTTCCAAAGTATTAATTAGTTCAACCCATGTCTTTTTTGAGTCTCTAGAAAAGCCACCAAAATATTTGAGAACATTCGCTTTCCACCCTTTCATATGTGTACAGGGAAGTACCTTCGGTCCTGTTCTAACTGCTGCATGTGCCAGTCTTCCAGTTTTTTGAGCTTACCTTGGTAGTGTAGCTCTAACTTCTTTTTTCACTCATCTGCCAAAACGACGTCCATGCCTGTAGAGAGAGCAATGGCCACGCTCATACTGAGTCCTTGGCCGCCTCTTCTTTTCCAACATCCCCCTTTTCTTCATAATGCTTAGCAGATAGAAGGACATATTTTCTATAGTCATTTTCAAATCCTTAATCTCATCTTCATAGACAATCCCATAAAGCACTTCACCCTCCTTCAATGTCTGCTGTAACTCGATCACTTTAGAGTTTGCAACATCCAGCTCAGCGTGCAACCCGACATTATATTGGGTGCTGATACTCAAGTGCATCCTTAGCTTCATTAAGCTCGGAAAGGGCATTCCTTAAGCCTCTTTCAAGCCCTTCGTTAATAAGTGTTAAATGGAGATTCTCTTCCTCTAAGGCCCCGACAAAAGTCATGGCAGCAACCTCAAACTCAGGCACACGTGTGTCACCTGGGCCATAAATAGTGGGAACTGAAGGTTTATTAGATTCAAACGCTCCGGTAGACTCAGAAGGAGGCCTACGAAGATCGACCTGGTTGGGGTAATTGGAGTTTATTTCAAAGGAAATCAAGTTACACAAAGGTAACTCTAGAAAAAACATATTACATAAAGACCAATTATATATATATATAATTTAACTGATCCATACACAAAAGTAATAAAATTGTACAACACTCACTCCTTATTTAGATTACTAAGCCTAAAGCACTCCAAGTGAGGACTATCAGGTGGGAAGGAACCACTCTGTAAGGTATATCGCTGTCGGCACAGTAAAAAATCACTAAGTGCTTCTTTCTCATTAACTATTTGGTCAATTTTGGAAAGCAACCCTTGGATTTCCTCTCTAAGTTGCGTGAACGACTCATCTATCTCCTTTTCATGCTTGCGAATCACCATCGCACTAAGACCAAGATGATCTACGACCTGGGTTTGGAGTTAGTCCATGCTTTCCTATAGGAGTTTAGTAAAAATACTAGTTCCATAGAAAACTATAAAGAACAAGCGAACGAAAATAACATTGTCATTCATAGTGCAGTAATAGAACAACAAGAAGATTAAAGAAATTGACCATAACAAAGTTTAAAAACAAAGGAATTTTTATTTCATCGGAAACAATAAGGTTTTACAAGAGTTCGGGTAATTACATGAGCATGAGAAATTGAGGTGGACTTAGTCTTCTTAGATCACACATCCTCATCATCTTGTTGCAGAAAGGCACTATGGGAAGCAGAAGGGGAAGCATACTCCGTGGCCAGCTCCTTAGCCTATTTAGCCCTATAGTAGAAAAGGACCTTTTCAATCTTGGTGGAGTCCCTCAAGAAGCTAAGGTCAACTTCGACGAAAGTATCCTATAAGCAACCAGCAAAAAACTAGCACTTGATCACTGCATACATCTTGTAAAGCACTCGATAAGTGATATGTTTAAGGTTGCTCTTAAACTTCTCAACCTTATTCTCCATCTCCCCCAATGCTCTATCCTTCTCCCCCAACAACCTATCCTTCTTTCCTAACTCTTGACCTTCAATGCTAGGGCTTCATCACCCACCTTTTAAGCTTTCACTCGCTGGGCCTTAATCTCTTCCTTAATTCTAGTTTTCTCCGAGGGTGCTGCACCAAGGTCTAGCTCGAGCTTAGCAGTACGAACAGTGGATCTGACCTGATCGTCTTCCCCCTTCTTCCTAACCTCAATTGCTAAGGCCCCTATCTGTTATAAAGTAAAGGAAGTCAGTGAGAATTGATCAGGTAAACCATCATTAAATAAAGAAGGAGAAGAAAGTACTTATATTGGCCTAAGACCTTTTAAGTTCAGCAACAAGCTCGATTAAGGGGAGCGCGGGAAGTGGAAGAGTGAGGGGATAATATTATGGAGCATAAGCAATATAGGATAGGCTATCCAAAGTGACACGCCTTAACCTCTCAACAAGATCAGTAACGACAACCTCGGGCAAGGCAAGAAGCGGATGCGTGGGTCTTGGAATGAGTAGAGAAGGGAGACGGGCCACACTTCAGATGGAGGAGGGGGAAGAGGCATATGTAGTTTCTTGAAGGGCTTATTAGAAGCTTTAGCATCATCCTTTTTCCCCTTTTCTTTATTCCTCTTCTTCGTTGTCTCTAACCTCTTAGATGGAGCATCATCAAGAAACGAATCATAATGATCATCACCCAATTTACTTGCGTAAAAGAAAGAATCAGGATCAGTGATTGTCTTTAAAAAAAGAGGAAATGAAAATTTCATTATCCATCTAATCGAGTTATACCCTAGGTTCATTCGTAACAGGAAAAATTTAAAAATGGAGCAAGAGAAGTTATGATGAGTGCATAGGAAATTATACTTTTGCAATAGCAACTTAGTAAACAAATAATTTCATTTTCCTCTCTTCTTCACCTAACCTAGGATACGGCTCCTACGAGATTCATTTGAACTTGTGGCTCGATGGGAAAAAATAGGGCGATTATGGAGCGATTGGAACAAAGAAGGGAATTTATCGAGATTTGAAATGAAAAAGTATCAATTATTCCATTTTTGGGTCTTACGAGAAACCTATGTAAGAATCGATTTTTTTGCATGGGCATAATAAAACCCAAAATCACCTCTAGAAGGACTCTTATGGGTATTAAATAAAAATTAGAGTTCATCACATGAAGGAGGCATGCACTTCTTAGAATAAATAATAAAAGTAGAAATTATAAGAGAATAAGAAATGAGAGAAAGTTGGATGGAACGATACAAATAGCAGTTAGCCATTCACAAGAATTTGATTAGGAGGAAGATAAAGTCCACACCGAATGTGCTCGGAATTAAATGAAATAAAACCATTTAGAGTAGTATGGATGCATTCACGAGACTCTGATATTCTAGCCATGTAAACCTCGAACCCAAAATGATCTAGAATGCTCTCTATTCCCTTTAGTTCAGTTATCTTAGATGTCAAAGATAAAGGAGAGTAGGCAGTGGATGCCATATCGAAACTATTGAGTTGATTACTGACTACTATTAAAATATAGGAAAAAGGATACTACAAAAGGATGAATTTCCTTACTTTAGTTCAGAAAAAGAAACGATTCTTGGAGAAGACGAGATTGGAAACTAGGGTTCTCTTTTTGAAAGTAGGTAAAAGAAGAGGAGGAGGAAAAATATATGCTTACCTCAATCAAAATCCGAGCTGTTGATGCCAAAAATGGGCATCAACACCCAATAGAATATAGTAGAGATTAAATGAAGAATGAAACTAAAACAAAGCAAAAATCATAAATGAACACACAGATTTTTATAGTGGTTCGGTAATCTTGGCCTACTTCCACTTCATATTTTTATCGATCTTGCTCTTGATTATGATTACAAGAATGTTTGGATCGGCTGGGATCTATTGGTACAAGAATGAAGAATAAAAATGTAAGTGCCTTGGCAGCAGAAAGAAGGGTCCTTTTTTGACGCCATGCTTGTTGTATTTATAGGGGAAGACATGCACGGATCAGGTTGAAATTTTGGCAGAAGAACTTCCAGGCCAAGATGAGGCCACACAAGAATTTTGAGGCCCATTGGGGCCTATAATAGGGGTCGGCTATATCCCCTATTTTGGTGTCCAAATGGGGTGCCAACCCTCTGGTTGGTATTTCATCATGTTAGCTACTTACACTCCAAATTTTGTGCTATTCTAACTTACTGTTTGTGAGATATCGCGTTTTCCATGAAGTTGTGTTGCATGAATTCTGATTTTTGTTGACCCCTCTAGAGGGATGAGGGATAGGGGCTGATCCCTCCAATCTCCTTTGGTTGGGGGGCGATCCCTAGGATAGGCTCCCTACATCTTGCTAATAAAATTGAATATGCATTGGACTTATGGATTTTGAGATATTAATTGTTTTCCATTGAGTTGCACTTGTTTGGCTGAAAGATGCCGATCCTTTCTGTACGATCCTTTTTGTACCGATCCCTTTTATATGATCCCTTTTATACCGATCCCTTTCTTAAGTGAAGTAATTTGCCCATAACTTGAGAATACAAAATCCAAACGACTTGAGATTTGAAATATAACTTCGTGGGGCCTTCCTTGTCACTTTATATCGATCTCACCCAGTTTGGGACAAAAATTGAGGATATATTCCGATCCTCTAGGGGAAGGGACATGCTTTGATCCCCTGCATGGGGGAGATACTAATCTGTACTTAGAATATTCTGAAGATCTATCTCTTGATCTCTATTGATCGTCGCTTCACATCAGTGCATGCACTTGATTTCTGAACCCCACAATCATCACTCTGGGCTACTGGCCACGATGACGGTCGAGTCTAACTTGTCTAGTCGGTTCAGATATAGCCGGGTGAAAATGCTGGATAACATCAGCCACACAATTGCAATTATGAAAGGATCTATGAAAACGTCAGTTGATTAATGACAAGGGAGATTGGTGAAAGGATCCATACAAATTATCTTTATAGTCGAAAAAACTAAAATAACAGCTCTTTCAAAGGGCTGGCCGATAAGGAATGACAGCTGTACTCAAGCATTAAATGCAACGGTGACAAAGACTTTTGCATTTTAGAAAAGAGGAAAGATAAAAACAAGAAGTGATGGGTTGTAGGGAAACTATGGAAGTAGAGACAAGTCCACGCCAATCTACATCACTGCAGACTTGGAGGCAAGTTTTACGCCCATATTTTCCAAACATTGTCAAAGAGAAATTAATAAACATCGAGCCAGAAGAACTGCTCCCGCAATAGGAATCGAACATGGAAAGGAAGAAAGGAAAAAATCCAGGTAATACCGCACCAAAATCCCGTGTCGGTGGCAAAACATAAAAACCGTACTTTCCCATTTAACATAGCTATGACATTACAATACAGTGCCGATGACCTGAGATAGCCACAAAAGCATAAGAAACTAACTGTGACCTAAACACTCAAGGGTTGGGACTGTGGCACAACCTTCAAATCTCATAACTTCCAAATACCAAACAGAAAGGTTGTATTGCGGTCTCGAAAGTAAGCCTCCACGTGTCAAACCCGCGGCACCATCCTTGAAGCAATAATATGTAGTAGGGATGCGCCACAATCTTAAACTAACATCTAAAGTGATAGGTTTGCGCCGCAATATTGCATCAAAAAGCTATAAGGATGTGTTGCCATCCTGATATGAGAGAACAACACCACAATCCTAATAACACTGCCCACAAACATAAGAACTCAGGGGATGAGGCGATGGCAAAAGACTGCTTCATGACCAAGAGCCAAGCCTCACTCCTCAAAGGCAAACCAACATATCCTAACATCATCCCCAAGATCGTTAAACCCAATTCAAAGACAAGGGCGGTGGTGCAGTCATCTATTGATGAGAATGGCTTAGAAAAGAGTCATGCAAAACGACCACTCTCCAAAACAGTAGCGTAGTCTCTTCTACTAAGCCATAAAGCTCAACTCCAACACTACGTTTTTGTGATATTTTAGATCAAATAGTGCAGTATAGCTTCGGTAGTGTTGATGCAGTACTAATACTATGCGATATCACTACCTTGGACATAATAAAGGTACAACTCCCAATAAACTAAAGCGACGTCGTGGATTACTAATAATGATGCCGTTTTTTCTGAAATAGGAGGCAATTTCTCGTTGCAGCTTCATCTACATAGATGTGCAGTCCACAAGCCAGTTGCCTTACTGAATTGGAAAGTCATGGTCTATTCAAATTTGAGTTTTCTCACTTCAATTTGAAATTTCCGCCTAGGTTCAAAATTCAACTGCTCAGATTATTATTTTCCGCCAAAGGCCATGTTAGCAATCGATGCATATCAAATATGTGAGATCGGTAGTCGACATATGGCACGTTCCAAAGGAAGAAATCAAAAGAGGGAAGAGTGACGTTGGCAATCCATGTGTCTTTGTGTACTATAAATGAATAAGACACTTTAGCAAAAAGAGGAGAATTTTATTTTACTCTTTTTAGATATACAAATCGAAAATTGTACTCTCTGCCATTTTTGTTTGTGCTAAGAATCAAGAGAGAAGAAATAAACATTTCATTCATGAACGTAGGATTTCTTAGCATCCGAACCACGTAAATTCTCTGTGTCCTTTTATCACTTTCAGTACATTACTTTACTTTTTTAGTTTTTTCCATGCTTGAATTGAAATAGATCGAATTAATGAATTAGTCATTAATATTTCAGATATTTCCCTTCATAATTGTGTATGCATTAAAGCAACATAATTATTCCTCTTTAAAGGCAATCTTATTATTACTTAATTTTGCTAATTCATAATCAAGAAAGCGTTCGACATTGTGATTACTTCATAAAAAATATTTGATTGCTTCTGAGATGAAAAATCTCATTAACAATCGTGGTCTCCTAGAATCGGTAGGAGAAAAACATAGGTGAGCTTCTCTATTATGGATTCTTTTGGATACGTAACTCAAGTTTTACCTCAATATCGACAAAGCTCTACACATTGGAACTGCAGGCCTGACCAACATGGGGATTAACGGTTAGATTGTAGGGCAAGGCCCTATTCCAATCTTTACCCTTAAATCTAGTTTTAAAATGTCAACGAGTCATGTATTTTCATCAGTTCAAGACATCCTAACATGATTTGATCCCCATGATCTCTTGGATGCAATTCTACTCACTCAAGAGTTTAAGTCTGACCATTCCCATATTGGAGCAACCATAATCGGTCATCGGTTCCCCAAATCCCCGAGGTCATAAATATTGGGTAATAACATATAACATAAGTGCGCATGTCAACAATTTAACATAAGTAATAACTTATCAAGATAATATATAGCATATCATCATCCATTATAAATATATGCTCATACGATCGCCATTTTATACACAAAATTACTAGTATTTCAGTAATACTTTCCTTTATAAAACTCTTTTAAAAATGAGCAAAAATATATCCTTTCTTTCGTTTTAAATTCTTGTCAAAATACTTCACAAAAACCGCATTTTGGTTTAAGGAAAACATTGCCCATCATAGAGTCAAAAGCTATCGAGTGTCATAAAAATAGACTATCCCATTTCTCAAATCCTTATGCTCTCGCACCTTATACACCCATGCTATCGCATGTCAAAACTAATGCTACCGAGCTTTAAAAAAAATTCTATTGCCAGCCAAAAACTTATGTCATCGCACGTTATAAGCTTCATAATATCGCACGTCAAAAGCATAGGCTATCACATGTTTACTACAATAAGCTATCGCATGTCAACAAATTTATACATGTCAAGCAAATTTAAGTTATCGCATGTCTAACTTCATGATCAAGTGCCAGAATGCTATCGAGTATCAAGACAAATAGAGCTATCGAATATCAACTAGGACTTAGCTATCGAGTATTATCCAAATCATAGTTATCAAGTATTATAAAATATAACTATCGAGTTTTATAAAATATGATGCTATCTCATTTTTTAACTTTTAGAAGCTATTGAATGGAATAAATCCAATGCTATCAAGGCTTTAAAATGTAATGCTATCACGTGCTATAAAACCATGGCTATTGAGTGTTAAGACAGTTATCACAGGTAAAAATGGCATTTTGTAAATGTTTGGAAAATAAATTTGTTTCCTTTAAAATTAATAACTTTTTACCAAACTAATTTCTTTGTCAACTTTTCATTGATTAATCAAATCTTTTCGATAATCCTTTACCAAAATATAAAGCAAAATTTTCTATTATTTCCAAAATATTGATTTTCCAATTAATTACGCAATTAATTACGTTTTTGCAATTAAAATTTTCTTACATAAAACAATTTATTTTATACTGAAATTACTTGGGAAAAATCCTCAAAAATCCAAATTTACCACTTTTATGATACATCAAAATTTCAAAGAAAAAATATATTCCAAACATCATATCAAAAGTTCAAAGCATTTGGAGATAAAAAATATGTTTTTAACTCAAAAACCCATTAGGGAATTTCAAAAAAATATCGAATGATAACCATACCTCTAATACATGATTATCCAAACCATATGCATGATAAAACGTCGTAATCATTTAGATTTTCATTCTAAATACGAATTAAAAACCTCAGAAAAGTAGAGATTGGGATATTATTCACCTTAGTTAGTATTTGTGTAGAGATAATTGTTTTTTCTTCCTTTAGCGTCTTTCTTCTTCTTCTTCTTCCTTATTAATATGGTTTTAGTGGAGTTTCGTGGGTTTGTCTTGTTTTCTTTGGTCATGAAAGGCGTGGACAAAAATATGAGAGGGAGGGGAGTGTGTTAGGAAAATAAATTGTATGTGTTATTTTTATTTCCTTATTATTTCTTTCCTGTGTAATTAAAGCCTTCAATTCCTTTCCTTCTAAACCATTATTCCACTTGAAATTTAAAATTTAACTTTTATTAACTTAGAAATTATCCATGCTGCATATATATACTTTCTTACATTATTTATTTAATTATTTCCTAATTAAATAACTAGAATAATGAGCTATAAAATTAGGAGTGTTACATGCTCTCATCCTTAAAGAATTTCGCCCTCAAAATTCTACTATGTACAAACAATTAAACTTATCAAGCATGCAAACATATGTCACAAGCATATAAATTATCAATACAAACTTTACTAAGTTTGTACAATAATATAGAGCATATAATCAAAATAACTATAGGCCTCTCTATCCCATCCTCGGTCTCCCAAGTACAGTCTTTTTAACTGTGACTCTTTTGAAGCTTTACCAACTCGACCGCCTTATTTCTAAGCTCTTTTGTATCTGTGTCCACTGTACGAATAGGTTGCCTAAAGATAATCATATCATGCTCAACTACTAGATCTTCCAAAAATATTGGCTCAATAGTAGTTTTAAGATCACATACGTACTTTCTCAAATGAGAGACGTGAAAAACATTATTGAATCCTGCCAAAGTATTTGATAATTCGATAGATATGTGTAATATTTTTGACTAATATTATTTAGGACATTTAATTAGATAAATTAAATTAAATAATATAAATGGTTAAGAGATTGAGGTTTGTATGATTATAGAGTAGCCGTGCCTTAACTAATCAATAAGCCAAGGAGAATTAAAATGAAATAAGTAAGGGGAATAAGATAATGGCAAAATAGGAATAAACTAAGTTCTTATACCCTTAACCCTTATTCCAATTTCATTTACAATGTTCATAAACAAAACTAAACCTAAAGTTTGGCCGGCCACAATTAAAAGAAAACAAGGGGAAGATAAGCAAGAATTCAAGAAGGAAGCTAAATCAAATCAACTCAAGACCAAATCTCAAACTCCTTAACAACAAGCTAAGGTGAATAATAGATTACACTCATTTTTATTATTTTCGGTTTCTAGATAAGATCCGAAATTATTATGCAAGAAAATGTCATGTTTTGATTGTTTAATTGGATATATATGCTTGTTAATGATTTATGACGTTTCATATAGATTTTATGATAAGATTTGATTTGAAAAACCTATTAAATGGTATCCAAATGGCTTGCATTTTTGATATAAGGTCAGAAACATTATTTTAGAGATGGGTTTCAAGTTTCATAATTTTCTAAGTTAATGTGGATTTATTATGAATTTTCTAGTAAAGAAAATGGTTAAATTGGGTTTAAATTATTTTCGGCTATCATATGTTAGCTTTGGGCCTGAAATTTAAATATATTTGAAAACTTATTAAAAATGATTTATGGGAATTTTTGGAGAATTTTCCTAAGTATTTTATTATGGATATAAAATTATTTAAGGTATGAGAATTAAATGTTTTATATGCTTCTAAAAGGAGAAGGGGCTAATTTGCTAAATGTTTTCAATTGTTAATTACTGAATTCAACAGCACTTTTAGAAAAAGGTTTTGTAAAAGAATTGGCAACTAATTATATGTTGACAAATAAAGCAAGTTAGTTGGAAAGATATTACTTTAAAAGGTTAAAATCAGTTTTGTAAAGGACTACGGCTTCGCCACTTACAGCAGCTACCTTTCGACCCCATACTGCTGCCTCCAACCAAGTCGAAACCAATACACATAGTATCAATGCCTTGGTACATGGTGGATTGGAGTTAGGCGGAAGGTATAGAGTCGAAATATGCTTTCGAAGGGGTAGAAGTAGCTCTTTTAAACTTGGAACTATTTTGGTTACAAATAAAACTTTCGAAGGAATTAGCTTTCGGCTTGGTCAAATATGCCTCTGTTTTAGAAAAAGGGCTTTCAAAAGAGGTTGCCGCCTTTATTTTAAAAAGAAGCTTTCGGAGGGCGTCGAAACCCCTGCTGCCACATTCAACCTTTCGAATCAATTCCTTCGAAAGGGTTCTTTTGCCTTAAACTTTGAAGCCGCTTCTCCATACTTTTCAAAGGGTTGATTTCGAAACCATCCACATTCTTTTACTTAGAAATAATGCTTTCAAAAGCAAAGCTTTCGCCCCATTTCTTTTAAGACCTTTAGATATATTGAAAGTTAAACCCAAAGGTTTCGAAAGGAATGGTTTTAAATGGTTTCGAAGCTATGTTCCACAAACTTTTACTTGAACCCAATGTTTTCGAAAGATTTGTTTTAAGTAAAGGACTTTAATGCTTTTGAAAGGAATATATATAATAAAGGTTTCGAAGGGGAGGTACCCCAATGTTTTCGAAAGGTTTACTTAAGTCTTTAAATAGAAGGTTTCCAATGTTTTCGAAAGGCAAGTTTAAAGTATTTTGAAAAGTGGATGCCTAAGGTTTTATAAAGTTTTTAAAGGGATACTTTCAATGATTTCGAAAGGTCTATTTTAAAGGTTTCAAAAGGTATATTTTGGCCTTTCGGCCTAGTGTTTCAAGGTAAAGTTGTTAACCTATTTTGAAAGAGGTACTTTCAATGGATCCGAAAGGGACTGTTTAAATTTTTTAAACAAGGGTTTCTAAGGAGAGATCTTTGATTTAAAACCTAAAGTTTTCTAAGTTAAAGAAGGGATTTAACTTGTTTTAAAGGGATAAATAACCCTATTAATTTAGGTTTTCATCAACATTGTTTTGTGTAAAGTATATATCATGGCAAAGATATTTGAGAAAAGCTAAAAGTATATTTTCCTTGTTTAAGTATGATTTAAAGGGTTAAATCAATTTAAAAGAAATGTTTTCAAGGAAAATTTGATGGGGTAGTTAATCCTAAGTAAATGACTCAGATATTAGAATACCAGATGAGACTGGTATAGGGTTGCACCCTATACTTTAGCTAGTAGCCCCTAACTAATATATGTCCAATATTCTAGTGTGTAGGGCTTTGTCACAGGTAAGACTAAAATGATTTTACACACAGAAAGGAATATATAGAGAGAGATAGGTTATTAGTGAGCCCGCAAAACCATTAGGATCAGTTGACCCTGGGAGAAGTGAGTTAAGGACAGACCGTTCAAAAGTGTGTATAACAAAAGTTAGATTATTTATTTTGTCTGGTAGGACCGAGTCAGCCAATGGTTAGTAGTTAGCCAATATATATATTGTTCGGACAGATAGTCCATTGATTACCTGATTTATGTGTATATATATGCTATTGCTATTATTGCTTTATTCAATTTGATTGCAAGATTCTGATTTGCAAAAAGATATGTTTTAAAGTGATATTAGCGAGTGGAATCTCGTTCCGCTAAGCGGCATGGTCTCACTTAATATCAGTAAACCGAGATGTAATAGTATTATTCACACCAGGCATTATGTCCGACTCGAAGTTTATATTTTTCCCCTTAAACTCTTGGGTGTTTAAAATTAATTTGAGTAAATTGAGAGTTAAGGTTTTACAGGTTTAGTAGGTGGACGAATAAGCTTCCGGAGACGAGCAGGAGGCAAAAGTTAGCTATTTAAGAGTTATTAGTTTTATTTCTGCTGTGATGTATTAAGACAGATATGTCTATTGAGTACTCTGATTATCTGAAGGAGCATCTTTATATGTTGTGTTGGTGTAAATTGAAATAATCATATTTGATCGAAACCTGGGAATCGTTTGGGATTGTTTCATGGAATATGAAACATGGATTTGAAATGTAATCAGTAAATTGTTTTTGAAATATGTGATTTTGTTTCATATTCATGTGCTTCTGTGTAACATCCCCCACTTGGAGGCCCAAAACTAACCGCTATGGATGCTGCAGTCATCCATAGTTATTAATCCTCAGCGACCAAATACGATAATGTTAGATGCATTGATATAACAGAGACACATGGATATGGAAAAAATTTAAAACCACAAAACAGATTCTTCATTCCATTCCAGATCATATTTCAAATTCATTACATAATCCCACATTCAAGAGCCACATTCAGAGAACTTATAATTATTACAACATACGCCAAGAGCGACATATGAAGATGCCCCATCGGATGATCAAAATCTAAACTAGGCAATTAAACAACTTTGCCTTTACAATAAACACAGCGGAATCAAAATAGAAAAGAACTCCTACTAGCTATCCTGCCTCCTGCACATCTCCAGAATCTTATTCGTCTAAAGGAGAACCTAAAAGCCTCAACTCTCAAACTACTCAAAATTATTTGAGCACCCGAGAGTTTAAGGGGAAAACATAAACTTTGAGTCAGACATAAAGCCTAGTACGAATAATAACCTACCATCTCAAACCATTTAGATATCTAGTGAGACCACGTCGCTTAGCGGAACAGGTTTTCCCCACACTGGTACCTGAACCAAAATTTATAATAACCATATACCGTGCCTCTACATCCACAATGGTTAAAAACATAGCCATTTAAAATATCATGATGATATGCAAATAAGTAAATTATTCTAAATTTTCCATCCCCATTTATTTGACTATCTTCTTAGTTATAGTTTCTAGGGTCACTATTAACCTATTAGTTTTCATGGGATGACTAATAATCTGTTTAAAGCTTATGGCCTTTCTGCCCGGTCTCATAGTTTTCATGGGATCACTATTAACCTATTGGTCTCATCAATTCATGGGTTCTCCCTGAACCTATTGGTATCTCCATTAACTTCTCTCATATCATAGTTTTCATGGGTTGATCAAGAACCTATTGACTTATGTCAATAGCTTTATCCGGATATAGTTTCCATGGGATCACTACGACCCTATTGGCCCCTGCCAATAACTCTTTCCAAACAAAGTTTTCATGGGTTTACTATGAACCTGTCTAACCTGACAACTTCTTTGATTATTCTCTGGGCATCCTATGTTCTAGTCTACCTAACCTCCTGGATGCAACTCTACTCATACAGGAGTTAACTCAATTTATATTCACTACTAGGTCGATCTAACTAGTTATTTTGCCTTTTTCCCCCAAAATACAGTTATGGGTCCGTTATACAATGAATATGCTTATAGAAGAAGCAAATACAATAACATAGCAATACCAATATCTATGGTTTAATATCCTTGAAAGCATTTTCACATGTAACTTGGTTAATCCCTTTAACCTATTATTTTATCAAGGAAAGCTTCTTCAAAAACTCCATACTTAAAAGCCATTTCAAAACTCATTTATTTTGCCATGGGATTTCCTTTAAAAAAGAGATTGGGTTCTCTATTTTGAAAACTAAGGCTTTCGAAACCTTAGACCTCTACTTTCGAAACCATTAAAATTTATCTTTCGAAAGCTTTCAATTCTTCTTTTCAAAACACTCAAACATATGACTTTCAAAACACTTAATCTCTTTCGAAAGCATCTAAACATTCCTTCCGAAAATATTAAAGTATATCTTTCCAACACATAGAAGCATAGCTTCGAAACCATTTGAAAGTACCTCTTTCGAAACCATTTGGTTTATCCTTAAAAATAACTTTTGGGTCAAAGTGAATATAAATGAAAGTACCCCTTTCGAAACCATTAACCTTAAATAAAAGTGATTAGGGAAAACTGACGGCTTCAGAACCATCCTTTCAAAAGCTTTAATCATTTAAGTAAATTTTTTGGAAGGATGGCTTCGAAACCTCTTTCGAAGCCATTTCCTTCGAAACCTTAGTATAAGTGGCTACCGGAGCCCTTTCAAAATCATTGAGAAGCGGCTTGTTAGATTTATAAAACATAAACTGGCCTTTCGAAAGCATTGAAACTTCAACCTATTCGAAAGTTATGAAGACGACGGCAAGGTTTCGACTTGGTTTAAAACTACCCTTTCGAAAGCTTTTCTTTAAAACATAATCTAAGACAACTTATTCAAAAGCTACCCTTTCGAAACAAGAAGGCGACAACCCCTTCGTAAGCTATATAAAAGATCCTTTCGAAAGCATTCATTAAAAACTAGGCAAGCGGCACCTTTTTTGAAAGCAAAACAAAAGACCTTCAAAAGCTATTTAAATTAGCCTCGACCCCTTCGAAAGCATGGTTTTGACTCCGTACCTTCCGCCTTTCTCCAATCCACTACATATCAAAGCATTGATACAATATGTAATTGTTTCGACTTAGATGGAGGCGTAAGTTCGTGGTCGAAAGGTAGCTACTGGAAGTGGCGAAACATAGAATCTATGCAAAACTGTTTTATTGCCTTTTTTAGCAAATGCTTTTCAACTAACTTGCCTATTTGTAAAAGTATAATTGGTAGCCATAAACTTTACTAAAAATCTTTTCCTAAAAGACCGCAGAATTCATTTCAGATTTAATTAAAAATAATTAGCAAAGAAGCACTTCCCTTAAGTAAAATAATTAAGACATTTAAGTCCTTCAACTAAATTAATTTAATTTCCATAGTAAATTACTTAGGAAAAATTCTAAAAATTCACTTTTAGTATGTCATCTAACATATAAAAATTTCAGACTCAAAATATTTCATGTAATAGCCGAAACAAATTTTAAACCCAATTATTTATTTCTTCCTTCAAAAATTCATAATAAACTATCCATAGCTTGGAAAATTATGAAAATTAAAACCCACCTCCAAATTAATGCTTACATAACATATTAATTCCTCATGGCATTCAAAACCCAATAGATATGATTTTTAGTCCTTAAAATTGAAATAAACATTCATAAACCATACTTGTTTGAATCAAACATATCGTGAAATCCAAGCGTATCATTGTTAAAATCATCATAAAGGTTTTAAACATAAAACCTGAAATCAAATGCTCAATAAAAATGAAATAGAGATGATTTTGATTATTATTCACCTTGTTTAGGATAAGGAACTTGAGATTTGATCTTGGTTAATTCCCCTTGCTTGATTCCTTAGCTTTTTTAATTGATTTTTCTCCTTTTCATTCCCTAGGTTATGGCCGGCTTGAGTTCTTTGGTTTACGTTTTAGAATTTTGAATTATGAACGTGTAGAGAATGGGAACAAGGGTTTAGGGGTTATGGGGCTATGGCGGCGGCAAATCCCTATAATGCCCTTGCCTTGTTTTCTTATTAATTATCTAATGAAACCAAATGCGTAAACTCATTCTTTTTGTTTAAGTAAGCACGACCTCTAATTAAATTTTCAATGCTCGATCACCTTATCACTCTAATATTTACATTATTCTATTTAATTTATCTAATTAAATCTCCTAAATAATGTTATTAAAAATTAGGGGTGTTACAGGCTCCCATCCTTAAAGATTTTCGTCCTCGAAATTCAGTAAGGACCAAATACTAGATATAGCAATCATCTGTAACAGCTCCTAACTACCATACTAGCCTACCTGACTAGCAACAGTCTATATAAAGCAGATATAGAACATACCCCTACAGTAGATCATGATAAATATCTCTAATCCTATCCTCTGTCTTCCAAGTACAGTCCTTCTCGTTGTCCCTCCACTGAAATTTCACCAACATGATTGTCTTGTTCCTTAACCTTTTCTCATCTCTCGCTACAACCCGAACTGGTTGTCTAACAAAAGTTAAATTTGGCTATACTATCAATTCTTCCAACCCGTCGAAGGAATAGTAGTCTCTGGATCATGCACATACTTCCGAAGATGAGACACATGAAACACATTATGGGCACCTGCCATACTGCTCGGTAACTCCACTCTGTGTGCGAGCTTTCCGATCCTCTCTATAATTAGGAACGGACTAACATATCTTGGTGCCAGTTTCCCTGACTTTCTGAACCGTACCACACCCTTCATCGGTGATACTTTAATAAAAACCCTATCTCCAACTGAGAATTCTAGGTTTTTACGCCTCTTATCTGCGTAACTCTTCTGTTTAGACTGAGCTTCCTTCATCCCCTCTTGGATCAACTCAATCTTCTCTATCGCCTCTCTAACCAGATCTGGACCTAAGACTAATCTGTCTCCAATCTCCAACCAACATGTTGGTGATTTTCATGGCCTTCCATACAAAGCTTCAAAAGGCGTCATTCCTATACTAGTCTGATAATTATTATTATAGGAAAAATCCACTAAGTGTAGATGATCCTCCCAAGATCCACCAAAGTCCAATACACAAGCTCTTAATAAATCCTCGAGTACCTTATTGACTCTCTTTGTCTGTCCATCCATCTGTGGGTGATATGAAGTACTCATCTTATGCTTGGTACCTAATACATCATGTAGACTCTTCCAGAATTCACTAATAAACAAAGCATCTATGTCACTGACTATACTAGTAGGAATTCCATGCAGTCTAACTATGTTCTTCATGAACAACTTAGCTAAAACAGATGTCACCCTGGTTGAGTTAACTGGAATGAAATGGGCACTCCTGGTCAACCTGTCCACTGTGACCCATATACTTTCATTTCCTCTATTTGACCTTGGCTGCCGGTCTATAAAAGCCATGGATATTGAATCCCATTTCCAAACTGGTATCTCCAAATACTGAAGCAATCCACTCGGCTTCTGATGTTCGGCCTTCACATGGTGACAGTTTGCACACTGCCTAACCCACAAGCCAACATCTCTCTTCATACCTTCCCAATAGAAGCTCCTCTTCATATCTTGATACATCCTAGTCCCTCCAGGATGAATTGTAAACCTGGACCGATGACATTCTCCAAGAACTTCCTTCCTCAAGTCCTCTACATTCGGAACACACAACCGTCCCTTCTTTCTCAACCAACCCCTCTGGTCAAGACTAAATCCTTTAGATCATCGATCTCAGTTCCAACCTCAAGCCTTCTAACTTTCTCGGCTAATAATGGATCCTCCTTCTGCTTAGAATCATTCCTTTTGATCAACATTGGTTGAACTTCCAAACATGAAAACATGGCGACGCTCTGACTAGAACTAGCAGTCAGTCTTAACTGCACACTACAAGTAGTCAAAGCTTCTAAATCTTTCCGTTCTGCCAACATAGCTAACACCACATTTTGATGTCTTTTGCTAAGAGCATCCACTACCTTTTTTCCTTTCCCAGGTGTATATTCTATACCAAAATCATAAGCTGCTAAAAACTCCAGCCACCTTTGCTGTTTCATATTCAACTCCTTCTGAGAGAATAAATATCGTAAGGACTTATGATCTGTGTATAGCTCAAATCTACCCCTTAAGAGATAATGTCTCCATATCTTTAAAGCAAAGATCACCGCAGCCAACTCCAAATCATGAGTAAGATATCACATTTCATGCGGTCCAAGCTGTTGTGAAGCATAGGCAATAACTTTACCCTTCTCCATCAACACAGCCCCTAATCCGGTCCCACATGCATCGGTATACACCACCAATCCTTGGTTTCAGTCTGGAACCACTAATACAGACGTGTTGGTCAACAATTGCTTTAACTTAAGGAATACTTCCTCACATTTGTCAGACCAAACAAACTTCACGTCCTTCCTGGTTAACTTAGTCAAAGGTGCTGCTATTCGCGAAAAATCCTTAATGAATCTCCAGTAATAGCCAGCAAGTCCAAGAAAACTTCTAATCTCAGTCACCGTCTTTGGTCTCTTCCAGTTATTCATAGCTTCGATCTTATCTGGATCGACTGACAAGCCCTTCTATGAAACCACGTGACCAAGAAACTTAACCTCTTTCTTCCAAAAATGACACTTGGAAAACTTCGCTTTCAGCTGATGCTGCCTCAACGTCTCAAAACACTACTCTAAGATAATCTTCTTGCTCTCTTTCATCCTTAGAGTATACTAAAATGTCATCTATAAACACCAACACGAACCTGCCCAAGTACTCTCAGAAAACTCGGTTCATTAGATCCACGAAGAAAGCTGGTGCGTTCGTTAACCCAAATGGCATTACTAACCACTCATAAGAACCATACCGAGTCCGAAACAATGTCAATGGAATACTGTCCTCTGCCACTCTTAATTGATGGAAACCTATCGCCAAATCCAATTGGTAAAATACTCTGGCTGCACACAACCGATAAAATAGATCATCGATTCTCGGCAAATGATACTTATTCTTAATCGTCTTCTCGTTTAACTTATGATAGTCGGTACACATCCTTAACAACCCATTCGGTTTCTTCACGAACACCGTGGCCACTCCCCAAGGCGAACTGCTTGGTCGAATAAAATTTCTCCCTTCTAAATCCACTAGACGAACCTTCAATTCCTTCATCTCGGTCGGTGTCATCCTGCTAAGGTCTACTTACAGGTTTAGCTCCTGGTACAAGATCTATTCGAAATTCAACAGCTCGTGCTAGTCCTATAATCGGCTAAAAAACATCTGACAATTCTCTTACTACTCAAGCTTGACTTAACTCTTCTTCCACTTCCATTGCTCTTAACAAAGCACAAGCACTTCGGTCAGAATTCTCCAGTGAGAATATGATTCAGTTATGACTATCAGGGTGTCTCAATGATATTTCCCTATCCTAGAAAAATATCCTAGCATCATATTTACCCAACCAATCCATACCCAAAATGATCCCGAAATCTACAAAATCAAAAACACATAGACTATATGCAAACTTATGACCTAACAAATCAAGTTCTAACTGTTCACATCTCATCCCTAGAGGTACATACCCTCCTATCAGATTCGCAACCCTTAAGGAAGTAACAAGGTATGTGGGCTCTAGACATAACCCACCAACCAAACACTGAGATATAAATGAATGGGATGCACCGATATCAAATAATACCCTAACAAGTATACTCTGAATCAAAAGTGTACCTTCCATCACAGTCTTTCCTTTCTCAGCAGCAGTTGGTCTAGCAGATGATGGTCCAACAGCAAAGACTTTTCCCATGTCCGCTCTGACTGCTTCCGGACACTGATCCTTATAATGCCCAACCTGGTCAGAGCTAAAGCACTTCACGCGCTTCTTTTCTGCAGCCTTCTTCCCCTTGCCTATCCGGCATTCATGAGCATAATGACCCTTCTTATGACACTTGAAACAGACTAGATCAGCCTTTGCCTTCTGGTCAACATCTCCCTTCTGGGTTCCCTTCTTCTTAAAGAACTCCCTCTTCATTCCCTGAGAACCCTGGATTTCAACCGGCTTCTCCTTCCCATAAATAGCAAGCATTTCCACATGTCGGATTGCCATCACCACAACATCATTACAAGGATCATGGAGATGTGGCAGGGTCGCCCTAGCAATCTATGGTCTCAATCCCCAAATAAACTTCTCATTCCTCTTGATGATGGTATCAATGGTAGCATACCCAAATCTGGACAGCTCATCAAACTTAGTAGCATACTCAATTACCGACATCTCGCCTTGCACCAAATCCATGAACTTTCTCAGCAATGCCGACTTAGCAACTTCAGACAAAAACCTCTGCTCGAATCTCCTTCGAAATTTTTCCCATGTTAACTCTTCCTCAGGAACTCCAGTAGTAACACTATTCTACCAATAAAGCCCTGCTCCCTGCAACTGTATAGAGGCTAGTCTCCTCTTATGCTCATCATTCAATCCTAAGTCAGTGAAGATCATTTCACAGTGCAACAACTAATTCTCAACTTCTGCAGCAACCTCTGTTTCCACAAACGGTTCCCTATCGAAACTGGCGTAATCTCTGCTCATCTTAGCATAGTTGTTTCCAACTGGAGCCATAGGATTAGCTCCTCCATCATTCCCAGCTACTCCAGCAGCTGCTCCAACTTGCACCTGATTGACGAAGAATAGATACATCGTCCCCATATCTACTGGTGGATTTCTAGCACCTATATTGGCATATGTATTTTGATTAGAATTTGACAGTCGACCCTGATTTCTCCTGTTGGGTCGAGCATTCCCATTTTTTGTGGTGCTTCCTCCACTGAAATTTCCTCTTCCATTTCCTGCCTCCATATCTTCCTTTCTCGTAAATTTGCATACGAGCCTTAGTAAGATACAGAAGAACGGTCTAAGAGAGAGGGGAATGCGTACTTATATATATATATATCAAATAAAAGTACGTTACTATAACATTAACCCAAACCCCGATCTTATTTTCTGATTCATGGATTATGTTTTGAAAAAACTTTTTAGGCTTAAATTTCTTTTAAATTTTCACGAACATATGCTCTGATACCAACTTGTAACACCCCTCACTTGGAGGCCCAAAACTAACGGCTATGAATGTTGTAGTCATCCATAGTTATTCCATTCGGACTAACTAATGTGCCGATATTCTTTGTGGATTTGATGAACCAGATTTTCCAAGAGAACTTGGACAGGTTTGTGTTAGTTTTCATAGATGATATTCTGATATACTCTAAGGATGAGAAGGAGCATGAAGTCCATCTTAGAGTTGTGCTTGAGACGTTGAGGGAGCATCAGTTGAAGGTGAAATTTTCAAAGCGTCATTTCTGGAAGAAGGAAGTAATGTTTCTAGGTCATGTAGTCTCAAAGAAAGGTTGTCATTGGTTCCGAATAAGATTGAAGCGGTGAATAATTGGAAGAAACCCGAGACGGTGACGAGATAAAGAGTTTTCTCGGATTGGCCGGATATTATCAAATGTTAACAAAGGATTTTTCGCAGATAGCTGCACCGATGACTAAGCTAACACGAAATGATGTGAGGTTTGTATAGACTGATAAGTGCGAGGAAGCATTCCAGAGCTTGAAACACTTATTGACCCATGCACGGGTGTTGGTGGTTCCAAAGGGGAATTAGGATTTGGTAGTTTATACTGATGCGTGTGGAACTGGATTGGGAGATGTGTTGATGCAGAGGGGTAAAGTGATTGCTTATGCTTCTAGACAGCTTAGACCGTATGAGGTTAGATATCCAACGCATGACTTAGAATTAGCCGTAGTTATATTTGCTTTAAACTTGTGGAGGTATTACCTTTTGGGAGAGAGGTTTGAGCTTTATACGGATCATAAGTCATTGAAGTACTTGTTCTCTCAGAAGGAGCTGAACATAAGACAGTAGAGATGGTTGGAGTTTATTGCTGCTTATGATTTTGGAATTGAGTACACATTAGGAAAAGGGAATAAGGTAGCGGACTCACTTAGCAGGAAACATCTGAATGCGGTGTTGGCGATGATTGCTGAGTGGAAAGATTTGGAAGCATTGTCAGATTGTAGAGTGCAGTATAGATCTGAGACTGAGTCTAGTGGAGAAAGTGCTATGTTATCTTGTTTAGAAGTTCGACCTGTAATGATTGTGCTATGTTATCTTGTTTAGAAGTTCGACCGGTAATGATTGAGAAGATATCTTCTAAACAAGAGGAGGATCTAGTTTTAGTTGAACGGATCAAGAAGCTAAGAGAAGGAATGGAGAGCGATGACTTAAAGGATTTTAGTCTTGACCAGAACGGGTGGTTGAGAAAGATAGGAAGGTTATGTGTTCCGAATGTAGGAGACATCGGGAAGGAATTTCTGGAGGAATGCCATCGTTCGATGTTCACTATTCATCCAGGAGGAACAAAGATGTATCAGGATATGAAGAGGAGTTTCTTCTGGGAAGGTATGAAACAGGCATTGGTTTATGTGTAAAGCAGTGCTTGAATTGCCAGTAGGCAAAGGCTGAACACCAGAGCTAAGTGGATTGCTTCAACCATTGGATGTTCTGATTTGGAAGTGGGATTCTGTTTCTATGGACTTTATAGATGGGTTGCCAAGATCTAGTAGGGGAAATAAAAGTATATGAGTCATAGTTGATAGACTGACCAAGAGTGCCCATTTCATTCCAGTAAAGTCAACTAGGACGACACCTATTTTGGCGAAGTTGTTTATGAAGAATGTTGTTAAACTGCACGGAATTTCTAGTAGTATTGTTAGTGAAAGAGATTCTTTGTTCACTAGCGATTTCTGGAAGAGTCTATAGGAAAATTTAGAAACCAAGCTCAAAATGAGTACCGCTCACCATCCATAGACCGATGGGAAAACGGAAAGAGTTAACAAAGTCTTGGAGGATTTGTTACGAGCTTGTGTATTGGATTTTGGGGGATCATGGAAAGACCATAAATAATTAGTCGAGTTTTCATATAACAATAGTCATCAGGCTAGTATTGGGATGACACTGTTTGAAGCTTTGTATGGAAGGCTATGCAAATCTCCTGCATGTTGGTTGGAGACCGGGGATAGTTTACGGTTTTAAGGTTAATCCGAAGTGATTTTGTATGATAATGCCATGTTTAAATGATTAAAAGTTTATATATGCTTGTTGATAATATATGAATGTTCATATTATTTTTTATGCTATGTTTGATATGAAAACCCTATTAAATGACATCCAAATGTCTTGGAAATTTAAATGTAGATCATAAATGATATTTTAGAGATAGGTTTCTATTTTCATAAATTTCTAAATTAGTGTGGATTTTATATTAATTTTCTAGTGAAGAAAATGATTATTTGGGTTTTAAATTATTTACGGCTAAATAAATAATTATTTGGGTCTGAAATTTATATATGTTAGAAAACATATTGAAATTTTCTGGAATTTTTATATAATTTTCCTAAATGTTTTGATGAATATATAAAATTATTTAAGGTATGAGACTTAAATGTTTTATATATTTAATTAAGGAGAAGGGGTATTTTGTAAAATAAAATCATTATTTGTTTCTAAAAATATTGGCAGCACTTTTGAAAAAGGTATTTAGCAACCGATAAGAATTTGACAAACAATGGTAGGTTAGTTGAAAAGTTTTCTCTTTTAAGTTAAAAACAAAAATAACATCTTTTTAGCATGTTCCGCCACTTTCGTAAGAGGGGGTTCCGACTAGGTCATTTCGCCACAAAGCTTTTGAAACCAATGCGCATGGTATCAAGCTACTTGGTACGTAGAATATTGGATAAAGGCAAAGGGTACTTAGTCGAAACGTTAGGTTCTGAAGGGGTTGGAGTATGCCTTGTTTAAAAAATCAAAGAAGCGCCTGCTTTTCTTTCGAAGGTTTAGGTCTCGACTCAATTGGCTTTCGACTGGATCAATTATTTTCAAAGGAAAGGTTATGAATGGGTTGCACTCTTTTATTTTAAGTAATGCTTTCAAAGGGGTCGAAACCCCTAGGTGCTACATTTCTATCTTTTGAAGTCAATGGTTTCAGAAGGTATACTTAACTTTTAAAATTAACCACTTCTCTAGTACTTTCGAAGGGATGGTTTCAACACCATCACTTCTTTACTTAGGAATAGGTTTCAAAAGGAAGTATTCGACTTAAATGTTTTAAATGTTGTTCTGATTGAAGTATAACCCAAAGGTTTCGAAAGATTTAATTTAAATGGTTTCGAAAGGTGTTTTTCCACATGTTTTAAACTGAACCCATGTGCTTTCGAAAGGCTTGAGTTTCTAAAGGTTTAAGGCTTTTGGAAGGTGTTTAAAATGGTTTAAAAGGGGTGGTTCCCCAAAGGGTTTCAAAGGAGTCGAAAGGTATGATTTTCTGATGGTTTCGAAAGGGTTGAAATGGAAGGTTTTCCAAGGTTTTCTAAAGGCAATGTTTTGAAGTATTTTAAGATATGATGTCTAAGGTTTTAATGCTTTCGAAAGGAAGGTTTTTAAAGGTTTTGAAAGGTTTTAAGCATGGTTTCAAAAGGGAAGCTTTGGCTATTTGGCCTAGATAAATAGAGGGTTTTACTTGGTTTCAAAAGAGATGCTTTCAAAGTTTGGAAAGGGGTACTTTCAATGGAATCGAAAATGGGACATTCAAGTGTTTAAATGTTTTCATCAACTTAGGTTTGAGTAAAGTATATACATAATTGGCAAGGTGATTTTGAGTAAAGCATAAAGATTATATATTTTCCTTGTGTGAGTTTGATTTAAAGATTTTAAATCATTTTGAAAAGGTTTTCAAGGAAAATTATGGGAATGTATCCCTTAGTGAAAATGACTCAGATATTAGAATACCAGATGAGACTGGTATAGGGTCGCGCCCTATACATTAGCTATTGGCCCCAGCTAATTTTTGTCCAAAATGCCAGTGTGTAGGGCTTTGTCATAGGTAAGACTAAAATTATGATTACACACAGAAGAGAATATATATTTGTAGACAAATAGGTTATTGGTGAGCCTGCAAAACCATTAGGATCAGGTGACCTTGGAAGATGATTGAGTTAGGGACAGACCATCCAGAAGAGAAGTATTTAATAGATAGTTAAGGATATACCGTCCAGAAGAAGAGTGTCTAACAGATGTTAGATAAATTTTGTTTATATTGTCTGGTAGGCCCAAGTCAGCCAAAGGTTAATAGTTAGCCAAACAAAACTAAAGTGTTTGGACGGATAGTTCTTTTATACCTGATATGTATGTTTACAAAATGATGCTTTATTGTATTTAACCAGTTTTGGTTGCAGGAAAAGATTTGCAAAGGATATGTTTTAAAAGGATGTTAGTGAGGGTAAACCCGTTCCGCTAAGCGGCGTGGTCTCACTTAACAATTATAATCGGGATGTATAGTATTATTCACACCAGGCTTTATGTATGACTCAAAGTTTATGTTTTCCCCTTAAACTCTTGGGTGCTTAAAATTGATTTGAGTAGGTTGAGGGATTAAGGATTTTCAGGTTTTTATTAGGATGATTAATAAATCTACTAGAGGCAAGCAGGAGGCTAATAGATAGCTATTTAGGAGTTGCAGTTCTTTTTTTGTTGTTATTTCCGCTGTGTATGTATTAAGTCAATTATGACTATATAACTCTGGTCATGCAAGGGAGCATCTTCATATGTCGTTCTTGGCATATTTTGTAACAAGTATATTTTATCATTGCCTCAGAAACGCTTTGGGATTATGTAATATGAATATGGAACATCTGTTTTGAAATGTAATGGAAAAATTTTTCTTTGAAATCTGTGACTTGTTTCATATTCAAGTGCTTCTGATATTATAGAAACCATTAACATAGTCGTATTTAGTCGCCGGAAGCTAATACTATAGATGACTGTAGCATTTGTAGTGCTTAGTTTTGGGCCTCTAGATAGGGGATGTTACAGTTTACTATGAACCTGTCTAATCTGACAACTTCTTTGATTAGTCTTTGGTCATCCTATGTTCTGGTCTACCTGACCTCCTGGATGCAACTCTACTCAAATAGTAGTTAACTCAATTTATATTCACTACTGGGACAACCTAATGATTATTCTGCCCTTTTCCCCCAAAATACATTTATTGGTCCGTTATTTGGTGAATATGTTTGTAGAAGAAGTAGATAGAATAACATAACAATACCAATATCTATGGTTTAATATCCTTGAATGTATTTTCACATGTAACATGGTTAATCCCTTTAACCTATTATTTTATCAAGGAAAGCTTATTCAAAAACTCCATACTTATAAGCCATTTCAAAACTCATTTATTTTGCTATAGGGTTTCCTTTAAAAATGAGATTGTGTTCTTTGTTTTAAAAACTAAGGCTTTCGAAACCTTAGACCTCTACTTTCGAAACCATTAAAATTTATCTTTCGAAAGCTTTCAATTCTTCTTTTCAAAACACTCAAACATATGACTTTCGAAACACTTAATCTCTTTCGAAAGCATCTAAACCTTCCTTTCGAAAATATTAAAGCATATCTTTCCAACACATGGAAGCATAGCTTCGAAACCATTGGGTTTATCCTTAAAAATAACTTTTGGGTCAAAGTGAATATAAACAAAAGTACCCCTTTCGAAACTATTAACCTTTAAATAAAAGTGATTGGGGAAAACTGATGGCTTCGGAACCATCCTTTCGAAAGCTTTAATCATTTAAGTAAAAAATTTGGAAGGATAGATTCGAAACTTTTTTCGAAGCCATTGCCTTCGAAATCATTAGTATAAGTGGCTACTGGAGCCCTTTTGAAAGCATTAGGAAGCGGCTTGTTAGATTTATAAAACAAAAACTGGCCTTTTTAAAGCACTGAAACTTCAACCTATTCGAAAGGTATGAAGACGATAGTAAGCTTTCGACTTGGTTTAAAACTACCCTTTCGAAAGATTTTCTTTAAAACATAATCTAAGGCAACTTATTCGAAATCTACCCTTTCAAAACAAGAAGGTGGCAACCCTTTCGAAAGCTATATAAAAGACCTTTTCGAAAGCATTCATTAAAAACAAGGTAAGCGGCACCTCATTTGAAAGCAAAACAAATGACCTTCGAAAGCTATTTAAATTAGCCTCGACCCCTTCGAAAGCATGGTTTCGACTCCATACCTTCCGCATTTCTCCAATCCACTGCATATCAAAGCATTGATACCATGTGTATTGGTTTTGACTTAGATGGGGGCGGAAGTATGTGGTCGAAAGGTAGCTACTAGAAGTGGCAAAACATAGAATCTATGCAAAATTGTTTTATTGCCTTTTTAAGTAAATGCATTTCAACTAACTTGCCTATTTGTAAAAATATAATTGGTTGCCATAAACTTTACTAAAAATCTTTTCCTAAAAGACCGCCAAATTCATTTCGGATTTAATTAAAAATAATTAGCAAAGAAGTACTTCCCTTAAGTAAAATAATTAAGACATTTAAGTCCTCTAACTAAATTAATTTAATTTCCATAGTAAATTACTTAGGAAAAATCCCAAAAAATTCTAAAAATTCACTTTTAATATGTTATCTAACATATAAAAATTTCAGACCAAAATCTTTCATGTAATAGTCGAAACAAATTTTAAACCCAATTATTTATTTCTTCCTTCAAAAATTCATAATAAATTATCCATAGCTTGGAAAATTATGAAAATTAAAACTCATCTCCAATTAATGTTTTACATAACATATTAATTCCTCATGGAATTCGAAACCCAATTGATACAATTTTAGCCCTTAAAATCAAAATAAACATTCATAAACCATACTTGTTTGAATCAAACATATCATGAAATCCAAGCGTATCATCATTAAAATCATCATAAAGGTTTTAAACATAAAACCTGAAATCAAATGCTCAATAAAAATGAAATAGAGATGGTTTTGATTATTATTCACCTTGCTTAGGATAAGGAACTTGAGATTTGATCTTGCTTAATTCCTCTTACTTGATTCCTTAGCTTTTTTAATTGATTTTTCTCCTTTTCTTCCCCTAGGTTATGGCCGACTTGAGTTCTTTGGTTTACATTTTAGAATTTTGAATTATGAACGTGTAGATAATGGGAACAAGGGTTTACGGGTTATGGGGCTATGGTGGCGGCAAATCCCCATAATGCCCTTGCCTTATTTTCTTATTAATTATCTAATGAAACCATTTCCATAAACTCATTCTTTTTGTTTAATTAAGCATGACCTCTTATTAAATTTTCAATGCTCGATCACCTTATCGATCTAATATTTACAGTATTCTATTTAATTTATCTAATTAAATCTCCTAGATAATGTTATTAAAAATTAGGGGTGTTACAGGCTCCCCTTCTTAAAGAATTTCGTCCTTGAAATTCAGTAAGGACCAAATACTAGATATAGTAATCATCTGTAACAGCTCCTAACTACCATACTAGCCTACCTGACTAGCAACAGTCTATATAAAGCAGATATAGAACATACCGCTACAGCAGATCAGGATAAATATCTCTAATCCTATCCTCTGTCTTCCAAGTACAGTCCTTCTCGTTGTCCCTCCTCTGAACTTTCACCAACATGATTGTCTTGTTCCTTAACCTTTTCTCATCTCTCGCTACAACCCGAACTGGTTGTCTAACAAAAGTTAAATTTGGCTATACTATCAACTCTTCCAACCCTGTCGAAGGAATAGTAGTCTCTGGATCATGCACATAGTTGCGAACATTAGACACATGAAACACATTATGGACACCTGCCATACTGCTCGGTAACTCCACTCTGTGTGCGAACTTTCCGATCCTCTCTATAATTAGGAACAGACTAACATATCTTGGTGCCAGTTTCCCTGACTTTCTGAACCATACCACACCCTTCATTGGTGATACTTTAATAAAAACACTATCTCCAACTGAGAATTCTAGGTTTTTACACCTCTTATCTACGCAACTCATCTGTTTAGACTGAACTTCCTTCATCCTCTCTTGGATCAACTCAATCTTCTATATCGCCTCTCTAACCAGATTTGGACCTAAGACTAATCTGTTTCCAGTCTCCAACCAACATGTTGGTGATTTGCATGGCCTTCCATACAAAGCTTCAAAAGGCGTCATTTCTATACTAGTCTGATAACTATTATTATAGGAAAAATCCACTAAGTGTAGTTGATCCTTCCAAGATCCACCAAAGTCCAATACACAAGCTCTTAATAAATCCTCGAGTACCTTATTAACTCTCTTTGTTTGTCCATCCGTCTGAGGGTGATATGAAGTACTCATCTTAAGCTTGGTACCTAATACATCCTGTAGACTCTTCCAGAATTCACTAATAAACAAAGCATCTCTATCACTGACTATACTACTAGGAATTCCATGCAGTCTAACTATGTTCTTCATGAGCAACTTAGCTAAAACAGATGTCACCCTGGTTGACTTTACTGGAATGAAATGGGCACTCTTGGTCAGCCTGTCCACCATGACCCATATACTTTCATTTCCTCTATTTGACCTTGGCTTCCCATCTATAAAATCCATGGATATTGAATCCCATTTCCAAACTGGTATGTCCAAATGCTGAAGCAATCCACTCGGCTTCTGATGTTCGGCCTTCACATGATGACAGTTTGCACAGTGCCTAACCCACAAGCCAACATCTCTCTTCATACCTTCCCAATAGAAGCTCCTCTTCATATCTTGATACATCATGGTCCCTCCAAGATGAATTGTAAACTTGGACCGATTACATTCTCTAAGAACTTCCTTCCTCAAGTCCTCTACATTCGGAACAGACAACCGTCCCTTCTTTCTCAACCAACACCTCTGGTCAAGACTAAATCCTTTAGATCATCGATCTCAGTTCCAACCTCAAGCCTTCTAACTTTCTCGGCTAATAATGGATCCTCCTTCTGCTTAGAATCATTCCTTTTGATCAACATTGGTTGAACTTCCAAACATGAAAACATGGCGACGCTCTGACTAGAACTAGCAGTCGATCTTAACTGCACACTACAAGTAGTCAAAGCTTCTAAATCTTTCCGTTCTGCCAACATAGCTAACACCACATTTTGATGTCTTTTGCTAAGAGCATCCACTACCTTTTTTCCTTTCCCAGGTGTATATTCTATACCAAAATCATAAGCTGCTAAAAACTCCAGCCACCTTTGCTGTTTCATATTCAACTCCTTCTGAGAGAATAAATATCGTAAGGACTTATGATCTGTGTATAGCTCAAATCTACCCCTTAAGAGATAATGTCTCCATATCTTTAAAGCAAAGATCACCGCAGCCAACTCCAAATCATGAGTAAGATATCACATTTCATGCGGTCTAAGCTGTCGTGAAGCATAGGCAATAACTTTACCCTTCTCCATCAACACAGCCCCTAATCCGGTCCCACATGCATCGGTATACACCACCAATCCTTGGTTTCCGTCTAGAACCACTAATACAGGCGTGTTGGTCAACAAATGCTTTAACTTAAGAAATACTTCCTCACATTTTTCAGACCAAACAAACTTCACGTCCTTCCTGGTTAACTTAGTCAAAGGTGCTTCTATTCGCGAAAAATCCTTAATGAATCTCCAGTAATAGCCAGCAAGTCCAAGAAAACTTCTAATCTCAGTCACCGTCTTTGGTCTCTTCCAGTTATTAATAGCTTCGATCTTATCTTGATCGATTGACAAGCCCTTCTATGAAACCACGTGACCAAGAAACTTAACCTCTTTCTTCCAAAAATGACACTTGGAAAACATCGCTCTCAGCTGATGCTGCCTCAGCGTCTCAAAACACTACTCTAAGATGATCTTCTTGCTCTCTTTCATCCTTAGAGTATACTAAAATGTCATCTATAAACACCAACACGAACCTGCCCAAGTACTCTCGAAAAACTCGGTTCATCAGATCCACGAAGAAAGATGGTGCGTTCGTTAACCCAAATGGCATTACTAACCACTCATATGAACCATACCGAGTCCGAAATACTGTCAATGGAATACTGTCCTCTGCCACTCTTAATTGATGGAAACCTGTCGCCAAATCCAATTGGTAAAATACTCTGGCTGCACACAACCGATAAAATAGATCATCGATTCTCGGCAAATGATACTTATTCTTAATCATCTTCTCGTTTAACTTACGATAGTCGGTACACATCCTTAACAACCCATCCGGTTTCTTCACGAACACCATGGCCACTCCCCAAGGCGAACTGCTTGGTCGAATAAAATTTCTCCCTTCTAGATCCACTAGACGAACCTTCAATTCCTTCATCTCGGTCGGTGTTATCCTGCTAAGGTCTACTTACAGGTTTAGCTCCTGGTACAAGATCTATTCGAAATTCAACAGCTCGTGCTAGTCCAATAATCGGCTCAAAAACATCTGAAAATTCTCTTACTACTCAAGCTTGACTTAACTCTTCTTCCACTTCCATTGCTCTTAACAAAGCACAAGCACTTCGGTCAGAATTCTCCAGTGAGAATATGATTCAGTTATGACTATCAGGGTGTCTCAACGATATTTCCCTATCCTAGCAAAATATCCTAGCATCATATTTACCCAACCAATCCATACCCAAAATGATCCCGAAATCTACAAAATCAAAAACACATAGACTATATGCAAACTTATGACCTAACAAATCAAGTTCTAACTGTTCACATCTCATCCCTAGAGGTACATACCCTCCTATCGGATTCACAACCCTTAAGGAAGTAACAAGGTATGTGGGCTCTAGACATAACCCACCAACCAAACACTGAGATATAAATGAATGCGATGCACCGATATCAAATAATACCCTAACAAGTATACTCTGAATCAAAAGTGTACCTTCCATCATAGTCTTTCCATTCTCAGCAGCAGTTGGTCTAGCAGATGATGGTCCAACAGCAAAGACTTTTCCCATGTCCGCTCTGACTGCTTCTGGACACTGATCCTTATAATGCCCAACCTGGTCAGTGCTAAAGCACTTCACACGCTTCTTTTCTGCAGCCTTCTTCCCCTTGCCTATCCGGCATTCATGAGCATAATGACCCTTCTTATGACACTTGAAACAGACTAGATCAGCCTTTGCCTTCTGGGCAGCATCTCCCTTCTGGGTTCCCTTCTTCTTAAAGAACTCCCTCTTCTTTCCCTGAGAACCCTGGATTTCAACCGGCTTCTCCTTCCCATAAATAGCAAGCATTTCCTCATGTCAGATTGCCATCTCCACAACATCATTACAAGGATCATGGAGATGTGGCAGGGTCGCCCTAGCAATCTATGGTCTCAATCCCCAAATAAACTTCTCATTCCTCTTGATGACGGTATCAATGGTAGCATACCCAAATCTGGACAGCTCAACAAACTTAGCAGCATACTCAATTACCGACATCTCGCCTTGCACCAAATCCATGAACTTTCTCAACAATGCCGACTTAGCAACTTCAGACAAAAACCTCTGCTCGAATCTCCTTCGAAATTTTGCCCAAGTTAACTCTTCCTCAGGAACTCCGGCAGTAACATTATTCTACCAATGAAGCACTGCTCCTTGCAACTGTATAGAGGCTAGTCTCCTCTTTTGCTCATCATTCAATCCCAAGTCAGTGAAGATCCTTTCATAGTGCAACAACAAATTCTCAACTTCTGCAGCATCCGTTCCCACAAACGGTTCCCCATCGAAACTGGTTTAATCTCTGCTTATCTTAGCATAGTTGTTTCTAATTGGTGCCATAGGATTAGCTCATCCATCATTCCGAGCTACTCCAGCAGCTGCTCCAACTTGCATCATATTGACAAAGAATAGATACATTGTTCCCATATCTACTGGTGGATTTCCAGCACCTACATTGGCATCTGCATTTTGATTAGAATTTGACAGTCGACTCTGATTTCTCCTGTTGGGTCGAGCATTCCCATTTATTGTGATGCTTCCTCCACTGAGATTTCCTCTTCTGTTTCCTGCCTCCATATCTTCCTTTCTCGTAAATCTGCATACGAGCCTTAGTAAGATACAGAAGAACGGTCTAAGAGAGATGGGAATGCGTACTTATATATATATATCAAATAAAAGTACGTTACTATAACATTAACCCAAACCCCGATCTTATTTTCTGATTCATTGAATTATGTTTTGAAAAAACCTTTTAGGCTTAAATTTCATTTAAATTTTCATAAACATATGCTCTGATACCAACTTGTAACACCCCTCACTTGGAGGCCCAAAACTAACGGCTACGAATGCTGTAGTCATCCATAGTTATTAATTCTCGACGACCAAATACGGTAATGTTAGATGCATTGACATAACAAAGACACATGGATATGTAAAAATTTTAAAACTACAAAAAAAATTCCTCATTCCATTCCAAATCATATTTCAAATTCATTACATAATCCCACATTCGAGAGCCACGTTCAGAGAAATTATAATTATTACAACATATGCCAAGAGCGGCATATGAAGATGCTCCCTTGGATGATCAGAGTCTAAACTAAACAAACACAACGGAATCAAAATATAAAAGAACTCCAACTTCCTATCCTGCCTCCTGCATGTCTTCAGAATCTTATTCATCTAAAGGAGAACTTGAAAACCTCAACTCTAACACTACTCAAAATTAATTCAGCACCCGAGAGTTTAAGGGGAAAACATAAACTTCGAGTCAGACATAAAGCTTGGTATGAATAATAACATACCATCTCAAACCATTTAGATATCAAGTGAGACCATGCCGCTTAGTGGAACGGGTTTTCCCCTTACTAGTACCTTAACCAAAATTTATAATAACCATATACTGTTCCCCTGCATCCACAATTGTTAAAAACATAGCCATTTAAAATATCATGATGATATGCAAACAAGTAATTTATTTTGGATTTCTCATCCCCATTTATTTGACTATCTGTCTCAGTTATAGTTTCTAAGGTCACTATTAAACTATTAGTTTTCATGGGATGACTAAAAACCTGTTTAAAGCTTATGGACTATCTGCTCGGTCTCATAGTTTTCATGGGATCACTAAGAACCTATTGGCCCCTGCTAATAACTTCAATAATTCATGGGTTCTCCCTGAAGCTATTGGTATCTCCAATAACTTCTCTCATATCATAGTTTTCATGGGTTGACAAAGAACCTATTGACTTATGTCAATAACTTTATCCGGATATAGTTTTCATGGGACCACTACGAACCTATTAGCCCCTGCCAATAACTCTTTCCAAACATAGTTTTCATGGGTTTATGTAACACCCCATATTTTTAGTAACATCACTTAGGATATTAATTAGTTAAATAAAATAAAATAATGTAATATGATTAATGAATTGAGATTTGATTTAACCAAGGGTAGCTGTGCCATGTTAAATGTAAATCAAAACGAGATAGCATAAACAAAAGTGTAAGGAAATAAGGGAGGGCAAAATGGGAAATAGGATGAACCTATACCCTAAACCCTTAGGAAATCAAACACGCGTTCATTTCATTTTTTTCTCAAGCAAAAATACTCTAAGGCCGACCACCATTAACAATCTCAAGAGAGGATAAAGCTAGGATTTCAAGAGGAGAAGTAAATTAACTTATTCAACATCAAATCTCACATCTTTAATCACAAAGCTAAGGTGAATGATTACTACATCCCATTTTTCTAATAGTTTTTGACTTTAAGGTTAATCCGAAGTGATTTTTCATGATAATGCCAGGTTTGAATGATTTAAAGTTTATATATGCTTATTGATGATTTATGAATATTCATATTAGTTTTTATGATGTGTATGGTATGAACCCTATTAAATGACATCCAAATGCCTTGAAAATTTAAATGTAGAACATAAATGATATTTTAGAGATGGGTTTCAATTTTCATAATTTTCTGAATTAGTGTGATTTTATAGTGAAGAAAATGATTATTTGGGTTTTAAATTATTTACGGCCAAATAAATAATTATTTGGGTCTGAAATTTATATATGTTAGAAAACATACTAAAAATGATTTTCTGGAATTTTTGTAGAATTTTACTGAGTTTTTGATGAATATATAAAATTATTTAAGGTATGAGACTTAAATGTTTTATATACTTAATTAAGGAGAAGGGGTATTTTGTAAAATAAAATCATTATTTATTTCTGAAAATATTGGAAGCACTTTTGAAAAAGTATTTAGCAACCAATAAGAATTTGACAAACAATGGCAGGTTAGTTGAAAAGTTTTTTCTTTTAAGTTAAAAACAAAAATAACACCTTTTTAGCATGTTCCGCCACTGTCGGAACAGGTGGTTACGACCGGGTCATTTCGCCACAAAGTTTTCGAAACCAATGCAGATGGTATCAAGCTACTTGGTACGTAGGGTATTGGATAAAGGCGAAGGGTACTTAGTCGAAATGTTTGGTTCTGAAGGGGTTGGAGTAAGCCTTGTTTTAAAAACCAAAGGAGCGCCTGCTTTGCTTTCGAAGGTTTAGGTTTCAACTAATTAGGCTTTCGACTGGGTCAATTATTTTCATAGGAAAGGTTTCAAATGGGTTGCACTCTTTTATTTTAAGTAATGCTTTCGAATGGGTCGAAACCCCTAGCTTCCGCCTTTCTACCTTTCGAAGTCGATGGTTTCGGAAGTTATAATTAACTTTTAGAATTAGCCACTTCTCCAATACTTTTGAAGGGATGGTTTCGACACCATAACTTCTTTACTTAGGAATAGGTTTCGAAAGTAAGGTTTCGACTTCCATGTTTGAAATGACCCTTTTTGTTCTGATTGAAGTATAACCCAAAGGTTTCGAAAGAGTTGATTTAAATGGTTTTGAAAGGTGTTTTTCCACATGTTTTAAATTAAACCCAAGGGCTTTTGAAAGGTTTGAGTTTCTAAAGGTTTAAGGCTTTCAGAAGGTGTTTAAAATGGTTTCAAAGGGGTGGTTCCCCAAAGGGTTTCGAAGGAGTCGAAAGGTACTATTTTCTGATGGTTTCGAAATGGTTGAAATTGAAGGTTTTCCAAGGTTTTCTAAAGGCAATGTTTTGAAGTATTTTAAGACATGATTTATTAAGTTTTAATGCTTTTGAAAGGAAGGTTTTTAAAGGTTTCAAAAGGCTTTAAGAATGGTTTCAAAAGGAAAGCTTTGGCCTAGACAAATAAAGGGTTTTACTTAATTTCGAAAGAGATGCTTTCAAAGGTTTGGAAAGGGGTACTTTCAATGGAATCGAAAGGGGGACTTTCAAGTGTTTAAATGTTTTCATCAACTAAGGTTTGAGTAAAGTGTATATATATATATATATATAAAACATGGAAAGGTGATTTTGAGTAAAGCATAAAGATTATATATTTTCCTTGTGTGAGTTTGATTTAAAGGTTTTGAATCATTTTGAAAGGTTTTCAAGGAAAATCACGGGATGAGATCCCTAAGTGAAAATGACTCAGATATTAGAATACTAGATGGGACTGGTATAGGGTCGCGCCCTATACATTAGCTATTGGCCCCAGCTAATTTTTGTCCAAAATTCCAGTGTTTAGGGCTTTGTCACAGGTAAGACTAAAATTAGGATTACACACAGAAGAGAATATATATTTGTATACAAATAGGTTATTGGTGAGCCCGCAAAACCATTAGGGTCAGGTGACCTTGAAAGATGATTGAGTTAGGGACAACCATCCAGAAGAGAAGTATTTAACAGATAGTTAGGGATAGACCGTCCAGAAGAAGAGTGTCTAACAGATATTTGATAAATTTTGTTTATATTGTTTGGTAGGCCCGAGTCAGCCAAAGGTTAATAGTTAGCCAAACAAAACTGAAGTATTTGAATGGATAGTTCTTTTATTACCTGATATGTATGTTTACATAATGATGCTTTATAGCATTTAACCAGTTTTGGTTTTAGGAAAAGATTTGCAAAAGATATGTTTTAAAAGGATGTTAGTAAAGGGAAACTCATTCCGTTAAGTGGCATGGTCTCACTTAACATTAATAATCGGGATGTATAGTATTATTCACACTAGGTTTTATGTCTGACTCGAAGTTTATGTTTTCCCCTTAAACTCTTGGGTGCTCAAAATTAATTTGAGTAGGTTGAGGGATTAAGGATTTTTAGGTTTTTAGTAGGATGACGAATAAAGCTACCGAAGGCAAGCAGAAGGCTAACAAATAGCTATTTAGGAGTTGTAGTTCTTTGTTTTGTTGTTATTTCCGCTGTGTATGTATTAAGTCAATTATGACAGTACAACTCTGATCATGGAAGGGGGCATCTTCATATGTCGCTATTGGCATATTTTGTAATAAGTATATTTTATCATTGCCTGGGAAACGTTTTGGGATTATGTAATATGAATATGGAATTTCTGTTTTGAAATGTAATGGAAAAATGTTGCTTTGAAATCTATGACTTGTTTCATATTCAAGTGCTTCTGATATTATAGATACCATAAACATAGCCGTTTTTGGTCGTCGGAAGCTAATACTATAGTTGACTGCAACATCTGTAGCGCTTAGTTTTGGGCCTCTAGATAGGGGATGTTACAACTTGGTATCAGAGCATGATTTATGAAATACTTTAACTAAAATTGATTTTTGAAAACATAATCCTTAGAAATTAGAGTTAAGATCGGGTTATGGGATAACGCTATAGTAACGTACTTGTATTTGCTATATATAAGTATACGCTGTATCTCTAGACTCCTATCTTTGTTAGGCTATTCATCTGTATCTCACGAGACTTGGATACAGATATGGATGGAAGAAGAGGCAGAGTTAATCTTGGAGGAGACAGCACCACAACAAATGGAAATGCCCGACTGAATGCTATAAGATGTCAAGGTCAGGCTCAAGCTGAAAATGTTGGTCATATGATTCCCCAAGTGGTTATAGGAGCCATTTATCAGTTTTCCGTAAATATGATGCAAGCCAGAATCGCAGTTAGAGTTGTTGGAGGGAATGCTGCTGGAGGAGGAGTTTTGGAAGCTCCGATAGTCAACCATTATGCTAACTTGAGCAGAGACTATGTCAGGCTTGGAGGAAAGCCATTTATTGGAACAAAGGATGCTATCGAAGTGGAAAACTGGCTGCTACATTATGAGAGGATTTTCGCCGACTTAGGACTTAACGACAAGCAGAAAAGGTGACTTGCTTCAAGACAGCTTCAGGAAGCTGCTCTATTTTGGTGGAGTACTGTAACAGCTGGTGTATATGAGGAGACTATGACGTGGGCAAGTTCAAGAGGAGGTTTCAAGAAAGATTCATGTCAGTGATGGCGCAATCTATGTTGGTTAGAAAGTTTGCTGAACTGGAACAAGGGGAAATGTCTGTTTTGGAATATGCTGGAAGGTTTGAAGAGTTAGCCTGATATGGGTATGCCACTGTTGACACAATGATAAAAAGAAATGAGAAGTTTATTAGAGGTTTGAAGCCAGAGTTGGCGAGAGCTACTTTACCACACATCAGAGATCTATGTGATGTGGTAGAAGAAGTGGCGTTGAGGCATGAAGAGATGTTGGCTTGTTTAGAGAAGAAGAAAGAGGTCCAGGTTGGGCAGGGCCAAAAGAGAAAGTTTTTCCACAAGAAGAATGCTCAGAAAGGAGGAGCAGCGAAGAAGGGAAAGTCTGAGGTGGTCTGTTATAAGTGCGACAAGAAAGGACATTATGCTCAAGTGTATCGTACCGGAAAAGGAAAAGGAAAGGATGTGATTGAAAAGAAGAACATCAGGTGTTTTAATTGTGATTAGATCGGCCACTACAAGAATCAATGCAAAGAGCCCGCGAAGGATGGAAAGGGCCAAGTATATGCATTAGAGCCCTCAGCTTCGAGACTAGAGGTGTAGGAGAAGGGAAAGGCTGTTCTAGGATGCACGCTACAGATTCACGGTATGTCTGTTAGCATTCTGTTTGATACTGGTGCATCGTAGTCTTTTATTTATTGATGTTTGGTAGATAAGCTTAACCTAGAACCCTCATATTTAGTTACTTCCTTAAGGGTTGCAAATCCGATATGAGGGTATGCAACACTTGGGATGAGGTGTGACCATTTAGAGTTTGATTTGTTAGGTCATGCTTTTGTTTGCTGTTTGCATGTATTTGACTTTGTGGGGTTTGGTATTATTCTTGGGATGGACTGGTTAAGTAAGTATGATGCTAAGATATTTTGCCATGATAGGAAAATATTACTTAGGCACCCTGATTGATTTAGTGCCTGGAGTAGAGCCGGTGAGTAGGCCGCGAAGCAGGATGACACCTACAGAAATGAAGGAAGGTGCAACTCGTGGATTTAGAAGGCAAGAGTTTTACTAGACCAAGTAGTTCACCTTAGGGAGCAGCCGCAATGTTTGCTAAGAAGCTGGATGTATCGTTAAGGCTATGTATCGGTAATTGTAAGTTGAATGAGAAGACGATAAAGAACCGATATCCATTGCCGAAAATAGACGATTTGTTCGATCGGTTAAGTGGAGCCAAGGTATTCTCTCGGTTGGATTTGGCGATAGGATTTCATCAGCTTAGAGTAGCAAAGGATAATATTCCTTTGACGGTGTTAGGACTCGATATGGATTGTACGAATGGTTAGTTATGCCATTCGGACTAACTAATGCGCCGACATTCTTTGTGGATTTGATGAACTGGATTTTCCAAGAGCACTTGGACAGGTTCATGTTAGTCTTCGTAGATGATATTCTGATATACTCTAAGGATGAAAAGGAGCATGAACTCCATCTTAGAGTTGTGCTTGAGACGTTGAGGGTGCATAAGTTGAAGGCGAAATTTTCAAAGTGCCATTTTTGGAAGAAGGAAGTAATGTTTCTAGGTCATGTAGTCTCAGAGAAAGGTGGTCAGTGGATCCGACTAAGATTGAAGCGGTGAATAATTGGAAGAGGCCCGAGACGGTGAACGAGATAAAGAGTTTTCTCGGATTGGTCGGATATTATCAAATGTTTACAAAGGATTTTTCGCGGATGGCTGCACCGATGACTAAGCTAACACGAAAGGATGTGAGGTTTGTATGGACTGATAAGTGTGAGGAAGCATTCCAGAGCTTGAAACACTTATTGACCCATGCACCGGTGTTGGTGGTTCCGGAGGGGAATTAAGATTTGGTAGTTTATACTGATGCGTGTGGAACTAGAGTGGGAGCTGTGTTGATGCAGAGGGGTAAAGTGATTGCTTATGCTTCTAGACAGCTTAGACCGCATGAGGTTAGATATCCAACGGATGACTTAGAATTAGCTGTAGTTATATTTGCTTTGAACGTGTGGAGGCATTACCTTTTGGGAGAGAGGTTTGAGCTTTATACGGATCATAAGTCATTGAAGTACTTGTTCACTTAGAAGGAGCTGAAAATAAGACAGTAGAGATGGTTGGAGTTTATTACTGCTTATGATTTTGGAATTGAGTACACACTGGGAAAAGGGAATAAGGTAGCGGATTCACTTAGCAGGAAACATCAGAATGAGGTGTTGGCGATGATTGCTGAGTGGAAAGATTTGGAAGCATTGTCAGATTGTAGAGTGCAGTATAGATCTGAGACTGAGTCTAGTGAAGAAAGTGCTATGTTATCTTGTTTAGAAGTTCGACCGGTAATGATTGTGCTATGTTATCTTGTTTAGAAGTTCGACCGGTAATGATTGAGAAGATAGCTTCTAAACAAGAGGAGGATCTAGTTTTAGTTGAACGGATCAGGAAGTTAAGAGAAGGAATGGAGAGCGATGACTTAAAGGATTTCAGTCTTGACCAGAATGGATGGTTGAGAAAGAAAGGAAGGTTATGTGTTCCGAATGTAGGAGACATCAGGAAGGAAGTTCTGGAGGAATGCCATCGTTCGAAGTTCACTATTCATCCAGGAGGAACAAAGATGTATCGGGATATAAAGAGGAGTTTATTCTGGGAAGGTATGAAACGGGCATTGGTTTATGTGTAAAGCAGTGCTTGAATTGCCAGTAGGCAAAGGCTGAACACCAGAGCCAAGTGGATTGCTTCAACCGTTGGATGTTCTGATCTGGAAGTGGGGTTCTGTTTCTATGGACTTTATAGATGGGTTGCCAAGATCTAGTAGGGGAAATGAAAGTATATGAGTCATAGTAGATAGACTGACAAAGAGTGCCCATTTCATTCCAGTAAAGTCAACTAGGACGGCACCTATTTTGGCGAAGTTGTTTATGAAGAATGTGGTTAAACTGCACCGAATTCCTAGTAGTATTGTTAGTGAAAAAGATTCTTTGTTCACTAGTGAGTTCTGGTAGAGTCTACAGGAAAATTTAGGAACCAAGCTCAAAATGTGTACCGCTTACCATCCATAGACCGATGGGAAAACAGAAAGAGTAAACAAAATCTTGGAGGATTTGTTACGAGCTTGTGTATTGGATTTTGGGGGATCATGGAAAGACCATCAACAATTAGTCGAGTTTTCATATAACAATAGTTATCAGGCTAGTATTGGGATGGCACCGTTTGAAGCTTCTTATGGAAGGCCATGCAAATCTCCTGCATGTTGGTTGGAGACCGGGGATAGGTTGGTTCTTGGTCCGAATTTAGTCAGAGAAGTCGCGAAGAAGATTGAGTTGATTCGTGCTAGAATGAAAGAGGCTCAGTCTAGGCAGAAGAGTTATGCAGACAGAATAAGAAAAAAGTTAGAGTTCTCCTTTGGAGATTATGTGTTTTATTTAAGTTTCACCGATGATGGGTGTGATTAGATTCGGAAAATCAGGAAAGTTAGCACCGAGATTCGTTGGACCTTTTCGTATTATTGAGAGGATCGGGAAACTCACATATAGAGTGGAGTTACCTAGTAGTTTGGCTGAAGTCCATGATGTTTTCCCTGTTTCTCATCTTAGAAAATGTGTTAGAGACCCGGAGACTACTATAGCACCGACAGTGTTAGAAGATTTAGTGGTAGAACCAGACTTGACTATAGTTAGAAAGCCGATTCGAATAGTTACGAAAGATGAGAAGAGGCTAAGGAACAAGACAACCAGACTAGTGAAAGCCTAGTGGAGTGACGACGGTAGAGACTGTACTTAGGAGACTGAGAGCAGAATTAGACACACATCCTAATTTGTTTGATGGTATGTTTTACATCTTTGATTGATTATGTACCTTATCGTAATTTCGAGGACGAAATTCTTTAAGGAGGGGAGTTTGTAACACCCTATATTTTTAGTAACATTACTTAGGATATTTAATTAGTTAAATAAAATAAAATAATATAAGATGATTAATGAATTGAGATTTGATTTAACCAAGGGTAGCCGTGCCATGTTAAATGTAAATCAAAATGAGATAGCATAAACAAAAGTGTTAGGAAATAAGAGTGGGCAAAATGGAAAATAGGATGAACTTATAACCTAAACCCTTAGGAAATCAAACACACGTTCTTTTCATTTTTTTCTCAATAAAAAATACTCTAAGGTCGGCCACCATTAACAATCTCAAGAGAAGATAAAGCTAGGAGCTCAAGAGGAGAAGTAAATCAACTTATTCAACATCGAATCTCACATCTTTAATCACAAAGCTAAGGTGAATGATTACTACATCCCATTTTTCTTATAGTTTTCGGTTTTAAGGTTAATACGAAGTGATTTTGCATGATAATGCCATGTTTAAATGATTAAAAGTTTATATATGCTTGTTGATAATTTATGAATGTTCATATTAGTTTTTATGCTATATTTGATATGAAAACCCTATTAAATGACATTCAAATGCTTTGGAAATTTAAATGTAGATCATAAATGATATTTTAGTGATGGGTTTCTATTTTCATAATTTTCTGAATTAGTGCGGATTTTATAATTTTCTAGTGAAGAAAATGATTATTTGGGTTTTAAATTATTTACGGCTAAATAAATAATTATTTGGGTCTGAAATTTATATATGTTAGAAAACATATTGAAATTTTCTAGAATTTTTATAGAATTTTCCTAAGTGTTTTGATGAATATATAAAATTATTTAAGGTATGGGACTTAAATGTTTTATATATTTAATTAAGGAGAAGGGGTATTTTATAAAATAAAATAATTATTTGTTTCTAAAAATATTGGCAGCACTTTTGAAAAAGATATTTAGCAACCAATAAGAATTTGACAAACAATGTCAGGTTAGTCGAAAAGTTTTCTCTTTTAAGTTATAAAAAAATAACAACACTTTTTAGCGTGTTCTGCCACTTTTGTAAGAGGGGGTTCCGACTAGGTCGTTTCGCCACAAAGCTTTCAAAACCAATGCACATGGTATCAAGCTACTTGGTATGTAGCGTATTGGATAAAGGTGAAGGGTACTTAGTCGAAACGTTAGGTTCTGAAGGGGTTGGAGTATGCCTTGTTTAAAAAAATCAAAGGAGCGCCTGCTTTGCTTTCGAAGGTTTAGGTTTCGACTCAATTGGCTTTCGACTGGGTCAATTATTTTCAAAGGAAAGGTTACGAATAGGTTGCACTCTTTTATTTTAAGTAATGCTTTCAAAGGGGTCGAAACCCCTAGCTGCTGCATTTCTATCTTTCGAAGTTAATGGTTTCGGAAGGTATACTTAACTTTTAAAATTTGCCACTTCTCCAGTACTTTTGAAGGGATGGTTTCAACACCATCACTTCTTTACTTAGGAATAGGTTTCGAAAGGAAGGATTCGACTTAAATGTTTTAAATGATGTTCTGATTGAAGTATAACCCAAAGGTTTCGAAAGAGTTGATTTAAATGGTTTCGAAAGGTGTTTTCCACATGTTTTAAATTGAACCCAAGTGCTTTCGACAGGTTTGAGTTTCTAAAGGTTTAAGGCTTTCGAAAGGTGTTTAAAATGGTTTCGAAGGGGTGGTTCCCCAATGGGTTTCGAAGGAGTCAAAAGGTACGATTTTCTGATGGTTTTGAAAGGTTGAAATGGAAGGTTTTCCATGGTTTTCTAAAGGCAATGTTTTGAAGTATTTTAAGATATGATGTCTAAGTTTTTAATGCTTTCGAAAGGAAGGTTTTTAAAGGTTTCGAAAGGGTTTAAGCATGGTTTTAAATGGGAAGATTTGGCCTTTTGGCCAAGATAAATAAAGGGTTTTACTTGGTTTCGAAAGAGACGCTTTCAAAGGTTTGGAAATGGGTACTTTCAATGGAATCGAAAATGGGACTTTCAAGTGTTTAAATGTTTTCATCAACTAAGGTTTGAGTAAAGTATATATATAACATGGCAAGGTGATTTTGAGTAAAGCATAAAGAGTATATATTTTCCTTGTGTGAGTTTGATTTAAAGGTTTTAAATCATTTTGAAAAGGTTTTCAAGGAAAATTATGGGAAGGGATCCCTAAGTGAAAACGACTCAGATATTAGAATACCAGATGAGACTGCTATAGGATCGCGCCCTATACATTAGCTATTGGCCACAGCTAATTTTTGTCCAAAATTCCAGTGTGTAGGGCTTTGTCACAAGTAAGACTAAAATTATGATTACATATAGAAGAGAATATATATTTGTACATAAATAGGTTATTGGTGAGCCTGTAAAACCATTAGGATCAGGTGACCTTGGAAGATGATTGAGTTAGGGACAGACCGTCCAGAAGAGAAGTATTTAATAGGTAGTTAGGGACAGACTGTCCAGAAGAAGAGTGTCTAACAGATGTTAGATAAAATTTTTTTATATTGTCTGGTAGGCCCGAGTCAGCCAAAGGTTAATAGTTAGCCAAACAAAACTAAAGTGTTTGAACGGATAGTTCTTTTATTACCTGATATGTATGTTTACATACAGATGCTTTATTGTATTTAACCAGTTTTGGTTGCAGGAAAAGATTTGCAAAAGATATGTTTTAAAAGGATGCAAAAGATATGTTTTAAAAGGATGTTAGTGAGGGTAAACTCGTTCCGCTAAGCGGAGCGGTCTCACTTAACATTTATAATTGGGATGTATAGTATTATTCACACCAGGCTTTATTTCTGCTATGTATGTATTAAGTCAATTATGACTATATAACTCTGATCATGCAAGGGGGCATCTTCATATGTCACTCTTGGCGTATTTTGTAACAAGTATATTTTATCATTGCCTCGGAAATGCTTTGGGATTATGTAATATGAATATGGAACATCTATTTTGAAGTGTAATAGAAAAATGTTGCTTTGAAATCTGTGACTTGTTTCATATTCAAGTGCTTACGATATTATGGATACCATTAACATAGCAGTATTTAGTCGCCGGAAGCTAATACTATAGATGACTGCAGCATTTGTAGTGCTTAGTTTTGGGCCTCTTGATAGGGGATGTTACAGTTTACTATGAACCTATCTAATCTGACACTTCTTTGATTAGTCTTTGGTCATCCTATGTTCTGGTCTACCTGACCTCCTGGATGCAACTCTACTCATATAGTAGTTAACTCAATTTATATTCATTACTGGGTCAACCTAACTGATTATTTTGCCCTTTTTCCCCAAAATACAGTTATTGGTCCGTTATTCGGTGAATATGTTTGTAGAAGAAGCAAATACAATAACATAACATAACAATACCAATATCCATGGTTTAATATCCCTGAATGCATTTTCACATGTAACATGGTTAATCCCTTCAACCTATTATTTTATCAACGAAAGCTTATTCAAAAACTCTATACTTATAAGCCATTTCAAAACTCATTTATTTTGCAATATTTTTTCCTTTAAAAATGAGATTGGGTTCTTTGTTTTGAATCTAAGGCTTTCGAAACCTTAGACCTCTACTTTCAAAACCATTAAAATCTATCTTTCGAAAGCTTTCAATTTTTCTTTTCAAAACACTCAAACATATGACTTTCGAAACACTTAATCTCTTTCAAAAGCATCTAAACCTTCCTTTCGAAAATATTAAAGTATATCTTTCCAACACATAGAAGCATAGCTTCGAAACCATTTGAAAGTACCTCTTTCGAAACCATTGGTTTATCCTTAAAAATAACTTTTGGGTCAAAGTGAATATAAACGAAAGTACCCCTTTCGTAACCATTAACCTTTAAATAAAAGTGATTAGGGAAAAATGATGGCTTCGGAACCATCCTTTCGAAAGCTTTAATCATTTAAGTAAAACATTTGAAAGGATAGATTCGAAACTTCTTTCGAAGCCATTGCCTTTGAACCATTAGTATAAGTGGCTACTGGAGCCCTTTTGAAAGCATTGGGAAGCGGCTTGTTAGATCTATAAAACTGGTCTATTGAAAGCATTGAAACTGCAACCTATTCGAAAGGTATGAAGACGACAGTAAGGTTTCGACTTGGTTTAAAACTACCCTTTCAAAAGATTTTCTTTAAAACATAATCTAGGGCAACTTATTCAAAAGCTACCCTTTCAAAATTAGAAGGTGGCAACCCCTTCGAAAGCTATATATAAGACCCTTTCGAAAGCATTCATTAAAAACAAGGTAAGCGGCACCTCATTTGAAAGCAAAACAAAAGACCTTCGAAAGCTATTTAAATTAGCCTCAACCCCTTCGAAAGCATGGTTTCGACTCCATACCTTTCGCATTTCTCCAATCCACTGTGTATCAAAGCATTGATACCATGTGTATTGGTTTTGACTTAGATGGGGGCAGAAGTATGTGGTCGAAAGGTAGCTACTGGAAGTGGCGAAACATAGAATCTATGCAAAACTGTTTTATTGCCTTTTTAAGTAAATGCTTTTCAACTAACTTGTCTATTTGTAAAAATATAATTGGTTGCCATAAACTTTACTAAAAATCTTTTCCTAAAAAACTACCGAATTCATTTCGGATTTAATTAAAAATAATTAACAAAGAAGCCCTTCCCTTAAGCAAAATATTTAAGACATTTAAGTCCTCTAACTAAATTAATTTAATTTCCATAGTAAATTACTTAGGAAAAATCCCTAAAAGTTCTAAAAATTCACTTTTAATATGTTATCTAACATATAAAAATTTCAGACCCAAAATCTTTCTTGTTATAGTAAAAACAAATTTTAAACCCAATTATTTATTTCTTCCTTCAAAAATTCATAATAAATTATCCATAGCTTGGAAAATTATGAAAATTGAAACCCATCTCCAAATTAATGTTTTACATAACATATTAATTCCTCATGGAATTTGAAACCCAATTGATACAATTTTAGCCCTTAAAATCAAAATAAACATTCATAAACCATAATTGTTTGAATCAAACATATCATTAAATCCAAGTATATCATCATTAAAATCATCATAATGGTTTTAAACATAAAACCCGAAATCAAATGCTCAATAAAAATGAAATAGAGATGGTTTTGATTATTATTCACCTTGCTTAGGATAAGGAACTTGAGATTTGATTTTGCTTAATTCCCCTTGCTTGATTCCTTGGCTTTTAATTTATTTTTTCTCCTTTTCTTCCCCTATGTTATGGCTGGCTTGAGTTCTTTGGTTTACGTTTTAGAATTTTGAATTATGAACGTGTAGAGAATGGGAACAAGAGTTTAGGGCTTATGGGGCTATGGTGGCAGCAAATCCCCGTAATGCCCTTGCCTTATTTTCTTATTAATTTTCTAATGAAACCATTTCCATAAACTGATAAACCCATTCTTTTTGTTTAATTAAGCACGACCTCTAGTTAAATTTTCAAATCTCAATACCTTATGACTCTAATATTTGCATTATTCTATTTAATTTATCTAATTAAATCTCCTGAATAATGTTATTAAAAATTAGGGCTGTTACATTCTGATAACATGGATACTATTAATATTACCATATTTTGTCACTAGAAGTTAATACTATAGATGACTGTAGCATTTGTAGCGCTTAGCTTCGGGCCTCAAGATAGGGGATGTTACAGTATGCAGGTTTATCGATCCTCTCTATTATAGAAAATGAACCAACATATATCAGTGCCAACTTTCTAGTCTTCCCAAATCTTATTATAACACCCATCATTGGTAATAGTGGAATAAAAAAAAAATCTCCAATCGAGAATTCCAAGTCCTTACGCTATTTTTGCGTAACTTTTCTGTCTTGATTGAGCTTCCTTCATCCCTGCTAGGATTAATTCAATCTTTTATGTGGCTTCTTTCACCAAATCCGAACCAAGCGTTGGTCTATCCTCGGTCTCTAACCAAAATGCCGATGATTTACACGGTCTTCCATGATGTGCTTCAAATGGTGTCATTCGTATACTAGGTTAATAACTATTATTGTAGGTAAAATCAACTAAGTGCAATGGTCTTTCCATTAACCTCTAAAGTTTAATACTTAAGCTCTCAACAAATCTTCAAATACTTTATTAACTCATTACTTTGCCCATCAGTCTACGGATGGTTAATGATACTAAACTTTAGCATGGCACCAAATACATTTTGTAAGCTCTTCTAGAGCTCACTAATAAACAAAGGGTCTCTATTACTTATAATGATACTCGATATGCCATAAAGTCTTAAGTGCCGTTTGCAGCCAAAAAATGCAACGCTTCCGATTTCGACGCGTCGAAAATGGAAATGTGGCATTTGGACCGTTCGAGTGGAAGTTGGAAATTGGACCGTTGGCGTCAGACGCATTGTGCCATTTCACCAAATGGTCATCCCATTTCGCAGCTCCTCCTCCCCCATATATAACTCAATGCCCCCTCCTTTACTCCACACCAGCCAAGACAGCCTTACCCCCATCCCGAATTTTTATTCCAACCCTTTCAAGCTCTTTACTAGGTAATTTTCTTCCCTATTCTGCTTATTTTTTCCGTATCTACCATATATGTTTTTCTGAATTTTTTTTACATTTTAAAATTTTTATTTTTCAGCATTATGTCGCAATCTTCTGGCTCCGCTTTTACTTCCGCTTCCTTCTAGCTCATAGCTTTACGTATAGACGAACGGACAAAAGTGTTCATTGATTTATGCATAGATTTACTGGTTGACAAAATGCATTCCGCCAGCGGGTTTTGCGCGACTGTAACTGCAGAATTCAACGCGTGGTTTAACCTCGACTGGTTTTAAACATGGATGAAGAACAAATGGGACAATCTGAAGCATCTCTGGGGCAATTGGAACACACTGCTAATGGTAGATGGCAGAGAATGGGATGTAGAGAATGATCGGTTTGATGGTTCCGAGGAGTGGTGGAATGGTCCTGCATGTAGATACAGGAGACACAGGAGAAATTCCCCATTAATTCAGGAAGCTGGATCAACTATTTGGAGGTTACATAGGAAAGGGTACCTATAGGTATCAGATACCACTAGCTCTACCAGCTCCACCAGCTCAACCTTTCACTACTGCCGACATAGCTTTGTATGGTGATCGGATGACTACAAACACCACACCCATTTAACCCAAACATAGCAGACCTACCGAGCATGGCAGCTCGAGCAGGCATGTGAGGGATGGTCGTTTGTGTTAGTCCATGAGTTGATGGTTTTGATGACAACAACCTTAGAATAAGATTATAAAATATAAATACTAACATTATAGTTAAGATATATATGTATATGCAGGATTTAACCATGTAGGTAAAAAGAATGAAGACTGTACAGTATAGAGATTCAAGATATCAAGATTGAAGACTCATGAGTATCAAGATTATCAAGAGTTCAAGATTTCAAGATAAGTATTGAGTCTAGAATTATGTTAAAACTTCACAATAGCACTGAAATCTTCACTCCATTTTTCTTTTGGGATGGAACCCATTTCTACCTTTTTAGTGGCTTACAAACCCACGACAAGTAGCTTACAAACCTACGACAAGTGGCTTACAAACCCACGAACATCCTGGTTTTGTACAAGTTCTCGAGTCCTGACATGATGAGATACTCTGCAGGAAGAAGCTTGAAAAACTACTTCAAAATGTTTTTTCAAAACAACTTCGGAATGATTTTCAAAATTGTTTTTCAAAATGTTTTAGCCTTAAAAATTATCTTTTCAAAAAGATGTTTTAGCCTTAAATATTCTTGTTTTTAATCTTTGTCTGTTTTAAACTATCTTTTAAATATAATATATTTATACTTAGATTTAAATATAAAATTATAGTAAAAGTATATATATAGTGTTCTCTATATTTATCTATGTATTTTATCTATAGTCAAGTATATTTATAAAGTTTAAAATAGTTTTAATATAAGATAAAGGTTATTTTCAAAGAAAATCAAATCATCAAAAATTGCTTTGGGATGTCGACATGCCTATGGTGACCATGTCGACATGGTGACAATTGAGTTCAAAATTTAAATTTCAAAAAAAATGTCTATTTGTCATAACCTTTCACGAATGGACATGACTGTTGTTCTTCTATAAATAGGGGTTAGTTTCAACGAATTTTATATCAGATTTTCTGGTTTTTCACTTCTCTTCTTCTTCCACATTTTCTTATTCAAAATTCTATCATCACTTTGCCGAAATCAACATTGAATCTAACTAGATCATCTCTGGTTTGATTCTCTATTACTATCTCAACAAGATCCAAGTACTATTCAGAGTTATAGGCTTCTTTGTAATTTATCTAGCGAGAAAAGGTGTGATTGTAGCCTTGGAAATCAATCAAGCGAGAAAAGGTGTGATTGTACCTTTGGAAATCAATTGGGTGAACTTGTTGCCCCGGAAATCAAGTATCTCTGCCCAGAGGATTGTGATTCTGGAGGGTGTACCTCGTAGCCTTGAAACCGAGGGTTGTAATTGTTGAATTGCTTTTGAAAGGAAATCCGTACTTAGTTGTGCGGGACTGGATGTAGGGTAACTGCGAACCAGTATAAAATCCGGTGTGTTCTTTCCTTTACTACATTTACTTTATTTCTACATCTGTGTTTGATTCTGTGATTATATCTGTGTTTGAATATTACATACATTTGTGTTCAAATTAACATAAACTAAAAAAGATTTAGTAATTTCTTATAAACACTATTCACCACACCTCTAGTGTTATTCCTAGCCTTAAGATCCATATTCCGCATTCCTCACATTTGGTATTAGAGCGAGGTTTTCAAAAGATTCATAATCTGATTTTTGAAAAAGTTTTTTTTAAATGGCTATGTTTAAGTAATTTGTTAATGCATGTTTAGAAATATTCAGATCATCATTGTCTCTTGAGTCTGCATATAATCAATATTCAAATACAAGTTCTCTATTAAGATTGTTTGATGTACAGGAATCATGCTTTATGGGAGTTGAGGAATCAATCCAGAACAAACAAACCGTGGAGATCAAAAAGAACAAATGGATACTCGATAGTGGATGTTCTAGACACATGAGTGGGAATCCAGATATGCTGAATGATATAATATACAAAGATGGAGGACTGGTTAACTTTGGAGACAATTCAAAAGGTTATGTGATCGGCATCGGCAAAGTCGGTAACTCTGAAACTCCTATTATTACTAATGTTTTGCTAGTTAAGAATCTGAAACACAATCTGCTAAGTATAAGTCAACTATGCGATAAAGGATATAAAATTAAATTTGAAAAAGATAAATGTCACATTGAAGATAATAATTCAACCATAATATTTGAGGGAATTAGGAAAAAGAATATTTATATTCTTAGTATGAAAATTTCAAATGATAACTTGTGTCTTTTGGAAAATGCAAGTGACCCTTGGATTTGGCATAAGAGATTTGGGCATTTGAATTTCAAACTCTTATCTAGACTGTCAAAACATGATCTAGTAAGAGGCCTCCCTAAAATGAATTTTAAAGTAGATAGTCTATGTGATGCGTGTCAACTAGGAAAACTTAGAAAAAGTTCCTCTAAATTAAAAGATTTAATTTCAACTTCAAAACCTCTTGAATTACTTCATCTTGATTTATTTGGTCCATCTCAAATTCAGTCATTAAATCACAGTAAATATGTTTTTGTAATTGTAGATGATTATTCTAGATTTACATGGACAATATTTTTAAAACATAAAAGTGATACTTTTGAATATTTTAAGAATTTTTCAAAAAGGGTTCAAAATCAGTTTTCTCAAAAAATTATAACCATCTGTAGTGATCACGGGGGTGAATTTGAAAATGAAAAATTTGAAGAATTCTGCAATAAAAAGGGAATAATTCACAATTTTTCATTTCCAAGAACTCCACAACAAAACGGAGTAGTAGAACGTAAAAATAGGACGATTCAAGAGTGTGCGAGAACTATGCTTTCTGATAGTAATTTACCAAAGTACTTTTGGGCAGAAGCAGTTGCTACCGCCTGTTATATTTTAAATAGAATTTTAATTAGACCTTTAACTGATAAGACATCTTATGAGCTTATTTATTCAAAGAAACCTAAGGTATCTTATTTTAGAATTTTTAGAAGTAAATGTTTTATTTTAAATACAAAAGATAACTTAGATAAATTTGATCCTAAATCCGACAAAGGTATCTTTATCGGATATTCTAATAGAAGTAAAGCATATAGAGTATTTAATTTAAGAACTAATACCATCGAAGAAACAATGCATGTTTCATTTGATGAAAATTTCAAAATTTTTGAAGAAATAAATGATGAAGAGGATTTAATCACTCAAAACCAAGAGTCAACTGAAACTAATAATGAATTAAATCATCCTAATAAAAGGATTAAACTTTTAAAAGATCACCCTATAGAAAATATACTTGGAGATATGCAATCTGTTGTTAAAACTAGAAACCAACTAAGTCAAATGAGTAATGTAGCTTTTATATCAACTATAGAACCCAAAAATCTAGAAGAAGCATCAACTGATGATTCATGGATTTTGGCTATGCAAGAAGAATTAAATCAATTCACTAGAAATGATGTTTGGGAACTCGTTCCTAGACCTGAAAATAAAACAATAATTGGAACTAAATGGGTTTATAAAAATAAAATGAATGAACAAGGAGAGGTTGTTAGAAATAAAGCCCGGTTAGTCGCTCAAGGTTATTGTCAAGAAGAAGGAATAGATTTTGATGAAACCTTTGCCCCCGTAGCAAGATTAGAAGCCATTAGGATTCTACTTGCTTTCGCAAATCATAATAATTTCAAATTATTTCAAATGGATGTTAAAAGTGCATTTTTAAATGGTTTTGTAAAAGAAGAAGTATTTGTTAAACAACCACCACTTTTTGAAAATGATAAATTTCCAAATCATGTTTACAAACTTAAGAAAGCTCTATATGGTCTAAAGCAAGCTCCTAGAGCCTGGTATGATAGACTAAGATCTTACTTGTTACAATCAAATTTTGAAATAGGTAAAGTAGATAATACACTTTTTTTTAAAAGAAATAAAAATGATATTCAACTAGTACAAGTCTACGTAGATGATATCATTTTTGGATCAACTAATTTTGAAATGAATAAAGAATTTTCAAAAAATAATGACAAAAGAGTTTGAGATGAGTCATATGGGTGAATTAAACTTCTTTTTAGGATTACAAATAAAACAATTAGATAATGGTATCTTTATTAGTCAAGAAAAATATGCTAAAGACCTAGTTAGTAAATTTGGTTTGACTACTGCTAGTGGAAAACCCACTACCATGGCAACCAATGAGTACCTTAGTAAAGAAGATCTCTAGAAGGATGTAGATCAAAAATTATATAGAGGAATGATTGGATCACTACTCTATATCACTGCGAGTAGACCTGATATCATGAATAGCGTCTGTCTCTGTGCAAGGTATCAATCCAAACCTAAAGAAACTCACTTAAAAGCTGTAAAACGTATTATAAGATATGTTAAATACACCTTTGATTATGGCTTATTTTATCCTAAAAATGATTCGTTTGATTTAATATCTTACTGTGATACTGATTATGCTGGTTGTAAATCAGACCGAAAAAGTACAAGTGGAACTTGTCACTTTTTAGGGCATTCTCTGATTTCCTGGTTTAGTAAAAAGCAAAACATAGTTTCTCTATCAACAACTGAAGCAGAGTATATTTCTGCTGCTTTGGCTTGTTCTCAAGTAATATATATGCAACAAACTTTAAAAGATTTTGGTTTAAATATTTCAAAATCACCAATCTATTGTGATAATACTAGATTTATCCAAAAATACTACTCAACATGCTCGAACTAAACATATTGATATCAGACACCATTTTCTCAGAGATAATATAAGTAGAGAAGTAATTACTCTCGACTATATCAATTCTGAAAATCAAATTGCTGATATCTTAACAAAACCCTTAAATGAATCTACATTTACTAAATTAAGAAGAGAATTAGGTATTTGTTCATTAACTGAAATATAAAATATAAATAATAAGTACAATTAAAAATTAATTCAAAATAAATTAAATAGGCAAAAATTCAAGACCCATGACGACATCCCCCCAGACCCATGTCGACATATAACGTTTTTTAATTTTTTTTTTAAAAATTTCCCACCAAAATTCAAATAAGTGGTTATAAATTTCTCCTATTTCAAAAATTTCTTCATTCTCTCTGTTTTCTTTCTGTTCTATCTTCTGAAATCATTCTATCAATGGCCTCCTCTTTCAAATCGAACATAAAATCAACTTTTTCGTTTCCATCGCCTACTTCTGGTCCGTTTCAACAATCAACACTCGCTCGTGTAACGAAAATGGAGAAGTCTCTGAAGGATACCATTCGGTTAATGACTGAAATTCAAGTGATGCAACTTCGAATGGCCAAAGAACAAGAGAGGCAAGGCAAAATCCTTAGGAATTTGCAAAAATTTCTTATGGATAATCATGCTCACACAATCCTGATTGACGAGGATTCTTCAGGAGATCATGAACATGAAGAAAGTGAAGAAGAAGAACCAATGGAAGAAGAGCATGCAGAAGATGATGACAAAGTCATTTGCGTTGGCGAAGTGTGCTTTGATAAAGATGGAAATCTTGTTGAACAACGTGGAAATTTCTGTTTCCACTATCCAAATTGTTCGATTCATAGATCTCCTATGTTCAAAAACACACATTAGTTTCTTCTCTTTCTTTTCTAATTGTTGTTTGTTTTACGATCTCTATGAAAATGTAAATATAAACAAATATATAATTAATAAGTAATGTATGTTCTTATATATGTTTTATTAAAAGTATTATATAGATTCTTAGTTAGGAGAGTTTGTAATTTAGGACTAAGTTTTAGGATTACAAGTAAGTAACGATGATAACACTATCATCATATAGGATATTCGACTGGGAGTTATATAGTTAGTTTTTTTTGTTGATGACAAAGGGGGAGAAATATAAAATAGGGTAGTTAGGCATAGATTAAGGGGGAGTTATTAGATTTAGGGGGAGTTATTAGGATAGAAGTAATATGTTATAAACAATGGTTGTCATCATCAAAAAGGGGGAGATTGTTAGTCCATGAGTTGATGGTTTTGATGACAACAACCTTAGAATAAGATTATAAAATATAAATACTAACATTATAGTTAAGATATATATGTATATGCTGGATTTAACCATGCAGGTACAAAGAATGAAGACTGTACAGTATAGAGATTCAAGATATCAAGATTGAAGACTCATGAGTATCAAGATTATCAAGAGTTCAAGATTTCAAGATAAGTATTGAGTCTAGAATTATGTTAAAACTTCACAATAGCACTGAAATCTTCACTCCATTTTTCTTTTGGGATGGAACCCATTTCTACCTTTTTAGTGGCTTACAAACCCACGACAAGTAGCTTACAAACCTACGACAAGTGGCTTACAAACCCACAAACATCCTGGTTTTGTACAAGTTCTCGAGTCCTGACATGATGAGATACTCTGCAGGAAGAAGCTTGCAAAACTACTTTAAAATGTTTTTTCAAAACAACTTCAGAATGATTTTCAAAATTGTTTTTCAAAATGTTTTAGCCTTAAAAATTATCTTTTCAAATGATTTTTCAAAAAGATTTTTTAGCCTTAAATATTCTTGTTTTTAAACTTCGTCTATTTTAAACTATCTTTTAAATATAATATATTTATACATAGATTTAAATATAAAATTATAGTAAAATTATATATATAGTGTTCTCTATATTTATCTATGTATTTTATCTATAGTCAAGTATATTTATAAAGTTTAAAATAGTTTTAATATAAGATAAAGGTTATTTTCAAAGAAAATCAAATCATCAAAAATTGCTTTGGGATGTCGACATGGTGATAGTTGAGTTCAAAATTTAAATTTCAAAAGAAGTGTCTATTCATCATAACCTTTCACGAATGGACATGACTGTTGTTCTTCTATAAATAGGGGTTAGTTTCAATGAATTTTATATCAGATTTTCTGGTTTTGCACTTCTCTTCTTCTTCCACATTTTCTTATTCAAAATTCTATCATCACTCTGCCGAAATCAACATTGAATCTAACTAGATCATCTCTGGTTTGATTCTCTATTACTATCTCAACAAGATCCAAGTGCTATTCAGAGTTATAGGCTTCTTTGTAATCTATCTAGCGAGAAAAGGTGTGATTGTAGCCTTGTAAATCAATCAAGCGAGAAAAGGTGATTGTAGCCTTGGAAATCAATTGGGTGAACTTGTTGCCCCGGAAATCAAGTATCTCTACCCAGAGGATTGTGATTCTCGAGGGTGTACCTCGTAGCCTTGAAACCGAGGGTTGTAATTGTTGAATTGCTTTTGAAAGGAAATCCGTACTTAGTTGTGCAGGACTGGATGTAGAGTAACTCCGAACCAGTATAAAATCCGGTGTGTTCTTTCCTTTACTGCATTTACTTTATTTCTGCATCTGTGTTTGATTCTGTGATTATATCTGTGTCTGAATATTACATACATTTGTGTTCAAATTAACATAAACTCAAAAGGATTTAGTAATTTCTTATAAACACTATTCACCCTCCTCTAGTGTTATTCCTAGACTTAAGATCCATATTCTTCATTCCTCACAGTTTGTTCAGAGTGACCATTTCACCAACGCAGTAGCGCATTGTAATTCTATTTTGTCTGCTACTGGTAGTGTTCAGAGGTGTGAGATTGTAGAGGTTTTTCACAGCGATCACTCAATCTTGGATGTGGTGGAGATACTCCCTGACGATGAGATATTGTCATTTATGAGTTATCGTTTGGGTCTGTTCCGCAGTCATCATTAGTTTATTTTTTTAGTTTGTTTGGTTTATTTTTCTAGTTTGTTTGGTTTGCTAGTATTTGAATTTAAAATGTGTTAGTGTGGTTTAATGGAATATCAAGTTTATATTGCAATGTTTTATTTGCAATTATTAAATGCATATTACGCAAAAATAATAATTAATTAACTACAAATCAATTAAATTAAAAACCATAAATTGTAACAACCCTGTATTTTGTAATTATTTTAAATTGAATTGCCTGATTTAAAAACTTTATTTTATTTATTAAAATGGATAAATTTTGTTATTTTAAATATAAATTTTGATTTTTATGTGAATTATAATTCCAAACATGAATAGATAGGGTATTTTTCCAAAAATGTGAATTTTGGTCAATATGGTCAAACTTTGACTTTTAATTTAAAATTTTAAAAGTTTAAATTTTTGAATTTTATCTTTTATTATGAAAGTAAATAAAATTTCAAGAATACTGCTTTTCGTTTCGTTGAAATCAGATTTATATTGTGAAAGTTATGCCCTTTTAAATATTGTGTGTAATTTGCTGTATTTAACAAAAAATGTTTATTTTAAATTATATAAATAATATTTTATTTGGTCATGTAATGTTCTAATTTATATTTATATGGGTAAAATAACATCTTATGTATATATTTTGGTTTTAAAACATTTTTCAAAGTGTAATAAATATTTTCCAATGTCAGTTGTATTTTGTTTATAATTTCTAATTTCCAGTTTCATTTAATTAAAGAAATTCTTTATTTATTTTCTATTTTCTTAAAATCTTATTTTATTATCATTTCCACTTTATTTTGTTCAGCATATATTTTATTTACTTGACTTTTTATTTGTTTAGAAGTGTTGTTATAATTTTTCCAAAGTTAAGTGTATTAGGTTTGCAATTTTAAAAGCTAGTTTCAAGAAATTAAGCTATTTTCTTTATTTACCTTCATATTTTCCTAAAATAAATTATTTATTTTTCTTTTTCACTTTATTTCAGTTTGTTTTATTTTATTTACTGAGTTTTTATTTGTTTATTTTGGGTTAATGTAAAGTGGAAATTTAAAGAGACAAAAGTGTTAAAAACAATGACTTTTCACTTGCCAAATCTCTTCATCTTTTGGACGTTCTTTTTCTCATTTGTAGCCGTATGCATTATTTTATTTTTCACGTGAATACACTTCTCATTCCATCAAAATTTCGGCCAAGCTTCAGATCTGAAAATTTTGGTAATGGCTTCTCCCATTTTTCTACTTTTCTCTTCACTTTTTCTTCATTTTTTACATTGTTTTGCCTTGTTTTCTTGCTTGTATGTTCGGCCACCACCTAGCTAGCCTCGGCCATCACCTCTACCACCTCCTCCTCTTCACCATCAACCACCTACCCCTCTGACCATGGCAGTCTATGCACCCCATATGACAAAAACTCCACATAAATGCAACAATCACCTTGAAAACAATGCATAGCCACCACTAGTTCATCACCACCTTCATTTTTCACCATGGCCACCACCTATAGCCGCCACCACCACCTTCGTATGACCACCACCCATCACTTCATCCTCTGTCCAGATCTGAAACATGAAGAGCCGAGCCAAACAATGCATGTAGACGAGCCTTGTGGTGCACCAAAACTCCACTATCAAGCCTAGACCCTTTGTATTCTCATGCCTTGTAACCTCCACCTTGTTCTTGCCATGTAGCCATGCCTTTTTAGGTCCAAACCAGACCATACCCAAGCCAAAGCATGTCCAAACCTGAGCCAAACCATTCCCTAGGCCGAGCAAGCAATGGTAGAAAGCAAGGCAAAAACATTCATTCCATTTTTTCTTTTTATTCCAAAGTTATTTCAATTCAATGTTGTATTGAATTATAATTTTATTTGGTTTTGTTTTGGGTTGTAACACAAGATCTATAGCTTTGATCTCGCTCTCCACTCGGATTCATAGCCTTGTCATTGTGTTCTAGAATCCGTTGTGTCATTTGAATTGATATCTCCAGCACAAAGAGGTGAGTAATCACACCTGACATTTATACTTATGCAAATGTGAAGTGACAACAACTGAATGTGTAGAAACTATTATATTATGTTATACCTGCCTGTGATTGTATATTTATGATGTTAAACCCTGTTATTAACTTGTCACATCATCTGTTATGTTTTATTTTATTTTACGGTTTATTCTATTCTGTTTATCACACTGCAAGTTCCCTGTAGAATAGAATCACTATGGGTTGAAATGATACATACCCGAACGGACTTTAGAATAGGGAAAGATCGTTATGGGCTGAAATGATAAGCCTGAGCGATTTTTATTATATTTTATTGACTTGGGATTGCAGGTTTGAAATGATAAAACCCGGATTTTTCTTTGTAAATTACGGATTGAAATGATATATTATCCGTATCACTTGACCTAGGTTAGAAAATATTATACAGACCCGTGGTTATTTTATATATTTTTCTGGAGGTTTTAAGTATTTTAAAAATGTAAATTTTGATATTTTGATTTAAATTTAGTTTTTAAAATGATTTAATAAAGTGAAAAATGATTTTCTATGTATAAAATTTGTTAAATAAATGAATGGAAAAATTTGTGATTTGAAATATAACTTGACTTGGAAATGTGAAATTTGGTTTTAAAATAAAAGTTAAGTTAAGAAAATAAAATGGAAATTAAGTATTAATTTATGAAAGGGTAAATTAAATTTAAGTGTAAAGAAGAAAAATGTAAAGAATAAGGAATTTGTACACTTGAATTAAATAAATGAATTGTTGAAAAGTTTGATAATTATTGTAGAATTTTCCTTTATAAAATTTTAAATTAAAGGGTAACTAAATGACCATTTTTAAAGTGAAAAGTATGAAATTTTATAAGTTAAAATGGTTTAAATTGAAGTTTAATTGTTGCTGAAATTCTCTTTTAAATCTGGAAATTCTTTTGGTAGCACTTCAGAAATGCTATCTTTTCTGAATAATAACTAAAATCTGAACTAAATGAATCTGCAGCACTTTGTAAGTGCTGTAGTTACAGAAGTAAACTAAAAGGAAATTTAACTAAGGGCTATCACAGCACTTTGCAAGTGCTGTCTTTGCTGAATTGAACTAAAATCTTCAAATAGACCCCTGAACTATTACAACCGTTTTGTTAATGCTGTCTTTTCTGAATTGAACTATTTTTCAACTAAAACTGAACTATTACAGCAGTTTTTAAATGCTGTCTTTGCTGAATTGAATTGTTTTCAAATGTAAAGCATTTTCTAAGTGCTGCGAAAGCTAAAATTTAAATTGTTTGAAGTATTTAAGTGAATAAATGAGCTCAGAAAAGGCTAAATTTTTGGGAATTGAATATTTGATTTGTAAGTATAATGACTTCATATTTAAATGGTGTAAATGAATTATTTTGATTTGAATATAAAGCACTTTGAAATTTATAAGTTAATACAATGTTTGAAATTGGTATAATTGAATGAATGAACTTAAAAAATGTTATAACTTTGGTAATGAATATTAATTTAGAAGTATTATGATTTACCCTAAATATTATGAGGCCCTAATGACAATATTTCAAGTGTTATGATTTCCAAGTATTTTGGTTTCAAAAAGCTTGGTTTCAGAATTGTTATGACTTTGAAAGTACTATGGTTTGGAAATGAAATTAATTGGAACTGTATTAAATTAAGAATTGTCTTTAAATATATATTAATTTGAAACTTGTTGAAATTGAAGATTCAAGGATATGACTTTATAAGGTGGTTTGGTTTAATATGATTTAAAAATAATATTTCAAGTTAAATAAATTGAAAGAAATATATTGATTTAGTTTTGAATTTAAATTATATATTATTGCTGGTATTTTTGAAATGGAAATGATATATTATTGAATTGGTTTAGAAATGGAAATGATATATTGTTGAATTTATTGAATTGGTTTTGAAATGGAAATGATATATTGTTGAATTTGTTGAATTGGTTTTGAAATGGACATGTTTTGGGTTTGAAAGTATGTATTATTTTGAAATAAATGATATGATTTTGAAATGGTTTAAAGGATGTATTTTGATTTGAAATATAAACTTTTTTATAACCACGGGTTATAATAACGATTGGTTGTTAAAGAGATCGGGATCGGATATGGACATACTCTCTGTCGATACCGAAAACCACTTTAACAACTGTGTATGCGGTGGAGTTTCCAGAATGAAGTAAGATGGTGGCGACGATCCTAAGGTATATACGTGGACCCAACTCCCATGAGTTGGCATAAGGTGGCTAAAATAGGAGCGGTCTCAGGCCAATGAGGTAGCACCTCTTATCAGACACACTTCTTCGATACCATTCTATTACTTTGTGATTGTTTAGGTGCACCCCTTGATTTGGGGGTGTTGTTCGAGGTGGAGCGGTAGTGGCTGATATGCGTTTCCATCAGTCTGTGTGCGTAATTGGTATATCTACCCTGGCATTCCCTTGTGTGCCGTGGCACCTACCATATCGAGCTTTACTATGAGTTTCTATTTGTGTCGTACCTATGGAGTATCTTCTCGTAGCCTTTCGAGGTATGCACGTACTGTATAGACTATTGGCACTATTACGTGTTAAGGGCTATATGGGTAACCCTTTAATGCTATTTAAAAGTATGTTTATTTTATGATTAGACATTATTATAATAGCGAATATTACTACATAGTAGATAGTTTAACGGATCCTTAAAAGAATGGGCGATCCCAAGCATTCTTTAAGTTACTTGTACCTTTATATTATAGTTCACTTGAGTTGGTTTACATTGTATAAGTATGTATGTCCTGACTCGAGTGTTTTGTGTTTTGCTTTGCGCTCGGGTCAGGCTGAGTGATACAGCATTAGAGACTCACCTTTGGAGCTGGAGTTTTGCTTTGAAGAACCAGATATCTATTCATTTGTTATCCAGTTGATTCCAGTTGTACTATGAGTTGTACCTGATTATCATATTGTTACTCTTGTTGTATCTTGGTATTCATATTGTATCTTAATTAACTCTGATGTATTTATATAGTAGCTTCATGAACTACTATTTCTTTGTTTCTGCTGCATTATATTACTCTGTGTCTGTGATATGTGATTATTTATTTACTGTATATGATGAGTTTGCCAAATATAAATTAACAATCGGTATTTTGAATTATTCAAGTCAGACATGTGTGGTTGTATTGTCGATTTGAATGGTCCAAAATGGCGGGTCGTTACATAAATTAAATACCCCGTTCATAGCCCAAACACATACCCCGTTCAACAATGTTCCCTACTCAAATACCCTGCTCAAATGCTCCGCTTCCGTTCACCGCAAATGTACCCTTACAATGTTCATCATGAATATTTTTGCCAAATTAAGTATCGTCCTTGTCGACTTAACGAGGATAAAATATGTACTCTTGATCATTCTATCTACTACAATCCAAATACTTTCATTTACCCTATTTAACCTTGACAACCTATCAATAATATATATGTATATATATATAGTCCCATTTCCATAGTGGCACTTTTAATGGTTGAAGTAATCCACTTGGCTTTTGATGCTCGACTTTTACTTATTGGAAATTCGTGTATTGCTTCACCCACAGGCCTACGTCTCTCTTCATTTCTTCCTAAAAGAAACTGTAATAATATCATAGTGCATTTTCGTACCTCTGGGATGAATAGTAAACTTCAATCAATGATATTCTTTAAGAACTTCCTTCCTTGGATTATCCACATTTGGAACAAACAATCGTCTCTTCTACCAAAACTATCCTCTTTGGTCAAGTGCAAAGTCTTTCATATCATCAATTTCATTTCCCACTTTTGGTCTCTTTATCTGATCGGTTAGTAATGGATCATCTCTTTGCTTTGTAGCAATTCTTTCGATCAATATCGGTTGGACTTCCAAACAAGAAATCATTGCAGTGCCCTGACTAGGACTGGCCATCGATCTCAGTCTAACTCCATAAGAGGTCAACACCGTTAAATCATTCCATCCGAATAACATCACCAACACCATATTCTGATGTTTCCTACTAAGTGCATTAGCAACTTTATTTCCTTTTCCCAGCGTACTCAATCCAAAGTCATACATTGCAAAAAATTCCAGCCATCTTTGTTTGTCTCATATTCAGCTCCTTTTGAAAGATGAATACTTTGACTTATGATCCATATCTAGTTCGAATCATTCTCCCAAAAAATAGTGTCTTCACACCTTCAATGAAAAGATTGTTGCCACCAACTCCACATTATGAGTAGGATATCGAACTTTAAGCTCGAGAAGAAAAAGCAACAACTCTACGTCTATGCATCTATATAGCTCCTAACCCTGTTCCACATGCATCGGTATACACTACCAAATCTTTGTTCCCATCTACAACAACTAACATGGGCGCATTATTTAATAAATGCTTTAGCTTCTAAAATGATTCTTCACATTTGTCGGTCTAAACATACTTTACGTCCTTCGTTGTTAGTTTAGTCATCGGTGCTACTATTTGAGAGAAATCTTTAACAAATCTCCAGTAATAGCCAGCTAGTCCCAATAAGCTTATATCCTTAGTTACGGTCTTAGGTCTTTCCAACTGTTTATAGCTTCGATCTTCAATGAATCCATAAACAATCCATTTTTTGAAACTACCAGTCTAAGAAACTTCACCTCCCTTTCCAAAAATGACATTATGAAAACTTCGCTGTTAGCTAATGCTGCCTCAGTGTGTTTAACACTATTCTAAGGTGAACTTCATAATCTCATTCATTCTTAGAATTTATCGAGATGTCATCAATAAACACCAATATGAATATGTCCAAATGCTCACGAAGATTTAGTTCATCGAGTCTACAAAAAGCAGGCGCATTGGTCAGTCAAAAGAACATGACTAACCATTTATATGAACCATATCTTTTTCGAAACACCTTTAATGGTGTACTTTCCTTATCCACGTTCAATTGATTGAAAACCGTTGCTAAGTCCAACCGCGAAAACACCTTAGCTCCACTTAATTGATCGAACAAATCATTTATTATTGGCAAAAGATATCGATACTTTATCCTTTTCTCATTCATCTCTCAATAATCAATACGTAGTCGCAATAACCCATCTGGTTTCTTCACGAACACTGCCTCAGCCCCTAAGGTGAACTACTTTATTTAATATGATTCTTTCCTTCCAAATCCAGTAGCTGCACCTTTAACCCCCTCATTTCGTTAGGTGGCATCCTTCTAAGTGTTCTATTTATAGGGTCAGCCCCTAGTATGAGATCTATCTAAAACTCTATGGTATGTTTCACTGGTAGTCTTATAACATGCTCAAAAACATTTGCATATTCTCTTACTATGAAAAACCTAATTAATTTCATTTTCCACACCTTCCATAGCACCCATCAATGTACACACATTGAAACTTGATTCTTCTAATGAGTATATAATTCGATCACGACAATTAGAGTGTCTTAAAGATATTGCTTTATCTCGACAAAATATCTTAACATCATATCAGCTTAATCAATCCATACCTAGAATTATCCCAAAACCAACAAAATCAAACACATCCAAACTAGAGGCAAAAGCATGACTAAAAAATCAAATTCGATATGGCCACATCACATTCCAAGAGTTGCATAACCACCTATCATTTTCACAATCCTCAGAGAAGTAATAACATATGTCGGTTCTAAATTTAACTTATCTACTGAAGATCTAGATATAAAAAAATACGATTCTTCACTATCAAACAACACTTTAACATGAATGCTATGTATAAGAATTGTACCTCCTAACATAGTCTTTCCCTTCTCATTTCCGTTGCCTAAAAGCTTTAGGTTTCAAAGCAAAAATGTTTCCTATTTTAGCTTTGGCCGATTAAAATCACTCCCTCTTGAAATGCCCCATCTCTTTGCAAGTATATCACCTCATATCTTTCTTATTAGCAACCTTCTTGCCTTCACCAGAATGACACTCATTAGCAAAGTGTCCCTTCTTATCACACCCGTAACAAACCGCTTCAGACTTTCCCTTTTACAGAAATCCACCCTTCCAAGCTCCTTTGTTAAAGAACTTTCTCTTCTTACCATGGAAACCTAAAGTCTCTATAGAATTAATCTACCCTAGAGATGATAGTAAATATTCATTCCTTAGAGGTATATCTACATCAACATTAAACGGTTCTCTAAGGGGCAACATCATTGCCCTAGAAATCTTCGGCTTTAGTCCATGGATGAACTTCCCATTTTTCTTAAGCAGAGTGTTAATGATGACCAACCCATGCCTTATTAGCTCACCAAGCTTAGTTGCATAATCCAGCATAGTCATCTCACCCTGTTTCAACTCGAAGAACTTTCTAAACAAAGCCGATTTAGCTGCATCATAAAGAAATTTCTCCAAAACCCATTCCTGGAAGTCAGCTCAGATGAGCTCTGCTAGTGTTCCTATAGTAAAACTTTCCATCAATATAGAGCAGCTCCTTGTAACTACCTGGCCATTATTTAACCCCATATCAGTAAATAAATCTTCTAACACTAAGGAATCTAGTTCTCCACTTCGATGGCATTCTCAGTCCACAAGAATGATTTTCCTCCTAAATTAGAAAAATCCCAACTTAATGCAACATACTTATTATGAGCAACTAGTTGAAGCACAGCAGCTCCCATGTTACAAAATTTCCTCCAACCAGCCTAACCACTACTCCAGCTTGCATAATATTGACAAAAAACTGACACGTTGTCCCCATGTCAAGTGGTGCGGCTCCAGCACCCACATTAGCATTAACATTAGCATTAGCATTTGTGATGTGAACGTAAATGTGCATATATTTACACCCATATTTTATCTCTTTTTATTTAAATAAACATCATATTTGGGCATTTTAACATGTGTAAAACCAAAATTCAATTATTTTCAAACCATCATATTTTCATCTTCATTCAGGGGCAAAATGGTCATTTTTGTGCTTGTTTCAATTTAAGAATTTTTACTTGGACATTTTTTGATAATTTTTATAGGAATTTGGATGCATATGGAAGAGGCTTATATGAAGATACATGCATGCACAAATGAAATACAAAGGAATGAAGAGGAAATAATTCAAGTTCAAGATCATGGAGGACCCCACCCACTTACCTAAATGTACAATTATGAGCTAATGGACAAACTAAGTGGAGGTTAAAGCTTCATGCACAACAAATGATGGATTAATTAGTGACTAATGGTTACTTGGTGGCCACACTTCCTAAAGGGCATTTTAGGAAGCCCCCTAAAAATAGAATTAGGGTTTTATGCATGTATATATAGCCCTCTTATGTACATGAAACTATCTTCTACTCTTTCATTTTACTTAGGAAATTAAGAGATCAAATTGTAAGCTCAATGTTCTATGAAATAAAAATGGCTTCCAAGCCTCTTTCTTCTCCTTTTTCTACATGCTTTTCTTTGTTTTATTGTTAATGTTTATTTCTATGCTCTCTTTCCTTTAATGTTCATAGCTTAGATTTACATTTATGCAAGTAGTGTAGCTTTAATTTTTATACAATTAGGTAGTAGTTAATCTCTCTTTCTTCCTTTGCTTAGTTTTCATTTCTTTGCTCTTTCATGTTGAAATTTACAAGTGTTGCTTCAATGCCACAAATGAGTAGCTAAACCCTTTCAATTTAGGGGTAATGAAGCTCTCAAATATTATGTAATTTCAACATTTCTATGATTTATGATCTCTTTTGTTTATGCTTCATGAGAGTGAATTTTGATGCAAGTTTATACAAGTGGGTTTGATAGCTTATGTTGCTTTTGCAAATGAGCTATTCTTATTCAACATAAATACAAGTTGCATCATCATTTGCTAATCCATTTTTGATTTTGAAATGAAAGTAAAAATGAAATTTGATGATCTATATTACTAGTTACAATAGTAAATAGATCATACTTAAAATAACTTTTGCTTTGGCTTCATTTTCATGAGAGTTATAAGTGGTATAATTGTTGTATTATAGTTTGATGGTTTGAGTTATGTTAATTAATAACATAAACAAACCATACTTATGATCAATGCAACGATTATTTCGCTTAATATCAAGTTAGAGATCATAAATTCTTTGTTTGTTGATTTACAAAAATATGAGAGTGGATTTGCCTCTAAATTGTCCTCTACTTTAATATTTTTTAAATCACATTTTAATTCTAGCTTTAGCTTCTTTTTTGTAGTTAACAACTTCATCTCTCTTTGGTCTAATTTGATTGAATAGATTTTTAATCTCTCCCAATTCCCTGCGGATCGACCCGTATTCGCCACGTACTACAAAGTGTACGCCGTGCGCTTGCGGTAAATTTTAATTTAAATTCGTTCGACGGTTTTCTAAACCGATAGAATTACCGTCGACGAACAAGTTTTTGGCGCCGTTGCCGGGGAATTGATTTGATTTTTATTTTCTATTCTTCGAATTATTTTCATTCAATTTTTGTGTGTGTTTGCAATTAAAAAAAAAATTATTGTGTGTGTTTGATTTTTGTTTGCATTTTGATTTTGTGCTTATTGTTGTTCTCTTGTTTCATCGCATTTGCATTCCTATTTTTATAAAAGTAAAAAAAAAGCCTACTCAATTTCTTTAAATTTTTTTTATTGATTTACATTTGCATTCTGCATCTATAATTTTACATTTACATTTTGCTTTTTCTTCTTTCTTTTATTGATTTACATTTACAAAACCAAAAACAAAAGAAAAAAAACTACCCAGTGCACATACTATTCACTGTTCCTAGACAACAACAGTTCCATTCTTCTAATCTCCACTTCCCCCTGCTTCGGCAACTGCTTCCCCCGCCTTCACCACTACCATCTATTCAACCTCACTATACCATACACATTCAAAACAACACGACAAAACTCTTCAAAACTGCTTCCATCTTACAGCACCTCCGTCACAATTCAGCAACTCACCACAAACCGTTCACTGTGACATTTCAACTGCACCCTCAAACCACTCTTACTGCTCCTTGCCGATACTTCCATTCCATCTGCCATATCAACACATTCTTATTCCTCTGATCAGACCACCATAACACATACCCACCCACTTCCCCTTTGCATATTTCAAGCAGTCATCACAAATCTTCTGTGCAGTCATATATCTGTGCACATATATCACATCATCTTTCTGCCTTACTACTCAACAGCCTTACCACTTCAACACAACAACCCACCGTAGCCATTACATTCAAGACCAGTCCATAGAAACCTCTCTGACCAAAACAACTTCTTCCACCGACAACAGCAGTGCACACACATCTCACCAAACTCCACTTTCAACCTCCACTTTTCACTCCTCATATCATCAACTGAAACCAATTCTCACTGCCTACCTTCCACCACATTATCTTCAATCTTCATTACCACTCCACTCACTGCCACAAGCATTCCATCAACTCTAACTGCCTGTCATCCCATTGCTTCCTCCAGTCTCCCCCACAAAACAATCACCATCACTTAAACATTTCTACAACTACACTCAACCCGGACATACCATCGACCTGAACTGCATAGTCCCCTTCATCACTCAAAACAACTTTCATCCACCAAACTACCAACATCACACATTTCAACTAACCTCATTTTACCACTGTCGACATAAACTGCGGAACCTTCCAACCACTACACGGCCACTGCCACTAATCATACAACTGCCTCCCCACTGCTATATCTCCTCCCTCTTACCTGAACATCACACTCCAACGTCACTACTGTCCACTTCCCTGATCACCAATCTCCGACTGCATATACGACCAGCAAATCATCCCCACTTCCTGTTCCTGTCACACAACTGCCTTCAAGATCCTGAACTTCCTATAACTAATTGCTCTAATCCCCCTGTTGCACAGCCACCACATATTGCCAATATCCCCCTTGTAGTCCTCGCTAAACTTCCTCAAAACTTCAACCTGTGCCACACATTGCCACTCCTCCTACCACAACATCTGACCACATCACATCAACCCTGCACCATATTCAGTGAAGCATAAAACTTCAATATCTCCACCAAAACCCTCTGTCTACAATTGCCTGCACTCGTCTACATTTCACATACTTCAGCTACTGTCCATTGCTTAGCAACCACACCACTAAACGGCAATCGGCCAAACCAAACATTCCACTGTTTGCCCTTTCACTGTGAGCTACATCAAACCCGAGCACTACTTCTGACTTCATCCCCATTTCCTTGCAAACAACACTATTCCCTTCCCCTTCATACGACCATCACCACATACCATAACACACCACCAAACTCCTCCACATACCTACAGCCAACTTCATGTCTACGACACCTAATCAACAATCGTCGAAACGACGCCAGCCTCATTCGTACCACCTCCACTCGCTTAAATTGCCACACGAATCATCAGAAATGCTTGCGACTGCTAACTATCCCATCACCTGCAATTGCAAATTCAATCGACAATCTCAATCTCCTCAAATCAACCAATCGAACTTCGCTAACCCCATCGCTTGAGACTATATCGCCTAAATACCAATTGTCGAATGTTGTTTGTTGATATATTATTGAGTTGGAAAATCTCTGATTTTCAAATAAATGGTGTTGAATGAGACTGGAAAAAAAGGGGTGCGTGTTTGTCGAATTTGAGAATTTGGGTTGAACGAGTTTATTCTACTAGATAGAAGTGCGGGTTTGGGCTTCTTTTATTTAAAAAAAAAATCCGAAAAAAAAAGTTCAACTTTGTTTAATTTTCATTTTCCATTTGTTTTCACTTGTTTTAGTTTTCATTTATTTTATTTTCAATTGTTTTGTTTTTCGCTTATTTTGTTTTTCATCTTTGATAAACATACTAAATAATAATAATAAAAATTGTTGAATATATCTTGTGTTTCATCTCAGGTTGCCAAAGTAGAAATTCAAAAGGAACAAGTGCTTGCCCAAATAAACTGCTTTGCCTTGCTAAAAAATTGCCGCTTAAAAAAAATGCTAATAATCTGCACGCTCTAGTATTGTGCTTTCATCTCTAGTGCATTATTGGTTGCTTGCATTTGCTTTTATATATACAAAAAAAATTTCCAAAAACAAAAACAAACTTCATTTTAGTTGCATTGTAAATTCACGTTTAATTTTTGTTTTGCATCATTCTCATCTTATTTTCTTTTCTAAGGGCAATACCCCAATTCACATAAGGTGAGGGATTTCATCACCCTTTCCTTAGCCCACAAACGCATTTCATCGTAGAATTTGACTAATAATAAAGGTTAGACATTCGACTTAAGGGTGTCGCGAGCTCATCTAGGGCTTAATTGTATCTTCACAATTGTTTTCTTTGAACAATTTTATTTCCTGGTGTCTAGGTTACGACAGAGTAATAACTAGTTATAAAAATTACGGTGATACGTAAATATTATACTGGTTGTTCCTCTGAAGGTACTTAAACCTTCGGCTGCATTGCTACGGTGATTCGTGGTGCACCGATAACCCCTGCCCATTACCTGGCTGAGAAATATTTTTGTTGATTTAAGACAAAGTGTGATTATACAATTTTGGGTTAGGAGCTACTAAGGACAGAAAACTGTAATTAATCCTTTGCATTCATTTAGTTGCATTAGTTCATGCATATATAAAAAAAAAACAAAAATCCAAAATCCAAAAAAAAAATTGTAAATTTTTCTTAACTTATTTTTTTATTCCACAAAAAAGAAAAAATTAAAACCTTTTTAGAAACAAAAAAATTTGAAAATTCAAAAAAAAAAAAACAAAAAAAAATATATAAAAATTCAAAACGCTTTGTAGAAGTTTTTATAGACGATTTATCAATCTTTGGCGATTCTTTTTCCCAATGTTTACATCATCTTGAGTTGGTTCTAAATCGATGTAAAGAAAAACATTTGACTTTGAATTGGGAAAAATGCCACTTTATGGTCAAACAAGGCATAGTCCTTGGACATATCATCTCAAATAAAGGCATTGAGGTAGATAAAGCGAAAATCGACGTAATTGCAAACCTACCCATTCTCAAAACTTTTAAGGACATTCGATCATTTCTTGGACACGCTGGCTTTTACCGACGCTTTGTGAAAGACTTTAGCAAAATTGCTCGTCCTTTGATGACTCTTCTTGGAAAAGACGTTCCTTTCGATTTAAATCTGATTGTATCTCTTCTTTTGAATGTCTTAAGAACGAACTCATTTATGCTCCAATCATTTGTGCGCCCAATTGGGATCTTCCTTTCGAAATAATGTGTGATGCTTCAAACTTTGCCGTTGGTGCTGTCTTAGGACAACGCATCAACAAGATCCTTCACGTGATTTACTACGCGAGTATGACTTTGAACGACGCTCAACTCAACTACACAACAACCGAAAAAGAGCTTCTAGCTATCGTTTTTACTCTCGAAAAATTCCGACAATACTTGATAGGGTCACATATTACTGTGTACACGGACCACTCCGCACTTCGACATCTCTTCTCTAAAAAGGATGCCAAATCCCGCTTGATTCGTTGGATCCTTTTACTTCAAGAATTTGACCTTATAATCAAAGACAAAAAAGGATCCGATAATGTCATAGTCGATCACTTGTCTCGTCTTTCGAACGCACCATCTTCTTTGCCGATCAATGAAAACTTCCCCGATGAACAACTTCTTTCAATTTCTATCGACCCATGGTACGCTGATATAGTCAACTACTTAGTCACTAAAGAAACTCCCTCATCGTGGTCCAAACAGGACAAATACAAATTCATGTCCTAAGTGAAATGTTTCTATTAGGACGATCCATACTTGTTCAAATATTGTCCCGACCAAATCATCCGACGTACATTCCGGATAATGAGATAAGGAGTGTTCTTTCGTTTTGCCACGATCAAGTGTGCGGTGGACATTTCGGTCCTCGAAAAACTGCGGAAAAGGTGCTTCAGTGTGGTTTCTATTGGCATTCTCTCTTCAAAGACTCATTCGAATTTTGTAAAACTTGCGATCGATGTCAAATGCTTGGACGAATTTCTCGACGAGATATGATGTGTAACAACCCGCATATCTATCGATTCTATATTTAAATATTTTATTTAAATATTTTATCGTTAGTCGGATGTTAGTCCGAAAAGCTACTTTTTGCATACGGTCAAATTAGGACTCGAGACCACCCCCATTGAGTTCAAAATGACGTTTGCGATCTTTTTGAGTGTAAACTTCGATATGTTTGGAGATAGTGAAATTTTCGACATTTTTCCCGCCTTTGACTTTGGTTTGGACTGCACCCCTTTAGTTCAGCCCAACCCTCTTCCTCATTTGTTCAAACACTTCAAGCTTTGTCAAAAATGGTGGTGGGAAAGAGAAATTAAAACTCCCAACTCAAATTCTATTGCAAATCCGAGATTCAACATCAAATTCAAGTAGAAGATTGTGGATTCAAGCTTTGGATTGCTTCTCCTTGCTTTCAATCTTCATCTTCATCAATTTCGTGGAAAAGGTGAGATTTTTGATCTCACATCTTGCCTATGATTGTCATTGGACTGTTGGGAATGATTCCCTATCACTTTTACATGCACATTGGCATTTGGTTTGGATTGGATTGGCAAAAAGCTCCACTTTTTAGCGTTTTTGGTGAATTTCCAGCCTTAAGTCGTTCTGCCTAGGTTAGGTCGTCCAGGCTGCTAGCTCGCGCGTTGAAAAATCACCACTATCTTAAGTCCTAGGTCGTTGCCGACCTATAACTCCCAGGCGAAGTGTTAGGTCTTCGCTCTTAAGTCTTAGGTCGTTGCCGACATAAAATCCCCAGGCAAAACGTTAGGTCGTTGCCGACCTATAACTTCCAGGCAAAACGTTAGGTCGTTGCCGACCTATAACTTCCAAGCAAAACGTTAGGTCGTTGCCGACCTAAAATTCCAAGGCAAACCACTAAGTCGCTCGAATTTTCTTAAGTCTTAGGTCGTTGCCGACCTATAACTTCCAGGCAAAACGTTAGGTCGTTGCCGACCTAAAATTCCAAGGCAAACCACTAAGTCGCTCGAATTTTCTTAAGTCTTAGGTCGTTGCCGACCTATAACTTCCAGGCAAAACGTTAGGTCGTTGCCGACCTAAAATTCCAAGGCAAACCACTAAGTCGCTCGAATTTTCTTAAGTCTTAGGTCGTTGCCGACCTAAAATCCCCAGGAAAAACGTTAGGTCGTTGCCGACCTATAACTTCCCCCAGGCAAACTTTAGGTCGCTCGCACTGGCTTATCTCGTAGGTCGTCTCCGACCTAAGCTTCTTTTCCATAAGTCGTTCGCGAGTCAAGTGTTAGGTCGTCTCCGACCTAACGCCCTCGTCACCTTAGGTCGTAGCTCGTAAGTCGCTCGACCCTGCTAAGTCTTTAAGTCGGTCGAGTTAGGTCGGCCAGTATATCTCGTAGGTCGTCTCCGACTTATCCCCCAGTTAAGTCGTTCAAGTTAGGTCGTCGCCGACCTTACACTTGGTCTTTTTAGGTCGCGATTTTCCTTAGGTCGTATGACCTACTTTTCCTTAGGTCGCTTGACCAGCTTGCCTCCACTAGGTCGTACCGTGACGGGGCGCTGCCCCGCACCCCGCCGTGGGCGCTGCCCCCTGGACCCCCGCGACCTGACCGGGCAGGTCGAACCCCGTATTACTCTGCGTAGGCAATCTTTTCTGAAAAGCATTCATCAGAACTTCCACTTTGATGCATTGTAAGCTGATTTCCTTGGATTTTATTCACGTCTCCGAATGTGAATTTTTTGTGATAGATTGTTCCAACAATCGTTTTATGACTTGTCACTTTAAAGATATATGAAGGTTTCAATACTAATAGTAAATATCAAAACTCTTTCATCAAAGCCATTTCAACACTATTTTAAATATCTAAAGTTCGTTTTCTCAAACCGATTTTCAATCTACTAGTATATACAAGCCTTTACTTCACTCGAATGAGAAATCGACTTAAACGACTTAGTAAAACGAGTGGTATGAAACGCTTGCGTTCACTTTGTCGGTTAGCTCTTGGACTTGTTCGATTGAACCCTTTTCGTGACAATTTCCTAGTGAAGATTTACAGCTTGTTCGTAAATATTTAAGTTAAGCAAGTGGTTATGGGACATGAAGCTAAACTCATATATTTACTAGCTTGGTGTGATTGACACTTCTCGCTGATCATGATGATCATTTTATGATTTAGACTAGCAATTGTGCGATGTCTCTTTGTTTGCAAGGTAAGACTAGACCGCAATAGTGTGATTCCGACTCACACATATCTCTTTGTCCGCAAGGTTAGTCTAGGCCGCAGTAGTGTGATTCCGACTCACACATATCTTTATGTTTGCGAGGTTAGGCTAGACACCACTTGTGTGATTCCATTCACACATACCTTTCTGCTTTTTGGTTAGCCTAAGCCTCAATCAGTGTGATTCCGACTCACACATATGGGGTAGCTCCCCATGGTCTTCGGACCATCATGTGATAGGCCTCTTTCTCTTTTTATGATTTCTGGATTTCTTGTTTGATTTCTGGATTTTTATGTCATTGACTTGTTATGAGTACAAGTTTAGGGTATGATGCCCTCTTTGGATCTTTGAGAAGATTCTCGTGATATTGATCATTTCTCATCGGTTGATCTCCTGTTGATCATCATTTTCATACTTATAGTAGTATGTCAGTATGGATATTCTATGTTTATGCCATATCTTTTATTATATATCATGTCATCTGATATTTATAGTTAGACTGATCCGTTTATTATTTTCTTAAATAATACTCGGGTCAGACCGAGATGTTACAGGTGCTTCTGCTTGACTTCCTTCCGGGATTTGCTACTCTGACTTTTGGTTGACTATTTAGTTTAGCAGTTTTTGTTGTATACACTTGAGATATGGACTCATAGTTGTATTCTTTTTGTATAGCACAGGTTGCTATTCTTTTGTATTATTGTGGAACTTTTTTGACCACTACTCTGATGTACACTTTCATGTGTTAGTTATATATTCATATCTTCTTCCGCCTTTGTGATATGGATGTCTGTGACTGCTTTGTGTTATGTTTATTTCTATGTTTGTTTCCGAAGATTATTTTATAGCCACCGTGTGATAATCAATTACATGGATGGTCGCTCCTCAACAGCCTTATTCTCCGTGCTAGTTGACAGCACTACATCGTAGTGTCCTTGGCTAGCGTGGGTATTGAGGTGGGGCGTCACATGATGCCTCTAAACCCCATTCTTACCATCGAAATCTTTGATGTTTGGGGTATCGACTTTATGGGACCTTTTCCCAATTCTTTTGGAAACTTGTATATCCTTCTCGCTATTGATTACGTCTCAAAATGGGTCGAAGCCGTTCCGTGCAAGACCAATGACCATAGAATTGTTGTGAAATTTCTCAAAGAAAACATCTTTTCAAGGTTCGGCACACCTCACACAATAATCAGTGATAATGGAACCCATTTTTGTAACCGTTCTTTTGAAACTTTAATGAAGAAATACTCGATAACCCACAAGTTATCCACTCCATATCATCCTCAGACTTGTGGGCAAGTTGAAGTTTCGAATCGTCAAATAAAACAAATCTTGGAGAAAACCGTCAACAAAAATCGAAAAGATTGGTCTCAGAAATTGACCGACGCGCTTTGGGCTTACCATACTGCTTTTAAAACTAACCTTGGGATGTCCCCATTTCGTTTAGTTTACGGTAAAGCTTGCCATTTACCCGTTGAAATCGAACACAAAGCGTTGTGGGCAATAAAAAACTTAAACTTTGACCTTGAAAAAGCTGGCGAAAACCGAAAATTGCAACTCAACGAACTAGAAGAACTTAGGAATGACGCGTATGAAAACGAGAAAATTTATAAAGAAAGAACAAAAGTTTTTCATGATAAGTCAATCCTAAGAAAAATGTTTTCGCCTAACCAGAAAGTTCTTTTATATGACTCGAGACTTCATTTATTTCCGGGGAAACTTAAATCAAGATGGACCGGACCATTTGTGGTACGAACTGTTTTTCCACATGGTGCCGTAGAAATAGAAAACCCCAGGGATGGATCAATTTTCAAAGTCAACGGTCATCGTTTGAAACCTTTCTTGGAATTGCCAAATAACCAAGAGGAGGAGCTCATGATCCTTCATGAGCCAAGCTACGTCTAGTAAGAATGTTAACCCTCTTTTGTAAATATGTACATATTTTTCTCATTACACTCATTATATCCTGCATTGACTATGGGGACACAGTCAAAATTAAGTGTGGGGGGGAGTCTCATTTTCAATTTTTTTAGTTTTTCATGGTTTTTCATGGCATTTTTGAATTTTCATTTTCTTACTAAAAAAAAAAAATTTAAAAACTCCTATATCTCAAAAACATTTTCTTTTTACCATTTTGATTTATTTTTGAAGAAACACTATGGGATAAGTATAAGTTTTGGTTAATATATTGAAATATTTGAAAATTTGTTTGTCTTAACAAAAATAAAAATGAAGTTTGATTACAAATAACAATGGTTTAACTAGTATATAGGAAGGTTCATCTATGTTAATTATGAAGTATGTTCTAATTGAAAATCTTTGTTTAAAAAGTGGTAAATTTAAAGTAAAGGATATAACATTTTTGTCTTCTAAGTTAAATGGTGCTAAGATGATTTTGCAAAACTCTATCTCTCTCTCTTAATATATATATATATATATATATATATATATATATATATATATATATAATAACATCCAAAGTATTCACTCTCATTTAAAAGTCCTCACGGTTATGCATGGGTGAATTACTTGGAATCTTTGATTATGTGCTTTCATACTCATTTAAAAGTCCTCACGTTTATGCATATATGGAACACATGTAAAAAAAAAAAGAACAGACTTAATAAAAACCACATACGGTCGATAGGTGTATGCATGAAAGTGTGTGCACTCGCCATGCTCTGTACTCCCCTCACATAAGCCCGAAAGGCAGTGCATGGGTGGTATATCTGGTCTTAGTTTACCCGAGCTAGGTGTGTAATTTATTCTTACAAATAATAAGAGAGCAAGCAATTGAAATCCTAGCACTATTTTTACTTATTTGATTTGATTTGTTATTGAAAAGAAATGAAAATACCACTTTAGTAAACTTTGATAAGCAACTAAGGATTTATTTCATAGTTACACTTTGTTATCAGCCGAAACAACGAGTTAAACTATTGTCTATGATGACTTGATTTTTGTCGAAAATTTTGACGAGTAAATGACTTAAATTTTCAAGATAATGACCAAGACTTATATTTAACTTCTGTGTGTCGATTTAAGAGTAAATCCGTCATTTGTAAATATTTTCAAGAACTTGCATTCATCCCATTGTAAATAAATCTTGCATTTTGTAAATATTTTCACTTTGCATCTGGATTTTGTGGGTAGTATCCGCTGAAAACCCTCACGAGACAACACTCGTCCTACTGGGGACACCCAAAGGTTTAACGGCTTGTTGCATATGCTCAATGCAATCGTGCTCCCTACGAAAACGGATTTATCTTAGTTTTCCTTTATTCGAGGACGAATAAAAAGATAAGTGTGGGGGTATTTGATGTGCACGTAAATGTGCATATATTTACACCCATATTTTATCTCTTTTCATTTAAATAAACATCATATTTGGGCATTTTAACATGTGTAAAACCAAAATTCAATTATTTTCAAACCATCATATTTTCATCTTCATTCAGGGGCAAAATGGTCATTTTTGTGCTTGTGTTAATTTAAGAATTTTTACTTGGACATTTTTTGATAATTTTTATAGGAATTTGGATGCATATGGAAGAGGCTTATATGAAGATATATGCATGCACAAATGAAATACAAAGGAATGAAGAGGAAATAATTCAAGTTCAAGATCATGGAGGACCCCACCCACTTACCTAAATGTACAATTATGAGCTAATGGACAAACTAAGTGGAGGTTAAAGCTTCATGCACAACAAATGATGGATTAATTAGTGGCTAATGGTTACTTGGTGGCCACACTTCCTAAAGGGCATTTTAGGAAGCCCCCTAAAAATAGAATTAGGGTTTTATGCATGTATATATAGCCCTCTTATGTACATGAAACTATCTTCTACTCTTTCATTTTACTTAGGAAATTAAGAGATCAAATTGTAAGCTCAATGTTCTATGAAATAAAAATGGCTTCCAAGCCTCTTTCTTCTCCTTTTTCTACATGCTTTTCTTTGTTTTATTGTTAATGTTTATTTCTATGCTCTCTTTCCTTTAATGTTCATAGCTTAGATTTACATTTATGCAAGTAGTGTAGCTTTAATTTTTATGCAATTAGTTAGTAGTTAATCTCTCTTTCTTTCTTTGCTTAGTTTTCATTTCTTTGCTCTTTCATGTTGAAATTTACAAGTGTTTCTTCAATGTCATAAATGAGTAGCTAAACCCTTTCAATTTAGGGGTAATGAAGCTCTCAAATATTATGTAATTTCAACATTTCTATGATTTATGATCTCTTTTGTTTATGCTTCATGAGAGTGAATTTTGATGCAAGTTTATACAAGTGGGTTTGATAGCTTATGTTGCTTTTGCAAATGAGCTATTCTTATTCAACATAAACACAAGTTGCATCATCATTTGCTAATCCATTTTTGATTTTGAAATGAAAGTAAAAATGAAATTTGATGATCTATATTACTAGTTACAATAGTAAATAGATCATACTTAAAATAACTTTTGCTTTGGCTTCATTTTCATGAGAGTTATAAGTGGTATAATTGTTGTATTATAGTTTGATGGTTTGAGTTATGTTAATTAATAACATAAACAAACCATACTTATGATCAATGCAACGATTATTTCGCTTAATATCAAGTTAGAGATCATAAATTCTTTGTTTGTTGATTTACAAAAATATGAGAGTGGATTTGCCTCTAAATTGTCCTCTACTTTATTAGTTTTTAAATCACATTTTAATTCTAGCTTTAGCTTCTTTTTTGTAGTTAACAACTTCATCTCTCTTTGGTCTAATTTGATTGAATAGATTTTTAATCTCTCCCAATTCCCTGCGGATCGACCCATATTCGCCACGTATTACAAAGTGTACGCCGTGCGCTTGTGGTAAATTTTAATTTAAATTCATTCGACGGTTTTCTAAACCGATAGAATTTCCGTCGACGAACAATTTGGATTAGCGATTCAGTTAGCATTTCTAGCATTGGCCTGAACATTTCCATTAGTTATGGTACTTCCGCTTCCTAAATTTAAGTCTTCTACTATTAGTATCCTTTCTCGTAATCTGTACATGAGTCTCCATGAGATATAGAAGAACAGTCTAAGACAAAGGGGAGAGCATAGATAGATATGCTTATATATAGAGAAATTAATAAGTACGTTAATAAAATGCTATCCCATTCCCCAATTTATTCTTTTGATTTAATTTAGGTTATGTTTTGTCTTCAAAAGTCTAATTAAGTTTATGTAAACCTATGCTTTGTTACCGAGTTGTAACATCCCCTATTTTTGGGGTCAAAAATAGACACTAGTGATGTTATAGTCATCCTTAGCATTATTTTCCAATGTTAAAATGAGATCAGTTATCGTATCATTAATTTCAAGAGCATAGGATTTTACAAATTTTATATAAAACATTTTCATTAACTAATTTACAAATTCATTATATTCAAATTACATTCTATTACATAACTCCAAGATTGCATCGTTCGAAAAAATATAATAAATATAAATATAGTCCCAATCACGACATATGAAGATGCCCTCTTAGATGATCAGAGTCTTAACTACTTAGACAGTTATAAACTCCATCATTTGATATAATAAGTAACAAAAATTGTTAAAACTGCACAACATAAATACTTCTAATATTAGCTTGCCTCCTTCATGTCCCCAGAAGATTTATTCATCCAACCTTAAAACCCTATCTCAGCCTATCTAGTTTCAGTTGAATAACGGAGATTTAGGGGAAAATCAAAATCTTTGTCAGACTGAAAGTCTGGAGCGAATAGTATTATACCATATCAAACTAACATATATAACTAGTGAGGCCACGCCGTCAAAGCATGGAACGGGTTTCCGCTCACTATTATCTTTATCATCAATGTATATGTTAACTGTAACAAATCCTGTAACTAAAATGATTTGAACATAATCTTAACATTAGTTTTATCATCATATATAATGGGCCAAAATGAATAATCCGTCACTCATAAGGGTCAAATGGGCGCATATATTCCTATAATTACCCAATTCCATAAAATAGTCCATTCAATGGTATAGTTTTCCTAAGTTCATTATTAATCTATTCGTTTTCACAAGCCAACTATAAACTTATTATCTTGACTTAGGCCAAAACATGCCAGATAATCCAACGGTCTTTATACTCATTCAGAAGAAATTTACAACATAGATAATCCATGGTCTCCTAAATATATTAGGAGAAAGAACAATGATCTACTAAGATAAGTAGGAGAAAAACATAGGAGAGTTTCTCTACTACTAGTTCTTTTGGATGCATAACTCAAGTTCGAGCCTCAATATCGGCAAAGCTTTATGCATTGGAATCGCAAACCTAACCAATCTGGGATGTAACTGTTGGAGTGTAGGGAGAGACCTTACACCCATTTCCACCATTAAATTTGGCTTTAAAATCTCAACGGGTCATGTCTTTTGATTGGCTCAAGGCATTCTAACGCAATTTGACCTTTCCGATCTTCCGAATGCAATTCTACTCGCTCCGAAGTATAAGCCTTATCATACCCACTACTAGAATTACCTTAGTCAGTCATTAGTTTCCTAAATCCCCAAATAACATATCACACATAAATGACCATGTCAACAATTTAACATATGCAATTACAAATGATTAAGTTAATACAGAACATATCATCATCCATCATTAATATATGTTCATATGATCGTCATTTTATATACAAAATTCCTTATATTTAAGTACGATTTTCCTTTACAAACTCTTTTAAAGAAGGGCTAAAATATATCTTTTTCCCTTTTAAAAGCTCATCAAAATGCTTAATAAAACTATATTTTTGTTTGAGGAAAACATTGTACATCTTAGAGTCAAAAGATATTGAATGTCATAAAAATAATCTATCTCATTTCTCAAATCCTTGTGCTATCTCACCTTAAAATGCCATGCTAACACATGCTAAAGTAAATGCTATTGAGCTTAAAAAATTTAGGCTATCACAAGCCAAAGGCTTGTGCTAACGCACATTATAAACTTCATGCTATCGCACGTCAAAAACATAGGCTATCACATGTTTAGTATATGAAGCCATCACATGTCAAGCAAGTTACAGTTATCGCATGTCTAACTACATGAAGCTATTAAGTGTCAGCATGTTATCGAGTATCATGACAAACATAGCTATCGAGTATAAACCAAAAATTAGCTATCGACTATAATGCAACATAGCTATCGAGTATTAACCAAATCATAGCGCTATCAGGTATTAAAAAATATAACCATCGAGTTTTATGAAATATAACGTTGTCGCATCCTTGAACATTTAAAAGTTACCGAAGACATAAATTCAAAGCATGAAGGCTTTAAAACATATTGCTATCGCATGATACAAAATCCATAGCTAGCTAGTGTTAAGATAGTTATCACATGTTAAAAATGGTATTTTTATAAATATCTAGAAAATTGATTTATATCCTTTAAACTAATAACTTTTTACCAAACCAGTTTCTTTGTCAAATTTTTATTGGTTAGTCGAATCTTTGTAGAAATCCTTCACAAAAATTAGAGAGAAATTTTCTCTTTTTTCCCTAAAATTTTAATTTTACATTAATTATGCCATTGGTTACATTTTTGCAATTAAAATATTTTGACATAAAATAATTTATTTTATATTGGAATTAATTAGGAAAACTCCCAAAAATTCCAAAATTAAAATTTACCTTTTTTACAACAGATAAAATTTTTGAAGCAAAATAATTAATTTTCATATTTATAAACTTAAAATAAGAATTTATTCATTTTCTCACTTAGAAAATCCATAGTAAATTCATACTTCATCCAAAAACTATCTCCAAAATAAAATTCTAAAAATTATATCCAAAATTCAAAGCATTTGGAGATTAAAAACTATGTTTTTAACTCAAATACCCTTAATGAATTTCATAAAATATCAAATGATAACCATAATTGTAATAAATGATTATCTAAACTGAATGCATGATAAAAAATCACAATCATTCAAATTTTCATCCTAAATTTGAATTAAAAACATCATAAAAATAGAAATGAAGATATTATACATCTTAATTAAAATCCATGTAGAGATAGCTGCTTTTGTTTTCTTCCTTTAGCCTCTTTCTTCTTCTTCTTCTTCTTCTTTTTTGAGATTGCTTTGATAAACATTTGTGGTTTTATTTTGTTTTCTTTAATTATGAAAAGTATGGGCGAAAACATGAGAGGGAGGAGATAATGTGTTAGGGGAAATAAGTTATACGTGTTAACTTTATTTTCTTATTTCTCTCCTATGTAATTAAAGCCTTCAATTCCTTTTCTCCTAAACCATTACTCCATTTAAAATTTAAATTTTAACTTTTATTAACACAGTGATTATCTCCACTACATATATTACTTTCCTACATTATGTATTTAGCTATATCCTAATTAAATATTATTAATAATATGCTAAAAATTAGGGGCGTTACAATTGATCTCCCTTAGCCAATTACTGGCAACTTGGGCCAAATTATGCAATGATCTAACCGCCATCATTTTTCACTCTTCGAGATCTACACATCTTCCTCCTCAATTTTTCCAATTGACGTCAAAATCAAAAACCCCAATTTCACCCTAGGGTTTCACCGCCCAAAGACTTTGATCGTAATTTCCTATTGATCTGAACACTATTATGACAAATGACCATTTTTCATTAACTCACCTCATTGAGACAATTGATTTGATATGGTATTTGATAATATTTGGACATTTATTAATTTATAAAAATTAATTAGAGGCAATTATCTATGATTAGGGGGTTTCGGTAGTAGTGCTAAAAATAAGGACTAAGTTGGCAGCTATGGTTTTGTAGCATCTTTTAAATAGTCGATAAGCTAGGTTATGGGTCATGTACCCAATTTTTCCCTAAAAAACAACGTACATCATTTATAACTTGTAAAAATTCTATCTCCCAAACGATGACTCCAAACTTAAATTTTTTACAGGAGATACCGATCTCTTGGAAAAACCTATACAATGGTTATACATATGATATTAAAATCATGATTTAATTAAAAATCAATTTTTTATTAATTTAATTTAAAAAATTTCAAATTTGTGGGTCGTTATGGTTATACTATAAAAGACGTAATAAAAGAAACCAAAGGTAGTTTCATAAGTAGTTTAGCTGAACCTTATATATGAACATAGGTTTAGTATTGTATTTCTAAGACTACGTACTAAAGATAGTTTCATGTGAAATTTTATCGAGACATGTACATTTTTTCGAGAGATATAACATATTATTTTAAATGTGTCATGCAACTGAGGCTAGTGTGGGGGAAAAACTTGTTCTATGCTTTAGCCTTAACGTCCCTCTAGTAATGGAGTTTCGATGGGTAATGATTTTATTCACACCAAGCTTATGTATTACTTATTTATTTATGGCTTTTCTTCTAGAAACTCATGATTACTCATTTGAGTAGGTTGAGTTTATAAGGATTATAGATAACATATATTTTTCGAAGTTAGGACATTTTTCGAGACTATGTAGAAGAGGAAGACGAGAAGGAGGCCTTATTATAGTTGGTATCTATAGTAATAGCTTTTTAATCATTTATGTAATGTAAATATATGCTAAAGTTCAAGAGATTACAAGAGTTTGACATCTTTTATATATCAAATCTTTGATGCTAATATGTCATAATTGTTATTTTAGCATTACATGGGAAAGACCTTTTGGTATTATATAGTGAACTTTAACATGCAATGAAAAATGTTTTAGTTGCCACATTTACTTAGACTATTGAGGAAAATAGATCTCATTCTCTCATTGAAATGTAATTCCAAGATGAATAAAGCAGGTAGGGGTTTCATTTTTGGGTTTCAAAATGGAGGATGTTACAAGCTTCTCGATCCTTTCCCCTAGCAAGACACTGGAGAAGTTCCTTCCCAATAATGGTTCAGTGTCATCCACAACAAGGAGAGGTATATCTCCAAAAGGAAATATAATAACTTTGATAGAAAATGTTGAGAATCCAGATTGAAAAAAAATGACGAGGTTTTGCCAACGATGAGAGTGGAGAGCCATTTTCTGAAGATATTTTCAGGACATACATTCATCGGATTTACGACTTGCCTCGGACTGAAAAGTACTATGGTTGTTTGTACCAAAATTGGGCACAACACTCTTCGGGCGTGTTTGAAGAGATTAAAGTGAAGAATATAAATGGAAAATGAGGTAGATCTAACAAACACACCAAAAACAAACAAACAAACAGAAGTATGAAAACATAGAGATTTCGAGTGGTTCGGCATACAGCCTACGTCCACTATAGAAAGTTTGTTGTTTATTAATAACTCTCGCTGATTACAATTGTTTGCGACATAAAACTCAAGGTACAATGAAGATTTCGGCAGAGTATCGGCGTTCCAGAGTCAAAAGTCCATTTTCTGAAGGCCTAGGACTACTAATTATAGGTGTAGGCTGAGAATATCTGCCTCAAACTTCGGAAGACTCCTTCTCTCATGTGGGTGGGCCCACGTGATCGATCCCTAGACGTTTGGGATCGATCCATGATCGATACGCATGAAATTCGTATCGATCCAAATTTGGTCCTTTTGGGCCGAGATCGATCATGAACGTTCTTGAGGTAGTACACAAGCTCCTTTGAAAATTTGGTGGCATTTGGACTTGTAGATTTTGAGTTATGATCGATAAAAGTTTGCATTTTCAATGCACTGCCGAGCTCGTATCGATACAATTCATATCGCTTGTTTCGTATCGATGTTGGCACGTGTCCATCAGATGACGTGGCACTATATTCTGGGATCGATCCACTTTTTATGCCGAGTGACCGAGTCTTCCTCTTTTATAGGCCTTGTTCGTATCCACCGACGTAAACTCATTCGTATCCATCTGTTGTACTCTATTTCGTATCGATCTGAGACGATGTGTTTCGTATCGTTCCAAATTATTCCATTCGTATCGTTAACCTCAACATCCTTCATATCGATTGAAAACCGAACTCGTATCGGTGCCTTTTGAGTGGTGTTTTGTAGCGTTGGTGGAACATTTCATATCGTTCGTTTACCGATCGATACGAATTGTGTAGATGACGATTGATACGAATTGGGTATAGATGGAAGCGATACGATATGTTCTCAGGTGATGGATACAAAATGGGGTAGATTTGATGGATACGAGGTGGTGCTTTTTCCATGGATACGAACCAATGCCCACTTGATGGATATGAAGCGGTGCTCACTTAATGGATACGAAGTAACCTACATTTGATGGATACGAACCAGAGGTATTTCACTTGAGACTTGATCGATCCATAACTCGTGAACATGAACTCCAATTGACTTGAAATTTGGAACGTTGGCTTCCGTAGCTTTGCTTGTCATGTTATATCAATTGTAGCTCGATCCGGACTCGGGCAAAATTTACTAGTATCCATAGCAGACCTGTGTGTGACCGATCATCGGGGACGATCTGTCTTTGGTTTCCAGTTAATCTTTTGGTGTCACGGCCTTGCCAAAAGGTGGGATAACATTTGCCACCCAAAGTATGTCTTGTGTGAACATGATGTGCTTTGAAAAGTTGCGACCTTCAGTCTGAAGAGTTCTATCTGATTCGATGAGTAGTTGTCTTTTCATCAAGAGATGTAACCTTTGATTGATTCTCAGTAATATAAATACTGAATTGTTGACTGCCAATGATCGTACAGCGCATTACTGTAACTGAGTGTCGAGTGTTAGCAAACTGTTGTTTATCGTTGTAATTGTTACCAGGTGAGCATTCAATTCCTGTGAATTTTGAAAATTGAATGGTAATTCGTCACACATAAATGTATGTTAACCTGACTCTCGTTATCGTTTGCATATTCATGAGTCGTTGTCAAGTTCTAGTTTTTTTTATCGAGTTTCGTGTCGATCTTTTCCTGAACTGACGTGAAATTTGAGTTGTGACAACGCTTGATGGTCATTTTTGAATATTCCTTCGTATTGATCCTCTCCTGGATCGATTTGAGAAGTTGGAAATTTTTTTTCGTATCGATGGATATGAACTTCTGTGGGCCTTAGGTTGATGGATACAAACTCGTCATTTGGCATCGATGCATCTCTAATGGTTTCGAATAATTCAGATAAGCCCTTGCTTTGTATTTCGTATCAATCGCTAGATGGATACGAGTTGCTTCATCTCAAATAGGCCATGGATGGACATGAAGGAATCTTCGTATCAATGGTGTCAAAACTGTTTCGATCGAACGTTGGATACGAATTGGCCATTTCGTATCGATCATATCATAGACTGCTTCAACCGGTCATATGCACTGGGAGACGAATCACCACTTGCTAAGTATAAATGCTCTTGTACTTGGACAAATTTCCACTTCCTCACTTTTCTGCTTAACTTTCGTATCGCTCCAAATATTAGAAAATTAAAAACGCCTTTGCTTTCGAATCGAATCAAACTCCAATTCTTCAAACCAATTGCTAAAACTAGGTAATTCATTGAACAAAATCAACGTAAAAAAATGAGACTCGAGATTTTATGCCATTCCATTATTTCCGTGACCGACTTTGGTGAAGTGGAGACCGGAGATGGGCCAGAGCAAGGTCGAGGATGGAGGAGATGGCATCTGAGTGGTTTTGGAGAGGATGAAGTGAGGAGGGACGCATAGCTTCAACTCCATATCGTTGAAAGGAAAGAGAAGGCTTGGCTTCGTATCGACTCTGGGTATGGGATTCGTATCGATGAGTAATTGATTGGTGAAATAGTGAACTTCATATTGATCCGGAGTGATAACAATTCATATCGATTAGAGACAATTGATACGAAATCGAATAGCCAACAACCGATACGAAACTCGTGACAGGTGATCGATACGAATCTCATGGTTTGAGGGTCGATACGAAACCGGTAATCTTTGACCGATACAAACTCTTTATAACTCAATCGATACGAAGTCATTGAGCTTCGATCGATATGAAGTTAATAATTTTTGATCGATACGAAACCAAAGTTCTTTCCCGATCGATCCGAGCTTGGACCTTGATGGATACGAAATTCTTGCATGCTCGAATATTTGACTCCGATGAGCTTCTACCTTGCATAACTGGACTTAACCTTTTCACTGCATATTTAACTGCCTTTCGAAGATCGTCGATGGAACTGTAACTTGGCAAAATTTAACGAACTTTAACTTGGATCGGTCTCCAAAGTCTGGATAGCACGGTTGTGACGGTCAGCGATGACGGTCACTCCGGTTGAATTTCGAAGTCTTGTCGTTCAAACATCCTTCTAATCTTGTAGAATCTCTTAAGTAATATACAACACTTCACTGCACAATAGATTCACGCACTTCACACTGGGAGAAACACGGGTTGATTATCATCTAACGATGATTGTTGCTGAGTTGATTAGCTATGGAACCCGGAAGTTCCCAACCGCAGGAGGCTTAGAGTCCGCCTCTTCCTATAATCGAGATGCCGGTTATCGCAGCCGAAGTTGTTAGTCCTGCTCCGGATGAGCTACCAGGAGCAGTTTTCATCGTGCATCCCCAAGATTATGTTCCTTCTAATATTTTTGAAGACATGCTGGGTAGGATTTGCATAAGGCATGGATTGTCAAGAGATAATGTTTTATTGCTAGGGGCAGAAGATAGAGCCCATACTCCCCTAGAAGGGTACACGGCCTGCAACAAACTTTCGTGCGTAGCCGGGACACTCCCTCCATTTAATCAATACATTTGTGAAGTGTTATTCTATTTAAAGATTGCTCCATCACAGCTGCACCCAAACGAGTTTGCCTTGCTGAATAGCTTATTCATCATCTTCATCGAGCATCTCTTTCGACCCCCAACTCCAGAGGAAGTCAAATACTTGTTCAATATAAAGAGTCGAGGAGATAACCCATCCTTTGCTTTCTTAGAGGCAGTTAGGAACTATCAAGTCATGATCGGAGCCTGGACCAAGCTGAGTTATTTCAAGACCGAATGGTTCTATGTTCGGTGCCCACCGGGTTTTGCCAGACGGTGGCTATCCAGACGTAAGAGCTTCAACTTCTATGCCGGTTATATGGATAATAGTACTCAATTTTAGAGTTTAACACTTCTATTCTTTCACAACTTCGATTCCATGGCCCAAAGAGGCTCAGTTTAAGGAATTGTAAGAGTTCTTCAAGAGGTGCCTGCCGAGTGCAGATAGATCGATGAGGTCCTCACTGATAAAAATCCGAGGGCCGTTGGGCTAATCGATATAGATCAAAGCATCGGGCTTGAAGGATTTCTCAAGACGACTCGAGCGAGGCAAGTCCGAAGGAGAGCTCCTGGAATCGTGATCACCGAGCAAGGTGACGATAAGAATATGCCCGTTGGAGACGAGCCCATACCCGGGCCTTCACAAAGTCACCGACATTCAGAGAGGATAAGGAGAGGCAAGGCCGCTGCCTACAAAGCTCCGAGACGCAAGTCTGTTGTAATGTCTTTGCCGGCAGCGGCTGTTGTAATTTCAGAGGCTCCCTCTTCACAAATAGAGAGTCCTTTCGAAGGACTTGCAGATATTCCCATTCCGGATGTTATGTCTCTTCACTAAGATACCAGATTAGAGGGGCTTCAAAGTGCCTTAGATTTAGGAGAGCCAACCCCTTCGAGTACGTCTGCTACATCCGGTTGGTTGGGGGGTTTACATATGCATGCACACACTTCACGGCACCACACAACTAATATTCACGATCTGTTCAATCTACGGAGATAACTAACTCTGTTTATTTTTTCACTTTATAGATACCATGTCGAAGAAAGGATCCATGATCAGTAGCCTTCATGCCGCACGCCAAAATTCTAGTTCATACCAAGAGTCTCGTAGGCACGAGTCCAATTACGATCGTTGCTACTCTAGTCAAGACAGGGATCTCTATGAAGGGGAGGGAGACATGGAGAGAGAGAGAAAGAGATAGAGAGAGGGAAAGAGAGTGGTGAGATAGGCGCCGCTCCTGATCGTGCTCTCCTCCACCTAGAGTCCCTTTGCTACTCTCCAGTTCTAGAACACACACTACTGAAACTTTGCGCCATCCAGCGCCTCTACAAACTTCAAAGCCTGGTGAGCAGCGCCACAGAACTGGGGTGGATGCTCCTATTGTCACTACATCAATGGCTACAGAGCTTACAGGGGAGGGAGCCGCCCGAATAGCCAAGCTAAAGGAAGATTTCCCTAATATTTGCTTTGACGGCTTTTACTTCCCTCCAAACTTGAGTTTGATTCCAGAAGGGGTGGAAAAAAGGTGCACGACTATATGTATGACGCTTACAGCCAGTACCATGAATGGAAGAAAACTGTAGAAAAGGCCTCGGTGGTGGCATTCGATCGAGCGAAGACAATTGGACAGCTGCTAAAAGATCTTGCTCACAAGGATCAGATAGTTCAAGTGCTCACCAATGAGAACACACTTTGAGGAATTCAGAAATGGAGGCATTGAAAAAAGTCGATGAGGCCAACAAGAAAATGGAGCAAATGAGGCAAGAGCACTTGAAACTGGTCGACGATATGGGCCACAGAAGTGCCATCGTCACAACTGAAAGAGACAATGCGCTCAAAGAGCTTAATGAGCTTAAAGCTAAGTACACCGAGGTCTCAAAGAAAGGGACGACGCTAAAAAGGCGGCTCAGGAGGCATGTGATCAGACTGTGGAGCTTAAGGGAGAGCGGGATGCAGCAGTTCTAAAGGTTCAGGAAGCTGAGGCTAGAATTGAAGCTGAAGTCAGAGCGGTAGAGGCCATGTTAGAAGGTGATATGGAAGATCTTCTGATCACTTATAACGCCAATGTCATGAAATACCACGGTCTGAGCTGGCTCGACGATTATCCGACCCATTTGCATAATGCCTGGCTCCGCTTGGTGGATGATGAGAAGGCTGAACACCACACTACATCCATTGATGAGTTTGAACTGGAGAACCGGGTGTTGACCGAAGATGAGAGGAGGGTTCTCCATGAGGCCATTATTACATTTGAAAAAGAGAAACTCGTCACTCAGCATCCGGAGGTCGGAGATGGTCCTGGTGTTGAGCATCATGACAGAAGTTCTGAAATTCCCGTGCCAACCCAGCCTGAACTTACCCCTGCAGTCGATCCTCCACCTGTGCTTGCTTACGATCCCGATCAACCACAATTGTCTCCGGCTCGCGAGCACATTTCCGAAGGAGTCCCAGCTCCACCCACGAGCCAACCTGACGAAGCTATTCTGAACACTTCTCAAAATTTTCAAAGTCTGGAGTGTTATCATAAGAAGTCACTAATATTTTCTCTTATCTCCATTCAGTTATAGGAGCTGCACCGGCCGTGCGCCCTGCAACCCAAGAGCAGCATCAAGAGCGGGAGGCTATCATGACGAAGGCGATGACTACTACAACTACTGCATCGACTGAGGAAGTTTATGTGAGTGATTTTATCTTCAACGAATAGATGATGGAATAACTCCTTGGTCATCAGAGCGATCCACTCACAGACTTGCCTTTTGTCATGGGCGAAGGCGCGTTTACAGCCAGCTCTTTGGCCCCAACTGCTAGCATCCCGCCTGACACTCAAGCAGCTCATGATAAGGCGATAATGGCGGAGATCAGTGCCGAGATGGCAAGTGCCATGCTGGGTAGCGGTATTGGAGGTGGAATGGCAGGTCCTGGCCTGACCCCTTTACGTATGGTCTCTCCGAGTGGTACAATCATCATTACTGGGGTACCCCCTGTGTCTTCTCATATAGAAAGTGCCCGCGTTCCTCCGACCACGCATTTCGAAAGCGTTCAAATTTCCATGAGTTCGGAGGAGGAGACTACAATTCTTCCCGCGGCCATGGATAAGCCGGGTAAAGGCAAGAGATCGAAACGGCACCACAACGGTAGTTCCAGTTGATCGACGCCGAAGGGGAAGAAGAAGAAGAAACATAGGGAGTAGGCATGTCTCTTTGTGTCCCTTTTTGGTATATAAGTAGGAATTCCTTTTTTGCTTTCAGTAGGCTGTGTATAGATGCGGGTTCGGCCCCTGCTAGTAGGAATTTTTGGAATAAGCTTTTTTGTACTTATTTTGTTTCCAAAGAATAGATGAAATAAAATCTCCTTTCGCCTTTTGGCATAACTCTGAGTTTATTTGCCTAAGTGTTTCAGCACTTGAATTTTTATTCAATACACTTGTGAAGCTTTAATCTTTGGATATGACTCGTAATCGGCTGTTAAGTCTCAGAGTCATGGCTCCGAGCCGTAACCAAACGTTAAGTCGAGTCCTAATGTTGTACTATCTCAATCGGCAGCTGGTGCTCGAGTTATTCCCTCAGTCGTGGGGATGAGTTGAAGTGGTCGGATGATGATTGCTTTTCACCTTCATCACTTTTAATTTTACTTAGTCGGAACTAAGTTGTAGTGAGATGAGTTCGAGTGGTCGAATCACACTCGCTCATGTATTTACAATCGCATCCACACTCTAGGGATTGAACTCGTATGTTGGCGGTTGGTCATGCCTGCTTAATGTTCAAAGATATGTCCACGCTTCGGGGACTTAAGTTGTTTTACGGACGGTCAGTCACACCCGTTTTGATAATCGGAATTGCGTCCACACTCTAGGGACTTAGGTTGATTTGTGGGAGGTTAGTCACAGTCAATTTGTGTTTATACTCCAGTCCATGCTCTGGGGACTTAGAGTTAGTCGTGGTTAGTCAGTCACCCAATTAATGTTTATACTTCAGTTCATGCTCTGGGAATCTAGAGTTAGTTAACAGACGGTCGATCACATCTGTTTTGAGTTTTGAGATCTCGTTCGCACTCTAGGAATGATAAACTAATCAGGATCATGGATGATCGGGTCATATCCACCCTGAGTAAACAAGCGAAGTCGTAGGTGGACGGATCCATCCTCCTCGAGTTTACATTGTACATGGGCGAAGTTGTGGGTGGACGGATCCACCCCCGCCCCCCGAGCCCACGTTTTGGATTTTAAGTTTATATTCCAGCTCGCACTCTAGGAGACAGAGTTAGTTAGAGGATTGTCGTGTATCAATCCTTTTTGGCTTCAGTGTGACCGCTTGCCCCTAAGCTCGGGTTTCACTTAGCGAGTGACTGGTCATATCACAGTCACTCCCTATTTGAATAAGTCCTACCATAGGATGGAACTTACTCTCCGTGCATTGTGATGGTCGCATGACGCATTTCAAGAATCATTACTCTGGCTCGAAGAGGTTGCATTTTATTACTGAAATAAGAAAGTATGGCAAAGTTAGTTGCCTTATTACAAGTTCAAATTTCGATTTGCATAAAAAAATTGCAAATGAAAGCAGACTAAATGAATAAACAAAGCCTGTTTTGTGTAGTAGCGACGGAGACTTTCGCTGTTCCAAGTTCTCGGCAAAGTGAGACCATCAACAGTCGATAATTTGAATATGCCGTCTCCATGTCTCTGTTCGATAACATACGGTTCTTCCCATGTTGGCTTTATGTGCGAAGGGACCGGATAAATCGTTTTGAGCACGAGATTGCCAAGTTCAAAGGTTCGGGGTTGGACCTTAGCATTGTATAATCGGGCGACTCAACTTCGGTGCGCGGCTGCCCTCAAATCAGCCTCTTCACGCTTCTCATCTAATAAGTCCAGAGATTCGAAAAGCAATATGGCATTTCTCTTCGGATCATAGTAAGTCACACGATGAGAAGGTACTTCTAACTTGACCGGAATGACGGCTTCTGAGCCATAGAAAAGTGAAAATGGAGTGTGGCTGGTTGTAGACTTGTGGGTAGTTCGGTACGCCCATAGGGCCATGGGAAGTTCATCGACTCATCTGCCTTCGGCTTTTTCCAATCGCTTCTTCAGAATGGATTTGATAACTTTATTAACAGCTTCGACCTATATATCCGTTCACTTGAGGGTGAGCAACCGCTGAGAACGTCTTCTGAATGTGGAAATGTTGACGGAAGTTCTTGAACTCGACACTGTTGAATTGGGCTCCATTGTCAGTGATAATGGTATGTGGGAGGCCAAAACGATAGATGATGTTGTGGACAACAAAGTTGATTACTTTCTTCGTCATGATAGGAGCAAGGGGCTAAGCCTTTGCCCATTTGGTAAATTAGTTAACTCCAACGATGACGTACTTTGCACCATCTTTAGCAAGAGGTAAAGATCCAATTATATCGATCCCCTACGTGGCGAACAGCCATGGACTGACCATTTGAGTAATTTCAGTAGGCAGGGCTCTTGGTATCCGAGCATGTTTCTGACATCTGTCACACTTCTTGGCATAGTCTAATGCGTCACGATTCGTTGTTGGCTAATAGTATCCGTATCGGAGTATCTTCTTAGCAAGGGCTTGCCCCCAGTGTGATCGCCGCATTCTCCCTTGTGCACATCGTGTAACACTCGTTTGATTTCGTCGCGGGCGATACACCAGAGTAAAGGAATAGAGTATCCTCTTCTATACATGACTCCATTCTAGATAATGAATCGTGAAGCTTTCCGGGGAACTTGTCTTTTCTCACTCCTGTGCTCAGGCAGGATTCCATGCTTAAGATAATCTCTAAACGGGGTCATCCATGACTCCTTCTTGGCTATGGCTTCATGTACCCAGTCGGTCTCCATCTGGTCGATACTCGGAGAAGTAAGTGTCTCAAAGGGAATTAGTCCCATTTGCTGTGCTTCACCGGTGTTGGCCAGTTTTGCCAGAGAATCGGCCTTCTAGTTAAGCTCTCGGGGTATGCAATAGATGGCATAATAATCGAACTGATTCAGTACTTCCTGTACCCAAGCTAGATAAGCAGCCAACCTTTGGTCTCTAGCTTGGTATTCTCCTCACACTTGGCATACGACCAATTGTGAATCGCAGTAAACCTCCACAATAATAATTCTCAAGTGTTTGGCAAGCCTGAGTCCGACAAGTAAAACTTCATATTCGGCCTCATTATTGGTTGCATGGAAATCAAACTTCAAAGCATAACATACGGATCGACCTTGGGGTTTCAAGTACAACTCCAGCGCCTGAGCAACGATCGTTCGATGCACCATCTGTGTATAGCTTCCATATGCATTTGGGAGATTCACGGGTTTTGGGCAAGTCCTCTAGTATAGTGAATGTAGCAATGAAATCCGCCAGAACTTGTCCTTGAATAGCCCGCCTTGGTGTGTAAGCAATATCAAACTGACTCAACTCGATGTTCCACTTTAGCAACCTACCAGACGTCTCAGGCCACGTAGGGACCTGTCGTAACGGCTGATCCATGTAGACTGTGATAGGATGAGCCTGAAAGAAGGGACAAAGCTTTCTCTAGGCAATGAAGAGACAGTAAGCCAGCTTTTACAACTTCGGATAGTTTCTCTCTGCTCCGGTCAATCGTTTGCTAATGTAATAGACCGGTCGTTGTATCCGATCCTCCTCAAGAATTAATGCAGCACTTATTGCATTCTCTGACACTGCCAGATAGATGTATAGTCTCTCATGATCAATCAGCTTTCACAGAATAGGTGGCATAGCTAGGTGCTGAACCAGTGCTCGGAATGCACCTTCACACTCCGCAGTCCATTCAAAGTTCCGCTTTCCTTTCCTGGTCAGATCGAAGAAGGGAATGCACTCGTCAGTGGATTTGAAGATGAATCTGCTCAATGCTGCTACCTTCCTGTTGAGGCTCTGTACTTGCTTTATTGTTCTTGGAGTCTCGAGATTCCGAATCGCCCAGATCTTCTCGGGATTGGCTTCAATTCCTCGAGCATTGACAATGAATATAAGGAACTTTCCAGATGCGGCTCTGAAGTGACACTTCAATGGGTTGAGCTTCATTTCGTACTCTTGGAGGATGTTGAACATTATTTCCAGGTCTTTAACATGATTGATGGAGAGTCACAACTTTACAAGCATATCGTCCACGTACACCTCCATAGTTTTCCCGATCTGGCTAGCAAACATTCGATTGACAAGTCTTTGATAAGTTGCTCCAACTTTCTTAAGTCCGAACGACATCACTTTGTAACAATTGAGTCCAAGATCGATGACAAAGCTGGTATGCTCCCAATCGGGTAGGTGCATCGGTATCTGATTATAGCCGGAATATGCATCCATGAAAGATAAGAGCTCATGTCCGGCCTTTGAGTCTACATGCTGATCAATCCTAGGAAGTGGAAAACTGTCTTTAGGACAAGCTTTATTCAAATCTGAGTAGTCTACACAAGTTCTCCATTTCTTGTTTTGCTTTTTGATAAGCACCGGGTTGAATACCTACTCTGGATATAATGCATCTCGGATAAACCTGTTTGACTTGAGTTTATCCACCTCTTCCTTAAGGGTGGCAGATCTCTCTGGATCTATACCGCGCCTCTTCTGCTTGACCGGGATATGCCGTAGGTCAATGTTCAATGCATGGCTTGCGATGTCCGGCGAGATCCCACACATATCTGAGTGCGTCCAAGAAAACACATCGAGTTTTGCTCGGAGAAATTCAACCAATTCCTCTTTCAACTGTTGGCTTAGCTGAGACCCGACCTTTATCATTCTGGAGTCGTCGTCGTCATCGATCGGAACATCGATCATCAGCTCTGCCGGGGAAGCCTAACTGTCCTTGATTTCCTCTTCACTATCATCATCTCGTGGATCTAGATCTTTTAGGAACTGGTTGTGGTGCCCAGGCCTAGGCCCAGGCGTTAGCTGTCAATTGTCGGTAAAACGGACGTAGAAAGATTCCTCTACGTCCTTGCCCTTCTCTTTTCGCTACGCCTCCCACAGCTCAGCAACATAACATGCATGTCTAGTCGCCTGATCTCCCTGAACAACTCCAACCCCGTTGTCAGTGGAGAATTTCAAAGTTAAACACCAAGGGGCAATAGCTGCCCTAAATTCAGCTAGGGTCGGTCGGCCCAAGAAAGCATTATACGGTGAATTAATATCCAACACAATGAACTGTAACATCCGGACTCTTCGGCGCTCTCCAATTCCCAACTCCACTAGTAATTCTACCATCCCAGTGGGTATAGTTGCACTTCCATTGAAGCGATGTATACGAGACTGACACGGCTTTAAGTCCTTTGCTTCCATTTTCATTTGATCATACGCTCGCTTGAAAAGAATATTCACGGAGCTTCCACTGTCCACTAAGATCTTTTTCACCTAAGCAGGACCTATATGAGCTGATATGACTAATGGATCAATGGTGGGGGCTTCGACTCTATCGGCATCTCTGTCTCGAAAACGATGTCGTTTGTCATCATCTTTTGTTGTTTAGCTGGAGTCCCATCGTCAAGATTACATCAACACTCGAAGTCCGCATGCCAAATCGAACTGGCATACGACTCCATTTCCCTCCAACTCCGATCCGCTGGATGAGGACCACCACTAACTATGTTAATAACCAACCTCCCGCCAGTATGCGTGGGTTCCTCCAGTCTAGCCTGATTCTGTACTTGATTCTGATTCGATTGGCCCGCACCTCCAGCCTGCGGCGCTTGGATGAATTGTTCCAACTTCCTCTCACGGATTAGATTTTCAATAATGTCCTGTAAATGGCGACATTCATTGGTATTGTGACCATAGCAATCATGGAATGTACAGAATTTTCCAGATTGAATCTGCTTTACGAACGACCATTTCATAGCAGGCTTCTTATATTGGCCAGTATTACAAGTCTGCAAGTACACATTCTCCAGGAATGTATTCAAAGGAGCATAGGTGTCAAACATGGGGGCTCTGCGTCGCGGTCCGTGATTTTGATCTCGCTTCTTACCCTGACTTCCATCGCCTTTCTGCTGATTCTGCTTATTCTGTATATTTAACTGCACTTTACCAGAACTCTCACCGGTTTGCTTCACAGCGACATTACTTTGAATGCCTTTCACACTGGGCCCTGCACCATCCTTCTTCCTGGATTATTTAGCATCTTCTCTTCTTGAGAACTGGGCCGCTTTAGAGTAGAAACGGTCCAGCGACGCGGAGGGTTTCCCAGCCAACCAGTTGCCAAATTCGAAATCAGGATCGATTCCTTTAGTCAGCGCCATCAATATGGAATTATCATTAGGGTTACTAATCTCCGCACAAGCGGCACAGAATCTTTCCAGATAACGTCTAAGCATCTCTCCCAGAGCCTGAGTGACATTGGAAAAGGTGTTAACATCCTTAGGTCTTGAGACGTGCATACGAAACTATTCAACGAATTTCGTAGCTAATTGATCAAAGCATGAAACAGATCGGGGTGGTAGGCGAGTAAACCACATCGTTGCAATACCCCCAAGGGAGATAGGAAAACTTATGCATTTGATCGCATCATCAGCTCGTGCGGCATTCATAAGCCATTCTTACTTTAAGATGTGTTGGTTAGGGTCTGAACTTCCTTCAAAAACAGGTAAAGTTGGCATCCTAAATCAGCGAGGCGATTTAGCATAAAGGATGTCATTAGTGAAGGGTATATGACTCTGGGAGATTCCCCAATCGTCATTGGAGAGGCCCTGACTTTCTCGAATCATGGTTGGGATGTCTGGCATTTGGACATTCTTAGCATGTTGGGCGAAGGTATGGTCGGGTTCCACAATGCGAGGATGGGCCGGGCGCGGTTGACGGTCCATACCTCGCCTCCTTGGCTCCAGATCTTCGGGCACATAGGGTTTAGGAGTACGATCGCGTTGACGAAGGTTCGGATCTATTCGGTCTCGAATGTCAGCTTCTAGGTCGACAGTGGCGGCAGCAGCACGGTTGTCAGTAATGTGATAAGGAATTGTCCCTCCTCAGGAGGAGGGTCCTGCCTGGTGATTAGCAGATGGACTAGGTCCTGCTTGTCCAAGATTCAGAGTGCGTTGATGGTCGGGAGGTTGCACGTAGCTTCCATCCAGTCGTGGACGTGAGGATCTATGATGGTAATCTCAGTGGATGAGTAGGATGCTTGATCCTTCATGGACCTCCTTCATCTTTTCGGATTCAGTCGGTTGGTTAACTTCATGTTAGCATTGATCTGCTGGGTAAGCTGGTGGTGGCTTTGGGTCAGTTCTTGCATCAACATCTGGAACTCCTCCCTGGTGACAGGGCCTTGTGGATCTGAAGGTCCAGCTGAGTTCTGGCCTATGGCGGGCAGCTGCGTAGGGTTCTGTCTATCTCTTCCTTCCTGATATGCAGCGGTTGAGGCAATCCTTGTAGTAACCATGGTGAATGATGTAGCACTCTCCTAGATTTGATGCAATCTGAATAGGATGGAAAAACTACTGGATGTGAGATCTGAATCTTCTCCTTAGATTCTTGCAATCCAACGACGGTAGTAGATCCAAAGAGTAGAGGAAAAGCTGAGTTCATTTCTCAGTGAAAGCACCAAAGAGTTTGTACCAAAATTGGGCACAACACTCTTCGGGCGTGTTTGAAGAGATCAAAGTGAAGAATATAAATGGAAAATGAGGTAGATCTAACAAACACACCAAAAACAAACAAACAGAAGTATGAAACCACAAAGATTTAGAGTGGTTCGGCGTTATAGCCTATGTCCACTACAGAAAGTTTGCTGTTTATTTATAACTCTCGCTGATTACAATCGTTTGCAACAGAACACTCAAGGTACAATGAAGATTTCGGCAGAGTATCGGTGTTCTAGAGTCAAAAGTCCATTTTCTGAAGGCCTAGGACTACTAATTATAGGTGTAGGCTAAGAATATCTGACTCAAACTTCGGAAGACTCCTTCTCTCACGTGGGTGGGCCTAGGTGATCGATCCCAGGACGTTGGGGATCGATCCATGATCGATACGCATGAAATTCGTATCGATCCAAATTTGGTCATTTTGGGCTGAGATCGATCATGAACGTTCTTTAGGTAGTACGCAAGCTCCTTTGAAAATTTGGTGGCATTTGGACTTGTAGATTTTGAGTTATGATCGATACAAGTTTGCATTTTCAGTGCACTACCGAGCTCGTATTGATACAATTCATATCGCTTGTTTCGTATCGATGCTGGCACGTGTCGATCAGATGACCTGGCGCTATATTTTGGGATTGATCCAATTTTTATGCCGAGTGACGGAGTCTTCCTCTCTTATAGGCCTTGTTCGTATCCAACGATGTAAACTCATTCGTATCCATCTATTGTACTCTATTTCATATCGATCTGAGATGATGTGTTTCGTATCGTTCCAAATTATTCCATTCGTATCGTTCACCTGAACCTCCTTCGTATTGATTGAAAACCGAACTTGTATCGGTGCCTTTTGAGTGGTGTTTTCTAGCATTGGTGGCACATTTCGTATCGATCGTTTACCGATCGATACGAAATGTGTAGATGACGATCGATATGAATTGGGTATAGATGGAAGCGATACGATATGTTCTCAGGTCATGGATACAAAATGGGGTAGATGTGATGGATACGAGGTGGTGCTTTATCCATGGATACGAACCAATGCCCACTTGATGGATACGAAGCGGTGCTCACTTAATGGATACGAAGTAACCTACATTTGATGGATACGAACCAGAGGTATTTCACTTGAGACTTGATCGGTCCATAACTCGCAAACATGAACTCCGATTGACTTGAAATTTGGAATGTTGGCTTCCGTAGCTTCGCTTGTCGTGTTATATCAATTGTAGCTCGATCCGGACTCGGGAAAAATTTACTAGTATCCATAGCAGACCTGTGTGTAACCGATCTTCGAGGATGATCTGTCTTTTATTTCCAGTTAATCTTTTGGTGTCACGGCCTTGCCAAAAGGTGGGATAACAATGGTAGTGTTGAATTGTCTGACCACAACAGAGCTTTCAACTCCATCACACAAGCTAGACAGTTCTCTAGCAATGCAAAGTGCCCTCTGTTTCCCTCCACCCTAACCGGACCGGCCACTCTGTAGTTTCTACAACCCTAAGAATGTATTATTCACTCCTGGTCTCAACTGTGCATGGATTCCAAAACTCATTTCTTTGCCTCACGGGCTAGAGTTATGAATTTGATCGAGCTATGCAACTTACGAAAAGGGATGAATGAGCCACTCTACTCCCATGTTAACTGTTTTAATAAAGAGTCAACTCGTGCAAGAGGAGTGGTCAAGAATAGCTTGATGGTCACCTTGTGTTCGAGGGTAAGTGATCGATCCAATATGTGGAAAGAATTACAAAGCCAGCACGCTTCGTCCTTGACCGACTTCTTCTAAAGAAAAAACAAACATCATGCAAGTGAAAGAGGTCGACTTGTCTGATAGTAATAAGAAGGGCAGGTCTGACAACAAGTGCAGCTCGTAAGAGGAAAGCCTTTATAGAAAGAGTGGCCATCATGAGAAAAACAAGAAGCACACTGAAGTTGGTTCTCGGTTCAATCCCAGATACATCAATTATGCCTCAATAACGTAGGAAATAATCTATCTCGCCACAAGGACCGCACATCCTACCAAAGGCCTCCTCCTACGCGGTCGGAGTAAAAGGAGGACCCTCCGGTAATGAGAATTAATATGGGCTACATCAATCTAGTAGTAACTCCATAAATGAATGTCGAATCATAAAAGACGAGATATAGCGACTGATTCGCAAAGGTGTACTTGTGCAATATGTAAGACAACTGTTTGAGCAAAGGAATGTCTGGTAGAATCCCCTTGTTCCTTTTCAATAGGCAGACGATGACAACATGGTTGAAATCAATACTGAGATTTTTTCTTTTTGTAGTCTTTATGTAGCTAGAAGCAACAAAGGGACCTAAGCCCAATATAGAAAGGATCTTCCCTTGACTACAAGATCTACTTAGCAAAACTCCAGGACCTAAAGGCTCCTAGAGTAGAAGAAGATGAAGCAACAACCACCTTCTACGTCGAAGATAAGAGAGGTGCTGGATACCTCTTTCATGACTCCATGGTCATGTTGGTCAACGTTACTAGTGCCAAGGTACATTGGGTCTTCATTGATGGGGGTAGCTCCTTTAACGTCATGCTCAAGAATGTGTTCGACCAAACAAAGCTTCCAATATCCAACCTTACACCTTATGCACCACTTATATACAATTTTGAAAGATTGAATTGTTCCTCTGGATTCAACTTTGCACATTATCACATTCGATGAGCAACCTTGCTCCGCAAAAATTTGGATAAATTTATATAGTAGTAATTTGTCCGTCTTCTTATAATATTTTGATTGATAGACCGGTGTTGGGGGACATGGATGCAATCGTAGAATATCAACTTCTTAATTGAAGTTCTTTTTGAAGGGAGGCATCAGTTATGTTCGCAACAATCAGTAGTTAGCCAAGGATTGCTACATCATCTCCTTTTAGTAAGCTAAGTAGGGTGTTCTCACGTCGATGGTCAAACTCAGAGAATAAAATGCTAGAGACGTCTATAGTGGGAAAGCATCTAAGGAAGCAACAATACCTCCAACCCCCAAGAGAATGTGAGAGCTATGTAATGCTCTCATTCATGCCAGGGGTATGGACAACAAGGACCAACTATCCATGGCTAGTCTAGATAAGACTTGAGAAATGATTGAAACATGAATGAAAAAGGTAATCCCTTTAGCAAGTGGGAACAATCGACACAATAACTCCTTTTCTCTAACGACGATGACTCATATTTGAGTGCCGAGGGTAGCAAAAGCTACTTATTTCATGCACAAATATATGTCCTACTAGAGGACCTCATTGAGCATAAGGTCCATACCTTGGATCAGTGTTGTCTGGAAATGAATGTAGAATATGTCGACGATAATCCACCCGACCCTCGCATGGGAGACCCGTACCTAGACATAGGTCCCGCTGCTTCACTTGAAACCGTTACAATATACAACAATGATCCTTGCATGGTTTCATCTGGGAATCTGAATACCCTTTGTGAGTGGCCAACCTTTCGCGAGTTCATAAACCAAGTGGGGCTTAAAGAATGTGCATTGACTTCTCTGACCTCAACAAAGCTTGTCCGAAGGACAATTTCCTCTTGCCATGTATCGGCCAGCTTGTGAACGCAATCAATGGACATGAGTTGCTAATTTCCATGGATGCTTACTCTGGGTAAACCAAATTTCCATGCATGGTCCGGATTAAGAACACATATCATTTGTCACCAACGTCAGGTTATACTATTATATGTTAATGCCATTTCGACTCTATTATGCATGCATTGCATACCAATGACTTGTTAATAAAATGTTTGTAGAACATATTGAAAGATCAATGGTGGTTTATGTGGATGTCATGTTACTAAAGTCCGAGAAGGTCAGGGGCACATAGAGAACTCGACCGAAACTTTCGACATCCTCTGCTAGTATAATATGAAGCTACATCAAAAGAAGTGATCTTTTGTTGTCCACTTTGGAGAGTTCCTTGGATACATAATAATCCTAAGGGGATCAAAGCCAACCCATATAATATTCAAGCAATCCAAAACATGCATGTTCCCTTCACCATCAAGTAAGTGCAAAGCCTAAATGGAAAAATCACTATGCTTAACTGCTTTATGGTCTGGGCAACTAATAGATGTTATGACGAACATCCTACACATCTAGTACCCAATGTACCAGTATAGTACGTTGCCATGATGCTCAGTCGACGTGGGACGATTGTCAAGGTTGTAAAGTAAATAAAACAATCAAAGAACTTGTCGAAATCTCATAATGCATCGAATAAGTATAATAATCATCAAAGATGTAAAGTAGGCGAGATAGTAATAACCAAATAAACCATAGTATCATAGTACATAGGTTTACATAATTATACAAAATAGTAGTTGAGTTTATATAAGTGGAAATAAACTCAAAGCTAACCGTCTCTAATAAAATAGCTAATACTGTCCAGACACCACAGTGGTGCATAGTGGGATAAGCAATAACGAGTCCAAATATAAATATGAGAAAGCACCATCTCTTACTCGTCTATCTGTATAGCACCACATGTCACCCAAACCCGCTATCCAGTCTACTCATCTAAGAGTACTTGAGATAACATGAAGCAAAGCAATTGCGTCAGACAAAAGCCTAGTGTAAGTGATAAGAAATCTCAAAATACTATATAAATCGATATAGTAAGGAACAACAACAAGAACAATCATACTCGACCATCCCTGCATCCAAAGAGTTAGCACACAACATCGATAATATGATACTATACTAACATCATAAAGTGTACAAACATCCCGATACACTATCTACTGTCTAGATATCAATCTCCTAGATACCTACGTCATGTGACATCCCCTAGGGCAACAAGCAACAAACAACAAACATAGCAACCATGACAAACATAACATCAATTAAACAATTCTCACCATCACTCAATCAACTTTGGATATATATGATAACTCGTATGACCATTCCTCTATCAAGGATCAATGGAAGATTCTCGGTTTTCTATGTACCCAAACACCAGCCCAAAGCTGACACTAAATCCCTTCAATGATACAGGGTAAATGGATCCCTTCAACGATTAAGGGTAGCGATTAAGTACCCAATGAGTGTCCTTATAATACCCCTGCTTACGAGTACACTAGAAAACACTCCGAGTATCAATGATCTTTTCGCACACGTATTCGAGCCCTCCACCGCTCCATCTATTTCGATTCATCATTACAAAACCCTTCAACGTTCCAGTTAATCCATGATAGAACCCTTCAACATTCTATCCACGATTTCACTTCAATGAACCGGCCCTGGTGGATCATCATCATTATGACTCCACAGCCGAGAAGCCATCATCAAAACCACTTTAAGACGTCTACATCGATTGTAAAATCAACAGATCAAAGTTGCGAAGCCATCATGTTTAAGCGTCACTCCTTCGCTTATTGTTTCACTATCGATTTTCATCGCATTGCAACCATCAAGAACAAACATCAAATGATCTAACGAACATACATACACAAATACTAAAACATCATGTGCACGTCCCCAAATCCTTGACCCTATTGGCCGCCACCAAGAGTGGTCGGTACCGATCATAAGTCGCCAGCCCTAATCACTTGGGCTACCTCAAAACTTCACCTAGTTGAAGTTCTCCACTTCTTTGCCTTACTCTCTAGTGACCCAAAAGTCATCTCAACCCAGACACAATGTTTTTGACTTGTCTTCTTAAAGCAAGTGTTGTCGTGGCCCATCATTTTCTCTCCTTCAAAATTTGGTTAAGTCCAAATGCACATCATTTTATCTTCCTTAGCTTGTCCTGATGCTAGATGCTCAAAGGCTCAAAGTAGCCGCCCTTAGGACTCGAAGCCTTTTACTATCAATAAAATTTACCACCCTAGAATTTGACTAAGTCCCTACATTAACCTTGAGATGATTTTCCCCATTGGCTCCTAAAGTTTTTGGCCTCCAAACCTAAGCAATCACATTTATGACACGAAGCACTTCAACCCCACCACCTCTGGTCAATTACCATCTGATTTACTCACTACCGATCTGATTTGATGATCAAAATTTAAGCCATCAAATAAACTCCAAATCACTTGAAACTTTCTCAGTACACTTCCTAAAGCTTCAGGCGCATCACATTAAAATTTCACCATGTTTCAAGCACTTTTGTTGTCATTTGCACCAATGATGTACCATAATCCTAACTATACAAAACAACTAACAAACACATCAAAACAATTCATACACAAATCAAACATCACTCTATACCATCCAAATAATACATATAAATCATCCAAACATAGTTTAATAGTATGAATCATCCTAGATTTAATTTTATAGAAATTGGCAATTATGTTTGGTAAATGGTGTAAAAATATCAAAATCCGAACCTATCATTTTAAATACGGTTTTATTATATTATTAACATCAAATCTAAGTTTAAATCACTTTAACTTTAAAAATCATGTTAAAAACTATAATTTAACTATAACAACATGCATAGTAAAGTGAGAGAAGCAATATCACTCACCTAGCACCAAAATCACCCAATTACCAATGCAAATTAGAGATGAACAGAGCTTTTGCAGATTCAAATAACACCTGAACAATAATCTTGAGACTCCCTTACTCATTTCCCCTTAATGATGTGATTCAAGCTAATTAAAGTATGAAATAGTAGAGTTTTTTGATTGAAATTGAGTTAATGGTGGTTTAGATCTATTTTGGGAAGTAGGAAAAGTGATCGGATCTGTCCCATCATCACTAATTAAGCACAAATCCCACAATGGGTTAGTGCTTTGGTTCGGGCTTAACTAATCACCCACTAATATAGTTAGGAGTAGTCTAAACTTCAAATGGACATAAATCCTAAATGAAAAATCCAATTAATATAGCTACTCCGTGTAAAGAGATCATCTTGATTTAGTGGAAATGGGTTCAGACCCTATTTCAGCTCTTATCAAAAGTTATAGGCCTTATAATAAATTTATGGTTCAAAATTATCTAATTTTTTGAAGGATTGAAAATGCTCGAAGCAGACATTTCACAAAGTTATAAAGTCATAAGACCTTAAATGGTTTTAAAAATAATATTTTACGATCCTCCAATCTGTAAAATATAGGTCGTTACACTGTCCTCCCTTTTAGGAATTTCCAACCCCACACCCCGAAATCCCCAAATAAATCAAGGAAAACTAATCATAATTACACTACATGCCTAATAACCACAAGCAATCATTACAAACATCAAACGTCTAAAAACCTGCACCTCTCGACACACTGATCCAAAGTGTAACGACTTGGATTTTCGAACACTTCATATTTAAATATCTAAATTATTTAAATATTTGTATCTTGAATTTAATGTGATTAAATATGATTTTATAACCTTGGTAACCTCTTTTTAAATAACAATTAATGGAGGAAAACTTGTTTTTGAATAATGTTTACAAAAATAAATAGTTTGAAGAAATATCGATAATGTGATCGAAAATCGTCTCATCGATAAACGACTTTTTATTCAACAAAAGTTGTTTGAACTCTTTGGAACTTGTATGGTAACATATGAACACATTAAGAAGTATTAACACATTTTTTCATAACTAAAATTGATTAAAACTTAAGAGATAATTAAGGAGACAAAGACCCTTGAATCATGGAGTGATTTAGGGGTATGGTGTATAAGAAGGCATGGATTTGAACTTAGGCATGGATTTGAACTTAGGCATGGTGTGCATGTGCATGGAGAGAAGGTGGAAAGGGTTATTGGTCATTTGGCACTTCATTTTCTAGCCTATATATAAGTGGGCAAGGCTACTTTTTGTTTACCAATTCACAAAAACAAAAAAAAATCAAAAGTCTAAACTCTTACACACTTATCTCTTCACAGAGTTCATTAATCAAAGTAAGTCAAACCATCACAAAATCTCTCCAAACTCTAGTATGATCCTTGAAACATCCGTACAACAGCTTCTACCAACTCAAAGTGGTAGAATTGAAGCATCCAAGCCCAAGACTGCCTAAGGCTGTGAGCATCATAAGGCTAAAATTACCTTAGGCTATGAGCATAAGAAGATGAGGGAGGTTTTGGAGCTTGCTTTGATTATGGTAGGAAGTAGTATTTTGTTCTAGTTTTCTTTGGCTTGTATTTGGTTTGATTAAAGGTGAGTTATCTCACCATTAAATGAGTATATGTTGTGTTATAAATTGTTGATTGTTGAAATATAAATGTTAAATGAAAGCCAATGCAACTTATAACTTTTGGACTCCTCTTGCTTTTAAAAGCAAATGACAACATATATATATATATTATAAACTCTCTTATAATCCCTTTAAAACTTGTAACGTGGCCATGACTTCATGTATGCATGTTTGGATATGTTGTATGTGATGTAAAAGTGTGTTTGTGAATGTTTGAAGCGATAAAGTTACTATAAAAGCACTTTGAAATCCCTTAACTTTAACTTGCGTTATTTGGTGATTTATGGACATATCTTTATATAACTTGTTTTTGGTTGTTATCTAAACTTTTATATGTGTTTTGGACAGTGAATAAGTGTTTTGGAAAGTGGTAGAAATTGTAGAACAAAGTTTGAAAGGTTATAGCAAAATGGTCGATACACGAGCACTTTGTAAAAGACATTGTTTTGGAAATTTTAAACAACATTTAGAAAGATATCCTTAAGGGTTTCTTTATGGTTTTAATAAGTAAAATATAATTACTTAATAATGTAAAGATACCAAGTTTTAAAAAGGTTTAAAACTAGTCAAACAAAGTTAAGAAAGTTTGAAGTAAAAAGGTCGTTATATGAGCAGTTCGTTAAAATAACTTATTTTCTTCAAAAGTTGGATAATCATGTTTTAAATTAAGTATTTTTCTTAATTCTTTTTGGAAGTATTTTCTAACATATATAAGAGTATTTTAAAAGTAGTTTCAAGTTAAAATGTATTTTTAATAATTAGTTATGAATGTTCAAAGGTAAGGTTTTTAAGTAAAACATGTGTATTTTTGGTTTTTGTTAAATTAAGTATTTTACAAGGTATTTTCTATAAGTTTCTAAAACATAGTTATAAGTATTTTTAAAGTTTTTTTATATATAAGTTCAAAAAAGTAAGTTAAAAATTTATATAAGTATAACGGAGGATTTGGACTTTAACTCTTAAGCTTAAATAAATGGCTTTGTGAAGTTAAATAAAAGTGTATTACCTTAATTAATAAGTGTATATATGCTTAGACTTCAATAGTGAATGTTTTAAATTTAATGATAGTGTACTATATTTAACACTAAATCTGAGCGAGGTAGACTATTCTATTTGTGAGAGTCAAGTTTGATGTTCGAGTAGGGATGAGTAATAGCGCTCCAACCTACCGGCTTCCCTCTTGACCGAGGAATAGTTAAGTTGGTATGTCAGAAATGTGTTAAGTGTACGGACCTTGGTTTCTATAAGCAGTCGACTTTAGAAATTGACTTAATAACATAAGTAAATTGGTTTTGGGTTATAGTAACAATGTTTAAGTAACATTAGTTTTTAACCCTTATTAATATAATTAAGATTATTATCGGGATTATAATTAGGAACATAATTAGATATTTAATAATTAATATTCTAAAGATAATGTTTAAAGTAATAAAGTGTTTTGGGTTAACATTGTTTAAGTAACAATTGTGTTTAACCCTTAAATGTAATTAAATCTTTAAAAAGCAAGTTTGAAAGAAAATAGTTAAGTGTGAAACGGTTTTGGGTGTGTTGTGAAATGTTTGACACATCTTTAACACTTAAGTATATAATTAGATCTTTAACAATGGAATTTAAAAGATAAAAACAAATATGAAATCTTTTATATAAAGACAGCAAAGTAAAAGTTTAACTTATAAAAGAGAAGAGGTTTATAGTAACGATGTTTAAGTAACATTTGTTTTTAATCTCTTTGTTTATATTTTAAGAAATTCTTGTTAATGATTTGTGAAAAAACTTACATAATTTGATATAAATATATGAATATTTTTGAAGTATAGAAAAGAGTAAAATGAATAGTAAAATACTTGAATAGTATAAATGAATAATAAAAAACATGAACGGTATAAATGAATAGTAAATACATGAATAGTAAAATACAAGTGTATATTTTTTATAAAAGGGAAACTAAATCTTTATAAGAAGTTTTAATTAAAGAAAGATGTTCAATTAAAAGAATTTTCAATTAAAGAAAGGAGTTTTAATTAAAGGAATAAGTTTTAATTAATGATGATGTTTTAATTAAATGAAAGAAGTTGTATTGGATAAAAGGAGTTTTACTTATAAAATAAGTTTTAAATAATGAAAAGATTAATTAAATAAAAATGGGATTAAAAGTTGTTCATGTGGCTTGATCGTGCTTTGTGTGTGTTAATCGTGCTTTGTGTGTATCTTGTGTATGGAAAACATTTAGTCGTGTGCTTAGCACTAAAAGCCGATTAAGTAGATGTAATACCCCATATTTTTAGTAACATTATTTAGGATATTTAGTTAGCTAAATTAAATAAAATAATGTGATCATTAATAGATTGAGATTTGATTTTAATCAAGGGTAGCCGTGCCATGTTAATATGCAAATCAAAATGCGATAACATGAGTAAAAGTGTTAGGAAATAAGTAAGGGTAAAATAGGAAAATGAATATTCTAATACCCTAAACCCTAGCCGTGAGTCCTCAATTGAATTCATATACAAAAATTTAAATTTAAAAGAGAGGTCGGTCACCATTTTTAATCTCAAGGGAAGATAAAGCTAGGATTTCAAGAGGAAGAAATAAATCAAATTGTTCAACATCAAATCTCACATCTTTAATCACTAAGCTAAGGAGAATGGTTACTACATCCCATTTTCTTATAAGTTTTTAGTTTTAAAATGAACGAAATGATTTTGCATGATTATGCCATGTTTTGAATGATTGAAAGTTTATATATACTTGTTGATGATTTATGCATGTTCATATAAGTTTTTATGATATGTTTGATATGAAAACCCTATTAAATGACATCCAAATGCCTTGAAAATTTAAATGTAGGTCATAGATGATATTTTAGAGATGGGTTTCAATTTTCATAATTTTCTGAATTATGGTGGATTTTATATTAATTTTCTAGTAAAGAAAATGATTTATTAGGTTATAAATTATTTACGGCAACATAAATAATTATTTAGGTCTGAAATTTTTATATGGTAGAAAACATATTAAAATAGATTTTCTGGGATTTTTTTAGATTTCTTATAAGTGTTTTGGTGAATATATAAAATTATTTAAGGTATGTGACTTAAATGTTTTATATATTTAATTAAGGAGAAGGGGCATTTTGAAAAATTAAATCATTGTTATTTCTAAAATTATTGGCAGCACTTTTCTAAAAAGTATTTAGCAACCAATGAAAATTTGACAAATAAAGGCAGGTTAGTTTAAAAGTTTCACTTTTAAGTTAAAAAAAAATAACATGATTTTAGCATGTTCTTCCACTTTTGGCACAGGGGTTCCGACCCAGACCTTTCGCCACCAATGGTTTCGAAACCAAAGCTCATGGTATCAAGCTACTTAGTACGTAGCGTTTTGGACAAAGGTGAAAGCGTACTTGGTCGAAACCTTAGGTTCCGAAGGGGTTGGAGTATGTTTTTTTTAAAAACCAAAGGTAGCGTCTTCTTTGCTTTCGAAAGAGATAGGTTTCGACTCAGTTGCTTTCGGTTGGGTTAAATAATTTCAAAGGGAAGGTTTTTACTTGGTTGCACTCTTTTGTTTTAAATAAAGTTTTCGAAAGGGTCGAAACCCTTAGTTGCTGCCCTTCTACCTTTCAAAGTCAATGGTTTCGGAAGGTATACTTAACTTTTAAAATTAGCCACTTCTCCCATACTTTCGAAGGGATGATTATGACACCATCAGTTCTTTACTTAGGAAAAGGTTTTGAAAGACAGGTTTCGACTAAGATGTTTTAATTGACCCTTTTTATTATGTTTGAAGTATAACCCAAAGGTTTCGAAAGAGGGTTTTTCCACATGTTTTAAATTGAACCCACGGAGCTTTCAAAAGTTTAAGTTTCTAAAGTTTGATGCTTTCGAAAGGTATTTAAAATGGTTTCGAAGGGGTGGTTTCCCAAATGGTTTCGAAGGAGTCGAAAGGTGTTAATTTCTAACGGTTTCGAAAGGGTTGAAATGGAAGGTTTTTCCAAGGTTTCTAAAGGCAACGTTTTGAAGTATTTTAAGATATGATGTCTAAGGTTTCAAGGCTTTCGAAAGGAAAGATTTTAAAGGTTTCGAAAGGGTTTTTATGTATGGTTTCAAAAGGAAAGCTTTGGCCTTTCGGCCTAGATAAAATAAAGGGTTTTACTTGGTTTCTAAAGAGATGTTTTCAAAGGTTTAAAAGGGGTACTTTCAGTGGAATCGGAAGAGGTACTTTCATGTGTTTAAATGTTCTTCATCAACTAAGGTTTGAGTAAAGTGTGTGTGTGTGTGTATAAAACATGGCAAAGGGATTTTGAGCAAAGCATACGAGATTGAATATTTTCTTTGTGTGAGTGTTATTTAAATGTTTTAAATCATTTTGAAAAAGGTTTTCAAGGAAAATTATGGGAGGGGATCCCTAAGTAAAATGACTCGGATATTAGAATACCAGATGGTACTGGTATAGGGTCGCACCCTATACATTAGCTATTGGCACCAGCTAATTGTTATCCAAAATTCCAGTGTGTACGGCTTGGTCACAGGTAAGACTAAAATTATAATTTCACACAAAAAGGAATATATATTTGTATACAGATAGGTTATTGGTGAGCCCGAAAAACCATTAGGATCAGTTGAGCTGGGAAATGATTAAGTTAGGGACAGACCGTCCAGAAGATAAGTATTTAACATATAGTTAAGGACAGACCGTCCAGAAGTGAAGTATCTAATAAATGTTAGATTAATTTAGTTTATATTGTCTGGTATGCCCGAATCAGCCAAAGGTTAAAAGTTAGCCAAACAAAACTTATGTGTTTGAACAGATGGTTCATTTATTACCTGATATTTATGTATGTTTACATAATGATGCTTATAGTACTTAACCAGTTTTGGTTGTAGGAAATGATTTGCAAAATATATGTTTTAAAAAGATGTTAGTGAGGGGAAACTCATTCCGCTAAGCGGCGTGGTCTCACTTAACATATTTAACCGGGGTGTATAGTATTATCATTACCAGGTTTTATGTCTGACTGGAAGTTTATGTTTTCCCCTTAAACTCTCGGGTGCTCAACACTGATTTGAGTAGGTTGAGGGATTGAGGTTTTTCAGGTTTTAGTAGGATGACGAATAAGGCTACCGGAGGCAAGCAAGAGGCTAACGAATAGCTATTTAGGAGTGCAGTTCTTTGTTTTGTTATTAATTCCATTGTGATTGTATTAAGTCAATTATGGCTATATGACTCTGATCATCCAAAGGGGTATCGTCATATACCGCTCTTGGCATATTTTGTAATAAGTATATTTTATCTATGCCTGGGAATGTATTTGGGATTATGTATTATGAATATGGAACATTTGTTTTGTAATTGAATGTGAAAATGTTGTCCTGAAATATGTGTTTTGTTTCGTATTCAAGTGCTTCTGATATTTTAGATACCATTACATAGCCGTATTTAGTCGCCAGAAGCTAATACTATAGATGACTACAACATCTGTAGCGCTTAGTTTTGGGCCTCTAGATAGGAAATGTTACAGCTTGGTATCAGAGTATGGTTTATGAAATACTTTAACTAAAAATGCTTTTGAAAACATAATCCTTAAGAATTAGAGTTAAGATCGGGGTATGGGATAACGCTATAGTAACATACTTGTATTTGCTATATATAAGTATATGTTATATCTGTAGACTCCTATCTTTGTTAGGATATTCATCTGTATCTCACAAGGCTTGAATAAATATATGGATGGAAGAAGAGGCGGAGTTAACCTTGGAGGAGAGAGTACCACCATAAATGGAAATGCTCGACCAAATGCTAGAAGAGGTCCAGGTCAAGCTCAAGCTAAAAATGTTAGTGCTAGGGTTCCCCAAGTGGATATGGGAGCCATGTATCAGGTTTTCGTAAACATGATGCAAGTTGGAATTGCAGCTAGAGTTGTCGAAGGGAATGCTGCAGGAGGGGGAGTTCAGGAAGCTCCGATAGTCAACCACTATGCCAACTTGAGTAGAGACTATACTAAGCTCGCAGGAAAGCCGTTCATTAAGAATAAGGATGCAATTGAAGTAGAAAACTGGCTGCTACATTGTGAGGGGATTTTCGCTAATTTAGGACTTAATGACGAATAGAAAAGGAGACTTGCTTCAAGATAGCTTTAAGGAGCTGCTCTTTATTGGTGGAATACCGTTACTACTGGTGTTGATGAGGAGACAATGACTTGGGCAGAGTTCTAAGAGAAGGTTTCAAGAAAGGTTTATGTCGGTAATGGTGCAGTCGGTGTTGGTTAGAAATTTTGCTAAACTAGAACAAGGGGAGATGTCTGTTCTAGAATATGTTGGAAGATTTGAAGAGTTGGCCCGGTACGGGTATACCACTGTCGATACAGTGATGAAATGAAATGAGAAGTTTATCAGAGGTTTGAAGCCGGAGTTGGCGAGAGCTACCTTACCGCACATAAGGGATCCATGTGATGCAGTGGTAGAAATGGTGCTGAGGCAGGAAGAGGTGTTAGCTTGTTTGGAAAAGAAGAAAGAGAAGGAGGTTCAGAGTGGACAAGGCCAGAAAAGAAAGTTTTTCCATAAGTAGAATGCTCAGAAGGAAGGAGCACAGAAGAAGGAAAAAAATCTGAAGTGGTCTGTTATAAGTGCGATAAGAAAGGACACTTTGCTCATGAGTGTCATACCAGATAAGGAAAAGGAAAAGAAGCAGTTGGAAAGAAGAATGTCAGATGTTTTAATTGTGATCAAATCGGCCATTATAAGAACCAATGTAAGGAGCCTGCTAGAGATGGAAAAGGGCAAATGTATGCATTGGAGCCCGCAACTTCAAGGCCAGTGGTGCAGGAGAAGGGAAAGGATGATCTAGGAGGCTCGCTACAGATTCATGGTATGTCTGTTAGCGTTCTGTTTGATACTGGTGCATCACACTCTTTTGTTTCTTGTGAAAGGGACGCGGAAGATGATCTTAAGGCTATTTAACACTAGAGGGGGGGTGAATAGTGTTTTAAGAATTTCTTTAAAACTTCTTTGATTTAAATTGAATTAACTAACTTAATGCAAATACACAATCACAGATCAAATCACAGAATCACAAACAAATGCAAATATAAATAAAAAGCAAGTAAAGGAAAGAACACACCAGGAATTTTATACTGGTTCGGTGTTACCCTACATCCAGTCCCGCACAACCCGTACGGCTTTCTATTCAACAATAATCTAGATTACAATCCCTCGATTCCAAGGCAACGAGGTACACCCTCCAGATTCTCAGGTCTCTGGGTAGAACCACTTGATTCACAGGACACAAGTTCACCCGATCGATTTCCAAGGACACGATCACACCTTTATAACCCCACACAAGTTTCTTTGAGTACAAATGTATCTATAACTCTGATAAGCACTGAGATTCTTTGGAGAGAGTGGCAGAGAATCAAACTAGAGATATTCTGGTTTGATTCACTTAAGATTTCGGCAAAATATGGATAGGATGATTAGAAAATAAGATAAGAGAGTAAAGATGAGAGAAAATAAAGAAAGTAGTTACTGGAAAACGTCCATAACAGTCTCTATTTATAGAGAATGAATGGATGTGTCCATTCGAAGAGGTTTAAACGAATAGACACTTCTTTTGAAAACAACCTTTGCTGTAACGGGAAGCATGTCGACATGACAGGTAAATAGGATGTCGACATGGTCTAGTAAAAAGTGATGATTTGCTTTACTTTGAAAATGATGATTTAAAACATATGCAACTTTATTCAAATGGACTCTATGTATTTGTAGAAGGTATTTAGAAGTAGAAATACATATGAATGTATATATGTATATATACTAAAATATATTTAAAATCAAAGTAAATAAACTAAAGTAAATATAATATTAAAATAGATTTTGAGGCTAAAATATCAAGGACAATTTTGAAATCAAAATATAACAAAATGATAAATATGATTTTGAGGCTAAAACATTTTTGGAAATGTGAACGAAGGTTTTTCTTTTGAAAAGGAATATTTGAAAATCATTTTATAAAACAAGAGATAATTTTGAAAATCATTTTGAATCAAAATTAGTGGATAACAAAATAGGGCTACTATCCGTTCCACTAGATATTTCGTGAGTTCCATCTCACTAGGGTTCCATCCCTTTAACAAGAACGAAGTGGATTCCATTCCACGAATAAATTGGATAAAGAAGAATGATAGTGCTTTCAAGGAGTTTTAACAAATATCTAACCTAACTATATTATTTGTCTTGAACTCTTGAATATCTTGAATCTCATGAGTCTTCAATCTTGAACTCTTGATCTTTGTCTTCATCAATTTTGTTTTCTTTACTGTACAGTCTTCTTTTGTTGATACCTGCATATAGATTTCCTGCACATATATATTTTATAACACTTCTATAGTTGTTGTCATCAAAACCACTATCCTATGGACTAACATTCTCCCCCTTTTTGATGATGACAACCTTTGTTTATAAAATATTTATATTCTCCTTATAACTCCCCCTAAATCTAATAACTCCCCCTTAATCTATGCCTAACTAACCTATTTTATACTTCTCCCCCTTTGTCATCAACAAAAAAATGACACTAACTCCCCCTAAATCTATGATATTAATGATAGTGTTATCATTAATAATACTGAAACTAGATATAACAATGCTAAATATTGTATACTCAGAATGATATATATGAGTAATATAAGAATGAGAATAATAAGTGTAACCACAAATTATTTTATTCATATCACTATATACATAACTGTTAAATGAAAAGAAAATGCATACAATAAGTAGACAAATCAATCAAACATAAGCACACCTATTTATGTCTTATTACATAATCAATATAGTAAGTTATCATAAATCAACCATGTTTAAAACCAAACCAAATCAAGTATTTCAAATCAAATCAATTTTAAACCAAATCAAACAAGTTAAATGTTACGTGGAACTTCAACCCATCCCTCTTTTCCAAAGATGGGATCCGCTTTGATTACTTCCCAATCTTCATCGTCCTGGAGCAATGTCTTCGGTGGATTTACTTGGAGATCCTCTTTGTTGAGAGCGGAGATCATCCATCGTAGTGCATCAAAATGCCTTTCTTGTTCCTTTATCATCTGCATTTGACTCAGTTCTAAGTGCCTCTGATTTCGTAGAATAAAAGTAAGAATATCTTTGAAGGATTTGAGAGTCTCTTCAAGATTATCACTTAGATTTGAAGAGGATGAAGCCATTTTGATGATAAGTAAGAAGGAAATAAGTAGATAAGAGTAGAGAGAAGTTATGAGAAGTTTTCTGGAAGAAAATAGGACTTAAATAGACAGGAAAGTCGTTTGAAATGAATAGACATAGGGAGTTATTTTGAATTTCAAATTGAAATGTCCATTCAGAATATTACCAGTATATGTCGACATGACCTCTATACAGTATGTCGACATACATAGCAGATTTTGCACATCTTATTTTTGAATTTTCAGTGTAAATACATATGATTTATATATATTACTTGATATAAATAAGAGTAACAGTAAGATAAACAGAGAATAAGCTTCATTTCATACTAGAACAGAGAAGTACATGAATTTCATAAAGAAAACATAAAGATACAACTTTCAATACACCAAATTTCATTGATATACAAAAAGTAAACTCTAGAAACTAGTAGATGAGGATGAAGATGATGAGATATTGAGCTTCTTGCTGATTTTGGAGAAGAACTTGTTCATAGTATTGGACATTTTGTCCAATTTTTTGTTTACGGAGTGTTTGAGAGCTTTTTGATTTTTCACAATCACTCGTTGATTGTGAAGGAGAGTCTTGTTTGATGGTCGTATGGGAAAATCAATACTCTCTAAGGAAGTTTCTTCACTTTCTTCCTCTTCTTCTTCCTCACCTTCTTCTTTCTCACCTTCTTCTTCCTCCTCTTCCTCTTCTTCTTCTTCCTCCTCATCTTCTTGCATTTCCTCATACCCCAATCGTGCTTCTTTTTCGTTAGTGTTTCGTATGGTTGAAACACGTGCGGAATTTTCATAAGTGAAATATTGGAATGATTAAAAACCTTTCGTGGAAAGAATTCTTCACCTCTCATATCCACTCCAAAGTAATTAAAAATTCTAGTGAGGTATATTCCATGATATAATGCATTCTCTCCCGAATCCAAGTTTTTGTGTCGAAATTCATCCAAGATAACTTGTGCCCAATTAATATCATAATTTCCAAAAATTGCAAAAAGAGCCTTACACACTTTTTGAGTCGGGTTATTGTAATTTCCCGATCTCGGAGTAATAGTGCGTTGAAGGAGAAGATTAACAATACGAGCTTTTGGTCAAAAAAATTTGTTTTTGAAATCCATTTCTTCCTCAAAAATATTGTGAAAAGTTTCACGATCGGTTTCCTCGATTTCAAAAGAAGAAAGATTGGAACCGGTACTTTTACACTCAAGTATGGTTCCTAAAACATCGGTATCCAAAACAATTTGTGTCCCCTTGACACTACTCCACACTTCATCATCCCTTCCATTATAAAAACCACGATTTAAATTTGCATAAAACATTTTGACAAGGTTTGGATAGCAAACAAAATCATTTTGGTTATTGTCAACCAAGCTTAGAATACCATTGTTTTGAAAGAGAGCATCAATTTCATAAGAAGCGAAGTCATTAAAAATAGCAAAATTACCCGAATGAACTTTTCCATAAGTTGCATAATTAATGTATGCAAGTATGGCATCTCTATTATTGTAGAGATGATCTTTGGAGGCTCTTGACAGCCTCATTCCGGCTACGTTGCTAGTGGATGCCATTTTTGAAGAGATAAGAGTGTTTGAAGATAAAAGTTGTTTTGAATTTGAATCGAAGATGGAGATAAGTGTTGATAGAAGATAGATATAAATAGGTTGAATAGGTGGATTCTCTGGTCAAAGAGCCATAACTATTCAGAACATAGGAGTTAGTGAAAAGGTGGAGGGAAATTTGAATTTTGAATTCAAATTTAGAAATCTGATTTGCTACAGGTATGTCGACATTACCAATAAGTGCCATGTCGACATGCACATCAGATTTTGCAAAAATGATTTCAAGCATGTACAAGATTTATATATATATATATATATATATATACTTATATATATTATGATTATTGTCTGAATATATTTTGAAAATATATTATACAGAAAATATATAAAAATAATATTTTATAAATTTTTTAAAAGATATTTAAAAAATTTTAAGTTAATAAAATCAATTATATACTTAACTAATAAACTATTCTAAGCAACCAATTTTCAACCAATTAAAATAGTAAACGTGTACCTTGTTTGAGTTCCATATCATCCTGATTATCTAAATTCTGAGTTGTCATAAAACACATATTTGCCAATTCTGTTTTCTGTTCATCATCACTTGAGGACGTATCTGAATCATCCAGTGTTGCTGCAAATCCTTTCTTTCTTTTCTTTGAATATTTTTTGTTTGATTGAGGAGTTTGCTTTTCTAGATGTGGACAGTCTCTTTGATAATGACCAAACTCATTGCAATTGAAGCATTTGATGTTGTTGAGTGATTCAGTGTTATTTCCAAAACTTTTTCTCTTGTGATTATTCATTTTTCTATACTTCAAGAATTTTCGAAAGTTTCTTGTCATGAAGGCTATTTCTTCATCATCATCACTAGAGTCTGATTCACCAGTTAGTGCATTGAAGGCAATGGACTTTTTTTCTGATGACTTATTCTCCCTTCTTCCCTGAATTTGAACTTCATATGACATCAGATTTCCAATTAATTCATCAATCTTCAAGGTACTGATGTTATTTGCTTCTTCAATCGCCAGTGTCTTCAAATCCCATTCTGGAGTGAGTGGATTCAGAATTTTCCTGACTTGATCTTCTTCGGAGATTGCTTTTCCCAGAGATACTAGTGAATGAACAATATCCTGAAAACGACTATACATATCTGGAATAGATTCACTAGGCAACATCTTAAATAATTGAAATTGATTAGTAAGAATATAAATTTTGGTCTGTTTAACTTTGCTTGTTCCTTCATGAGTAACTTGCAGAGTTTTCCAGATTTCATATGCAGTTTTACAAACAGATACCCTATTAAATTCATTTCTATCTAGTGAACAAAATAAAATATTCATGGCTTTTGAATTGTTTTGAGCCAATTCTCTTTGAACGGTCGTCCATTGAGCAAAATCAGTTGTGGGCTCAGTGTATTCAGTTTGTGTCATATTCCATGTTTCTAAACTAATGGATTGTAAATATATCTTCATTCTACATGCCCAATATGCATAGTTACTGCCATTGAAAAGTGGTGGTCTGGCAGTGGACTGACCCTCTACAAATGAACTAGAAATACCAGTGTTGGTAGCCATTGTTACTTTTCAAAAATCAGGTTATGAATACTTTGAAAAACTTGCTCTGATACCAAATGAAAGGGACGCGGAAGATGATCTTAAGGCTATTTAACACTAGAGGGGGGGTGAATAGTGTTTTAAGAATTTCTTTAAAACTTCTTTGATTTAAATTGAATTAACTAACTTAATGCAAATACACAATCACAGATCAAATCACATAATCACAAACAAATGCAAATATAAATAAAAAGCAAGTAAAGGAAAGAACACACCAGAAATTTTATACTGGTTCGGTGTTACCCTACATCCAGTCCCGCACAACCCGTACGGCTTTCTATTCAACAATAATCTAGATTACAATCCCCCGATTCCAAGGCAACGAGGTACACCCTCCAGATTCTCAGGTCTCTGGGTAGAACCACTTGATTCACAGGACACAAGTTCACCCGATCGATTTCCAAGGACACGATCACACCTTTATAACCCCACACAAGTTTCTTTGAGTACAAATGTATCTATAACTCTGATAAGCACTGAGATTCTTTGGAGAGAGTGGCAGAGAATCAAACTAGAGATATTCTGGTTTGATTCACTTAACATTTCGGCAAAATATGGATAGGATGATTAGAAAATAAGATAAGAGAGTAAAGAGGAGAGAAAATAAAGAAAGTAGTTACTGGAAAACGTCCATAACAGTCTCTATTTATAGAGAATGAATGGATGTGTCCATTCGAAGAGGTTTAAATGAATAGACACTTCTTTTGAAAACAACCTTTGCTGTAACGGGAAGCATGTCGACATGACAGGTAAATAGGATGTCGACATGGTCTAGTAAAAAGTGATGATTTGCTTTACTTTGAAAATGATGATTTAAAACATATGCAACTTTATTCAAATGGACTCTATGTATTTGTAGAAGGTATTTAGAAGTAGAAATACTTATGAATGTATATATGTATATATACTAAAATATATTTAAAATCAAAGTAAATAAACTAAAGTAAATATAATATTAAAATAGATTTTGAGGCTAAAATATCAAGGACAATTTTGAAATCAAAATATAACAAAATGATAAATATGATTTTGAGGCTAAAACATTTTTGGAAATGTGAACGAAGGTTTTTCTTTTGAAAAGGAATATTTGAAAATCATTTTATAAAACAAGAGATAATTTTGAAAATCATTTTGAATCAAAATTAGTGGATAACAAAATAGGGCTACTATCCGTTCCACTAGATATTTCGTGAGTTCCATCTCACTAGGGTTCCATCCCTTTAACAAGAACGAAGTGGTTCCATTCCACGAGTAAATTGGATAAAAAAGAATGATAGTGCTTTCAAGGAGTTTTAACAAATATATAACCTAACTATATTATTTGTCTTGAACTCTTGAATATCTTGAATCTCATGAGTCTTCAATCTTGAACTCTTGATCATTGTCTTCATCAATTTTGTTTTCTTTACTGTACAGTCTTCTTTTGTTGATACTTGCATATAGATTTCCTGCACATATATATTTTATAACACTTCTATAGTTGTTGTCATCAAAACCACTATCCTATGGACTAACATCTTGATGTTTGGTAGATAAGCTTAACCTAGAACCCTCATATTTAGTTACATCCTTAAGGATTGCAAATCTGATAGGAGGATACGTGAGAATGTGGATGAGGTGTGACCATTTAGAGTTTGATTTGCTAGGTCATACTTTTGATTGCTGTTTGCATGTGTTTGATTTTGTTGGGTTCGGGATTATACTGGGTATGGATTGGTTAAGTAAGTATGACGCTAGGATATTTTACCAAGATTGGAAAATATCACTTAGACATCCTGATTGTAGTGATGGGATAGTTTATACCGTCATAAACCCTAGTTGCGAAGTGAATGCTTTATTGGGTGTTGTGGAGTTAGAGGATGAGTTGCATTGAGTTTTTGTGGTCAGAGAATTTGCTGATGTGTTTGAGCCGGCATTTGGATTGCCACCGAAACGAGCCATTGAGTTACAGATTGATTTAGCGCCTGGAGCAGAGCCGGTAAGTAGGCCGCCAAGCAGAATGACACCTATAGCGATGAAAGAGCTAAAGGTGCAGTTGGTGGATTTGGAAGGCAAAAGTTTTATTTGACTGAGTAGTTCACCTTGGGGTGCAGCCGCAGTATTTGTCAAGAAACCGGACGGATCGTTAAGGCTGTGTATCAATTATCGTAAGTTGAATGAGAAGACGATAAAGAACTGATATCCATTACCGAGAATTGACGATTTGTTCGATCAGTTAAGTGGAGCAAAGGTATTCTCTCAGTTGGATTTAGCGACCGGATTTCGTCAGCTTAGAGTGGCAGAGGATAGTATTCCTTTGACAGCGTTTAGGACTCGATATGGATCATACGAATGGTTAGTTATGCCGTTCGGATTAACTAATGCGCCGACATTCTTTATAAATTTGATGAACCAGATTTTTCGGGAGCACTTAGATAGATTTGTTTTGGTCTTCATAGATGATATTCCGATATACTCTAAGGATGAGAAGGAGCATGAAGTTCATCTTAGAGTTGTGCTTGAGACGCTAAGGGAGCATCGGCTGAAGGCTAAGTTTTCGAAGTGCCATTTTTGGAAGAAGGAAGTGAAGTTCCTTGGTCATGTAGTCTCAGAGAAGGGTTTGTCTATTTATTTGACTAAGATCGAAGCGGTGAATAATTGGAAAAGACCCGAGATATTGATCTAGATCAAGAGTTTCCTTGGATTAGTCAGATATTATCAAAGGTTCATAAAGGATTTTTCACGAATAGCTTCACCGATGACTAAGCTAATGCGAAAGAATGTGAAGTTCATATGGACCGATAAGTGTGAGGAAGCATTTCAGAGCTTGAAGCACTTGTTGACCCATCCACCTGTGTTAGTGGTTCTGGAGGGGAATCAAGATTTAGTTGTTTATACTGATGCATGTGGTACTGGGTTGGGAGCTGTACTTATGCAGAGGGGTAAAGTGATTGCCTACGCTTCTAGACAGCTTAGACCACATGAGGTTAGGTATCCAACACATGACTTAGAGTTAGTTGCAGTTATATTTGCGTTGAAGGTGTGAAGGCATTACCTTTTGGGAGAGAGGTTTGAGCTCTATACAGATGATCATAAATCATTGAAGTACTTGTTCTCTCAGAAGCAGCTGAATATGAGACAACAAAGATGGTTGGAGTTTCTAGCCGCTTATGATTTTGGAATAGAGTACACACCCAGAAAAGGAAATAAGTTTGCAGATGCGCTCAGTAGGAAGCATCAAAATGTAGTGTTAGCTATGATAGTGGAATGGAAAGACTTAGAAGCATTGTCAGCTTGTAGAGTAATGTGGAGATCCGAGGCCGAGTCTAGTGAAGGATCTGCTAGGTTGTCTTATTTAGAAGTCCGACCGGTATTGATTGAAAAGATAGCTTCTAAACAGGAGGAGGATCCAATTTTGGCTGAACGGATCAGAAAGTTAAGTGAAAGAATGGAGAGCGATGACTTGAAGGATTTCCGTCTTGACCAAAACGGATGGTTGAGAAAGAAGGGTATATTATGTATTCCAAATTTGGGAGACATAAGGAAAGAGATTTTGGAGGAATACCATCGTTCAAAGTTCACTATCCATTTAGGAGGAATGAAGATGTATCAAGATATGAAGAGAAGTTTCTTCTGGGAAGGCATGAAGAGGGATATTGGCTTATGCGTGAAACAATGTTTGAACTATCAGCAAGTAAAAGCCGAACATCAAAAGCCGAGTGGATTGCTTCAGCCATTAGACATTCCAGTATGGAAGTGGGCCTCCATCTCTATGGATTTTATTGATGGGTTGCCGAGGACTAATAGAGGGAATGGAAGTATATGGGTCATAGTAGACAGATTGACCAAGAGTGCCCATTTCATTCCGGTTAAGACAAATAGGACGGTACCTACATTGGTTAAGTTATTTATGAAGAATGTGGTTAGACTTCACGAAATTCCTAGTAGTATTGTTGGTGATAGAGATTCCTTATTCACTAGCGAGTTCTGGAAAAGTCTTCAGGAAAGCTTAGGAACCAAGCTCAAGATGAGTACCGCTTACCATCAACAGACAGATGAGCAGACGGAAAGAGTTAACAAGATCTTAGAGGACTTGTTGCGAGCTTGTGTATTTGACTTCGTGGGATCATGGGAAGACCACCTACACCTAGTCGAGTTTTTTTATAACAATAGTTATCAGACTAGTATAGGGATTGCACTGTTTGAGGCTTTGTATGGAAGACCATGCAAATCCCCTGCATGTTGGTTAGAGACTGGAGACAGATTAGTTCTTGGTCCTGATTTGGTAAAAGAGGTAGCATAAAATATTGAGCTGATAAAGGCGAGAATGAAGGAAGCTCAGTCTAGGCAGAAAAGCTATGCAGATAAACGACGAAAATATTTAGAATTCTCTGTTGGAGATCATGTTTTTGTCAAAGTATCGCCAATGAAAGGTGTTATTAGGTTCGGGAAGACGGGGAAGATAGCACCGAGGTTCATTGGACCATTTCCTATTTTAGAAAGGATCAGGAAACTCGCCTATAGAGTAGAGTTACCGAGTAGTTTGGAGGGAGTCCAGGATGTATTCTATGTATCTCATCTTAGAAAGTGTGTCAGGGATCCAGACACTACCATAGCACTGACATTGTTAGAGGATTTAGCAGTGGAACCAGACATAACTATAGTTAGGAAGCCTATTTGGATTGTCGAGAGAGATGAGAAGAAGCTGAGGAACAAGACAGTCAAATTAGTAAAAGTCTAGTAGAGTGACGACGTTAGAGACTGTACTTGGGAGACTGAGAGCATGATTAGAGACACTTATCCTGATTTGTTTGACGGTATGTTTTACCTTTGATTGTTTTGACGTGTTCCTTATCGTAATTTCGAGGATGAAATTCTTTAAGGAGGGGAGATTGTAACACCCCATATTTTTAGTAACATTATTTAGGTTATTTAATTAGCTAAATTAAATAAAATAATGTGATGATTAATAGATTGAGATTTGATGGTAATCAAGGGTAGCCGTGCCATGTTAATATGTAAATCAAAATGAGATAACATGAGTAAAAGTGTTAGGAAATAAGTAAGGGTAAAATAGGAAAATGAACATTCTAATTACCTAAACCCTAGCCGTGAGTCCTCACTGGAATTCATTTGCAAAAATTTAAATTTCAAAGAGAGGCCGACCACCATTTTTAATCTCAAGGGAAGATAAAGCAAGGATTTCAAGAGGAAGAAGTAAATCAACTTGTTCAACCTCAAATCTCACATCTTTAATCACAAAGCCAAGGTGAATGATTACTACATCCCATTTTCTTATATGTTTTTTGTTTTAAAGTGAATCTGAAATGATTTTGCACGATTATTCCATGTTTTGAATGATTGAAAGTTTATATATACTTGTTGATGATTTATGTATGTTCATATAAGTTTTAATGATATGTTTGATATGAAAACCCTATTAAATGACATCCAAATGCCTTGAAAATTTAAATGTAGATCAGAAATGATATTGTAGAGATGGGTCTCAATTTTCATAATTTTATGAATTACGGTAGATTTTATATTAGTTTTCTAGTGAAGAAAATGATTTATTGGGTTATAAATTATTTACGGCAAAATAAATAATTATTTGGGTCCGAAATTATAATATGTTAGAAAACATATTAAAATAGATTTTCTGGGATTTTTCCAGATTTTTTCTAAGTGTTTTGGTAAATATATAAAATTATTTAAGTTATGGGACTTAAATGTTTTATATATTTAATTAAGGAGAAGGGGCATTTTGAAAAATAAAATCATTGTTATTTCTGAAATTATTGGCAGCACTTTATTGAAAAAGTATTTAACAACCAATGAAAATTTGACAAATAAAGGCAGGTTAGTTGAAAAGTTTTCTCTTTTAAGTTAAAAACAAAAATAACATGATTTTAGCATGTTCTTCCACTTTCGGCACAAGGGGTTCCGACCCAGACCTTTCGCCACCAATGGTTTCGAAACCAAAGCGCATGGTATCAACCAACTTTGTACGTAGCATTTTGGACAAAGGTAAAGGGGTACTTGGTCGAAACCTTAGGTTCCGAAGGGGTTGGAGTATGTTTTTTTAAAAACCAAAGGTAGCGCCTGCTTTGCTTTTGAAAGGGATAGGTTTCGACTCAGATGCTTTCGGCTGGGTTAAATAATTTCAAAGGGAAGGTTTTTACTTGGTTGCACTCTTTTGTTTTAAATAAAGCTTTCAAAGGGGTCGAAACCCCTAGCTGCCACCCTTCTACCTTTCGAAGTCAATGGTTTCGGAAGGTATACTTAACTTTTAAAATTAGCCACTTTTCTCATACTTTCAAAGGGATGGTTATGACACCATCAGTTCTTTACTTAGGAAAAGGTTTCGAAAGGAAGGTTTCGACTAAGATGTTTTAATTGACCCTTTTTTTTCTGTTTGAAGTATAACCCAAAGGTTTTGAAAGAGGGGTTTTCCACATGTTTTAAATTGAACCCACAGTGCTTTCGAAAGGTTTAAGTTTCTAAAGTTTGATGCTTTCGAAAGGTATTTAAAATGGTTTTGAAGGGGTGGTTTCCCAAATGGTTTCGAAGGAGTCGAAAAGGTGTTAATTTCTGATGGTTTTGAAAGGGTTGAAATGGAAGGTTTTTCCAAGGTTTCTAAAGGCAATGTTTTGAAGTATTTTAAGATATGATGTCTAAGGATTTAAGGCTTTCGAAAGGAAAGATTTTAAAGGTTTCGAAAGGGTTTTTTATGTATGGTTTCAAAAGGAAAGCTTTGGCCTTTCGGCCTAGATAAAATAAAGGGTTTTACTTGGTTTCGAAAGAGATGTTTTCAAAGGTTTAAAAGGGGTACTTTCAATGGAATCGAAATAGGTACTTTCATGTGTTTAAATGTTCTTCATCAACTAAGGTTTGAGTAAAGTATATATATATAATGGCAATGGGATTTTGAGTAAAGCATAAGAGATTGAATATTTTCCTTGTGTGAGTTTGATTTAAAGGTTTTAAATCATTTTGAAAAAGGTTTTCAAGGAAAATTATGGGAGGGGATCCCTAAGTAAAATGACTCAGATATTAGAATACCAGATGGGACTGCTATATGGTCGCACCCTATACATTAGCTATTGGCACCAGCTAATTGTTGTCCAAAATTCCAGTGTGTGGGGCTTGGTTACAGGTAAGACTAAAATTATAATTACACACAAAAAGGAATATATATATATATATTCGTATACAGATAGGTTATTGGTGAGCCCAAAAAACCATAGGATCAGTTGACTTGGAAGATGATTAAGTTGGTGACAGACTGTCCAGAAGAGAAGTATTTAACAGATAGTTAAGGACATACCGTCCAGAAGTGAAGTGTCTAACAGATGTTAGATTAATTTGGTTTATACTATCTGGTAGGCCCGAGTCAGCCTAAGGTTAAAAGTTAGCCAAACAAAACTTATGTGTTTGAACAGATAGTTCATTTATTACCTGATATTTATGTATGTTTACATAATGACGCTTTACAGTATTTAACCAGTTTTGGTTGCAGGAAATGATTTGCAAAATATATGTTTTAAAAAGATTTTAGTGAGGAGAAACCTGTTCCGCTAAGTGGCGTGGTCTCACTTAACATATTTAACCGGGGCGTACAGTATTATTCCCACCAGGCTTTATGTTTGACTCAAAGTTTATGTTTTTCCCTTAAACTCTCGGGTGCTCAAAATTGATTTGAGTAGCTTGAGGGGTTAAGGTTTTTCAGTTTTTAGTAGGATGACGAATAAGGCTAGTGGAGGCAAGCAGGAGGCTAACAGATAGCTATTTAGGAGTGCAGTTCTTTGTTTTTTTGTTAATTCCGCTGTGTTTGTATTAAGTCAATTATGACTATATGACTCTGATCATTCAAGGGGGTATCTTCATATATCGCTCTTGGCACATTTTGTAATAAGTATATTTTATCTATGTTGGGAATGTATTTGGGATTATGTATTATGAATATGGAACATCTGTTTTGTAATTGAATGTGAAAATGGTGTCTTGAAATCTGTGTTTTGTTTCGTATTCAAGTGCTTTTGATATTATAGATACCATTAACATAGCCATATTTAGTCACCAGAAGCTAATACTATAGATGACTACAGCATCGGTAGCACTTAGTTTTGGGCCTCTAATAGGGGATGTTACAGTAGACTTGATTATACCTTCCATATGCGTTCATTTCATTATTGTTAGAATAACCAAATTAACTTAAGAAGTATCGAAAAGCTTCACGATATCATTTGCTTTGAGAACCCCTGAGGAGGAGCATTCGTATGAAACTTTTCTAGCTTTCACTTACTTTTTAAAGAATCGGAATTGAATAAACCAATCGTCGATTCCTTCTTGAAAAGACCAAGATCGGTAAGTGTTTTGCTTACCAAGAACTGCTTCAAGACGGGATGGATGTTCTATCTCTTGGAAGTGGATCAGTTCGAAATGCTAGAATCCAATTGGGAATTCGTTATCTGTTTGAGTAATGATGGTTCATGTGTTGAGATGCTGAACGTGACTTCACCATCAATATATGACTAAATACGGAGTAGGTTGCATAACCTTTGGTTTAGCTAACCCAAATATGGGGTACGTCAACTCCAATATCCCGAGTATGCTTATCAATATGTTGCATGCGAGGAGTTGTTGAAACTTGGTTCATGTGTTCAATTGTTGGCTGTGCTTACCTTATGAATGTGCTTTGTGTGTGTTAATCATGCTTTGTGTGTTACTTGTGTATGGAAAAAATTTAGTCGTGTGCTTAGCACTAAAAGCCGATGAAGTAGACTTGATTCTATCTTCCATAAGCGATCATTTCATTATTGTTTAACATAACCAAATTAACTTAAGAAGTATTAAAAAGCTTCACGGCATCATCTGCTTTGAGAAACCCCCGGGGAGGAGCATTCGTTTGAATCTTTTCTAGCTTTGACTTACTTTCTAAAGAATCAGAATTAAATTAACTGGAAATTCGTCGATTCATTCTTGAAGAGACCAAGATCGGTAAGTGTTTTACTTACCAAAAACCGCTTCAAGGCTGAAATGTGTGTTCTATCTCTTGGAAGTGGATCAGTTCAAGATGCTAGAATCTAATTGGAGATTTGTTATCTGTTCGAATGATGATGGTTCATGTATTGAGATACTAAACGTGACTTCACCATCGATATATGACTAAATACGGAGTAGGTTGCATAACATTTGGTTTAGCTAACCCAAATAGGGGGTACATCAACTCCAGTATATAGAGTATGCTTATTGATATATTGCACACAGAGAGTTATTGATACTTGGTTCATGTGTTAGGTTGTAGGTTGGTTGTGTTTACCTTATGATATATTTTATCTAGAGATATACTACGCTCGGAAGGTAGTTTCTGACCCTTGTCATGGAGATTCGTCTCAGTTTGCTTATGAGTTTTACTAGGAAGGTCTCCGTGGAAAATCCATATGTGGACTCACCTTAGCAGTTTTGTTTGTATACCTAGAACTATTGTTGTGGTTTGACCAATGTAAGCAAAAACATCTATTTTTTTTTATATTCTTTACCCTTAACATTACCTATTATATAGAAATATACACTTATTAGATGGTGGTTCTTTTGAGGGGATTACAGTTATGGCATTCCATGTAGTCTCATACTATTATATGCTAGCTACATATTTCTTGTGTTTCTCACACCGAACTTATGTCTGACCCGTGGTTTTATTTTTCCCTTATTTCCACAGGTGCTCTTTCGAGTAGTTTGAAAAAAGCATGTTTTCATTGATGTTCATTAAGCTCTTGGAGAGGATGTTTTACCTACCGTAGTCTTTATTTCTGCTGCATTACTTTATATATATATTAGTAATTGTAAGGACATGCAGTTATAACTATTTACGCTGATGATGGTTCTCTAATTAGTTGCTCTGAAATGCTATGTATATTAGATTTTCTCTTGTATTTTAATATTATATGTTATCATTCCACTGTGAGATTCTGATGTTTTTGACCTGCTCTTTCTTGTTCCTTTTCTTTTCTTCTTTTTATTTACCCTAATGTTCTGTCTTTTCATACTTGGGTGCTTACCGTGGATGTATTAATATCGACATTTGGAGGTCAAAAAGGCTAAATGCTACACAAAGCCTAGAGTGGCTTTCAGACTCGTGTCGGTGCCAAGAAGTACGAGTTATAGGGTTTTTAAACATTATAGAGACTAAAATTATAAGGATAAAATTTAGGACATTTTACACTTTTAGATCTCATAGCAGAAGGCATGAAAATATAAATACAAAAAATGGTCATCTTAAAAATATCCTAAAAAACACAATCTCAAAACATACGTAGTCATAATCAAGAGTTTATAGAAATACATCATAAAATCCGATAAGTATTAAATAGTTACATGGAGAGTAATGGAAAATAATAATCAACTCCACTGCCAAGCTCGCATCTCCACATACTAATCCTTGGGCCTATTACCTACTACCATGTCCTCCTATGGTGGGGGAAAAAGAAAGAAAAGGGGTGGGTCTGATAAAAGCCTGATGAATGAGTTACATCATTAATATATGGCGATCACATGTAATTAACTTCATTAGTACTCTATGTGACCTAGGGTTTTCTAATTGAATCTGTGAACTACCTATTAAGGTAGATTTTGATAACTTAGGAGGTATAGTTTTAAACACACCTACACAAACATCTTGTATAGGCTTATACTTAGGAAGGAACAACCAATCTAACCTTAAAATAACTATGGATCGGCTAATCGCTACTAGAACTATTTCAACATAGGATCGCCTACAATAACAACCATGGAACTACATTCCCAAATTATGAGCATATCGTATTTACACATTAAGGCGGAGCCCATAATGCCGACTTGCACCAAAGTCATCTTAGGGTTTGTTGCATCCGTATCCACTCTTAATGGTAGCATAGCACAACTTATCGCATCGTGCCGAAAATCCATCAAAAACATAGTACCACGTCCTCATCACCGTGCATACCAAAGAAACTCCCATTAGTGCCGTGCCACACACTTCTCAAAGCATCATCATCGGTGTCGCACATACATCGTAGAACCTCCTACGAGTGTAATTTGCGACAAAATCACCCTAATCAAATATCGACTCCATTGAAAAAATTGTATCAAGGCCTCATTGCCCACGTACACATCTACCCAATCCCGTAATGTCCAAGAGTCACAAACCTAAGGAGCTAATTTTCCTACTTATACTAAAGTTCATATATATATATACGTATGTGTGTATTTATATATATATATATATATATATATAATATGAAAAACTTATAACTTGGGCCTTAGGCGGAGGTTCACTATGTCTAAAAACAATAACCAGCCGACCATTGGTGATTAGAGCAGTTGATCGCTCGCTGTTGGCTCTTGTGAGTGTGGTAATTGGTCAGAATTGTTTTCATTTTTTTCGATTTAATTAGTTCGTTCTCTGATAATTACAAAATTTTCATTACAGCAAACCCTAGTCTTATATTTCATTACAGTAAACCGTAAATCTACGATTTATAATGGTTCACAATTCATACTCAGTTTTATATACAATTTCATATTCAGTTTGAATAAACCAAATTAGCTTAGGTTTAGGATCAACAGGGTTATATCTATAAATATTCAATTTAGCAAAAAGGGCGTGTTTATCCTAAATCAACTATTTGTCAACCAAATTTACTTCAGTCAAATCTAAATTAAAAGAAAGGGATCATATTCATATGTGTTAAATTATTATCAAATTCCCAATCCATTATATTTATTAGATAAACTTTCAATTAAACAACTTTGGATCAAATAGGGTAAAACAAAATCAATTATATGTAAATCCTCATATTCACTGTGTACCTACTCACCTCTAGAAAGCTATCCCCATTTTTAATTCGCTTGGAATCGCCTCCGCTTGTTGTAGAACTTTCCTTGAATCTACTTGAATTCTCATTTTTCAATCTCTTGAATTTAATTTTAGTTTTACTTTAAGGAATTTTTAATTTAAAGAGAAAGAGGGTTTGGGTTTGAGAGAGACAGAATTTTGTTACGCTTAGATTTAATTAGTGTTATGACCTTAGATTAGTGTTTTATTTATAGGAGTAGAAACTAACGACAACTATTTGGTCCAATATTATAAATCCAGGACGTTCGGCCAACACAAACCCTAGCCGGAAAGCTATGACCGGTCGATTGTTTGGTTTGGAGCAGTCGACCACTAGGGGTCGATCTGTTCAATATACAGTGTCAATCGGTGGAGCTTTCTTTTTATAAAATAATTCTTTCCTTATTTTATTGTTTAATTATTTTTGATTTTGAATTTTCAAACGTTGATAACTTTTTCATATAGCTCCAATCATAAAACATTATGTATGAAAATTGTCCAGAAAATCACTAGAAATGCAATGGTGCAGGTTTTATATCCAAATTCAGATATTTGTGAAAATTTAATTTTTACCCTTGTCATATTTAAATTTAATTCTTTTATTAAATTTCCGATTAATTTTTGTGGGGTGTTACAAAACACAAACCCATGCAATCAATAATATAGATATACCTATCCTAACTCCTATTAAGAACTCTGAATATGTGATATCATGCTCTCTTTGGTTTTCCACATGCAGTCGCCTTCACTAACACTCTACTGAACCTTTACTAACTCCACCATCTTCCTCCTAATCTACTTTGTTTCACGTCTTGAATATAAGTTGGCCTACAAGGTCTCAAAGCTTCTGGTTTAATTTCAATATCATCAAGTTGATTCGTTAGAATCGTCACGCCTGAGTCATGCACAAACTAGCTTAAATGAAAGAGATGGTGCGCACATCCACCATCTTATAAGGTAAGTTGACTCTATATGCTAGATTCCCAGTCCACTCTAATATCGAGAAAGGACCTACAAATCTCGGTGCCAACTTCCTTCTATTATCGAATTAAACGACATTATTTAGCGGAGAGATCTTTATAAACACCACATTGTCGACGTAGAACTCAAGATTTCTATGTCCTTTATTAGTGTTGCTCTTCTATCTATCTTGAGAAGCCTTTATTCGTAGCCAAATGATCTCTATCTTCTACGAAGTTCCTCTAATCATGTCTGGCCCGAGTGCCACTTTTTTGGCTGCTTCCCCAAACACAAAGGAGTATTACATGGTCGGCCACACAATGCCTTAAATGGTACCATATTGATACTAGAATGATAGCTATTGTTGTATGCAAACTCCACCAAATGCAAATGATTGTCCCAGGAGCCTTCAAAGTCGAGTATGCAGACTCACAAGAGATTCTCTAATATACGATTCACCCTCTCAATCTGCTTATCAGTTTGCGAGTGGTAAGCTGTACTAAAATGCAGCTCCATCTGTAGCACATCATATAAGCTCTTGCAAAATCCACTCATTAATAAAGGGTCTCAGTCACTCACAATGCTCTTTAAAACACCATGGAATCGCACCACCCGTTTCATATACAACTTGAACAATTTGGATGTCGTTTTGCTAGACTTAACAGGTATTAATCAAGCATTATTTGTCAGTCTTTGACTATGACCCAAATGCTAACGTAACCTCCTTTGGTCCTTCGCAATCTGTTCTTGAAGTCCATCAAAACTTGTCCCCACTTCAACTCGGGAACTTAAGTGGTTGCATCAACCCAATTGGCTTTTTCTGCTCTGCCTTTACTAACTGGCAATTCATACACTTTGACATAAATGTCCTAACATCCTTCTTTGTCCCTTCCCAATAGTAGTTAACTTCATATCATGGTACATCTTACAACCATTGTGATACATAGTCAGGCTCGAATTATGGCACTCTCATTGCACCTCATCCTACAATCCATCAACATCAGGAACAAACAATCTCTCATCCTTATGGAGCCAACCATCATGGTCGAGTCTATACTACTTCATATCATTAGACTTTACTCCTCCGATCTTTATTACGATCTCAACTTGTCTAGCATCTAGCCTTTGACTAGTACCGATCTTCTCGATCAAAGCTGGTCTGATGGTCAAACTCGTCAAAATCTCTGGCTCTAACTCACAACGAGGTCTGGAGTTATAGCGAGCAATAAACTTGAGTATCATCCACTCTTGGAACATTGCCCCTAAAATGGCATGCTTTCTACTCAAAGCATTGGCGACTACATTCCTTTTATCGAGCATGGAAGAAATGCTAAATTTGCAGGAGGCCAAAATTTCCAACCATCGCTGTCGACGATGGTTAAGATATTTATAGGAGAAAAGGTATTTCAGTGATTTGCGATCTATGAATAATTTGAACCTTTCATCAAGTAGATATTACCTCCAAATCTTCAAACTAAACACTATTGGCGCCAACTCCAAATCATGGGTCGGGTACTTCCTCACATGCGGTTTCAGCTATCGACTAGCGTTGGTAACAAACTTATCTCTTTACATCAGTACCGCTGCCAATCTGGTACCATAAGCAACATTTTATATCACCATCGCCTTATTCCCACTTACTATAGTCAACACCGAAGCACTCGTCAATCTCTCCTTCAGACTCATGAACGCATGCTCACACCTCACGTCCCAAACAAAAGTCTGATTCTTCTTCGTTGGGTTAGTCAACTCTGCTGCTACCTTTGAGAAGTCTTTGGTAAAATGTCAACAATATCCCCTCGATCTAAGGAAACACCTCATATCCATAGCATTCTTAAGTTGGTTCCAATCTTGAACCACTACTACCTTCATAGGATCTATAACAATGCCCTTCTTAGGAAAAACATGATGAAGAATCTCACTTTCTTCCTCTGGAAGTGACATTTCAAAAACTTCGCTTTCAACATATGCTTTATCAACACTTTAAGCACAGTCCTCGAATGTGTCTCATGTTCCTTCTCCATCATAGAATAGACCAGAACATCATCCACGAACACATGCATAAACTTATTTAGCTAATCTCCAAAGACTCGGCTCATACGATTAACAAATTATACCGGTGCATTGAATAGCCTGAACAACATACCAACCACTCATAGATTGGGAAATAGGCAGACCCTCATATCATTTAATACCTAACCCCAGGCAAGCCTCGCCTCTAGTACACCCTCACTATCATCGTACCAATCCACTTGTAGGCCACTTAGTACTTCTTGAGTAGGAAAGAGGTAAACCCTATCGGCCATTCAATACATCAATCCCAAAGTAGACCTCCCTCAAGGGATTTTACTAATGCCATCAAAGATATTTCTGACCTTATTGCCTGTAACCCAGCTGTAATGCCTCACATTAGTTCGGCTATTTGTAGGTACTAGTGGCCAGATTAGCTCGGTAGAATTACCATATAAAATTGGGTCTAACCTTGCATCCAGTAGATGCTTATTATAGGCAATGTCCTACATCAGTTACAAAGTCACACTATTGGTAGCTAAATTAGCCGGGTAGACTTCTAAGTGCTTATAAATGACCTCCCATCCGTATTAGTTAGCCATATTTCGCTCTTTTTAACATTTCACACAATACTATTTCTACATATATGTATTAGTGTGTGTGTATACACGCATACATATTATATATTCATACCTCACCCGTAATTATGCATTAAAGGCCTTATAAGGGAAACTCCTTATTTCTCTTTAATTTATGGACTAATTTCCATAATTATCCTTAACTCGTCTTTATTCGATTGATTGGTTATTATTAATTGTCATTTATGTGTCTAAAGTATTATATACGTTATAAGCCTCTTATAGTTGTAAGTTTCGTAATTTAAGGGAATATATAACTTAATATTAAATTGTACTTAACTACATTTTATTCTTAATTTATTACATTTGTTTGTTGTCCATTTGAGGTGGTATTTTATTAACAACTAAAATTTATATACAAGTCCAAATAATATGTAATTTCATTAGGGCCAATATTATCACATAATTTAGAATTGTACATATATATAAAAATGGAATCCAAACGTACAATTTTATTTTGTATTAATATAATAAGACTACACCTCTATTTCCAAAAAAGGAATTTTACAATATAAACCTTTTGTATTCCATCCAATAATTTGAACATATGGCATTGAAACAACAAAGAAATCTGCCTTATTACAATTATTCGAAATAGGCGGTGCAAACTATGGATAAGAGTAAAAATCCCTACTTTACATGCCTTTTTCTATCCATTTATTCTAGAATTCTTTATCACAACAACAAAGTGAAAAGTGGAATCAAACAGAATAAAAATGATTATTGTGTATTAATAAAATCCAATCCTATTGCATTACTATGAAACAACCAAGATTTCAAATTATTCAAGGTTTACATAATATATGCAGATTTTGGGGTGTAAGTTATTAAATTTCTGTATGCAAAATCTCTCAAGGCACAATACAAATCCAACATCAAAATACACAATATACTATTAGGGAATTTTTTGATTTCTGCTCATAGATATCTTTAATTAAACTAGCTTGGATTTGCTTTGCGCTATAGTATTTTCCTTTCTCTAAGTTATGTCCCTTTTTATTATAAAATAAATTTGTTTACGTGTATTAAATTTAAACACTATAGATTAGGGAAGAAGAGAGATATACATACATACATACATATAGAAACACACACACACCTTTCTAGATTTCTTTTAATATTCCACTAATCCTTGCTCGTACATATTTATTTTGTTGAAGAATTTTTTTTTGAGAAAGAGAATGGCAAATTTTTGTTGAGATTTGTGTGAAAATAATGAGGGGGCTAACCTCTTATTTATAGTTGTTTAGCCGTGTCAGGACGATTGGATGGAGAATATTATAAAAAGTTTAAATCTAGGCCGTTCAAGCCATTTAAAACCCTAGCTGTCATTAGATGACCGGTCGACCAGTCCAAGGAGGAAGCCAATCAATGAGCGGCCCAATTTCTTCCTTATTTAACATTATAAATATTTAGTTACTGTTAAAATTTCATACCAACGATTTCTTTAACGTTAACCTATCGTTAATCTTAATAATATTTATAACTTTAAATACGTTCGAATTATTATCGATTTGGAATTTTCAAACGTCATTAAATTCTTCGTTTGAACGCCAATCATGAAGCTCTATATTTGAAAATTCCTTAAAAAACTGCCATGAACACAATGGTGCAATTTTCATACCAAATTCCGATGTTTGCAAAATTTCCATTTTTGACGTCATTATTAATTAATTGATTTTTCTTAATTAACTTTCTATAAATTTTATAGGGTGTTATAGTGTGTTGCACTCAGATATACTCCTATGAATGGACTGTTATCTCAATAGGTGATTCACTTGCACCTAAACTCCTTTTGCTCTCTGGGTGCCATATGCCTCGATGGCATAAATATTGGTATGTCATCTTTCACTAGCAAAACACAATCTACTGATGTGGTAGTAATCTAGTCACCTCCTCAAATACATTTGGATACTCTTTAACGATAGGCACAGATGACAAATTATCTTATGGGACCTCGATTGAATATAGAAAGTTAACTATAACCTCGTGCTCTAGTAGGCAGCCAATCTCTACCTTTCGCCTATCCTTAGCTCCAACTGTCAATAATAGCTTCTTGCAATCCATGATAACTGCATACGTCGTCAGCCATTCCACCCCCAAGATAATAACCAATCTGACAAAATCCAAAACAAAGCAATCACAAACAAAAGAGTATCCATGACTCCCAAACTACAAAAAACCATATACAGGCTGGTGTGGCCTCCAATAGGGTTTGTCACTTCTAAAGGTTGATCAAAATTTCAGGTCTCAATCCCAATCCATCTACCAAATTGCTAGATATACAGGAATGTAAAGCCCCAGAATTGAACAAAACACGTATGGTAACACCATAAATAGAAAGCATACCTAGAATGGTGAGACCCTTTCCTTTCCCTTTTGTCGAGGGAGCACTCGATGAAGTCAAAATGAAATCTAAAGCATATGCCTACACCACCTGCTTCTGCTATGGCAATTCAGGTTAATTATTCTATAGATGTCCTAACTTATTGTACTTATAATACTTATTCCCTTCAAATTTGCAATTCTTACTTAAATGACCCTGATCATCATAATTATAGCAAACATGATTCTGTTTCGCCTTCTTCTAAGCATCCTTACCCTAATACTACTTCTTCTTACCATTTCATTTCTTCTTGACTCCGCTGTCTTGTTGTAGCTTTGGCCCTTTTTAGCAACAATAGCTGGTTTGGACTTAAGGTACAAACTCTCATGGCGAAATGCATTCTCGACAAGTTTCTCGAAATGCTCATCGATATGTCCCACCAACTTCTCTTCTAAATAATCATCCAAATCCATCATAAATTTTCCATTCTTCTTCAAATATTATCAGTGAAAGACATCTCGTACTTAGATAAAGCATCACTTAGGTACATATTCGGTGACCTATGTAACTCCTTGTTTCAACTCTGCAAATTTCCTGAACAGTAATGACTTCTGGGCCACTGGTACGAACTTCACATCGAATTTGGTCTTAAACTGATCCTAAGTGAACTGGTCGTCGAGAGTAGCAGACTTTATAGCATTCCACCAGTTCATAGCTCGATTCGAAGCTGTCGAGAAGCCAACTTCCTTATCATAGCATCATCTAATTCTAAGTCATCAAAAATCCTCTCGTGGGTGTTCTACCATTCTTGCACTTCCATAGCCGATTCCATCCCTTGGAACGCTTTGCCATCAAGATCGAAAAAGCCTTTATTTAGCTTCGCAAAATCATCCTTGGGGCCTGCAATTGAGCACCACCACCAGCAGAAACATTCAAAGCAGCCACTTGTGCATTCTACATCATGTTCGCCATCATAGTATTTAACATTGCTTCCAAATTAGGGTTAGCAGCCCCAAACCCGTTCCTTCCTTCTTGACTCTAGAGATGTTCCTTGTAATATTTCTTATATACCAGCTCATTCTGATCTGTAACAAGAATGACTAACCTCTCATAAAGAAAAATGCATCAGTATTACTCGTGTGTGTAATGCGATTGAGGTATACTATATATATATATATATATGTATATATATATATATATACTACTACTACTACTATATATACTAAAAACCAAAATATATAACAAATACACTCTCTTGTATATACTCTCGATCCATTCTAAGGGATAACTCCTTCCTACCTCTAATGGATCACAATATTAACTTAGGCTTTAGTGAGTCAACCTAAGTCAGAATCGTTTAAACTAAGCACTTACACCAAATGTGACCATTGCCTTACACCTTCGATACCCAATAGCTATATACTGTGCTGCTACGGTGCCCGATCGATGTAGAACGATTGTAAAGATTGCAAAGTAGATAAAACAATTATAGAATCTATCGAATATCTCATTTCGCATCGAATAAAGCATAATAATCATCACAGATATAAAATAAGAAAGACAACAATAAGAAAATGAACCACAATATTAAAGTACATAGGTTCATAAAGTTATACGAAATAGTAGTAGAGTTTATATAAATGGAAATAAGCTCCGTCGTTAACTAAAATAGCTAATACTACCCATGATCCATAGTGTTGCACAACAGGATAAGCAATAATGAGTCCAATTATAAATACGAGAAATCACCATCTCCTGCTGGGCCATTCGTATAACACTATGTATCACCCAAACCTACTATCTAGTTTACTCATTTAAGAGTACTTGAGATAATAAGAAGAAAAACATAAAATTTTGAGTTAGACAAATTCTAATGTAAGCAATAGCAATTTCAAAATACTATATAAACCAATATAGTAAGGAACCATAGTATGAAGTGTCATACCTGACATATCCCTTCATCCAAAGAGTTAGTACATAACAAAGATAATATGCCACTCTGTTAACATCATAAGGTGTACATCCTAGTACACTTTCAAATGTCCAGATATCAATCTTCTAGATACCTACATCATGTGACATCCCTTAGGGTGATAAGCCATAAACGTAGCAACCATGGAAAACATAACATCCATCAAACAATCCTCATCGCCACTCAATGTACTTTGGATACATGATAACTCATATGACCATTCCTCTACCATGGACTAATGGAAAATTCATGGTTTTTTATGTACCCAAACACTAGCACATAGCCGACACTGTATCCTTTCAACGATCTAGTGTATATGGATCTCTTCAATGATCTTAAGTAGCAGACTAAGTACCCAATGAACATCCTCACAATAACCTTACTTATAAATACACTAGAAAACACTCTAAGTATCAACGATCCCTTTGAATGCGTATCCAAGCCCTCCTTCGCTCCATCTATTTCCATTCATCGTAATGGAACCCTTCAATGTTTTGCTTTTTCCATGATAGAAACCATTCACTTTTTATCCACGAGTTCCCTTTAATGAACCTGCACTGGCAGAACATCACCATTACGACTCCATAGATTCAGTCACCATCATTAGAACACTTCTAAATGTTCACATCGGTCATAAAATCGGCACATCAAAGTTTCAAAGGCATCACGTCAAGGTGTCACTCCTTCACCTTGTTGTTTCACCATCGATCTTCATTATGTTGCAACCATCAAAAATGACGTCGAACGGTCAAATGAACACACGTACATGGACGTCGAAACATCACGTGCACATCCTTGAGTCCTCGACCTTATGGGCTCCCGCTTAGAGTGGTCGGTATCGACCATAAATGATTGGCCTCGATCATTTGGGCCATCTCTAAAACTCACTTAGTTAAAGTTATCCACTTCTTTGCCCAACTCTCTAGTGACCCAAAGTCATCTTGACCCAGACCCGAATATTTTAACTGATTTACTCGAAGAAAGAGTGGTTGGGGCTGATCGTTTTATCCACTCTAAAATTTGGTTAAGTCCGAGTGCACATTGTCTAATTTTCCTTAGCATGTCTTGGAGCAAGATGCTCAAAGACACGAAATAGCCGCCCCTATGACTCGAGGCTTTCACCATCGATCAAATTTTCCATTCTAGAATTTGACTAAATCCCTCATCAACCCCGAGATGATTTTCATCAACTACTCCCATAGTTTTTGGTTTCCAAACCCGAACCAATCACCCCTCTAACACGAAGCACTTCAACCCCGACCACATTTGGTCACTGCCAATCTGATTTGCTCACTACCGATCTGATTTGATGATCAAAATTTAGGCCATCAAATCAACTATAAATCACTTAAAACTTTTTGAGTAGACTCCCCAATGCTTCAAGCACATCATATCCACATTTAACCATGTTTCGAGTATTTTTGTGTCATTTGTTCCTATAACGTACGATAATCCTAACTATGAAACAACTAGCAAACACATCTAAACAATTCATACAAAAATCAAACATCATTCCATACCATCCAAATAGGACATACAAATCATCCAAACATAGTTTAATAGCATAAATCATCCTTGATCTAATTTTATAGAAAATGGCAATTATGGTTGGTAAATAGTGTAAACATATCAAAATCTGAATCTATCTTTTTAAATAGGATTTTAGGTTTTTAGTAAGATCAAATCTAAGTTTAAAATCATTTCAACTTTGAAAATCATCTTAAAAACTATAATTTAAGTATATTAACATGCATAGTAAAATGAGAGAAGAAATACCACTTTCTTTACACCAAAATTACCTATTTACTATGCAAATCCGAGATGAATATTCTTTCACGGATCCAAGTGATGCCCACAGAGTAACCTTGGGATTCCCTTTGCTAATTACCTTTAATAATGTGATTCAAGCTAATTAAAGTATGAAAAGGGGAGCTTTTTGATTGAAATCGAGTTAATGGTGGTTTAGATCTTTTTTAGGAAGTGGTAAAAGTGATTAGATCTATCTTGTTATCCCCAATCAGGCACAAATCCCAAAATGGATAAGTTGACTTAGTTTTGGCTTGACTAGTCACTCGCTAATTTGATCAACAGCAGTCTAAACTTTAAATGGCCATAAATCCTAAATGGTAAGTCCAAATTCTTAATATAACCACTCTATAGAAATAGAAACCATCATCTTGATGTAATTGAAGTGGGTTTAGTTTCTAATTCAGCTTCCCTCAATAGTTATAGGCCTTTCAGTTTTTAGGATCAAAATTGTCCGATAAAAGTTATAGGACAGAAAATGTCCTGAGTAGACATTTTCCAAAGTTATAGAGTCATACGACCTCAAATATATTTAAAAATAATATCTGACGATCCTCCAATATGTAAATTACGAGTCAATACAGATATGTCCCGCTCTTTGAACTTATCATGCAGGGGAAGATGTTTACATGGACCGACGAGTGCACTAAAGCATATGAAGAGTTGAAACAACACCTAGAAACACCCTCCTTCCTTTCTAAGTGCATAGAAGAGGTAAGATCTCTGCCTTTACCTCACAGTCACTAACTATGCAATTAGTGTTACCTTGTTCCGATATGAAGAGAAGGTTCAACAACTAATATATTGTGTTAGTGAAAGGTTATCGAGACCATAAACAAGATATTTGAGGTTGGAGAAAATAGCTCTCTATCCGCTGATTGCGGCCCAAAACCTCCACCCTTACTTGCAGTTGAACCCATAAAAGTCCTTGCTGACCAACTTATTGAACAAGTACTGTGTCGGCCCAACACAGTGGGTCAGCTCAACACATTGGACTGCCTCTTGAATGGGAAATAGAGCTCGAACAAAATCACATCACCTACCTACACCTCTATTAAGGGCAGAATCGTGCCTGATTTCGTTGTAGAATGCTATTGAACGATCAATGGCAAGGAAGAAACAATCATGGACCAACGCTCATGGCTGCCATATAACAATGAAGCATCTAATGAAAAGGGAGTGGAGGCCGTTATTGTCTTTATCACACCTGATAGGTAAGATCTCTGCTTCACATTCAGGTTAACCTTCAAGGCAACCAATAATGAAGCCAAGTATAGGGTCGTCTTGGTCGATCATATGATGGCAAAAGAACTTAAATTAAATCAATTCATATTTACAATGATTACTCGCTATTCATCAACCAGATTAGCAAGAGCTTCGAACCATGCATCTATATGTTGTAGAGACAAAAAATTTCATCAACACTTTGCTATGACTTTACACTAAATCAAATAACCAATGAAAAGAATGCCAAGGCTGATCAACTGGTCAAAGCTGTGAGAAATCCAGAAGAAAGCGATCTATAGGCTCCATTGGAGGTGTGGCCAACTCCATGTTTCAAATGGAGGGCAATCACCATTGAAATCTATAGTGAACTAGAAAGTTGGATGGCCCTAGTCTTCAAATATTTAGCGAGTGAAGTGTTACCTGAAGAGAAGAAAGAATCTTGTAAAATCCTTTATCGAGCACCCTACTACACAATCATGGATGGAAAGCTATATCGGAGGGGCTATTCCACTCTCCTCTAATGCTATGCCATCAATGAAGAAGATGATCTAATACTTGAAAAACTACATGAGATTTTTGTATGGATCTTACCGGTTGAAAAGCCTGGCAAAGAAAGCTACTCGATAGAGTTACTATTGGTCGATAATAATTAAGGACTCAATAGACTATGTTAAGAAATGCAATCGGTGTCAGCATTATGCAAAGAACCAAAGATGCTACCCTAACTTATTAATCACTATGACCACCTTATGGCTCTTCGACATATAGGTGATCCATTTGATTAGAAATCTCCCTAATGCAAATGGAAGTTATAACTATGCCATCATTGCCATAGATTACTTCACTAAGTGGGTAGAAGAGGATCCTCTTATAAGGGTTACTGCACCCAAGATTCTCAATTTCGAGATTAAGGACTTTTTCTACCATTTCAAACTTCCAAAGAAAATCATCACTGATAGTGGAACTGGGTTTCAAAGTGGACATTTTGAAAGAGGAATGAGATCAAGAAGAGCTTCTCATATGTCACCCATCCTCCAGTAAATGGACATGTGGAGGTAGTGAATAAAACTACTTAGTCAACTTTAAAGATGCGCCTAACCAACGCTAAGAGTAATAGGGCCAAATATTTTCCACTTATAATCTAGTCCTATAAAACCTCTAGCCAAACATCGATATAGCACTACTCCTTTTCCTTGGCCAACGGGTATGAAGAAATGTTATCAGTAGAAGTAGATGTTCCGTTCCCAAGGTGCCTTACTCATGACTCCGAGCAGAATGAAGGATTCTTGCGGCTATAGCTCGGTGCCCTCGATGAAAGAAGAGCTATGCGTAGCTCCAAACCAAGGCTTACAAACGATAGGTGGCGATGCTAGGGTGAAACTACTTAAAATTTTCATAGGCGACTTAGTTTTATGATGGGTTTTTTCAAAGACAAAGAACATGGTCGAAGGAGTACTTGGGCCCAACTAGAAAGGGCCTTATGTTGTCAGTGCCGCGTTGGCCAATGGAGCCTAAAGCCTCACCCACCCAGATGCCCACAACATCTTATGCACTGGACCCGAAATGCCTCTAGGCTTATTATGTTTAGTTATTTTGTAAGCCAAAGCTATAAGATGTGAAAAACTATGTATTCCATCTTATAAGGCGACCAACCTCTTGTAATGTCCTATTTATCTATAAACATGGTACTTCGTCCTTACAATACTTGTCGATCAAATAAACTAGCGAGCACTCAATAGCCATTATAAATGGGTACGAGTGTGTAGTGCCTCTGCCCATATTAGGGGGAAGCTACAACATCTAGACTAGTCATACCAAGAAAGGACGAGCATGCAGCACCTCCACTAGTGTTGGGTTTAGCTTTATCAACTAAATCACCCAGTTAGGGTGTATGAGCCAAACAATGCTTCATCCATGCCTGTGACATTGATACATCAATGGCGTAACTGTAGGATTATTTTCACCCTAGAGGGAGTGGGGTGAATAAGGTGTACTAAAAATTAATGCGGAAATAAAAAAACAGAAAGTAATGTAGTAGTGATCATACATAGATGTACCCAGCTTCGGCAAAACCTGCCTACGTGCCGCCCCTAAGGTTTCTACTAGAAGTTAAGTAATCAGACGCTTACAAACACATGTAAACTTGCGACACCCGCTAACTTGATTAACCTAACTCTAAGCACAAAACCCTGCCATAACTCAGCCACTGAGTTGCGAATTCTCGAACTACAAAACCGTAGTTCGTAAACAACTTAAACTAGAGTTTGACTTAAATAAAAATTAAAAAAACAAACACAAAATCCTATTTTTAAAATTTGAAGCCCAATATAAAAATACGGCCCAAGTAATAAACAAAAGTAAGGCTGTCTTCCCTTTTTATTTTTTTGTTCGAACTTTCTTCGGCCGTTCCTTTGTTGCTCTTCAAAAAAATAGGGTTTTGAATCAAAGCCGCCGCTTCCTCAAATAGTAATTCAAATCGTTATCTGGTATCGTTCCTCATTACGATTCGATGCTTCTTCAATCAGTGTGATTTAGTTGCTCTCGGCTGCTACAATGTCGAGTTCGAATGGTATGAAATTGGTATGTGATTTTTGCCTTTTTTCGATTTTGATTATGCTCGACTTTTATGATTCGAGTTTTGGATTTGTTTTTGGTTTGTTCTAAGTAAGCTCTTCAGAATTTTTTCTCAAACTCGAATGATTTTTCCGATGATGATTTGGGTTTAATTTATAGGGGTCGAAAACCCTATACTTTCGTTCGTATATATTGGTTTGAATTCTTCAAATGATTTGCTCGCCCATTCGATTTTTGCTTGAACGATTATGATGATTCTGACATGTTCTTTAGTTGAGTATATTCGAATTTTTGAATCGGTTTCGTTCTTTTCTCCTACGACTTGAATTTGAGAAGTTCTGACCTCCTGATATCTGACTTGTTCATTGGTTGACATTTGAATTTAATGATACTTGACTTGGTTCCGTTCTTTGCTGCCTTGACCTGTTCATCATATTATCAACTGCGACTTTTTCTAGTTCTCTGGCTATGACTTGTTCATTTTTTTCTATCAACTGCGAATTTTCTGAATAATTTAACAGTGTTGTTTATTTTGTCATTTCTTTTTGAAACCATTCCTTGACCTTGTTCATGACCCATTACTTTTTGAACCAACTCCTTGACTTTGTTTGAACTGCTACTGACTTTTTGAACACTGCTGCTTCACTGTTTTTGCTGTATATTTATGTGTCACCATGTATATACATACATACATGTATGTATGTATATATGTGTGTGATGGTTCTGGTATCATTTCTGGTGGTTTAAACTTGCTATGTCTAAGCCTGAATGCAGATTGATGTCACTTTATATATGTATACATGCGTGTATGTTATTGCTGCAGCTTCAATGTGTTCGTTGCAGTCATGCCTAAATGTTTGCATGCTCTATTGTGTTCATGTTAACCAATCCGAGCTTCTGAGCATGTCTGAAGCTTTGAACTATCATGTTGAGTTGCTGTGTACATTTGGTTGAATCTGCATTATTTAAGAGAACTGTTGTCATGTTGGTTGGGTATGTTCGAGTCATGTTTCATGTGGATTCCTTGTGCCTTTATGCCGTTTGAGGTCTGGTTGCATTTGAAGTCTGGTGCACTTGTGTCTGGTCTGGTTTTGAACTGCTGTGTTCATTCTTGTATACATATCCTTTGTACATGTGAGCATGTTGAACTGCTCGCTCCAATGTGTACATGTGTATTGTTCTGGTCTGGTTGCATATGTTGTTCATGCCTCGAGTGAAACTGACCTTATTTGCTCTTTGTACATTTTGTTGACTGGTTCAACTATGAGCTTGGTTGCATTTGAAACTGAAACTCGAGATGCTGTCTTGTTGTATGTAGTTAGTATGCATCGTGCATTTGATTTTTGTTCCATGGTTTTCTTGTGTACTTCATGTACTTGTGCCTTCCTTGTACTTGTGCCTTTATGTGGTTTTCATTTTAAAGTCACTTCTGTTGTATGTTTAGAACTGGACTGACCATGTGTACATTTCTGAAATACTTGCATTCAACTTGACCTTGTTTGTGTGGTTCCTGCTGCTTTGTACATGTAACAGTGCATGTATACTTTGTGTTTTGTTTTGTTCGAGTCATTTGCACTTGAGTTGAATCCAATCTTGGCTTGGGTTTGACCTTGTGCTCACCTGTCACTGCTATTTTAAGAGGCAAGTGTATATCGGTGTGCACGACCTTTTGGCATGTACAGTGATACACTATGCATGTCACAAGTTGTTCGTGTAAGAAGAATTAACAAAAATGATGACGAACAACCCAAATAACCGAGGCAAATAATATTTTCAAACACACACTTCATTGTGCACTGCAAAAATATTTCTTTTTTAATTTTACCGCGTTAGTGTTTATTTTGCAAATAGTTCAGATGTTGGATACAAACTGGAACAAAGTTAAAGATCAAAATACGAGTGAAGAGTGAATATGTAATGAGGTGAAATATGTATGAAAAATTATATATTGAAAATTGAGTTGTAATTGAAAATGTATAAATGTAGTGAGAGCTCAAATTTGTACCATTTGAATTTGTAATAAAATATTTGTTTGAATAAAATATTTGTTTAAATAAGAATTCCGAGTTATTTATTTTATCAACAAATATTTATTTAATTATGTGGAGAAATAAAATAGTACAATAACAAATACATTTAAACGAATATATATATATATGTTTATTATCATCAAACAAAAGTCATAGGCTATTGTATTCTACAATCACCCCTTTTGATGATAATAAATATATATTAAGATTTTGACTCTATTAAATGTATTTGGTCTTGATGAATTCTATTAGCTCCCCCTATTTGAATGCTCCCCCTGCAACAAAGCTCCCCCGTTACATATGCATGAAAATAAATAAAAAATATGAAAATAAAAAAAACAATGCAATGAACCTAAATGAGAATATGCAAATAAAAAATTTGAACTTATTTGCCAAAATCTTAACATCTCTCCCCCTTTTGTTATCAGCAAAAGAGTAACAACGTTAGAAAAGAGTGATAAAGTTATAGACGTTAATACAACATTAATACCTAATCGAGTATAAATATTAAATTTCAATAAAAAATCAAACAAAAATCATAAATACTCTGTTAGGCGCATATTCCATTTTAGAGTGATAGGGGTGATGTCGGCATAAAAAATCATATAGTCGTGTCCATTTGTGATATATTTATGACAGGAATTTAAATACTTACTAACCATGCATAACCGTTAGGACTTTTATATGAGATTAGTATTATTCCCAATTTTTATTAAAAAATGAATTCCAAGCATCTTCTAACCACGCATAACCCTGAGGACTTTTAAATGGGGTTAGAATCAATTCACCTATTTCAACCAATTTTGATACGTGTTCCATACATGCATAACCGTGAGGACTTTTAAATGAGCATGAAATCACATAATCAAAGATACCAAGTAGTTCACCCATGCATAACCGTGAGGACTTTTAAATGAGAGTGAGTACTTTTGGATGATTTGCTAATTAATTAAAAAATGAAGAATTTTCTGTTTAAATACCACATTTTTGACATATTATATTGGATTTTGATGAGTGATTGTCGTAGAAATATGATAGGAATAGAGACGGTCATGGAATTTTTACCAACCAAAGTTATTACAAATTTTGTTTAAATTTTTAAAGAAATTTACTAAATATACTATCTTAAGTCATAATGATGATTAATATCAACACTCATCACTTTTTTTTGAGTCACTATTTATCTTTTCAATAATCAGTAGGGAGTTAGATTAGTTTACATAGGCATTTAAGATCAAATCCAAAAATATAAAATCAAATTTCTAAAATGCCTAAACTGAGACGAAGTCGACAAAAAACATTTTCTAGAAGGGGTTTTGTAAAAATGTCTGCCAATTGAAAATCAGTTGAATGAAATTTATGCAGATATTTTCTTTGGAAATGTGATGCAACTAAAGAATGTCCCAACATAAAACACATTCCACCAGTACTTTTTCTATCAACTAAACTATCGGCATAATTTGCATCCGAATACCCTTTTAACTCATAGTTATCATTAGTTGGATACCATAGACCAAAGCATGAGGTGTGCAACAGATACCATATAATCATTTTTACAGCTTTTAAATGAGATTCCTTTGGATTTGACTGAAACCGTGCATATAAACAAACATAGAACATAATGTCTGGTCTAGAAGCAGTAAGATAAAGAAGTATACCCATGTGTATTTAGAGTAATCATCAACCAATACAAAACAATATCTCTTACCACCTAGGCTTGCAATATCGTTAGGTCCAAATAGATTCATATGAACTAATTCAAGGACTTTAGAAGTACTTACAGTGTTCTTGGCATGAAACGATGATTTTTAAAATTTTCCCATTTGATCACCGGCTGATTGAAATCAGATTATGGTGCAGATATAATACATCGTTGTTGCCCATTGTGACTATGCCACCTTTGTACTTCTCTAGGCTAAGGAACTTTGATTTGTCGCCCGTCATGTGCCTGGAACAACCAGAATCCATGTACCACTCTTGCTGTTCCATAGCCTGCCAACATACCTACACGAGAAAAGATTTTTGTGACTTATTTTTTTTATAGGTCCATGATTGTTAGTGACAAAAGATTTTGAAAAACAAGTTTGTGTAGAACCAAGACAATCTATGTTTGTTCCTTTTGGCACCCAGATTTTTTTGACTTTAAGGGATTTTACATTCGTGCCTTTAGGAACCCAAATTGGTATGGTTTTCGTGTGTTTGGATCTATACCAGCAATCTTTTTGACTGTGTTCAATTTTTCTACAAATCGTGCACTTGGAGTTGACATGATTAGTTTCACTTCTAACTCTTTCAGATTGAGTATACCCAAGTCCTTGTTTAATAGTATTAACAGTTTGTTTCTCTAATAGCATATTAGTGATCTTTCTCCTTTGGAGAATTTTCCTAAAGTTGTAGATAATTTTTGGACTTGTGACTTGAGAGATTCATTTTCATTCAATAACAAAGTGCACTTTTTAATAGAATTTTCTCTCCTAGTATTTTCACTTTCTTTCAAAATCAGAGTTTCATTTTCAAGCGATTTAATTCAAGTTTCTGATTTTTTTTATTTCCTCTTCAAATGATGGACACTTATTACACTTAGGGCACTTATTTCTATAGTTTTGAACCAATTGATCAAGTTGCTTATTTAGTTCTATCAAACTATCTCTTTGTGATTCAATTTTAGCGTACTTCTCCCTAAGTCTTTCAAAATAGCCATTTACTTCATGAAAATATATAAGTAATTACGAGTAAGTAAGTTTTGATACCTCGCTTAGCTCGTCATCATCGCTGTCACTTGTTTCTCCTCAAAGACACAGATCTTCTTTTTCACTCTCACTGCCAGTGCTTTCATTATCATCTTCATCACTTTTATCCCAAGTTGCCGCAATACATCTCCTCTTCGGTTTATTTCCTTTGCTGAATCGATTTTGAGGACAATTGGGCTTGATATGACCAAGTTTATTGCACTTGTGACAAATGATCTCCTGCTTTTTTGAGTTGTCTAGAACTTTGACTATTCTGCTCTTTAGTTGTTGATTTAGGGTTGGATTTCCATACTTGCGGTTCCACCTTTTAAATCTCTTTACTATTAGTGCCAGTTTAGCTGCTCCATCATCATCATTATCTTCACTTTTTATTGTTCTTTTGAGAGCTATTGATTTCTTCCATGTATCTCCTCCTTCATGTTCTTCCTTGAATTTGATTTCTAGTTCATAAGTGGTGAGATTTCTGATAAGTTCTTCAACTTTAACCTGTTTTAGATCCTTTGATTCTTGTATGGCAGTCACCTTTGCTTCAAAATTTCTTGGAAGAATTTTGAGGATTTTTTGGACTATTTCCAATTCTGTGTACGGTCTTCCTAGGGATTTTGATTTGTAAACAAGATTAGAAAGTCGTCCATACATTTCTTTGACACGTTCATCCTTTGCCATTGTGAAGTTCTCATACTCACTACTAAGCATGGCAAGGCAAGATTCTTTAACCTGGGAGGTTCCTTCATGAGTCACTTCAAGTGTGTGCCAAATTTCTTGCGTAGTTAAACAATGAGAGACTCGGTTAAATTCAATTTGATCTAATGAGCAAATAATAGAATTCATAGCTTTAGCACTAGCAATTTGCAGTTTATTTTCAAGATCTGTCCATTGTTCCATAGGTTTATCAACTTCTTGGTTATCTACCTGTTGGTGTGCTATATCCGGTTTCAACAATATTCCATGCATCTATGGTGTTCAGAAAAATTTTCACCCAAGTTTTCCAATATGCATATTCACCATTGAACATGGGTGGCCTAGCTATGGACTGACCTTTAGCAAAAACATTATTAAAAGAAGCCATTTTTAAAAAAAAATCGAATTTTTAAAATCAAAAAATGGTTTTCGTTCCTAGCTCTGATACCACATGTAGGATCGTTTTCACCCTAGAGGGGGAGGTGAATAGGGTGTACTAAAAATTAATGTGGAAATAAAAACAAAAACAAAACGTAATGCAGTAGAGATCACACACAGATTTACCCAGCTTCGACAAAACCTGCCGACTTGCTGCCCGGGCCCCCAAGGTTTCTACTAGAAGTTAAGTAATCAGACGCTTACAAACACACGTAAACTTGCGACACCCGCTAACTTGATTAACGTATGTGATTTTTTCCTTTTTTCGATTTTGATTATGCTCGACTTTTATGATTCGAGTTTTGGATTTGTTTTTAGTTTGTTCTAAGTAAGCTCTCCAGAATTTTTTCTCGAACTCGAATGATTTTTCCGATGATGATTTGGGTTTAATTTATAGGGGTCGAAAACCCTATACTTTCGTTCGTATATATTGGTTTGAATTCTTCAAATGATTTGCTCGCCCATTCGATTTTTTCTTGAACGATTATGATGATTCTGACATGTTCTTTAGTTGAGTATATTCAAATTTTTGAATCGGTTCCGTTCTTTTCTCCTACGACTTGAATTTGAGAAGTTCTGACCTTTTGATATCTAACTTGTTCATTGGTTGACATTTGAATTTAATGATACTTGACTTGGTTCTGTTCTTTGCTGCCTTGACCTGTTCATCATATTATCAACTGCGACTTTTTCTGGTTCTTTTGTTATGGCTTGTTCATTTTTTTCTATCAACTGCGACTTTTCTGAATAATTTAACAATATTGTTTATTTTGTTATTTATTTTTGAAACCATTCCTTGACCTTGTTCATGACCCATTACTTTTTGAACCAACTCCTTGACTTTGTTTGAACTGCTACTGACTTTTTGAACACTGCTGCTTCACTGTTTTTGCTGTATATTTGTGTGTCACCATGTATATACATATATACATGTATGTATGTATATATGTGTGTGATGGCTCTGGTATCAATTCTGGTGGTTTAAACTTGCTATGTCTAAGCCTGAATGCAGATTGATGTCACTTTATATTTGTATACATGTGTGTATGTTATTGTTGCAGCTTCAATGTGTTCATTGCAGTAATGCCTGAATGTTTGCATGCTCCATTGTGTTCATGTTAACCAATCCGAGCTTGTGAGTATGTCTGAAGCTTTGTACTGTCATGTTGAGTTGCTGTGTACATTTGGTTGAATCTGCATTATTTAAGAGAACTATTGTCATGTTGGTTGGGTATGTTCGAGTCATGTTTCATGTGGATTCCTTGTGCCTTTGTGCCATTTGAGGTATGGTTGTATTTGAAGTCTGGTGCACTTGTGTCTGGTCTTGTTTCGAACTGCTGTGTTTATTCTTGTATACATATCCTTTGTACATGTGAGCATGTTGAACTGCTAGCTCCAATGTGTACATGTGTATTGTTCTGGTCTAGTTGCATATGTTGTTCATGCCTCGAGTGAACCTGACCTTGTTTTCTCTTTGTACATTTTGTTGTCTGGTTTAACTATGAGCCTGGTTGCATTTGAAACTGAAACTCGAGATGTTGTCTTGTTGTATGTAGTTGGTCTGTACTGTGCATTTGCTTTTTGTTCCATGGTTTGCTTGTGTACTTCATGTACTTGTGCCATCCTTGTACTTGTGCCTTCATGTGGTTTTCATTTTAAAGTCACTTCTGTTGTATGTTTAGAGCTGGACTGACCATGTGTACATTTCTAAAATACTTGCATTCAACTTGACCTTGTTTGTGTGGTTCCTGCTGCTTTGTACATGTAATAGTGCAGGTATACTTTGTGTTTTGTTTTGTTCGAGTCATTTGCACTTGAGTTGAATCCAGTTTTGGCTTGGGTTTGACCTTGTGCTCACCTAGCCCTGCTATTTTAACAAGCAAGTGTATATCGGTGCGCACGACATCGTGGCATGTACAGTGATGCACTATGCATGTCACAAGTTGTTCGTGTAAGATGAATTAACAAAAATAATGACGAACAACCCAAATAACCGACGCAAATAATATTTTCAAACACACACTTCATTGTGCACTACAAAAATATTTCTTTTTCAATTTTATTGCGTTAGTGTTTATTTTGCAGATAGTTCAGATGCTGGATACAGGCTGGAACAAAGTTGAAGATCAAAATACGAGTGAAGAGTGAATATGTAGTGAGGTGAAATATGTATGAAAAATTATATATTGAAAATTGAGTTGTAATTGAAAATGTATTGTAATTGAAAATGTGTAAATGTAGTGAGAGCTCAAATTTGTATCATTTGAATTTGTATTAAAATATTTGTTTGAATAAAATATTTATTTAAATAAGAATTTCGAGTTATTTATTTTATTCAACAAATATTTATTTAATCATGTGGAAAAATAAAATAGTACAATAACAAATACATTTAAACGAATATGTATATGTTTATTATCATCAAACAAAAATCATAGGCTATTGTATTCTACAGCAACCACCCATGAAGTGATCTCGTTTCACATGTTCATGGCGTATTGCTCCATAAGGATGCACAATCAAGAAAATGCTTCCTTTTGTTCTGGAGGCATCGACAAACTAATGACATGACCACCTATATAGTGGCATGGAGCTCCAACACATTAATGGGCTCACCACCTATAAAGTTTTCTTGATTCATACGTTCGCAATGTATTTCTCCATAAGGATGCATAAGCCGGACAATAGTCCCTTTAGTGCTAGAGGCTTTGATGAAATGATGGCATAACCATCCATAAAGTGGTCCAGATCCAATCTCCCATGATGCTGCCTACCCCCCAAAAGGAGGACGGGGCACTGGTGCCAAGTTAGGTGTGATTACCCATGAAGTAATCCTGATTCTTACATCTGTAGTAATGCTTGCTTCAACTATCCAAGGTAGCGTTAAAGTAACAAAGCTCGGTCACCAAAGGCCTGCTAATAACCACATTGAAGAAGACTTGAAACGCAAAGGCCCAACACCTAATAATCGATGCTAGCTGCAAACTCATATCAAGATATACGTGATGGACGGGAATAAGTCATACTAGCATTAAAGCTAAGTCCTGGCCCTTTATCTTTTGATTTTCTTATATTCATAGTATTTTGCATAAAATTTACCCAAATATATGGTTTGTCTAACTAAGTTGAGGGACATCAGAGCTGTTTGACAATAAACACTAATAATAACATTAAAACACACACAACATAAAGGAAAACACCAATGATAGGCATATATGCATTATATGTGAGATACTTGTAAAATACATAGGGCACAATGATTAAAACAAATAGTTTAATCACATCCAAAACAGGAGATATGTTTCCAATACAATAAAATGGGGGCATCATGAGCGTTACAAAAAGTTTATAACAAAATGATTATAAGAAAAAAGGGCACTACTTATTTGACAAGCTAGCAATCATTATCATGGGTAATACCTTCTCAAACTCTGGCCTTGGAGGCAGGATGTTGGTGGAACCTATATGAGAAGCAGTCTGCTTCGGTGTCAAAGTCAGAGGAGGGGTCAGGCACGCTGCGGTTATCTAATCTGCCACCTACTTTCAAGCCTTGGCATATTAGTGGGGCTTGAGAAAGCTAATTTCCAAAGGCAAGTGGAAGTTGGTTGTGAAGATCATCTTTAATATTTTTGTCAACCTGTTGTTCTATCTCTACTCCACCTTAGACGTATCCACCATAAGGGCCATGGGGATTACACGGTGTTGATGCGAAAGAATGGTCCCCCATAGGTCACTAACATCTTTCTCCCTCGCCTCCAACTGGGTCCTTAATCGACCCATCTTCACCTCCAAACTCTTTCAACAAGCCAACTCCTTGGCCCGCTCCATCGTCGAGGTATCCTTAGTCATCATCATGGCATTCTTCATCGCTTCCACCTTTGGGGCCCTCTTTTTAACCACTGCCAACTTCTCCTCCACTAAGATCTTCGCTATAATCTCGTCGATCATGTGCATCTTCATCACCACCATTTCCAGGTGAATCCTGAGAGCATGGCACCTAGCTTGCAAAAAGGGAAATGATAATAAAAAGGAGAAAGTGGAAAGCAGAAAAATTCTTTAGTAAAAGGTAGCTTATGTAACGGCCCGTATTCTACACATGAAGGATCATAGAATATTTATATTATTTTCATATGAAGTCATATGGTTCTAATATTTTGGAAAATGACTTTTAGGGACATTTCCTATATCCATGATCTTTGGCGAATTTCTATGTGACCATTTTGACCATATAAATCTTGTATGGACTATAATTTTTGATAGGAGCCAAGTTAGGGCCGAAGTCACTTCCATGAGATCTAGATGATGGTTTCCCTTACTGTAGAGTGGTCATATTAGGGTTTGAAGTTCTTTTTGATTTTTAGTCGCTTAAGTGGGAAATTACGGTCATTAGCTTTGGGGACTATAACCCATTTTGATTTTGGGGGTAAGTGAAGGTTGATGGGACCTCATCCCCATTATTTCACAACTCCCAAAAATAGTTAAAAACCTCCATTGACCAAAAAGCAACCTTTAAACCTACATTAATTAGCTAAATTACATCATTAAGAGGAGATTAGCATGATTAACACTTGGGATTAGAGATTTGCTATTGGAGAAGCCTTTGATTTCGTGCCTTCTGCTGTTCATTTTGCGATTTGGGTTTTGCTATGGATTAAGGGAAGTGATTAGATCTCTCACTTATTAATTAGGCCATATTATACCTTAAATGATGCTTTTAAAAATCATCTAAAAATACTGAAAGTGTTTTAAGATCATACTACACCATATGCGTGAATTTTAGATGATTTGGACTTGATTTACAAAGATGTGTTCTTATGGACCCTAACCTTCACCTTAGATTTAGATTTCTTTAAAATGATATATTTGGATGTTGTTATTGCTGATATATAATGAATGTATGATTGTTTGATGTTTGAATGGTTGGAAACTCTAATTGAATGGCGATTTAGTTAGGATGGGGCTATGGATCGGCGATAATCCAGAAATTCTACCCCAAACTAGGCACGATCGATATGGGGCAATAAGGTTGGTGTCATAAGGTTGCACACTGAGTTTCAAGCCATTTGGAGCTGTGCAGTTAATGCCCCACTATAACCCTGCTATATCTCATAGCGGATTTCTACCGCTACAATTTTTGCATATAGCCCCAAATATAGCCTTTCCGCTTTAAGCCCCGCTATTTCTGCTATATCCCGTTATTCCCGCTACATTCCGCTATTTCCGCTATATCTTCTTTAAAAGAAATGAATTGAAAATGACATTTATACATTATAAAAGTTATGGAATTAATTTATTTAATTGAATTTTTAATATATTTTCAGAAATGAAAATACTCTAATATTTTACTAAATTCAATTATGTTATATAACAGTTTTACGTTTATTTACAGTATATTCGCATGGGTTTCTATTTAAAATTATTTATGTATTAATTATAATTCAATTGAATGTTAATTTTTCATTTAATTACCATTTATATATTTGTAAAAACATTAAGTACAAGTTTTATATGCTATTTTAGAGTCATCCGCTATATCCCGCTATATCCTTGTTGTATCCCACTATGATTTTTTGCACCTCCGCCGCATTGAATCTGCCGAACGCTTCAACTGCACAGATTTGGAGTTCTCGTGTCAAGAAATGATTATGCAAAGTATGGATTGGTAGAGGCTCAAAGGTATGGATTGGTGGGAATTCAAAAAGCATGGATCGGTGAGACTCAATAGCATGGATCGGTGATGTAGCTTGGAGTATGGATCGGGGTATGGAAACATGGAGGCAAGAGAGTGGAACCAACATCAAGCAATTTTGGCTAAATAAGGGTTCGACCCTATGGATTGATACCAATCCATAGGGGTTAACCCATCCACTCACAAATCATTCTGAAGTATGAAGAAGAACACTTGAGCTTAAAAATGAAGTGAGGGATCGTCTCCCCAATCAAGGCACGATCGATGATGGGGCATGAAGAGGTGTGTATGAGTTCATGAGTAAAGTATGGGATTGGTAGCGATGGTTTGATGGCCATGGATTGGTGGGGATGGTTCGGTAGTCGTGGATCGGTACCTATCCATGAGCTTGTGCTATCGAGATGGGGTAACAAGAAAGGCCCCATAAGATTACTTTTCGAGTTTTAGATCGTTTGGAGTTCGTATGTTCGAGTTACAGTCGTTTAAAGATGATTAGCTATATTTCAGGATGTAGAGTAGCCGGACTGAAGGAATTGTTGGAGGAATGTTACGGGACTCACGATAAAATTCTACAGCTGATAATGGCTATCTTGAATAGTTCCCAACCGTGACGACTTCAGACGAATGTCATGAGGACAGTTCCAGGATGAGCTCTGGTATGGATGACGTGTGCAAAGGGATCGATGATATTTGTAGTGTTTCGATGTGTATTCGTAAGTAAGGGTATGTGAGGACGCTCACTTAGGTTCGATCTATTCACCTTGAACTGATGCGATGGTATTCTAGTTCTTGGCCGACTGAGTGGCATGGAATCGAGTACTGAGAAACCGGAGACGTTGAGTAGTCTCTGACTATTGCGATGTGGTCATACGAGTATCATATATCCAACGCACCAAGTGAGTGAACGTGAGGATGGATGATGGATGCTATGTTTGTTTGATTGTTTTATCACCTTAGGGATGTCACACGATGATGATACTACCGATGTAGATATCTCGACACCCCTAGTACTTAGACATATAGCACACCCACGATGACTATCATAGAGTAGCGTATATCTTTTGTCCTAACTCTGTGGCTGTTGGGACATGTTATGTATGATTTTCCTAGTTTATTACCTTTATAGTATTTGGGACTTCTACTGCTCGTACCAGACTATTGTCTAATCTAGGGAATTATGCTTTGCTTCCTATTACTTTGGGTACTCTTAAATGAGTAGATTGGGGATATCGGGTCTGGTGAGCACGTGGAGCTGGGCAGGTGGCGAGCAAGAGGCTATTCTTGTATTATTATTATATGTAATCATTTTTTATTCCGCTGCACAATGCTATGGAGCTTGCTAGTGCCTTACTACTTAGAGATAGTTTATGAGTTATTATGTATAACTCTATTACTTATACCTAATTTCCAATGAAAGCACCAGTTCACAATCACAGATAACAAGTATGTAGAGAATTAAAAACGAAGGACACTAAGAAAATTTAGATGAAAGCAGTAAAGAACACAGGGTTTATAGTGGTTCGGCAATCCGGCCTACGTCCACTTTGAAGTTGATAATATTATTGAAGTTTGCTTGCTGATTACAACGAGTTACAACTGATTACAATAGCAAAATCCGAGTGCAATGATGAATCCGGTAGAGTCTGGACGTAGAAGAGCCAAAAGTCCCTTTTCTGTAGGCTTTAGGATGCTATTTATAGGCGTAGATTGCAAATATCTCGCTCAGATCTCGGGAGACCTCTTCTGGCACGTGCGTGGGCCCACGCGATCGATCCCATATGGTTTGCACTCGATCCGTGATCGATACGAACGAATTTCTTATCGATCAAGATTTTGCCCAATCGAGTCGAAATCGAGCATGAACATTCTTTAGGTTGTACGTAAGCTCCAGTGAAAATTTCATAGCATTTGGACTGGTAGATTATGAGATATGATCGATGCAATTTAAGGTTTTCGGTAGGCTGTGCATTTCATATCGATCCCCTTCGCATCGCTCTGTTCGTATCGATCAGGGCATGTGTCCGTGAGTTGACATGGCACTTGTTTTTAGGATCGGTCCACTCTTGGTGCCGAATCGACCGAGTCCTTCCAATATTTATGCCTCGTTCTTATCGACCTAATGGACTCCATTCTTCGTATCGATCCTAGGATGCTTATTTCGTATCGATGATTCAATAGTCTTCTCGTATCGACCAAAAATGGATGACATTTGATTCGATCCATTACGTGCTCTTCGTATCGATAAATGGCTGATCGATACAAAGTACGTGGATGGGTGGATCGATACGAAGTACATTGAATGATCGACACGAAGCGACAATTTCCCATGGATACGAACTAGCCGGTGATGATGGATGCGAAGTGGGATGAGCTCGGACCGATATGAAGTGGGGCATGCTTGATGGATACGAACAGTGTATGTTTGGTGGATACGAACAGTGTATGCCTGGTGGATACGAACAAGGCCTGCGAGTCGATGGATACGAAGCAACATATCCAATGGATACGAAGGAGATTTTTTGCATTATTTGCATCGATCATATCTTGAGCATACAGACTCCGATTGACTTGAAATTTGAAATGTTGTCTTCCATAGCTTTGCATGTCATGCCATGTCAGTTGTAGCTTGATCCGAACTCAGTCAAAATTTATCAACATCCATGGTGAACTTGTGTATAACTTGCAGTTGAGGAGAACTATCTTTGGTTTCCAGTTAATCTTTTGGTGTCACGGCCTTGCCAAAAGGCGGGATAACACTTATGTTGTTTACTGTATGGATCTATATACTCTGATGCTGTGATTCATTCAGGTATTTACTATCTTGCCTATTTTATATCTGAGATGTTTACTAATATATTTTTTCGATCCACAATGAGATATACGATAGGTTCTGTGTTTCTCATTTACTTTACAGCCATTAATGATCATCCTACATCGGCCGGGAACCGTTGCAGTGCACTATACAGGTACATTGGATGTCGGTGGTGTTAGGAGGTTGTTACATTTGTTATCAGGGCCTTGATTGCATTGTTTAACCTAAGGGATACCATGATTTAGTAGATATGAGGTAGGAGCTCTCACCCAAGACTGAATTGGGAGTGTGTATATATATGAGAGTGCGTACTTGTTATATATTTTGGGTTCCAAAATTATATAGTAGTATATAAATAGCATTGCACATACAATTACTACTTAAGTAGAATTCCTTAAAGAGAGACCGATCGTCCTTATTACAGATTGAATGATGAGTTGCCAAACAAGGAATGATACTAGGAACTCCATCTTTGGAGTCGAGGAAGGAGCTGGCTCGGGAGCTGTTGATCCTGATTTGCAGACCATGTTTAATACTATAATGAGAAACATGACGCAAAATGCTCATGTGGCCGCTCCGAGTGCTACAGTTAATGGTGGTGCTCCAGTGCAGGTAACCAAAGCCGATTTTGCTAAGCTGAACAAGGACTTTGCTAGTCTTGGAGGAAGACCGTTTTCTGGAATGGAGTCAGCCATAGAAGTTCAGGATTGGCTCGACATGTGTGAACATAATTTTAATGATCTTGAACTTAATAATGCGATGAAGAGAAGGTTGGCCTTGCGTTAACTTCAAGGAATGGCCATGAACGGGTGGAATATGGTGAGGGATACCACTCCGAAGGATTAGTTCACTTGGGACCAGTTCAAAGCTAGATTTGAGGAGAAATTTATTCTGGCAGCTCAAAGTCAGTTCTGTTCCGTATGTTTTTGAATCTGAAGCAAGGGGACATGACTCTCTTCTAGTATATTGCTGAGTTCGACGCTCTATCAAAATATGGGATGTCCTTCAACAATGCTCGGTTAAAGAAGAATGAGAAATTTATCATCGAGTTGGATGATTACTTTGGGGAGTGACTCATGGGCCATATTGATAAGACTACCGAGATGAAAATCGAGAAGGCCCAGAGGCATGAAAGTCTGTATTCGAAACTAAAAGCCATTGTTCCTAACGAAGAACAAAAGACGCAATCCGGTGGGGGAGGTAAGAAGACAGGGAACAATAAGAGGATGCTGTTTCAGAACAAAGATGGCCAAAAGAAGAAGGTCAAGCCAGGACTGTAATAACCCGCCACTCATTCTACAGAATGACGAATCATTAATAAGAAAGAAAGGGGTGAGAAAAGAGAAAAGAAGAGAAGAAAGAAACAACAACCACGATCTCACAGCGGAACGAATAAATTATATTAATAACATAAACTATTACATAGTATACAACAATTTACAGAGTTACACAGCATATACATCACTTACTAGACAGTTATAAACATCTGTCTAGATATTACAACTCAATACAATACAAACACTATCACAGATATCAACACAGCGGAATACTATATCTACGAACGCCGAAGCCTCCTGCTCCATTGCTCCTCCAGAATATTCGTCAAAGCTAAACCTGAATCCCTTGGCTACTCGTAAAAATTTGAGTACCCAAGAGTTTTTATAAAACAGAAATAAACACTTGGGTCAGACATGGGTCTGGTGTGAGTAACAGGTTAAACTCGCTTAACTTCAAAACCTTTAGAAAGAAAAAGTATCACGTAAGACTCCCTACAAATAAACATGGGTAAGTTTTTACCTTACGCTAACCAAAACATTTGATAGGAAATCTGATTTTATTATAATAGAGTCTAGGGTTTTCAAATAAATATGAAATAGCTGAAATTGTTACATTATTAAATTCCAGCATACTAACCACAAAGTGGGTTATACAATCAAATCCGATGGCACTTATTGGAAGTTGGATTCCATACAATGGCAGGGCTACTAGGGTACCGCCCGTCACAGTACGTGGCCTAGATCACCGTACCGAGGAGTACGCCCGCTCCCCTGCAACACAAAGCCGGAACCATCCCTTACTGGATAATTCCGAACAAGATAACCCCGTAGTTGGCGCGACCAACCACACACTAAGCCGAATAAAAAGAAAAGGGACCTCTAGACAGGGATCTATCTTGCTCTCAGTGGGTGCTACCCACGAAGCCTTGCTGCACCTCCCCTGTTTTAGCCATTCCCGGTTGATGAGGCTTGAGGTTACGATTACCTTTAATCAGAACATATCACTTAGAATGCTCATCGTCCGCCTGACGATGTGCTGAAAGCATTCAATCCATACAAGTTCGTTCCGGGTTCGAACGAAACCGAAGGCATTATCTCGTTACACTCGTTTTGGAATCACCCTCAGAGTTAACGACAATAACCCTTGCACTCTGAATCTTCATCTTCACTTGAGATTCACGACCTATCGTTAATTTGGATCGATGTGGTATTCGGGTCTCCAGACCTGGAATCCCGGTATACGGAAACCCGATCCCGGTCTCATCGAAATCCAAAATGTATCTTTTAAGGGCCAAGTTGTTTTAAGGTTAAAACAATTCAATTCTTATCTATACTACACACAGATAGATAATTTACAATAGATAATCCATATTATCATCCAAACAGATAATTCATATTATCATTTCAATCCAACCAAACATCTATATCATAGATCAGCACATCTCTTATCAGAGATATCAACAATGCAAAGCATTCAATATCATTCATCCATTCTTAAGTAATGATTTATCATCTCTAATTAATTTAAAGTGAATTAAATTAATTACTTCATCCTATAAATCCTGCTTAATTAATTATTAATTAAACCAATTAATTAATCATTCCTCTAAGTATCCATCTAAATTAATCATTCCTGATTAATTACCCTTTAATTACTTTAAGTAATTAATACTTAATTAATTTCACAAATTAATTATCTTAAACCATTCAGTAATTAATCTTTAATTACTTCACTAATTAATTAACTATATTTAATTACATTAATCCTTAATTAATTACAATTAATTAATTACTTTAATCACTAATTATTTATTAATTAATCTTAATTAACCAATCCTTAATTACATCATTAATTAATTAATGATCCTTAATTATTCTTAATTAATTATCTTATTTAAATTAATAATTAATTAGTCACATTTATAAATCACCTTTGATTAATAACATTTAGTAATTAACTACCCTTAATTACTCTTCCATAAATTAATTTCTCCAAAATTAATTATTCTTTAATTAATCCTTTGATTAATTATACAAAAGTAATTAAACTAAAATTACTTTTATTATTAAATCATCTTTAGTTAATTACATCCAGTAATTACCTTTAATTACTTTCCTAAGTAATTACACTTCACTAATTACATTTAAGTAATTATACTTATTCAAATCACCAAATGATTATCTTAAATTAATTAAATTAATTAATTTAACTCATCAAATTTATTTAATTAATTACCTTAAGTAATTATTTCCTTTAATTACTTTCATTAAGTAATTATACTTAACCAATTCATAAAAGATTTATCATTTATTAAAAATCTATACTTATCTAAATAAATGATTAATCCCAAATTAATTAACCTTAATTTATTAACTTATAATCCTAATTATTTAATTAATTAACACTAAATCATTAATTAATTAAATTACCAAATTATTCTTTAATTACCTTATTAATTTAATGACTTCTTTATCATTAAACCTTAATCACTTTCTAAATTAAAGTATTAACCTTTAACTACTTTAATTATTACTAACAAAGACTTTAAAAGATTTAACTTTAAAATCTTTCTTTTAATTTATTTTAAATTAAAGATTTAAAATAGATTACAATTTAATTTTAACCAATATTTAAATCAAATATACAAAATCTTTTTAAACCAAATGTTAAGAACACTTAACATTTATAAAAGAAATTTACAAGATTTTTAAACCAATTTATTTAATTTAAAAATTCTTTTAAACTATACTTTGAACATTTAAAGATAAAATAAAAACTTATTTATTTTTACAACTGGGATTCAAGTTTAATTTGAATCCATACTTTAAAATTTTAATTTAAACCTTGTTTAAATTTATGTTTTCAAATTTTTAAAAATAGTTTTAAAAATTTAAAATAACAGATTTAAAAAACTGTACTAGGTCAATGACCCGAGCCCAACATCCAAAATACCCGAGAAAAACATCAAAATACCCGAGTACTCCTTCGAGTTTTTCCTTCCATTTTATTTTCTAAAAACTGTTATACTTAGTTTTAAAATGCAGTTATAAACCTACGAATCTCCCCTTCGAAACCCCGAGCCAAGTCCCTATTTCCTCGAGTACGACTCCGAGACAAAACATCAACATACTCGAGAACGTCATCTTCTTCCCAAATCTCAAAACCAGCCATTGCTGCTACCTTGTGCACATGCACAGGCGACTCGATCGCCTCCAACACCTCGCCGTGATGCTCGCATGTCGACGATCACCTTCTCAGACAATTCCGACCACCCAACGTCACGTACTCGCCGGAAAACGAAAACGAGCCAATTGATCATCCCTTGGAACAGAACTTCAACCTGGAAAGCATCTCGAATTCACTCCTCCGATCATCTGAACGTCTGAACTTCTGGCCATGACTTCAACAACGTTCCTTCTTCAATTCTCCACAGTCTGGTGGAACTCGATCAACCAGAGACACCCTGGAGACACCCTGGAGACAACTTTTCCGACCAAGTCAAAAACTAGGTCTACAGATTTTCTTAATCAATTCCCATCGCCACAGTACCTCGATCACCATTCCGACATTTTTCCCACGATCCCTGATCATTCCACATCCTCTATTAATGACCACGACCTCGCCGATCACTTAGATGATCAGAAATCATCAAAAAGGCAAAAACTGTTCAACCTCGAACTGCTCTCTCATTCTACTTCTAAAAATCATGATTCAAATCTTAAAAATCATGTTTTCACACCAGGATTCAGATCATATGCCTGAATCGATGAATTAAGATGTTTAGATTTTGACATATGTTAAGCTTGAACTGTTCTTATGGTTTTCAGAGTAGTTTTAAATTTTATTTTAACTTAATAAAATTTTAAACTGTAATCCATGATTTAAACAAACAAATATAGTTTGAATTCTAAGTCCTATCAGAGATTATATCAAGAGGAATTAAATTCGATCATGATTTTAACTTCTAAAAGTAAGAACATGTAAGAACAGGTATAACATAAGCATGCATCTATATATCCAACTATATACATAGAAATTTCAATCATATTCATCCATACAATACACATTTTATTCCAGATTTCCACATGCAAACAAATACCTATATACTTAAATTTATAAGAAGAATGTTACTCACTTGATAAATAACAGGGGATAGGTTTTTATATGTAAACAGACAGGCTCACACACATATTCATACCAATTCATATAAATTCAAATTAGAAACTTCAATTTCCAGCCAATATCATCACATGCAAACATATATCATATACTTAAGTTTTTAAAATAAATGTTACTCACCTTTTAAAATGAAGAACAGAGCCCTCTTTGAAACTGCTTTAAACTTTAAAACTGAAGTGCTTTTGAAACTTTTAAAACTCGATTTAAAAACTTGAATGCTGGCTTAAGTTTGAAAGGATTGCAGTTGCATGCAGAGATGCCTTATTTGACATGCCTCCAGATTTGAAAAGAATTTGCAGTCTTTTAGTTTTGATTTTTGGAAAATGCATTACAGGTCTTTGATTCCAGGTTTTAGATGATGAGAATGAATTGCGGATTTGATGAAGAAGCATTTTAGAGGAGTTGATCTACGGATTGTTTTTGAGAGGAGAGTTTTGTTACAGATTTGTTTTTCTGGGAATTTTGTTTGAGCTTCAGATTTGGTTTTTTTTTTGAGTATATTTTGTTTACAGCTGAATTCACTTATCTTTTGAATTGAAGAGGATAGGAAAAAGAAAATGGAATGAGAAGTATATGTTTATATAAGTGAAAATGTAGTTTATTAAAAATAAAAGAAAACAAAAATTCAAAACTTGACATTTGTCATTTACATTGTTTTATTAATGTACACATGTTATTACATAGCCTTAGGAATTTACACATGTCCTTTTAATTAGTTTGTATTTATTTTAAATGTGAATAAACCTCTTTTTCTTTAATTAAATAAATACTTATTACTTATTTATATATATAGATAAAGTATTTTAAAGAAAATAAAACCAATTATGTATATTATCCATATATTTAAAAATCCAAAACTATTTGAATATCTATATAAAAACACATATTATTAATATTGTTTGAAACAAATAAATATTCATTGAAGAAGATTATTAAACCAATTTAAACATTTTTAATAAGGATTATCAAATCAATTTAATTATTTAAACAGATTATTAAATTGATATTGTCCAAAATTCCGGGATATTACATTCCTCCCCCCTTAAAATAATTTCGTCCCCGAAATTTAAAACAAAGGTAATTTAATAATCTATTAAATCACAATTATATATTATCATCCATATGCTAACAACCATAGCAACCAATTCACCCAATCAAACAATTCTAATTATCCAGACAAAATTCTGGATACAATTTCCTAGAGTTTCCCAGATATAAATACCGGGATACTCGCTCTACAGAATCCAAACAATCAACACTACTAAGCTATAGAGTTCTTACTCATCTAGATCTATAGAACTAAACAAGATATCAGACTACAGACGAGTCGGACTCAACAACCAAATCTTCCAGAACTGCTGGTTCCAAAACCAGAGATAGATCAAACACGTATTCCCTCAGAGATACGTAAAATACATTGAATTCCAGTTATCCAAACTGACAATTTAACCTTGTGTATCAAAGTACTTATCCAAATTAGATCACAGAAAAGATCCAAAATAACTCGGAGCTAACTTCCCAGACTTACCCAATCTTATAGCTCCCTTTAATCAGAGAAAAACTTCACAACAACGAAGTCTCCAACTTCGAATTTCAAATTCCTTCGTCTCTTATCCACAAAATCTTCAAACGATCTCGGGCTACCTACAAATTCTTCCTGATCAACTCAACCTTCGCCGATGCTTCTAGAAACAAACAGGACCAAAAATAACTCAACCAATGATCCTCTCAAGATCTACCCAATCCAAAACACAACTCTACTACCATCAGTAGACTGAACTAACTTCTCCTATCTGGAAAAGACAAACAGAAGCACTCGCCAAACTGTTTCCGCTACACCACTCTGATCTGGAGTAGATACGAATGCTGATGAAGAACACAAGCACAAACTGGACAACACATCCCAGAAAATGGTTCAATAGATCCATAAGGAAAAACTCAGATACTCCATCAAAACTTGAGTTGCTTCACCAACTCTATCTCTAGAAGACATCCTTCTACCCAGCTGAACTACTGGTACCACTCCTGGAATCCTAGTCGATAAGAAAACTCAAGCTCCAGATGCGGACAAACTTCTGACTTCACTGAAGACATCCAGAAAATCATCAATAACCCAAGAGAACACTTAGCAATCGCAAGTCACTTTTGCGATCAACCCATCCTAATTCCAAAGAAAACTGTCCTCTCTTTACCAATCAGAACAGCTTATAATTAACTATCCAATCCATCGAAGAAATGGATCCTCTCTGCTGCTTCTGAACTTCTCTTTCAGAAAAACTGCTCAGCCAGAAAACTTCCTGCCAATACAGAACACTCCGAGCTGCACTGCTGCCACAGATGCCAAATACTTCCTTATCCAAAGCTTCTTCAAGGAACTCAGACCCAAACTAAACAGAATCACCATGCTGAACTCAGCCACAACACTGAAGCAGACATACTTCATTAACTTGTTCCAAAGAAAACATCTTCGGGAACATCCATATTCACTGCGTCTCATCACACAGCTACTTCTTCCTGAAGTATCAAGATACCACCACTCGCTTCTGCTCAACCGACAGATCCAGCTCTACTCATCCAACTTCAAAGATGAACTCCGAACTTTAACAGGCTTTCTTCAGAGATTGGTGAAATCCTTACACCACAACAAAGCTTACTCGAGACGGTATTAGGTCTACAGTCTCGACAGATACACTTCCAACCTCAACACTCAGACTCCAAATCCTAGATGATAAATTATTATCATCTCAACCAATCATTACAAATACCATATACATTTAAAATGATACTTTTTATATATAGAAAATATATCTGGGTAAAATTATTTCACCTTCCCCTTTTTAAAACAATATTGTGTCCGTTGGCCTGGTCCAAGTGTTTAGAGATCCCTATCAATAACGTTAGCTACTCGTATTGACCAGAATCCATATACCACTCAACCGATCAATTAACACAATATAAAACCATTTTATATAACTAACAAATACGCGCTCTCGTATATATATACACTCGGACTCAAACAGGTTGCTACAGATCCTATCTCTAATGAACAATCCTTCCGAACCTAGGTATTCACTCAACCTAGTGCTCTGATATTCACTTAACCAAAAGCTTAGGCATTTGCTCAACCTATGCTCTGATACCACTGTAATAACCCGCCACTCATTCTACAGAATGACGAATCATTAATAAGAAAGAAAGGGGTGAGAAAAGAGAAAAGAAGAGAAGAAAGAAACAACAACCACGATCTCACAGCGGAAAGAATAAATTATATTAATAACATAAACTATTACATAGTATACAACAATTTACAGAGTTACACAGCATATACATCACTTACTAGACAGTTATAAACATCTGTCTAGATATTACAACTCAATACAATACAAACACTATCACAGATATCAACACAGCGGAATACTATATCTACGAACGCCGAAGCCTCCTGCTCCATTGCTCCTCCAGAATATTCGTCAAAGCTAAACCTGAATCCCTTGGCTACTCGTAAAAATTTGAGTACCCAAGAGTTTATATAAAACAGAAATAAACACTTGGGTCAGACATGGGTCTGGTGTGAGTAACAGGTTAAACTCGCTTAACTTCAAAACCTTTAGAAAGAAAAAGTATCACGTAAGACTCCCCACAAATAAACATGGGTAAGTTTTTACCTTACGCTAACCAAAACATTTGATAGGAAATCTGATTTTATTATAATAGGGTCTAGGGTTTTCAAATAAATATGAAATAGCTGAAATTGTTACATTATTAAATTCCAGCATACTAACCACAAAGTGGGTTATACAATCAAATCCGATGGCACTTATTGGAAGTTGGATTCCATACAATGGCAGGGCTACTGGGGTACCGCCCGTCACAGTACGTGGCCTAGATCACCGTACCGAGGAGTACGCCCGCTCCCCTGCAACACAAAGCCGGAACCATCCCTTACTGGATAATTCCGAACAAGATAACCCCGTAGTTGGCGCGACCAACCACACACTAAGCCGAATAAAAAGAAAAGGGACCTCTAGACAGGGATCTATCTTGCTCTCAGTGGGTGCTACCCACGAAGCCTTGCTGCACCTCCCCTGTTTTAGCCATTCCCGGTTGATGAGGCTTGAGGTTACGATTACCTTTAATCAGAACATATCACTTAGAATGCTCATCGTCTGCCTGACGATGTGCTGAAAGCATTCAATCCATACAAGTTCGTTCCGGGTTCGAACGAAACCGAAGGCATTATCTCGTTACACTCGTTTTGGAATCACCCTCAGAGTTAACGACAATAACCCTTGCACTCTGAATCTTCATCTTCACTTGAGATTCACGACCTATCGTTAATTTGTATCGATGTGGTATTCGGGTCTCCAGACCTGGAATCCCGGTATACGGAAACCCGATCCCGGTCTCATCGAATTCCAAAACGTATCTTTTAAGGGCCAAGTTGTTTTAAGGTTAAAACAATTCAATTCTTATCTATACTACACACAGATAGATAATTTACAATAGATAATCCATATTATCATCCAAACAGATAATTCATATTATCATATCAATCCAACCAAACATCTATATCATAGATCAGCACATCTCTTATCAGAGATATCAACAATGCAAAGCATTCAATATCATTCATCCATTCTTAAGTAATGATTTATCATCTCTAATTAATTTAAAGTGAATTAAATTAATTACTTCATCCTATAAATCCTGCTTAATTAATTATTAATTAAACCAATTAATTAATCATTCCTCTAAGTATCCATCTAAATTAATCATTCCTGATTAATTACCCTTTAATTACTTTAAGTAATTAATACTTAATTAATTTCACAAATTAATTATCTTAAACCATTCAGTAATTAATCTTTAATTACTTCATTAATTAATTAACTATATTTAATTACATTAATCCTTAATTAATTACAATTAATTAATTACTTTAATCACTAATTATTTATTAATTAATCTTAATTAACCAATCCTTAATTACATCATTAATTAATTAATGATCCTTAATTATTCTTAATTAATTATCTTATTTAAATTAATAATTAATTAGTCACATTTATAAATCACCTTTGATTAATAACATTTAGTAATTAACTACCCTTAATTACTCTTCCATAAATTAATTTCTCCAAAATTAATTATCCTTTAATTAATCCTTTGATTAATTATACAAAAGTAATTAAACTAAAATTACTTTTATTATTAAATCATCTTTAGTTAATTACATCCAGTAATTACCTTTAATTACTTTCCTAAGTAATTACACTTCACTAATTACATTTAAGTAATTATACTTATTCAAATCACCAAATGATTATCTTAAATTAATTAAATTAATTAATTTAACTCATCAAATTTATTTAATTAATTACCTTAAGTAATTATTTCCTTTAATTACTTTCATTAAGTAATTATACTTAACCAATTCATAAAAGATTTATCATTTATTAAAAATCTATACTTATCTAAATAAATGATTAATCCCAAATTAATTAACCTTAATTTATTAACTTATAATCCTAATTATTTAATTAATTAACACTAAATCATTAATTATTTAAATTACCAAATTATTCTTTAATTACCTTATTAATTTAATGACTTCTTTATCATTAAACCTTAATCACTTTCTAAATTAAAGTATTAACCTTTAACTACTTTAATTATTACTAATAAAGACTTTAAAAGATTTAACTTTAAAATCTTTCTTTTAATTTATTTTAAATTAAAGATTTAAAATAGATTACAATTTAATTTTAACCAATATTTAAATCAAATATACAAAATCTTTTTAAATCAAATGTTAAGAACACTTAACATTTATAAAAGAAATTTACAAGATTTTTAAACCAATTTATTTAATTTAAAAATTCTTTTAAACTATACTTTGAACATTTAAAGATAAAATAAAAACTTATTTATTTTTACAACTGGGATTCAAGTTTAATTTGAATCCATACTTTAAAATTTTAATTTAAACCTTGTTTAAATTTCTGTTTTCAAATTTTTAAAAATAGTTTTAAAAATTTAAAATAACAGATTTAAAAAACTGTACTAGGTCAATGACCCGAGCCCAACATCCAAAATACCCGAGAAAAACATCAAAATACCCGAGTACTCCTTCGAGTTTTTCCTTCCATTTTATTTTCTAAAAACTGTTATACTTAGTTTTAAAACGCAGTTATAAACCTACGAATCTCCCCTTCGAAACCACGAGCCAAGTCCCTATTTCCTCGAGTACGACTCCGAGACAAAACATCAACATACTCGAGAACGTCATCTTCTTCCCAAATCTCAAAACCAGCCATTGCTGCTACCTTGTGCACATGCACATGCGACTCGATCGCCTCCAACACCTCGCCGTGATGCTCGCATGTCGACGATCACCTTCTCAGACAATTCCGACCACCCAACGTCACGTACTCGCCGGAAAACGAAAACGAGCCAATTGATCATCCCTTGGAACAGAACTTCAACCTGGAAAGCATCTCGAATTCACTCCTCCGATCATCTGAACGTCTGAACTTCTGGCCATGACTTCAACAACGTTCCTTCTTCAATTCTCCACAGTCTGGTGGAACTCGATCAACCAGAGACACCCTGGAGACAACTTTTCCGACCAAGTCAAAAACTAGGTCTACAGATTTTCTTAATCAATTCCCATCGCCACAGTACCTCGATCACCATTCCGACATTTTTCCCACGATCCCTGATCATTCCACATCCTCTATTAATGACCACGACCTCGCCGATCACTTAGATGATCAGAAATCATCAAAAAGGCAAAAACTGTTCAACCTCGAACTGCTCTCTCATTCTACTTCTAAAAATCATGATTCAAATCTTAAAAATCATGTTTTCACATCAGGATTCAGATCATATGCCTGAATCGATGAATTAAGATGTTTAGATTTTGACATATGTTAAGCTTGAACTGTTCTTATGGTTTTCAGAGTAGTTTTAAATTTTATTTTAACTTAATAAAATTTTAAACTGTAATCCATGATTTAAACAAACAAATATAGTTTGAATTCTAAGTCCTATCAGAGATTATATCAAGAGGAATTAAATTCGATCATGATTTTAACTTCTAAAAGTAAGAACAGGTAAGAACAGGTATAACATAAGCATGCATCTATATATCCAACTATATACATAGAAATTTCAATCATATTCATCCATACAATACACATTTTATTCCAGATTTCCACATGCAAACAAATACCTATATACTTAAATTTATAAGAAGAATGTTACTCACTTGATAAATAACAAGGGATAGGTTTTTATATGTAAACAGACAGGCTCACACACATATTCATACCAATTCATATAAATTCAAATTAGAAACTTCAATTTCCAGCCAATATCATCACATGCAAACATATATCATATACTTAAGTTTTTAAAATAAATGTTACTCACCTTTTAAAATGAAGAACATAGCCCTCTTTGAAACTGCTTTAAACTTTAAAACTGAAGTGCTTTTGAAACTTTTAAAACTTGATTTAAAAACTTGAATGCTGGCTTAAGTTTGAAAGGATTGCAGTTGCATGCAGAGATGCCTTGTTTGACATGCCTCCAGATTTGAAAAGAATTTGCAGTCTTTTAGTTTTGATTTTTGGAAAATGCATTACAGGTCTTTGATTCCAGGTTTTAGATGATGAGAATGAATTGCCGATTTGATGAAGAAGCATTTTAGAGGAGTTGATCTACGGATTGTTTTTGAGAGGAGAGTTTTGTTACAGATTTGTTTTTCTGGGAATTTTGTTTGAGCTTCAGATTTGGTTTTTTTTTGAGTATATTTTGTTTACAGCTGAATTCACTTATCTTTTGAATTGAAGAGGATAGGAAAAAGAAAATGGAATGGGAAGTATATGTTTATATAAGTGAAAATGTAGTTTATTAAAAATAAAAGAAAACAAAAATTCAAAACTTGACATTTGTCATTTACATTGTTTTATTAATGTACACATGTTATTACATAGCCTTAGGAATTTACACATGTCCTTTTAATTAGTTTGTATTTATTTTAAATGTGAATAAACCTCTTTTTCTTTAATTAAATAAATACTTATTACTTATTTATATATATAGATAAAGTATTTTAAAGAAAATAAAACCAATTATGTATATAAATAAAAGCTTATCCATATATTTAAAAATCCAAAACTATTTGAATATCTATATAAAAACACATATTATTAATATTGTTTGAAACAAATAAATATTCATTGAAGAAGATTATTAAACCAATTTAAACATTTTTAATAAGGATTATCAAATCAATTTAATTATTTAAACAGATTATTAAATTGATATTGTCCAAAATTCCGGGATATTACAAGGACCGACTTGCTACAACTGCTTAGAGAAAGGTCATTACAGTAGAGAATACAAAGCTGAGGGAAAGAAGTGTAACGTCTGGAAAAAGTTTGGGCATCTCAAGAATGACTGTCCCGAGTTGCCTAAGCAGAAGCAGGTGGTGAAAGCGTATGCTATTAATGTCGTTCCAATTTCATCGAATGCTCCATCGGTGAAAGAGAAGGGGAAATACATCGTTATTCAAGGTATGCTTTCAATCTATGATGTTCCCAAACGAGTTTTATTTGATACCAGGGCTTCACATTCCTTCATATTTGGTGACTTAGTAGATAGATTGGGATTGAGACTTGAAATAGTTGATCGACCTTTGATTGTAATGAACTGTATTAGAGGCTCTACTAGCCTATGTATAGTTTGTCATGGTTTGGTCTTATCGAGTCATGGATGCTCTTTTGATTATGATTTTTGGTTTTGCATTTCCTTAGGTATGGTATCATATTGGGGATGGATTGGCTTCATGGATACGAAGTGATGGTGGATTGTGAGAAGTCAGTGGCGATGATATGGGTAGATGATGGGCAAATGGTAGTGTTAGGTTGCCTTTCAGATGATGATGTGATGGTCAGTTTCTTTGTTCGCTAGACACCGCACCGGATGAGTTACCATTAGTACCTATTACTAGGGAGTATCCAGACATATTTGAGGAGGTGACCGGACTTCTACCACACAGAGCGATCAAGTTTCATATTAATTTAGTTAAAGATGCCTAACGAATAGTGATGCCTTTATGGAGGATGGCACCTAGAGAGCAGAGAGAGCTTTAGGTGCAAGTGAATGACCTTTTGCAATAAGGGTTCATTCGCAGAAGTATATCAGAGTGGGGAGCGCCGGTAGTATTTTCCATGAAGGCAGATGACTCCCATAGATTATGTGTTGATCACCACGAGCTGAATAAAGTTATGAAGAAGAATAAGTACACATTCCCACGTATTAATGACTTATTCGATCAGTTTCATGATGCTAGAGTATTTTCTCTATTGGATCACGCGATGGAATTTCACCAGTTGAGAGTAGCAAAGGAGAGTGTGCCGATTACCGCATTTCGGACGCCATCTAGGCTTTATGAGTGGTTGGTCATGACATTTGGGCTAACCAATATACTGGCATACTTTGTTAATCTCATGAACCGTGTCTTTAGGGGTCAGCTAAATAAATCCTTGCTTGTGTTCGTTGATGATATTCTTGTCTACTCACAGACAGAGGAAGGACAAAAGACACATTTGAGGATTGTGCTAGAGGTGTTGAGAATACACCAACTGAAGGAGAAGTTTTATAAACGTCACTTCTAGAAGAAGAAAGTGAGATTTTTGAGTCACATTGTTTCTGAGCAAGGCATTGCCATTGATCCTGCAAAAGTTGCAGCAGTCTAGAATTGGATTAGACCTAAAAATGCTATGGAATGAGAAGTTCCGTAGGGTTAGTTGGATAGAATATATGATTCATGCAACTTCTTTATTAGTACCTTTAGTATTGGTTTTGATCAGGACAACTATAGGACATTAAATAAATATAGATACTAACGTTTTATCAAGTTATATATAGTATATAGTGCAGGATATTAGACAGGTGTTGATTAAGAGGACTGTACAGTATCAAAAGTAGATTCAAGATGCTGATATAGAGTTTCAAGAGTTGGAGAATGAAGAATCATGAGTATTGAAGAATTCAACATTTTAAGATATTCTAGATAAGTTATAGAGTCGTAGAATTTATGTTAAAACCTTGATAGAACTTTTCCTGATCTCTCTCTCCTTCTCTAATTTTGTTTTAAATTATTTTTGAAATATCCCGGTTTTAAAATAATCTTTTCAAAATATGTATTAAAATTATTTTCAATCTCTTATACTTATAAAGATATTATTTTAGTGTTTTTAAGTTTGTATATGTTATCCCGCCTTTTGGCAAGGCCAGGATATCAACAGTCTGATTAAAAACCAAGTATCGCTCGTCATGGATATCGATGAATTCTGTCCGAGTCCGAATCGAGCTACAATTGATATGACGTGACGAGCACTGCCAAAGAGAGCCAACGTCCTCAGTTTGAAGTCAATCCGAGTTCATACGTTCAAGTTATGATCGATTCAACATAGAGGAAACAGCCCAGCCCTCGTATCCATCTCTATGGTCAATTTCGTATCCACCAAGGGTGCGCTCAGGTCGCATCGATCACATTCGCATCGACCAGTTCATAGCATTTCGTATCAATCAAAGGTCATGTGACTTCGTATCCATCATCGAACTCTGGTTCGAATCGATCACGTTCGTATCGATCAGAGGTCCAACGACTTCGTATCCATCAGCGTCTCCTTATTCGAACCCATTAGCATCACCCTACTTCGTATCCATCGGCAGATAGTCTATTTGGCATCCATCAACTGAGACAACAGTCACTGCTTCATATCCATCATGGAAGCCTCTCTTCGAATCCATCTGGACAGAGCATTTCATAACCATCGATCATCATTGGTTCGTATCCATCGATGCAGCCGCTGTTCGAATCGATAAGTAAGGTCTTGTTCGAATCCAATAAGTCAACAAGCCTGGATGGCGTGTCATTCCTTGATACAAACGAAGCGATATTCATGGATGCGATACGGTCAACTCGGAGCAAAAGGCGGATCGATGCGAGGAGTGCGCACCACGTCGCCACGTTATCACGTGCAACCATCGATTCGAAGGCATGGATTCGAAGCGATGGACTCGAAGCAAGCAGCCGACTGAAAAACTCCAACTCGTATCGATCATATCTCAAGATCTACTGATCCAAATTCAATGAAATTTTCACAGGTGCTTGCATACACACTAAAGAAGGTCTCCACCAAATTTTAGCTTAATTGGACGTCATCTTGATCGATACGAAATGGATTCGTATCGATCGCAGATCGAGGCCAAACTTTTTGGAAATGGTCGCGTGGGCCCCCTCACGTGCCAAACCAAGTCTCCCAAAGTTTGAGCGAGATCTGAGCTTCCTACGCCTATAAATAGAGCCCCAGAGCATACAGAAAAGGGGGATCTTTTGATTCTGAAGCGTTGAAACTCTACCGGATTAAGATTTGTATCCTACCTTTGCTGTCAATTTCGAATTCTAATCTGTAATCCACTGTTGTTTGCTGTAATCGCTTGTAATCATTGAAAGAGAATCAATAAAATCATCAAAACTTCATAGTGGACGTAGGCAATACGCCGAACCACTCTAAATTGCTTGTCTGTGCATTTTACATTTCTGTTTGTTGGAGTTTTTGTTAGATAACCTCTGTTTTACATTTACAATCTTCGTTTTATCTCTTCAAATAACTCCCGAAGAGTGTTGTGCCCATTTTTGGTACAAACAGTATATACATTGAAGTTTTGTTTATACTTTAATAAGTTATAATTTATTGATTATATATATATTTATTATTTACATTGTATTAAAATTTTCAAAATTATTATATAAAATTTTATTAAGTTTTATTATAAGTAAAATTTATTAATAATTCAACTTCGTCGAATGCTCCATCGGTGAAAGAGAAGGAAAATACATCGTTATTCAAGGTATGCTTTCAATCTATGATGTTCCCATACGAGTTTTATTTGATACTAGGGCTTCACATTCCTTCATATTTGGTGACTTAGTAGATAGATTGGGATTGAGACTTGAAATAGTTGATCGACCTTTGATTGTGATGAACCTTATTAGAGGCTCCACTAGCCTATGTATAGTTTGTCATGGTTTGGTCTTATCGAGTCATGGATGCTCTTTTGGTTATGATTTTTTGTTTCGCATTTCCTTAGGTATGGTATCATATTGGGGATGGACTAGCTTCATGGATACGGTGTGATGGTGGATTGTGAGAAGTTAGTGGCGACGATAGGGGTAGATGATGGGCGAATGGTAGTGTTAGGTTGCCTTTCAAATGATGATGTGATGGTCAGTTTTCTATGTTCGCTGGACACCCCACTCGATGAGTTACCACTAGTACCTATTACTATTGAGTATCCAGACATATTTGAGGAGGTGACCGGACTTCTACCACACAGAGCGATCAAGTTTCGTATTAATTTAGTTAAATATGCCTAACTAATAGTGATGCCTTTGTGGAGGATGGCACCTAGAGAGCAGAGAGAGCTTGAGGTGCAAGTGAATGACCTTTTGCAAAAAGGGTTCATTCGCAGAAGTATATCAGAGTGGGGAGCGCTCGTAGTATTTTCCGTAAAGGCAGATGACTCCCTTAGATTATGTGTTGATCACCATGAGCTGAATAAAGTTATGAAGAAGAATAAGTACTCATTCCCACGTATTGATGACTTATTCGATCAGTTTCATGATGCTAGATTATTTTCTCTGTTGGATCATGCGATGGAATTTCACCAGTTGAGAGTAGCAAAGGAGTGCGCCGATTACCGCATTTCGGATGCCATCTAGGCTTTATGAGTGGTTGGTCATGCCATTTGGGCTAACCAATACACTGGCATACTTTGTTGATCTCATGAACCGTGTCTTCAGGGGTTAGCTAAATAAATTCGTGCTCGTTTTCGTTGATGATATTCTTGTCTACTCACAGATAGAGGAAGGACAAAAGACACATTTGAGGATTGTGCTAGAGGTGTTGAGAAAACACCAACAGAAGGCGAAGTTTTTTAAACGTCACTTCTAGAAGAAGGAAGTGAGATTTTTGAGTCACATTGTTTATAACCAGGGCATTGCCATTGATCCTGCAAAAGTTGTAGCAGTCCAGAATTGGATTAGACCTAAAAATGCTATGGAATGAGAAGTTCGGTAGGGTTAGTTGGATAGTATATATGATTCATGCAACTTCTTTATTAGTACCTTTAGTATTGGTTTTGATCATAACAACTATAAAACATTAAATAAAATATAGATACAAACTTTTTATCAAGTTATATATAGTATATAGTGCAGGATATTAGATAGGTGTTGATTAAGAAGACTGTACAGTATCATGAGTAGATTCAAGATGCTGATATAGAGTTTCAAGAGTTGGAAAATGAAGACTCATGAGTATTGAAGAGTTCAACATTTCAGGATATTCCAAACAAGTTATAGAGTCGTAGAATTTATGTTAAAACCTTGATAGCACTTTCCTGATCTCTCTCTCCTTCTCTAATTTTGTTTTAAATTATTTTTGAAATATCCTGGTTTTAAAGTAATCTTTTCAAAATATTTATTAAAATGATTTCCAATCTCTTATACTTATAAAGATATTATTTTAGTGTTTTTAAGTTTATATATACATTGAATTTTTGTTTATACTTTAATAAGTTATAATTTATTGATTATATATATTTATTATTTGCATTATATTACAATTTTTAAAATTATTATATAAATTTTATTAAGTTTTATTATGAATAAAATTTATTAATAAGTTCAACTTCTTCGAATGCTCCATCGGCGAAAGAGAAGGGGAAATAAATCGTTATTCAAGGTATGCTTTCAATCTATGATGTTCCCATACGAGTTTTATTTGATATCAGGGCTTCAAATTCCTTCATATTTGCTGACTTAGTATATAGATTGGGATTGTGACTTGAAATATTTGATCGACCTTTGATTGTGATGAACCTTATTAGAGGCTCCACTAGCCTGTGTATAGTTTGTCATAGTTTGGTCTTATCGAGTCATGGATGCTCTTTTGATTATGATTTTTTGTTTTTCATTTCCTTAGGTATGGTATCATATTGGGGATGGACTGGCTTCATGGATACAAAATGATGGTGTATTGTGAGAAGTCAGTGGCGACGATAGGGGTAGATGATGGGCGAATGGTAGTGTTAGGTTGACTTTCAAATGATGATGTGATGGTTAGTTTTCAATGTTTGCTGGACACTCCACCCGATGAGTTACCATTAGTACCTAATACTAGGGAGTATCCAGACTATTTCAGGAGGTGACCGGACTTCTACCGCACAGAGCGATCAAATTTCGTATTAATTTAGTTAAAGATGCCTAACTAATAGTGATGCCTTTGTAGAGGATGGCACCTAGAGCGCAGAGAGAGCTTGAGGTGCAAGTAAATGACCTTTAGCAAAAAGGGTTCATTCAGAGAAGTATATCGGAGTGGGGATAGCCGGTAGTATATGCCATGAAGGCAGATGACTCCCTTAGATTATGTGTTGATCACCACGAGCTGAATAAAGTTATGAAGAAGAACAAGTACTCACTCCCACGTATTGACGACTTATTCGATCAGCTTCATGATGCTAGAGTATTTTCTCTGTTGGATCATGCGATGGAATTTCACCAGTTGAGAGTAGCAAAGGAGAGTGTGCTGACTACCACATTTCGGACGCCATCTAGGCTTTATGAGTGGTTTGTCATGACATTTGGGCTAACCAATACACTGGCATACTTTGTTGATCTCATGAACCGTGTCTTCAGGGGTTAGCTAAATAAATCTATGCTTGTGTTCGTTGATGATATTCTTGTCTAGTCACAGACAGAGGAAGAACAAAAGACACATTTGAGGATTGTGCTAGAGGTGTTGAGAAAATACCAACTGAAGGCGAAGTTTTATAAACGTCACTTCTAGAAGAAGGAAGTTAGATTTTTGGTCACATTGTTTCTGAGTAGGGCATTGCCATTGATCCTGCAAAAGTTGCAACAGTCCAGAATTGGATTAGACCTAAAAATGCTATGGAATGAGAAGTTCCGTAGGGTTAGTTGGATAGAATATATGATTCATGCAACTTCTTTATTAGTACCTTTAGTATTGGTTTTGATCAGGACAACTATAGGACATTAAATAAATATAGATACTAACGTTTTATCAAGTTATATATAGTATATAGTGCAGGATATTAGACAGGTGTTGATTAAGAGGACTGTACAGTATCAAAAGTAGAAAATAAGATGCTGATATAGAGTTTCAAGAGTTGGAGAATGAAGAATCATGAGTATTGAAGAATTCAACATTTTAAGATATTCTAGATAAGTTATAGAGTCATAGAATTTATGTTAAAACCTTGATAGAACTTTTCCTGATCTCTCTCTCCTTCTCTAATTTTGTTTTAAATTATTTTTGAAATATCCTGGTTTTAAAATAATCTTTTCAAAATATTTATTAAAATGATTTTCAATCTCTTATACTTATAAAGATATTATTTTAGTGTTTTTAAGTTTATATATACATTGGATTTTTGTTTATACTTTAATAAGTAATAATTTATTGATTATATATATATATTTATTATTTACATTATATTAATATTTTCAAAATTATTATATAAAATTTTATTAAGTTTTATTATGAATAAAATTTATTAATAAGTTCAACTTCGTCGAATGCTCCATCGGCGAAAGAGAAGGGGAAATACATCGTTATTAAAGATATGCTTTCAATCTATGATGTTCCCATACGAGTTTTATTTGATATCAGGGCTTCACATTCCTTCATATTTGCTGACTAAGTAGATAGATTGGGATTGGGACTTGAAATAGTTGATCGACCTTTGATTGTGATGAACCTTATTAGAGGCTCCACTAGCCTATGTATAGTTTGTCATGGTTTAGTCTTATCGAGTCATGGATGCTCTTTTGATTATGATTTTTGCTTTGCATTTCCTTAGGTGTTGTATCATACTGGGGATGGACTGGCTACATTGATACGGAGTGATGGTGGATTGTGAAAAGTTAGTGGCGACGATAGGGGTAGATGATGGGTGAATGGTAGTGTTAGGTTGCCTTTCAGATGATGATGTGAGGGTTAGTTTTCAATGTTCGCTGGATACCCCACTCGATGAGTTACCATTAGTACCTATTACTAGGGAGTATCCCGACATATTTAAGAAGGTGACCGGACTTCTACCACACAGAGCGATCAAGTTTTGTATTAATTTAGTTAAAGATGCCTAACTAATAGTGATGCCTTTGTGGAGGAAGGCACCAAGAGAGCAGAGAGAGCGTGAGGTGCAAGTGAATGATCTTTTGCAAAAAGGGTTCATTCGCAGAAGTATATCAAAGTGGGGAGCGCCGGTAGTATTTGCCATGAAGGCAGATGACTCCCTTAGATTATGTGTTGATCACCACGAGCTGAATAAAGTTATGAAGAAGAACAAGCACTCACTCCTACGTATTGACGACTTATTCGATCAGCTTCATGATGCTAGAGTATTTTCTCTATTGGATCATGCGATGGAATTTCACCAGTTGAGAGTAGCAAAGGCGAGTGTGCCGATTACTGCATTTCAGATGCCATCTAGGCTTTATGAGTGGTTGTTCATGCCATTTGGGCTAACCAATACACTGGCATACTTTGTTGATCTCATGAACCGTGTCTTCAGGGGTCAGCTAAATAAATTCATGCTTGTGTTCGTTGATGATATTCTTGTCTACTCACAAACAAAGGAAGAACAAAAGACACATTTGAGGATTGTGCTAGAGGTGTTGAGAAAATACCAACTGAAGGCGAAGTTTTAAAAACATCACTTCTAGAAGAAGGAAGTGAGATTTTTGAGTCACATTGTTTCTGAGCAGGGCATTGCCATTGATCCTGCAAAAGATGCAGCAGTCCAGAATTGGATTAGACCTAAAAATGCTATGGAATGAGAAGTTCCGTATGGTTAGTTGGATAGTATATATGATTCATGCAACTTCTTTATTAATACCTTTAGTATTTGTTTTGATCATAACAACTATAGGACATTAAATAAAATATAGATACTAACGTTTTATCAAGTTATATATAGTTTATAGTGTAGGATATTGGACAGATGTTGATTAAGAAGACTGTACAGTATAAAGAGTAGATTCAAGATGCTGATACAAAGTTTCTAAAGTTGGAGAATAAGGACTCATGAGTATTGAAGAGCTCAACATTTCAAGATATTCTAGATAAGTTATAGAGTCGTAGAATTTATGTTAAAACCTTGATAGCACTTTCCTGATCTCTCTCTCCTTCTCTAATTTTGTTTTAAATTATTTTTGAAATATCCTGGTTTTAAAATAATCTTTTCAAAATATTTATTAAAATGATTTTCAATCTCTTATACTTATAAAGATATTATTTTAGTGTTTTTAAGTTTATATATACATTGGATTTTTGTTTATACTTTAATAAGTAATAATTTATTGATTATATATATATATTATTTACATTATATTAAAATTTTCAAAATTATTATATAAATTTTTATTAAGTTTTATTACGAATAGAATATGTATAAACTATGCTTAAATGATGTTATAAAGTATCAAATTATTTTACAAAAAAACGAGTTTTTGAAATAATGTTTTAAAGTATTTTTAATTTAAAAAAAAGAGTAGGTGGACATACTCTTTGTATGTATGTCGACATAGTAGCTGAATTTTTCAAAATTTAAATTTCAAAAGAAGTGTCTTTTCGTCGTATCTCTTCACGAATGGATATGATCGTTATTCCTCTAAATACTAGATTTCCAAATGAATTTTTCATCATCGTTTTCTTATTCATCTCTCTTCCTTCCACTCTCTCATTTTCTAAATCAAAATATACCCAAACTCTTCTGATTAAATCATCACTAGTTTGATTCTCCTTCATCTACTCTCTCATTTCTCTCATCTCTCTCACTCAAACCAAGATCAAAATGCTATTCAAGAGTTATAGGATCAATTGTAATAAATACCGAAGATACGAGTCTGTAAAAATCTATCAAACCATACTGCAGTACATGTGGGTATAATTATATCACGTAAAATCAATTGGGTGTGCTTAGTAGCCCGTAAATCTAGTGAGTGTGCTTGTAGCCCAGAAATCAAGTGACTCTACCCAGTGGTCGGGATTCCGGAGGGTTTGTCTCGTAGCCTTGAAATTGATATTGTATTTGAATTTACTAGTTGAAAAGAAATCCTTGCAAGGAATTGTGCGGGACTGGAAGCAAGGTAACTCCGCACTAGTATAAAATCCTGGTGTGTTCTTTCCTTTTTTACTTTTACTGCATTTACTTTTATCTGCACTTTGATTCTATGATTATTTCTGTGATTGTTAATTACATCATTCCAAGTAGAATCATAAAGAATTTGAAAAATATTCATATAATCCATCAGACACTATCAACCCCCCTCTTGTGTTAATTTAGCCTTAAGATCCCGATTCCCGTGATTCGTATTTGGTATCAGAGCATTGGTTTTCAAAGTATTCATCATCTAATTTTTGAAAAAGTTTAAATGGATACTAACACTGGTAATAGTACTTTTAGTAACACTGTTAATACACTTGTTAGTAACTCATTTGTCGAAGGACAATCTATTGCTAGACCACCACTTTTTAATAGCAGTAATTACATATATTGGTTATACAGAATGAAAATTTATTTATAGTCAATTGGTTTATACATTTGAAATATCACATAAACTGAGTACATTGAACCCGAGACTATTTTTGCATTGTGGACTGGTGGACAAAAAGAAGTTGCATAAAGTAACTCTAAGGCTATGAATATATTATTTCGTTCATTAGATAGAAATGAATTTAATAGAGTATCTATATGTAAGTTTGCTTGTGAAATTTAGAGAACTTTGAGAGTTACACATAAAGGCAGAAATAATGTAAACATACTGAAATTTCAATGTTAACAAACCAGTTTCAATTATTCAAAATGAGTCCAAATAAGTCCATATCTGATATGTATAGTAGATTCCAAAGTATAGTACGCTCGCTTATTGCACGGGGTAAAAGTTTTTCTGAGGAGGATCAAGTTAGAAAAATCCTCAATTCACTTACTCCTGAATGGTATCAAAAAACTCTTGCAATCAAAGAGGCTAATGACATTAGCACTCTAAATATTGAAGAGTTAATTAGCAATTTAATGTCTTTTGAAGCAGAAATGCAAGGCAAGAGAGAAAGCAAAGCAATAGAGAAGAAATCTATAGCTTTTAATGCAATGATGGATAATCTGGATTCAGACAACGATGACGATGAAGAAATTGCTCTCATCACAAGGAATTTCAGAAAACTTCTAAAATATAGGAAGATAAACAATTTCAAAAGAAACGACAATAAAAATCCAGGAAGCAAAAGGGGAAATGGCAGTAGATGTTATAAATGTGATGAACCTAGCCATTTAAAATGCGACTGTCCACATCCCGATAAACTGAAAACTACACTAAACAATGATTCATCCAGAAAACGGAAAAGAGCCTATAGTGCAACATTAGACGATTCAGACATATCCTCAAGTGATAATGAATTAGATACAGAAATTGCTAAAATGTGCTTCACAGCAATATATAATTTAGAACAAAATAGTGAAATGGATTAGAAAAAGGTACGCTTTTAATATATCAAAAGTTTTAATTTCTTGATGAAATTTTTTTGGTTGCTTTATTGGTTGTTAAGAATATCCTATAGATTAGTGATAATATTGGTTATATATTTTGTGATTATATTTTAAATTTAAATATTTTATATATTTTAATAATATAAATATATTTAAAATTATATTTCTATAAATAGAATAACTATATATATATAATAAAATAGGATATAGTTAAACAAAAATCATTTTTAAAAAATTCAACATGTATGTCGGCATACACCCTAGCATATGTTGACATACTTGGGCAGATTTTGAATTTTAACTTAAAATTCAAAATTTGAATTTTAACTTAAAATTCAAAATTTGAATTTTCCCTCTACCGTTTATCCTACCCCTATGTTCTGAAAAGGTTTCCCTTGACTAAAGAACATGTCATTTGATTCTATGTTTATTATCTTTATCTCTGTCCTTTCATTTTGCTTTTAAATTTCAAAATTTCATTAGCTCTCTTATCTCTTTGTTAGCACCAAAATTGGTCACTAACCTCGTTGAGAAAGATTGTGTAGAGATGTAAGTGATGAAGTTAAATTAAACAAGGAAGAATATGCTAATTCAAATGCAGAAAGTAAGAACACCGGATTTATAGTGGTTCAGCGTAATTGCCTACATCCACTTTGAGGTTAAACTTTATTGCTCTCTCAATTACTTGAATACAGATACAATCCGTAAATCAATCACTTGAATACAAGTTTGAATTAAAAAGAGGAGAGTATAAAAAGTGGCAGAGTCTCCCTAGTGTTCCCAGAAAAAAGGTCCCTTTCATTGTGCTACTGCCCTCCTATTTATAGACGAGATGGGTTGGACTTCCCTCATGGGCTTAGGAACAAGGTGCCTCTGCCCATAGTAGGTGAATCTGTGCACCAGGCCAGGCAGGCCGAATGCTCTTGCTTTGTTGTGGGCCTGACAACTTGCTACCACCTCCAGTCTCTTCTTGGTCAGAATCTTGTCCAGTGCTAATGATAATTTCTTCAACTGTCATTTTGTAACCGGGCCAAGATGCCGGTTAACATTTGCCCCCCAAAGTGTGTCGTGTGAAGCAACACAACACGCTTTGAATCAGCAAGTATTCCTTGTCTTCAGAAAGAAATCCACCATGTTTCTTGAATAGTCAGTATCCTCCAATTTATCCTCCTAAGGTGTTGTATCCTTCTTTGGTCATCGTGATGCTTGGTCGATTCCCAATATTATAAATCCAGGGTTGTAGTTCATCAGTGGCCATCCGTGTCTGATTCTGCAGAGCTAATAAGCTTCGGCTATCTAATCTAGTCTTCTCTTAATAACCCTTAGTGAGAATTCAATTTCTGTTGATTTCAAGAAGTCGAACTTTTTCGGATGTACACATGCACGTTCGGGTACATGTTCTTGCCATTGGCTCTCGGATGCATTTTATATACTCATAAGTCGTCGCCAACTCCATCTAGTTTAATTGCAATTCAATCACGATTCCTTGTTTGTATTTTCTGTGAAATAAGGGTTGCAATCAGCCACTTGAGAAGTTTTCCAAACCTCTCTTCAGTACAGACTCTATGATTTTGTTCACAGCTTCAACCTATGCATTTGCAGTTATAATGGATCATGGAAGGTCATAAGGACAGATGACGTTACAGATAAAGAAGTTGATTATTTTCTTCATCTTGGTCGTGGTTAAGAGTTCTTCATCTACCCATTTGGTGACGTAATCAACTGCTATGATGGTGTATTTCGCACCACCTTTAGGATCGACAAGAAGATGATTTCAGTGCCCCCAAGTGGCAAACGGCCATGAACTAGCCATTTGAATAATTTCCATCGGCGGGGTTCCCGGATTTTTTGCAAACATCTTGCACTCGTCACATTGTCTAGCATGATCAACCGCATCTGGGTTGATAGTTGGTCGGTAATACCTGTAGCAGAGTATCTTCTTTATCATGGTTGTCCCCCTGATGTTACTACCGCATTCTTCTTCATAGACTTTGCTCAAGATATCATCATGGGCGATATGCCGATACATGGGGATGGATAAACTCCTTTCGACACACGACTTATTCTTAGATGATTTGGCGTGAAGCTTTGAGGAGGATCTGTCGTTTTCCATTCCTCCGTTCAGTAAGAATTCCTCATTGTAGATAGTCTTTGATAGGAGTCAACCATGACACCTTTTCATTTTGTTCGCTGAGTACGTCTTTAATGATGTAATACGTGAAGTCGGTTAGTAGCTCTTGGACTTGGCCGAGATAAGGAGCAAGACAATGCCCCCTAGCAAGATCAACTTCCTTAAATTTGTATACTACCAATCAAGAATCACAAAAGATATGTAAAGTTTTCACTTCAAATCCTCTAGCAAGTTTGAGGCTGGCAGTCAAGGCTTCATACTAAGCATTGTTGTTTGTTATAGGTAAATCGAGTTTTAGGACGTAGCAGATTGATCGTTCCTCAGGAGTCATTATCAAGCCATAACACTGATCATTGGATGCTCCATCCACGTACATTTTCCATCTTATGGTTGGTTCTCTGCTACTCTTCGAGCAGTCATCTGAGATTGTGAATTTGGGTGTGAGGTCTGCTAATTTTCGTCCTTGGATAGCCCTTCGTGGAAAATAAGTGATATCGAATTAGCTTAGTTCGATATTCTATTTAAGTAGTCTTTCAGACGTCTCAGGTCATTGTATGCCTTGTCGCAACGGCTGGTAGGCATAGACATTGATGGGGTGAGCCTAAAAGTAAGAGTGGAGCTTTCATGATGAAATCAATAGAGATTGTGCTAGCTTTTGTAGCTTCGGGTTGATATCCAATGCATGGCTCGCGATAGTTAATGAAATCACATATGCATGTCAGAATGGGTCCAAGGGAACATATCATCATTTATTCAGAAAAATCCAACTAATTCTTTTATCATCATTGCACTGAGCTGTGATCTGATATTCAGCACCCGGAAAGGGTCGCCATGGTTGGCTGTAATGTCGACCGTCAGCTTAGCAGGTGCCATCCCAGATTCTTTGAGTAAAGATGTAACTATTTTGCATAACATTCAATGTGAAATATGGTTGGGACGGCCAATGTTGATGGTTACTCTAGTCGAATCCTAGAGTCTTGTCATGAGTTATTGAGTCTAATAGCGAAGGGCTCTGAATGCTCTAATATATTATCAGCAAATGGCCAAAAATCAGGCTTAAAAGCGCATTAAAGGAAATGTCTAGTGGGGGTAAGGCTCGAGTTGCATGCAACTGTAAAGCTGGATCTTGCTATGAGTTTGAATTTTCTTGTGCATTCGAGTAACGCACTTTCTATTCAATGCATTCATGATTCTTTACTTGTCCTTCGGGTTGGAGTGAAAGTCAATTGCTCATGAGCTAAGGTATCGATTTAACGATTCTATCTCTAGGCATCCTTTCGGTCGTTGCCTTGAGTAGCTGTAAGCACTATATATAAGTTTTAATACTGAGCTATCGTAGCCAGTTTTTGGATGACCATGCGTCTTCTCCCAGTCTCGGGTTGATAAATGTACTGCATGGACGGTTGAGTCTCGTCCTAGCTATGTTTATGTTTTCACCTAAACTCCAAAGACATAGAGGTGATTGGTGAATAGTCGGTTCACATTCATCTTGCTTCTCGCTCGTGCCCCCAGGTCTGGGGAATATATCGATAAGTAGGAAGGCCAACCACGCCCACTTTACCTTTACTCTCTTTCCCGTTGAATCGTGGGATCATGTCAGTCGATAGGAGACTAGGTCTCGCCTATCTTGGATTTTATCGTGGTTTTTCATTCCAAGAGGAATACTTCGATGCCACGTAAGTTTCAGGGCATAATTTGGACAGTGGATGGTCATCCACGTCCACTTTGGTTCATGCTCTGTAATCAGATCTTGGGGTGAAGTTGGCTACAAATGCAGTCGGGTTATGCTCATCCAGTTTCATACTCCTCCTGACGAATCGAACGAGGGTGCTGGAGAATTTTTGACCAAGTATTCGTGGTTTACCCTCCTTTCCATACTCTGGGGGTCATAGTTTTTCAAAAACCAAACATCCGAGTCACATTCGTATGTGCTTGGTGCGGATCAGCATTGGCCCTTGGTCTGAGGTATGATATAGTAGGTTGCTCGTAGCTTTGGATGCTGTTTCGATTGGTTCTGTATTGAGGCCTTCCTGTAGTCGCTGCCTCAAGTTATAAAGAACGCCACGCTAGAGCTATAGTAAGCTGTCGTATTCGGCTTTTTAGTGTTTTGTACCCCTGCCCCCAGCATTGATTTGGCCAGGTCACTAGTTGGATGGTCAAACTCCATCCTCAGTGGGTTAATAATCCTCCTGTCGATTCCAGGCCGAAGTTTGCGGAATAGAAAATGGTCGGAATCCACTCGTCTATTTATCGATGTTTATACACCACTCTGGATTCTGGTGACTTAGTGTTATTCTCCCACCGGTTGACTCGCACCCAATTTGTGTTCACGCTTCTGTCCACGCTCCAGGGACTTAAAGATTTGTTGAACGGTTTATGCTTTAGTCCATAGTTCGAGACACAGAGATTTTCGTCAACTCGTTCATACTCTAGTTCGCACTCTGGGAACTTAGAGTAATCTGGTACGCTTTTGGGATTTAGGGATTTTTCTGAAGTCGTCTATAATCTAGTCCATGCTCTGGGGACTGAGAGTACTGTAGTCCGCACTCTGGGGACGTAGAGGTTTTTGAGTCATTTATACTCTAGTCCGCACTCAGGGACTTAGAGTACTTTAGTCCGCATTCTGTCTCCCATTCCAGAGGGTGAGACCCCCCGGATGGCTGAGAGTTTGCCTGAACCTGGTAGATAATCCTTCTCTTTAAGATTCTCTTTAAGATTCTCTTTAAGATTTCGAAAGTCGTTATTCTTTATGTAGGACTATTGCATTCTAATGCTTGTTTTCCACAATTTTGTGCAGGCCGTTCTGACCCTGAGCCCACTCCGAGGAGCGATGTCGCCAAGGAAGTGGGGGAGAAGACAAGTGAAGCCACTCATGCAGGGGAGGCTCCTGGTCCAGACGCTTAGGTGTTCGGAGCGCTTGATGAAGACAAGTTTGAAACCTCCTCTCCTACCGATGGGGGTTATGAAGTAGAAATTATAGGTGCCTCTGAGCACACATCCGAATTGAGCATGGAGGAGCGGCTCGAGAAAGAGAAGGAGGAGACGGTCAAGGTCATAGTAGAGCCCCGAGTTGTGGACTTGGACGATCCTTTGAACAAGCCGTTGAAGGTCATCCTTCCTGGCGGGTCCAAGCCCATGGAGGGCCCCCATACTCCTTCAGTTGCTACCCCTCTATCAAAGAAGAGTACCAAGGGTAAATGATCTGGAGAGGAGCCGTTTGGAAAGAAGTTGAAGAAGCACTAGAAGTGATTACTATCCTCGTTCAACGAGTGTTAGTTTAAGTCATGTAATTATTTTCATTTATTTCCTTAGTCCTTGTAAATAGAATGCCGACTCCGAACTTTGGAGGGGTTGTAATAGAAACTCATTTCTGAATAAGGTTTAGTTCCTTTTTCTGTCTTACAAAAGACTCTTATTGTTCAGTTTTCTTTGTGATTGTGATTTTAATCCAAGCAGTTGTGAGTAACATAGACTTCTCAGTCCATCTTCATATAACTCGGAAACTCTTCGGGAGACGTTGAACTTCCATTCTGTGCTTCGAGCACTTAGAATACTTTCTAGCCCGTATGTCAGGGATTTGACAAATTCAAGTCATCTGTGTCATAGTTCATATTCAGGGAACTTGGAGATCTGATTCTCTTATATTCGAGTTCGCACTCTGGGGAGTTAGAGTACTCCAGTCCGCACTCTACGGACTTGGAGGTTTAAGTCATTTATACTCTAGTCCGCGCTCTGGGGACTTAGAGTACTCTAGTCCGCGCTCTGGGGTCTTGGAGGTTTAAGTCATTTATACTCTAGTCCGCACTCTGGGGACTCAGAGTACTCCAGTCCATGCTCTGGAGACTTGGAGGTTTAAGTCGTTTATACTCTAGTCCGCGCTCTGGGTACTTAGAGTACTCCAGTCCGCACTCTGGGAACTTGGAGGTTTGAGTCATTTATACTCTAGTCCGTGCTCTGGGGACTTAGAGTACTCCCGTCCGCACTTTGGGGACTTGGAGGTTTAAGTGGTTTATACTCTAGTCCTCGCTCTGGGGACTTAGAGTACTCCAATCCGTACTCTGGGAACTTGGAGGTTTAAGTCGTTTATACTCTAGTCCGCGCTCTGGGGACTTAGAGTACTCCAGTCCGCACTCTGGGGACTTGGAGGTTTTAGTCATTTATACTCTAGTCCGCGCTCTGGGGACTTAGAGTACTCCAGTCCGCACTCTGGGGACTTGGAGGTTTAAGTCGTTTATACTCTAGTCCGTGCTCTGGGGACTTAGAGTACTCCAGTCCGTACTCTGGGAACTTGGAGGTTTAAGTCATTTATACTCTAGTCCGCGCTCTGGGGACTTAGAGTACTCTAGTCCGCGCTATGGGGACTTGGAGGTTTAAGTCGTTTATACTCTAGTCCGCGCTCTGGGCACTCAGAGTACTCCAGTCCGTACTCTGGGAACTTGGAGGTTTAAGTCATTTATACTCTAGTCCGCGCTTTGGGGACTTAGAGTACTCCAGTCCGCACTCTGGGGACTTGGAGGTTTAAGTCATTTATACTCTAGTCCGCGCTCTGGGGACTTAGAGTACTCCAATCCGCACTCTGGGGACTTGGAGGTTTAAGTCGTTTAAAATCCAGTCCGTGCTCTGGGAACTTAGAGGTTTAAGTCGTTTATACTCTAGTCCGCGCTCTGGAGACTTAGAGTACTCCAATCCGCACTCTGGGAACTTGGAGGTTTAAGTCGTTTACATTCTAGTCCGCGCTCTGGGGACTTAGAGTACTCCAGTCCGTACTCTGGAGACTTGGAGGTTTAAGTTGAGAGCAGTCGTATTTCCACTCTTTAATTTGTATTCATCTACTGTATCGAGGCTAATGTTGTCAAATGAACAATCGAACCACGTTTGCTCACGGAATGGGATTCTGCTCCCCAGGATGAGGGACGGAATTTGAAAAATGGACGATCGATTCTCGTCCGCTTGGTGATTATAGCTCTTCCAATCAAGTCAAGGAAGGAGGTATATGACAGATGGTTGGATCACATCCATGTTGGGTTAGATAGCCAAATTTCTTACAATTTGCTCTGTATCTCCTTCTAGAAAATAAGGATAATAGATTATTGAGTAGACAAAGTAAGTTGCATATGTTCCAAGGTGCAGTCGTGTCCATATATTGAGAGCGATGGTTAATGAGTAGGTAGTCCACCACAACTACTTCAAGTCGGGCTTTCGAATAACCTTTTGTGTTCGAGGTAGGATTTGATGTGTAGATGAACAAATCATGTCCACTCTAGACAGATCTCGGCGTCACTGAGTTTCAGGAGGGGCATCTGTATTTTGTCGAACTTTGTTCTATGACTCAATTTGAGTGGACGATCAGGCCATACCCATTCCAAGCCTTGCTTAGGTCTCCGAGTCAAACGTGGAGGTCGATAAATGGATGGTTGGTCATGTTGACTTTGTATTGGGCTCTGATCGTGATGAAATTTTCAATATTTAGTCCATAGCCCCAAATCAAAGGCATATGGTTGATGATGAGCGGTTGAATTATGCTCGTCTTGATGAAACTCCACAAATCCGATTAAGGTCTGCGTGGATTGGTTGGAAGCCAACTTTGAGTACTTTGTCACCTGCATCGTTTTAAAAGAAGTTTAGTTTAAGTCTGTTGCAATTCAAAGCACATTTCAAATTGAAATATAAAATAATCCAAAGAAGTTTGGGATAAATCTCATTGATAAGTGGAGCAGCATCATGTGCTTGCTGTTCAACTCTGCCCCTAGCCCCTTCTAGCAGGATGCCAACTACCAACAGTTCAATTATTAATTATAGTTCTTTATTGATGGGCATCCGCAGTTCCTGGCTTGCCCTTCTATGAGGCTTGCATGTAATACTGAAGCTTTCTTTTCCGAAAAAGCTTTTCGATCACACCTCGGAGGTGTTTGTAATCGCCAGTTTCAGGATCAGTGTACATCTTGGAATATACAACATTCCTCCGATTTTCTCTGGACTTCGATGGGCTCTCTCGAGGTTGGTTTCCAGTATAAATTTGAGTCGTGAGCTTCCAAGTAGTGGCTATCGATTGAATCTATCAAAGAGCATATGAGTCGAATTTTGAGATCTTGTTTCGTCTACTAGAATCAATGTCCTTAGCCGACAGGCCTGCATTGTTATTTTTCTTAGTATGCTCCACTCCTCCTCACTTTAGTTCTGATTCATTTTGTAAAAGAAACAATCCATAGTCGTAGGAGGCTCTTTAGCTAACTAGCTGCCAAAATATATCTGGAGGTCGACTTTCCTCAAATGCGAGTAGTATGATACCCTTGTTAGTATTTGGAATAAATTGCTTAGAGACAAACATTGGTTTGCTTGGAGTCACTAAATTCGAAGTGCTGGGTCAGCGAAGAATGGTGCTTGGAGTCATCTTGGCATTTGCTAGAGTCACATCATCTATGTTCTCAAACCTTTGGGAGTACCGTTTGAATAGCGGTTGCTTGTCTGTTCCCTTGATGTCATTCATAAGCTGCCGCTAGATCCGCTATGCCCTGGTCGATCATGGGATGTCAGGGAAGTGGATAGAATGTTCCTTTATTAAGTTGAGTTTTGAATTCACTATCTGGAGGCACTGCGCTGCGGCCAGGGTTCGAAAATTTGGGTCGTACCCGAAAACGATTTTTTTTGAAAATAAGGGTCGTACCCGATCCATATATTTTTTGTATAGGGACCAGTCAGATTGTTTTTTGAGAGAGAGATCAGTATACAGTGCATGGATCGGTTTGGATACTTCGTTCGGAACAGAAGTACCGTTCGACATATAAAAGTACCGTTCGGCATTGGGGCATTCGGCATGAATGCCTAAGTCACATGTCGCTCGGCATTCCTTGTTTGGCATTCCTCGTTCGGCATTGGGGCGTTCGGTGTTGGCATGTGGCTCAGCCAAAGCTGTTCGACCAAGGCTGTTCGGTAGAGTGGATCGGCCTAGAGTGGTTCGGCCAAAGCTGTTCGGCCAAGGCTCTTCGGTAGAGTGGATCGGCCTGGAGTGGTTCGCCAAAGTTGTTCGGCCAAGGCTATTCGGCAGAGTGGATCGGCCGGGAGTGGTTCGGCCAAAGCTGTTCGGCCAAGGCTGTTCGGTAGAGTGGACCGGCCTGGAGTGGTTCAGCCAAAGCTGTTCGGCCAAGGCTGTTTGGCCAAAGTGGATCGGCCAGAAGTGGTTTGGCCAAAGTTGTTCGGCCAAGGCTATTCGGTAGAGTGGATCGGCAGGGAGTGGTTCAGCCAAAGCTGTTCGGCCAAGGCTGTTCGGTAGAGTGCACCGGCCGGGAGTGGTTCGACCAAGGCTGTTTTGCCAAACTGGATCGGCCAGAAGTGGTTCAGCCAAAGTTATTCGGCCAAAGTTGTTCGGCAGAGTGGATCGGCCGGGAGTGGTTCAGCCAAAGCTGTTCGGCCAAAGCTGTTCGGCCAAAGTGGATCGGCCTGAAGTTTTTGAGTGGGGGGAGCGAATATCCACATTGAGTGAGAGGTCGGCTGTATGAGAGATTGGCTGAATTGCCTTCAGAGAGAGGTCGGCCCTCATATCACTCCGGTGCAAACTTCAACATCCAATCCCCAGATCTTGCGTACATTAGTGAATCCAATCTACGGCTATCAGCTTCCTTTAGATTTCTTTCAATCTGAGTAGAATAGGAAGTTTTCTAGTAAACAACTGGATCTATCTTGCGAATATGGAAATCCACTAGTAGACGATGAGATCCAATCAAGCTGAGAATTCAATTCTCAGTGAAAGCACCAAAGTGTTAGCACCAAAATTGGTCACTAAACTCGTTGAGAAAGATTGTGTAGAGATGTAAGTGATGAAGTTAAATTAAACAAGGAAGAATATGCTAAGTCAAATGTAGAAAGTAAGAACACCGGATTTATAGTGGTTTAGCGTAATTGCCTACATCCACTTTGAGGTTAAACTTTATTGCTCTCTCAATTACTTGAATACAGATACAATCCGTAAATCAATCACTTGAATACAATTTTGAATTAAAAAGAGGAGAGTATAAAAAGTGGCAGAGTCTCCCTAGTGTTCCCAGAAAAAAGGTCCCTTTCATTTGCTACTGCCCTCCTATTTATAGACGAGATGGGTTGGACTTCCCTCATGGGCTTAGGAACAAGGTGCCTCTGCCCATAGTAGGTGAATTCGTGCACCAGGCCAGGCAGGCCGAATGCTCTTGCTTTGTTGTGGGCCTGACAACTTGCTACCACCTCCAGTCTCTTCTTGGTCAGAATCTTGTCCAGTGCTAATGATAATTTCTTCAACTGTCATTTTGTAACCGGGCCAAGATGCCGGTTAACACTATTCAAAACTCTTTATGAATGGATTCCTCAAGCACTCCTTCATCTATGAGACTTTCCAAAAATATCAAAAAAAATTCTCTTCAATGATCTATTGGCAATGAAAGCCTATATTAGTTGTATGAATTTTGGAAAGGTTTTTGCAGGAAGATTTGCAATTTTCAATGATTTTTCTACTTATGAACTTGATTCTCTTTGTTTATAAAATGGAATTCTTGGTTTAATTGATGCTTCTCAAGAAGATTATGTTTGCTATGCACACTTGGTCAAAGTGTTTTATGCTAATTTGAAAGGAAAATTTCATGAGGGTACTGATGGAGAAGTCTGTGAGTTATTATTGCTAAAGCTCTGATATGCACTTCCATTTGTTTATTTGTAGGATACCATTTCTACGATTCGTGTTCCGTGGGACTTGGGTTTTCAGGTTTTGCAAAAGTTCGACCCACCAGAATGCGAGTTGTTAAAGTTGTATCAGAGCTTAGGTTAATGAATCTTAGTATTTAGGACGTATGAGTGAACGTATTTGTATTTTTACTATAAAAATAATTATAGTATATAATAAATCCGAGAAATACCAATTTTGGGAGATTAACATATGGAACATTTTTGGAAGTGAATTTGTGCATGTTCTGTTAATTGGGTTTGGTAAACCCAAGGATGTAGGTCCCCATATTTTTGCCAATTTCAAATGCACAAATAAGTTTTATTATTGGAATATCCATATGTTATGGAATGTTAGAAATTCTATAGGAAGGTTAGAAACAATGCCTTAAAATTGTAAGTGATGGATTTTAGTAAAGGAAAAATAATTGCCAAGGTTGTAGGAAAGAGTATGTCCTAAGGGGTAATTATAAGTCCATTTTAAGCCCAACACAATAAAAGAAAACTTTTAGTTTGAAAAGGTTGGAAATTAAAAATGTAATTCATGTGTTTGAAATACAAAAAAAATTGGGTTTTGAAAGAAAAAGTGGAATTGAATCTAAAACGATTTTTAGATGGTAAATATCTAAAATAAAATTCTTTTGAAAAATTATAGAGCATGTGTAGCTCGCTAACTTCTTTGTAAAGAAAGGAGAATTTGAAAATATAAAGTAGTATATTTTTCAAAGTAAAGAAGTTTTATTAAATTTTCAGATATGACAAGAATTAAAATGTTTTGTTTGAAAAGGAAAGTGGATGAATGTGAATATAAAAACATTTTGTTTGTAAAGAAAAGGGAGGTGTTTAAAAAGCCCTATAGAGCACATATATAGCTCAGTGATTTCTAAAGACTAAAATTTTCTGTAGAGGAAACTTTGTAAGAGAAAAACTCTGTTCTTTTGAAAAAGATTGTTTTCGCGCTTAAGTCTTGGAGACATTACTTGCTAGGAGAGAGATTCGAGCTTTTCATTGACCATAAATCATTGAAGTACCTATTCTCACAAAAGGATTTAAACTTGAGGCAGCAGCATTGGATAGAGTTTCTAGCATCATACGACTTTGAGATAGCTTACATCCCTGGTAAAGGAAATATGGTTGCAGATGCATTAAGTAGGAAGAGAGCAACCCTTAGTCCAATGTTCGTAGAGTGGAAAAGCCTAGAGTTTATTTCTACCTTTGATTTTAAACCCTCTACGAACATTACCCCTGGATTGTTGGCAACACTTGAGGTAAAAGGAAATTTAATAGTTCTAAATTGTGAACTTTTGGGTATCATTCTTAGAAGTAAATCTACCAGAATAGACCTTATCTCTTTTAAAATTGATGATCAAAATCATGAAGCATCTCACAACATTTTTGAAGGTGATAATGATTTTGAATTCAAAAACCGAAACTTTCCTCCAAAAGCAAGAATTTTAACCCTTCTCTTACAACAAAGTATCACTCCTCGATTGGAATATTTCAACAATCCAACTCTAAAAGTGTGCAAAGCACTTTTTACCATTTATGGTCAATATGACATAAATTGGGCTCAAGTTATTTTAAATGAATTTTATCACAAAATCCATTCTAATCGTGAAAACACACTATTTCATGGTGTATATCTTATTCAAATCTTCAATTACTTTGGTGGTGACTTTAAACGAGAGGAATTTGCCCCTCATAAAGTCTTTAATCAAGCCAACGTCGCCCTTATGAAAATTTCACCCTTTTTCGAGCCATATGCAACTCTTGCGGAGAAAGAGGAAATGTTAGCTTATGATGAGGAGGAAGAAATTAGAGAAGAGGAGGAGGAAGAAGAAGGAGAAATATGGATATTGAAGAAGAAGAAGAAGGGGAAGAAGAGGGGGAGGAAGAAGAAGGAGAAATATGGATATTGAAGAAGTAGAAGAAGGGGAAGAAGAGGGGGAGGAGGAAATCTCCTTAGAAAGCATTGATTTTCCTCTTCGACCAACCAACAAAGACCTTCTCAACAATCAAAAGAAGATTGTTAAAAACCAAAAGATTCTCAAGCGTTCTGTTAGTAAGAAATTAACCATTATTTCCAACAAGTTGGACAAATTCTTTGGAAAAGTGAAATGCAAGCTAGGGATATCTTCATCATTTTCTTCGTCTACATCTTTCTAGTTTACTATCTATCTAGTTGCTTATGAATATGTTGTATTTGGTCATTTTTGTTTGTATTTGGTTTGATCTTATGTATATTTTCATTATTTTAGTGTATGAGCTATTTAATCATCATCTAATATTAATGAAAAATCTATTTCCTTGCTGTTACACATTGTTTATCATCTCTGGAAAACATACAAGTATAAACGTATAAGCTAAATACATTAGAATATCCAAACAAAATTGTTTTGAAAATTTCTTTATATATGTCGACATACCTTGAGTATATGTTCACATACAATGAAAAATTTTCAAAATTTTAATTTTGAAAATTAAATCGACAGCAAGTGTCTATTCATTTCCAATGAATATTCACCCATTTAAACACCTATTAAGACAAGGGAATCATTTGTTTCAAGTCTCTTTCTTCTTCCTTTTCATTCCTAAACTCTAACAAAAATTAATGGCTTCTCCTATCCACAAACTAACCGAAAACCTCAAACAAAATCTTAAATCATTCAAGAACATTCTTTCTTTCATCCTAAGAAACCAGAGGCGCTTTGAATTGAGTCAAATGCAGATGATCAAGGAGCAAGAAAGTCATTTCGACGTGATTTGGTGAATGATTTCTGCCCTGAACGAAGAAGAACCAACCACCAATCCAGAGGGTACCATCAACAAAGATGATGAAGGTTGAGATGCTATCAAAGTAGATCCAATCTTTGACGTTGATGGATGGGTTGAAGTTTCTCAAAATGTCTAGTTTAAATAGGTTTGATTGTATATAAATAATAATACTTGATTTGGTTTGGATTTGAATGGTTTGATTTGTGTGGATTTGTGACATTAACTTTGTTAGAATGGATGAATATTTAGATTGATTATGATTATTTCATGATTATCTAATTTTACATATTACTTATTGTTTTTATACAATCATTCTCATTATCATTATATATATTTCTTATATATATATATATCAATTAGTATTTTATTTAGGGGGAGTTAGAGTTAGAATTAGAGTAAGATTTAGTGTCAGAGTTATAGATTTAGGTGTTTATTTTTGTTGATGACAAAGGAGGAGAAATATATATAATTTAGGCATAGATTAAGGGGAGTTTTGTAACCCGAGGGGAGTAATATTATATTTTCTATACGGAGTTGTCATCATAAAAAAGGAGGAGATTGTTAGTACCTTAGGTATTGGTTTTGATGATAACAACTATAGGACATTATATAAAATATAGATACAAATGTTTTATCAAGTTATATATAGTATATAATGCAGGATATTAGATGGGTGTTGATTAAGAAGATTGTATCAAGAGTAGATTCAAGATGTTGATATAGAGTTTCAAGAGTCGGAGAATGAAGACTCATGGGTATTGAAGAGTTCAAGATTTCAAGATATTCCAAATAAGTTATAGAGTCATAGAATTTATATTAAAAACCTTGTAGCACTTTCATGATCTCTCTCTCCTTCTCTAATTTTGTTTTAAATTGTTTTTCAAATATCCTGGTTTTAAAATAAGCTTTTCAAAATATTTCTCAAAATTATTTTCAATCTCTTATACTTATAATGATATTATTTTAGTGTTTTTAAGTTTATATATAAATTGAATTTTTGTTTATACTTTAATAAGTTATAATTATATTGATTATATATATATATATTATTTACATTGTATTAAAATTTTCTAAATTATTATATAAAGTTTAATTAAGTTTTGCTATGACTAAAATATGTATAAACTATGCTTAAATGATTTTACAAAGTACCAAACTATTTTAAAAAATAAAGAGTTTTTAAAATAATGTTTTAAAATATTTTCAGTTTTTTAAAAATAATGTGTCGACATACTCTATGTATGCGTGTCGACATAGTGGCCGATTTTTTCAAGATTTAAATTTCAAAAGAAGTGTCTTTCTGCCATATCTCGTCACGAATGGATATGACCGTTGTTCCTATATAAATACTAGACTTTCAAACGAATTTTTCATCATCATTTTCTTGTTCATCTCTCCTCCTTCCACTCTCCCATTTTCTAAATCAAAATATACCCAAATTCTGGCGAAATTCAACCAGAATCAAAGTCAATCATCACTACCTTAATTCTCCTTCATCAACTCTCTAATTTCTCTCACCTCTATCATTCAAACCAAGATCAAAGTGCTATTCAAGAGTTATAGTATTAATTGTAATCAAGATCAAAGATCTGAGTCTGTAAAACTCTATCAAATCATACTACTATACTTTTGGGTGTGATTGTAGTCCATAAAATCAATTGGGTATGCTTAGTAATCCATAATTCTGGTGGGTGTGCTTGTATCCCGAAAATCAAATGACTCTATCCAGAGGTTGGGATTCTGGATGGTGTGTCTCGTTGCCTTGAAATTGAGATTGTATTTGCATTTACTAGTTGAAAAGAAATCCGTACAAAGAATTGTGCGGGATTGGATGTAGGGTAACTCCAAACTAGTTTAAATTCCGGGTGTGTTCTTTCCTTTTTACTTTTACTACATTTACTTTTATCTGCACTTTGATTCTAGGATAATTTATGTGATTGTTATTACATCATTCCAAGTAAAATCTTAAAGAATTTGAAAAATATTCATATAATCCATTTAACACTATTCACCCCCTCTAGTGTTAATTTAGCCCTAAGATCCCTTTTTCGCTGATTCACATTCTCTAAGGTAGCAGCACCGTTGACTCACTTGACGAAAAAGAATCAGACTTTTACTTGGGATGCGAGATTTGACCAAACATTTGTGAGTCTAAAGGAGAAATTGACGAGTGCACTAGTATTGACTAATCCGAGCGCGAAAGAGGAGATGATGACATGTACTGATGTGTGTGTATCGAATTGGGCACGGTATTGATGTAGAGAGGCAAATTTGTCGCATATGCTAATCGACAGATGAAACCACATGAGAAGATATACCCAATCCATGATTAAGAGTTAGCATTGATTGTGTTTGTGCTGAAGATTTGGAGGCACCATCTTTTAGGAGAGTGATTCGAGATGCTCACCGACCATAAATCATTGAAGCGCCTCTTTTCACAAAAGGATCTTAATCTTCGTCAGCGATGATGGTTCAAGTTCCTGGCCTTCTATGACTTTGATATTGCATATACACCAAGTATAGGTAATGCAGTTGCTGATGTCTTGAGTATGAGAATGCCATCTTGGTAGCTATGTTCCTAGAGTGGACACAGTTAGAATATATTACTGGTTATGATTTCCGATTGAGATGCAAACTAGAGCCAGAGATGTTGGCAAGCTTGACTATCAGACCTGCTCTTATTGAGCCAAGTTGTACTAGTCAAAGGTGCGGTGCCAGATTAGACAAGATCATTTCTATGATTGAAGCGGGAGTAGAGTCTAAGGATATGGGACAGTACAGACTAGACCGAGACGGTTGGCTCCATAAAGACGGGAGATTGTTTATTCCTGACATCGGTGAGTTAAGGAATGATGTGCTCAGAGAGTGCAATCATTCGAGATTGACTATACATCCCGGCGGTAATAAAATATACCATGATATTAAAAGTGTTGATGGGCTGCCGAGGACTCGAGCAAGGTACAACAACATTTGGGTCATAGTCGATCGATTGACCAAGAGCGCCAGATTTATGCTAGTCAAGTAGATCGACAGCCAAACTAGCCAACTTGTATGTAAAGTGGATAGTATGATTCCACGGCATGCCAACAAGCATTGTGAGTGACCGAGATCGTTGTTCACTAGTGGGTTTTGGAAGAGCTTATATGAGGCATTAGGGACAAAGATGCACCTCATCACAGCTTATCATGCCTAAATTGACGGCCAAATTGGGAGAGTGAATCGTATCTTGGAGGATCTCTTGCGGGCTTGGATACCAGACTTTGGAGGCTCGTGTGATGATCATTTAACCCTATTGAATTTGCATACAACAATAGTTATAAGCCTAGCATCTGTATGGCACTATTCGAGGCATTATATGGCCGACCATGAAAGCTCCTTCTTGTTGGTGGGAAGCGGGCTAGAAACTGATACTGGGGCCAGATATGATTATAGAAACATCGAAGAAGATTGAGATCATTCGGCAACGAATGAAAGCTACCCAAGACAGATAGAAAAGCTACTCTGATAAGAGATGTCGAGATTTAGAGTTCTCCATCGATGATACGGTATTTGTCAGGATCTCTCCATTGAAGAATGTCATTCGGTTAGAGTGAAGTTGGAACCGAGATTTGTTTGTCCTTTTCTGATATTAGAGAGGATTGGGAGCCTTTCTTGCAGAGTAGACTTACCTCAAAGAATAGCATGACTGCATAATGTCTTCAATATTTCTCAGTTGCAAAAATTTGTGCATGACCCAGGCATAACTATCGCACCAGATTGGCTAGATGATATCAAAATTAAACCAGAGGCTTCAAGACCTTGTAGGCCTATTCGTATTATTGGACATGATACAAAGCAACTTAGGAGGAAGATGGTAAAGTTAGTGATGGTTCGGTGGAGTGATAGTAAAGGCAATTGCACTTGGTATACCAAGGAGAATATGAGAACAGCATATCCAAAGCTCTTTACTTGTTGAGATTTCTTATTTATCGCTTTACTTTCACTTATGATATCATGAAATAGACCATGGCATAGTATCCTGCATGCTAGGATAGGCTTAGATGCTTTCATTTTCATTTATTGCTATGTATGCATGTTTGATGTGTGATGATTTCCTATGCTTTTATATGATTGTTAGGCATACGGGATGACCCTATTGACTTGATTATGAATTTTGGGGGCGAAATTCTTAAAGGGGAGGGGTGGAGAATGTAACGACCCATATTCTATGCATTGGAGGATCGTAAAATATTTATATTATTTTCAAATGAGGTCATATGGTTCTAATACTTTGAAGAATGACTCTTAGGGACATTTCACACATCCATGATTTTTTGGCGAATTTCTTTGTGACCATTTGACCCTATAAATCTTATGTGGTCTATAACTTTTGATAGGAGTTGAGTTGGGATCTAAAACCACTTACATCAAATTCGAATGATGGTTTCCCTTTCTGTAGGGTGGTCATATTAAGATGGGCTCATCCTTTTTGAGTTATGGCTGTTTGAATTTTTCTTTGATTTTAAGTAGCTTAAGTGGGTATTTAGGGTCATTAGCTATGAGGCCCATAACCCATTTCGGTTTTGGGGTAAGTGAAGACTGATGAGACCTCATACACATCATTTTACAACTCCCAAAAATAGTTAAATAACTCCATTGACCAAAAAGCAACCCTTAAACATACTTTAATTAGCCAAATTACGTCATTAAGAGAAGGTTAGCATGATTAACACTTAGGATTAGAGATTTTCTATTGGAGAAGCTTTGGATTTTCTGTTTTCTACTATTCATTTGGGGATTTGGGTTTTGCTTTGGATGAAGGTGAGTGATTATATTTCTCACTTACTAATTAGGCCATTTTATACCCTAAATGATCTTTTAGAATTTATTTTAAGATACTAAAAATGTTTCTATACCATATTACACCATATATGTGAATTTTAGATGATTTGGACTTGATTTGCAAAAACTTGTTCTTATGATCCCTAACCATGTTCTTATGGGTCCCTAACCATCTCCTTTGATTTAGATTTGTTTAAAATGATATTTGGATGTTTGGCTTTTATTATTGCTTATATATGATGAATGTATGATTGTTTGATGTTTGAATGGTTGGAAATGCCTACCGAATGGTGATTTAGTTAGAACGGGGCTATGGATCGGAGGCGATCCATAAATTCTAATCCGAAGTAGGCACGGTCGATGTGAGGGAATAAGGATGGTCTCATAAGATTGCACAACAAGTTTCAAGCCAGTTGGAGTTCATATGGTCAAGATATGGGTATGCAAAGCATGATTGGTAAAGGATCGGAGGTATGGAACAGTGGGAATTCAAAGGCATGGATCGGCGAGACTCAATAGAATGGATCACTGGAGTAGCTTTGAGTATGGCTTGGGGTATGGGAACATGGAGGCAAGAGAGTGGAGTCAATGTCAAGCGATTTTGGCTAAGTAGGGATCAACCCTATGGATCGGTACCGATCCATAGGGTTTAGCCCATTTCACTCACAAACCATTTTGAAGTAAAAAGGAGTACACAGGAGCTTTAAAATGCAGTGAGGGATCGGTCTCCATGGATCGGTACCGATCCATGGAGGTTGGTCAAATCAAGGCACAATCGATAGGGGAATGGGAAGGTGTGTAGGAGTTCATGTGTGAAGTGTGGGATCGGTAGCGATGGTTCGGTGGCCATGGATCGGTGAGGATTGTTCGATAGTCGTGGATCGGTACCTATCCATGACTTTTATTCCAAACTTGATGCTACCGATATGGGGTGATAAGGAAGGCCCTATAAGACTACGTTGAGAGTTTCAGATCATTTGGAGTTCATGATCGAGCTATAGTCGTTTGAAGATGAATAGCTATACTTCGGGATACAGAGTAGCCGGATTGAAGGAACAATTGGAGGAAGGTTACGGGACACACGATGACATTTTATGACTGATGATGGCTGTCTAGAAAAGTTCCCAACTACGATGACTTTAGACAGGAGTCGCGAGGACAGTTCCAAGATGGGCTCTACTATGGATGACATGTGCAAAGGGATCATTGGTATTCATAGTGTTTTGATGCATACTTGTAAACCAGGGGTATGTTAGGACGCTCATTTGGGTTTGTGATGATTGCCCCAGACCACACGATGTTTCGATCTGTTTACCTTGGATCGACGCAATGATAGTCTAGTCTTTTACCAACCGAGTGGCATGGATTCGAGTACCGAGAAACCATGGACGTTGAGTAGTCCCTGACTATTGCGATGGGATCATACGAGTATCATATATATATGTAACGTACTGGGTAAGTGAACAAGAGGATATATGATGGATGCTAAGTTTATTTGATTGTTTTATCACCTTAGGGATTCACATGATGTAGATAATACCGATGCATATATCTGGACACCCCTGTACTTTGACATATGGAATACCCATGATGACTATCATAGAGTAGCGTACATTTTTTTATATGTGCTAATTTTGTGGATGCAGGGACAGGTCAGGTATGATTTTCCATACCATTTGTCCTAGTTTATTACCTTTATATTATTTGAGATTTCTATCGCTCACACCAGACTGTTGTCTAACCTGGGGTTTTATGCTTTGCTTTTTAATACTCTAGGTAGTCTTAAACTGGTAGATTAAGGACATCGGGCCCGATGAGCACGTGGAGCTGGACAGGTGGCGAGCCGGAGGCTATTCTCATATTATTATTATATGTACTCATTTTTTATACCGCTGTACAACACTATGGAGCTTGCTAATGCCTTATTATTTAGAGATAGTTTATGAGTTGTTATTTGATGTATAAATCTCTTACTTATGTTGTTTTCTGTATGGATCTATATACTCTGATGTAACGATTCATTTAGTTATTTATTGTCTTGCCTGTTTTATATATGGATGTTTAGTACTATATTTTATTTAATCTGTTGTGAGATATACCATAAGTTCTATGTTGCTCATTTACTTTACAATCATTGATGATCGTCCTATATCTATCAGGCACCATTACGGTGCACTATACAGGTACATTGGGTGTCCACGGTGTAGGCGGTCATTACAGCTTAACAAAGAGGCCTCGTTGACATCGACATCTAAGATTGACTCAATGTGTGGTTGTTTCGCCTAGACTTGAGCTAGCCCGACTACCCTAGAACCTCAGTGGCCGTCTCGACCAAAGTTTGAAGAAGCTCATGCATGCTTAACTCATCCATTTTTTAGGCCGTCAGAAGACTGGTGACCCTCCACCTTTTATTATCCTTCAATAAACTTTGCCTCATTGGAAAAGAAATAAGATAGCTCCTCTCCCATCCTTCATCTCTTAAAATGAATTGAGTCTGGTTTGGCAACAAATCCCTGGGGATATAGAGACTGGACATCCATTCGGTGCCACTGTAGGATTCTGGGCCAAGGACAATGATGGCCCCCCATAGGTTGGTGCCCTCCTACTAGACATGTGTTTTGACTTCAGTATCGACGTTCAAGGCTGAGAATTCTAGCTGGACTGCTATAATTTGAAAAACGAGAAAGTTAGACCATAGATGAAATAATATAAGTTAAAAAAGCAAGCAACGAAAAGAATACCAGTGGATCTACTCTCAGTGCGGCCCTGCCGCCTCCTCCTAATCAGAGGTAGGCCAGGAGGAGGGACTTAGTTTCACTATTACTAATTTGTGCCCTTTAGAGGTTTGTATGTCATGAGACACAATGATGTGTGGTTCGTATTGGTTGGAAGACTTGGGGGGAGAGGGACTTCATCAAAAGAGTTTGTGCTCATCATTGTATCTAGGGCTTGCACCTAACTATCTATCCTCTTTGCCTCTGACATCTCGGGCATGCTAGAATAATTAGAGGACTATGAAATTTTACTTTCAACGAATAAGGCTCCCATCCTTATGCCCTCATGTCCAGTTGCGGTCCTCTACATTTCCTGCTCAGCATACTCAAATAATCGAGGGTCGTATACATGCCACTCTCCCTCATCTTCTTAATGCTAGCGGTCAACCTTTGGCCTTGGGTCAGCTTCTATTGTCTTCTCCTCAACCTTTTCCACGATCGATTAGGGGTCTCTCTATGACCACCCCTATTCTTGTGGTCATAGGTTTGTTCTTCTTTGCTTACCAGGCCTCTTGCCTCCCTTTTAGCATTATTTGCTAGGACCCAATAGCTCAACCCAACATAGATATTCATCTGTAAGAATAAGGGCCAATTTTCTTTTCTCTTTTCTCATCCTTTCTATCCGTTCCATTTGATCTATGAAGCGGGACTGGCTCTCCTTGGTTTCTTCAAGGGATATTACATCAGAAAACTAAAGTTAGAAATAAATAAAAATAACTAAGATTCGAGATGTAAATAAAGGCAAGTAGATTAGCTAGGACCATGAACCCCTGCACTAGGAGGTAGGCGTTGATGACACAAAGAAGTACTGGTCTTGATATATAAATACCTTTCCTGGAAGGTGATAGAAAAGAACTGGGACGTTGCAGGCCTGCTAGTGATAGTACCAGCTGTTTGGGGGCATATATCTATTTCGACGGCTTGAATGCATACCAAATGAAGAGTGGGTTGGGCACTATAAGGCCCAGATCATAACAGAGAATTTATGGCCATACTAGGAGATTATAAGTATTGGGTATTATTTATGTAGGTGCCATTTGGTGAGCATTCAGAAAGCGAGTGAATAAGGATAAAGTGGAAGGGTCCTACTACACCACATATAGGGCATGGATCATATAAAGTAGCTGGCCAAAAGCTGGTTGGGTCTGTTTATGTTTAAAGGTAAACTGGCTTGATCCCCAATGCCCCGTGCTAAGCCAATTCTTCGGACAATTGATCCATGTCGCATCTAACCTTTCAAGAACAAATCGTAAAGATACACTCTTTAGAAGAAGCCCCACCAACTATCATTTTTCTACCTTTGTCCATTTGTAACATCAAGAATAACCTAGTTACTAAAATGCTTTGAAAAGGCAAAGGAATATACTAGATTATGGTAAGATATCCATAATATATGCCGAAGCAACCCAAAAAAGCTATCCATAATATAGGCCCAAGCAACCCAAACTTCGACGCATCCATAAGAGGAGCATAGTAGACATAAGTTCGACCACTTTATTAAGTCCCTCACCTTAGTGACCTATCATCCTATGGAGACCACGTGGCCCACCTAACTCATCGCCTTAACCTACTTAACACCACATACAGATCATGGCCTATAACCTGACTAAAGCTTCTTCTTCCTTTCTTTGACATGTTTTTCCATTGTTAGTTCACATGTTTTTTCTTTATTAGTTCTCAAGTGGTCAAAATAATTTGACAATAATCGATTAATGTTGAATCCTCAACATCGACAGGTTATTGTCCTTTTTGGGAACTCTCTAAATTATAGAAACTATAAATGAAAAAAAAGGTTAATCGACAGGGAAATAATAAAAATCACACTACCAAATTTCAAAAAATAGAAGCGTATGATAATGGTACTAAATCAACATTGAAGTAAAAGAAAAGGAGAAGAAGATAACACACTGATTAGAGAAGGAAGTTGTCGAAGAAATCGAAAGGATTCTTTGAGTAAGCTTGAAGTTTTTCTTTAATGGTGAAGTTGTAAACGCTCAATAAAGTAAGGAAATGGAAGTGGTGGCAATTTATATAAGTTTGGCTTTTGATCTACGTAGTTAGATGGAATGGGTGGGAAACAATTTCATTCATCTATATTTAACTGATTACCATGTTACATAGATAGTCATGTCTCCAAGGTGTCTCTGTGCCATCTCAAATATCGAGTCGTCATAGCCATTAGAAATGCGGCATATGTTGTTAGCATTAAATGCATAAAATGACAAGTCTATTTCTACTCGCAAAAGTGAAATTGAGGGAAAATGTTGCTTGATTATCTCAAAAAGGAAACATATCGGTCCGCTAAGCTTTCAACACCATTGTCACATAAACATCTAGCCTCAACAACACTCAATCTATCCCACCAGCTATGCAAGTGCCTTGTAGTAGCCCTCAATGTGTCGAAAGCCCCAACACTTAATGTGACTATGTAGTAGACCAACTAGATTTACGCTAAGAAGGTTACCTCGGGACACACATACAAATCATCTAGCTCACCTTGTCCTAACGTACCTACCCGCAATATGCAAGTGTCCTTCTCCGGCTTGCCTTTCGAGCTCCTCGATCTTCACCACTAACCACTCCCTTAAAGATTGGCCCGCTCCAATCATGATGTTTTGTCCTGTCTCAGTAAGCCTCTAACAAAAGCACTTGGTTACCTTTGTAAAAAGATGCAACGACCTTATACAGTTCCACCGATGAGGTTAGCATAAAACAATTCATCTGACAAAAGCATCATTCTATAGCAACCACTACTTGTCCTTCTTTGTGCACATGGCGACGACGTCACTATTCAATACAATATTTTGTCCCTATGCCCCCACTTTGACACAAGCATGCTTCGATGTGGCTCGCCAGCTGGCCTTCATCTAAACATCTACTCCATCTGGCCTTATAGCTACACCGCATCTGAACATTACAGTTCCATTAATGGTCATAAGGACTTCCCAGGTTCATCGCAGTAATCTGAACCATCCAATCTCAACGGCTATAAATACAACTTTCCACGAACCTGTATAGTAATCAAATTTTCATTACTTGCATACAGTGGTGGCTTATGTGATTCAGGCTCTTATAACCAACTCAAAGATAATAGAATCAATTATTGAAGTGGATGCAGATTAACTTGATCGAACCACTCTAAATTTTTTGTCTCTTTACTTGCATTATCATTGAGTACCTCTTCATATTACATTTATTAAGCATGATATTAGCAAGTTACTTTTGTTAATATCTATTCCAACATAAAATTCCGAGGTTGGATAGAATTTAATCAACATATGGGCCTTGCAGCAACAATATGGCAAAAGTTTTATTGGTAAGTATATTTTACATTTCCTTGACAACCAGTAATTTATTTCATTTAGTATACTTAATCAATAATTTCTTTATCAATTATATTTATGGTGCAAATTTATGTAGATAATTTTAATATCAATATGTTCTTGTACTTATTAGACCGGTTTATTATATTTATCTAATAAAGTTCCCACTAAATTTTTCTTATCTTAGAAAACCCAAAAGAGATACCGGAATTTTATAAATTTCTTTAATGAGTATTAGGATTCATTTATCATGTTACTATGACCTTAAGAGTGCTCAAAAAATCATCGTCCCTAAAATAGGAAAATAACCATTTACTAATTATATTCGATATAACTCCTAATATACATTCTTCACAATGCTCCTAATCATCTATATGATCTTGAGGGTTCTTAACAAATCGTGAAGTACATTAGACGCTCTAGACCCATCATTTTGTAATATCCTAAGGGGAGCTATGAAACCATTGAGGGTGATCAACAAAGTTACATACCATTCTTATATATATCTATATAATGTACACATCATCTTCAATATTTCATGGCTTTAGGGCGCTCAAAAACCATGGATATGAAAGGTACTCTATTTATATTATAAATGATAGAGAGCTTTATCAATTTAAATTTATAATTTAATTTAATTTTTTATAGTCTTATCAACTATTTAAGGAAGGTGAGTATGTAACAATTATAACTCATGATGTTATATATCACTAATATACATCTAGTTTATACTTCCTTAAGTCCCATGGGTTTTATTTATGCACATAATATATATGTAATTTTAATTATAATATTTATAGTTTAATATTTGAAAATGGATAATTTATTAAAGACATTAAAGAACACAATAAAGAGTTCGCCTCCTTAAAAAAACCTGACTAAAGTAGTAAGGAAAAGAGTGCGACACCCCTTATTAAATACAAACTAACTCTATTTAAGGGAAAAAACAAAAATACGTCCCCTCACATTTCAACGTCCACCCGGCCTAACCCAGTACAAAAAAAACACAAACCCCAATTTTTCACCATCTTCATCTTGTTTCTTTAGCATGAGTCATTTCGCTCTATTCCCCATCTTTGAAAACACTCCATGTCTACTTTGCTCAAATCCATATCCAATATCTCTCACACCACTTGGAATGTGATGTCAGTTTCCAACAAATTACATCCTTGTTTCACTGAGCATGATTTGTTAGCAAAAATATGATTGTTTCATTCTAGCCAAATATGGTGAATAATCAAAATAGCTGCTGTATAAACAATATCTTGCATTCTGGTCTTACGAGCAATCAATAAAGTGATTTGATTAAATCTTTGATAAAGATCTTCAGTATAAGAAGTTTGGATCTAAAGCCTAGCTGTTATCTTATTCCAAAGATAAGCACTAAACTCGCAATCTAAAAATACATGTTTATGTTTTTCAAATCCCTTCTTACATAGTGCATAAATTTGATCAACGTATATTTCCTATGTTGTAAGTCTATCAGTAGTAGGTAATCTGTTCAAATATTCCTTATAAGTTGAAAAGTAAAACTTCTTTGAATTTGTTTTATGCCTTACTATTTGGCTCCATGTTGTATTTGCAAGATGTTCTCTAATCTATTTTCACACTAATGAAAATTGAAATGATTGCTTATTACATATTATCCAGTATTCTTAGTCTTTGTCACTTTCAATTTGAACTTGATTAATTTGTGATGTTACTTCTCTGGTTATGTGATTTAGTTCTGGATGTAGTGTGCTATACCTCATGATAGTAGTAACATATAATTATGCATCTAATGCATCATGAACTCTCTACCAACCTAGTAAATCCACCAAAGAATTGTGGTTGAACCATGGATCAAACTATAATGATGTGTCTTTCCCATTCACTAACATTTATTTGGAAGTTGTGATGCTTGATTTCTTTACCTTAATATCTGTTTCATTATTCCAAAAAAATTATTATCGGTTGCGATGGCCTTAAAGTTTTTATTCTTTAAATACTTAAAGTGCATCCACTTTGACAATAAGTCACATTTAGTAAGCAACATCCATACCTACTTTATCACTGTTGTTTTCCTGAGACCAGAAAGTAGCCTTAAACCAATTCCACCTTATCTTGTGTCTACGTAAAATTTTGCATGAAATTTTATGTCTTTCCTCTAGAAGAAATTAGATTACTTTTTTCAACTTTATTCAGTACTAAACTAGGCATATAATATATAAGGACCCAATAGAGGACTATTGGTGTAATTGTACTTTGAATAAATTTCACCCTCTCTACTATAGATATTAGAGCGCTATCCCATCGTTCCAGTTTATGTGAAATTTTATCTATCAATGAGTTACATTGAGATGCAAGTAGATAATCAAACGATAAAGGTACCTCCAAATATTTGATTGGTAGAATAGTAGTAGGGATATGTAGAATCTAACCAATTTATTGTACTAAACTACTGAAGAAAACCTTTGATTTCAACTAGTTTACATGCAAACCCACTATTTGTTCCATTAAAGAGAAAATATTCTATATTAGCATTTGAAGTTGTGGCTGCAAAAAAGATCATAACAATATCATCAGCATAAAGTAAATGAGATATTATAGCATGAACTTTATTCATTGGTTCCAACAACCCCTTTAAATATAATCCTCTATAGTAAATAAGAAGAATTCCATTGCAATACAAAATGATTATGGTGATAAGGGATCTCCTTGTCTCAAACCCCGATTTATAGTAATAAATCCATTTGGTATGCCATCAATAAGTATCGAAAAACTTGAGGTGCTGATCCGCTCATATATGATATTTATAAAAGATTGTGGAAATCCCATTAAATGCATCGTGTAACATATAAATTTTATGTTTACCATATCATATGCCTTTTGTAAATCAATCTTTATGCATATCTTATGTTTTCCCTTCTTCTTGAAATCTCTAATTAGGTCATTTGCCAAAAGAATATTCTCCACACTATTTCTGCCTGGAAAAAATGTTGACCGATTTTCTTCCATAAGAAAAGGTAGAAATCTTTCATCATGTTACAAAAAAAATTTAGAATCTATGTTATAATAGCATTTGCACAAGGAATTGGTCTATAATCAGAAATAGTTTAAGGCTTGTCTTTTTTTGGTATAAGTGTAATAAAGTTGTGATTCAATCCTTTGGATAATTTCCCTATTTTCAGCATTTCATCAAAAGTTTGATATAATTCTAGCTTTATTAAATCCCAGTGCAATTTGAATTTTTTACAGAGAAACCATCAAGACCTAGGCTTTTAGCATCATGCATCAATAGAGAAAGTTGCTTCTTTGATTCCATCGTGTGTGACTTTGGTAGATAAGTAATTGTTTCCATGTTGATTATTTTGTATTCTTGGTTGAATAGATAGAAGGAAAGTAGATAAATTACCACTAAATAAAGCAATATATTAGTTGATGGCCTAATTTGCAGTTTGTTTATTGTCATATATAAATTATCCGTTCTCCCATAATAAGCCTAAATTTTGTTTATTTGTTTTCTCATTGCCATCTTTGCACATAAAAGTTTTGAATTAGTATCTCCACATTTGCAACCGAAGTAATTTGCTTTGTTTTTTTATTATTTTCATGTTACTTTCCAAATTCTTTCTCAACACGGTAATTATTTCCTATATATGATTATAAAGAAAATTGTTTTCTAGATCATTATCAACTAGTTGAATGAAGAATTATAATCTTCTTTTAGTTTCTGAACTGGATCAGATTTTTGTCTTGCCTTGTTCCATTGCTTTAATTTTCTTATTACTATCTAAAGTTTATATATGAACATGTGTATTGCATCTCCCTAAGTTATTGTTTTAAATTCTTTAATTATGCAATCATTGTAAACTTCTTGATAACATAATGTGTTTATGTCTCTGAGTGGTCTTCCTTTCGAAAGTTTGTTTTAAGGTGCAAACTATATAACAAGAAGGGTATGATCACTGTAGAAGGTAGGTAATACAATGTTGATGATTTTTGGGAATGTCGGCATAAACTGTAATGATTATTTTTTCTTACTCCTAAAGACGACACTTAATACTTCCACGGTATTTGTGTGTTGATCATCCAAACATCTAAAAAGCATACCATTGGGGTAAAAGAAAAGAAAAGACAAGGAGAAAGAAACATAGATTCTTACAACACATGGAAATCTTATATAATAGAACATAAGATGGTATATTCAGTTACTCCCAAAATGAAACATCAGAGTTACAATAAGTACTAACTTTAGCTAGGGACGGTTATAACTACCTACACCCACAATGCTAATACATAAATATATACAAACTGCAGCAAAAATAATAGATAACTAGATAATGATGAAGCCTCCTGCTCCATGCTCCTCCAAATTGCATCCGTAAGAACCAATGCTACTTGGCTACTTAAAAATTACAGGACCCAAGAGTTTAAGGGAAAGAAAAAAATCTCTTGGTCAAACATGGGTATGGTGTGAGTAAACTCAAAAAATATGAATTTTTATATTATAAAACCCTTTCAAAATAATGGTATCTCGTAAGACCGCGGCACATAAACACGGATGAGTTTTTACCTTACGATAACCAAACCATTTTTAATAGAAAATCTTGTGCTATTATAATAATGTCCAGGGTTAAAAATAAATATATAACATAGCCGAAATGGTTACATTAGTTACATTCAATGACATATTTAGTATAAAACCAAGTCCGTAAAGCATGTAGTGGAAAATGGATTCCAGCAATAACAAGGCAACTAGGGTACCGCTTGCCACAGTACACCTCTAGAAAATGTACCGATGTCACAAACCTTACAATCCTTACCAATACAGAACAGACCTACCCATTCCTGGATGGTACTGAATATAATCATCCCTCAGTTGCGATCAACAACTGTACTAGGCCCGAAGCATACATCCAAATAAATATCGATCTAAATTAGGGATAGTCATACCCTAATGCTAGCGAACCACATAGCCCTACTGTAGATCCCATTTTTATTCATTCCCGAGTGTGAGGCTCGAGGCAAGATTACCTTTCCTTTTAGCAAACCATCTTGGAATGCTAACACTGTCCTCCAGGCAACACTGCAGTGCCAGCATTCATCCATACAATTTTGTTCCAGGATTGAACAAAACCAAAGGCACCACTTCTACTACACCCATTCTTGAATCACCCTCGGGATTAGTAGCAAGTAGCCCTTGCACTTCAAATAACTACGTCTTCGATTTCCATCATCTTCAATATGTCTCCAATTCGAGCGCTCATGCTGGTTCGAAGTGGTTTTTGGATAACCTATCTGATCCTGGTCCCTCTGAATCAACAATCGAAAGTTTTCGGTCAACTCAATCAGGGTTCTTTTAGAAGTAAGTAGACGATATAAGAGTCCTAAGTGGATATCAAATATTCACCCTTAAAGCAAGAGACATTTCAACGAAATGAGTTCTCCCTAAGGAATCTCAAACCATATGAAATCGTGAAGCATTCATATACTTCCTAAGACAAATTAGGTCAAGTTATTGATAGTGGAAAACGACAATATGGTGTAAGTATATAATTTTCATATGGAAAATCGAACATTATATACATACCAACGCTTTTCGATTTCAGCCTCATGCTATCCCTCAATTAACAATGAAGCCGGTCAAGATGGGGTATTACTACTTCTCAAACCTTGACTCAACAACATTCTTAATTCTCACAGATAGAAACGGGCTTCCATACCTTTAAATTTAGTGTCAAGTATAAGATGAACTACCTTCCATATAATTAATCATAAAATATTCATCGAAATTAACCCTCTTATACTTATCACATTTTCAACATTTCGACTTACTTATCTCTCGCCTAGAATCGAAGCCAGGTAAGTTAGAGCCTTGGTTGCATATCAAAACCTTGCCTTGGGCACTCCAATTCAAGATCTCACAGATAGAGGAAAGTCTACTCATCGGCTTTTAATGCTAAATATAATATGACTTACTTTTTATATACATGTCAACATATTAGCACTACTTATCATATTCATTTTATGTTACTTAACAGCATAAACAAAGATATCCCTTGTTTAAAACAAAGTCTTCTTAAAATAAATTGGAAAACCAACTCCATATATTTATTTCTAGTCTTTAATTTCAAACAAGTACTTTTTATTGGTTAGAAATGAAGCCGTTCTAGTTGATGTATTATTATTAACTAAAGTAACTTGAATCAATATCATAATTCCTTTAAATCGAAGAACAATTAACTTATTGTAAAATAATTAAAATAAATTGATTATACTCATAGAATAAATTACACTCATCACCTAAACTTTAAATCCATTTGATTTGGTGAAGCAAATGGAAACCTTGATTGCCTTAAAGATGAAGAGGGTATTTGGTTACTTTCTTTAGTTTGTGAATTGACTAAAATGATATATGGACTTGGGTATTTATTGGTGAAGAGAAATGTACTTTAGTAATTACTAAACCTCATATAGCCTAACCTGATTCGACCAAAATTTGGTCCAATGGTAACTCTCTGCATGTCATGACCTGATTCGGCCACGTTTTGGTCCAATGGCAGCCATCCACATGGCATAACCTGATTCGACCATATTTTGGTTGAATGACAACCATCTGCATAGCACAACCTTATTTGGCCATATTTTGGTCCAATAGCAATCATCCGCATGGAATATCATTATGCTATTTTGTTTTATCAGGTAGGTCATTATGCTATTTTGTTTTATTAGGCAGGTCATTTTACTATTTTGTTTTATTAGGGAATTTCTTTTCTTATTTCCTAAGAAGTAACCATTCTCATTTTTTATATTAGGCAGTGATAAGTTTGAAAAGTGTGGTCTAGTCAGAGAGTAGAAATTTTCAAATTTTCTTCTTATTCTTAATTAAATCGGTCCCCCTAACCACCTTATAACTCGAACTGCCTTTAAATTAACATTTTACATCCAAAAAAAACACCAGAGACAATTTACCCAAATTTTATTTGTGTTATAAAATCTATTATTTAATCATTTAAAAATATATTAAATACTCATATTTAAAATGACTAAATTTAGGTTATTACATTACTCCCCCTTAATAGAAGTTCGTCCCTAAAGTTAACATTCAAAGAAGATAACTCAATAAGAACATATATCATATACGATGAAAATACATATAAAAGAAATACATGATAACTGACTACACCATAGACGGTGAGTACTATCGATACAATATATGCAAACTACTCATCTATCAACAACTCGGGATAATCCTTTCTCATGCTATCCTCAGTTTCCCAAGTATAGCCTTTAGCATCATCGCTCTACTGAAGCTTGACCAACCTTAGGCCTTATTATGCAATTGTTTTACATCACGATCCATGATACGAATAGGATGCTTTATAATGGTCAAGTTCGACTCCACTTCTAAGTCTTCCTAAATAGCTGGCTCAATAATTAGTGTCGGATCATGCACATATTTTCTCAAATATGATACATGGAAAACATTGCGTATGCCAAACAATCTCTCAGGCAACTCAACTCGATAGGCAAGTGGGCCAATCCACTTAAGAATTTGAAAAGGTCCAACATATTGAGGTTCCAACTTCCTTGATTTTCCAAACCGTACAACTCCTCTCATCAGAGAAACCTTCATAAAAACAAAGTCCCCTACTAAGAATTTCAAGTCTCTATGCCTATGATCTGCATAGTTCTTCTATTTATCCAGTGCTTCCTTTATCTTCCTTCTAATCACAGCTGCCTTTTCTATGGTTTCACGAATCATATCGAAACCAAGCACTAATAGATCTTCGGTTTTAACACAACTTGACGGTGATTTGCACAGTTAACCATAAAGAGCTTCATAAGAAGTCATGTCAGTACTTGCTTGGTAACTATTATTACAAGAGAATTCGACTAAATGAAGATGACCCTTCCATAAACCTCCAAAATCCAATATGCAAGCTCTCAAAAGATCCTCCAAAACTCGATTTACTCTCTCGGTCTACCCATCAGTCTCAGAATGATATGCGGTGCTAAATCTCAGCTTTGTTTCCAAAGCTGCTTACAATGCTTCCCAAAACTAACTAGTAAAGATTGGATCCCAGTCGCTTACAATGCTACTTTGAACTCCATGCAACCAAACAATCTCCTTAATGTAGATATTTGCTAAGCTTACCGTAGTCTTAGGCGGCTTTATCGGAATAACATATGCACTTTTGGTTAGTCGATCGATAAAAACCCAAACTCCTTCATTTCCCTTTCTTGATCTACGTAAACCGTCTATAAAGTCCATCAACACCTTCCTCCATTTCGAACTCGAAATCTTTAGAGGTTGCAGTAGTCCAGCAGTCCTTTGATGGTTACCTTTTATTTGCTAGTAATTTACATATTTGCTAACATGAATAGAAATATCCCTCTTCATTCCCTTCCACCAGAATACTCGCTTCATATCCTGATTATCTTCGTAACATTAGGATGGATAATTAGTTTGGATTGACGGCATTGTGTTAATACATCTTGCCTAATTCCATCGACATTCGGCAAATATACCCTTCCGTTCATCCTCAATATTCCATGGTGATCAATCTCAAAGCTTAAACAATGTCCCTTGCCTATGTCCTTGATGATTTTCATTAAACGGCTATCTTCTCTTTGCTTGCTTGCAATTTTATCGAGGAGAGTCGGAGTAACTTCTAGATGAGCCAAAACTGCATGCCTTCTACTTAGTGCATCGGCTACTGCATTGGCTTTCTCGGGCATATATAAAATATCCAGATAATATGCTGTAAGGAATTTTAACCAACGTTGTTGTCTCATGTTCAAGTCCTTCTACATGAAAAGATATTTCAAGGATTTGGAATTTGTGAAGAGCTCGAACTTTTCACCTAGTAAGTAATGCCTCCACATTTTTAATGCAAACATAGTGGCTAAAAATTCTAAGTCTTGTGTTGCATAATTATGCTTACAATGTTTCAGTTGCCTACAAGCATAAGCGATAAATCTTTCGTGATGCACTAAAACCGCACCCAACCCTAGACCATAAGCATTCGTATACACTATCAACCCTTCACCTCCATCCGGGATAGCTAGGATGCGAGAGCTTGTTAAACCCTTCTTTAACTCATCGAATGCTTCTTTACATTTTGGAGTCCAAATAAACTTAACATCCTTCTTTGTCAACTTTGTTAGGTGCACTACAACAAAAAGGACCTTTGATAGCATTAATGCATAGCGTTTCCGCATATTCCTTTTAAACACTGGGCAATGTAAGATACTCAACGCTATAAGTAAAAATATACGGTGTGGTAGACGCTGTATGATGAATAAGGCGGGAGACAATTTATTTTACGTGGGAAACTAAAAAAGCGCGTCACCTCCTAGAAAAAAGAAAACCTCTCATCTTTCCTTTAGTCGCCTCCACAAAACAACCACACTCCGTGAGATTCCTAAAACACAACACGCAGACCAAAGTTGAATCACGAAACCCTAACTACCTTCGTCAACTCTCGCGCAGCCGATCCCAACTGTGAAACTCAGCCATCAATTTGAACCGAAGTCGTCAATTTCTACCTAGAACCCTAAATCCGCGTACTCCAATTTGAACAGCAGTGAGAGGTACTACAATAGTCGTCCTCTGTTATTTTCTCTCTGTTAATTTGATTTCAGTTATGGTTGTGGTAATGTATAGTAAATAGTTTCTTTTTCGTTTTTTTTTCTACATCATTTAGGCAAAGTTATGTTATGTCTAGTTAACTACTACACTCTTCAGGTGACATTAGAGTTATGTTCACTTTTACTTACCAAGCATGATGCTTCATCCATTTTTGAATTATAAAATGAAGTTTTATCAGGGCTGCGCCTGGACCTAGGTAAATATTAGAGGTGTTCTAGCTAGGATTAAAATTGATTGGTAGTAAAGTTACAAACTCATGAAGTAAGTGAGAAGGGTTCCACCTTGGTACTTGTAAATTTATATGTGTTTTTTTCAAAGGTTGATATGAGCAGTTACAGGGCCCAAAATGTGTTAGTATTAGTGATTTTGATAAACCCTCTTTTGCACAAGTATGGCAGTGCTAATCTTACTGACTTTTCTTTTGAAGATGCCCGTTGAAAGCACTTCATGGCATTGGGCTTCATGAAATTGTGCTTCCTAGTTAATGTTGACTCTTTCAATATTTAATTTTGAAAATAATTTTTTGTATCTAGAATGATCAACTGTTGTTGCATACTGTGTAGTTGTTTTCCTAATCAATTGACCCATTTAACATGTTTGACCTTAGCCTAGAGTTGTTTTCGTTAGTATTTATTCATATCCGTAAGTTTTATATCTTTCTTCTTTTCACATAGAATGCTCTGAGCTTCGGATTTAAACTGTATGTGCCAAACAATTCGCTATCTTACCTACTAGTGAAAACGAATCATTCCACTCTGTCTGATCACTGTAACTTGTAGTAATATTGATTGCTCTAGTCGATTTCTAAGAGAAAATGATAAGAAAAAAAATGACAAAAATAGATTGAGGATGAGGAACATGACTTTGGGCTGCAGTTTGTAGACAATTGAAACAACTAACAAAACCATTTGAGCATTGGATGTTTTAAAACACGCACACCAAAAATCTTGGCATTTTAGTAGATATATTTACAATGTTACTGTTTACTGTTGTGGTTCTTCTGAATATTCCAATAAATTTTCATTTCCATAGCTTTGCCCATGATTCTATTTCTTATGATCATGAGAATTTAACTGGGCATGAACGTGGAAAAAAAATTGTATTCTATAGTTACACAAATAAACATAATTGCTTATTTCTTTAACCCAAAAATTAGTAATAAGCTTATGCTGGAGTCTCCTTTGTATTGTTTTTTCAGTTTTTGTTCTTGCTCTTCATGAGAGCTGTTTGTATAATTGCTTATTCCTTTTAAAGCCTGGCTTTGAGGAATGCTGATCAAACAATATGTTATTTTGTATTTTCCTTCTGTGGCTTTAATTTTAATTACTGCATTATATGTTACTTTGTCAAAAGTCTAAACACAAAATACTTGTTTTTTAAATCTTATACATTGTGCTATAGATCAATTTTTTCTAGGGGTCGTATCTCATAAGATGTTGTTCACTGAAGCTGTAATTTTTTTCCCATTTTCCATCCAGTATGACTGTTTATGTTTTTAACTTTTTACAAAATATGTATCATATATGTTTTGGGTTCTGTTTTGATCAGTATAAGTGATATTCCTCCTGTTACTAGATATGCATCTTTAGTTAGATACATCTGGGTGCCTAACAAACTACAAAGTAATAGATAGTTCACTGGTGCAAAAGATGATTCCACCAATAGTGTATTGCTATATGTATAAAGAAGGAGTTGTTGAATGCTTTTTCAACAGTGTACTATTGATCTTTTTCCTTTGGAATTGTGTTTTTATAAATCAAAACATTTTTTGGCGCTGTTATTTATTTCTAGCATAGCCAATGGTAAGTGAAATTTACCCCACCAAAATGGCTACATGTGTTTATTTATTCATCAGTGAACAAGTTTAAAACATTAAACAACATCACTAGATTCACCATATGGAATAACTCACAAGACACGTTGTGTGAACTATGTAGCAAAGACACAAAGAGGCGGACACTTTTTCTTCAATTATGAATGCTCTTGCATTTTACAGCAAAAATTGCAAATTCAGTCAGTGCAACTAATAGGCATAGTACCAATACTAGAGTATTTAGGGATCAATCATTCAAACAAATGTTTACACACTGACTTAATAGATGCAACAATCTCGACATTAACATGGCATATATGGCTTGAAAGAAATGCCAAGATTTTCAACAGTCAACATTTAACAAAAGAGACTAGCTTGCTTTAATCATTCAACATATCAAGCTAGTTATTACTAAATCTAAATTCCAAAGCGATGAACGTAAGAAAGGTAGTACGCTTTGTAGAAATTCTCTTGTTTGAAATCTTTGTAATAATTTTCTTTTGAAAAGTTCTCATCTATTTTGAAACGTTTGCATCTACTTTGGAACATGTTCTCGTCAAGTTTTCAAGTAAGAATTGTCGAAACCCTGGTTATTTCTTTGAAAATTCGGCCTCCTACAAGGTTTCGGCTTCTAAGGTCGTAATCTTTTGACATCAAGTTTTGATTATAGTGGCGTTTAATAACTTGAAGTCTTTATATTTCTATGACAAAATTGACGGTTTTGGATATCTATTATTTTGATATCAATTGTAGTTGATCCTTGTTAAATACTATTTTGAGGTAAAAATGCTAGTCAGATTGGCTAATTTGGTTTGCAAGCTTATTAGAGCAATGAGAACATGAAAATTTTGTATGTACACATGAATACCTGAAAGACATGATTGAATTAAAAACTGAATTATGAACATGAGGTGTACCATACTTAGAGTTTCAAATCATCTGCATTTCACACGAGATCTCATTTTCACATTTGGGCTAAGACAAAAATTTAAACGTAAATTTTATATTTTTGACATTCATCTCATCTGAGATATTAAGATCTCAACCGAAGATATAGATTGAGATGATAGTCCGGGATATGTTTCAAATATGAGATTTGACCTCAATCTTACTTTATATTTTTGAGTTTTGCTTCATTACAGTGAGAGAGCTGCTTTATTTTATCTTATTTCGGTCATTCGATTGATTGTCATAGGCATTTAAGCTTCTACTAACATAAATTTGTAGCTAACTGTAATTTATTGAATTTCTAATTGAATATTATATTGACTAGGTTGCTTTGCTTGAAATACTGAACCTCAGGATACACCCAGAGTACAAACAAGCGATTAAAAACAAAGGTTATGTTTAGCTTATTTGTGAATGTGGTTTCATCTTCACAAATTTCTTTGGTAATCCACTTTATTTATGTCACTGACTTCCAACTTTTGTGCAGGAGTGCCTAGTTATTGCTGAGTGAAGACAACGGATAATGAATCTTTCATAGTATATCTTCGTGTGCCATTTGTGATTTATTTGTTTACCTCGTTTTTCATTTTTTTCCTTATAATCTCACTAAATGTTTATTGTAGCTATATTACGAGATTTAGAGCCTAATTTGATGTGAGCATTGAAACTGAATCACATGCACCTAAAGAGTTACACCCATCATATTGTTAGTCTCTACAATAAAGATCTAGGCAGTGCCGGCCTTAATCACATGCACCTAAAGAGTAATAGCTTCCTATTTAAAGCCACATAATAAATTACGTAATTCTACTAAGTGTACTGTAGAAATTAGCACTTTCTGCAGGAAAATTACTGCAAATGTTTTCATTTGTATCTAAATCTAAGTGAGTAAACTGTACAAACATGTAAATATGTAATGAAGTACACAATGTGTCCTTACTTGGTTTTGTTGTAGGTCTCAAACCTGGGTATAGCAGGGTTCTGGTAAGCTCATTAGATCAGCACAGATTTGCAGGAGAAGATGATGAAATTCATATTGTTGCTAGTCATCTCTTCTGTCTGTTCGTTGCACCCTAGTATGTACTGATAAGCATTATGCTAATACAACTAGGTTCATTACAAAAATTGTATTGTACTTGCACATTTTTTTGAAAGATTATTATTATCAATATCCACTTTACAAGTATCCACTTTATTGATATTGTGGGAGATTAAAAGATTTTTTTAGTGTATATGATGCTATTGAACCAAGTTCGTTAACCCCATTTATAGAAATATATACCATGTCTAACAATATTTTTATTTTTCAATTTCCTTTTATTTTATACTTAACTATTTAAAATCTATTACACTGAGATTATAAATAGCTATACTGGTAACTCTAACCTGTTCAAACCTGTCAAATTTATCATGATGTATAAATTGGCATGTTTATTTAAGTGCATGTTTGCTCAAGCTCAATGTTTATATTTATCAATTGGCCAACATATGTTATGTGTGGCAGCATTGTTAATTTCATGATCTGGTTCATTGTTACTGGTCGTTTAACAAATTTGTTTGCATGATTTTATTTTGCAGTTTTTTTATGTGCAACAGTACTTTGATTAAATTTTCTCATTTGTGTTTCTTTAGATTAGCATCTTATCTTTGCTCTAGATTGACTGTAGAAGTAAATATGCTGGACACACAGTATAAGGTATTACCATTGCATGTATTTCCAATCACGATGTTTGTTCTTAATAATAAATCAACGATCACTAATCCTGGTAGGAAAGACTAGTGAGTTGTAGAAATTAACAATCCAACTTAATTAAAAAACAAAGGTGACTATGGCATTGTGCCAAGTCAGACATCTGGATAAAAATATACCCCTGGCTTGGGCAAAAAGCTAATTGAACCCAAGCTTGGATGGTTGATGAAGAATACACTGGCTCTCCTTTTTGCATTCTAATTCTGACATTCTTCTCGGCTCCCCAAAAAATGATAATATGGGTACAAATTTCAAACTCTTATAGGACATACCTTTCGTCTTACACAAATTTGTGGTAGTTATGTTTGATAATGTATTATTTATTATAACCTCTTACTTTTTTACTGATATATGTTCACAGTCTTCCTTATTTCTTCTAAGCTCGTGTTTGTATTTCATTGCCACCTTCTAAGAACTGTCTCTTGCTATTGTTTAGAGTATTTTTTCGCCTTAGAGTAAGTGTGATGGCCATTGTGGATTAACGAATAATGGCCATGAGTCCTTCTATTCTAAGAATTTGTTTTTAATATAACTTTCATTTTATTAGATCTACTCTTCTGGGCTCCTACATTTTCATCAAAATGTACCAAAATTCAAACATCTTTCATCACAAATGGCAAGACACAAATTCATGAAATAGCAATCAGCATCGATGCTCTCTTCTTTGTCATTACACTCACACCTGTTCATTTCCTTCAATTTTGTTGCGGAAATTTCATTTAACTCTTTTCACTTTCTGATTATAACTATTCTTGATTGTATAGTAGAACAATGAGGAGGAGTGAAGGAGAGTGTAATTGAGAGAGAGAGATGCGTCATAGCTTTAGGGTATCTTTCGATCCTTCTTCGTCTTGTATTATAGTTTGATTTATTTATTTAAGTGGATGATCTATTTTTGAGTTTTGCAGAATACTTTCCTCTTTCTTTGTTTGTTAATTGAGCTGACTTTTATGGTAGAGATAAAAGTGGCAGCCATTTAGTGTACTGTAGAGACTGTCCATTTATGCATATTCTGATTACTTGCACATGTTGTTAAAAATAATACCAAATCGTGGTACTGTCAGCTGCATATTTGTTAGATCACTGGAAAATTTATTTTTGAATGACTGCTGGTTGCCACATGATTGCACTAATCTCTGATTATAGTTTAATTTGCTGTTGTTTTTCTCAGGCAGCTTTGCTTTTCAAAGCGGCAGGAGAAAGAGGTATAACATAGTATCATTATCAGAATTCTTCTTTGTTTGCTGAACTATTGTTGTTTTCACCGCTAATCTTAGCGTGCCATCATATTAAGCAACCAAGTTCTTGATTTAGAAAGCCGTCTTTTAAAATATGTAGATATACAAATTATTAGTTCTTTGTTGCAAACATAAGTACAAAAATATAATAGCATCATAGATGATGTAATATCGTGTGCACATGTGTTATCTGATTCAGTTGTCATCTCATAGTGGGGGTAAACATAAATTTTATCACAAAACGATAAAAATATTTTTAACCTGAATCTCCAAACTACATATACTGTATAGTAGCCAAATTAAAAAGAAAAAGTAAAATAATTATTTTAATGCTGAATAACTCAAATGTGAATCTCTTGAAATGCAAAAGGTCTGGATGATAATAATTATACATGAAAACAGTTGTATTTCCCAATTTCAATCTTAAGGTCTACACCATGAAATATTTTGCAATGTAACGCAAAAATCGATGATTGTCTCTAAAAAAAGATTTCTCATAATTTTTATCACATTATGATGTCACAAAACATTTTTATCACAATATGAAATCTTTGTGATTTGCTAAATTTTATGTACATGCTATTTTCACTGGCAAATGTGGGTTCTTTTGGAAGTTTGGCATGTAAAACTGTACTAGCTTGCTTCTTTGAATGATTTAGTTCACAATTACTAACATCTACTTTGTGAATGTTTGACATAACAATTACTAACAACTAGATTGCTTACTTGATTATTGCAGATGTTAGAGAGAAAATATAAAAAGCAAAGCAAGATGAACTCAATTGTTTGACTGGCCTATAAGTAAGTTGTTGATGCAAATATATATGAAATATATGTATGGACATTAGAAAAGTCGTTCGAACGATATGTATGAAACACTATGTATGGATATGGCAAAAATTGTTTGAATGTTATGTATGAATTAATTTATGAACATGTCAAAAGTTTTTTGAACGATATGTATGAAATATTTTGCTTTAATTTACATATTTTTTGTCAGCGAAAATCTTTAATATTTATATGCAAAGAAAAAAAATGGATAAATAAATATTATATATTGGAAAAATTGAAACAGCGATGGATAAAACCTATAAATCAATATTACATTTAATAGCGTTTAAAAAACGCTATCATTTATAAAACGCTATACAAAGTAACCATAAAAATATAAATAACAAACGCTATAAAATATGTAAAGAAACGCTACAGAAATGTGCAGTTCAAACGCTATAGGAAGTAACCATGAAATAATATTTCCTATAGCGTTTTTGCTTAATAGCACTGAGAAAACGCTATAGAAAATTTATTTTCCATAGCGTTTTCGTTCCTGCTATTTAAAGTTTATGGTCTACCATAGTATGTCGTTCCACAGCGTTCTCTGAAACGCTATGGTAGGTTGTAATAGCGTTTTTTAAACGCTACGAAAGCCCTATTCTGTTGTTGTGGTGGGAGGCGATTTTGGAGAAGTGTTGAATGAATCTCCTATAATATCCTACCAAGCCTAAGAAGCTTCGGACCTCTGTTGGAGTCTATGGTGTCTTCCAATCTTGAACAACCTCTACCTTCTCTGGATCAATCAAAATACCATCCCCTAACACAACATGCCAGAGGAAACTTACTTTCGATTGCCAGAAATGACATTTAGAAAATTTAGCTTTTAAAACATGCCTCCTCAACATTTCCAACACAATGTCTAGATTGCATTTGTGTTCCTCCTTGGTCTTGGAATAAATAAGAATATCATCTATGAAGACTAACAGAAATTTATTTGGCATATCTCTAAAGACTCGATTCGTAAGGTCCATAAAATAGGCGGGTGCATTGGTTAGCCCAAAAGGCATAACCAACCACTCATAGAAACAATCCGGACCTCTGAATTCTATTAAGGGTATATTATCCTCTACTATCCTTAATTGACGAAATCCCATGGCAAGATCCATCTGTGAATGCCCAAGCGCCATAAAGTTGATTGAATAAGTCATCTATACAAGGTAGAGGATACTTGTTCCGAACAATCTATTTGTTTAGCTTATGGTAATCAACATAAGGCCTTAGAGAACCATCTGACTTTGCAACAAAGATTACAGCTGCTCCCCAACTTGAGCAACTTGACCCAATCGGTCCCTTTCTCAGCGAATCGTCTATCCGATTTCTTAACTCTAACTTCTATCTTGGAGCCATCTTACGGATAGGATGAATAACAAATTTCCAACCAGGAACTAAGTCGATATAAAACTCAACCTCCCGATGTGGAGGTAGGCTATTTACTTCTTCAAAAACATCTGGGAAGTCCTTAACAATTAATATCGACCCTAGCTCTTTGTAGGAAAAATCAAGTTCATATAGGAAACTACCTGTTAGCATGTTAGGCTCTTCACACAGTGCTTCAACAATTCTTCCCAATTTAGGTTTTTAAAGATACCATCCTTCTAACACAATCTAAGATAGCTCTATACCTCACTATCCAATCTATACCGAGTAAAACATCAAACCCATTAAATTCTAGAACAAACATGTCCTATGAAAAATGGCAGGTAAGGTAAGTAATTCGTACATTTTCACAAATCATACATAGATTAGTTGCACCACTTACGGAATTAGACACACAAATAGGGATTTCTACAATCCTTTAGGAAATTTTTGATCTATCAACCAATCTTTTAGCAATAAAACTATGGGAAACCCCAATATCAAATAATAATCATACTAGAATGTCATTAACATATATAGTACCTTCCAGAATTCCTTTCCTTTTCATATCCTCTGGTGTTGATGGTTCATCCTTGATAGCATAACCCCTAGCTTATTCCCCTTTCTTCATTTATGGACAATCATATGCCCTAGTTGCTGAGAGTTGTAACAGAGTGTCTTTTGAATCATAAGAGAAATAGATCCTTTCTTCTACTTTTGAACCTTGGAATTCTTATAGAATTTTTCAATATGGCCCTTCTACTTACAAATATTACATATATAATCCTTGTAACAGTCTTCTTGAGCCCTTCCTCCTGGCTTTCTTCCCTACTGCTTCTTTCCTTATTGATTGAACTTCCTCCTATTGTTGTTGTCGCTTGGTGCTGCCGCTGCCTTCATCTTATCACGGACTTCATAGTACAAAGCCAATTTCACAAGGTTTACAAAAGATCCTTTCAGGTGTGTAGTCATCTTCTCATGAAATTCTTCCCTTATCCCAGCCATAACCATTTCATTCTTTTTAAAGGGAGTATCAATAAGTCCCGACCCAAAGCACAACAACTTATTGAACTTAGTCTCATACTCAGCTACAGTCATTTCCCCCAACTTAAGATCCAGAAAACTTCTATAAAGATGGGTCTTCCCTACTACATGCATGTACTGATCTTCAAATACTTCTTTTAACCTTGTCCTAGAAATGTCATCCTCTAGGACATTTGCGGTAATTGAATCCCATCATGCTAAAGCTCCCTCTTGCAATTGCCAAGATGCCAGGAAGCGCTTTTGCTCATCAGAAATACCAAGTCCCTTAAAGATCTTCTCACAAGAATGAAGCCTAGCTTGAACTTTAATAATAGATTTTGTGCCTTTGAACTGCTTTCCACCTAAATTGGTATAGTTTTTGGATAGGGATGCAAAGTTAACTTGGGGTTGCACATGCGCCACTTCTTCTACCACTCTTACCCTAGCAGTATTTGGAGCTCGACCATTGGTGTTGGTAGTACTACCAATTCTCCTTCCTCATCTTCTTCTTGCATTTATTTCTTACTACTGGATATAGTAAGATAACTTTTAGAATATATAGACAAGATTAACTTAGAGAAAAGGGTATTAAATCAAACATGTAAACGTTGATCAAAATAACTCTAATATATATATACATATATTTATAAATAAATAAATATATATTTATAAATAAATATATACGGATAAAAATTACAAATATGCACTCTTATATATTAAACTCATTTTAAGGTAGTACTAACCCTATCTATAATGAGTTGACCCAATAATGCCTAGGTGTTCTCTCAACCTAAGCTCTGATACCACATGTAACAATTTGCTTTTTTTACTCCTAAGGATGACACTTAATAAATCCACGGGGTATTCATGTGTCGATCATCAAGGCATCCGAAAGGCAGACTATTTGGGTAAAGAAAAGGAAAGACAAGAATTAAGAAACATAGAATCTCACAACGCATGGAAATCATATATAATAGAACATAAGACATTACACACGGTCACTCCCAAAATGAAACATCAAAGTTACAATAAGTACTAACTTCTATTAGGGATGGTTATAATTGCCTGCCCCCATAATGTTTTATACATAACTATATACAAACCGCAATAGAAAAAATATGTAACTAGATAGCGATGAAGCCTCCTGCTCCATGCTTCTCCAAATTACATCCGTAAGAACCTAGACTGCTTGGTTACTTAAAAATTAGAGTACCCCAGAGTTTAAGGGAAAGAAAGAAAAACTCTAGGTCAAGCATCGGTCTGGTGTGAGTAAACTCAAAACATATGAATCTTTATACTTATAAAACCCTTTCAAAATAAAGATATCTCGTAAGACCACACCGCACATAAACACGGACGGGTTTTTACCTTACAATAACCAAACTATTTTTATTAGAAAATCTTGTGCTATTATAATAATGTCTAGGCTTAAAAATAAATATATAACATAATCGAAATGCTTACATCAATTACATTCAATAACATATTTAGTATACAACCAAGCCTATAAAGCATGTAGTGGAAAATCGATTCCAACAACGACAAGGCTACTGGGGTACCGCCTACCACAATACACCTCTAAAAAATGTATCAAGATCACAAACCTTGCAACCCCTGCCAACACAGTATCAGCCTACCCATTCGTAGATAGTACCAAATATAACCATCCCTCGATTGCAACCAACAATCGTACTTGGCCCGAAGCATACATTTAAATAAATATCGATCTAGATCAGAAATGATCATACCCTACTAGGAGTGAACCACATAGATCTGCTGCATATTCCATGTTTTAATCATTCTCCGATACGACACTCGAGGCAACGATTACTTTTCCTTTTAGAGAACCCATCTTGGAATGCTAACACTGCCCTCTAGGCAACAATGCAATGTCAGCATTCATCCATACAAGTCTGTTCTAGGACTGAACAAAACCGAAGGCACTACTTCTACTATACCATTTTGGACTCACCCCCAGGATTAGTTGCAAGTAGCCCTTGCACTTCAAAAAAAAATCCATCTTCGACTTCCATCATCTTCAAGATGTCTTTAATTTGAACGCCCATGCTGGTTCGAAGCGGTTTCCGGATAACTTATCCAATCCCGATCTCTCCAAACCAACAATCAAAAGTTTCTGGTCGACTCAATCTTGGTTCTCTCAAAAGTAAGCGAATTGATACAAGTCCCAAGGATATCTCGAATATCTTCCCTTAAAGTGAAAGACGTTTCACCGGAATGCGTTCTCGAACTGCTACTATTTTTGCATATTGTGTGTCACTCCATGACTCTGCATTTAGTTGTTTCTTCTTTGTACAATGCTGTGTTGATAAACTTGGTTGAACATATTCAAGTGTTGTTCATGCCTGAGTTTATTCATGTTGAACTGCTTTCATGTGTGTTCATCATGTGCACCTTTCCTTGTATGCTGATCTAGTTTAGCTGTTATATGCTCCAAATGCCTTTGAAAATTTTGAAGTCTGGTTGCTTTCATGTTATTGTAGTCATATTGAGTTGGACCTGAACTGTGATAGTCTTATTGCATGTTGAACTGCTTGCATGCTCCATTGTGCATTGTTCTGGTCTTATGTAGATTTGAGCCTTCATGTTTTCATGTGTTCATTTTGTTGAGTTGCAGTCCTTGTGTTTGCACATGTATCAGTGCATGTTTGTCTGCATTGTTCCGGTTGCTCCATGTCCAGTTGCTTGCACTCATGTGTGTGTGATTCTCTGAAGTATTATTCAAGTGCTTGTGTAGTTTCATTTGAACTGTAGACTGGTCTAGTGGAAGCTTTGCATTCATGTTATTTAACTTTGCATTTTGGTCTTGACATTTCATTGCTCTGATGCATTGTCATTTGAGGTCTGGTTCTAGTTCCATGTTTTCATGTTGGTTTGTTTTGAATACTCTGTCCAGTCTGGGTTCATTGATGACCTTGTCTGGTCTGGTCTGGTTCACTTCAGTTTTCTATGGCTCTTTTGTATATTTGGTGTGTGTTTTTTTAATATGGTTTCATGTACTTTGGTATTGTGGTCTTGTTTTGGTCGAGCATTTTCATTTGAGTTGAATCCAGTTTTTGCTTGGGTTTGCCCTTGTGCTCACCTGTCCCTGCGATTTTAATAAGTAAGTGTATATCGGTGTGCACGACCTTGTGGCATGTACAGTGATACACTGTGCAAGTCACAAGTTGTTCTTGTAAGATGAATTAAAAGAAATGATGACGAACGACCCAAATAACCGAGGCAAATAATATTTTCAAATACACACTTCATTGTACACTGCAAAATTTTTCTTTTTCAATTTTACCGTGTCAGTGTTTATTTTGCAGATAGTTCAGATGTTGGATACAGGATGGAACAAAGTTGAAGATCAAAATACGAGTGAAGAGTGAATATGTAGTGAGGTGAAAAATGTAAATTGAAAATTGTGTTGTAATTAAAATTGTATTGTTTGAAAATGTATTGTAATTGAAAAGGTGTAAATGTAGTGAGAGCTCAAATTTGTACTATTTGAATTTGTAATAAAATATTTGTTTGAATAAAATATTTGTTTAAATATGAATTCTGAGTTATTCATTTTATTCAACAAATATTTATTTAATTATGTGGAAAAATAAAATAGTACAATAACAAATACATTTAAACAAATATGTATATGTTTATTATCATCAAACAAAAATCATAGGCTATTGTATTCTACATAACCTAATTGGACCATATTTTTGGTCCAATGGCCACCATCTGCATAATATAACCTGATTCAACCATATTTTGGTCCAATGGCAACCATCCACATGGAATATCATAATGCTATTTTATTAGACATGTCATTATACTATTTGTTTTATTTGGTGGGTCATTATACTATTTTGTTTTATTATGCAAATTCGTTTTTTAATTGCTAATAAGTAATCATTCTCTTTTATTTTATTAGGCAAGTATAAGTTTAAAAAGTGTGGTCCAGTCAGAGATTAGGAAAGTTTGATTTTTCTTCTTATTCTTAATTAAATCAGTACCCTTAACCGTCTTATAAGTCGAACTGTCTTTAAACTAACATTTTACATCCGTAAAGAAACACTCGAGATATTTTATCCAAATTTTATTTGAGTTATAAAATCCATTACTTAATAAAAAAAAGTATTAAATACTCATGTTTAAAGTGACTAAATTATGGGTCGCTACAAAAACTCAAAATTTACCAAAGCATTGTCTATATTTGTAGTAATTCCTCTCCTCCTCCATGTGTACTTGTTGCCTTGCATACAAGTTTCAAACAAACCAAATTATAACAAAAAAAATTTCAAACTATTTAAATAAGAGAAAGGTATTGGCAATCTATCCATTTTGTCTTTTGGATTTAAAGCATTATTAAAATTTCCATATAGGATCCATAGCACTTCGCTGGCATATACAAAAGTGAACATGCATTTATATTCTCCCTTATTATGCATCAAAAGTGATATATGATATTCACTTTTGTCCAAAATTACATTACTCCATACAAGGTTGTCTACCAAAACTAAAATTCCGCCTTTACTTCCCATGTCATTATTATGTATGGATTCCCAATTGGATGTAAATCTTTTTTGGAAATTCAATATATTTTCCATTGACATTTTGTTCTCAACCAAGTTTGAGGTAGTAAGCTTGTGAGCGTTAGCGAGTGTGAATACATAGTTTAATTTCAACTCCATATTCATACTCCTTGCATTCCATGACATCAAATTCATTTTGAGACCAAACTTGTTGTTCTTTTAAGAGGAGCCTGCATTTTAAAGTATCTTTGGTTTTTCCACTTTCATGCTTCATACTATATAGTGAATTAGCCTTAACCATTTGGTGGACTGTTGCGTCGAAAATGGCACAATAATCCAATATCAGATGAAAGCACCAAAAATGTAAATCTATAAAAATAAACAAAGACAAGAACATGATTTTTATAGTGGTTTGGCAAATTATCCAACCTACGTCCACTTTAATTCTTTATCTTATGTTTTCTCTACAAAATACAAAGATGACCACTCAAATCCGATCGCAATCTAGTAGATCTCAGATTTACCAAGGTCCGGGAAAGAAGAAGATAGGAAAAGAAGTCCAGAAGGGAAAAGTCCTCTCCAAGTTGTAGGTAGCTTGCTATTTATAGGTGATTCCACACACTAATCTTGCTATTCGGACCTAAATTCATTCAAATCTTCAAGATCCAATAATCTAGCAGGTAGAATAGGTCATGCCATACAAATATTAGGAAGAAAACCAGGTTGACACCAATCAAAATCAAATCGGTACCAACCTAAATTTATGCATCCAAAGCCAAATTTTCTCTTCATATTTAAGCTCCGTTCATCCATCTCTTGCCCTTCCAAGTTTCAAAATCATGTCAGTACTAACCAAATTTTGTTAGTATCGATATGATTTTTTGTTTAAAAGTTCTTTAAACTTCCTGAGTTTCTTCATATCATCATTCTAAATGGTTCTAATCATGTTGGCGTGAATCATATCAGTGAAAATCATGTCGGTACCTACATGAATCATGTCAATAACAAACCTGATTTGCATTTTTAACACTAGGCCAAAACTTTGATTTTTTCAATCCCCACATCTTCCAAGCTCCTTGACTCATTCCATCATCAGTTTGCAGTCCATTTCATCTGTTCGAGTCTATTCTAAGATTATGGAAAATTTGGCTATAATACTTGCCCCCAAAGTACAGCTTATGTATGTAAGGTGTGCTTTGCTGAAGAACAAGTTCCAGGAGAAATCAATCATTGGTAGTTGAGTTCTCTGACTATTCATCGATCCAAGTTGTGGTGAATCATTTGGTTCCTTCGGATCCACCTGCAAGTCAAAGGTCATTCTTGACCATAATGTCTAGGGACTCTAGTCCTTGCTTAACTGTTAATCATAAATCATAATCATTCCTTGTTCGGTTGGAATTATCATATCATATATCATTACCAAAGCCATCCTATGTTTGCTAGGGGTTAAGTTATCAAATGTCATTATTGGAGCCATTACATGTTCGCCCGGGGTTAAATTATCTTATATTGAAGTCATCCCGTGTTCTTCTAGGATTTAGGTTATCATAAGTCAATATCTATATCGTCTCATGTTCGTCCAGGACTTATATATTTTTGGCTCATCATAAGGGTGCATTGCTATAGATTGGAATATTACTTATAAATCATTTAGTATCGCCTAGCATCCCATTACAAGTTTGCATAACCCAATCTAGGCAACGACAATCATAACCAATAAATTATCATTATCAAATTATAAGGCGTTCAAATCCTAAGTTCAGATCTGGATCTGTCAGGAAAGCATATTGATGTTGGGTCAATCCACTCGCTCTTTAACAAGGGACCCAACGTCCAAGAAAGTCAATCCAGTCACTCTTCGGTAAGGGACTTACTTTTCTATACAAGTCCACCCACTCGCTCTCCAGTAAAGGGACTTATACCTTATGGTTTATTGCCTTGTCTGGTCGGTCGAGAAAACCATGTGCAATCAGTTTATATATTAGTTATCATGTTCAAATGAATTTCAAAATCAAATGTTCATTTAAAAAATTCAAATCTAATCAACAAACAAACATCCTAAACATCCATCCTATTAATTCCTAGACATCCAACTCAGAGTGTGCCTATAGACCAATCAAGGTCCCGTACACATGTAAGCGGCCTGTGTGTAACATTGTCTTATTTGTTCAAAGAAAAAATAGAATGAGGGAATCAAACCTGATTCCTATCCATCCTGATCATGGGATAGTCATTTTTGACCCAAATCCATGATTGTATCCTAATGCAATTACTGTAGATACTGGTTGCTCCTGCTGCACAACTGTGGTTTGGTTCCTTGTGTATTGTTGTAGCTAGTTTTTACGAACCTGCTCTTCTATCAGATCTTGCAGGTGTCCGCATTCGTTTGTTTGATACCCATCCATCTCATGAAAGTGGAAAAATCTTTTGAATCTTTTCTCTTGATTTGTGGGTTCTTCTTAATTGACCTTCAATAGGGATCTGCCCCTAGAACCTTGGTAATCCTCTTTGGGGTTTCGGGTAAATCAATATATGAATAGAATTTTGGTTCCCTCCCTTTCCGCTTCGGTTCTCCGAGCCTTTATTGGCTTTCTACTTTCCTTTATCTTTATTATATCCTGCTCGGAATAGTCCTACATCATCCGCAGCATTAACTTCAACATTTTCTGCTTCAGCATCCTCCAGATGCAAATATCGGATGTTAAAACTCCGTAAGGTCCATCGGTGGATCCCTATTCAGAGCAACTTTGAAGTCAGTTTTATTTACGACTTCAGACATTGTTGCCATCAGAACTATTGATAAATCTGGCTTATGGACTGTAGTGGGTGCTGCATTAAATTTAGTCACATAACTCCTTAAGAGCTCTTCAACCCTTTGATTTACGCTTGAAAGCGTCATCACATTCTTCGATTGAGAAATGAGAACTCTAAATCATCCCAAGAACCTATCTACCAATCCGGCCCATGTGCTTATGGACTCATTATTTAACTTCCAGAATCACATAGCAGCAACTCTATCAAGTATAACAAGAAAAATTGCCCCATTACCTCTTTAAATGCACCCAATAACTCCATATGTTAGATGTACTCATCAGATGAACGGTCAGCTATGTCCTTCCATTATATAGTTCTAATGTCGGTATCTTGAAATTGCATGGATTCCTCGTGTACCGAATGTTAGGGGTAAATGGATTCATGTTATCGTCACCCAAACTTTGGTTTGGGGGTCCACCTCTCACTATTCTACTGATCATTTCAGCCATTCAGTTGTTGTCATCTAATGTAAGTCTTCGATCCATAGCTTCATTCTGCCCCTCGTTCCTATGGTGAGCTTCTGGTTCCAACTCATGTTGTTGTGGATTTGCATTTCTGGCTCCAGCATCTTTCGCTCTCGGCATCCTAGCTTGCCCTAAGTTTAGATCCACTATGCCCGCTTGCAAATTCATGTCGTTACCGAACTGATTTTTGTTGATACCAATATGAATGACTTGTTTGGGTTAAGTTCTAGTTTTCCCTATTCGAACTCTAGATGTTCCTGCATTGGTTTTTGGCCTCTGGCTTCGAGTTCAACTGCTCAGGCTGTTCCTTGCTATCCCATGCTTCTAAAAAGTCCATCTAGCATTTCCTACCATTGAGCTATCGTTCCATCTTGCATCTCTTTCATCTTCCTTACCATCTCCTCTTTGGTAACATATATTGACAGATTTGAACTTAAGGGCACCTCTAGGCTGCCCCCATGTCGTGGTTAACTTGGTCATGTGATTTCTTTGGCAGAGAGCCTCTTCATCTCTTTCAAACTTCAAATCCAAGCTTAGGTCTTCAAATTTAGTTCTTTCTCAGTGAAAGAACCAAAAATATTACACCAGAAAATGGCACAATACCCCAATATCAAATGAAAGCACCAAAAATGTAAATCTATCAAAATAAACAAAGACAAGAACATGATTTTTATAGTGCTCCAGCAAATTATTCCGCCTACGTCCACTTTAATTTTATTATCTTATGTTTTCTCACCTAAATGCAAGGATTACCACTCGAATCCAATCACAATCTAGTAGATCTTGGATTTATGAGGGCTTGGGGAAGAAGAAGATAGAAAAAGAAGTCCAAAAGGAAAAAGTCCTCTCTAATTTGTAAGTAGCTTGCTATTTATTATAATTCCATGCAACAATCTTGCTATTCGGGCCTAAATTCACCTAAATCTCTGAGATCCAATAATCCAGCAGGTAGAACAGTCAAGCCACAAAAATGTCATGAAGATAATAAGGTCGGTACTGATCATCATAAGATCGATATCGACCTGAATTTATGCATCCGAAGCCGTTTTTCTCTTCATATTTAAGCTCCATTCATCCATCTCTTACCATTCCAAGTCTAAAAATCATATCAGTACCAACTAAATCATGTTGTTATCAACATGATTTTGTTGTTCGAAAGTTCTTCAAACTTCCCGAGTTTCTTCATATGATCATTATAGATGGTTCTGATCATGTTAGCGTGAATCATGTCAGTGAAATCATGTCGGTGCCAACTTGATTTGCATTTCTGAAACTTGACCAAATATTTGATTTCTTCAATCTTAACATCATCCAAGCTCCTTGACTCATTCATTCAATAGGTTGCAGTGCATTTCATCTATTTGAGTATATTCTAAGACTGTGGAAATTTGGCCATAACTGGGGCATTTAAATTTTTCTTCACTAGTTTTTTCTTTCTTGAATGTTTTTTGATATTTATAATATTTTCAATTGTTTTTAATCCTCATCTAATGTATCATTAGCCTGTAAGAACTCTCCATTAACATCAAAATCTTTAATGTGTTATAGTCATTTACATTTAATTGTATCAATTACCTTCTATGGCTGTTCTTTATTGCAGAAGGTGTCAATTTTGCCCCTGTGTTAAATTCACTTTCTTCAATGTTGTCTTCAGACAAATAAGCAAAGGGATTTGAAGTTTCAGGCTGGCAATGCATGTCTAATGTTACGTTACACTTTGATTTTTACCTAATTTCCGTAAGTCATTATTTGCACTTGTAACATTTGTAGATTCATTTACATCTTCCATTTATGTAAGGGGAGAAGTGGACTTCCAATATGACATTAAATTTCTTTCCATAATATTTATAGACATTTGCTTTTGCTTTAGTTGCCATTACTGACTATGATGCACCAAATAGTTATTTGTTTATTTCCAAAATTCATACATTTAGAACATGAATTTGGTCATGTTCATGCTCAACTTTAATTCTTTCACATTTTCCACATTTGATCATCACATCGATTAAATTTAAATTTTCCAAACTTGCATCAATTTCTATAAGAGTTCCTGCATAATTAAGCCTTAATTCCTTATATGTGATGTTATCCATTTTAATTGGATTCTCAAATAACTTCTGATTCTATTTATTGCCTCTTTAGTCATAAGGTGAAAAATCAAGTTTATGAATTTAACCCAAATTGGAGTTGAACTTAGATAATCTATGAAAAGAGACACGTTAGAGTTCATTTTTTAATTACTATAACCTAAGAATTGAATATGAACATACTAGAATTTATAATTTTGTTGCAGTCCTCCTTGGATATGGAATTAATTACAATAAATTGTTTGACTTGTAATACACATCAAACAACTCAATAGGTTGTCATACTTTTTCAACAAATGTGATAAAGTGTTCACAACTATGCCTTTTACAGATAATATATCTTACCAATGTATTCTTCCATTATTGTTCCGCACCTTCATATATGCAATCAGAAAGAAAGCCGATTTTCTTTTCATTAACAGACGAAGGTGCTATAAAGCAAATATCTGCATCGATAGAGGAAGAACAAGTTACACCATAGTCACACACAATTTCAGCCTAAATCTTCTTATTATCGATTGCGGGATTCTCCAGCGCTAGTTTCTAGCCTAGAATTAGTGGACCTGGTAGCTTGGGTGGTCTTTTAAGCGTAGCTGACCGGTAGTGCCTTATTGTAACATCCCCCTACTTAGAGGCCGATAACTAACGGCTACGGATGTTGTAGTCATCCATAGTTATTAATTCTCGATGACCAAATATGGCGATATTAGATATATTGGTACGTAGAAACACAAGAACATGGAAAAGATTATTAAACAGCAAATAAAAACCACATTCCATTTCAAAATATTTCAAATTGTTTACATAATCCCATTCGCAGAGAACGTTCAGATAACATATAATAATAAAATACACCAAGAGCGACATATGAAGATGCCCCCTTGGTTGATCAGAGTACATAATAAGGCATTAAAACAGTTTTCCTTTACAATCAAACATACAACGAAAATAAAATAACTTTAATAACTATCTACCTCCTGCACGGCCCTGAAAGTTTTATTCCTTTAAGAGATAACCTGAAAACCTTTAACTCTCAACCTACTCAAAATCAATTGAGTACCCGAGAGTTTAAGGGGAAAACAAAAACTTCGAGTCAGACATAAAGCCTAGTATGAATAATAGTTTACCATCTCAAACCATTCGGATATATAGTGCGACCACGTTGCTTAGCGGAACGGGTTTTCCCCTTATTATCCTAAAACATATATAAAACCATATACTGTGCTCCTGCATCCACAATGGTTAAAACATAGTATTTCAAAACATTATGATGATATGCAAAACAGGTAAATCAAATCTGGATTACCCATCCCCTATTCATTCTAACTATCTGTCTCAATTATAGTTTCTAGGGTTACTATTAACATGTTAAATGTTTATGGACTATCTGTCCAATTACTTAGTTTTCATGGGATCACTAAGAACCTATTGGTAACTCTAATATCATATTTCTTATCCTAGTTTTCATGGGCTAACTAGGAACCTATTGGCTGAGTGCCAATATCTTAATCCGAATATAGTTTTCATGGGCTAACTACAAACCTACTGGCCCCTGCCAGTATCAAATCATAGTTTTCATGGGCTGACTATGAACCTATTGGCTCCTGCCAATATCATATAGTTAAGAATTTAACATTTGTTAAGTTATATTCACTACCGGGTCAACCTAACCGGTTATTCTACCCTTTTCCCAAAATTCAGTTATAGGTTAATAACAATGTGAATATTATTTCCAAAATATTTTTATTTATGCCATGGCTTTTCCTTAAAAATGAGAATGGGTTATTAGTTTTGAGACCTTAAAACATCACTTTCGAAACCCCTGGATGACCTCCTTCGAAAGCATAGAAAACCTCTTTCCAAAACTCTAAGTAAATGTATACCTTTCGAAACCAGTAAGAGCTTTCGATGGTATCAAGAAAAACGTTCTTTAAAATATAGGTTTCGAAACAAATGAAATACCTTTTCGGAAGCATTGGGTTTTACTCTTAAAACATCATTTGGGTCAATGGTTGTATGAAACTAAAATTAAGGAAAAGTTGATGATGTCGGAGCCATCTAGTTCGAAAGAAAAAGACTTAAAAAATCAAAACTTTGAAGGTCTTAGTCGAAACCCCCTTTCGACTCCGTCTTCTTCGAAACCTCAACCCCTTTCGAAAGTAATTAAGAAAAAGGTATGGTTTAAAGTAAAAATAAAGGCAACTCTTCGAAAGCATTATTGGACAACATGGTCAAAAGGTAGAGTAGCGGTTAGGCTTCACCAGGTCGAAACCAACCCCCCTCGAAAGCTTTTGTTTAAAAAAAAAGAATCATGGCAACCTGCTTCGAAGGCTAAAAAAGACCCCTTCGAAAACAAATGTTTCGACTAAGTTAAAAGATTTTAAATAAAATAAGGCAAGGATTTAACTTATGAAAACAAAACAGGGTTTCGACCCCATCGGAAGCTTACTCTTCGACACCAAGGCTTCCGCCCATCTTCCAACCCACTACATATCTTCCAGGAGATACCATGTGGATTGGTTCCGATTATAATGGTGGTTTCGACTATGATGGGGCGGAATCAAGGGAGTCGAAAGGTACTTTCCATTAAAGGCGAAACACCTTTTTCAGATTAAAAGCTGAATTATAGCAACTTTAAGTAATCTTTTCTTAACAACTTGCCTATTTGTAAAACTCTGATTGGCTGCCACAAAACTTTTTAATTTCTTTACTTCTGAAACTGCTGCATTTATTCAGATCCTAAATTAAAGGATTAAACATTAAAACCCTTCCATATAGCCTAAAACCGACAATTGCAGAAAAGCCCTTCTTTAAAAATAATTTATTTCTCCTAGTAAATCAATTAGGAAAAATCCCCTAAAATCACAGAAATTCGAATTAATCATGTAATCAAATATGTTAGAAAAATTTAGACCCAATTTCTTCCTAAAATTCACAAAATAAATATTTAACCCAATTTTATCATATTTTCCATCAAAAACCATAAGAAACTTTCCATAGCTTGGAAAATTTTGAAAATTAAAACCCATCTCCAAAATTATGTTTTTCTCAACATAAAAACTTTCAATGGCATTTTAAAATCAATAAAACACGGTTTTGACCCTAAAACCATACGGATTTCATATAATTTAATGGTTTAAATCAAATAATCCATAAATTCGAGCATATCATCATCTAATATATCATGGAAACAAAATAAATATTCAAATCCGAAATCACATGATTGTAAAACAAAAAAAGAGATGGTAAGAATTATTATTCACCTTAAACTTGATAAGGAACTTGAGATTTGCTGTTGATTAATCCTTCCTAGCTTGATCCTTGGCTTTAAATTAAAATTTCCTTCTTTTCCTCTTTGGTAATGGCCAGCTTCGATTTAGGTTTTAGATTTTGTGACCGTGAAAAAATGAAACGTGAATGGACAAGAGGAGAAGTAATAGCCGTGTAAAATAATAAGGAGGCTATTTTACTAATATGCCCATGTGTAAGTTAATTAACCAATAACCCAAATTAAACCCCATTTATCTTATGGTTAAGCACAACCCTATATGTTTTTTTCAAATCTCAATCTCCTTATCATCATTATTCTATTTAATTTATCTAATTAAATCCTATGAATAATGCTATTAAAAATTAGGGATGTTACAGGCTCCCCCACTTAAAGAATTTCGTCCTCGAAATTTAGTAATGACTAAATACCAATCACAGTAGTCATCTGTAACAACTCCTAACAACCATACTAGTCTAACTGACTAGCAACAATATATATAAATCTAATATAGACATACCCTTAAAGCAAATCAGGATAAGTATCTCTAGTGTTGTTCTCTGTCTCCCAAGTAAAGTCCTTCTCGTTGTCGCTTCACTGAACTTTTACCGACCTGGCTGTCTTGTTCCTTAATCTTTTCTCATCTCTAGCTACAACCCGAACGGGTTGTCTAACAATAGTAATATTAGGCTCTACCACTAAATCATCCAACCCCATCGGAGGAATAGCAGTCTCTGGATCATGAACATATTTACGAAGATGAGACGCATGAAATACATTAAGGACACCAACCAAACTGCTCGGCAACTCTATTCTATACGCGAGCTTTCCAATCCTTTCCAAAATCTGGAATGGACCAACATATCTTGGGGCTAACTTCCCAGACTTTCCAAATTGTACCACACCCTTCATAGGTGATACTTTAATGAAAACCTTATCCCCAATTGGGAATTCTAGGTCTTTATGCCTCTTATCTGCGTAACTCTTTTGTGTAGACTGGGCTTCCTTCATCTTCTCTCGGATTAACTCAATCGTCTCTGACGCCTCTCTACCAAATCCGGACCTAAGACTAATCTGTCTCCAGTCTCTAACCAACATGCTGGTGATTTACGTGGCCTTCCATACAAAGCTTCAAACGGAGTCATTCCTATACTAGTCTGATAACTATTATTATAGGAAAACTCAACCAAATGTAGGTGATCTTCCCAAGATCCACCAAAATATAATACATAAGCACTCAATAAATCCTTGAGTACTTTGTTGACTCTCTCTGTTTGCCCATCTGTCTGAGTGATATGCAGTACTCATATTAAGCTTGGTACCCATCACTTCCTGTAGACTCTTCCAGAATTCACTAGTGAACAATGCATCTCTGTCACTGACTATGCATCTCTGTCACTGACTATACTATTAGGAACTCCCTGCAGGCTAGCTATGTTCTTCAGGAACAACTTTGGTAAAATAGGTGCCGCTCTGGTTGACTTAACTAGAATGAAATGGGCACACTTGATCAATCTGTCCACTATAACCCATACACTTTCATTACCTTTATTTGACCTTGGCAACCGGTCTATAAAATCCATGGATATCAAATCTTATTTCCAAACTGGAATCTCTAAAGGTTGAAGCAATCCACTATGCTTCTGATGTTCAGCTTTTACTTGTTGATAGTTTACACACTGTCTAACCCACAAGCCAACATACCTCTTCATGCCTTCCCAATAGAAGCTCCTCTTCATATCCTAATACATCTTGGTTCCTCCAGGATGAATCGTAAACTTAGATCGATGACATTCTCCAAGAACTTCTTTCCGCAAGTCCTCCATTCGAAACACACAACCGTCCCTTCTTTTTTAGCCATCCTTTATGGTCAAAGCTAAAATCCTTTAAATCATCGATGTCCATTCCAACCTCAAGTCTCCTGATCCTCTCAGCTAGTACTGGATCCTCCTTCTGTTTAGAAGCAACCCTCTCAATCAATACTGGTTGGACTTCCAAACAAGATAATCTGATGGAACTCTGACTAGAACCAATGGTTGATCTTAACTGCACACCGCAACTGGCCAATGCTTCTAAATCTTTCCACTCTGCCAACATAGCTAACACCATATTCTGATGTTTTCTACTAAGAGCATCTGCTACCTTATTACCTTTTACTGGTGTATACTCTATACCAAAATCATAAGCTGGCAAAAACTCTAGCCACCTCTGCTGTCTCATATCCAACTCCTTTTGAAAGAATAAGTAACGTAAAGACTTATGATCAGTATAAAGCTCAAACCTCTCCCCTAAGAGATAATGTCTCTAGATTTTCAATGCAAAGATCACTGTTGCGAACTCCAAATCATGAGTAGGATATCTTACTTCATGAGGTCTAAGCTACCGGGATGCGTAGGCAATGACCTTACCATCTGCATCAACATTGCTCCTAAACCAGTACCGCATGCATCAGTGTACACCACCAACCCTTGGTTTCCGTCTGGAACTACTAACACAGGTGCATTGGTCAACAAATGCTTTAACTTAAGGAATGCTTCCTCACATTTGTCGGACCAAACATACTTCACCTTCTTTCTGGTTAGCATAGTTAAGGGTGCTGCTATCTGTGAGAAATCCTTAATGAATTTCTGGTAGTAGCCAGCAAGTCCAAGAAATTTTTTGATCTCGGTTACCGTATCAGGTCTCTTCCAATTATTAATAGCTTTTATCGTATCTGGACCGACTGACAATCCTTTCTCTGAAACCACATGACCAAAAAACTTAACATCTTTCTTCCAAAAATTACACTTAGTAAACTTCGCCTTTAGCTGATTTTACCTCAGTGTCTCCAGCACCACTCTAAGCTAAACTTCATTCTCCCTTTCATCCTTAGAGTATACTAGAATGTCATCTATGAACACCAGAAAAAACCTATCCAAGTACTCTCGGAAAAATCGGTTCATCAAATCTACGAAGAAAGCAGGTGCATTAGTCAATCCAAATGGCATTACCAACCACCCATATGAACCATATCTAGATCGAAATGCTATCAAAGGAATGCTGTCCTCTGCCACTCTTAGCTGACGGAAACCTGTCGCTAAGTCCAACTGGGAGAATACTTTGGCTCCATTCATCTGATCAAACAGATCATCTATGTTGGGCAAAGGATACTTATTCTTAATTGTCATTTCATTCAGCTTACGATGGTCAATGCACATTCTTAATTACCCATCTGGTTTCTTCACGAACACCGCGGCCGCTCCCCAGGGAGAACTGCTTGGTCTGATAATTCTTTCCTTCAAGATCCACTTGCTGCACCTTCAACTCTTTCATCTCAGTTGGTCTCATTCTGCTAGGTGGTCTACTCACAGGTTCAGTTTTGGGCACAAGATCAATTCTAAACCCAACAGCTCTTTTAGGGGGTAATCTAGTGACTGGCTCAAAGACATCTGGAAACTCTCTTGCTACCCAAACCTGACTTAACTCATCACCTTTCTCCATAGCATTAGCAAAGCACTAACACTCCGGTCAATATTCTCTACTGAGAATATCACTCGGTTATGACTATCGGGGTGTCTAGTGATATCTCTCTATCATGGAAAAATATTCTAGCCTCTTACCTACCCAACCAATCCATTCCCAAAATGATCCTGAAATCTACGAAATCAATAACATAAAAGCTGCATGCAAATTTATGACCTAACATGTCAAATTCTAACTAGTCACATCTCAACCCTAGAGTCGCATATCCTCCTATAGGATTCACAACCCTTAACAATTCAGAGATACATACACACATATATATTATAGAGTTTGCACAAGAATTGGGAAAAAAACTCCAATCGGATGTATAACAATTCAATAGAGATATTATGCAAGAAAAAGCAAAGTACATGCAGATATAGCGATCTAGCCATAACAGGCCTAAGTTCACCGTTCATTTTTATTCCCAATTCTATATTAAAGCCTTTACAAGTCCTTGAATGTGAAATACAATGATTTTATGTTATATATTGAAATGTGAAAGCTCTGTTTGGCTATTTTTGCTTGACAAAGTCGAGAGATTCCAAAAATCGTCCACAAGGCTACCAAAAGCTTGGATATTTATAAGAGTGTAGAGGTAGGGAGGTCAAATCAGGGAATTTCCATATATAACTTGTTTGGTTTGGTTATTTCCATTATTCAAGATACGATCAGAAATTTCCATATATACTCAGATTTTATTCTATAAGCAACTTCTTTGGTTTGCTTGAAATGGCTTTGTTCGAGGCCGATTGGTTCAATGGTTGGACGTGGACATCTTGTTGGTTAGATTTTTCCATGTCCCTCCTTGGTTCGATCTTGCTCATCTCCTCCTTATTCGGCCTCAAAATGGTACTGAACACAACATTCTGTTCGACATTTGGTATGCTACCAATATGCACTAGAAAATATTCCTGGTTCGGTGAATTACTTACTGAATAGGAGTTGTTGTTCGTGCTATGACCTACCGGATAGTGATTGTTATTCGATGTCATGATCTACCGAATAGCGTTTGTTGTTCGGTGCTATGATCTACCGAACAACGATTGTTGTTCGGTGTTATGATCATCGGAAATGAATTACTGTCCAGTTATTTCCCAGAGTCCGGAACAGTCAAGCAAGTAAGCCTTCGATTCCTTCATCTCATTGCTTCCTCCTTTCTTATCCTTTCTCCGTGTTTTCTGCTACCATTTGACTTCATTTGCCATCACATCAGCTTACTTCGCTGGACTTTAGTCCCTTGGGCATAAATGCCTATAAAACTTGCCCCCCAAAGCTTGATTTATAGGATAGGAAGTGGGCTTTGTTTGGCACCTAACTTTATATTCCTATCCTAAATATACTATCCATCGGATATTTCATGCATTTAGGTATGTGTTTGCTCGAGTAGGCTCGGTGGATTTGGTTCAGTTGCACTGTTTGGGGTGTTAGCATGCTGGAAAGAAACCTTGCTCAGTTGAGTTCGTTCAGCATCGAACATGTTGGCTGGCCTATATAAAGGCCGAGCCCTTTTTCCACCGAACACCTTCATTCACTTTTCCAGCTCTCCCCAGTTCTATTCCCGTTCATCACCCATCCATCTGCTAGTGCTAATTTGTACTCCAAGCGTCTCCAAATTGCTGCAACTGTTGCATAACATCACCACCTAATCTAGTAAGCTTTCTTTTGATCACTTGAACATTCATGAGGTTAATTTATATGCTGCATTTTTTTTCTTGGTATAAGATTGAGGGGTTAGGGTTTTTATCTATCCAATCCATGTTAGATGATAGGGGTTAAGGCAAATTTATGAAAAGAGGTGCTTTTATGCTTCAACATCACGATCCCAAAATACTTTTGAATCAAAGGGATTTTGAATCCCAAGCCAGCATTTGGCTATCCATTTTTTTGGCTACCGGATGGGGAGGTTTCTACTAGGATGTATGGTGTGTTGAACTCTAATAGACATTCCTTATTTTCCATCTATGATTTGATTGATAAACAAGACTTTATATAGGTTAGCCGTGCAGTGGATTATGTCACACTGCCTAGAAATGATTTTACCTGTGCTAGGATATCTACCATTCATTATACTTGTACTTTCCATTACACATGCACACACCTGTGCACACATAAGCACCCACAGGCTCTATGATAGTGAATGAGATAGGTTATCATATCAAACAGGTATGTCAGACTATCATTAAACTCGCTCATTCACAACTTATGGAGATCATGCTCCATCTTCTTCCGCTCCTTTGGACACTACGCCACCGATACTCCACACTAACCAACCCAGCTCCACGAATTCTCTTATGTATGGGTATGGACCATCTCAATTATTGGTGGATCCAATTGACTTCTTAGCTTCTAATCTAACTTCTAGGCAGTTGGATACAACTATTGCCACTCACGGTCTTCCTAGAGAAGATGTTCTCTTGCTTATTCCTGAACAACAGGCTCATGCCCCATAGGAAGGATACATATCTATATCCCAATGGTTATGCTATTCTAACCAACCTAACGCAATTTTTATGAGGGAGTTTTACATCCATATACACATCGTCAGATTAGGTTTCTCTATGCTATAAAGAGAAAAACAGAAGGCTCTCCTTTCATTTATCTCAAAATAAGTTCAAATCGGTCAAGAATAGGTATTCCAATTACATAATGTTCAAAAAGGAGTATTTCTTCCTCTGGGATGATTCTTCGTGCTTCTATCAATGGCATTCTTTATGTAAGCCCTCTTACTTATCTGTTTCCCCTTCATTTTTTGATTCAAGATACCTTGCATAAAACATTAATTCTTCCCTTTTTGGTTTTTCTTCTAGGTTTGGTGAGAGCAGCAATAAGAGATGACCTGGAGGAAATGTTATCGAGACTTCAAAAAATCCCGATGGAGTTTAGGGAGGTTCCTCGTCTAGTCATCGATGATAATTTGAGACAACTTAGACTATTGGCTACTGGATGTTTAATCGAGAAAGGTAGGGTGACTTCTACTCATAAATCCATAAAAGAAAGAAGGGAAAACTTCGGTTACCGGTGAGACAAGCAAAGAACCATCTTCTCAACCTCTATTTCTGGTGCCATCTTGATTTTAAATCCAACTAGGGTCGACCCTATTAAACATATAAGAGTCTGCACTAGATTCATTTAGGATTGACACCCTGAAGGTGGTTAACTTGCAACCATAAGGGAGCGAGATAACGACAGCATTCAAACAAAGATAGTGGAACATACAAGTTTCTTCCCTCGTGATAGCGAATGCACCACTTTAGATCATAGAGAAACCCACTCTTCCGAGCATATTGGCCTTGATAGTTCGTTTAATCTAGATGTGGCAAAAGCCCCACACCGCACTTCCGGTGCCAAGGAAGTGGAAGAAATTCTCCCTGAAGATATCATGGTTTTCAACTATCTTTATAATATGAAGCTAGGAATTGGTTTTGGGGATTCTGCTTCGATGGAGAAAATTCAGTGACAGTTGGAAACCCACGAAGACCCCAAGAGTTTGTCCAGACGTGACGCACTCTTCTTCTCACACACACTCACACACACATACATGTTATAGTCATGCATTTATCGAGCATCCAGTTGATTTTAATTTGTAGTTTCTACAATATTACATGTAATATGAGTTTAAAGAGAGGAATGTTACGGTATATATTCAAACAACTCAAGATAGATGCTCCCCTTATGGATATTAAGAAAGTTGCATTGTTGTTTAGTTCGAGCAAGATTATGGAGCAGCCGGCCATGGAGCTTAAAACATAAGAAACTGTATTCTATCACCCAGCTAGAGACACAAGTGATCAAGACCCTAATGATGGCTCTAGAGAAAGATCCCACTCCCTTGGTAGCAAGTATAGATCCATGACTCTTGTCCATTCCTCTAAATCCCCTGGGCTTCTCCTTTCATTAAGTCAAACTCGGGGACTTCCAAGCAATAGGAAAGGACAGACAAGAGAGGAGCGGTTTTTTCCCACCCCTAGAGGCATAGATAAAGGGAAGAATAAAGAAGGAGCATTTGTCATAATGGACCCCGCTGATCCAAACTACGATGAGTTCCAACAACCGTACCAATTGAGAGGTTACCTCGCCCGACTACTTGCTAACGCACCTCCCTTCTCTTTCTCGAGCATGATCAAGCTTCTTGGGGATAACATATTGGCATGAAGGTTTTTTTTTATATTTCACTCAAAGTTGATTAAGGTAGGAGAAGAGATTAGAAAAAAGAACGTTGAGCAGAACCTAAATATTTTTGACTTGAGGAAGCAAATGTACCAAAAGGACATGGATCATAAAGCAGCGTTAGATGCATTGGAAAGGTCTTAGGCAAAGGAAATTTAGAAACTTAAGGCTGCTCATGCTGATGAAATGGAGAAGCTGAAGAAGGAGATCTATAACAACCTGAAGCTGCCAAAGCGGAGTATAATGATAAAGCGAGATGGTTATTTGATGACTATAAAAATGTTAAAGCCAAATTCTCTAAGAAATTTGGCGAGCTCGAAGCGATGGCTACGAAAATGGAACCCAATCTCCCTGAGTTGAGAAAGAAAGTGGTGGAGTGGAAAGTTGAGAGGATTTCTCTTCAAGAGCGACTCGAAGCCTTGACCACAGAAAAGGCTACTTAATTTCGTAAAGTTGAGCAGCTGCAGGCAAAATGTAGCGAGATAAATAGCCAACTTGACCAAGTGAAGGAGCTTCCCGACGAGATCAACTTTAGGATGTTTACAGAGAAGAGTTTGGCTTGGATGGATGACTATCAAGAAGTTATGGCATCTATTCATAAGAGACTAATCAAGGAACCTAAGACCACTAGTGAGTAGGGAGGCCATCCTCAGTCTTAAGGTCGTCGATGCTTACTTCACGGTAGAGGAGATGAAGGCTATCCGCATACGGTAAATTAAACTGGATGAGGCGGAGAAAACCAAAATAGAGGAGGGAAGAAAAGGAACTACAACACGACTTAGGAGCTATGACACCAGGAAAATCCTTGAAATAAGTTATTTATGCCTTCATGCATGATGTCCTAACCATTTTCCACATTTCTTTAGATGCATCAATTGCAAGCTAGCCACGGGACATACCCTCTCTTCCAAACAATGTTCCACCACTGGCGATGCTCCGGATTCTCCTAAAGGAAGTAGAATTCTTCTTATAATCTGCATGCCACTACTTGGTATTTCCGAGCCTGATTGGGCAAAATCGTATTTGACATCCCTCGTCATTTCCATGTAGGTGACAAGCTTTCTATGGATCTGCATCATCAGGGACTGTACCCCCAGGCTCCATCATCCTCCAGTCAACAAGGCTCAGACGAGATGCTTTCCGCCCTTAAGAATGATGTCAATTTTGAGATTTCTGGTGCCACCAAGTCCACCAAAGATTTTGACAGGGATGAAGCTCAGAACGTTAGATAAAGGTTTCTAGAGCCAAGTTGACAGTGTTGGAGGACTTGAATCTGATAAAGAG